>CM032477.1:14837871-17237871 GCA_019059595.1 Marasmia exigua | reverse complement strand
AGGGTCGGGTTCAGCACGAGAAACATGGACAATGAAAGGACCGGAGTCCTGTTCACTGTACGTATATGACTCACTGAAGCTTGGATGTGTGTAAATAGTCTGTTGAGACACGGATGTTTCAACATCTTTATTGTTGCGAGTCCGCTTTTCAGTATTGTTTACACTCCTGTCAATGTTATCCGCGGGGCGCTTCTGCTTCCTACTAGAGGAAGTAGAAGAAGATGTCTCGGACGGGATCCCGAAATGCAGTCCATTCTCATTAGAGAATACTAATGGGGATAGACTATCATCCGGTGGGTCCGGGGGTTTAGGTGGAATATTCATTATTCTCGATGTATGACACTCGAGGAATTAGATTCTAGGTTATGTATATAGTAAATAAATAAATTTATAACACAAAGTTAGTTTTAAATACTTACGTGCAACCCTTTACCAACATTCACAACACATAAACTCGATTAAAGATAAGATTCACTACAATTTCTTTTGAAAATCTTAATTACGAGCTACACACGTGTGTCAGTAAACAGCTACGATTTGACAGTCGAAAATAAACTTTTAAAAGCGAGAAACTCGTTCGTACCGGTTGCTGCGGCGACACTGTGTCCATGGCGCTCAACTTTTGACAGCATATTAAATATGGCTGCCGTCACGTGATAGAGGAAACGTCGCTAAAACCCGCCAATTTTGAAATAAGGCCACTATGTCATTTTGTCCATATATGTCATTTTGTACGTATTTCCCCTGGACAACCCTAGAGAATCTCAAGTTGCAAATAATGAAGCCGGCCTGTAAATCGAAACCGTGCAAAACCAAAACGAGTTCGGTTTGTGAAGCCAGCTGCAAAGATTGGCTTTTTGGGAAAACTTAGGACTGTGTAGGTAGATCCTGTGCCGCCTGGCTTGACTTGAGTGATACCACGGGCTCACAGAGAACCAGCGTGAAGCAGCACTGTGCTGTTTTTCGCTGCGTGAGTGTGCTTCACGTCGGTTCTCTATGAGGCCGTGGTATCACTCGGGTCGAGCCTGCCCATTCATGCTTCTCCCACGGTTGAGTGATTGCTGCCGTCTATAGACAACCGCAACACCAGTACTAGTCAACCTTTCCCCGGATTGGGCCTCCGGCCC
Organism: Marasmia exigua; assembly: GCA_019059595.1. Taxonomy (NCBI): domain Eukaryota; kingdom Metazoa; phylum Arthropoda; class Insecta; order Lepidoptera; family Crambidae; genus Marasmia; species Marasmia exigua. Next base: position 17,236,744 of record CM032477.1, on the reverse strand, counting down.
CTCTCACACAGCAAAACACAACTCTCACAGTTTTCTGTGATATTTGAGTAAACCTATGCCAATTTATTGCTGGAAATCGCGAACCTATTGGAGGTATTTAATTACACTTTTATTAATGAAAAGGAAGCGGTTGAGTGAGTCAGGCTTTTTCTTTTACCCATTAGGGAATTTATGCTCCTCCATATCAGGGACGTGTCATGAGTAAGCATATTTACTCTCAGCTAATTAAGTTCCGTAATTGCTGTGTAATAATGGCACGTCGAGATTTTATTATAATGCTGCTTTAATCAGCAACTAAAAAACAATCAATGAATTTAATATTGATCCTTCCACTTTACCGTGGGAGAGCCAACGGTTTGGCATAATGGAGAAAACGACAAAAAAAAATTGCATTTTTATACGCTGTTCAAATAAAGACAACCTTTCGTAAATATTAAATGTGTGTTTTTATCAAAAAAAAAATAATTATTCATTAATATGCCGAAAGTGACGTAAACCTGAGGTTCAACGTATTGTGATGTCGGTGCAATATGTCCAATAAAAAAAGTTTAGGCGACTTTTACTGTCAAATGTCAATAATTTTTATCCTTGTCAGCAAAAGTATTATTAATTTGTCATGATGATTGATGACGTCACACGAGGAATATACATTTTATTTTATTTATTACACCTTTACCGTGGGAGAACCACACTTCGGCATGAATGGGCCGGCTCGACCGGAGCGATACCACGGCCTCACAGAAAACCGACGTGAAGCAGTAGGTACTGTGCTGTGTTTCGCTGCGTGAGTGAGGGTACCGGAGGCCCAATGAAGGAAAAGGGGAGTTTAAAGGTTGGCAGCGCACTTGGAACTCCACTGGTGCCGCGGGTGTCCATAGCAACCTATTTAGTATAGACCTCTTCACGCATAGCATGTGAAAAATCGGCTACATGGCGTTAGCTACTGTAACCATAGACATTCACCCTAAATTATACTGTGCCTTTTTACCGACTTCAAAAAGGAGGAGGTTCTATGTTCGACTGTATGCTTTTTTTTTAATTATTTTTTATGTATGTTCACCGATGTCTCCGCCAATGGACAATACGACAAAAATCATTTTTCGAAATGAAAAATACTATTTCTAGATTAAACTCATAGAAATTCAAGAAAAATAAATTCAGAATTTTTAAACATATATTAATGGAGAAAAAAAATATAATGTAAAAATCCGCCTGTGACGTCATCACTCGGCATGACACGTTGATTAAAGCAAGAAAAAAGTAAAATCTCTTTTCTTTTATAATGGTTTTTAATGGCTTTGGATTCCGTCCATACAGCCTTATCTTTATCACAGAAGTAAAATCTCTGATCATAAAATGACAAGAGAAAATTATGACAGTGACAGTACATAGTCACCTAATTTTTTTATTGGACGTATAGCACCGACATCACAGTACGTTGAGCCTCAGGACTACGTCACTTCTGGCAAACTAATTAGTAATTTAAAAAATAAATATTTCAATAAATACACATATTTAATGATAACTAAAAATATGAGTCATCTTTTTTCTTTTTTCGAAAAGCGTATAAAATGCAATTTTTTTTTATCGTATTGTCCATAGTTGACCGATTTGCACAATTCTTTTTATTTGAAAGAACTAGGGTTGCGGGTTCGATCGCCGCACAATACAAACATTGTGTGCATGAAAATGTCTATTTGCATTGGTCTGGGTGTTTTCTATGTATTATAAGTATGTATTTACAAAAGAAAAATATTACGTGTATATGTTTGTAATTCTGCTGTTGTTTCTGATAGCCGTAACACAGGTGCTTGAGCTACCTATCTCGGAGTCAGATCAATATATGTGATGATTTGAAATAATTATTTATTTTACTCTATGGTTTATTACCTTACTATATGGTTTTCATTTTCAGAAATAACGAATCACTTTGTATATGGACCTACATTTAGTACGTCAACTAGCGGACTTTTCACACACGATAAACCCTTCAGTTCTGGTGTTTCAAAATGCTATAGAGTCAAAATGAGGTGCAAATCCAAAATCCAGGGAGGATTTTCGGGCTTTCGACATGAAGTCGCATTCAAAATATGTGGAATACAAGAATTATATTAGCAAATTCTCAAAACATTCCTACAATAATAAACTTACGTAAATACCAAAAGTCATCTAAGTACTTAATATTCATCAATATTTCTCTACTGGGATATTGTGCGGCCATAGTTTTAAGAATGAAGTGATGGGACCCAATGATACAGAACGCACCTAGCGGGGGGGCGTAGTTTGAATCCGAGCATGCACCTCTGGATTAAATAATTATATGCGTATTTCTACCATTAGCTCGGCTCGGATACAATTTATCCAAGTGATTGAAGCGGACTTTGGAGTTCTGGCGTTATGTATGATGAACAGTACTCAAAACATTCCGCATTGAGGATGTGATTGTAGACACATAGCGATTTCATATTTCTACACAGCTTGCAAGTGGTTACGCCTGCAATGTCCTTTTTTTTTAAACCAAACCTTGTCCTTTTTGTAGGCCAGTTTTTTACACAAATTATTTGGTCCTCTTCAAAATCTGAACCTACTACCTCCGTGATTAAGACTCAAAAATGTTTGTACTATTCTTAACCACAAAAGCTTGTTGACTTACCAATGCATAAATTTAAAACACACATTAAAAATGATTTAATAGCAAAAGCCTATTATACAGTTGATGATTATTTAAATGTCAAGAATTTGTGGAAATGATAAACAGTTCGCCTACACCTTAGATATTGTAATGGATATATTTATTGTTGGACATGAAATCGACTTATTTATGCGAGTAATATGTATAGTAAAAATAGCATTGTATTACATTTTTGGCGATTAAAAAGAGTAACTGGCGAGTTTCTTGCAGGATCTTCTTGTCAGAATCAACTTTCCGATTCCGGTGGTAGAATCACATTAAATATGTTTATTCATTTCTTAGTTTAATGTATGTATCGACACATATGTGTAATTACATGTATATTATACTAACAAATAAATAGTTATAATTTCTAATGTATGACGATTTGAAAGTGCTGTATGTATACAAGCCTATGCAAATAAAGATATTTTGAATAATCAAATCTTTCAAGTTCTAAAGATTTTTTACGTCCCTCCAAGCGGTAAGCTTCATTATAAAAATGTTCGGACTAAAACCTAGATTTTTTGTCATGCTATTATCAATAAAAGAGGGTTTTTACTGTTTATCCGAGTTAACGTTCGGAGATAGGTATAAGAATACTACAGTGAACAATGGAACTCGCTAAAAAAATATTTGCCCAGCGCAGCTGCAGAATGCCAAAGCAGCCTTGTTTACTTATAAGATCTTACATAGATAGATCGCATTATTATAAATAAACAGACAAGAAACAGCCAAAAGTAACCTTAGCAAAAAGGTATATGATATAAATTGGGATGCAGCTTTCGAGTACAGACGTTGGACGTGTTTACACGAGTGGCCACAGTCAATGCTTGATGTTCGGCCTTCGATAAATACGGTTGCGTTCGGAAATGTTTGTTGATGTGTTCGCAGTAACGCTGGACTCACATTACTGTCCTTCGATAATGTCTTTGTACACACTTTAGTACCTTGTCATAATAATACCGTCCGTATCCGTATTCAAAAGTATAAATATACCTAATAGGTACCTAGCTATTATGACAAGGTCTTTGCAGCCGACTGTACTATACATATTGTAACAATTTACATGCCTTATTACAAAATTTACAGGCAAAATTAACAATATGTCTAGTGGTTCAAGTCCTAAGTTATGATCTCGGGTTCGATTCCTGGGTCGAGCAAAATGTATGTTTCGAATTTTTCTAACATAGCTCGGGTTTGTTATCACCAATCCAAATTAGACGTGTTGATTAAGCCATTTTCCATTATAGAGGGAAGACTTGATTTCTATGATGATGGCCTTAGAGGGACAGATAATTAATGTACACGGGTCAAAACGCAGCTATTTTATAAGTAACTACATACTCGTATCCGAAATGAGGTGATCCGGCAGAGAACCAAAGTCATCAACATTGCTCACCGGATTAGCAAGCTTAAGTGGCAGTGGGCTGGCCATATTAGCCGCAGAACCGACAACCGATGGGGTAAACGAGTTCTAGAGTGGAGACCGCGTCTTGGCAAACGTAATGTAGGGCGCCCTCTGGCTAGGTGGGGGGACGATCTGCACAGAATGACTGGCAAGAGCTGGATGCGAGAAGCCATGGATAGATCACAGTGGCGAACAATTGGAGAGGCCTACGTCCAGCAGTGGACTGAGATGGGCTGATGATGATGATGATGACATACTCGTAGTAGCGTCTACTGACTACTCACAGCTTGACGTTTCGACCGCGTTACAACGGACGTGGTCACAAGCGGACTGGAAGTGCACGGCGTCGTCTGCTACGCCCGGCTTGCACATTAATTATATTTGGAATCGAACCCAGGAGCCCGAGATCACGATCCGGTACTTAAACCACTAGACCAACAAGGCGTCAGGGTAAGGTTTATCCAGGTTTAAAATAGATAAGATGAGACTGGTTAGAGTCAGAAAAAAGAACTGATGACTACAGATTCTGTAGGGAAGCATAGTTTTCCCTACAGAATCTGTTCTTTTTGCCTTCTGTTGCTACTGATTACTTAAGGTAAGAAAAAAACATAAAGTTGTTTAAAACACACGACACACAACATTACAAATAAAAAGACAAACTTACTTACTTAGGAGTCTCGTTTTACGTGTTTTATCACATAAATAATGCTATTTATATGTCGGAGCGTCAGCACAGTGGCGCCCTCTATCATGTTTGGAAAAGTCAAGCAACTTTCTTGGGCAGAGTCGGCATAGTGATGGATTGTTACTTTTTGGTTATTCCATTGCCATTTACTTTGATTCTAGCGAGCTGTCAGTTTGGAGCCGTGTGGTCCCGGCAGAGTAGAATAGGCCACCCTCACTCTTACCGAGGTGTCGTAAAAGGCGACTAAGGTAAAGCTGCTGGCATGATCATCAGCACCCAGAGAAGGAAAACTCTGCATTTATATCAAAACCCTCGCCAACCCGTCTGCCAAGCGTGGTTAGTATGGCAATTACCCCTCATATGATTGAGGGAGGCCCGTACCCCAGCAGTGGGGACTTAAATGGGCTGACGATGACGATGATGAGCTGTCAGTTTGACGTTTGTACTGGAGACACATTAGTGTTTGCTTTGATTTTGTGATTGATGGTGGTGATACCAGAACGGACTGTGGGATCGCGCAGTGAACAAATGCAGACGAATGTAGAATAACCATCGCTATGCCGAACCTGCCGCGTTTCCTTTGTGTTCTTTCGCGTTGCATGTTGATAGTTTGTTCAATAGACGCTTGAAACTTCCGAATTGACTTCGCTTTGTAATTTGTGGACTCTAATTTCAATATTGCCATATTGCACAACCTATCTGATAACGAAGAGCTCGACCAGCCTCCGTTATATACATATCCTAGGACTTATACCTACAATTTCGAGATTTTATAAACTTCCGGTAACATCGATACTATTTTCCTATTACAGCTCCGAGCACAACCATATCGAAGCTCGAGTGAGACGTCAAAAGAAAATACGAAATAATAAAATTTTAGCTTTGAATTTTAACAGAATTAAAAAGTTAATTTGTTGTGATTTATTTGCAGAAAAACAGTCTTAATTAGCAATGAAACCAGGATAAAAACTTTTTAAACCAGGATTAATTAATTTGAATAGCTTTTTGAAATGCGTACAATAAAGATCGTTGTTTGCACGCAAAAATGATTTAGGACATTTAATCACCTAATTGACCGAAAAAGAAAAACAGTATAACAGTATGTATCTCATTAATATTTGATATTTTCTTCTTAGTAGATATATTTAGACACAAATATAAGTATTATATACCCACATTACACACTTACACGTTAGGTACACAAAATACATTAGACAATCGTCCGTGGCACTCACTCAGCTGGTCTCACTGAAAATCAGCGTCTTGGCCTTTGTCTGGGCTGTGACATAAGCTAAATGAGGGCCATTTATACTAGACATCAAAACACTCTATAGTATTCATTTAGCACTGTCTGGACATGATTGAATATATTTTTGTATTTTTTTCCTTTCGTTTTTATTTATGTTTTTTAATTGTTTTTTTTTAATATGTTTTTTTCTGTTTGTGCCAAATTGTGTTGTGTTTACAACTGTTGTTTGTTCTGTGTTGTGATGTCTAAAATAATAAATGATTTCATTTTTTCTTTCAGTGAGCGTGTATGGCCGCTTATCTATTCACTGTGATAGTATATCTAGTTGATATCTGGAGTCTGCGACACCAAAGAAGTCCCATAAAAAGCGGGCTTCAGTCGCCATCAATATTCAAAGGACAATGTGCGAAAGTGGTCCAAGAACCACCACGGATTAGAGTAATGTCAATCGTACGATATTATTTCTCTGTTTAAAAAAAAACTCAATCACAATCCATCCTAGGGATTTTTTAAAATGACTTTTTAAAATAAGTAAGTTAGTAATAATTTATTTGGCAAAATAAAGATACAAGCCTAATATGCAGAAGAAAAGGATCGGTTAAATACAATACAGTACAAGATATGAAACTTATTATAACTATTTATAATTGTATCATCTACGTAAATAAAAGATAGTAGTTCTGGTTACACTATTAATAACTCAAAAACGGCTTGACCGATTTGACTGAAAATTGGTGGAGAGGTAGCTAAAAACCAGGAGAAAGACAGAAATAACTTATTAACCCCGAAAAAAAGTCAGGTTCTTGTGAGATGTATAAAACTTAGTAAAAAGACGGAGCACTGTCTTTTTACTAAGTTTTATACATCTCACAAGAACCTGACTTTTTTTCGGACAAACTTAAATTATTATTTTCCCATAAACACTTGAACCAACTTTAATGGCCCTCTATCACTTTGAAGTAAGTATATGGGCCTTTAATTTGGCATATGTCTCAATGGTAGAGCCTCTTGGGCCAAGCTGTATTATCCTTTGACCTGTGTCCATAGACACGGAATTAAAAAAATAGTTCCAAATTTTGCCGCGGGATTTCTTTCATGGCTCTGCGCCACGAAAAGAGTCCCGCTATTAAGAATTTACACGTTGTCAGAATACGGTATCATAATCAGTGTGTCATGTCATATCATGTCATTCATGTCTAGAAAAAGCACGCTTTAAACGGAATGTGCCATTTTCGGAAAATATGTCATAGGGTGTGAAAGAGATCCAACCGACCCTGTATACGGGTGCGGTAGAGAAAGAACGTCACCCAGCACGTCAACCCCGTATAACGAATTCTCGCGATTTTTCAAGTATGGCTTTCTAGTTATACTCAATCTGGTTAGGGTGCTATGTCTATGTTATTATTTGGTTTGATATCCACCAATAGACAGGGGGACTGACTGCAGTTATGTAGGTATACAATGTGTTATTCTGTCACCGGAAAACAGTAAGTTTCGCGAGTTGATTAATTTTCTAAGTTGAAAACTTTCGTAAAACAACAAACTGCACTTAAAATGTATTAATACTAAATAATACAATAACAATGGTTGGCGCGCAGTGGGGGGCATTGAAGTCTGCGCTACCAAAGAAGCCCCCACCATCAACATTCAATTTTGAGTTTTATGGTCAAAGACACAAGGAATCTCAAAGTTTAGTTCCGTGTTTTTCCGCGGGATTTTTTGTGGCGCGGACTCTAGTTCTATCCTTACCTACTACAGGACATATCGGTAGACATTTACATCCCCTTAACCATGTGTTCTAGCAACCTTTCTAAAAGACTTTTGTTCTATGAATTTTGTTACTTCGCATTAAAAAAAAAATTTCGGTCACGTAACTAGGTCCTTTTTTAAGGGGAGACGATAAAAATTTCCGATATACAAAAAATCATAGAACAAAAATGTGGTTTAGAATTTATTTTATTTGGGACACCAACAGCTTGATTTACCTACATGATGTTATGGTTACAAGGTTTCTACAACTATAAACTATTAATAAGCATTCGCATAAGGAATGGCTAGTACTGTTTATTATTGTGGTATCATACCTACTTGTATTTTGTTTCTGTCCAATAAAGAATATCCATCTATGATACGGTGTTTTCTTATTATCCGAAAAGTTGGTCGACTTACAATTCGAATATTTTTTTATGTGATAGGCACCACATTCAAAATACCGGTGGAGTCACAACTGCACTGACTAAGTTTAAAACCCCCTTTCCCCCGGATTGGACCTCCGATACCCTCACTTACGCAGCAAAACACAGACTCCTGTCGAGTCCGCATATTCATGCCCAAGCGTGCTCTCTCACGGTAAATAGTCCGGTGAAATTTTACAAATAGAATAAAACTGACAGTTGTTAATAGTCGTTTACAAGAGAAGGGGGCCGTGTGGTCCCCGGCAGAGTAGAATAGGCCACCCTCACTCTTACCGAGGTGTCGTAAAAGGCGACTAAGGTAAAGCTGCTGGCATGATCATCAGCACCCAGAGAAGGAAAAGTCTGCATTTATATCAAAACCCTCGCCAACCCGTCTGCCAAGCGTGGTGAGTATGGCAATTACCCCTCATGTGATTGAGGGAGGCCAGTGCCCCAGCAGTGGGGACTTAAATGGGCTGATGATGACAAGAGAAGGATGGAAAGTCCAATCAAACGATACCTTGGATTAGCTCTAGGGATCATTTGGTTCGGAACCGAGCAACTCGTTGTGCGTTACCTATGAGCAGTGTTCGGAATAGGTAGTGTAATTAAGGGTCAACATCCTCAATCATTACATTAATATGGATATGCCCGCGGGATTGCGAGATTTCGAAAATGATCTACACGTGTAAAAAAATATTTTTTTCTTATCAGAAATAAAAAATAGAACAATTATTTAAAGTAGGTAAGCCCGTGGGCCCGTGGTGGTAGGTAAGCCACGCTTCGGCATGAATGGACCGGCTCGACCTGAATGATACCACGGCCTCAAAGAAAAAGCGTGAAGCAGCATTGTGCTGAAGTTTGCTGCGTGAGTGAGGGTACCGGAGGCCCAACCCGGGGGAAAGGGTGGGTGGGTGAAGGTCGGCAGCTCACTTGTGACTCCACTGATGTTGCGAGAGTCCATGGGCGGCGGCAATCGCATACCATCAGGTGATCCGACTGCTCGTCTGCCACCTATCACATTAGTTAAACATAATTTTTAGTAGAAGCAACTCTTGTCGAATTTTGTAACCATTTGTAAGCGCCGTTGTCTTGTCCATGTTTAGGTTTCGTCAAAAATTGCACATCAAAATCCGATCATTGGTTATGGAATGAGTCACGGGCGCTCGGATGGCGCCAAATCCGAGATCGACCTAATTCAGTTATGGAATGCCGAAAGGCTTATCCACTGCCAGTATATTGTTTTACATTCGTTCTATTGCAGTTTCGGTTCTATTGAATTCTATTGGCGAGGTTAATCGGAGTATGCTCTGTCGGACAGTGCATTTCGGGCTATCAATGGAATTGTCAACGTGAATTTTGTTTGAAAAATATGTATACACTTTAGGACGTTGTCACAATATATAATATAAGAAAGTAGACCTCTACTTTCTGACAAGATCCTTCTTGGAGTTGACTGCATTTTTGCAGTTGACTGTACAAGACACAGAGCGTCAGCTGTTTACTTTACTACTCAAAATACATAGACACAGAACTCCACCAAGTTAAAGTATTTAGTTTTAAGTGCGTTATTTACTTCGGAATAAATTACAAAAAATTGCTACTAAAAATATTAATTTCAAAACCCCACTGCCGAATTCGTGCTAAACCGGTGGCTTAATTCGAACGCGTGCCGTAACGAACGAGAATATACCTGTCGCAACCAAACAAAGCAAAGGCACAGCGCGTGTGAAAGGGAGTGAAACTCCGATTCGGTTGTAACGTCTAGTTCAAATTAGACCCCAAGGCTCCACACATATAAAGAAAGAAACATTTTATTGACCATCACAATAAATAATTTAATTTAACAATGAACACTCATTAGAAAACATAGGTAACATTGACACATTAAAACTACAGACAAAGTTGAGTACGAGAACAGACGATAGGTAGGTAAATACACAGATATATCATTTTATTTATTTATTTATTTTATTCGGAAGACCAACAGCTGTCTTAATACAGTAGCAATTACAATGAATGTCTTAAAGCTAATAACAGGTCTTCACTGATAGAAATTAAGTAAGTAACAGTTTTAACATGCGAAGATCACGGAAAGCAACAGATCAAGTTGGCGATGACACGTAAAAATAAATTTAACAACACTATTACATACTGTTGCCGTTATTGGCGGCTTCCGCAGCCGCAGAACAGAACGAATACTCGTACCTATGTAGGTAGGTACTATGCCTAATTTCCTCAACAAATGAAAACTAAGGTAATTTGAAAATATTCTAAATAAATAATAATATACATTCACGCGTACAGTCAAATCGGAGTGAGATAGAAACAAGTCCAATCAAACGATACCTAGGATTAGCCCAGGAATCATTTGATTCGGAACAGAGCAACTCGTTGTGCGTTCATAAGTCACGGGCGCTCGGACGGCGCCAAATCCGAGATCGACCTAATTCAGTTATGGAATGCCGCAGTAATCATCTCGAGGCTTATCCGCTGCCAGTGTATTGTTTTACATGTATGCGAAGTTTCGGTTCTATTCGATTCTATTGGGGAGGTCAATCGGACTAGTGCTTGCTTGTGCTAGGTTTATTGTAAGCTCTGTCGGACAATGCATTCCGGATTGACAATGGAATTGTCAAGGTGAATTTTGTCACGAAGTATAAAGAGCATCAGAGGCTACTTCGAGTAGAATGCTAAAAGAGATCGCTGCCAGCGATAAAATCCTAAATTGTCCATTAGAATGCCGGATGAACACGTCATGACGTCACAAAACAGAACCCCATTAAGTAAAAGTTTTTTGTTTTTTATTTATGTGATAGGTGGCAGACGAGCAGACGGATCGCCTGATGGTAACCGATTGCCACTGCCCATGGACACCCGCAACACCAGTGGAATCATACGTGCGCTCCCAACCTTTCAACTCCCCTTCCCCCAGATTGGGCCTCCGATACCCTCACTCACGCAGCGAAACACAGCACAGTACTGCTTCACGCTGGTTTTCTGTGAGCTACTGCTACTTTAAAGAGGATGGAAATAAAGTTCATTTATTTATTTAATTATACATTCGCGCGTACAGTCATCTCGGAGTAATTCGGTGTGATATAGAGACACAAGTGCTTAAGCTACAGTACCTATGGAATCAAACTCAAAATAATAATATCCTTCAACTGATTACGGCTACGGCGGCCAATCCCAAAGATCAGCCATGTACGCAGGATATATTATAGTGTTCAAGTGTGTGCGCAAACACGAGTGCACTCTCTATTCCCTTACCCTCATATTAAGTTGGGCACCGGCGTGACACGACCGGAGAAGAATCGGTTGCAGGACCAACAGCATAACGTGCTTTCCGAGGCACGGGACAAGACCGCCAACTTCCAGACTCCGGGATGCTATTAAGAATTTCTAACCGAAAACATAGGTACAAATTGTTGCGCCGACCCGGTGATCGAACCCGGGACCTTTTGTGCAGCCGTTGCTTTCAAGTAGGTACGACCTACTAACCACTGCGCCACCGAGACAGTCAAAATCGAAATGGAATATTAGGTAAGTATTACATATCCAAAATTTAAAAAAAAGCTATTCGTATTCGTTAAAAAAGTTTCGAATAGTTTCAGATTTTTATTTTGGGAAGGGGGGCAATTGCCCCCCTATCCCTAATCCTAATTGCATCTATTATGTTGGGGAAAGTAGCTGGTTAGAGGCGTGTGGGTAGCAGGAAAAGAACATGGCTGCGAAACATCCGGGAGTGGACGGGGATCACGAGAGCCGCCAGAGATGTTTCGCCCCGCTAAAGACCGAGAAGAATATGCTAGATTGACGGCCAACCTTCGCTAGTCGCAGAGGCACTTTATAAAGAAGAAGGAAGGGGGAATCCAAATGAGATTTGTTGTAACAGATTTTTTCCAGGTGGGTCGATGTACGGTCAGCGAACGACGTATCGATGCAGTGTTCTAGTTAGCCGGCAAAATTGCATTGCGCTATGCGTGGGCGCATGGATTAGCACTACCGCCTCCACCCACCCCGCTGCGTGTGCAAGGGGTTAGCGCCTAGCGCTGGTAGGCACCGGAAAATCGATTGCACATAACAATAAAAGAGTTATCCATTTAAAATACTATTATAATTGCTTTGCACGTCGAGCTCTCCGGCAGAGTAGAATAGGCCACCCTCACTCTTACCGAGGTGTCGTAAAAGGCGACTAAGGTAAAGCTGCTGGCATGATCTTTAGCACCCAGAGAAGGAAAACTCTGCATTTATATCAAAACCCCCGTCTGCCAAGCGTGGTGAGTATGACAATTACCCCTCATGTGATTGAGGGAGGCCCGTGCCCCAGCAGTGGGGACTTAAATGGGCTGATGATGACGTCGAGCTCACCACTCCTCCATCGCTATAGGTAATCGCAGACAACCAAAAATATATAAACAATTCATTAATTAAACGCCAGCATCCTATTAGATGACTAGGCTGATAGTTGTTAGATTGTTCTAATTTTAGTAAATCATTCAACGTTTAACTGCTTGGCGAATTGAAAGTTAGCCTGTAATTTTAGTTCAGCTTTTCTCCACTGCGCGTCAGCTGCGAAAATAACTGTGATTATTTAAGTGTAATATAGTCAAAATATTCTATAAATATGGATCTGCCTAAAAATAGTACGTCGTATGCCAGTTTTTGCGAAAAGTGTCAGTGATTTTGTTTCAAACAACTATCGGCCTAGGGATCCTATTGGATGATGGTGGTGACAAACGTTCAGCCATCTGGCTAAATTTTGCAATCAACGACATGGCTAATTTAACCACATGACTGCGACATACATACCATAATTATTGAGATTATTATCATAATAAAAGAATCGAAGTCCTTGAATAATAAACTTTGGTGAGCGTCAATATGCTTATAAGTTGTAAACCTGTCATTCGAGTGTTTTTTTTTTGTGTGTAGATAAACATTTTGATGTATTTTTCTCTTAATTTATTCTCGTGGTAGTATAAAATAATAGATTACGTAAGTAAATAACACTATTAAAATTTTTGTCTCGTGTTCAGGCGGGACTCGAACCCACATCTTCCATAATCCGGGTGGATAAGTTGTTTTATTAACTTAAAAATAAATTGCAAAAGATTGCTATAAAATTATCAACATTGATTTAGCAGTCTCATCTTAACTGGGGGTCAAATATTTGATTTTGTAATAATATTCCCATTGGGTATTGTAAATATACCTACAATATTGATGATACTATAGACAGCTCATGTCGAATCAAGCACTTACAAATTTCGTCGGCTTAGTAACGCGTTCAGTGGTCTGATTGGTAGAACATCCACACGGATTGTGGAAGATGTGGGTTCGAGTCCCCCTCATGGGGGATAACACACTTAAAATAACACACTTAAAATTTCATCTCGTGTTCATACACGAGATGAAATTTTAAGTGTGTTATTTACTTAAGAATAAATTGCAAAATTTGCCGTGTGGTCCCGGCAGCGTAGAATAGGCCACCCTCACTCTTACCGAGGTGTGATTGAGGGAGGCCCGTGCCCCAGCAGTGGGGACTTCAATGGGCTGATGATGATGAAATTGCAAAATATTGCTATAAAAAATATCAACAATAGATCGTGATCGTGCCAAGTGATCGTGTCAAGCCCAAAGAACGAATAATGTAATCAATTTCGTACAAAAACCCCTTCAAAAAGTGTGTTACACAGAAAAGAATCGAGTGCAAATGCCTAATAATTTTTTACTCTCCAGACTATCAAAGTTAGATTCGATCAAACTCTTGAACTCGTTTAGTCTAGGAAACAAAAAGTGTGATATTGGAAAAAAAATCTCATTTGAGTGTGATTAAGCTTGAGTACCTGACTACGGCAATTATTCTGGTATTAAGTAGCAACAACGATAAAAAAGTCAGATCAGAGAATCAGAGTCGTGCATCGATAGTAATCTATCTTAAGGTGACGGGTAGGGCACACTAGCGATCGATTTCAATTTTTAGCTGCTAAAGCGGATCTATTTTAAACAATTTCGGGGTTACAACCTATCGAAAAGCGGCCACTTTTGGCGTGAATCAATTTTTCGCATAAGCGTTGGACCCAACATTTGTGCATGGTTATTTAATCAATAGTATAAGTGTTTTCCGGGAGGTTATATAACCTCAAAATGGTTTAAAATAGATCCGGGTTAGAAGCTAAAAATTAAAATCGATTGGCGTCGCTAGTGTGCCCTACCCGTCACTTTAACAGACTCCCATTATAAATGTGCTTGGAAAATTTAGTAAGTGGAATCGTAGTTTCACTACACTAAGCTGGGTCCAGTCGCATTAATAAATAAAATAAAATCTTCTAACGCCAAAATATCCGGCTAAATTCCAAGCTAGGTAGCTCATAACAACGTAGCTTAATGTTCAATGCATAATTTATTAGGTGGCCGCAAACCTTCGGTCTGCCGAGTAATCTGCAGGTTTCAACGCAAATTTACATTACACACACAGGAATACCTAGAACACATAGTACTTTGACAAGTCGGATCAAATCTTAGAATTGTTCACGTCATAACGCGACTAATTTCATTGATTAGATTAGTATTTGATTCATTAATATACAATATACTATTTAATGTTGAAGGATAAAGTGATGAATGAATGATTTAACTTATATATATTTGAATGAAATGTGAGGTGGGGTGGGCATTGCATCTTATAGCCACTGTGATCAGTAGAAGATCTATTGTGGCAGCCCCAAAACTTATTACAGCACCTCATGTAGCCCCAGCTCCAGGATAAACCCGAGGATGGAGCTGATGGGGGAGCTCTTGATTTCGTCTGCCGAAATAATGCGTGATCCCAGGTGCCGGCTTCTGTAGCGGTGCAGCGCTATGCACTCGCCGAGGACGTGGATAATCGTTTCCTCGTCCTCGCGACAGAACTGGCAGATTTTGGTATCTAAAAGGCCCATGTTGTGCAGCTGCTCGTTTAATTTGCAGTGCCCCGTGAGGGTCCGAGTGTTTAAATGATTAAACTTAGATTACTAATTGAATTCAATTGAAACTTGTCACAGAATATATAGACAGAACGGACCATTTCTAGTTTTACTGTTAAACGTTTAATTTCATATATTAAAACACATAATATAAACCACACCTACTAACATATCCACACTTTCAATCTCACATCTCACACTTTCATTCACACATCTCACACTTTCAATCACACATCTCACACTTTCATTCGCAGATCACACACTTTCAATCACACATCTCATAACTTTCATTCACTTTCATTCATACAAACATGGAACAAGTAGTCACAATTCCACACATTGAGAATATAATTATTTAAAACCTGTATTCTTTAATCATATCAAATGTGTAAACGATATGGAAGAGCGGAGTCTTCTGGCACAGGCATTATTATGCTTAAAAGAAGGGTCCAATTACAAGCTGATTTAATGTAATTTCATGTTTTTCGAAAATAAACATTAAACTAATTCCTAATTAGTAAATAGGATTAGGCAGACACTTAGTTTATCTTTTCATTAAATTAATTAGGAGGGTCGGACGACCCGTTTGGAACAGTAATAGTGAACGCTGCCTTTGGTGCAAGGGTTGCGAGTTGGATCCCCGCACAGAACAAACATTTGTGTGCATGAACATGTCTTTTGTATTGTTCTGGGTGTTTTCTATGTATTATAAATATATTTTTACAAAAGAAACTATTCAATGTATATACAATTTGTAATCCCACTGTTTATTCTGATATCCGTAATACAGGTTCTTGAGCTACCTATCTCGGAGTCAGATCAATGTATGTCATGTTGTGAAATATATATTTATTTATAGTTAGAAAGGTGTGCCTAGACATATCATGAAATGATCTTTTCTCAAATGTAGCCATGACATAGTAGATACATCACGAAGTTATCTGGTTACCGAGATCATACTGACCGAAATCGAGTTCAAGTCTCGATGTTGAGTTGGGATATTGAAATGCTTTCGAGTTCGCTTCCGAAACGCTCTCTGACATTTATGGACAGGGGGCGGCCACTGCACGTCTAACTTACCTCATCTAGTTTATACATAAATATGAAATCAGACCATAAGGTAGAATAAAGATGGTCTGTCATTGCTCATTTTGGAAAACAAAGTGATGGTAAGATAAAGAGCACATGTAACTTAGGGTCGATTTTTTGATCCCTAGTTAAGTTTAACCAATGGTTGAAAAAAGTAACCAATGGTCAAATATCTCCAAAATGTGTTTATTAAACAATATTTAGCTTTATCAATAGTTAAATTACAAGGAATACGTCACTTTGACGCTGTCACTTTGACTATTGGTTAGACAGTTAACTATAGTTAATTTACCCAAAAGGTCACTACGGATCAAAAAATCGGCCCTTAGTAATCTTATATATCTTACAGGATTAGCACGTTATTTATGCAGTTGAAATATGTAGAAAACACTAGCTGGACAGTTGCCATTCAAAATAAAAACACAATAGATAATTGAGATAAACATATGCAGAATTTTTGTTCATAATAATAATAATTCTCACAACATCTCATACGTTGACCTGATTCCGTACTAAGTAGCTTAAGCACTTGTGTTACAGATATCAGACAACAGGGGAACACAAATATATACTTAAATACATATATTACATCCAGACACTGAACAAACACAAGTGTTCATCGCACGAATGTTTGTCTAGGGTAGGTAACGAAACCACTACCTTTGGCGTAAGAGGCAGGGTCACTACCAATTGTGCCATCCGGTCAGCGGTCATTTATAAAACTTGAAAAATCCAAATTTTAACTTTGATGCTGTACTTTTTCATATTGCACAACAATTTGAAGATTAGGTACCTATTAAACAGCAGACGACACGCATACAGATGTGAATAAAAAAATCCAAGTCCGAAGTCCATCTTATGGTGTGTGACAAGTCAGAACTTACCTGAAACAAATAAACAACATTATTGAGATTTTATTTTATTATTAGTTACGATGAAGGTACTTCTAATAATAGTAATAGTTTCATTAATTTTATCTAAACTCATGTCATAATCTTCAAATTAAGAAATAAGTAGTACAAAACCTGTGTATTTACCACAACAGGTTTTGTATTATTGATAGCTTTAAAGAAAATTAAAAGTTAGAGTGCTGTAGTTCGAATGTTTTTTTTACACATTATGCAACAGCTACCACATTTTCAAACGATTTCTTATATGACAATATTAGGACAAATTATCATTATTTATACTATCAAAAGAGTTAGAAATTGACACCCCACAAAACACCTTCAACACGCGCGCAACAATATGGTTATCAGTGTCTGTGTGTGTTACACAAGATTAGTCAATCTCGTGACATTTTGTTTTGTAATTTATTTGAGTATCAACATATAAATTGAACAGCTTGTTGGTCTAGTGGTTTAAATACCGGGCCGTGATCTCGGGCTCTTGGGTTTGATTCCCAGATCGAACGAAAAGTATGTTTCGAATTTTTCGAACATAGTTCGGGTTTGTGATCACCAATCCGCATTTGGCAAGCGTGGTGATTAAGCCTAATCCCATCATAGTAGCGATAATTTGATTTCTGTGATGGAGGCCTTTGCCCTGCAGTGGGACTAATGTGGGACAGTTTATAATTTATTTATTAGAATATAATATATTTATTCCATTTATAGTCTGAAAGTGAAAAAATAGTAGAAAAGTATTTTCAGTGTTTGACTCCACTACATATTTTAGCAAAAGCATCAAGTTTGCAAATGAGTGAGTAAGTATTTTACCAGGAAATTTCTACTAGATTACCAGGTATGGGGCGGTAAGGTCCTCGAGTGGAGGCTACGTACAGGAAGTCGCAGCCGTGGCAGGCCCCCCACAAGGTGGACCGACGATCTAGTGAAGATCGCGGAAATCCATTGGATGCGGGCGGCACAGGACCGATCTGTGTGGAGAACATTGGGGGAGGCCTATGTCCAGCAGTGGACGTCTATTGGCTGAAATGATGATGATGATGATATCAGGTATGTGTATAAAGCTTGATGTAGTTTTTCTATGATTTCTTACTTTGAAGATTAAAACATAAGTTATTGTAGATAAAATAGTGTACGAGACTTCACATAACTCAGTATTAAAACACTCGCCAAGACTCGTGACAGTCATATAAACTACTATTATTCATCAATAATTCACCCTGCCAATTGTTTATTTCCACTACATTTAACACAGTCGAGTGGAAAATCGTACAAATAATTACATCGCATTAACATACATAATCGATCTACAATCTTTTAATAGTGATCGTGTCACGGTTAATGTGTTGAATTGAACGTGTCTATAATTGCCAATAAACCGGTCAGTGCGATTAAACGCTGTGAGCTGAGCAAGCTAAGCGAGCGTTAAAATCGCGCCTTGACTTTTAAATAGGTATTTACATATTTTTTATTTCCTTTACCGCTTTTTGCTCTACTGCTCTTGAAAGGATATTATTTAAAATATCTCAATATTAAGTCTGTGGCGGCAAAGGGTATTGGAAATGAAAAGGCATTTCAAAAAATTGTCAGAGAAATAAATATTTTTGTTAAGTTTGTAAAGAAATACTATCATGAGTTTGATTGTACGAACGTTGACAAACTGGTCTTTAATCTTGCAAGAAAACCTAATCCGTTACACTTCTAAATTTATTAGGTGTATCTAGAAGACAAACTGCCCACTAATTACGACGTCACTATTCTCTTAATGACGTAAGCACTGTATAATTCATCTCAATTGATTTGTTCTGTCACGACGAGATAGTGTCATAATTAAACGCCCTGGCATCTGCTAATCTATCTATTTAACTGCGGCGATTAGGATCGCTCATTTAGTGAAGGCTTGGCATTAAGTTCACCTAATAAGTGTGTACAAATACTAAGTCAATGAAGATAAAGGATACTTGATCGGCACAAAAGCGTGTGATTGTACTTAATGTTGGCTATCGATGGTCCACTATCGATAGTAAAAGTAAAAAAGCGATAGTCTATCGATAGTTTCGCAGTTTGTCAATACTATCAATAGCATTGATAGTCGACAAAGAACTCGGTCACGGGACTTGGTCATTTTGTATGGGGAGTCGAAAAAATTTCGATGAATTTCGAAAAGTCGTTGAACAAATGTTTTTCAGAATGGTTGGTAGAACACGTGGTCAAAGAGATGTATATGTTCACAGATACACCCTGTGTTTGTAAATTAATAATTTTACATAACATATATAGTAATAAGCAGTACATACATCATCATCATCAGCAACCCACACTCGTCCACTGTTGGACATAGGTCTCATACATACATACTTAATAATATTTAAAAAGATGAGTGACTAAATGAGAAACACTAATTTTAGCAACTTATCATCAAAGGGTCCCAATATTTATTCACCCTTGGCGCCGAACCACTCGATCCTAGCAGCGCAGCGCCAGATTAACGGCCAAACTTAACTCATTATCGCACAATGAACCGTTAACGATGTTCATGTTGACATTAATTTCAACTATTAGAATATATCCGATTTCGAGATACAACCATAAATCAGCACCTCCTTTACCGAATGAATCGTAGGGATTAATTCAGATTATGTGGTTATGATTAGGTATATTTATGTTTAACTACAATTAATGTAGTAACTATGTAGCTAATGACTCCTGGCACACTTTGTGCTGCCATTTTAATTCAGATTATGTGGTTAAGATTAGATGTATTTAGATTTAACTACATTAAATGTAGTTTCTATGTAGCTAATGACTCCTGGCACTCTTTGTGCTACCATTTTAATTCAGATTATGTGGTTAAGATTAGATGTATTTAGATTTAACTACATTAAATGTAGTTACTATGTAGCTAGTGACTCCTGGCACACTTTGTGCTACCATTTTAATTCAGATTATGTGGTTAAGATCAGGTATATTTAGATTTAACTATAATTAATGTAGTTACTAAGTAGCTAATGACTCCTGGCACACTTTGTGCTACCATCTTAATTCAGATTATGTGGTTAAGGATTAGGTATATTTAGATTTAACTACAATTAATGTAGTAACTATGTAGCTAGTGACTCCTGGCACACTTTGTGCTACCATTTTAATTCAGATTATGTGGTTAAGATTAGGTATATTTAGATTTAACTACAACTAATGTAGTAACTATGTAGCTAGTGACTCCTGGCACACTTTGTAATAACATTTTAATTCAGATTATGTGGTTGAGATTACGTATATTTAGATTTAACTACAATTCATGTAGTTACTATGTAGCTAGTGACTCCTGGCACACTTTGTGCTACCATTTTAATTCAGATTATGTGGTTGAGATTACGTATATTAAGATTTAACTACAATTAATGTAGTTACTATGTAGCTAGTGACTCCTGGCACACTTTGTGCTACCATTTTAATTCAGATTATGTGGTTGAGATTACGTATATTAAGATTTAACTACAATTTATGTAGTTACTAAGTAGCTAGTGACTCCTGGCACACTTTGTGCTACCATTTTAATTGAGATTAAGTGGTTAAGATTAGGTATATCTAGATTTAACTACAATTAATGTAGTTTTACTATGTAGCTAGTGACTCCTGGCACACTTTGTGCTACCATTTAATATTTTTTTCTCTAGTGTTTATGAGTACATAATAATAATAA
Source organism: Marasmia exigua (assembly GCA_019059595.1). NCBI lineage: Eukaryota > Metazoa > Arthropoda > Insecta > Lepidoptera > Crambidae > Marasmia > Marasmia exigua. The sequence goes on along the minus strand of CM032477.1, from coordinate 17,215,886 downwards.
TATCCTCCAACCGACTTCGGCTAAGGCGGCCAGTTTCAACGATCAGCTACTTACCCAGAATTTAATGTAGTGTTCAAGCGTGTGCGCTAACACCAGTGCACTCTTTATTCCCTTGCCCTCATAATCCGTAGGGACACCAGTGTAAAACAAACGGAGAGGGATCGGGCGCAGAACCAACAGCTTAGCGTGCTTTCTTTTCTTTTTCTTTTTATGATATATGTGGCAGACGAGCCGACGGATCAACTGATGGTGAACGATTACTGCCGCCCATGGACACTTGCAACACCACTTGTTTCCGAGTGCTGTTGTGAGAGAGTGCTTTCCGAGACACGGGGGTACAAGACCGCCAACTTTCAGACTCAGGCCTGTCACTGAGAATTTATTAACAGAAAAACTCAGGTACAAATTTTGGCCTGACCGGGGGTTCGAACAAGGGACCCCTAAACGTAGCCGTCGCTTTAAAGTGCGACGCACTTTCGACCATTGCGCCACCGAAGCAGTAATAAGGTACTTTGAATATATTTATACTATGAATATATGACTGCCTCGGTGGCGAAGTGGTTAGTGGGTCGCACTATAAAGCGACCGGCTGCGCAAGAGGTCCCGGGTTCGATCTCTGGGTCGGGCCAAAAATTTGTACCTAAGTTTCGGTAAAAAAATTCTTAGAGCCAGCCCGGAGACTGGAAGTGTGCGGTCATGTACCCCCGTGCCTCAGAAAGCACATTAAGCCGTTGCTTCTTCGCCCAATCGCTGTCCGGTCGTGTCACCCTGGTGTCCCATCGGAATATGAAGGGAATAGAGACTGCACTTATGTTAGCACACTTGAGCACTATAATATATCCTGCGTGTGGCTGATCGTTGAGATTGGCCGTCGTAGCCGTAATCGGTTGGAGGATATTATCAATATATTTATATGTAGGGTTGTAGCCTGCCACTAATCAACTTAAATATTTATGTATTCAAGTCCCGGGTAAAGATTCGAACTGAACCTCTCGGAATAAGATCGATGATCGAACAACACTACGCTAATGAGGCACTTTTATGGAATAGTGACTATACAGAATCCACTTATCGAACATTCTTGCTGAGATCGGTAGGAGAATGAAACTCTTTGAAAAAGTCATTCCGGTAAAATCTATCACAATAAAAGATTACAGTAAGAGAGTGTGCAATTAGTAATAGCTTGGCCGCAATGAGACCACGGCCTCACAGAAAACCGGCGTGAACCAGCACTGCGCTGCGTGAGGGTACCGGAGGCCTATCCGGGGGAAAGAGGGGCTTAAAGGTATTTAGCGCACTTGTGACTCCATCGCGCACGGTGTCGCGGGTGTCCATGGGCGGCGGCAATCGCTTACCATCTGTCTGCCACCTATTACATAGAAAAAGCATACATTTTTTTCCAGTGAACTGTACCTGCCCTTTAACTAATTAAGTCGTTAAAAAAATAGATGTAGAGGAAGTTCAAGGTGATGGATGTCGAGTGAATATTCATAACAAGAATAACCAAAAGAAAAAAGACCGTAACGGATGTTTCGCATTTGTCCAACATACCGAAATCATTGTAATATCTGTTCCGAAATCTAAATTAACTTAACGCTTAGCGCTAATTAATTTAATTAGGTTTAGCTGAACATAATAATGGGTACTTAAGAGTAAAAATAATATTAATTAACTGAGCCGAGGAGTAAAAAAACATTTTTACTCCTCGGCTATTTCAGTAAAAGAATAAACATTGTTGAGTCATTTGGGCGTTCTAATTTTTACTACAAAGATTTTTTTTGTATCATAGGTGACAGACGAGCAGATGAATCACCTAATGGTAAGCGATTGCCGCTGCCCATGGACACCCGCGACACCAGTGGAGTCACCAGTGCGTTGCCAGTCTTCAAACCCTCATTCCCCGGATTCGGCCTCACTCACGCAGAGAAACAGCACAGTGTTGCTTAACACCGGTTCTTTGTGAGGCCGTGGTATCACTCCGGTCGATTGGTCGCATCGGCTTTTAGACAAATCTACAAAACGCTAAGAGTGGAAAAACTCAACCCCAAAAAAGAAATATCGTAAGGGTCTTATCGTTAACCCGCAAATAGTTCGTTCAACACGGACTCTCCGCCCCTAGTTGATCTATGACAAAGGTTCGTACGCATAAATATTATATGAAGAGCGAAATCCACGGCGCAGTAGCCCGGGCAGAAGACCGTTGGAGCCGCATTAGTGTTGTTAACTTAACAATTTAAGTGCTAGATCTAGCACTTTTTCTTAAGTCTTAAGCCCACATATTACACTTAGGTTGCACCTAGCCCATTTTTTGTGATAGGTGGTAGTCTTGCAAACAATTCACCTGATTCACAACGCACCGCCTTAACAGTTTAGTCACGGATTGGACCTCCGGTGCCCTTATTCACTCGACGAAACACAGCACAAGCAGACGCTGCTCCACACCGGTTTTCTGTGAGACAGTTGTATCACTCTAATCGAGCCAGCCCCTTAATGCTGCTCACTTGCGATTAAAATAGAAATTTTATCATCCTTAACTATGATTTCAAAACAACTAAGCTATAAATAAAAATAGCTAAAAACCTTATTTTGTGGATTGGTTTGACGCAGCACCATTTCCTGACGGTTACGAAGAGTGCTTCAAGAGAAAAGCGTTCTCCTCTCTGAAAGGTTGACAAAACATCAGTAACTTCTCTGACATTGTAGGTTTTCATTAGTGGCAATGATTATATACCATTGGGCTCTCACCTCTAATATAAAAACGATATTTCTAATCAAAGACCTTTAAAGAATAAAAAGTCTTGTTTTAAGTTACGGTCAACTAATTTTTGATTTTTTTTATGAATCTAGCATGTTTTCTCTTGACTCCATAGACACACGCACAAACTATGTAGACAGAGCCCTTTGTGAAGTTTTTTCTCAAAATTGGCACATTCCGTTTTTTTTAGTTCCATGCTTGGCCCCCAGCACCAATTTGTGATATCGAGTTGACAGCACTATCCCGCGTTCAGCCGAAACCTACCGCCTATTGACTATTCTTAAATTACTTAACTGCGGAAACGTATTTTGTGGAATTTTAATTCACGAAAGCTGGGGAACAATGGCTGGATTCATTATGCACAACGTTTTGGGCCGGAGCGTCTGTATTTTCCTAATCTTTTTGTTAAACCTCAGTCAGTGGATAGAGGGAATTTTAAAACCAAGGGCCTTTGAAAACCCATGGAAGGTTACGCGATTATAAATGTTGATCTTTTTACTATTATTCATTACTGTTACTGTGTTTGTTCTTGTTATCTAAATGCTGAAATGGTGTAACCAAGACAAGCTTATATCTAAGGGAGCTTACACATTGCGATAAGTAAAAGGAGTATACTGTCATATTATTTGACGACCCGTTTGGATGAGTCGTAGTGAATGCTGCCTCTGGTGCAAGGGTTGCTGGTTCGATCCCCGCACAGTACAAACAAGTGTGTGCATTAACATGTTGGTTTGTATTGGTCTGGGTGTCTCTATGTATTTTAAGGACAAAAAAGTATTGTATGTATATTATTTGTAATTCCGCTGTTGATTCAGGAGGCTACAAAACACTTCTCAAAAGAAAACTACCCAGATTTAAACGTACCTATTGCCGCAATATAATAATGTACATATTATTATATTCTTCGTTGTACATATCCTGTAATACCTAGTATTAAGTTTTCTTACTATACTTTGAGTACAATAAAAGTATATTCATTCATTCATTCAATGTATTCCTGAATAATAAACAGCCTATTACGGCTCACAAGGTTAAGGCTCTTACTCATTCCAAAAAGTGCAGTGTGAATACCTACTCACTCTTCTTCTCTTCTTTCTGGCCTAGGGTGGACATCAGATCTTTTAGGTTAGATCTTAAGGGAAGGCATGCCATATTGCTTACGTCAGACCTGCGAAGCTGCGTTTTTGAAAGCCTATTTTGAATTGCGGGGTATGCTCATGTAATGTTAGTCGGAGTTTATTTTTACTGTTTTATTGCTAAATGTAAATAATGAATAAATAAATAAATATTTCACAACGTCACATACATTGATCTGACTCCGAGATAGGTAGCTCAAGTACCTGTGTTACGGATAACAGAATCAACAGTGGGATTACAAATATATACATTTAATACTTTTCTTTTGTAAATATATACTTATAATATATAGAAAACACCCAGACCAATACAAACAAACATGTTCATGCACACAAATGTTTGTACTGTGCGGGGATCGAACCCGCAACCCTTGGACCAAAGGCAGCGTTCACTACCACTGATCCAAACGGATCGTCTTTGTAATAATTTTACCTTATTTTTAATTTTGCTTTTTTTTATTAATGTATGTCAACTTGAATGCCAATAAATGTTTTATCTATCTATCTATATATCATGTCCCATGCCTACTCTAGCGATCAGGAAACGTCGCTAGGGGGTTAGTAGTCGGTATACATGGAGAGCCCGACATATAAGCCCCTGCCCCCCGGCAGAAAACAAAGGGGGCATGGCCTTGGCTAAAGTTGAAATCGGTCAGTGGAGGGCGGACGGACGATAAGCCGATAAACGCATTACACTTCCGGACCGGAAAGTTGATACTCGAATCACCTAAGCACGCACACGTGCAATCCAAATATCAGTCCATTGTGTCGTCTTATGTTTGGTTGCATTCTAAATCTTTATAAGTGACTGACTGACTGACTGCCTGGTCTTTTATCAACGTAGGGTCTAAACTATTATAAATAAATATTTCACAACGTCACATACATTGATCTGACTCCGAGATAGGTCGTTCAAGCACCTGAGTTACTGATATCAGAACCAACAGCGCAATTTCAAATATAATAACCATTTAATACTTTTCTTTTGTAAATATATACTTATAATATATAGAAAACACCCAGACCAATACAAACAAACATGTTCATGCACACAAATGTTTGTACTGTGCGGGGATCGAACCCGCAACCCTTGGACCAAAGGCAGCGTTCACTACCACTGATCCAAACGGATCGTCTTTGTAATAATTTTACCTTATTTTTAATTTTGCTTTTTTTTATTAATGTATGTCAACTTGAATGCCAATAAATGTTTTATCTATCTATCTATATATCATGTCCCATGCCTACTCTAGCGATCAGGAAACGTCGCTAGGGGGTTAGTAGTCGGTATACATGGAGAGCCCGACATATAAGCCCCTGCCCCCGGCAGAAAACAAAGGGGGCATGGCCTTGGCTAAAGTTGAAATCGGTCAGTGGAGGGCGGACGGACGATAAGCCGATAAACGCATTACACTTCCGGACCGGAAAGTTGATACTCGAATCACCTAAGCACGCACACGTGCAATCCAAATATCAGTCCATTGTGTCGTCTTATGTTTGGTTGCATTCTAAATCTTTATAAGTGACTGACTGACTGACTGCCTGGTCTTTTATCAACGTAGGGTCTAAACTATTATAAATAAATATTTCACAACGTCACATACATTGATCTGACTCCGAGATAGGTCGTTCAAGCACCTGAGTTACTGATATCAGAACCAACAGCGCAATTTCAAATATAAACTAACCATTATACTTTTCTTTGCCCAGAGAGCAATAGAGAGGGCTAAGCTCGGAGTCTCTTTGCGTGATCGTATCAGAAATGATGAGATCCGCAGGAGAACTAAGGTCGCAGACATAGCCTAAAGGATTGCATGTCTCAAGTGGCAATGGGCAGGGCACATAGCGAGGATAACCGACGCCCGTTGGGGCGGAAAGGTCCTCGAGTAGAGGCCACGTACAGAAAGTCGCGGCCGTGGCAGGCCCCCCACAAGGTGGACCGACGATCTGGTGAAGGTTGCGGGAATCATTGGATGCGGTCGGCACGGTACCGATCTGTGTGGAGAGCATTGGGGGAGGCCTATGTCCAGCAGTGGACGTCTATTGGCTGAAATGATGAATACTTTTCTTTTGTAAATACATAGAAAACACCCAGACCAATACAAACAGACATGTTCATGCACAGAAATGTTTGTACTGTGCAGGGATAGAACCTGCAACCCTTGCACAGAGTTAGTTATATTAGTGTACGGGAGCACTAAGAGAGGATCATACTACTTATGACTACCACCTGAGGCGGTAAAACAGGAAATTCAAAGTTATTATGGAAAATAATCTACAGTCGATGACGCCATTTCCAAAAAAGAAGAAAAAATCGTTGAGATACTTTATGACACTGTGCAAAATAAACTCCCAAAAACTAAATGATGGTGGACAACTAGTAGGTATACAATATTTAGAGAAATAAGTATATAGAAAAAAATGGTAAAGAAACAAATTGGTATACTCTTAATGATCTTGTTAGATTTATATCAGTGGCTATAATTTTAAGTAACAATTGTCAAAGACTATGTTTGTACACATAAATTTATGTAATATTGTGAATAACTGCTATAGCCTAAAATATTTAAGTGTTACCCTTTAATATGATAAGTATACGTAATGTTAACGGCTGTTGTTATTCCTTAAAATAAAATAAAAATAATAATAAATAAATAAATATTTCACAACGTCACATACATTGATCTGACTCCGAGATAGGTAGCTCAAGTACCTGTGTTACGGATAACAGAATCAACAGTGGGATTACAAATATATACATTTAATACTTTTCTTTTGTAAATATATACTTATAATATATAGAAAACACCCAGACCAATACAAACAAACATGTTCATGCACACAAATGTTTGTACTGTGCGGGGATCGAACCCGCAACCCTTGGACCAAAGGCAGCGTTCACTACCACTGATCCAAACGGATCGTCTTTGTAATAATTTTACCTTATTTTTAATTTTGCTTTTTTTTATTAATGTATGTCAACTTGAATGCCAATAAATGTTTTATCTATCTATCTATATATCATGTCCCATGCCTACTCTAGCGATCAGGAAACGTCGCTAGGGGGTTAGTAGTCGGTATACATGGAGAGCCCGACATATAAGCCCCTGCCCCCCGGCAGAAAACAAAGGGGGCATGGCCTTGGCTAAAGTTGAAATCGGTCAGTGGAGGGCGGACGGACGATAAGCCGATAAACGCATTACACTTCCGGACCGGAAAGTTGATACTCGAATCACCTAAGCACGCACACGTGCAATCCAAATATCAGTCCATTGTGTCGTCTTATGTTTGGTTGCATTCTAAATCTTTATAAGTGACTGACTGACTGACTGCCTGGTCTTTTATCAACGTAGGGTCTAAACTATTATAAATAAATATTTCACAACATCACATGTACATCGCTCTGACTCCGAGATAGGTCGTTCAAGCACCTGAGTTACTGATATCAGAACCAACAGCGCAATTTCAAATATAACTAACCATTTAATACTTTTCTTTGCCCAGAGAGCAATAGAGAGGGCTAAGCTCGGAGTCTCTTTGCGTGATCGTATCAGAAATGATGAGATCCGCAGGAGAACTAAGGTCGCAGACATAGCCTAAAGGATTGCATGTCTCAAGTGGCAATGGGCAGGGCACATAGCGAGGATAACCGACGCCCGTTGGGGCGGAAAGGTCCTCGAGTAGAGGCCACGTACAGAAAGTCGCGGCCGTGGCAGGCCCCCCACAAGGTGGACCGACGATCTGGTGAAGGTTGCGGGAATCATTGGATGCGGTCGGCACGGTACCGATCTGTGTGGAGAGCATTGGGGGAGGCCTATGTCCAGCAGTGGACGTCTATTGGCTGAAATGATGAATACTTTTCTTTTGTAAATACATAGAAAACACCCAGACCAATACAAACAGACATGTTCATGCACAGAAATGTTTGTACTGTGCAGGGATAGAACCTGCAACCCTTGCACAGAGTTAGTTATATTAGTGTACGGGAGCACTAAGAGAGGATCATACTACTTATGACTACCACCTGAGGCGGTAAAACAGGAATTCAAAGTTATTATGGAAAATAATCTACAGTCGATGACGCCATTTCCAAAAAAGAAGAAAAAAATCGTTGAGATACTTTATGACACTGTGCAAAATAAACTCCCAAAACTAAATGATGGTGGACAACTAGTAGGTATACAATATTTAGAGAAATAAGTATATAGAAAAAAATGGTAAAGAAACAAATTGGTATACTCTTAATGATCTTGTTAGATTTATATCAGTTGGATATAATTTTAAGTAACAATTGTCAAAGACTATGTTTGTACACATAAATTTATGTAATATTGTGAATAACTGCTATAGCCTAAAATATTTAAGTGTTACCCTTTAATATGATAAGTATACGTAATGTTAACGGCTGTTGTTATTCCTTAAAATAAAATAAAAATAATAATAAATAAATAAATAAAATAAACAAAAAATAAAAAAAAATAGAGTGGCCAGTAATTCACAAAAAAATAGGGAACATACCGCCAAAATTGTGGCAGATATTAATGCCAAAGTGCGGTTTGGATGAATGAAGTAGATAAACTTTAAACCTACAAAGGTCAATTCAAAATCAAGCTGATAGCTGTCAGAAACATACTCCAAGAATAGAATTGTCGGAATACTTACTCTAGGTACTTACTAAGTATAAGAAAGAAATTATTTTATCATTTATCGACGTTCGTAAATTTCCAAATAAACTACCAAACTCACCCCTCAAACATTTGTTGAATGAAAGAAAGAAAATACATTTAATTTTATCGGCCACAAAAACTTTACACAAAACAAACAATATGACGTGTAGTTGCCAGTACATTGAACAGACGGAACAATAGGACAGAAGAAACATCAAAGAGAAGTCCTCCGACTTAAAACAGATGTTTAACAAAACTCCTTGACTAACGTCATGTATGTAAAACTATTAATTCGTTTGGGAACTTCATTTTGCAATGATTTCAAACTTTACCAATAGATGGCGTTAGTTGCCGATAACATCGCACAAGTGTGTTGGCTTTGCATTTTACTTTGCCTTGTATTTGTTTTTAGATTTACCCCTTTGTTAATAGTGTAGATCGGTGTAGTCGGTAGTGATTGATAGTCAGGCCTAATTAAACTAATTTTTTGGTAAGATTTTTTTAGTGTCAGCCTGGAGTCTGGAATTTGGTGGTCTTGTACCCCCGCGCCTCGGAAAGCACGTGAAGCCGTTAGGCCAGATTCCTCTCCGGTCATGTCACACTAATGTCCCATCGGATTAATAGGGTGTGGGAAAAGAGACTGCACTTGTGTTTACGCACACATTTGAGCTCTATAACATATCCTGTGTAAGTGGCGTCGAGATTGGCCGCCTTATCCGAAATCGGTTAGAGGGTATTATTATTAATAGTGTAGATATGTTCAAATCAGTTGATTAAATTATAAACAGCGGTCAATTCCACCATTAGTAAATTACGAAAGATGCTATAAACCGTCATTTTAGAAATCGCTTCCAGGCATAAGACCGCCGATATTGTACATTAAAGTTTTTTTTTTTAAGTTGTGTTTATTGTGCAATAAAGTATATCTATCTATCTATTTTTTATCGTGTAACCCCAAAAACCCTTTTCGGGATGCAAACGGTGTATTTGCTGCTACATTTACCTATATACTTACTTCATCTGTCTTCCCGCCCTGACCTGATTTTTATGGTAATCTTATTACCTGCTTTTCTATATCCTACTCACATACTACACTCGACTTGATGGAAATCCCAATGTTTGTAAACAACTAGACATATTTGTGAATGCAACGTCTTATAGGTGTCCCAGTTACATTGTACAATCCGCGGTATTATATCACGGCTAGCTGTTATCAAAAACAGGGCCGTTTTGAAATGCGGTGGGTCAACCAGTATAGTACAGTATATAGCAATCAAATTACGGTATCGGTAATTTGATATATTAGTTGAAATTCGCAAGGAATGTGGCTACGGTGTGGGTGAAACAAAATGTTATACGATCATCACTTTCATTTTAGCCCATAGACGTCCACTACTGGACATAGGCCTCCCCCAATGTTCTCCACACAGATCGGTCCTGTTTCGCCCGCATCCAAGGATTCCCGCGACCTTCACCAGTTCGTCGACCCATCTAGTGGGAGGCCTGCCACGGCTGCGATTTCCTGTACGTGGCTTTCATTCTAGGACCTTTCCGCCCCAACTTCCGTCTGTTCTCCTCGCTATGTGCCCTGCTCATTGCCATTTGAGGCATATAATCCTTTGGGCTATGTCTGTGATCTGAGTTCTCCTGCGGATCTCATCATTTCTGATACGATCACGCAAGGAGACTCCGAGCATAGCCCTCCCCATTGCTCTCCGAGGGACTTTGATATGATGTGGGTGGCTGATGTGACTGTATACGATATCAAAAATAAAAAAAAAACTGACCAAGTGCGAGTCGGACTCGTGCACAAAAGGTTCCGTACCATAGTTTTTATTATTTATTATTAATGTAAATGTACAACTAATTACTTTGTGAATATTTCAAGTGCCTACTTGGTACCATACATTGATATCAAGTAAAATTTGGCAAAATATTGCATTTAAGTGCGGCTACAAAAAATTAAAATTGTCATAGCACCGTTACTCCGCGCATTTCGAAACGGCCCTGTTTTTGATAACAGCTAGTCGTAATCTAATACGGCGAATTATACAATCCAACTGCGACATATGTTTAAGGAAAGGATCTTCTTCATAGTCGTTTATTCTGTTTTCGCGAACTTTTTTTATTACATTTCAGTCCACGTGCCTTTGTTTAATTTTTTTTGTCTCTCTAGGAGACTCTTAGGGGAGTCGAAGTAGCTTTGGTTGGGTAGGTAGATAGGTACCTACAAGAGAACCAATCTTCCCAGAGGCTTAATTTATGAAAGTTCATTCTCTAGGAAAGTTCCTTACGAAGAGATCTACGTAACTCCTCCTTCTCTGTCACTCACATGTTTGGGCTAGCATTTTTATTAAAAAAAAAACGGAAATTGATAAGATAAGATTATTGGATATTAGGCACCTTACATTTTTTACAATACAGTTTTACAATGTAAAATACAACTCAAACAGTACAGTAGAAACATAGTGCAATACAGTAAAAAAACCTTTATAATTAGGAACTTAAATCATTAAAAATCCATGGTTCTTCTAAAGTTAGGTATTTATATTTGGTATGTTGTTCCAGTATATCTAATAAAATTAATGTAGTTAATGTATGTAAATATTATAATAACAGTAATAAATAGTATATATATTAAGTATTCATTATTTATTTATATCATTATTATAGATAGATAGATAGATAGATATACTTTAAAGCACAAAATACACAACTTAAGTAAGTACTAGGCATTACCTTACTTCATAGGATCATTTCTATAGAAAGCTCTTCGCTAGACTTTCACACTACGTGAGGTCCAACTAAGGTTGCCAACCGTACTATAATATATAGTCTTGTACTATATTTCGGGTCTGCGTACTATATACTGTTGAAAAAATATATAGTACGTAAAAATACTATATTTTCAACACCGAAAAAACTAACAACCAAATCCTTCATAAAAAAAAAATAAGAACGCGCCTTTAAAGTAAGTACCCGATAGGCGATACCATGTATCCGAACGCTTCCGTAACAAACTTGTCAATGTCAAATTGACGTCAATTTTGACGTCGTCAAACGAACGACTGCTATACTTATATATCGGCAGAATTGTTTAGAGTTGTTGTTATTTCATTTAAAAAGTTGAAATCCTAAATAAATTAAGTATGGAAAGTGGTAGTAGTGACAACGAAAGTGCGTCAAATTCTAGTGCGCCGCTAACGCCAATTAAAAAGCGAAAAATTACAAAAAGACTCCAAAAATTTAAACCGGAGTGGGAAAAAGAGTATGGCTGGATTACTGAAGATTCCCAAAATATTTATAATGCGAAATGTAAACATTGTAATATAACATTTTCTGTGGGGAAAAGTGGTATTGGCCAGGTTAGATCTTTTAGGTTATGTTAAATTCTTGCATCTTCTGTTGTTTTATTTTTTTTTCAATGAAATTGCCTACTGATTTGATTTGCATGATAAGTGGTACTTAAAATGTTTACTTGCAATTCATTGCAGATTAAACAACATGGTGAAATAAAGCACCACAAACTTAAAACTGAACTTTACAAGAAAACTTCTACATTAGACAGGTTTTTGGTTCGACGGGCTCTTCGTCTACCTCTCTTACTTGTGATGACAAGATTTCAGCTAGTGAACTTGCTTTAACCTACCATACTGTAAAACACAATCTTTCTTATAACAGTATGGACGGTACTGTAAAATTAAACAAAATCATTTATGCTGATTCTAAAACCGCTTTGAACATAAAATTAGGACGCACTAAAATGGAAGCACTGGTTAATGAGGTTTTGGGACCTTATGCATTACAAACTTTATTGAATGACTTAAATGCTCCTAATTTATATTTTTGTTTGCAAACTGATGCAAGTAATAGAACAAATATTAAATTATTTCCTTTAGTTGTACAATATTTTGATATTGAGAATGGGATACAAAACAAGTTATTAGACTTTTACGAAAATTGTGATGAATCTGCAAACGGTATGTTTGATGCTATAAACAGTTCACTATCCTACCACAACCTTTCCTTTGATAGAGTGTCTGGTCTAAGTGCGGATAATACCAATGCAAATTTTGGTATTCACCATTCTCTTTATAAAAATATTGAACAAGTAGTTCCTAATTTGGTTAAAGGTAATTGTCATGCACATATAGTTCACAACACAGTGAAGCATGCAATGAATTTTTTAAGCATTGATATTGAAAATATTATTTTAAAAATCTACAGCCATTTCTCCATTTCTGCAGTCCGTAGAGAAGAGCTTAAGAAATTTGTCGCTGCTGTTGAAGGTGAATGGCATGAGCTGAAACGACATGTTGGTACTAGGTGGCTTTCATTGCTTCCTTGCGTGGACAACATACTTTGGAATTGGAAGGCTTTGAGTGATTATTTTTTTAGTTTAGGTGAAGAATGTCCTACACATATTCAAAATATTTTGATGATGAACAAAAGTAATGGAAACAGTAAAGTTCTAATCTTTTTGCATTTCGCGAGTCATTTTTTACATAACTTTCATAAAGCTGTTAAACAACTTGAAGGCAATAACATCACAGTCATAGATGTGTATCATATTATGTCAATTTTAAAATCGGCGCTAGAACAACGTAAAAAAGATATTTTTTTTGGTTACGAAACCAAAAAAATGTTGCAATCATTAGAAGCAAAAAAAGTCTATCGGTTTTTTATAGGATGCATTTTGGAGAGTGTTCGAATGAGCTTCACGACCTGATACCACCTTCTCCTTTCTACCACCGGACATTGCGGAAGACGACAGGAATCCACCCTTACACTGTGCAAGTTCCACCAGCTCGTACTAAGCGTTTCGCTTCCTCTTTCTTGGTACGAACTGCTAAGGAATGGAACAACTTGCCGGCTTCTGTATTCCCTGAGAGCTACAATTTGGGTGTCTTTAAGTCGAGAGTGAATAGGCTTCTTCTGGGTAAGCACGCTACATCTTAGACCTTATTGTCACTTTCCATCAGGTGAAATGAGGTCAAGTGCAAACCCATTTAATATATAAAAAAAAAAAAAAAAAAAAAAGCAAAATCCCCTACAGAAAGTTATGCAATTAAAAAGAATTTTTTGTTATTTATTGATAAATGTTTAGACTATCTTAATAAATGGTTTGAGTTTGGTGATAGCAATTGGTTATGTAAAATCCAAAAATTAAATTTAAAAAAGGAGGTTTCATTTAATGACTGTGAGACAATATTAGAAGTTCTAAATTTACAAGAAAAATTATGTATCAAAATGGACGACCTGTACTCTGAAATAACGATATTGAATGAAATCTTTGCTAAAGTAAAAAGCTGTAATGACTTTACTGACAAAACTACAAGCCAAAAATGGCAGTATATTTTTAAAAAAACTGAAAATGACTTACCAATTTTATTTAAAGTAATATCATTCCTTCTCTCTATTCCCGCCACTTCGGCATTCACAGAAAGGATATTTTCGGTTATGAATTCGAAGTGGCGAGAAGAAAGAAACAGAAGTAGTATATCATTAATAAAAAATGAGCTTTTGATTTATGTTAATTTAAAAATTGAGTGTGACAAAGCATATGACACTTTTATTATAAACAAAAAACTGTTACACAGTGCAAGAAGTGCAAAAAAATATAGTTTTTATAAAAATAAATAATTAACACATATATATTTGTCTCTTTTTTGTTTTTCCCATAAAATACTATATTTTTTAAATGTACTATATTTTTTTACACCTTATTTTGGAATATACTATATTTCGCTGATGAAATGAACCCTAGGTCCAACCAATTTACTATCGTATGATCGAGTATTTATCGTTGAAATATATACATAGGTGTTTTTATTTATAAGAATATATTTTACAAATCTTTTTGGGATATTTACAGATGGCTTTTATGTTTTACCTTAAATTACATATTATTCGATAGGTACCTTAATGGTGGAGGGATGTTGTTCCAACACTTAGTGGCCATGTATCGGAAAATACCGCGGAATGAAGCTGAGTGGTACAAATGAGGCGATAGTTAAAGCGAGATACGCGTTCCGTAAATTTCAGTTTGGAGAAAAGAGCTGAGGGATTCTGATTCCTAATTGCGCCAAAAAGTAGCCCTGCAAACTTTAACGTGCGGCTAGAATGCATGTTCATGAGGTCACTTCTATTGAGGAAAGGTGTGACATGAGATCTACGCGGTATTAAGAAACAGTATCGAGCGCACGAGTTTTGCACTCTCTGGATTAAGCTTTTTAGTTCTGTGCAGCAAACATCCCCCTATTGCAGTATCCGCATAACTTAATTTTGATAAAACCAATGACTAGCAAATATAAATTCGTAAGTCCTCAGTTAAATACTTTCGCATTCCGTATAAAGAATTAAACTGTAATAAATAACGGTTATTCAATAACAAATATCGGTCCACATAACCCGTCGCCAAAACGTGCGAGTAATTCGAAATACCTAATCTATTTTGCAAAGTTCGCGCACAGGTACCTAACTGCCGACGGCGCGCGACGCTCTCCGTTTAGCTCTATTTAATTAATACACGTTAGAGAATTGCCCTTATTACCGGCCATGCAATAATGGCGCTTGTAACCTGCCCGTTAACTACCAGAGTCGTGTATTCGAGCACATTTCAACGGGTGCTTTTGTTTCACTCCAGGTTAATTTGTATTTATTGTAAAAGCAACTGCCGTAGTAGTGAAGTTTCAACAGTTAGAACTATTGCAGACTAGCGTTTAATTACACTAGTATTAAGTTTGTTTTTTGCAGAGCATGTATGAGCGTAAAAATGCTTTTCATTTTTACGCAACTCATAGAAGTCATCTTCTCAGCGTGTCATTATCGAGTGCCAAAGTCGCTTCGGAGCCTAAGGTACTTTTAACCGACAATCAACAATTTGGTAACTCTAGTATTGCAATGAACCGACCAAAACTGTTTGATCCAATTAAGTTAGATATACCACTTTTAGTTTTAAGTTGCTTTATGTAATTTGTTTGTTTGCTCCAAATATTTTTTTTTCATTTCATTTCTTTATGGTCACGCTTTCACAATTTGAATACTACACCCCTCTCTCTACCTATAGACCAACTGTTTTTGGCGTTAATAAATAAAACAAAATAAAATAGAATATCTACTCGGCAATAATAAACAACTGACTTATTTTGTTGATCTAACCTGTTAAATGGATTTTATTTACGATACCTATTATGTGGTTTTCAGGATGTAAAAAATGGTGTGTACACGCGCTAAAAACACTAGTCTGAAAGCGATACTACAATACTTGTTGAATTCTTCAGCAATGCCGGTGACCTTTCTATGATTAGGTTTAAAGAATTGATTCTCATAAGAACTTAGTAAAAATACAGTTCACTTAAAATGAGATATATAACTAAAGCATGCAATAATAATATAAATGGCGCAGCGCAGCTCTGCTAACGAAACTATAATTTAAATCTATGAAACAACATCTTGTATCATGATAATGTACGTATCACTTACACAAAATTTTTTTTTAAGTTCTGTTGAACATAAAACAACCAATATACAATAACCAATTAAAGAAACCAGGAAACAAAAAACAAATTAAAAGAGGGTATCTTTTCGTTCATACTATTATCCACCAAACATGATTAAGCGTTTCATTCATAACAGCAGATGAAATTTCACTAAAAGGTAACAGGCAATAAGGATTAATATTATAAAAAATGAGAGCATTTGTACTAGCTCTTATGAACAAACTTAAAACGTTAGTGACTAATGAAAGTACGTAGGTACTTACTTAGTTTAAACTACATGTTTGATAGGACTACCTACATATGAGCGGCGGCAATCGCTTACAATCAGGCGATTCGTCTGCTCGTATCATCGTCATCTTTGCCTTTGGGTGGTATTCCAAAGACATAATTGTGTCAGAGGGTAAAATATTGCTTTATTGCTGGGAACATTCCAGAACCGTGGGCCGTCTGCTTCCCATCATATAAAAAAGTAATATTTTATTCTAAATATATGTATATGTAGACACATACAATTGTTTAAAATAGATCCGGTTTAGTAGCTAAAAATTAAAATCGATTGTCGTCGCTAGTGTGCCCTACATGGAACCTCTTGCGATAAGGAACTGCGACGATACTAGCGCCACCAAGTGATTTATATTGATTGTGGCGAATAGGAGACTTTTTTTATAAAGTGAGCAATTAATATTTTAAGCGCAATCGCTTAACATCAGTTTATCCGTCTGCTCGTCTGCCAGCTATCACATAAAAAAATCCACCATCGGGATAGTCAAAGTCTCACGGTATCAATGTCAAAACTAGATAAGATATTAGGTTCAGTAATGTATGTAGGTACAATGGCTTTAGTATATTATATTATCTGTGGTATTACTATGTATTTAAGTATTTATTTGTGATTCCAACACAACAGCAGCACTTGTGTTATGGATATCAAACAATCATGATATCCATAACACAAGTGCTGCTGTTGTGTGAGTGAGAGTACCGGAGGCCCAATCCGGAAGAAAGAGTAGTTTAAAAGTTGGCAGTGCACTTGTGACTCCAATGGTGTCGCTGGTGTCCATATTATGGGCGGCGGCAATCGCTTACAGTCCGCACAAAGAGGTTTTAATCCTGTTTTCTTATTCGTACTGCGAAACAGTGGAATCAGTTGCCTGAAGGGGTGTTCCCTAGTGGCTACAATTTGGGGGTTTTCAAAGCGCGAGTGAATAGGTATCTTCTAGGTAATCGTGCTACATCTTAGACCATATTATCACTTACCATCAGGTGAAATATGGTCAAACGCTCACCTATCTACAGTAAAAAAAAAAAAAGAAAAGGTGATCCGTCTGCTCGTCCATCGGGCTAGTCAAAAACTTATGGTATTTATGTATTTGAAAACTAGATATTACGTACAGGAACATGTATAGTATACACATAATGAATTTAAGTATTTATTTGTACTCTGTTGTTTGGTATCTGTAACACAAGTACGGAATCAGGTCAATGAATGAGATGTTATATATTTTTTTATTAACTTGTTATTGTTATGAAGGCGACTGTATCACTATTAGATAATCATTAATTATGTAGATAGGCATGCGCAACCCACGAACTGCGTGGGGGGTACTCACAAAACCTGTTCAGTTGACGCGTTTTTGATCATTCTACGGTTAGTTAATTACTCCGACTAATTGTATTTTGAGTTTGAGCTCATTACAACTAACTGTAGAATAAGGTTGAACTTTTAAAAAATGGAACGTGTCATTAATTTTTAAAGTTTAACTGATTCTACAGTTAGTTGTAATTAACTCAAACTCAAAATACAACAGGTCGGAGTAATCAACTTACCGTAGAATGACACTTTTACGCATGGTTTTAACACATGATTTATAATTTATTTATTTAATGTTGGGGAAACACACAGTACATCTAGAGTTTACATAACAATGTAACACAATGAATTATGTTTATAAATAAATAAATTAATTGAATTGAATTGAATTGTATATAAGTTATACTTATACCAGTTAAGGTTATACTTATCCAAAAAACATAATTATATTTTTGCGGACATCTACAGCTAAGAAATGTGGCAAAACTAGACAAACTAGAACATTTTCCATGGTAAAAGATTCATTCATCATCATCATTTCAGCCAATAGACGTCCACTGCTGGATATAGGCCTCCACCAATGTTCTCCACACAGATCGGTCCTGTGCCTGCCCGCATTCAATTGATTCCCGCGAATCTTCAACAGATCGTCGGTCCACCTTGTAGGGGGCCTGCCACGGCTGCGACTTCTTGTACGTGGCCTCCACTCGAGGACCTTTCCGCCCCAACGGCCATCTGTTCTCCTCGCTATGTGCCCTGCCCATTGCCACTTGAGGCATACAATCCTTTGGGCTATGTCTGGTACCTTAGTTCTCCTGCGGATCTCATCATTTCTGATACGATCACGCAGGGAGACTCCGCGCATAGCCCTCTCCATTGCTCTTTGGGTGACTTTGAGCCTCCTTAATCGGCACATTATAAGCGGCCACGTTTCGGTTCCGTATGTCATCACTGGCAACAGATTGATGACTGGTAAAAGATTAAGAACTAAAATACATTAAGAATACAAAACCAGACAGTATGAGTATGATTTATTACTCTTTAAGAGCCTTTGTACAGCTCCCATCGTAGAATAAAACACATCTATATTTTGAAAGTATTGATAATAACTACGACATGAGCGCAGCAAGAATGTATTAAATCTATATTCTTTATTGTTCCATGTAGGTAAAGCTTAGATCAAATCTAGGTCTTAAATGAATGTGCTTACAGTATCGACATGGGCCCTGTTAGGGCACTACAACATTTGTGATAATAGTTCATTGCCCTTTACTAAGCAAATTTAATGAATGAACAGCAGGTAAACTACCAAAGGGCATGTAAAATGTTCGTCTCGCCAATCTGAGCGTTAGAGCGAGAGAAACGATGTGTAACGTCTGGACGGACAGAAATCGCGCGATTTTATACAGTAATGCCACAGGGTATATTTAATATTGAGTAGTGCTCCCACCCAAAACATCCTATAAAACCTAGCCAAGTCACGATGAAACTGCTTGTTTCTCTATAAAAAGGAATGAAATCTCTAAGCAAAAGCCAAGTCCAAGAAATTCATAATTGCGATTTTTTATTATTTTAATGACTACCTCATACTTACCTTGTCACTACAACTTCTGGGTAAACTCGTTCTATCGTAGGCTTCTTCTGAACTCTAGGAATCCGTGTGAAGAAAAGAGCAAGTCCATCAATTAAATAGGTCGATTTTTTTTTATCTGATATGTGTCAGACGAGCAGATGGATCACCTGATGGTAAGTAATTGCCGCCGCCCATGGAACACCCGCGACACCACTGAAGTCACAAACGCACTGCCAACCTTTTAACCCCCCTCACTCACGCGGCGAAACACAGCACAGTGCTGCTTCACGCTGGTTTTTTGTGAAGCCGTGATATCACTCCGGTCGAGTCGGCTCATTCATGCCGAAGCTTGGCTCTCCCACGGTCTACAATAGTTTTTTCAGGAATTGACTCCATCAGATATATTTCTTAATTAAAACATGAACATAGATAAAGTAGTGTACAAGACCGGTACTAAAACACTCGCGAAGGGGAACTTGGTATTACAACACTCGCGAAGGCTAACTTGGTATTACAACACTCGCGAACGCTATTCAAAAACTCGCCAAGACTCGTTCGTGTTTTAATAACCCTTATTATTGACAGTCATATTAACTACTATTATTGACACTCGATTGTTTCTTTACTAGATTGTACTGAATGTCAGTGTAATTCTACAGGCGCTTGCAACATCAAAGGCAGACAGCGACGTGCGGTGTCTCGGGAAGATAATATTTCCCGGATTAGACACAACGCTTAATTGTGTGACGCTAAGCCGAAGCGCTCTCGCCAGTTTCGCAACTTGTTGCGGCTGTGGCCTGCGGCGGAGTCTACACGTGATATGAAACACAATAGTTTAATTCTTACTTGCGTTTACTTTGCTTATTAAAATGTTTGAGATTAAAGGCACATTGATCCGGGGAAGTAAAGTTTAAGGCGCTACATCAATATAACTAGATAGATAGTTGATTGTCGATTTATGATTGTAACGATTATTAGTTTTTTTTTAGTAAGTACAGTTAAAGAACGAAAAGGTTCGTCAGTTTTCAAATTGATTCGTTTGATACGGTATGAGCACTTATTACCTTTCGTAAATTTGTCAAAGTAATACCTGCTGTACAAAAAAATATGCTTAACTGTTAAATCAGAAAGTTGAGATTTGCTTGTAGCAACATTAATTACTTTTGATGTAAAGAAAATTTAAAGATATTAAGCTACATTGGTTTGACGTGGCAATTAAATTTATAATTTAAAAAAAATAAAAAGAGATGTATTGTCATGTCGTTGACGTTTTTAATTTGGATGTTTACTATTGGGTGCCTCGTATGTCATTCGTAGCTTGCTACATATATAGTGATCTGTGGTCATTCGCGACTAGCTTGGATAATATGTTAAAAGGTCAAAATCTCTCTGTCTGTGCCATATTTGAAGATATAATATATTATGACATTTTTAAAAGGTTGGCAGATCTTTTTGATACGGTATGTTGGTATAACTGATTCTTGCCGTGCAAGCGAAAATTTACCTGAAGGTGACGAACCTCTTTATTTTCTGACTGTACATGTATAAATACTTGGAGGAAAGTATTAACAGGTTTTTGAGACAAAATTATGTAATAATTTCTTCCTACAATTAACAATAATATTCATAATTTATGCATTGAAATAGGCCACCCTCACTCTTACCGAGGTGTCGTGAAAGGCGACAGCGGTAAAGCTGCTGGCATGATCATCAGCACCCAGAGAAGGAAAACTCAGCATTTATATCAAAACCCTCGCCAACCCGACTGCCAAGCGTGGTGAGTATGGCAATTACCCCTCATCTGATTGAGGGAGGCCCGTGCCCCAACAGTGAGGACTTAAAAGGGCTGACGATGATGATGTATTGAAACTTGACGCGTGTAAAAAAATATTGTAAGTTAACATTTATTGACCACATACAAGAATTACAGGGATAGGACACATAACATTAAATAGCATTAATTACATAAAATTAATAATTGCTATTTAATGTTATGTATGTATGTAGCTGTGCGTCTTAAGCGTGCGATCTTAACAATATTTTTAAATGTGTGTGGTGCTAATTTCGTCGATGTAGGTCTAAGGTTAGTAGCGCACTAGCGACTTCACTGCGATGCGAGTGTTTCTTTTAGTTTAATATGTTAAAACTTGGACCAAAAAAGAGGATGTCCTTTATCAGATTTGTATATATTGCTGTGTGTCTGTCCGTACCTACTGAGATAGCGGAAACCTAACTACTATTATGCTAAATCATCTGAATGTGTGGTTTAAGTACCACCTTAAAAATGTAAAGTACATTATTTCATCGTCATCGTCAGCCCATTTAAGTCCCCACTACTGGGGCACGGGCCTCCCTCAGTCACATGAGGGGTAATCGCCATACTCACCACGCTTGGCAGACGGGTTGGCGAGGGTTTTGATATAAATGCAGAGTTTTCCTTCTCTGGGTGCTGATGATCATGCCAGCAGCTGTACCTTAGTCGCCTTTTACGACACCTCGGTAAGAGTGAGGGTGGCCTATTCTAATCTGCCGGAGACCACACGGCAAGTACATTATTTACTTTGCAATAATTGCAAAGAAATTGCTACATAAAAATTAAAAGTGTGTGATATACCTAACCGTCAACAGAAAAATTAATGCAGAAGTAAAAAAAACTAAACTTAGTGACATTTTTATTACTGTTTTTTAAGAAAGGTTGATCGCTCTTACAAAAAAATGGATCCTTCTAAAACCGGGCAATTTTTGCGATGATGATGAATGATTGCCGCCGCCCACGGACACTCGGTGATGCACCGCAGTGGAGTCACAAGTGCGCCACCAACCTTTGAATCCAATACCCTCGGATCGGGCCTCCGGTACTCTCACACACTCAACGAAATACTGCCCAGGCGCTACTTCACGCCGTTTTTCTGAGGCCATGGTATCACTCCGCCAGCCGATTTGTGATGAAGTGTGGCTTTCCCGTAACCAGGTGTAATGTGAGTCGTCCTTTACGCCATCACAATTATTGTATATTTTGATGTAGGGCGACTTTACGTAGAGCCGCTACGCATCAAACATTCGCGAGCACACGCAAGTGTTTGCACAAATTTCTACCTAAGTTGGGTGAAGTCTCTCATAAATATTATTGTTTCATTAGAGTCTCAATTAAAGGCTTCGGGGTAATAAGCTGTTCGTTTGTTTAGGAGTTCCTCTGACGTAATCCGTACCAATGTTTCATTATAATACCTCACAGTGTCTTATGTTCAGAATATGTGAAAGGTCTTCTAGCGGATTCACAGTGCCTTTTGTTCAGGATATGTGGAACTCCGGTCTTCTAGCGGATTCACTGTGCCGTTTGTTCAGGATATGTGGAACTCCGTTCTTCTATCGGATTCAGTGTCTTTTGTTCAGGATATGTGGAATTCCGGTCTTCTAGCGGATTCACTGTGCCTTTTGTTCAGGATATGTGGAACTCCGTTCTTCTATCGGATTCAGTGTCTTTTGTTCAGGATATGTGGAATTCTGGTCTTCTAGCGGATTCACTGTGCCTTTTGTTCAGGATATGTGGAACTCCGGTCTTCTATCGGATTCAGTGTCTTTGTTCAGGATATGTGGAACTCTGGTCTTCTAGCGGATTCACTGTGCCTTTTGTTCAGGATATGTGAAACTATCCGACACGTACAGATTTACTCATGAGTGTCCCTCACCGCCGAACTAATGATAGAAATGTGCATGCACATAAATTATTTATTGCACAAAGTTTACAGATCTCGTACCACCTTATTATAACTCGCGGTCTAAACGTATTACCGTACTAAATATATTGTCATCCCGTTCCAAGACGCAATGTTAAAAAAGGCTGGTGCAAATTTTGTTCCGGGACTATCCTTAGTTCTCGATTCGTAATAACTGGGCTAGAATATATATGTGGTGTGATGCCTTATGACCACGGCTGCTGTAAAGTAGCCGAAACGTCAAGCTAAATATGTGGGTACATAATGTTGTATCTCATAATAAATTTCGTGTTAATCCCCGTCTGAATTAACAATAGTTATGATGCAACCTGAAAATAATAATAATATAATAATAATAATATTTCAAAACATCACATACATTGATCTGACTCCGAGATAGGTAGCTCAAGCACCTGTGTTACGGATATCAGAATCAACAGTGGAATTACAAATATATACGTATAATACTTTTCTTTTGTAAATATATACTTATAATGCATAGTACACAACACCCAGACCAATACAAACAAACATGGTCATGCTCACAAATGTTTGTACTGTGCGGGGATCGAACCCGTAACCCTTGTATCAGAGGCAGCGTTCACTACCACTATTCCAATTGGGTCGTCAAATCTATAAAACTTTTTTTACAGATCTTATAGATATATAGATTTGAAACATCCATCCTCCCGTATGGAAGGCGAGTTCTTATCCACTGAGCTACCATCGCAAATCATGCCCAGTGACATAATGGTTCGAGAACCTCTTTAAGGTGACGGGTAGGGCACACTAGCCACGCCAATTGATTTAATTTTTTAGGAAATAAACCAGATACTTCTTAACAATTGCGAAGCTGCAGCCTCTCGGAAAACACTTGTACTATTTATTTAATACTTATCTTAACTTTTGGGTCTTCGTTTGTACTCGAAATTTGTATTACCGCCAAAAACGGTCACTTATGGCGTTAATCCAAATTTTCATTGAAAAAACAGATCAAGAAGTAATGCACAATTATTAAATAAATAGTTAAAGTGTTTGCTTAGAGACTCCCGCTCTGAAATTGTTCAAAATAGATTAGGTTTAATAGCTAGCTAAATCGATTGCAGACGCTAGTTAGGCTACCCGTCGCCTTAAGGTCACAGCTCCGGCTAGGACCGATGTCTTATCGTACCTTCTGAGGTACAAAGTTATCTTTCTCGTCAGTCATTCAGATAAGGGTAAACCTGCAAATGTTATAGAAGTACCTACTGGGGGTTACTCACGTTCAATTCCGTAACGATATGGTACAGTCGTTCTGCAATAAATCGTAAACCCATGTTTTCTGCGGAAAATGCGGGGAAAGTATTTTTTTTTACATATCTATAGCCATCGTTATAGGTTATTCCTTTTTAGGGTTACCTACGTAGCCAAGTGACAAAAAACGGAACTATGTTCACTTATTACTATGTTTTTATGGATTCGTTATAAAATAAAATAATAAAAAATAAAAATACTTTTATTTCTCAAACTTTACAATTAAATGTTATGAGATTCCCCAGTAACTAATAATACTTGTGTTGGGGTTATCCCGCTCTCAACACATTTTGTGTAATATGAGATTTAAAAGTTATTACAATTCGGTACAATGTTTCTAGATCTCTAATAGTGCTATGATGTGTGTGTGTGTGTGTGTGTGTGTGTGTGTGTGTGTGTGTGTGTGTGTTTGTGCGCCTATGTAGTTTCATTTATAAGTCCTTCAGTTTCCTCGTAAGTTAGTCCAACCAAAAAATCAGTTATCACTTTTTTACAGTCATTTTTTACAGTCGTTATGTCTGACGGAATGTGCCATTTTTGGAATAAACGTCACAGAGAGAGAAAGAGATCCAACCGGACCTCTCGCAGGTTCTATACGGATGCGGTAGAGAAAGAAGTCACCCCTGTACTAACGGCTTCGCGCAGTTATTAAAGTATGTCTATGTGTCTGACTTATGATCTTTTTTTTTTAATGGTGTTATCCCGCGCACTGTTACGGCCGCGCGTGTGACTCCGCCAATGTCAAGTGTATAAGAGAGACACGTCGATATGAAATTGACCGGTAATTTTGCCAAATGCTTTCCGTTCTTCATCCGTATGTGACAGCCACTTTTTTCATAAGTTAGAAGAGGTTTAAAAACCAAACGTCTAGAAAAGGAGTTTGACTAAATTATATAAAAAATAAAATTACAGGGACACAAATAAACTCTTACTTTAATATTTGATGACTATTAGATTATTTTAAATCGGTTTACTTTTTTTTTATTCATTTATTTAAGGACAACGTACAAAGCATACACCTTACATGGGTGATCTTATTTTATATCTACATGGTATACCGTTGCCTTACTTAAAGACTGCCACGGCATGCACATATTAACAAGCCGGTAAGCGACTGACAAACACACATGTAATTAGGGTATTTCTTCGGCTCCGGCTCTGCCCATCCAATTCCCAGGGGCTCGACACACTGATTATGTAAAGCTTAATTAAATCATTACAAATATTTCTTAAATTTATGACATGAACCTTCAATCCCAATTATACTTTTGAGCCCATTTGAAGCAGACAGACGGACCGGGAGCCTGATACCGGAGAAATAACCATTAGATAACTAAATAGGTAACGAATTGCAACTAACCAGTTAAAGAGAACTGGTGGCTGATGCCACCACTGTGTATTTTAATTTTGGTAATGAGTATGACCCCTCACTCTTACCGAGGTGTCGTAAAAGGCGACTAAGGTAAAGCTGCTGGCATGATCATCAGCACCCAGAGAAGGAAAACTCTGCATTTATATCAAAACCCTCGCCAACCCGTCTGCCAAGCGTGGTGAGTATGGCAATTACCCCTCATGTGATTGAGGGAGGCCCGTGCCCCAGCAGTGGGGACTTAAATGGGCTGATGATGATGTTGATGAATGAGTATGACATGTAATATGTATGTTTTTTGTTCAAGCGACCGTGAGAGTTGATCGAATTGAGACATTAACCTGTTTATGGCAGAGAAGTGACCCAGATTTGTTCTAACTCTACTGCTTTTAGTAAGTATTTTCAGTAGAAGATTCAGTTTTCGCCATCGCACGCTGCGATGGGAGGCTTGAAGCAAACCAGTGAGGGGGGCGTAGCTTCGTCTCCTAAAGGAGACGAAGTAATACGTAGGTATATAACCCGAGGTTTTCTCCTGAATCCAGATATTTGAATTATGAAACCGTTTAAAACACAAGTATACGTTTAGGTGAATAAGCGGACTAGAGGTAACGCTTCCAAACACTGCACCACAAAGATATCCATAATATTTTAAGTGTGAATGTATTTGTGTCTGTCTGTCCGTGTGTGCGTCTTTAACGGATGAACGGAGCGACGGAGTGGCGTGATTTGTTTTGTAAAGGTAGTTGAAGGAATGGAGAGTAGCTATGGTAGGTCAGTGATTCTGAACGCGCCTCTCATAGGGGGGGTCGTAGTACAAATCCGAGCATGCACCTCTTTTGCGCACGATTTTTCAAATCTATGTGCGTATTTCTACCATGAGCTCGGGTTTGAGGAAAAGTTGAAAGAATGGAGGGTAACATAGGCTACTTTTTAGGGTTCCGTAGCTAAATGGCAAAAAACGGAACCCTTATAGATTCGTCATGTCTGTCCGTCCGTCCGTATGTCACTGTATGGAAAACATAAAAAATTGGAGGGGGTCTCCATACTTGAAACTGAAACTTAAAAAAAAAATCATCAAACCTATACGTGTGGGGTATCTATGGGTAGGTCTTTAAAAATGATGTTGAGGTTTTTAACATATTTTTTTTCTAAACTCAGTAATTTGCGCAAGAAACGCTCCTAAAGTGGTAAATTGTGCTAACTTCTTTAATAAATGAATTATAAAACTGAAAAAATATATGTAATCATGAAAACTAACAACGAAAATTGGTTTGAACTAGATATAGTGAGTAGTTTTTTTTTAATACGTTATAAACCGTAAACCGCAATTTACCTTCCATATATCTTACCTGCTGCTACGGAACCCTTCATGGGCGAGTCCGACTCGCACTTGGCCGGTTTTTCTTTTACTGACGTGAGCGAAGCCGCGGACAAAAGCTAGTTGACTTATAAAGGAAAGCTACGGTTGAAAGTCATAATCATTGATCAATTTTCCAATATGGTACAGTTAGGCATTAACTCTCCCAATCGGGAACCCCCGCGAGGAGTCGTATGGCGCAAGGAGATAATTGGATTTGAGCATCGGAGAATATTTCATTTCTGATACGACTTGCGTACGAGTTTGTCCGTCAAATGCAATTTCAGGAACCCGAATCCAAACTTCCCCATTTGCGTCCTTTTAGAATTCAAGTAATAAATGTCAGCAGTCTTATATTTTGTAAAAGGAAGCGACCAAAGTTAGAATATTAAGTTAATTTATAGATTTGAGGTAAAGATCGCCTTATGAACCGTAAAAACTTGTCCCGCGATTTTGGATGCTTTGTCATACTTAAGAGCGGTTTCAAAGGAAATTTACGTTGGTTGAATTGATCCCATTGTGATTTTCACTTCCTTCACTGCAGCAAATGCTGAGGTTGGGCCTTGTTGGCTACAGAGTTTTTCCTACTTGTGTATTTATGTCACTCGAGTTTAAATGTGTCTTCTGTGGCCAATAAAGAAATCGTTATCATTTTTTTTTATCTTCACCCCATCGGTGTTGGAAGTGAAATCAAAATGGGAGGTGAAGCTGGAGGAACGGGCTTTGGTGAGCTCCCTCAAGCAGCACTGTGTCTCCCTCTCCTCGTGATGACGAGGAATGGCGAGGCAGACACACACAAGAATAATAAAGTATTATTAGAAAATGTATTAGCTAGCCATTATTATAAGCCAGCATTTTTAGGCTTAGTGATGTGACGGTAACGATTATTGAGTAGCTATGTAGGTATGTATTCATATTTTTTATTGTTAGCTTGGATCAATCTAGGTCTTAAATTAAAGTGCTTTCAGTGTACATGTAATGGTAATGTACAATGTAAGTAGTTCTAAAATGTAACAAGAAAAATGTTTTTTTCGCGGAGCGATAAATTATACTATAAAAAATACCTACCTTAAATACTTTAATTTCATTTATTTTTACAAATTAATCCACTCAATCATAGACACCCCTAACTTACTTTCCGAAATTTCATTTAATACTAAACATAGTGCGCGAAGGTCTAATAAAACTAATATTTTTGCTTTACGAATTTTTAAAAACAACACCTCCTTTTACAGCCCCCTGGTAAGAATGGCTCGTCAGTACAATGAAATGGCAAATACCTACCCTGAACTTGATATTTACACCCCGAAACTTAACTATTACAAAAAAATATTTAAAGCCATCCTCTACCCCACTGACCCCACACCAGCCGGACTGGACCGCAGTGTTGTAGCAGTTCTGCATCCGAGCTGAATCTGACTGCTTTCTTGTATCGTGCTAGTTCATACTTATTAGTTATTCCTATTGCTTAACACGTTTAACTTTTCTTATTAACATATTTTTGAATTGCAATCTAGGTCAAAACTGTTTATTCTTTAACCCCCGACGCAAAAACGACGGTGTGTGTGTGTGCGTGTGCGTGTGCGTGTGCGTGTGCGTGTGCGTGTGCGTGTGCGTGTGCGTGTGCGTGTGCGTGTGCGTGTGCGTGTGCGTGTGCGTGTGCGTGTGCGTGTGCGTGTGCGTGTGCGTGTGCGTGTGCGTGTGCGTGTGCGTGTGCGTGTGCGTGTGCGTGTGCGTGTGCGTGTGCGTGTGCGTGTGCGTGTGCGTGTGCGTGTGCGTGTGCGTGTGCGTGTGCGTGTGCGTGTGCGTGTGCCTGTGCCTGTGCCTGTGCCTGTGCCTGTGCCTGTGCCTGTGCCTGTGCCTGTGCCTGTGCCTGTGCCTGTGCCTGTGCCTGTGCCTGTGCCTGTGCCTGTGCCTGTGCCTGTGCCTGTGCCTGTGCCTGTGCCTGTGCCTGTGCCTGTGCCTGTGCCTGTGCCTGTGCCTGTGCCTGTGCCTGTGCCTGTGCCTGTGCCTGTGCCTGTGCCTGTGCCTGTGCCTGTGCCTGTGCCTGTGCCTGTGCCTGTGCCTGTGCCTGTGCCTGTGCCTGTGCCTGTGCCTGTGCGTGTGCGTGTGCGTGTGCGTGTGCGTGTGCGTGTGCGTGTGCGTGTGCGTGTGCGTGTGCGTGTGCGTGTGCGTGTGCGTGTGCGTGTGCGTGTGCGTGTGCGTGTGCGTGTGCGTGTGCGTGTGCGTGTGCGTGTGCGTGTGCGTGTGCGTGTGCGTGTGCGTGTGCGTGTGCGTGTGCGTGTGCGTGTGCGTGTGCGTGTGCGTGTGCGTGTGCTTGTGCTGATGATGAAAGATGGAGATGGATTTAAGGTTTTAACACAACTCCCACAATATGGGTATCATATAAATGGGCTTGAGTAGCAAAATATATTGATTGTGAAAAATTTCAAATCCAAGATGGCCGCCGTCATAAAATTACGAATAACCTATTTGTTGTTCCAACTGCCTCAATATAGGTATCAAATAAAAGAGCTTTAGTTGTGTCGGCGGTTTCTTAAATTTTTAATTTTATAATATCATACTTCTGTAATGGTTGTAATTTGTCTTGTGTAAATAAATAAATAAATAAATCAATAGAAATTACGTGAAACCGCACGGACTTGACCTGTGGATTAAAATATAACAAATATATTTTTACCAAAATGGAAATCAATGAATTTTCTTCTTATAGCTATTTATGAGATCATGAGGAGGAGGACCTCATATTAGCGTGTAATTCTCAGTTGCATCCAAAGCTGTCGCTCTGGAGCCCGGGGTAGGTTTAGACCATGATTCAGGATTTGGGGAGTCTAGGTAATTACAATGAATCGACTAGCCTGAACATAGCAGCGGGTAGACAGCGTGAATTCTTTGTTTTTTTTTGTGACAGGTGACGAGCAGACAAATCAACTGATAGATGGCAAAACACGGCGCTGTTTATCACACCAGTTAGAATTATGCCGTAACTTACTTAGCACATAACTAGTAGCGCCTTTAGGCTCGATCATACCTTTTTCTTTTTCGTTTTTTTGTGTGATAGGTGGTAGACGATCAGACGAAACGCCTGATGATAAGCGATTGCCGCCACTCATAGACACCCGCGACACCAGTGGAGTCACAAGTGCGCTGCCAACTTTCAAACCCCCCTTTCCCATGGATTGGGCCTCTGGCACTCTCACTCAAGCAGCGAAACACAGTACAGTGTTGCTTCACGCTGATTTTCTGTGAGACCTTGGTATCACTCCGGTTGAAGCGTGGCTCGAACGGTCAAAATCCCTAAACCTACCTTTCACATAAAAAAAATATTGGCGGCGAATGGAGGTGAAGATGGAGGTGTCCGAGTTAACTTAAGGTGACGGGTAGGGCACACTAGCGACGCCAATCTTTTTTTAATTTTTAGCTACTAAACCGGATCTATTTTAAAGAATTTCGGGGATACAACCTCTAGGGCACTAGACCAACAGGGCGTTGGCTAAGTAGACTACTTTGTTGCATAAAGTATTTAGATGTTCACCTCAATCACCTGATGGTAAGCGATTGCTGCCGCCCTTGGAGACGAGCAAGACCAGTGGAGTCACAATTGCGCTACCAACCTTTAAACCCCAGATTGGGTCAGATTGGGTCAGATTGGGAACTCTCACTCACGCAGCAAAACACAGCAAAGACGCTGATTCATGACGGTTTTCCGTAAGCGTATCAATTCGCTCGAGCCGGCACATAAAGCGACTGCCGTCTCACCCCAAACCTTTACCTAACAAGGGAACCAGACCAACTGAAACATGGCTACGCGTTTCCTCACGATGTTTGGCCTTAACGCCGAGATAATAGTAGAAATACGCACATAGATTTGAAAAAGTTAGAAGTGCATGCTCGGAAACGAACCACGACCGCCGCATGAAAGGTGCGTTCATAAGATTATACACTGAGCCACCATCGTTCTAATGTATTCAGCTGTATACCAAACTTATTTTTTTTTTTCCTATCCTACAAAAAAACCGCCTTCAAAAACCACGAACTAAAATGTGTAAAATGTTTAACTACATAAAATAATGGTTTTTAAAGGCGGTTTTTTTCGCAGAATTTTTTTTCAAGTATTTAATGTATTACTTTTTGGCAAATCCCTTCCCTTCTTCTACCCCCGCCAAATAACTAAAAAACAAATTGTAGATACAGTATTGAAAAAGTTATCCTTTAACTCCTTAGCGTTGAGGAGTTGACCTTCCATCATCAGCAGAGCCACAAAATTAATACAATCAGGCATAAATACTGGTGCAGTTTTGAAAAAAGATACAAAACCATTACGTGTGCCTTTAAAATTTGAGGGTTTCTTGGTTCCTATTCGACTTTAATATGGAGTGCTCGAGAATAGGTCTTCTGGTAGTATATACTATTACTCAGTTAAGTCAAGATCTTTTTAGGAACCCTAGTACAGTATAGGTATCTGCTATACTGTGAACCTATATTTTTTATTTACTTTCCCTCCCCTATGAAATTCGAAGCCTTTTTTTGCTCAGTTTTTATTTTCTATTTAAGTTGGTTTAAATTTTTATTTTTTATTTTTCTTACCTTTTGCCAAACTATTTTTGGAAACCAAATTTGCCTTATTTCTAGAGTTTTCTTAGGTATATCTTTAAGTTTAGACTATTTTATTATTATATTATTTTTATTTTATCTTAAGTTTTCACTATTTACAAAAACACATTTGCATTTTCTAAATACAGCAACGACTTAACACAACATAGGGACTAACACAAGGACTGACACAAGAACTGACAAGACTGACTAAAACCAATGTGACCCTATGTTTCTGTTTACAAGGTCACCGAAGCAGAGCGAATCTGACGTCATCATGAATGTAAATAGTGAAATTATCATGAACGAAATTGCGTTGGCCTTAATGCACTCCGTGCAATATGATTTACAGACAAAGCAGCTATTTGAGATGCATACATCAAGGTTGCAAAACAAAGATGACGTCACGCTCATCATCGCTCGAGCGAAGCTCGCACACTAAAGATAATGAGACAGGGCTGAGTTCTACCAAGAGTTGTTACAAATAACATTTAAGTAGGTACTTGATAAAAATGTAATTAAGTAATTACTAGTGTTTCGCCCTCACTTCGTTCCGGAATTTTATTAGTTCCAAATGAGTACCAACAGATGGCGCTGGGTATCAATTGCATCGCGCAAGTGTTTTATCTTTTCAATTTGCCTAAAGCCGACTTTTCGTACAAAATAACCTGTTTATGAATAGTAAATAAAATAAATACATTGAGACATTATCACATACATTGGCCTGGTCCCAAAGTAAGGTTTTCCCTTACTATGGACACCAGGAACTACGAAGCTATCACAAATGGGCATTGGCAAGGGCACTTAGCGAGGAGAACAGACGGCCGATAGGGCCACGAACAGAAATTCGCAGTCGTGGCAGGTCCCCCATCGGGCCATCTGGTGAAGATCACGAGAATCAATTGGACCACAGGACTGATCTGTGTGGAGAACATTGGGGGAGGCCAATGTCCAGTAGTGGACGTGTATTGGCTGAAATGCTGGTGATGATGAAGCATAGTACTTAACCGTTCACATTTTTTTTTCTCGCTGTGAAAAATGCTTGCTTATGCATACCCATCAGTTGGGGACCATCATGAGTAGGTCGGGCTCTCATCTGGGTATGAGGCCAGGATATACTGACTAAAAACACAGCGGCGCGTGGCGTTCTCTCCTCGCCCAAGTGAGGAAAGGCAATGCGTGTCAGGTAAAGCCTTGGACTACCACGACCTCCCCCGATGGTACGTGTGCGCTATTTTATTCATAACTGCCCGATACATTTGTTCCATACACTTTGTCGCGAGTGTCTTAAGATGTGGGAATACATGCCTAAACTCCCAAGTATCAGCTCCTTCCCCTAGAGCGTATCCAGCGAAAGGCAGAAGACAAAAGATCAAGCGTGTTGGAAAGAGCTTGGTCGTCGATAATTCGGAAATTATCGACGACCAAGCTCTTTCCAACACGCTTGATCGTTTGTCATTGCGTAGAGATATAGAATTGCTATGTGTCTTCTACCGCATCTACAATGGGGAGTGTTCCGAGAAGCTGTTCACCATCATACATCACGCCATTGGGTCTGCGGTACTTTCACAACACAGTGCACCGCTTCACGCCGGTTTTCTGTGAAGCTGTGACATCACCATCAGCCTGTATTTTGATTCCACTGCAGGGTATAGGCCTCCTTCTGTGTTCGCCACTCGCAACAGTCCTGTGCCAGCCTCCGACTAGAGAGAGAGAGAGAGAGAGTTATTACTGCAGTCGAGCCGGCTCATTCAAGCCGGAGCGTGGACTCCCTCACGGTCTCCTTGCTTATTACATACAATAGTCTGATATCCCTCACTAGGTTTGGACGAAGGACCAACAGCTTTAACTCCTCCCGGCTTCGGGTCACGTGCCTGCTAATTATTCGCCAGGGAACTAAAAGGACGCGTTATTGCAAAACAAAAGTTCGAACGCAGAGTACTTCGGAACTCGGCTCATTAGCACGAGATCGGGAAACAAATACATAATATCGGATAGAGATGTGACGACTCACAGTCACTGTTATTTATAAACACCAGAATTAACGGGAAATAATTTTTAAGGACTTTGGCGGTAGGAGTCAAACACTTTGCGTGGGCTGATGCAATTCAAATTAGTATCTACTGGTTTTTAGTGAACACATTTGGTGTTTATTTGTATAATGAAGTGCTGCGAAGGGATCCTGATGATGAGGGATCGTTTTAACACTGCTATTGTGTGTCGAGTGAGTTGTCACGGACAACTTGCTTAGACCTAATAGTCTTATAAGCCGCGATTGTACTTAGAGTGGTATCGGCAGAATCCGTATGTTGATAAAACGCAAAACACCATCGTTTTATTGAGTGACTGTGACTTAGACTGACTTCAACTGTTGACTACCCACTTATTCTCAATAGAGGCCTGCTGGTGTCGCTTGTGTCGCGGGTGTCCATGAACGGCGGCGATCGCTTACCATCAGGTGATCCGTCTGTCCGTCTGCCACATATCACAAAAAAAAAGTTTAATCCGTCATCCCGATTGAGGTACTTAATACATCGCGCTAATTCCAGTGTTTATAAATAGTCACCGTGAATTGTAACTACAGAGTTAGACCCGATTTTATTCAAACCGGTTTTTTTGGAGAACTTTCCTTAATTAAATCTGAAATGTTTGACGAGGATTACGAAAAGGGAAGCTAATTTAATCAGACTCTACTTAATTTTTTAATGATCGAATATTCACGGTACTTTTTCGTCTTCTACTCTTAGGCAAACGGTTCATTATATATTAAACGGCTTTTCAAATACGAAATTGTCTGTTTTTCACTTCTTGCATAAATTACTGACTTGATATAAATGTATCTCTAGAATATTATTTATAAACGTTCTTTAAACCTTTGTGTTATAAAACAGTTTCCTTAATCGATTTTTTAAATTTATTTTTCGATTATTTTAAGAGTTCCCTAGCCAACTCGTAAAAAATGGATTCGTCATGTCTGTGAGTCCGAATGTCACAGCCACTTTTATCCGAATTTGGGTAGCTGTCCTGTATTATTATTTTATAGTAAGGTAAAATATAAAAAATGGTGGACCGTGGGAGAGCCAAGCTTGGGCATGAATGGGCCGGCTCGACCGGAGTGATACCACGGCCTCACAGAAAACCGGCGTGAAGCAGCATTGTGCTGTGTTTCGCTGCGTGAGTGAGGGTACCGGAGGCCCAATCCGGGGGAAGGGGAGTTTAAAGGTTGGCAGCGTCCTTGTGACTCCACTGGTGTCGGGGGTGTCCATGGGCGCCTTACCATCAGGTGACCCGTCAGCTCGTCTGCCTACCTATCACATAAAACAAAAATCGCATTTCCATTCAAATTGCATTAATCGGCTGATCACTTTAGTAAGAGAGGGCGAAATATTTTTTTATAAATTTAAGGTAAATAATTAAAAAAAATACCAACATCATTGTATCATATAATATACTTGATATTAAGGTGACGGGTAGTAAAGTATTTGTGCATGGATATTTAATAAATAGTATAAGTGTTTGCCGAGAGGTTATAACCCCGAAATTGTTTAAAATAGATCCGGTTTGGTAGCTAAAAATTAAAATCAATTGGCGTCGCTAGTGTGCCCTACCCGACACCTTAAGAAAACACTCCTGTTATTAGTATTATATTATTCTAAAAAGAACCTCCTCTCGCAACACAGGGCGACCTTATGTGCGAGCAGATCCAATATTGCTATGTAACAGTGTTTTTTGATTAAACGATATTTTCATTTTCACTTTTCATAATGCAACGTTAAATTCACAGAGAAACCGATCCTACACATCACTAACCCCAGCGTGACCAAGTCCTCGCCGGAAAAACTTTGATCAAATAACCTTTTTCTTTGGAAGATTAAGTGGAGGAAACAAAGGAATCGAGGCTGCGGCCGAACGCACTTGGTCCTTATAACAAACAACGTATGTTTATTTTATTGGGGCCGAATAAGGTTCAATGTAATTTTTATCGTATCAAAAGCCTTTTGTCGGAAGTTTTGAGGATATAAAAAGCATGTTGGCCCTTATTTGCTCTACCTTTCTCGTCTATGTTTAGAGATTCCGCGTGAGTGACACAGTTTCAAAATGTTACCGTTTATACCGATTAGGTACCGCTTGGCTGATTCCGTTTATCCGGCTCGAAGGACCAAAATCTTTAATAGCTAAGTTTCTGTCGTCCAATTTGGGTTTCTATTCTTGAGGTGGAAATATCACTCGCCATCATTGCAGCAGAATGAATGGGCAGAAAAATTTACTTTTTTAAATTACACGAATCATAGGATAACACATAGACAAAACCACAGACAATATATAAACGTTAGAGACGACTATGAGAGAGAGCAATAGCGGGACCCTCACTCTCTCGGCAAGACACAGCACAGGTGCTTCTTCGCGCCGGTTTTCTATGAGGCCGTGGTATCACTCCGGTCGAGACATTCAAAAAACGTAGCTCACCCCCGGTTGCGCCTCAATCTCGTCAGAGCTTAGGGGTCGATACTTAATCACTTATTCTCCCATAATTATTAATTATACGAAAATAACAATACGTTACCGGTATCAGCTATGTTTCTGTCGTCCAATTTGGGTTTCTATTCTTGAGGTGGAAATATCACTCGCCATCATTGCAGCAGAATAAATAGGCAGAAAATTTTACTTTTTTAAATTACACGAATCATAGACAACCGTAGACAAAACCACAGACTAATGTATAACGTTAGAGACGACTATTAGAGAGAGGCATACGGGACCCTCTCACTCTCTCGCAAAGACCAGCACGGTTGCTTCTTCGCAGCCGGTTTTCTATAGGCCGTGGTATCACTCCGGTCGGACGATTCAAAAAACTAGCTCACCCCCGGTTGCGCCTCATCTCGTCAGAGCTTAGGGGTCGATACTTAATCACTTATTCTCCCATAATTATTCTTATACGAAAACTAACATACTGTACCGTTATCAGCTATGTTTCGTCGCACAATTTTGTTTTCTATCTTGAGGTGACATATCACCCGCCATCATTGCAGCAGAATTAAAATAGGCAGAAAATTTTACTTTTTTAAATTACACGAATCATAGACAACACGTAGACAAAACCACAGACAATGTATAAACGTTAGAGACGACTATGAGGGAGCAATAGCGGGACCCTCACCCGCTCAGCACAGGTGCTTCTTCGCGCCGGTTTTCTATGAGGCCGTGGTA
The DNA here is from genome assembly GCA_019059595.1 of Marasmia exigua. Classification (NCBI taxonomy): domain Eukaryota; kingdom Metazoa; phylum Arthropoda; class Insecta; order Lepidoptera; family Crambidae; genus Marasmia; species Marasmia exigua. The sequence continues at coordinate 17,179,126 of CM032477.1, read as the reverse complement.
TCACTCCGGTCGAGACATTCAAAAAACGCGGTTGCGCCTCAATCTCGTCAGAGCTTAGGGGTCGATAGTTAATAGCCTATCACTTATTCTTCCCATAATTATTAATTATACGAAAATAACAACACGTTACCGGTATCAGAAAACCCAACAAACAAGCAGATTAATTAGCTTCTTTCATGTCGGAAATACTAAATGTTTCGATTCCTTCTGATGTAGTCACGGTCGAAATGTTTATCTCACGAAATCACATTATCAGTGAAAGAACCCAAATCTTTCAAAATTTCTGTAATGCCTCTAGTACTTATGTAAGTTGTGTATTTGGTATAATAAACATTTTTCCTAACAGGAAAATTGCCCTCGGCCTCATCTTAGCATGTTTTTTTTTTATGTGATAGGTGGCAGACGAGTAGAAGGATCGCCTGATGGTAAGCGATTACTGCCACCCAAAGACACCCGTGACACCAGTGGAGTCACAAGTGCGCTGCCAACCTTTCCTCGGATTGGGCCTCCGGTACCCTCATCCACGCAGCGAAACTCAGTACAGTGCTGGTTCACGCCGGTTTTCTGTGAGGCCGTGGTATCACTCTGGACAAGTCGAACTTGCCAGTTACAATGAAGCGACTGCCGTCTGATCTTCGTAATGCTTTGGAACAAGACTAATTGAAGCATGGTTACACGTTGCAGAAATTATATGAAATTTGCAAGTTTCCTCACGATGTTTTCCCTCACCGCTGAGCTGCGCTAATGGTAGAATAGGTTAATGGTTCCAAACAAAGGCAATGGTAAACATTTTTATTTAGATTAGCAGTTTTATTCTGAATCTAGTGTTTTATTCTTACACGACCTAGGTGTACGTAAAATTCGCTTTACATGATTTTCGCTGGAACGCATCTCACGCGTAATACCCATTGCTGTATTCCAATGTTAGTGACCATATAAGCTTAAAAAATATTTAATTCATAATATTTATTAAAAGAGCTTCAACATTTAGATTAGGTACTAAAATTTGACGGTATACACCGTCATATTTTTATCGTTTACATCCCGCAAACCTCATAATATGTATCGTGAATATAGTCCATTTAGCATGTTCATCATCATCATCAATTCAGACAATAGACGTCCACTGCTGCACATAGGACTCTCCAATGATCTCCACATAGATCGGTCCTGTGCCGCCCGCATCCAAGGGATTCCTTCGACCTTCACCACATCGTCGGTCCACCTTTATAGGGGGCCTGCTACGGCTTCGACCTCATATACGCGGCCTCCACTCGAGGACCTTTCTGCCCTATCGGCCGTCTGATCTCCTCGAAATGTGCCCTGCCTATAGCCACTTGAGGCATGCAATTCTCGCTCGCTCCATATAATCCGTCCCCCAGCGGAGGGAATGCTTGTGGGGGGCCTGCCATGCCTTCGGCTTCCTGTACGTGGCCTGCACTCGAGGACCTTTCTGCCCCATCGGCCGTCTGATCTCCTCGCAATATGCCCTGCCCATTGCCACTTCAGGCATGCAATTCCTAATCACGCAAGGAGACTCCGACCGTAGCCCTTTCTATTGCTCTCTGCGTGACTTTGAGCCTTTTTAAGCGGCTCATTGTAAGTGGCCACGTTTCGGTTCCTTATGTCATCACTGGCAATACACACGCATTAAAGACTTTCGTCTTGAGACACTGCGGTAGATGGCGACTGGCGATGAAATTAGCATGTTAGATCAAGCGAAAAAAAATCTGCTGTTTCACACATTATTGCCGAGTGGATATTATATCTTGTATGGATCAGCAGAATTTTTTTCTGCTTATATTGTTGATCTAACATGCTAAATGGGCTGCATACACGATACCTATTTAGAGGTTTTCTTTTTTTATATAGTGACGCAATATATTGGCTCTCCTCAGCCCGATGGTAAGCAAGAGAACGATGGCTCGTTGCAATTACAACGGAAGCGATGTCAGGCTGATGCGTCCGATGGGACTGCCATACTGGCTCGCGAGATGCTTCTTCTTTGTAGGAAGGAGGAAATACATACGCCGGCAACGAGTTCCATTTCTTGATGGTGTGGCATTTCGGAATGTTAAAGATAAAAAATAACGATGTATAGACCCTGAGCCCTCAAATACCAAAAGTACCTAATATTTCGTCCCAGCCAAACTTTTCTCTATGAATACTAAATACAAGCCTTCACACTTTTCAAGAGCTCCAAACTTGGCGTCAAGTTCATTCCGAGAGTTTCCCTAAAAACTGTTTACCCCACTTAATTACATTGTTTGGATCCGGCGAGTTCCACCGTTTCTTATTTAAATTGTTTTATCATAACGCTTAAACCCTCGTAACAAGGCTACTGTTTTTATTTGTTCATTCCCTTCCATTTAATTTATTACATCAATTTCCGGGGTTATTAAGTTGTTACCCCAATTTTCAAAAAGTAAAGTTACACCTCGTCTTTTTACCCTGAAGCCCTTACGATTGCACAAATTTGATGAGTTTCCACCAAGGACTATGTACAGTCGCCTGCAATGAAATGTAAACCACCTCGACTCTTACATCGGCTTAAAAATGTTCATATTTGAACGGGTTGGTATACTTATTAACGCACGTGACTGTACGAGTACTCGCACTAAATTCAGAATAAAACTGCTAATCTAAATAAAAAAGTTTACTATTAACCTATTCTATCATTAGCTCAGCTCAGCGGTGAGGGAAAACATCGTGAGGGAACCTGCAAATTGCAGATAATTTCTGCAACGTGTAACCAAGCTTCAGTTGATTTTCTTTTATATATTAAATGGGTTTGCACTTCACCTCATCTAACCTGATGGAAAGTGACAATAAGGTCTAAGATGTAGCGTACTTACCCAGAAGAAAGCCTATTCACACTCGATTTAAAGACACCCAAATTGTAGCTCTCTGGGAATACAGATGCTGGCAAGTTGTTCCATTCCTTAGCAGTTCGTACCAAGAAAGAAGAAGCGATTGATAAGATAAGATAAGCAACAATTTATTACCACAACACATTATACATAGAACAAAACAGAAAAAAAGTTACGGCCAACAAGGCTCAGCCTCAGCATATGCTGCAACTGCCGCAAACAACAGCTGTAGGGCTGTTTTTCAGGCTGGACCTTGGGTGACGCCTTTGCATTGGAAAAAAATTGTAAAAGATTGACATACAATATATTGTAGGAATATAAAAAACAAATAAACTAAGGTGTAAATTGACAGATACAAAAAAAAAGATACTTGTTTTCAGGTACAGTCAATTTGGGTAACTTTGAATTACCTTGTAACTTTGAATAAAACTGGTTTAATATTTTTTTTATTCCTATACAATTTAAAACGATATCTTTAGATACCGTTTTAAATATACAATTTAAAACAATATATATATAAACGGTAAAATAAAATAGAAGTAGGTATTCCAGAAGCGTCACTACATTAAAAGTATATGTAATGTCTGTTTATAACGACCAAGTCAAATATTGAACAAGCTTCTTAAATAAATAAAAAAGAAACTACATTAATTAATTTAAAATTTAGCGACGCCAATTGATTTAAATTGTTAGCAACTAAACCTGATGTCTTTTTAACAATTTCAAAGCCCCTCGGAAAACACTTGTACTATTTATTTAATACTTATACTTAACTTTTGAGTCTGCGAGTACAAAAGTACTCGAAATTTGAATTACCGCCAAAAACGGCCACTTATGGCGGTAATCCAAATTTTGAGTACAAAAACAGATCAAAGAGTAGTATGCCATTAAATAAAATAAATAGTATACATGTTTCCTCAGAGACTCCCGGTCCGAAATTGTTTAAAATAGATCCGGTTTAGTAGCTAACAATTAAATTAGATTGATGTCGCTACCCGTCGCCTTAACAAATATCCCATTCCTCTTTGCGTCTGTATTAGAGCCCGCGTCACGCAATGAGCCGCGTCAAAGCACGGAACTAAAATTTCAGATTCCTTGTGCCTATTAACATAAAGCTCAAAATTGAATATTAATGGCGACTGAAGTGCGCCTTTCACTGGACCTCTTTAATGGCACGGAGTCCCATTTTGTCATAAACATTTCAAAATCTCCAAAGATCGAGCTCCCGAGCCGTCGGCAACTTCATCGCATTTCCCGCAGTAAATTATTGATCGCCACTAGAAGCAAGTGTTTTGTCCGTTTAATTACTTAGTAAATGAAGCTTGGACATTTTTAAAACAAAGGGCTTTCAACGCGTCTCGATAAATTTTCTTCGCAGGCAACTTTTGAGTGCCCTTCATAAAGCATTATCCAAGCTGAGACGCTAGGGATGGGTTGAACAAGTTTGTATCGATATTTAGGAAAAGTTTCTTTTATTATGCATTTAAAGAAACAAGGTACGTGTCCATGGGCGGCGGTAATCGCTTACCATCAGGTGATACGTCTGCTCGTCTCCCCCCTATATCATAAAAAAGTAAAAAATAAAGGTAGACCAGTAGACGGATCACCTGTTGCTTAGCGATTGCCACCGCTCATGGACAGTCGAAACACTAACATAGTCACAAATGCACTGCCAATCCCTGCGCATTGAGCCTCTGGATGTTTTAACGGAATATCCCTGATATTAAGCGAAGATGTTTGTGGTATGGTAGAGGTACAGGTTGCTTCAATTCATCATGATGGGAAAAATAGAGGGGAGGCGACGCGTTGGAAGAAGGAAAAAGTCGTAGCTGCGTAATATAAGGGAGTGGACTGGCATCGCTTCTGTGGAACGGCTGTTTCGTCTCGCAATGAACAGAGAGGATTTTGGAAAGCTGACGGCCATCCTTCAGAACTGAAGAGGCACTCAAAGAAGAAGAAAAAGAAGAAGTAGGTGGTATTAGGGTTGTCTAAAATCCAGATCCAGAATTCGAGGAGAATATGCTAGATTGACGGCCAACCATCGCTATTCAGAGAGGCACTGTAAGAAGAAGATGATAATCCAGAATTCATCTGATGTGATTTTTGTAAGAAATAAGAATAATTACTACAACCGTAATTTTTTAGTCTTTAAAGCCAAAGGCCTCTAAATACATTTTTCAAGTAATAAGATTAACAATACCGATAAGGGAATTCCAATCAAAATGGAATACCTACTGTGATAATGTGCTGTTTTTAAGTAAAACACAGTGGGCACAGTTGTCAAAATTAAACTGTTTAAAAAATAAACGTGGACATAAAATCTTGCAGGTAAATCCAAAAACTTGCTTTTCAAAAATAAAATATATGATTCGATACTTTTCGAGTAAATTTGCTACAACTCTAATGCATACCTATATACTGTTTTGTTTAAAACCCGACACAACTCGCCAAGCGTTGCTAAGAAATAAATGAAACCACTACAAGCTTATGAATCCCAGGTAAGGGCCACATATTTGGCCCATTTCTGCCCTTTGTCCGTTTTGAAAGAGAAAACTTTGAAAGGCAAATATTTTGCTCTGCACCCTCGGTCTTACGCGGAATTTTGTTAATTTAAAGACTAGTATGAATGGAATTAAGGGCAGTTGTTTTATTTTAGACCTCGTCTTCACTGGTACCTGCTTTTTTAAATATTATAAATAAATATTTCACAACATCACATATATTGATCTGACTCCGAGATAGGTAGCTCAAGCACCTGTGTTACGGATATCAGAATCAACAGTGGGATTACAATTTTACTTTATTTGTAATATATACATATAAGGGTACGGTGGGTAGCCCTAACTAGCGACACCATTCGTTTTTAATTGTTAACTACTAAAACGGATCTATTTTGGACAATCTCTCGGCAAACACTTATACTATTATTTAAATAACCATGCACAAATGCTGGGTCCGTTTTTGTACACGAACAATTGATTACCGCCAAAAGCGGCCACTTTTAGCGTAAATCAATTTTTCGCCTACGCATGGTTACTTAATAAATTGTTTATCATAGAGCGGGTTTAGTACCTAAATCGATTGGCGTCGCTAGTGTAAATTACCCGTCACCTTAATGCTTTTCTTTTGCAAATACATACTTATAATACATAGAAAATACCCAGACCAATACAAACAGACATGTTCATGCACACAAATGTTTGTTCTGTGCGGGGATCGAACCCATCACCCTTGCACCAGAGGCAATGTTCACTACCACTGATCCAAAAGGGTCGTCAAATAATATAATAATATGTGAGTGGAGACCGCGACTCGGTGAGCGTAGTGTTGGACGCCCTGCGACAAGATGGGATGATGACATTCGAAGGCTGGATGGTGTGGGCTGGATGAGAGTGGCCGAAAATCGGGAGCAGTGGCGTGCATTAGGGGAGACCTATGTTCAGCAGTGGAAGAGTGTGGGTTGCTGATGATGATGAATATGTGACTGCCTCGGTGGCGTAGCGGTTAGTGGGTCGCACTATAAAGCGACGGCTGCGCAAGAGGTGCCGGGTTCGATCCCGGGTCGGGCCAAAAATTTGTTAACCTAAGTTTCGGTAAGAAATTCTTAGTGTCAGCCTGGAATCTGGAAGTTCGGTCAGGCGGTCTAGTACCCCCGTGCCTCGGAAAGCACGTTAAGCCGTTGGTCCTGCGCCCATCCAGTTGTGTCACGCTAATGTCCCATCGGAAATGAGCGTAAGGGAATAGAGAGTGCAATTGTGTTTGCGCACACACTTGACCACAATAATAGAACCTGCGTACGTAGCTGATCGTTGTGACTGGCCGCCGTAGCCGTAATCGATTGGAGGATATTATAATAATCATCATCATCATCATCAGCCCATTTAAGTCCCCACTGCTGGGGCACGGGCCTCCCTCAATCACATGAGGTAATTGCCATACTCACCACGCTTGGCAGACGGGTTGGCGAGGGTTTTGATATAAATGCAGTTTTCCTTCTCTGGGTGCTGATGATCATGCCAGCAGCTTTACCTTAGTCACCTTTTACGACACCTCGGTAATAATAATATGTGGTAGATAAGCAGGTGGATGACCTGATGGTAAGCGATTGCCGTCATCCATAGACATCAAGTAGAGTCACAAGTGCGCTGCCAACTTTATCCCTTTGGAATGAAATTCCCCTGACTCTATTTTAGCTCATAAGTTCAAACCCAACATCTCCTTATTATTTTTAATAAAATTTTATAGCCTAACGCGAGAGAGTATGCGGGTCATATTATTAATATATGTTAACGGTGAGGCGAACCTCAGAATATGGGAGGAAATTGCCAGCCAATGAAGACATGCCTTCTTAGAGGCGACATGTTGATACACTCTCATGTACACATGGCGTCAAGTCGAGTTACCCTTTTTGACCTTTGGACCGTCCTTATGTCTCGGGCACTAGTGCTATTTTTCCACTGCAGGGGGTAACTTGATCTGACGCTGACTGTACATACCTAGCTGCCTGCTCCCTCAAATGGATTACCCCGTTTTTAGGGATTTTAAGGCCAAATATCAGGATTTTAATATAATTTTGGTCTGAATTAATACTTTGCGCAAGAGACACTCCCAAAGTGGTAAAATGTGTGTCCCTCCAACTTCTATAGTTAAAGAACGAAAAAAAACGTCGAAAAAAAAGAAAGAAAAAAACTATATGATATACATTACCATGAAAACTAACAACAAAAATTGGTTTGAACTAGATCTAGTAAGTCAAGTCGTTTTTTAATACGTTATAAACCGTAATTTACCTTCCATTCAGTCAAGTCAATTATTTTACAATTAAATAATATCTTACTTGCTGCTAAGGAACCCTTCATGGGCGAGTCTGACTTGCTTGGCCCGTTTATTGAAATCCAACGCAAGAAAAGGCTAAAAACCCGCCGAGCGACCCTTGTACCTAGTAAACATACTGTATATTCACAGCCCTTTCCTAGCAGACGACGCCGCGTGCTCCGCCAGTCCGCTCATAACCACGGCTGCTGTAACGTAGTCGAAACGTCGAGCCAAATATATGAGTACACAATGTTGTATCACATAAAAAATATCGTGTTAATTCCCGTCTTGATCATCGTCAGCCCATTTAAGTCCCCACTGCTGGGGCACGGGCCTGCCTCAATCATACAATGAGGGGTAATTGCCATACTCACCACGCTTGGCATACGGGTTGGCGAGGGTTTTGATATAAATGCAGAGTTTTCCTTCTCTGGGTGCTGATGATCATGCCAGCAGCTTTACCTTAGTCGCCTTTTACGACACCTCGGTAAGAGTGAGGGTGGCCCATTCTACTCTGCCGGGGACCACACGGCTAGCCGTGTTGATACATTATAGTTATACTGTATATTACTTAAACTGTGTTGCAACGGCCAGCGGCCAAGTCTATTTTTAAAAATCAGATGCTATTTTATTAGCGCAGCAAGAAAAGAAACTAGTCTCATGCTCCTGAATAGCAAAAACTTAAGCCAAACACTCATTTATTCCCTTCAGACTTCAAACCCAACTCAATATTATTCAAAAGAATAAGTTTTTCATTTATTCCTCCAACTACTCGAAAGCGCGCTAACTGAAGAAAGCGTGCTACAGTAACTGACTTCGACCATTCTAGCTCTTAATATTATCGCAACAAGGTCTTTAATTGAAAATTTACGAGTAGCAGGTGGCAACAACCTACATGCACGTTAATGATCGAGGTTTTATGTAAAGGGAGTAAGGTTGATATTTGAAAGGCTAAGGCTACGGTGACTAGCGGCAAACAGGTCGAGTTGTAGCATTGTCCACATCAATTGTAATCTTTTAATTTGACCGTTTAGTATTGGCTCTAGTTTAAATCCTACCGAATATTAACATTTTTTTTTAACAGAAAAGGAGGTTCTATGTTCGACTGTATGTATGTCTATTCGCTTTCATTTTTGTTATGATGGCTGGTACTAAAGTTGGGCCAAAATAAAAGGCCAGATTTGACACTCAAAATTGGACATTGTAACAACGGTTTTTAAAAAAAAATTATGTTTGCATTTATTTATTTCAATATAGACAAAAAAGATAATTTCACAATTTACTTCCTCTGTTAAACTATTTACAAACTTGTTAAAAATTTATTTTTCTAGAGAATTGAACGTTGGTACAATGTTGTATGTGTCAACCCCTTTTTTTTAATACAATGTTAATCGTGCAAAAATATTCATCCATAAATGAAAAGCCACATTCTGATTAAAACAAATCCTATTATTACAATAACATACAATCCGATCACAGTTATTGTCAAATAAAAAGTCGGAACTAACGATATTTCCTTTACAAGAGTGTCAGTGCTTTTGACATTTCTCATAGAAAAAATATTGTACAGCGCCCCCTTGTTAATATCACTGAAGTGCCTTCTGATCTTAGTCGGACTGTAGTTCTTTTCATCAAAGGTCACTGCAGTGACATTATTTGGGCACAATATACCCAAAGACCAGGATCATTTCATCAATTGGTCCGGAAACTTTGTAAACAATATTAGTTTAGGGACTAGACACAGAGACTAGGACAGCTAGCCGAGGGGTGGCTGCCGCCGCTGCCGGTCTCACTACCTGGGCAAGCCAGACAGAAGTTTTTAACACTGCTATTGTGTGTCGAGTGAGTTGTCTCGTGACAACTTGCTTGGACCTAATAGAGTCATTAAACCCGCGATTGCTTTTACAGTGATATCCGCTGAATCTGTAGGTCGATAATACGTAAAACCCCGGCGTTTTATAGAGTGACTGTGACTTTGACTGACTTCGACTGTTGACCTCATCATCAGCCCATTTAAGTCCCCACTGCTGGGGCACGGGCCTCCCTCAATCACATGAGGGGTAATTGCCATACTCACCACGCTTGGCAGACGGGTTGGCGAGGGTTTTGATATAAATGCAGAGTTTTCCTTCTCTGGGTGCTGATGATCATGCCAGCAGCTTAACCTTAGTCGCCTTTTACGACACCTCGGTAAGTGGTGGCCTAATCTACTCTGCCGGGACCACACGGCGACTACCTACTTATTCTCAAATAAGTTACTAGACATTGGCAAATTATCTTCGAGTAGAGCCATATAAAAAAAATCACACTCTGTGACTTTTTTCCGAAAATGACACATTCCGTTTAAAGCGTTTTATGGCATTGAGGTAATTATCTAAATGGTTCCATGGTCGTACGAGGTAGATTTTTTAAGAAACGTACAGCTTTATCAGCAGCAGTATTGCGATGGTATTATTTCGAGTTGGCTACACTGTACAAGTACTTTGACTACGATGCAGCCCGTAATCATCGGGTGTCTGTTTTGTTTGTGGACGGCCAAGTTTGCCAAGCTCCGCGTTGCGCGTCGAATTGCTTCCAAGTTCCAACCGGGAAATGTTAGATGTGCGAAGTTTTAGAACTATTAGTCTTCCGACTCTTTGCGGGTAGCTTTTGTCCTATTTTAAGACCTGACACTAAACCAAAAAGAGGTGTTTAACTCGCAGCCATATCGTAGATTTGCTCACTTGTTGAATTGCTTGATAATTTTATGTAATAGACGCGTTTCCTGATCTGGAGCCCAATTCTTGTGCTCGTGATATTTTGAAAACATGGCGGATGTCACCTGAAAACCATACAAAAAAAAACTATGTTTTGGTGATATATGTCGTATAATTATAAATGTCACGAGCATGAGAATTCACGAGAATTGGGGCCATTTAACGAATTGAGGGCCATTATCCATAAAAGTCTTTCATACTTGCAATAATCCATAAAAGTCCATAAAAGTCTTAAAAGTCTATCCATAAAAGTCTTGCATCTTGGAGTCTTGCATACTCCATGCACTAAGAAAACATATTTTTCAATGAATCTGGCTATAGCCATGCCTGTTGCTGACCGTATAGGTTGCAACAAAACATATTTGCTAAAATATTGCCCTGAGCTGCTGTCTAAAGTAAATATTAATGTCCCAAAGAGGTTGCCGCGAGCATCTCGGTATAACTTATTCGGCTTGAGGAGCTCCAAATCAAATGTTGGTAATTTTTCCCCCTTAAACAGAATGATTCGCCAGTATAACATAAAATCTAAAAATACTGATGTCGATATAAGTTGTGGTTCTTTAGTTAAATTTAAAAAACTAGTTCTCCCCAAAGGGTGTCAAAAACACCTCTCTTTGTAGTGAAATTGATTTTAGTAATATTTAATTAATTCTTCAACACTACCTACTGTTACTGTTGTCAATATTGCATGCCGTTGTCACCTATAAATAAGATTTCGTTTAGATTGATTTATAAATTTTCTGGTGTTATTATTGTATCATGTACTGATGTGAATTTTGTTGGTGATCTTATAAATAAATAAATAAATAAATAAAATAGTCCGAAACAACAATTAAATATACATTTCTATTTCTAGAACTGGGATAAGGTCCTAATAGGTCACAACTGATAGCCTCAAACGGCTTATTCACTTTCTTTAGGTTACCCATGAGACCAGGGCGAGCTGTGTTCACAGGTTTGTATTCTTACAAACGAGCACGAGCTCGTAATATTTTGAAAACATGGCGGATATCACCTGAAAACCATACAAAAAAAAACTGTGTTGTAGTGATATATGTCGTATGAAAATAAATATCACGAGCACGAGAATTGGGCTCCTGTACTTGAGCGACACAAGCAGGAGTTGCATGTCACGGAGATGAAGTTTCTGCGGTGGATGTGTGGAGTTACGCTGGAAGACCGCGTGAGAAACTCACGCACGCGTAGAAGCCTTCATGTCCGTGACATAGCAGAGAAACTGCTTGACTACATTGGATGCACAAGATCGCGCGAAGTGGAGTAATAGAAGCAGGAAAGCGAACCCCGGGCACCGGAGCGTGGGTTTACGTAGTAAACATCAGCTGGTATACGGAAATACCTTAGGGACCACCGGCTTCGGTGTGTGATTTTCGACCATGTTTAAATAATAATAATAATAATAATTCTCACAACATCTCATAGGTTGACCTGATTCCGTACTAAGTAGCTTAAGCACTTGTGTTACAGATATCAGACAATAGAGGAACACAAATATATACTTAAATACATATATAACGACCAGACACTGAACAAACACAGGTGTTCATCGCACGAATGTTTGTCCAGGGTGGATATCGAACCCACGACCTTTGGCGTAAGAGAGTGTTTGACAAGGAGGAAATAACTACTAAAAAAACCGCCTTTAAAAACCACGAACTATAAGTGTATAATAATATTTTTAACACGTCATACACTTCAAATAACATTTTATAACAGTATACTCAGAAAAAGGTCAAAAATCAAAAATGTCTTTAATCAATTTAAGTCTGTACAGAACATTTATGAATGTCAAATATTATGTAATCTACCGCTGATTACAAGATAGTATTGGGCGCCGACTTCGTCATATTATTTTACACATTTTAATTCGTAGTTTTTGAAGGCGGTTTTTTTTTCGCAGTATTTTTTTTTTAATGTTGCCAGTGTCTCATTATTTCAACCCCGCCAAATAACGAAAAAACTAATTGTGAGTACAGTATTGAAAGAGTCATCCTTTAACTCCTTACCGTTGAGGAGTTAACCTTCCATCATCAGCAGGGCCACAAAATTAATACAATCAATCAGGCGTAAAAACTGGTGCAGTTTTGAAAAAAGATACAAAAACACTACGTGTGCCCTTAAAATTTCAGGGTTCCCCTCAATTTCTCCAGGATTCCATCATCAGATCATGGTACTAATCCGGGACTATCTACATTCCAACTAAAAAAGAATCATCTAAATCAGTTCGTAAATATCAAAGTAATCCACGAACAAACATAAAAATAAAAAATATACGAGTCGAATTGAGAACCTCCTCCTTTTTTTTGAATTCGGTTAAAAAGCCAATCATTCCATGCTCTTTAACCAAGGAACTCAAGAGTGAAGCAAGGTATTTTTAACCGTAACTGAAGATGTTAAAGTTTGATTTATAATGCGGTGTGCTTGGTGATGGCAATTAAGGGGAGAAAAAAATCGATACGCCAGTAAATTGAATGATTGATTGCCTACTCGATGTCGAAAAATATTACCTACTGATTTACTGATTGGTAGGTAATATTTGGTGCAAAAAAAGTAATGATAGCAATAACAGTCGTACTAACCTTCAACGTAAGAATGTTGTTAAGAGCCCTTTTGCCGATCACTGGCGCCACCAACAGATTTTTACTGGAATTTTTTTACATTATGGCATTGCATTGTAAAGAAATTAAACAATAAATGAAAAAATCGTATATAAATTTAACTTACTTAAAAATTCAACTCGTGTGCAAGCGTAAATCGGACCCACATCGTCCACATTCCGGACGGCGGTCCTACCAATTAAAACACTGAACTGAACTGAATAAACATTAACTAAATTAAAAAAAATAACTAAATTAAAAAACATTAACTAAATTAAAAATCATTAACTGAATATTCTAAAATTTTAGTGGCCATTTGAATTGTTTGTTATATGAATGCCGTATGCACAATTAAATAAGCTTGAAAAATCACAAATCCATTAGATACTTTATTGATCCAGTTTCATCACACACAAAACCGCTTACAGAAAACCGGCGTGAAGCCACTGTGCTGTGTTTCGTTTCGTGAGTGAGGGTCCCGGAGGCCCAATGACGGGAAAGGAGAGTATCGCGTGTGTCCATGGGCGGCGGCAATCGCTTACCATCAGGTGATCCGTCTGCTCGTCTACCATCTATCACATAAAAAAAATCCTTTATTTTTTAAATGTCTTAATCCACTTTTATTTATTGTGTTAATTTTATTACAATCAGTATAATCTTTTGGTGGCGCCCTTGAACCGCAAAAGGGCTCTTAAGCTTGACGACGAACCAAAATTACAGGTTAAATTTTGGTACATAAACCTCTCCCATAATGTTATAAGGTAGTTATTATTGTAGCCGTATCTAAGGAAAACCAGATGGGTTTTCCAAATTATAGGTTCGATTATCATAATTCATCATCAATGTTAGTTTAAATCAAAACAGCGGAAGATAGGCGACTCGTCTCTACCACGTGGACCACTTAAGGCGAAGACGGGTAGCCCTAACTAGCGACACCATTCGTTTTTAATTGTTAGCTACTAAACCGGATCTATTTTAAACAATTTCGAGGTTACAACCTCTCGGCAAACACTTATACTATTTATTAATTAACCATGCACAAATGTTGATTCCGTTTTTGTGCCCGAAAAATTGATTACCGCCAAAAGCGGCCACTTTTAGCGTGAATCAATTTTTCGTGTACAAATGTTGAGTCCGCATTTGTGCATGGTTATTTAATAAATAGTGTAAGTGTTTGCCGAGAGGTTGTAACCCCGAAATTGTTTAAAATAGATCCGGTTTAGTAGCAAACCATTAAAATCGATTGGCGTCGTTAGTGTGCCCTACCCGTCACAAGTTAGGTCCCCGTCGCGACGCCTAATTGCACGCAGTCGCAAATTGGCGATTTAGACAAGCAGTCGTGTCACACAAAAATATTCTTTATTTGTTTTAAGTGGGATAAAGGTTACCAAAATTCCTTCGTGCGCTTTAACGTTTTGTAAAAATTATTTAAAAAGAAATAACAAATCTCATGATATCACATTTCACTCATAAGTAGATGAAAAGTTTTGACTGATCGGATGGCGCAATTGGTAGTGTCCCTGCCTCTTACGCCAAAGGTCGTGGGTTCGATCCCCACCCTGGACAAACATTCGTGCGATGAACACTTGTGTTTGTTCAGTGTCTGGGTGTAATATATGTATTTAAGTATATATTTGTGTTCCTCTGTTGTCTGATATCTGTAACACAAGTACTTAGCACGGAATCAAGTCAACGTATGAGATGTTGTAAGATTTGTGAATATCCGGTAATTGACACCAAAATCAACTTCGTTTCCCAGTTTTTATTTCTCTATTCTATTCTAAATTCATTAATGTTTGGTCACTATTTTGCAGAGCGAGATAGAAATATACGATATATTAATGTGCGACGAGTTAAGTCGATTTTGATAGGACTCGACGTGTCCACCGCCACCCGAACTGAGGTACGTGGTAGATAGTTCCGCGAAAAATTACTACGCGCAGTATTAGACCGCCATCCATTGAGCTGATGGAGATGGAATGACAATCGCTTGCGTGTGGGTCGTTGTACGCCCTCTCACTGCTTTACTTCGAATACGCGTATCTACCGTCCAGTTGATACTTGGTTAAGGCGACGGGTAGCCCTACCTAGCGACACCATTCGTTTTTATTGTTAGCTACTAAACCGGATCTATTTTAAACAATTTCGAGGTTACAACCTCTCAGCAAACACTTATACTATTTATTAATTAACCATGCACAAATGTTGATTCCGTTTTTGTGCGTCAAAAATTGATTACCTCAAAAAGCGGCCACTTTTAGCTTGAATCAATTTTTCGTGTACAAATGTTGAGTCCGCATTTGTGCATGGTTATTTAATAAATAGTGTAAGTGTTTGCCGAGAGGCTGTAACCCCAAAATTGTTTAAAATAGATCCGGTTTAGTAGCAAAACATTAGAATCGATTGGCGTCGCTAGTGTGCCCTACCCGTCACAAGTTAGGTCCCCGTCGCGACGCCTAATTGCACGCAGTCGCAAATTGGCGATTTAGACAAGCAGTCGTGTCACACAAAAATATTCTTTATTTGTTTTAAGTGGGATAAAGGTTACCAAAATTCCTTCGTGCGCTTTTACGTATTGTACAAATTATTCAAAAAGAAATAACAAATCTGAAGAAATCACATTTCACTCATAAGTAGATGAAAAGTTTTGACTGATCGGATGGCGCAATTGGTAGTGTCCCTGCCTCTTACGCCAAAGGTCGTGGGTTCGATCCCCACCCTGGACAAACATTCGTGCGATGAACACTTGTGTTTGTTCAGTGTCTGAGTGTAATATATGTATTTAAGTATATATTTGTGTTCCTCTGTTGTCTGATATCTGTAACACAAGTACTTAGCACGGAATCAAGTCAACGTATGAGATGTTGTAAGATTTGTGAATATCCGGTAATTGACACCAAAATCAACTTCGTTTCCCAGTTTTTATTTCTCTATTCTATTCTAAATTCATTAATGTTTGGTCACTATTTTGCAGAGCGAGATAGAAATATACGATATATTAATGTGCGACGAGTTAAGTCGTTTTTGATAGGACTCGACGTGTCCACCGCCACCCGAACTGAGGTACGTGGTAGATAGTTCCGCGAAAAATTACTACGCGCAGTATTAGACCGCCATCCATTGAGCTGATGGAGATGGAATGACAATCGCTTGCGTGTGGGTCGTTGTACGCCCTCTCACTGCTTTACTTCGAATACGCGTATCTACCGTCCAGTTGATACTTGGTTAAGGCGACGGGTAGCCCTACCTAGCGACACCATTCGTTTTTAGTTGTTAGCTACTAAACTGAATCTATTTTAAACAATTTCGGGGTTACAACCTCGGGGGCAAACACGTATACTATTTATTAAATAACCATGCACAAATGTTGAGTCCGTTTTTGTACGTGTAAAATTGATTACCGCCAAAAGCGACCACTTTTAGCGTAAATCAATTTTTCGCGTACGCAAGGTTACTCAATAAATTGTTTATCATAGAGCGGGTTTAGTACCTAAAAATTAAAATCGATTGGCATCGCTAGTGTAAATTACCCGTCACCTTAATACTTTTCTTTTGCATTGATTACCGCCAAAAGCGGCTAGTTTTAGCGTGAATCAATTTTTCGCGTACAAATGTTGGGTCCACATTTGTGCATGGTTATTTAACAAATAGTACAAGTGTTTGCTGAGAGGTTGTAGCCTCGAAATTGTTTAAAATAGATCCAGTTTAGTAGCTAAAAAATAAAATCGATTGGCGGCGCTACTGTACCCGTCACCTTAAGTTGACAGATACTTGTATCTACCTAATAATTTCATAAATTGTTGATTCAACTTCCTTTGCCGATTTTTTATTTGGTAAGATAGCTTTTGTACCATTTCTTTTTGCTCAAAAGACGTTTATTTAAATGAAATCCTACTCGTAATAAGATTTATAAAGTACTTTTTGTACAGGCTATTAAGTTACATGGGATATTTTAAATATTATATATTTTTTCTAATAAGATGACTTTATTTCATACTATGATGATGAGTTGGCATTCTGCGAAGTTGGCATTTTGCGAACGGTTGCCATTTTGAGAAGTTGGCATTCTGAGCATGAACGATAAGGATTTCTCGGCCAAAAGCGATTACTCTCTAGCCCGGGGTACGCTAGCACAATCAAAATCAAAAATGTCTTTATTCAATTTAAGTCCATACAGAACATTTATGAATGTCAACTATTATGTAATCTACCGCTGATTCGGAATGTCAATTTCTACCGAGAAGAATCAGCAAGACACTCAGAAGTTACTCTTTTCAAACAATATGGTAATTACAATATTAATTCTTATACAAATTATGATTACAGTGACAGTATGATATACAATGCTTTTAATTAATATCGTTTAGATATATCGTCAAAGAAAAATTATGAAATGAATTATACATTAGAGGACAGGCGAAGAGGTCAACATGTCCAGGAATCCTTATCATTCAAATAATCATCTACTTTATAATAGCCTTTCTGCATTAGGCAGTTTTTTACATGCAATTTAAACTTATGTACAGGTAAACAGGTAATATTTTGAGGTAACTTATTAAACATTCTAATGCTCAATCCTGCAAATGAATTTCCAGTTTTATGAAGTCTTAGATTTGGGACAACAAGCCTATGTTTATTTCGCGTGTTAAAGCTATGAAAATCTGATTTTTGCGAGTAAAGGTGCAAGTTCTTGCGTACAAACATAATACAATCAAAAATGTATTGAGATGGTACGGTTAAAATATTAATTTCCTTGAAGGATTCAGGATTTAGAGAGTCTGGTAATTACTGTGCACCGACTGCCGTGTGACCTTCGCAACCCTTTAACAATTAACGAGACAAATACAAATACAAAATTATTTATTTGTGATACACAGGTATAGTCGATGTAGTTACACTGGTTTACAATAATGCTCTCTGTGATCTATCATCTGGCATACAAATAATATAAACATTAATCAAGCAAACATTAACTAATTTCTATTTTTATTTAAAATAATAAAATATACGGAGCCAATGTTTACGTTCGAGCGCCACCTGGTGGCGGTCTCTGCACAACCAAACCCAAACTTAATCATAATTACACGTTTCTGTAACTATCCGAAACGTGCAGGTTTCCTCACGATGTTTTCCTTCACCGCTGAGCTGAACATGGCTGAACAAGGGTGCATGCTCGAATTTGAATCACGACCCCCCGCATGCATGTGCGTAAGGTGCGTTCAAATCCACTGACCTACCATCTCGCTCAGAGCGCTAACCGTTTTAATGAAATTCAGACAAAGGCTTTTTTGGACGAAATCCGAAGTTAGCAAAATCTCTTGAGCGCTATAAAATGTTTGCAACTTTCCTTTACCTAAGTTGCTGGGCACTAAGGCTTATTTACAAAAATACTTTGTTGCGAAGTTTAATTAAACCGATTTTGTTTTGGGGAAAGCGTTTACATTCATAGAACGTACCACTGGTGCGCAATACCTATATCTACAAGGCATCCTTAAAATACAGATATTTCCAGTGATCTAATAAAAAAATATTGAATCAATTTGAAATAACCCCCAAAGAAAATCAGAGAAAAGCATGTTTTTTAACTCTCGTCTGATCTTCTAGGAGAACGCGTCACATCCTAGACCTGATCGTCACTTTCCATCAGGTGAGATTGTGGTCAAGTGTTACCCTATAGCACATAAAAAAGACCGTAAATTTTCATACTACATAAATAAAATCTGGAAACAACAAAGATGTAATAAGTATGTATTAAATAAATATAATAAGTATGTATTTACAAAAAAAAGTATTATATGTATATATTTGTAATCCCACTGTTGATTCTGATATCCGTAACACAGGTGCTTGAGCTACCTATCTCGGAGTCAGATCTATGTATGTGATGTTGTGAAATATTTATTTATTTATTTATCTGAGAAATATATGTATTTCAACATACCCCTTGTTGTGTGCCAAATTTGTGGACTACTGAAAATGGAATGGATAATGGAACTGCAGTCCTAAGTCCAGACGGCGTCCACCAGAGAAAAATAAACCTCAAAGGACTAACCCTTCTCATAGTCTAATTCCCAGTTGCGTCCAAAGCTGTCGTTTTGGAGCCGGAGGTACGGTTGGACCATGATCCAGGATTTGGGAAGTCCAAGACTGCCGTCTGACCTTCGCAACCCTTCTGTTCAAAGACATTTATTCTCATAAGATTTGCATAAATTCACTTAAATGAGAAATACATTAAAAAAACAAAGTATAAGTACGTAGTGATAATTTATCTTCACCGAGCGTGTCAAGCGATTTGTAATGCACAAGAATAATTATTACACAGTCCAACATGAACGCGTGAGGGTAGAAAAGTATATCACTGTGACAGGATCGGTCACTATGCAAAAAGTGCGCGAGCGCCGAGCGAAAACAAATACACAGATTTACAGATGTTTAACTAGATGTGGCCAAAATAGCATTGTAATATAAATTGAATGTTGCAATTTACTACTATTTATACAGGTGTTCTGTTAATGATTTGGTTTTATTTTCTTTATAAGAGTCACTTGTATTTTTTTTTATATATTTATTTATTTTATCGTTGTACATGTTTGTATGTTTGAACCCTTAGACATTAAACCATCAGGATCCCGGTACACGTTCGGAATCTTTATATACATTTCTCAAATATTGTAGGTACCTATCCATAATTTTGAGAAACTCTTCGAGACGTACAGTATTAGAAGAATGCTCAATATTAAGAAAAAACCTTCAAATGCCAGAGGAGCGTTGAGTATAAAACAATGCTATTACTCGTAATCTACAAATGGGAAGTCATGCCAAGTTCCACATTATGTGTTGCATACTCAATTTGGCAGAAGCATCCGAATCTTACGCCTGTTCTTTGTACATACGACCCCTACATAATATGTAGTTTCGCTGATAAATTAACTGGTTCACAATGTCCTACTTTTTAACCAACTACGAAACTGGGTTGCATTTTTTATCATAAATCCAGAACCAGAAGACTACAAGGACTTCAATGCGAAAAACATCGTGACGCTGCTGAAGAAATGAATTTTTCGTGAGTGGAAGTGCAAAAGATAGGGGAGATACAAAAGATCCCTTAGGGTCGACGTGCTCCTTGAAAAACCCATAACAGATAAAAAATTATAAAGTCCTCGTAAACCTTCGCAAGTGTGACCGCTTTCGTCAATTGACGATTGCTTGCAGCTTGCGTGCATATTTTACAAAAGAAATCGTCAAAGCAACTTCCTCTGGGTCTATACAGGTTGTACTAGTAATGGAGTGATCCCACGTGACCACCTTTTTCGGTCCTATTATCGGACCTACAAAATTACGCCTAATTTTTCAGCTTAATATGGTAATTCATGGTGTGACTTACAAACACCTACATTGAAGGTAATAATGAGTGATTTATTCAGTGTGGTTGCTGTTGCAACATGGACGTAAGTACAAAAAACCGTATAAGTGCAAATCGGACTCGCGCACCGAGAGCTCCGTACAAACTTGAATTCTCAGGCACATGTTAGTAGGTAGGTATGTATACATTTACTGAACACATACACTGAAACGACAATACATTTACAGACATCACATACATTGCATCAATATACAGAGGAAAGAAATAGTAAAAAGAATATGTGTGTAAAATATGTGTGGGTATGGGTATTGGCCGTGTGGTCCCCGGCAGAGTAGAATAGGCCACCCTCACTCTTACCGAGGTGTCGTAAAAGGCGACTAAGGAAAAGCTGTTGGCATGATCATGAGCACCCAGAGATGGAAAACTCTGCATTTATATCAAAACCCTCGCCAACCCGTCTGCCAAGCGTGGTGAGTATGGCAATTACCCCTCATGTGATTAAGGGAGACCCGTGCCCCAGCAGTGGGGACTTAAATGGGCTGATGATGATGATGATGATGGGTACTTATTTTGTATGAAATAAACTACAAATAAGTTAATGTTTTTTTTCTATAATTAAACACTATCTTTTACTCATAGTTCTTTAGATTTTCACGTTGCATTATAACTACGGTTAATAATTACATATGTTTTTCTTATGTGATAGGTGGCAGACGAGCAGACAGATCACCTGATTGAAAGCAAATAATGTATAATGTTTATAATAATTACTTAGATATAATAATATTTCCTATTTTTACTAAACTATAATTATTCTATTTACATTTGATTTTTATAAAATTGTATTACTAAATAATTTAAAAGTTCGTGTATTGACGAACGGAGTGGTTACGGGTATTCTGCCTTGACACTCGGAACGGAGCGTATAGACTTGTACTAAAATTAAGTTGTTTGGTAGTAAAACCTTATTTGGCAAGTAAATGTGTTTAATTGTGTTCCCTGGAGTATGTTTTGTTTTCAATCAGAAGAGGGAAGATGACAACGCGAGCCTGAAATACCCGCTAAGCTGATTCCTGATATAGGTGAAAACTGTGAGTCATTTGAATATTTTATCAACGGTTCGAGTTCGATGCAGATCTGCGGTTATTGTGATATGTGTGGATAGTTCCTCTCGTTGAGCGAGTGTGGTTGAAAAAGAAAAGTGTTAATAAAAAGTGATAATTTTACGTGAGGTTAAATAATAACAAACTGGCAGTGTAAAAAATCTTTGATTGGCATAAAACTTACCTATTTTATCAGGTTACAATCGTTGACCTTGAGTTAATTACGTTCTATTCTTCTTTAGTCAAGTAAACAAATATTTGTTCAGAAAGAATACCTAATATTTTTGTTGATATCATTAAAGTGATAATTAATGTTGTTTTGAATACATTAAATTTTTAAGGAGAGTTAGTTTTAAGATATTCAAAGTGATTTCAGTTACTGTTTATTGTTGGATTATATTTTTTTTTGTCAGTTGTTTTAAGTTGTAAAATATATTAATTTAATTCGAATTGCTAACTATGGGGTCTGAGAGACGTTCACGTTCCCGAAAGCGACACATATCGAAACGTCGTCGCCGTCGTCAGTCAACTAGTTCTTCCTCTTCTTCATCAGGAACTAGGTCTAAACGTTATAAACGTAGTAAGAGGTCTAAAGAACGATCAAGGCATAGACATCATAAAATTATCACAAAAACTAAAAAACATAATTCTAATTCGCCTCAGCGTCCTAGTAGGCTCCAAACACAAACTCCTCCGTTGTTGGGGGCACAGTCAAACGTGACTTCTATACCTAATAATAATTTTCAGAGTAATAGTTCACTTTCCAATTTAGGGGTCAACAGTGCCGTCGTAACTTCTATAAATAATTCGTCTATTCCAGTACCATCTTTCACGCACATAAATGTTATACCCGAGTTTGACCCTAATGATGGATCTCAAAGCATTGAATCTTGGATCCATAAAGTAAATGAATGTGCTACTATATACTCGTGGAATGAAACGCAGATTTGTCACTATGCATTGGCAAAATTAACAGGACTTGCGAAGCGGTGGTATCAAGGACTACCATCACTTCTTTTTAGTTGGGAACAATGGATGGTGAAATTGAAATCTGCTTTTCCTTCCACTGAAAACTATGGTGATCTCTTACAACGGATGTTGCAAGTCCGTTGTAGGTTAGGTCAACCTTTGGACGTATATATTATGAAAAGATGATCTTAATCAATAAATGTGAGATTACCGGACGTAAAGCAGTTGGGTGTTTGGTGCACGGCATAGATGACAAATTTGTGAGAATGAGCGCAAATGCATGCCGTTTTGAGGATCCTGAGCAGCTCTTGTCATACTTAAGAACTTTAGCACAAAGTGACGGATACTCTTCGCAAAGGCGTAAAGTACCATGGAATAAGGATCAAATATCACAGTCTAACGCAACATCCAGTAACGCTATTGACGCTTCTAAATCAGGAATAATATGTTTTAATTGTGGAGAAGCCGGTCACATACGCACTAAATGTACAAAACCCATGAAAAGGTGTAATATTTGTCGGAGGGTAGGTCACATAGCGAAAGATTGTCGAAATAGCCGAGGCTATAGTTTCTTTAATCCATCTGATGGCAACAATGAACCTAACAATTTACTTCAAATTACTGCTCCACCCACTGATAAAACTGTAATGCGAATTAATTCGAATGGTACCGACAGTGACAAATATTTCAAAGCGGTGAAATTAGAAGGTCAGAGTAGGCAAGCGTTTGTAGATTTAGGTAGCAATTGCACTCTTTTAAAAGAAAGTTTAGCTAGGGAAATATACGGGAATTTTAAAAGTAACACAGAGCTTCCGAACTTGCGAGGTTTTGGTAATGCAAGTGTTAAGCCAGTCGGGACCGTTGAAGGTACAGTGGCTATTGATGACGTAAGTGCAAAAGTGATTTAGTTGTAGTCTCGGATCATTACATGCCCTGTGACATAATTATTGGGCAAACGTTCACTGAATTACCGAATTTAGTAATGTATAAAACCTCGGATAGTTTGATCTTTTATGAGGCACCTGCTAAAAGCTGTTCTGAAAATTCTTTAAAAATTAAACTTATTTTGCAAGATAACGTTACCCTTCATCCTTGTGCAACGTCCCCCGTTGAGGTGATTACGTCAGATGAATTTTCAGGATCTCTTTTTGTTCCAACTAGTTATTGCTGTAGCGATGCAGATAAATATATAGTATTGCCGGGTTTGTACACATTCCAAAATAATAAAGGTTACGTCATGGTTTCTAATTTAAATAAAACTGTTTTGAAACTTTTGAATAATCAGACTTTAGCTAGAGGCGTAGGATATGAGGAGGTAGTAGAACCGTATATTGATTTAACGACAAAGACAAGCTCTGAGTCATGCCATTGGGTCTTAAAGATGTCCAGATTGGCACTAATTTATCAGCTGAAGAAGAAACTAAATTTGTTGAGTTATTAACAAAGTATAGAGATTGTTTTGCTTTAAATTTATCGGAGCTAGGAAAGACCAGTTTAACAGAGATGAATATAAAACTGAAGGATGATACACCGGTAGTTTATAACCCTTACCGAATGTCTTTGAAAGAAAAAGAGTATAATTCGTGAAAGTTCTTCTTCTTATGCAAGCCCAGTCCTTCTGGTGAACAAAAAGGGCGGACAAAAACGATTATGCATCGATTACCGTGCATTAAACCGTAAGACCCTAAAAGATAAATACCCTTTACCACGAATTGAAGATCGACTGGACTGCTTAGGTGGCAATAGTTTCTTTTCTAGTCTAGATCTAGCTTCAGGCTACTATCAAGTGCCTGTAGCAGAGGAGAGCAAACACCTAACGGCTTTCGTTACTCCGGACGGCTTATACGAATATAACCGTATGCCATTCGGACTAGCCAATGCCCCAAGTGTCTTTCAGCGGGCAATAAATTCTATGTTGAAGGGTGCGGAACCAAATCTGGCATTGGCTTATATGGACGACTTATTGATCCCATCTAGGTCTATAACCGAAGGTATAGATAAGCTTGAAAAGATATTTCAACTATTGAAAGGAGCAAACTTGACTTTAAATCCCAATAAATGTAAATTTTTTCAGAAAAATATAGAGTATTTAGGGTATGAGATCTCAGAGAGTGGTATACGCCCAGGTAAACTGAAAATTGAGGCTGTTAAGTCGTTCCCTATCCCAAAAAACGTGCATGAAGTTCGTCAATTTGTCGGATTGGCGAGCTATTTTCGTAAGTTTATACGCAATTTCTCGGCTATAGCTCGGGCCTTAACAGTCCTCACAAAAAAGAACGAACCTTGGCGTTTTGGTCCAGAACAAATGACAGCTTTCGAAACGCTCAAAGAAAAATTAGTTAGCCGCCCAATTCTCGCATTGTATGACCCAAGCGCTAGTCTTGAAGTGCACACAGATGCGAGCAAACTGGGCGTGGGAGCTATTCTTTTACAAAATGGTGACAAGGGCCTCCAACCCATTGCTTATTACAGCCGGCAAACTTCGCCAGAAGAGCAAAAGTTTCATTCCTATGAATTGGAGACCCTTGCCGCCGTTACAGCTCTAAATAGGTTTAGAGTATATTTGCTGGGTACATCCTTTAAATTAGTAACGGACTGTAATGCAATCAAAAGTACGATGACTAAGCGAGACTTGATACCTCGAGTGGCGAGATGGTGGATTTCCATGCAGGAATTTGATTTTACAATAGAATACCGCGCAGGTGCCAAGATGGCACACGTGGATGCCTTGAGTCGGAATCCAATCGACGCAAAGAATCCTCCATCTCGCGATGATGATGATCAGGTTTTCAGTATTCAGTTGGATGTAAATAAAATCGATGTATTCGATGAGAGATGGCTCCAAACAGTACAACAGTCTGACAGCGAGTTGCAACGTATTGTAGATATTATTCAAGATCCTGAAAGTGCAAACATCGTCGAAATTAAAAAAAACTTTACTGTTAAAAACAATAAATTATACCGCGTAATAAAACAAAATGACACTGTCAGGCTGTTGTGGGTGGTTCCGAAGTCAGTAAGATGGCAAATAGTAAAGAGTAATCATGATGATGTTGGCCACTTTGGTTATGACAAAACATACGAAAGAGTACGTAAAGTATATTGGTTTAAAAACATGCGGCGATTTATCAAAAAATACTGCAAGGCTTGCTTAAATTGCGCGCATAATAAGCTACCGGGTGGGCCCAAAGAAGGTATGCTTCACCCTATCCCAAAACCCGACAAACCTTTTGAAATGCTTCATGCCGATCATTGTGGACCGTTTCCATGTAGCAAAAAGCGGAATAGTTATATCTTGGCAATTATCGACTCTTTTACAAAATTCATTTATATCAGGCCAGTAAAGAATTGTAAAAGCAAGACTACCATTAACGTATTTGATGAATATTTTGCCCTTTTTGGTGTTCCACGTAAATTAGTTACTGACAAAGGAACTAGTTTTACTAGTAGAGAATTTAACCAATTCGTTAAATCTAAAGGGATATCTCATATTATAAATGCAGTTGCAACGCCCAGAGCCAATGGACAGATTGAGCGTTACAATCGGTCCATTGTCGACGCGCTTACCGCTATAAATCATGAAAGACCTGATGATGAATGGGATATTATGATACCCCGAGTGCAATGGGGCCTTAACAACACCGTTAATAAGGGTACTGGGAAGAGCCCGGCTGAGATCTTATTCGGTGTTGCACCTACAGGTGTTTCAGATGGAGCTATGAATTCCGTCGTATCCGAGATAAATAGGTGCGAAGACCGCAACGAAATTAGGGCAGAGGTTATTAGTCGTAATAGAGGTGAACAAGCGAAACAAAAAATCAATTTCGATAAAAGACGTAAACCCGCTCACATTTACAAAATTGGAGATCTTGTTAGAGTAGAGCGTGAGGTTGGATCCTGTTTGCCTGGACAATCCAAAAAACTGGTTCCTAAGTGCAGTGGGCCATATAGAGTGGTTAGGATTTTAGAAAACGATAGGTATGAAATTGAAGATACCCCTATAACCAAGAAGGCAGGTAGACCGATATATAAAGCTATATTCGCGGTTGACAAAATCCATCCGTGGTTAGTATTCTCTAATGACCCTATAGATAGCGATTCTAACGACAGTAGCATGAGTGTCAATGAACAAGGAGATTTGTAAATATTGTACTAAAATTAGTGTTAACGTGAGTCATGATATTATTTGTATCATATTATTAGTTTCATTAAGTCGTATATTACTGGCCCTGTGTGGCGATATTAGCCCTGTGTGGCGATATTAGCCCTGTGTGGCGTTACTAGCCATCTGTGGCGTTACTAATTAGCCCTTTGTGGCGTTACTAACTAGCCCTTTGTGGCGTTAATAGCCCTGTATGGCGTTACCAGCCCCGTGTGGCGTTACTAACCAGCCCTTCGTGGCGTTACTAGCCCTGTGTGGCGTTACTAACGAGCCCTTTGTGGCGTTACTAGCCCTGTGTGGCGTTACCAGCCCCGTGTGGCGTTACTAACCAGCCCTTTGTGGCGTTACTAGCCCTGCGTGGCGTTGCTAGTCTTGTGTGATGATACTTGCCTTGTACTGCGTAATTAACGCTGTTATATCTGATATTTTGCCAGCTCTTTTGCCAGATTTATTGAGCGTGTAAATTGTTGTGTTATGATGTGGATTTGAAGGTACTTTTAATTAATTTGAATGGCAATTGATTGATATGCTAAAAATATAATGAAAGTTATTATGAGGAGTACCTATGCATTAATGTAGTCAGATGGATAAATGAAAGCAAAGTGAAAGCTTTTATGAGGATTAATATTACGTAAATGGTGTAACAGTTTAAAACTTATTATCCTTAAATGTTAAAGAAAAATAAAAATAAAAAGTTGTAATTTCAGGCCAATTAGTCAGACGTTAATGTGTCTATTCTATGTAACTCTCGTTTTTTTAATGATTACGCAAACTATGCAATCTTATGATATTCTATTTTTTTATTTTTTTACCTTGATTTTGTTAAAAAAATGTTATGTCCAACACGCGAGGACGCGTGTGAGGTCAGAAAAGGCCGAATGAAAGCAATAATGTATAATGTTTATAATAATTACTTAGATATAATAATATTTCCTATTTTTACTAAACTATAATTATTCTATTTACATTTGATTTTTATAAAATTGTATTACTAAATAATTTAAAAGTTCGTGTATTGACGAACGGAGTGGTTACGGGTATTCTGCCTTGACACTCGGAACGGAGCGTATAGACTTGTACTAAAATTAAGTTGTTTGGTAGTAAAACCTTATTTGGCAAGTAAATGTGTTTAATTGTGTTCCCTGGAGTATGTTTTGTTTTCATGATGGTAAGCAATTGCCGCCGCCCGTGGACACCCGCGATACCAATGGAGTCACCAGTGCGCTGAATTTAAAGTGAAGGGTATAACCCCACTAACGACGCCAATTGATTTTAATTGTTAACTACTAAACCAGATCTATTTTAAACAACTTGGGGGGCTTCAGTCTCTCGGTAAACACCTATACTATTTATTTAATAGTTATATTTACCTATTCCATCTGGTTTTGAACTTGAATTTTGAATTACTGCCAAAAGCGACGTTTTGGCGTGAATCAATTTTTTTAGTACAAAAACCGACCGAACATTTAGGCATCGTTATTAAATAAATATTTATGTATGTATAAGTGTTTGCCGAGAGACTGAAGCCCCGTAATTATTTGAAATATATTTGTTTTGGTAGTTAACAATTAAAATCAATTGGCGTCGCTAGTGTGCCCCACCCGTCGCCTTAAACCCCTTTGCCCCCAGATTGAGCCTGTACCCTCGTTCACGCAGCGAAACACAGCACAGTGCAGCTTTACGCCGGTCTTCTGTGAGGCCATGTATTATGTAAAAATATGTGTGTAAAAAAATCATCATCTTCATTTCAGCCAATAATAATAATAATTCTCACAACATCTCATACGTTGACCTGATTCCGTACTAAGTAGCTTAAGCACTTGTGTTACAGATATCAGACAACAGAGGAACACAAATATATACTTAAATACATATATTACACCCAGACACTGAACAAACACAGGTGTTCATCGCACGAATGTTTGTCCAGGGTGGATATCGAACCCACGACCTTTGGCGTAAGAGAGTGTTTGACAAGGAGGGTCAGTCAAAAATAGACGTCCACTGCTGGACATAGGCCTCCCCCAACATTCTCCACACAGATCGGTCCTGCGCCGCCGTTAAAATATACGCCGCTTTAATTCCCGTGATTATTAACTATATTTATAAACACTATCTTAGTTATTAGTACTTAAGTACTTACCCTGTGCAACGTTTCTATTTTCTTTCGAGTTGTGAACCCTTCGGCCGTTAAGGAAACTGAAGTTTGGAAACTGGTTTCCTGAAAGGATTTTTTTATCCTCCTACGTTACTGGTTTCCTGAAAGGATTTTTTTATCCTCCTACGTAACTGGTTTCTTATAAGGCTTTTTTTATCCTCCTACGTAACTGAATAACAACTATAATCTCTTTGGTATCGGTGTCAAGTTATCCATTTGAAAAACGTCATTTATCAGATAATTATATTGCACTTACGATGGACTTCGAAAAGGCTGCTACGAAAGCAATACGTAAAGTTTATCCAAGAATCGAAATCAAAGGTTGTTATTTCCATTACAACAGATGTTTATTTAAAAAAAGTAAAAAATTGAAAATTTCAACCCCCGTCAAGAAACGCCATGTATCACGGTGTGCCGGAATCGCACGATTGCCACGAGAATTCATAAAAAGTGGTATTCAGTACGTGATGCAAAAGGCGCCTTTTGGTGAGGACATTAAAAAATTCAATACCTATTTTAAAAAGGAGTGGCAAAACAATGCAGTAATTGAGAAAACTTGTTGCTGTAGTGAGGAGCAGGTTAGAACAACAAACAATGTGGAAGGATGGCATAGCCGTATCAATAGATACATTGGCAAGAAAAATGTCACGGTAACCAATTTATTAGAAGTTTGGATTAAGGAAAGTAAAGTAACGAATATTTTAAGATCTAACTGCAACAAAAATAAAGCCTACCAAGAAATAAATAATGAAATTGATAATGCGATTACAGATTTGAAAAATGGACAAATAACTATGGGCCACTGTATTGAAATTATTTCACCGTACGCATTTTTATTTTAATTTCAAAACTCCAGAAATTTTTCTTTACTTCATCTGAAGAGTTCTTTTATATTTTAAGTGACTGATTTTTCTAATGTTATTTTAGGTAGGTAATTGAATTGTTTTATGTTGTATGAAAAAAAATATATTTTATGTTTTAAATTGTTTTCGTTATTTAATTTAATGAATTGTTTTATTAAATCCAAACATTTTTAAATATAAAATAAACTACAAGAACGGTTTTATTACGAGTCTAATAATACAACACTCGTAAAATTACTACTGTAGTCCAATTAGATTCGTAGGTGGCTGAAATAACACAAACAAAGTATTTTTAGGAAACCGGTTACGTAGGAGGATAAAAAAATCCTTTCAGGAAATCAGTAACGTAGGAGGATAAAAAAATCCTTTCAGGAAACCAGTTTCCAAACTTCAGTTTCCTTAACGGCCGAAGGGTTGTGAAACCTTAAAAACCAGTACCTTATCTTCTAAAACAGGGGGTATCTGTGAACATTAAAATCCCTTTAACCACGTGTTCTATCAAAGTATCAACCATTCTGAACAACATTTGTTCAATGACTTTGGAAATTCGCATAGAAAAATTTCAACTTCTCATACAAAGTCGGTCACGTGACTTGGTCATTTTGTATGCGGAGTCGAAAAAATTTTAAACTCACTTCGAAAAGTCGTAGAACAAATTTTGTTCAGAATGGTTGGTAGAATACGTGGTTAAAGGGATGTAAATTTCCACAGATACACCATATATGGCTGCTCTGCATTAACCATATTATAAGTATTTAACTAAGATCGAGATTTTACAAAATCTAAATATTTTATCAAAATATAGGTAAATATGTGCCAATAGCAAAAAAATCTCAATTAAAAATATAACGTCTAGCCGATTTTATGGTCATTCAAAGACTCATGGGCAAGTCTATTTTAAAAGTAATATTAAATTATTAATAAATAATTATAACATTGAATAACCCATACAATTTGCACCAACTATTTTAATAGAACCATTGACATAAACGAAACATTTGATATAGCTAAGATACAAAATTCAATTGAAATGCATACAAAATACTATACCTATACGCACACAGACAAACACACACACACACACACACACACACACACACACACACACACACACACAGACAGATAAAATATTAATAGCATAATAATACTTTTAAGTCTAGTAATTGTAGTTCATGCATGTTTGTTTTAGCTAACTGTAACCTCGACAACCACTGTTTGGAGAGGGCGTTCTCACTGCGCTTCAGTTTAAAACTTTTGCAGTTGAGAACACCACTAATGTTAAGTAGCCATTAAGTTTTTGATAAATAAAGAATTTTGTATTTTGTATTTGTATTTGTATACTTGCCTGTGACGTCACTTCTTTGTCACCATTTGTATGGAGCGTTTTGGGGCTGATCTGTGGTTTTGGGTTTGCCCAAAACAGTGTGATTTTAAAGTTGTGATATCTCAGGTAGTTTAAATTAAAATCAAGCAATTCTTTCAACGATGTTTCTATCATTGAGAGGTCTTTTGATTACAAAAAAAAATTGTCAAATACCGTATTCAGACAATGACCTATCTCAACCAACCATTAGTCTATCTAGCATAGCTTAGACTAATGACGGTATATCGTTAAATCCGTCTGCTCGTCTGCCTCTATCTCTGTATGTAAGAAAACTACATATCTTTTGTGCGAGGAGCAACATTATTTATAATTTGAAGTCAGCAAACAAACTATGTAGAGTCTGTGGTATATAATTAAACCATTTTTTTAAAAAACCATTAGTCTTTCCAAGTAGGTACTAATATTACAAAAATGAACTACGCAATACAATAGCTCATAACGACACAATGATGGTTTGAAAAATAAAGTTGTTTACAACAGATTCTGTTACATTATCGATAAAAATGTCCAATGTTTATTTAACTTATGATAACGTCCGAATGGAATTCATTTATCAAGGTAGGTAGGTACAGTCGCCTGAAAAAGGACACATAAATCACTTTAGTATTGACAATACTATAGTCCATTCAGGTATGTGATGGTGAATAGGACATTTCTATTTTGACATTAAAAGTGAGACGCTCCTTTTTAAACTTAACCAATATTTTTAAGAATCGAGAATATTTTCTTTAGAAATCTAATCGATTTTTTATTTATTTCATTCTTAATTTTAATCAACATTTTATCTATGAATTTGAACTATCTGGATATGGAATACAATGTGTAAATATTCTTACACGCAATAAATCACAAATAATTAAATAAATATGCATGTTATTCACATGAATATTTTAATGAATAACTCATTCATCATTGAATAACTAATCATTTAATTGCGTTTTTTTTTTCGAAAGAGCGACAACCAATCAATCTTCTGATGATCATACCAGCCATTTCTCTCTTCACATTTGTTAATGTACTAAGTTTCCTGGCAGACTTGACGTATCCTACGCCGACGGCCTTCGTGCATATTGTAGAGCTGATTATATCGGAGTAAATAAGACCACGTCATGTTTGCAAAGCACTTCCTAATCAGGTGGGCCGTAAAGTTAATTCCCTCTTGAGTAATAAGTAATATCTATTTAAACACACCACACTTCAAGGAGTTGCTACACTGCGGATTGCGAGCGTTTTCAAAGCGGAGTGACGACGCAGCGCACACGTCGCGGCTGCGCAACGGATTCGCCGGCGTTTTTCTGCGTGGCCGCCACAAAAAAACAATGGTGCTCAGACTTATCTCCGCGGCGAATCCGTCGCGCATCCGTTGCGCATCCGCAGCTTGAACGCTGCGCAGACGCGACGTGTTCGCTGCGTCGTAGCTCCGCTTTGAAAACGCTCACAATCCGCCAGTGTGGCAACTCCCAATGACAGTTACATTAAAATACATATTTGAGATAAAATGCGTCTACTCGTAGATTCGTGCAGGTAAACGCGTACCAGGTTTTGACAGCGGGAGAGCCACGTTACGGTATAAATATGCCGGCTCGACCGGAGTGATACGGCGGCTTCACAGATAACCGGCGTGATGCAGCGTCTGTACTGAGGGCTTAATTTAAAGCAGAGGTTACGACCGAATCGGAGTTTCCCTCTCTTTCACGCGCTGTGTTTCTCCTTTGTTTGGATGCGACAAGTATATTCTCGTTCGTTACGGGAAAACTTTAAATCAAGCCACCTGTTTCGCTGCGTGAGGTACCGGAGGCCCCATCCAAGGAAAGGGGGCTTAATAAATAATAAACAAATATTTCACAACATGACACACATTGATCTGACTCCGAGATAGGTAGCTCAAGCACCAGTATTGCGGATAACAGAACCAACAGCGTTAAATACTTTTCTTTTATATTACTTATAAAATTATATTACATAGAAAATACCGACCAGACCGAGACAAACAGACATATTCATGCACACAAATGTTTGTGCCGTGCGGGGATCGAACCCGCAACCACCACTACCACTACTACTTGGTAGCACACTTGTAACTCCACTGGTGTTGCGGGTGTTTATTGGCGGCGGTGAATGATAACCATCAGGTGATCCGTCTGCTCATCTGCCACCTACCACATAAAAAACTATACTACCATGCTTGTAAGTGATAAAAAATATGGTAGGTAACTGTGAGGTAACTGAGCGAGGTTGGGGCTGCATTCAGAGGTAGGCAGGGAGTGACCATACTGTATACAGTATTCATTATTATACTCACACTACATTTGCCTACAATGAGTTTTACATCAAAACTAATTAAATAACAACAGTTATAATAAATCTTTCAACTGTCGAATTTGGCCTTATTTAAAAAAAATGAGTTAATTTATTGATGGAGTTCACAGGCTTGTAGGCAGTACGCCGAGTGGTCCCCGGCAGAGTAGAATAAGCCACCCTCACTCTTATCGAGGGGTCGTAAAAGGCGACTAAGGTAAAGCTGCTGGCATGATCATCAGCACCCAGAGAAGGAAAACTCTGCATTTATATCAAAACCCTCGCCACTAGACGTCCACTGCTGGACATAGGCCTCCCCCAATGTTCTCCACACAGATCGTTCCTGAGCCGCCCGCATCCAATGTATTTCCGTGATCTTCACCAGATCGTCGGTCCACCTTGTGGGGGGCCTGCCACTGCCACGGCTGCGACTTCCTGTACGTGGCCTCCACTCGAGGACCTTTCCGCACCAACGGCCGTCTGTTGTCCTCGCTATGTGCCCTGCCCATTGCCACTTGAGGCATGCAATCCTTTGGGCTATGTCTGTGACCTTAGTTCTCATGCGGATCTCATCATTTCTGATACGATCACAGAGAGACTCCGAGCATAGCACAGCCTCTTTTCTTTTACCCAATCAAAATCAAGATAAGGTACGATCAACAAAAACCTTTAAAGTTACCGAAAAGTAGAACAGCACTGAAGTCGTCATCAACCTGTACTAATAGGTAAAAGACAGCGCGTAAGTCACATTCAACTGTTTGGCTTTCCTGTTAAAAGTTGCTAACAATGCTTTACTGATGCTGCTGTTTGCTGAGTGGCGTGTAGACTGTTTTTACACGACCCTACGGAAGCGATGTGCATCCTTAGTGAGCAGGGTCCGGGGCAGCCACAACATCATCCTGCAAATGTTCGCGCTTAGGTTTGACTGTCAGTACATCAACCATGTGTCGATGGTTAATGTACTGACTAATGAACAAATTATAAAAATAATTAAACAGTAGGCAGTACATATCTTACGATTCTAATTGTAATTGTAATATATTCAATAAAGTAATTTAAAATTGTAATTTCACATCCTAATTTAATTGTATTTTAATTTTTGACAATTGTGTAATGTAATTATGAAATTAATCTTGTTTATTAATATTATCTGTATCCTCAATATGACCTATGGTTGAAATAAATGAATTCTATTCTATTCTATTTTACGTAGTATCTTACAGACTTTATTTCTGACCGTACATACTGCATGCTGTCGCATAAGAATACGTCCTACTACGTAAGTAGTGTCCTACTTCGTGACAGAGACATACTAAGATCGCGTGCCAAGAGAACTCTGCCATACCTATCTACTCGTAATTACATTGTTGCAGCGTCGCAGTAAATCACCTGCCGATTTCCTGCAGCCTAAATTAGTTTCGTCTTAATCTAGGAAAAAAACCCAAAATTTGATGAAAGATCAGCCTATAAACTGTCCCACTGCAGGGCAAAGGTGTCCATCATAGAAATCAAGTTATCGCAACTATGATGGGATTAGGCCTACCTCGCTTGCCTAATGCGGATTGACGATCACAAATCCGAATTCCGAGCTATGTTCGAAAAATTTGAAACATACTTTTCGCTTGACCCAGGTCCCCGAGATCACGGCCCGGTACTTAGACCACTAGACCAAAAGGGCATTATTAGATGCCTAAAATAAAAAAAGTAATAGAAAAGTATATAGACGTCGCATATGGTGGTAAAATGAATATTTGTTAGTGACCCTGCTATGAGCTCCAAAAGTCGTAGATTCGAATCCCATTCTATTTAACATGCAATTTGCGAGTTGTTTTGCAAGTGTGGGAGAGCCACGCTTTGGCATTAATGGGCCGGCTCGACCGGAGTGATACCACGGCCTCACAGAAAACCGGTGTGAAGCAGCACAATCCGAGGGCAAGGGGGGTTTAAAGATTGGCAGTGCACTTGTAACTCCACTGCTTTCGCGAGTGTCTATGGGTGGCGGGAATCGCTTACCTTTAGGTGATCCGTCTGCTTGTCAGCCACGTGTCACATAAATAGTATAAAGACGTCGCATTTGGAGGTAAAAAGGAAATTTGTTAGCTCCAAAGCTCGTGGATTCGATTCCCAATCTTTATCTTTATCACGCAATTTAAACAGCCGGCTGTCTGCATTGCATGCTATCTGTGTGTATCTATGTTTATCAATATTGAGACCATAGGGGGATATTCGCATAAAAACGGTTCGATTAAACCTATCGTAAATACCTATCTATCTTTACCAATCATTGCTAGCACGCACTATTGCTTGTCCAGATGTCCTATCCTAAGTACAAAGCTAATGCATATGTGTAGATAAATAGTATGTACTACGGGTACCTAATTGTTATTTTGCTCGCTCGTTGCGCTGACGCATCTGATTGTCCGGAACTATGTAGTACAACTATAGGCTTGTATAAAGGGCCGTAGTGTTACCACTCTTTGGTATTCATTTTCCCGTAGTTAAATGTAAGTGTGTATTTTCGAAGTTATAAATGTTTATTGACAGTGAAGGAATATGGACCTACCGAATAATTTTTAGGTTTTAGTATCTCTACTTTCAATGAAACCGTTTAATTTTATAATATTATTTTTTTTTTTATTTCTCGAGTTTATGTTTTTTATTTTGTTACTTAGGAGAATTTGAAACAATGTCGAAACGTAATGCTTTTATAGATTAAAAATAAACTGCCATTTTGTTGGCGGCCATATTGGATTTTCATTTTATTTTCGGAACAATGAACAACAGGTAGGCTCTTTAGAGGACCGATTAGAGGATAAATCTATGGTATAACGACATATTTGTATTTGTAACAGTGCTATACCATAAATTTAATAGAATCTGATTAAGATTGCTCGAATCGGACCTTAAGGCGACGGGTAGCGACATCATTCGTTTTAATTGTTAGCTACTAAACCGGATCTATTTTAAACAATTTCGGTGTAACAACCCCCCTTCAAACACTTATACTATTTATTAATTAACCATGCACAAATGTTTGTTTCGATTTTGTACATGAAAATTTGATTACCGCCAAAAGCGGCCACTTTTAGCGTGAATCAATTGTTCGCGTACAAATGTTGGGTCCGCATTTGTGCATAGTTATTTAATAAATGGTATAAGTGTTTGCCGAGAGGTTGTTTAGTAGCTAAAAATTAAAATCGATAGGCGTCGCTAGTGTGCGCTACCCATCACCTGAATAGAATATAAGAAGCGGCTCCAGGTACCGATATCCTCGACCTTCTTTCGTAAATGTAGCTAGGTACATACCATTCGCGCTACACTATAGTAACATGGCACACTATACTTATTCGCCGTTACCTTTACTTGGTATGTTATTACTCTCTGCTTCGGTGGCGCAGTGGTTAGTGGGTCGCACTTTAAAGCGACAGCTGCGCAAGAGGTACCGGGTTCAATCCCCGGGTCAGGCCAAAAAATTGTACCTAAGTTTTCGGTAAGAAATTTTTAGTGTAAGTTGGCGGTCTTGTACCCCCGTGCCTCGGAAAGCAAGTTAAGCCGTTGGTCCTGCGCCTGATCCCTTTTCGGTCGTGTCACAGTAGTGTCCCATCGAAATATAGAGTAAGAGAACAGAGAGTGCACTTGTGTCTGCGAAAACACTTGTGCACTATAATATGTCCTGCGTCCAGGGACAATCTCTGAGATTGGCCGCCATGACCGAAATATCGGTTTGGAGGACATTATTATTATTATGTCATTACTGCCTTATGATGAAGGTTCATAAAATATCTCAAATTTTTAGGAAAGCACCATTAAGTGAGAACACTAAGGCGTAACAAACAGACACACGTCATTGATTTCGTAGTATACAATAACATTATAATCGAGACGAGCATGCAGTATGCCTCAGCGAACGGAAATGATAAATGCATTTAGTTGTATCCACCCACAGGAGTCTGAACTTGAACACGAATAGCTACTTGTTGCACCCAAACAAGGTGGACCGACGATCTCGTGAAGGTCGCAAAAAACCCTTGGATACGGGCGACATAGGATCGATCTGTATGGAGAATATTGGGGGAACCCTATGTCCAGCACTGTACGTCTATTGGTTGAAATTATGGTCTTGTTGTACCTACATAATTATTTTCCAATTAGGTTATTGTAGTTAGGTGCTGCCAAGAATTGATGAACTGTTAAAATGTTTTTACGATTGTGGAAAAGGTCATCAAACCATTTCATATTCTCATTATTATTTTCTTCCAGCGATAAGTCCATCGCAATTGTACATTTTAATTTCTGTAATGCCTAGTTTTTTAAGTTGTGTACACTCGTAAAGTATCTATCTACCTATTTATTACATGAAATATATTTTGTTTCAATTCGTTGATGCTTGCTTTTATGTTATAGATTATGAATAAATAAAAAAACATGAGCATTTCCTGATTCCGTATTAAGTAGGTACCTTAGGTACTTACTAATCATTTCTCTACAAAAAAAAAACAATAATATCACGATTGTTTTCAAATCATAGCTCTTTAAGGCGACGGGTAGCCCTCACTAGCGGCAATAGATTTAAATTGTTAGCTACTAAACCGTATCTATTTTAAACAATTTCCGAAACACTTATACTATTTATTTAATAATTGAGCACTACTTTTTGGTCTATTTTTGCACTCGAAATTTGGACTAACGCCATAAGTAATTCAAATTTAGAGTAAAAAACAATCCCAAAATTTAAGTACAAGTATTAAATAAATATTATAAGTGTTTTCCGAGAGTCCTTTTAGTCGCTAACAATTTAAATCAATTGGCGTCGCTAGTGTGCCCTACTTTTCACTTTAATCTAAAAATACTAATACGTATCTTTTTGCTTAAGTGTGTTACAATTCACAATGCACTGATCGAGATTCCAGTGTCGAGCGAGTGGGACGCGAATAAACAATGGTCGATAGTTTTGGAGCAAGTTTTAAACAAACCAGCAAAACTAAAAGATTGAATCGAAGCTAGCTAGTACACAATTTAACTGTGTACTAGTAAGTTTTATCGGATTTAATAAGGTTATAAGGTTAAGGTAAAGTGAATCGGTCGCAGCTTCACTCGCTTGGAATTCGGTTTGCTACATATTAGTAGCCTAAAGACTGACATAGGCTACTTTTTTTTTATATGAGACGTGGCCGACGAGCATACGGATCAAACGGAGTAAGCAATTCCGCCGCCCATGGACACCCGCAACACCAGTGGAGTCACAAGAGAGCTGCCAACCTTTTTTTGTGCAATAAAGTATATCTATCTATCTAGATGGCGCGAGTAAGTACCTAATGTTGGTTTGAAGTATCAGCCTATATACTGTCCCACTGCAGGGGAAACGTTTCCATCATAGAAATCGAGTTATCGCTATTATGAAGGGATTAGGCTTAATCAC
This sequence comes from Marasmia exigua, assembly GCA_019059595.1. NCBI lineage: Eukaryota > Metazoa > Arthropoda > Insecta > Lepidoptera > Crambidae > Marasmia > Marasmia exigua. The sequence continues at coordinate 17,140,351 of CM032477.1, read as the reverse complement.
CACGCCCTGTTAGTCTAGTGGTTTAAGTACCGGGCCGTGATCTCAGGGTCGGGTCGAGCGAAAAGTATGTTTCTAATTTTTCGGACATAACTCGGGTTTGTGATCACCAATCCGCATTTGGCAAGCGTGGTGATTAAGCCTAATCCCATCATAGTAGCCATAACTTGATTTCTATGATGGAAGCGTTTGCCCTGCAGTGGGACAGTTAATAGGCTGATACTTTACTTTACCACGCTTGCCTAATGCGGATTGGTGATCACAAACCCGAGTTATGTTCGAAAAATTTGAAACATACTTTTAGGTTGACCCGAGAATCGAACCCAGGACCCTGAGATCAGGGCCCGGTACTTAAACCACTAGACCAACAGGTCGTTGGTTGGAATACTGGTTTACAGTTGCTCAATCGAACGTATTTATAGATTTGAATGGACACGTAGCCCCAATGTGAGATTAACCGCCATGCATACTCTCTAGTCTGATTGCCCCCTGTGTAGACAAGCTGTCCTGTCCAAGTTAAATGCTCGGACGCATTGTTTAAACTTGTAACGGGCAGGATGTACTGTGTTAGATGCAAATACATGCGAATATCAACAATTGAAATAAATAAATTAAATAGGTAACTACCTACTTTTAAAATTCATCATCATCATCATTTCAGCCAATAGACCTCCACTGCTGGACATAGGCCTCCCCCAATGTCCTCCACACATATCGGTCCTGTGCGGCCCGCATCCAATGGATTCCGGACTAATATCACGTCCTCACAGAAAACCGGCGCGAAGCAGTGCATGCGCTGTGTTTCGCTGCGTGAGCGAGGGTAGGCCCAATCCAGGGGAAGGATGGTTAAAAGGTAAGCAGCGCACTTGTGACACCACTGGTGCTACAGGTGTCCATGGGCAATGTCCGTCGCAAGTGATCCGCCGGCTCATGGGCCACCTATATCATAAAAAAAAATCCCGCAACCTTTACCGGATTGTTATGAAATGAAAAAAAAACAATATTGCTTATTATTAAAAACCAACTTCTATGAAAATCTCCGTACTAAATGCCATTTTTATAGGAAAACAAATACCCAACAAGTGGTTTAAGGCGTCGGGTTGCCTAACTAGCGACGCCAATCGATTTTAATTGTTGTAAACCGGATCTATTTTTAACAATTTCGGGGTTACAACCTCTCGGCAAACACTTACACTATTTATTAAATAACCATGCACACAACATTTGTACGCAAAAAATTGATTTACGCTGAATGTGGCCGCTTTTGGCGGTAATCAATTTTTCGCGTACAAAAAGGGACCCAACATAGATGCATGGTGATTTAATAAATAGTGAAAGTGTTTTCCGAGTAATTGTAACCCTGAAATTGTTTGAAATAGATCCGGTTTAGTAGCTAAAAATTAAAATCGATTGGCGTCGCTAGTGTGCCCTACCCTAGTGTCACCTCTAAAGGGGTCCCGTAATCAACGAGAATATACCGGTCACATCCAAACAAAGGAGACACAGAACACGTAAGAAAGAGAAGGAAACTCCTATTCGGTCGTAATGTCTGCTTTATATTAGACTGACTGACCGGATGGCGCAATTGGTAGTGACCCTGCCTCTTACGCCAAAGGTCGTGGGTTCGATCCCCACCCTGGACAAACATTCGTGCGATGAAAACTTGTGTTTTTGGTCAGTGTCTGGGTGTAATATATGTATTTAAGTATTTATTTTTGTGTTCCTCTGTTGTCTGATATCAGTAACACAAGTGCTTAAGCTACTTAGTACGGAATGCCTAAATTTAAAACACATGTTAAAAAATATTTAATGGCAAAAGCCTATTATACAGTTAATGATTACTTAAATGACAAGAATTTGTGGAAATGATAAACTGTTCGCCTACACCCATGATACTGTACTTAAAAAAAATTGGGTGATTAAAAAGAGTAACTGGCGAGTTTCTTGCCGGATCTTCTCGTCAGAATCAACTTTCGGATTCCGGTGGTAGAATCACATTATATTTATTCATTTCTTAGTATATTTTTTGTATCGACATATATGTTTAATTACATGTATAATATTCATTTATATTTTTCATGTATGACGATTTGTAAGAGCTGTATATAAGCCTATGCAAATAAAGAACTTTTGAATTTTGAATCAGGTCAACGTATGAGATGTTGTGAGAATTATTATTACACCCTCTGGTCTTCATTTAAGTTCATAACAGCACAGCAGTGCAGTCGTTCATAGGTCACGATTCGCACGATATCATAATGGTTTATTTATGACCTAGCTAACAGGACAATTAGCGTGAGATCCAACTGGTGATCATATCTAAGAAAATATACGTCACTTGTTGTTCGAATAACGGCATTCATTGTAGCAGTTTGCACAATAATGACGCGACGACCGGCACTGCATTTTAATTATTTGTGATTTGTAATGTGTATAAACTGAAGTTTCTGCAACCTAAAAAAAGTCGTGCATTTTTTCGGAAATTGGAACAGTGTCACCCCGAATTCAACGCAAGCGAACCGCGGTCAAAAGCTAGTGTTGAATGTAATTTTTTTTGTGTTATGTGGCAGACGAGCAGACGGATCGCGTGATGGTAAGCGATTGCCGCCGCCCATAGACACCCGCGACACCAGTGGAGTCACACGTGCGCTGCCAAACTTTAAACCTATTTTAAGGGGTAGACAAGCAGACGGATCACCGGATGGTAAGCGACTACCGCCGCTCATGGACACCTACAACACCAGAGAAGTCACAAGTACGCTGCCGACCTTTTAAAAAGGAATGCGCTCTTTTCTCGAAGGTTTGCAGGTCGTATCTGCCCTGAATTACGTAAATTAGTCGTACGAGACAGAAAGCTTCTTGAGAACCGCACAGTTGAAGACTGCCAACCATCTAGATGATGTCGATGGAATTGTTGTCGAGTGGAACGATGGCGAAATGAAGCAGCAGGAATCAGTCCGAACAATTCCTCAGAGCATTCTCCATATTATAGGCGGTAGAGTATACATAGCAAAGCTAAAGAGTATACATACGCACTATACACACGCACTGCTAAAGAGAATAGTGCAAACTCGGATTCGAATCACGACATCCCGTATCTTATCCACTGAGCCACCATCACTCCATGAGGAAGGTTTATATACTCTCAGCGGCAGGAAAATCGGGCCACTGGGCTTTTTTCATACAAAAAAGCTCACTTTAACGTATCATAGTATGAGAAACTATTTGCGTCTTTCCTATGAGTTTTACGTAAATGAAGAGGGCAAACGCCCAATAAATAAACTCAATTTTTTTTAAATTGAATTTATTAAATTGGAAAAATGGAAAAAAATGAACCAAACTCTACGCCCCATATAACGCTATATGGGACATGGCTGTAACTTTATGGTTCTTCGTTTTTGAGAAAAATTTGTATTTTTACAACTTATTAAATGTGATTTTATTTATTAGGCGTTTGGTCTCTTGATTGACGTGAAAATAATAGGAGAGACTCAAATATTTTCCCATATTATGAGACGTTAAAGCGAGCATGTATATATGAAAAAAGCCTAATGACCAGATTTTCCTGCCGCTGAGTGTACCAGTGGTTACTCAAAAAATAGATCGAGAAACAATACGAATGGACTCACGGAAGCGTAAAATTGATCAACGTCGGAAGGGTATCATCCGGTCGCATAAAAACACCAGCTAGTAATTGTTATACTCTGATAATCCTGAGTCACTGCGTAGGTAATAATTGCATGGTCACTTGACTGCGATCGCGTCTGCTATCTCTGGTAATAGGGCTGTCAACACAAGTCACTGTGACTTTGTCATTAGATCAGATAAATGGAATATTAATGCAAACAGGACACCTAGTATTCATTGGTGAATATGGAAGATAAAAATCAATATCTAATACCTGAGGTACATTCAAAGATTTTTAAGATTTTTTTGACGAAAAAGAAAATTGTTGCGTTTGTTGTTGTACACATAAAGTAAGGTAATAATTCAAAAAAAATAATCTAAGGTAATAATAATCTGTTGTGGTGACGTTTTGGCGGATGGATGACATTAACAATTTTGGAAAAGAGCTCTCAAAATTCCTTATTTTAAGAAAGTCGTGCATTTAGTTATTCAGATCAGGTATCTGTTCGTATCGGTCTCGGATCTACTGAAAAGAACCAGCAAGAAACTCGGGAGTTAAACTTTTAATCACAATCTTTTGCGTTTGAATAGACTCTAACAAACTCATGAATCATACAATTATACTATGAATATATTCATCAAGGGCTTCTGATAAATAACAATAAAAACACTTCGATGAAACTTTTTACGAACACCGACACAAAATTTCGTACTATTTGCACGTTAAAAAATCCAAAAAAAAAAGTAACTTCGTATACTGGTTATCCGGCTGGTCAGGTTCTCAAGTTAAAATAGCTAAGCGAGCGATGGAGCGCCCTATCTATCAAGAGTCTCTTGCGGTTAAAATTCGAAGCGAAGGTATTTAGACATAAAAATAAAGTCATCGACCACCGCGCGCCGTATTTAGAATTTCTAGATGTACTAGGGTGAAGTGGCTACATAATTATAGTCCATTCAGCGTATGAAGGTGAATTGGACAGTCAAAACGTTTCGTGTCATGCATAAGTTGGATAACTTACAAATAAAAATATTAAGTTGTAAAAATCATTAACTTTTTTGTGTTCTGATTCTTCCAAAATAACAAGTCTTTATTAATCTTTCTCAATTAATCTCAACAGAAAATTAAAATAATTATCACCAGTAAAATTTGTAAAATTTATCTTAAGAATTATATAATCCGCTAGTCAGAATTTTGCTCATAGGGATTAACAAAAACAATCGCAATACTGATTAATAGGCACAGATCACCGTTAATAGGTATGGCGGCCATCTTACCATCGAATCACGATTATTTTCTCGTGCAAAATATTTCCGTATAGATTTCATTAAGGACCAAGAACTGATAATGTCAAGCGAGAGTTGTTATTTTTTAGATGAATAAGATGCATATTTATTAACATATTTGTGATTTATTGCGTGTGAATATTTACATATTGTATTCCACATCCAGATAGTTCATTTTCGTAGATAAAATTTTGATAAAGATTAAAAATCAAACAAATATAAAGTCGATTAGACTTGTAAAGAAAAAATTCTCTATTCTTAAAAATATCGGTTAGGTTTAAGAGGAGCGTCTCACTTTTAATGTCAAAATATCATTTTTTTTTTATGAACGTTACTAACGCTTGACCACAACCTCACCTGATGGAAAGTGACGAAGAGGTCTAGGATGTAACGCGTTCGCCTAGAAGATGCCTGTTCACTCTTGCCTTAAAGATGTCCAGATTGTAGTGGTCCGGAAAAACAGACCTTGGCAAGGAGTTCCATTCCTTAGCTGTCTGCATTATGAACGTGGAAGCAAATCGCTTCGTGCGGATAAGGGGTAAGCTAACAACGTACGGATGAAACTCCTCGCCATGCCTTGTTGTACGGCGGTGGAATGGGCTAGGGGGGATCAAATTATGCAGAACTTCCGCACACTCGCCGAAATGAATCCGGTAGAAAACTGAGAGACATGCCACACGATTGCGGTGGTCAACGCTCTGTACGCCAATCTCTGAAAGTACGTCATCACCGATGAGTCTCTTCGCACGGTGCTCTATTGAGTCCAAAGCATCCAGCTTGGTCATGGTTGGATTCCGAGAATGGTCTTCTGGACTTTTCAAATCTATGTACAATAACTCAGCGATGAGGGGAAAACATCGTGGGGAAACCTGCACGTTTCGGATAGTTTCTGGAACCATGTAACCATGATAAGTTGGTCTGGTTCCCCTGTTAAAGTGTTGCGAAAGTCACGCCGAATGTTGCTTTATTCCAGACTCCCCAAATTTTGAATCATTTTCTAAACGTACCCCGAGCTTCAAAGCGTGATCTTTGGACGCAACCGGGAAATACACGCTCAGATGAGGATGCAGGATTCTTTACCAGACATGGGACACTACTGTGACACGACCGGAGAGGAATTGGGAGCAAACGGCTTACCGCGCTTTCCGAGGCATGGGGGTACAAGACTTTAAACTTCCAGACTCCGGGCTGCCACTAAAAATTTCTTACCGAAAATTTAAGTACACATTTTTGGCCCGACCCGGGGATCGAACCCGCGACCTCTTGCGCAGCCGTCGCTTCAAAGTGCGACCCACTAACCACTGCGCCACTGAGGCACTTATGACCAATGTAAGTTGGATGCAGAATGCTCCGGATATGTTTGGTTGACGCAACAGATAAACAAAATTGAAACTCTTTAGGTGATTGAGCAAAGAACTGCTTGGTTGACTGATTCTACAAACACCCCAAAAAACATAATAAGCTCTATCATTACCTGGAATACCATACTACCTGTAACAAACGACTAAATAACTATTGACTAATACTATTTTAAAAAGACAATGGTCGTGAAGGAAGGTCGGAATAAATTGCAACCAGACAGGCGACAAAATATATTCAGCATTACAAAGTAAAGTATCCCACGGTGCGTGAGTCACGATCACTTCGAACTGGCCGGTTATTTTTGAAAAGTTATTTTGTGCGTTATTTTTTTACAACGGCTTTATTTAAATTCGTAATTAATATTTGTCATTCCACATTTGAAAAATATTCTTGATAACGTTGGTTGATTTATGTCGTAAGATCTTAAGTTCTTAAGATCATATTTTTGAAGCAAACAATAATACACTATATTATAAGGGATTAAGGACAAAAACTAGAAGGTTTTTTACTTTTCATATAATTACCACTAATCTAGCTAATGAAACAGGATATATCATATTTAAGATCTAAATTGATTTCATTCTATTTATATTGTAGATTGAAGATGCTTTCTCATGTGTGTAGGGTAAGCTACATACATCCTGCCAGACTGTTAAATTACCTGTGACTTTTTAGATCAGTGTAAAGATAGTGTTACATAATTATGTATGTAGTATGTTGCCATTTTTTATGAGCGCTGCTCAGGAGCCCAATTCTCGGGCTTGTGACATTCCTTTCATACGACATATATCACTTAAACATAGTTTTTTTTGTATGGTTTCCAGGTGATATCCGCCATGTTTTTTTCATATCGAAATCCCGAGAATTGGGCTCCTGGGCAGCTCAGTGCGAGCGAGATGCATCGGCATAGGTACCTACGCAAACGGCTCGCAGCGCGCGGTCGTTTAGACAATAAGTATTAGAAATAAGTTATGTTATACTTTATTATTTTTATTTAGTTAAATAAGCGACACTCATGTGTAACCGTGTCAAGGACAAACCGGCAAGGTTTTTATGACACTCTTAATTTAAATACTGTTATTGTAATTATTACATATTAATGAAAAAAAATAATTAAAACAGCGCGAAACCCTATGGCCTTATTAGTACATCTAATGTGTAAGTTATGTTTTAAGTGACTGCTTTTACCTTGTAAGGTTTTAAATGTAACTTTAAAATTTAAATGAAGACGAACCTCACTAACCCGCGTGAAGCAGAACTGTGCTGTGTTTCGCTGCGTGAGTGAGGGTACCGGAGGCCCAATCCGGGAGGAAGGAGGGTTCAAAGATTGACAGCGCACTTGTGACTATACTGGTGTCGCGAGTGTCCATATTAGAATAGTTATTTACGAGATTTCTACCATGTACCTTATTTTTGAGTTTCCGATATTTCGGCACTGTTGCAAGCGCCATGGTCACGGAGTAACTGAAGTTTTTGCGGGTAAGATGTTACTGGCAGAAAAACGGTCTACCCTCCTTCGCAGTCTTTTACTACGCAAACCTTGTATCTTTTCTACCATTTAAAATTTCAGGTAGATATTAGATAAGTAAATGAAAGGGCATCGGTAAATATTGCCATTCTAATACTGCCAACCTGAATCAAATGATTGCCAAACATTCGTGGAATAATGTTTATGTTTTCATAATTCTATATCAGGCTTGTGGCGGGACAAAACATTATGATTAACATTATTAAATTAGTTTCAAAACAATGCCGGGAGGCCTTTCACCAACGTGGCGATATATTTTTAATCCAACTTTTGTAATAGAAAGGTATAAAGTTTCAGTGCTAGATGAAAAACATTAAAACTACCTATTTTCAAAATACCGTCCGTGATCCGTCGGCTCGTCTGCCATAATTCTTTCGTTATAGAAAGAGACCTCATCGTTGCTTTCCACCAGGTGTGATTGTGGTCAAGCGTTAGCCTATTAACAATAAAAAATAGAGGGGGGGACACATTTTAACACTTTGGGAGCGTCTCTTGCGCAAAGTATTAAGTTTAATTTTTTTTATTGAAAACCTCAACGTCATTTTTTAAGACCTATCCATAGATACCTGCCTACTGTACCTACGTATCATCATCATTATCATCAGCCCATAAGTCCCCACTGCTTGGGCACGGGCCTCCCTCAATCACATGAGGGGTAATTGCCATACTCACCACGCTTGGCAGACGGGTTGGCGAGGGTTTTGATATAAATGTAGAGTTTTCCTTCTCGGGTGCTGATGATCATGCCAGCAGCTTTACCTTAGTCGCCTTTTACGACACCTCGGTAAGAGTGAGGGTGGCCTATTCTACTCTGCCGGGGGCCACACGGCCTAATAACCTACGTATAGGTTTGATGAAAAAAAATGTTTTTTTTCCTATCTTTGTGTAAAAATCGTAATCAGGTTAACAAAATACATCTACTTACCCAGTTTTAATAGTATAGATTTTTACATAGTTTCGGAAAAAGTGGCTGTGACATACGGACGGACGGACAAATAAATAAATAAATAAATAATCACTTTATTTCCTCTTCACAAAGGTACACAGATTATAATACATATTTCATACACTGCTTAGTACATACTTATAGGTGTACATTTATTTACCTTTGTGAGAGACTGGTGTCTATACTAGGGTAATCCCTGTGTGACAGATCGCCAGGCCCTCACCCTCTGACCGGTTTAGGAAAATAAAATGTTACAAAATACTTTTTGCAAAACTACTACTATTACCAAAAACAGATATTCTAACATTACAGAGTAGGTATGTTAGAATTAAAAAGATTGTAGTGCACTTGTATGGGAGTATGATTATATGTGTGTGAGTGTGCTTGTTAGTATGAATATGCTCATGTGCGTGTAGGTGTGTGCATGTGTGTGTGTGTGTGTGTGTGTGTGTGTGTGTGTGTGTGTGTGTGTGTGTGTGTGTGTGTGTGTGTGTGTGTGTGTGTGTGTGTGTGTGTGTGTGTGTGTGTATGTGTGTGTGTGTTAGTGTGTGTGTGGGTGTGGGTGTGTGTGTGTGTGTGGGTGTGTGTGTGTGTGTTAATGTGAGTGTATTTGTACATAGACTTAATATTATTTATTTTTATTTTATATACTAATTCATTGTTTTTTATTACGATATTACTTTTAGCAAGTTTTCTGTATTATTGTAGTCTAAGCTTAATAACCATTGTTTGAGTATTTTTTTAGATTCTCGTGTTGATAGTGAGTAAAACGATAGTTCTTTATTAAGTTTATTGTATAGGTACCCTCCAAGGAAGCAAAAGAACTTGTGTGAGAACTGTGTTTTGTAGCCCACATTAGGACATACATTATTTCTCCTTCTTTTGTGATCTTTATTGGGACTGTACTGTAATTTGGCATGATTTTCTAATACAGTGTGAAGTATAAAAAGTCTACGTACAGAAAGGACCTCATATATCTTATATAACTCGTCGGTGGGATACATGAAGGGAAGGGATTTGCCAACCTTTAATATTGCTCTTTGGGCCCTTTCTAGCTGTATCATTTTTGTTTTGGGGGCACCTCCCCAAACCGTAATGCAATATGTTATTAAAGATTGACAAAGTGAAGCGTATACCATTTTGATAACCTTGTAGCTAGCAACATGCCTAAGATTTTTAAAAACAAAAATAAGTTTTCTCAGCCTTGAGGATAATAAATCGATGTGTAAATTAAAATTTAGATGATTATCAATCACCACTCCTAGGTATTTAATAGAATCTGTTCTCTTTAGATCTGGGCATGAGCAATTACTATCAGCTAGGTTGCAGTTGTGGGCCTTAATTGAAAGGTATGGTAAATCTGTGGGGGGTTGGTTTTTTATTGAGAACATAATGTACTTCGTTTTTTCAACGTTAAGTGTGAGTTTATTTTCTGTAAGCCATTTCAGTACTCTGTCGAAACCCTGTTGAGCAAAATTAAAAACGTCTGGCCATGATTTAGCATGAAAAAGTAATGCTGTGTCGTCGGCAAAAGCAACAATACTCCCATTAACTAGTTTAATTTCACAGAGACTATTTATATAAGTTAGAAATAAGGTAGGTCCAAGTACACTACCTTGGGGTACGCCGTAGGTAATGGGGAGATCGCTACTAAAGTATTCGTCAATTTTTACTCTTTGATACCGGTCTGAAAGATAATCTTTAAAGAGTGCTAATTGTTTGTCTCGTACACCCAATCTCTCCAGCTTGTTTAGCAGTAGTGGGGCAGGAACCGTGTCGAAAGCCTTGGCTAAATCCAAAAATATAACAATTACTTTTTCATTATTATCCAGATTTGTAACAATGAGGTCAGTTACTTTTTGTACAGCGTCATTTGTAGAGTGTTTTGAACGGAATCCGAATTGAGAAGATGACAGTAGTTTATTATTTTCTAGATAATTACATAGACGTTTGTTCAAAACCTTCTCTATTATTTTGGATAAATTAGGTAGTATTGATATGGGCCTGTAATTGTCGACACGGTCCCTGCTTCCACTTTTATTCCTTCCACTATATTGACAACCAGCAATACTTTCGATAGACTATCGATACTATTGATTTTACTTTTACCATCGATAAACATTAAGATGGAGTGACGGTCTACGCAGGATGGCTGGCTGGAGAAGACCAAAGATCGACGAACATTACGAGAGGCCTAAGTCCAGCAGTGGACTTTTTTATGTTATAGGTGGCAGACGAGCAGACGGATCACCTGATGGTAAGCGATTGCCGCCGCCCATATACACTCGCGACACCAGTTGAGTCACAAGTGCGTTGCCGACCTTTCCCCCGATTGGGCCTCCGGTACCTACCCTCACTCACAGAGTGCAATAATAAGTATATAGACTTATGATGCTCGCCCTACTAATTTTATGAATGAGGGCACACAGCACTATGCTGCTTCACGCCGGTTTTCTTTGAGGCCATGAGGCGACTCCGGTCCAGCCGGCCCATTTATGCCGAAGCGTGGCTCTCCCACGGTCAAAAGTAGACTGCAACAGGATGATGATAATGATGATTTTTACTTATATTGTTATGCCCGACAAGGCCCACATGTTAACTGTGCCTATTATTGTAAAAACTTTTACTACATATGGAATGCAATAAAGAAGAAAAATGATGCTCGTAACTGAGAAACATCAAAAACCAAAAATGTATTTATTTATTTAGATAAATAACGATTATTATATGAAGATACGTGTGTATCTTAATAATACTAATACATATTAGCTAATACATGATGCACAATCTCTTAAAGATAAACATAATTTTCACAATAAACCGGAACGGAACCCTTATAGATTTGTCATGTCTGTCTGTCTATCCGTCTGTCCATTTCTCAGCCTTCTCGGGTGTAGATCACCTCTCTATGAAGCTAAAATTGAGAAACGTCAAATGTGGCTTATTACTATTAGTTTGGCTCGACTTAAGTATCTATAATAGAATAGGCCCCCTTCACTCTTACCGAGGTGTCGTAAAAGGCGACTAAGGTAAAGCTGCTGGCATGATCATCAGCACCCAAAGAAGGAAAACTCTGCATTTATATCAAAACCCTCGCCAATCCGTCTGCCAAGCGTGGTGAGTATGGCAATTACCCCTCATGTGATTGAGGGAGGCCCGTGCCCCAGCAGTGGGGACTTAAATGGGCTGATGATGATGATGATGATGAAGTATCTATATAGAGGGTGCTAATGACCTCCTGTGCAATTGCCGCTCAGCACTTCGCACTAATTGGTATATATTGTTATAAAGCGGCTTTTCAAAAAAAATACTTCAGTGTAAGGTGATGCATCGAAGAAACTAGCGCCGCCAATATACTTAATTGTGGCGATAATGAGATATTAAAAAAAAAAGTACAGCGGTGAATCTATAAAGGAAAGTATTAAGGCGACGGGTAGCCCTAACTAGCGACACCAATCGATTTAAATTGTTAGCTACTAAACCGGATCTATTTTTAACAATTTCGGAGCGGGAGTCTCTAAGCAAACATTTATACTATTTATTTAATAATTGTCTATGTACGACTTTTTGATCTGTTTTTGCACTCAAAGTTTTTGACGGTAATTCAAATTTCGAGTACAAAAACAGACCCAAAAGTATAAGTGTTTTCCGAGAGGCTGCAGCTTCGAAATTGTAAAAAAGATATCCGGTTTAGTTGCTAACAATTCAAATCAATTTGCGTCGCTAGTGTGCCCTACCCGTCACCTTAAATATTAATTTATTCCTATAAGCACAGATATTAAAGTAACCGAAATTTTTGTAATTGCTAAAAGTGGTTAATTAAGGTTTTATTAAGGATTATGGTTACGTGTATGAAGCTAATATTACACAAATACCTCAATCATTGCCTATTTTTAAAGCCCGAGTCAAAACTCACTTTTTGCAACTTCAACACCCTCTTCTTCACTCTTCCTCATCCCATTAACTTTTTTACAATCGTCCTGTTATCGGCAGCCTGTAGTCGATGGTCCATCTTAGATCCATTTCATTATCATATTATTATTATTTTTCTCTTTTTCTGATATCAATCTCACAACATTATGTGTATGTATTTGAGCATAACTTATTTATTAGTTTATAATACTGTATTTTATTTATGTATTAGGGTTATAAGTTATATTTTAACATTTACAGTTTCTTTTTTTTTCCTTATTGAATATTGCACCCCCTACCCCTTCTCTACTATCAAATGTCCTTTACCCGAAGGTTGTCTGGTAGAAATCGCTTTCAGCGATAAGACCGCCGAAATTGTACACAAAATTTCTGTAATGCCTAGTACTTAAGTTGTGTATTTTGTGCAATAAAGTATATCTATCTATCTATCTAAATACATCTCATAAAAATTGTAATACCTACTTTCCTTCATATATTCACCGTAGAACGTTTTTAAAAAATATCGCATAATCGCTACAATTAATACTAGGTGGCGCTAGTAACGTCGAAGCCTCACCGTCTAACATAAAAAAACCTTTATATTTGAGCTAAAAGATTAACAACAAAAGCAATCAATTAAAATGATTAACACTTAAAAATAATAATCGGCATATCAAATATATTCACATGCACGATTCTCTATCAGTCTTCGGGCGTTGAACCTATCTAAGCATCTATACAATGAGTAGGCGTTTATTGATTTGTTAAATAACTGTACCGTTATTCGAAGCTTAATTATATTGAGATATTGAGATAGGCACTTCCTTTTTCCGCTTTTATTTCCCTCTTTTTCTACCGTATATCGCCGTCCCTCTCGCACTTTTCCCGCCACCGTCCCCACCAGGCAGTGTCCTGCTGTTTAATGCAGCGGACTTTTTGGTTCATTGGCGTAAAATTTTTCCGCAAGAAAAGGTCGTTCTGAACGAAGTACACCTAGTGCTGGAAAACGACCATAATTTTACTTACGAGTAACTGTTATTATAATACAAATATTTGAAACAATAAATTGATCTCGTGGCGCAAACCCGAGGTAAGTAAGTCCCTAACTGTTTATAACGGTGTTACCGTTCGCGTACATTACAATCGTGTACAAAGCTTTATCTACCTTCAATATATATTTTTTATTAACTCTACCGATGTCGTGTGATAGTTAACGTGATTGTGTTGTTTTGTGTCTATAATTTAAATATTTTAGATGGCCGACGATAACGTAGTACCCGAAAATAATTCGGGTAACAATGAGTCTTCGCGAAAGAAACGAAGTCGGTCTACTAGTTCCAGCAGTTCGAGTTCGAGCTCTTCTTCAACAAGTGATTCGACATCTAGTTTTCAAGATACGAAGAAAATATCTCGTCGTGATCGCCGCTGCCGCCGACGCAAGGGAAAGGGCGGCAAACGTAATCGCAATGATGAAAGGTTAGACACGCTATTTAATCCTTTTAGTGAATTACGTGATCAGTTAACCCAAAAACAAAATTCTCAACATTGTTCTAATAATCAAATTTATGCAGAAAATTTAGAAGATCATTCATCGTTAGTTGATGATAATGTAAGTAGAATATTGTATAACACTATGTCAGATAGTGAAGACAAAGCCCTTTTTAAGTTTAATTTAGCTTAATTTGCGACATTTAGCTTATGCCGAAATCTTACGCGGCCTTGACTTTTGGAATACTGAAACAAGAAGAGGTTTTGGAAACTACCCTCCGAAAATTGTTAATATGGGGTAAATCGTGTGATCAAATCAAGTTTGACGACCTTGACGCTAAGGTCACCGAGTTATTCCAAAACAGTGTTTTACAGAAGGTTTCTTCAGATCTTTTGCAGATCGTTTGTGGTCACAGAGCCGAATCCATTCTAATGAGAAAGGATGGCATAACCAATGCGGTTTGTGATCCATTGATAGACTAGACTGACCAGATGGCGCAATTGGTAGTGACCCTGCCTCGCACGCCAAAGGTCGTGGGTTCGATCCCCACTCTGGACAAACATTCGTGCGATGAACACTTGTATTTGTTCAGTGTCTGGGTGTAACAATGTATTTAAGTATATATTTGTGTTCCTCTGTTGTCTGATATCTGTAACAGAAGTGCTTAAGCTACCTATACCACTACCGCTTCGCAAGCGGCAAACAAACCTAACTCCCACCCCTCGCAGGGGTTGGTACCTCGAAGCATACCCTCGCAGGGTTTAAACGCTCATGGACGAAACAGCCACAGTTATACTACTACCGCTTCGCAAGCGGCAAACAAACCTAACTCCCACCCCTCGCAGGGGTTGGTACCTCGAAGCATACCCTCGCAGGGTTTAAACGCTCATGGACGAAACAGCCACAGTTATACTACTACCGCTTCGCATGCGGCAAACAAACCTAACTCCCACCCCTCGCAGGGGTTGGTACCTCGAAGCATACCCTCGCAGGGTTTAAACGCTCATGGACGAAACAGCCACAGTTATAACTGCAATTGGCAGTCTTGCACTCCCTCGCAGGGATGTGGCCATTACCAGCACCGTCCTACGCAAGGACAAAAAGCTAATAACAATAAGCCGGTAAGTCATGGAAGTAAAAATACATTTCGATCTCGTACCGGATACCAGTCCAGGTACGATGACATCAATAAACCTTATCGAAAGAGGAATTATTTACCAGGTCGTCAAATCAGTAACAAAAAGAAACGATTTTGGACTTGATAAACCTTTTTTTAACGGGTGGGTTGGAACATTATTATAATCAATGGAAAGAACATGATGCACCTGAAACTTCTTCGAAAAACCTCTGATCATGCCAAATTTTAAAAACAAAAGCCGGTCACACACCTGTTTATCTGAGAGTATGACCGCTTCTATAAATAAAATGAAAATAGAGGGTATACTTGAAACGGTTAAGCCTTCTCCTAGTTTTGTTTCGACTATGTTCCTGGTACCAAAGAGCGATGTCAGTCAGAGACTAATTTTTAATTTGAAAGCGCTCAATCATTTTGTATATAAAAGCAAATTTCGTCTTTTGAGTGTGCAGCGCGTACCAGATTTCCTCCAAGATAGAGACTGGCTCTGTAAAATTGACCTTTCGCAAGCTTACTTTCACTTACCAGTCGCTCAAGGTCATCGCAAGTTCCTCAGACTCTCAGAGAATTATTAGAGATGACTTGCCTACCCTTTGGTCTCAGTTCAGCACCCAAAATTTTCGCATCACTTACTAATTGGATTGCTCAGACGCTCAGGAATCAAGGCATACGCGTTGTAGTCTATTTTTTCTCTTGGCTCACCAAGACCGAGACACGTTGATTTATCATGTTCAATTGCTAGTAAATCAACTCCAATACCTGGGATGGCAAATAAACTTTAAATCAACTCCAATACCTGGGATGGCAAATAAACTTTGAAAAGTCTATTTTGACTCCTCAAACTAGTCTAGAGTATCTGGGTTTAATATGAATGGCTCAATGAGAAAACCTCACCGATACAGAAAATTAAATCCATATTAGCAAGAATATCCGATATTCTTAGACAGAACAGTGTTTCAGTTCCTAAAGGTCGACTAAATCACAGACATCTATTGGTCCGTCTCATATCATTAGTAAAAAGGAGAGATCTGAATTGTCATTCACTATCACAACATCACATCAGTGAGTTAAAATGGTGGTATAAGCATTGTCATCTGCCAACTCCGATTCATGTGGCTGCCCCAACACATTTCCTGGTAACTGATGCTTCAGATGTGGCTTGGGGCGCACACTTAGACAATATGAAAATTTCGGGACACTGGTCTGATAAAGAACAGCCATTGCATTGTAACCAAAAAGAGTTGATAGCCGTTTTAAAAGTGTGAAAAACACATTATCAATTTTCACGACACAGCACTGTTTTGTTACAGTGCGATAACAAAACCGTGGTCGCATATATTCGTAACGAGGGTGGAACGAGAGCCATCTATAATATGAATATAATATTTGACTTTTTTTTTTAATTATTAGAAGAATATGACATTCAGTTAAATCCTTTTTGTATGCCCGGAAAATACAACTACCATGCCGACCATCTGTCCCGCAACCGTGTCACACCAGAACGGCACCTTGTAGCGCGTTGCGTCGAGAAAATGTTCAAGAAATTCGGAACCCCAGTAATCGATCTATTTGCTTCGGCAACTGCACATGTAGTAGACAATTATGTGTCGATAGATCTCTCAGACAAGCAAGCGCTGTTTCACGACGCTTTTCAAGGCCATGGCACTACAGTTTAGCTTGGGTCTTTCCGCCCCCTTATCTAATCCCAAAAGTGTTGAATCATCTCAACCGAGCAACAGGCACCTATCTTCTGATAGTACCTCGCTGGGACAAGTGTTTTGGAGGGCAGACCTCAAGTCCAGGGCGATAGCAGCTCCATACTCGTTGAGAAACCTCGAGCAAGCATTGATCGACACGACCACAAACCTCCCCCCACCTCAAGTCCACAAAATGACGATGGAGATTTGGCTA
The DNA here is from genome assembly GCA_019059595.1 of Marasmia exigua. Classification (NCBI taxonomy): domain Eukaryota; kingdom Metazoa; phylum Arthropoda; class Insecta; order Lepidoptera; family Crambidae; genus Marasmia; species Marasmia exigua. The sequence goes on along the minus strand of CM032477.1, from coordinate 17,123,160 downwards.
TGTGGGGGTGGTCTGAAAGTTTAGCAGGCTGGAGCCAAGAACAGTTAGGCTTGTTGAAATCTTCCTTCGGCGACCTTCTACACAAAGAACTTACCAAGTAGGCTGGCGTCGATGGCAGGAATGGGCTGAGCGAAATAATGTAAATTATAAGAGACTGGACGTCTCAGAAGTCGCAAAATTTTTAGCTGATTTGTACCTAGTTTGTACTCTGTTTTACTACACAAGTCAGTTGTTTCAAACTTATGTGATGTAAACATTGCTGAGAGGATTAGTATCCATCCTCTTGTGAAACATATTTTGAAAGCCGTGTCGTTAAAAAGGCCTATTGCTCACAAACCTCCTATATGTAATATTAATGTCTTGGCACCCTATTTGAATAGTTATACGATAGACGAGAATAACTACTTTCAAGGTTCAAGACACGCAGCAATTTTGCTTGTCCTATGTTCAGGGAGACGTATACACGATCTCACGTTACATTGACTGTAATCATTGCGCTAAAAATGACGATTTTATTATATTTTGGCCCACTTTCGGTTCCAAAACAGATTCTGAAAAATGTAGACAATCGGGTTGGAAGTTACTCTCTAGTCGAGATAATCATAATCTCAACCCTGTCTACTGGATTAATCGTGTAATCTCTTTACTTCAAAATAGGCGAAAGCTGGCTAAATGTAACAGATTATTTGTATCTATTAGAGGCCAACCTAAAGCTGCCTCACGGGCCATAATAGCAGGATGGATTAAAACTATTCTACAAGATGCCAATATTATAGCAGCTCCCGGAAGTATTCGGTCCGCAGTGGCTTCCAAAAATTGGTGTAATAATGTATCTATGGAAGAAATCCTTGCTAGAGGAAATCGGAAATCCATATATACTTTTACTAAATATTACAAACGTCAGGTTGTATCAGCATCGCCAACAACTAGTATAACTGATCTATTCCATCCCGTTTGATCTATTATGATTATTTATATTAGTTGTCAAAGAAATGTCTCTCTTGCAATATAGAAATACCTCAGTGTATCTGTGATTTTATAATTATAAATTGTAAAATGTTTTTTACTGATTCCTTCCTTGTATCAGGTTATAGGACTAATTAAAAACTCTATTCACTAGTGTTTAATGTTATTATTTAATGAATGTATAATAAATAAACATGTATCAGTTACCAACATAATATGTTTAATTTATTAAACGCATCCATGATTATTCAATTCACATTGGCGTCCACCTCAACCACCAGGCGATAACAAACAAGTCTCAATATAATTAAGCTTCGAATAACGGTACAGTTATTTAATAGCAGCGTTTTACCTACCAATAAAACGCTTATTAAAATACTTACCTTATTCGAAGCTTAAAGTTTATCTCTGCCTGGCTTACACAATGAACCAAAAAGTCCGCTGCATTAAACAGCAGGACACTGCCTGGTGGGGACGGTGGCGGGAAAAGTGCGAGAGGGACGGCGATATACGGTAGAAAAAGAGGGAAATAAAAGCGGAAAAAGGAAGTGCCTATCTCAATATCTCAATATAATTAAGCTTCGAATAAGGTAAGTATTTTAATAAGCGTTTTATTGGTAGGTAAAACGCTGCTATTATTTTTTTTCCTGCCTCGGTGGCGCAGTGGTTAGTGGGTCGCACTTTAAAGCGACAGCTGCGCAAGAGGTCCCGGGTTCGAGCCCCGGGTCGGACCAAAAATTTGTACCTAAGTTTTTGGTAAGAAATACTTTGTGTCAGCCCGGAGTCTGGAAGTTGGCGGTCTTGTACCCCTGTGTGTACCAACTCCTGCGCCCAATCCCTCTCCGGTCGTGTCACGCTGGTGTCCCATCGGAATACGAATGTAAGGGAATAGAGAGTGCACTTGTGTTTGCGCACACACTTGAGCACTATAATATATCCTGCGTACGTGGCTGATCGTTGAGATTGGCCGCCGTAGCCATAATCGGTTGGAGGATATTATTATTTTTTATTCCTTCGTGAGGCAAAGTTATATTTTTATTTGCAACTCAGGCCTACTCTAGTGTACAGTGGACACATAAATGACTTTAAGAGTTGACTACTCACTTATTCCATTATTTCCATTTAACAAGACTAAACTCACAAACATGGTACAGTCCGCATTAGAAAACAAACTTTGTCAATCTATAAAAAGTGCTGCATTCTTATAATTTGACAGGTAGATCGTGTATACTTTTTTTATACTACTTCGGTGACAAGTAAGCGTGCGGCTCGCCTGATGGCAAGTGATTACCGCAGCCTATGGACGTTTGCAACTCCAGTGGACCTGCAAACGCGCTGCTGACCCCTTAAAAACCTTAACACTCCTTTTTTGAAGAAACTCATGCTATATTCTCCCGGGAAAACCTCTGATGGCAGCTCATTCCACAGCCGGAGCGTTCGCGGGAGGAAATTCCTCTGGGACCTAAAATATACCAACGTAAAAACAGGTTCAATTAAGTATTTAGGCCTTACAACAGTGACTGAGGTACACTGCTAATGGGCGTTGTTATCGACAGCTTGCCAATGAAAAAAATATAATTATCATAAAATTTTTAACAGAACTTATAAACGTTACAACAACTCGAATTTAATTAAAAAGTACACGCCAACTGACGATGTAGATAAGTGGGCACATGATAAATATAGTTTTGCAACCCAAACGGGTTATTTCACTTAACACTTTTCCCTTAGTATGGAAAAAATTGTTCAGCGTTTTTCGTTAGATGTCTCTATGTATTTTTACATCGCGCTAGTAAAGTGCGTTTACGTAACAATGACTACAAACCGCCAGCCTGCTCACATTAGCAATTTTAAAAGTGTACAGGAAATAAACTAGAGACGTAGAAGATATTAGGAATGAACTTATTATATAGTATATAGTATGATATATCATCATCATCATCATCATCAGCCCATTTAAGTCCCCACTGCTGGGGCACGGGCCTCCCTCAATCACATGAGGGGTAATTGCCATACTCACCACGCTTGGCAGACGGGTTGGCGAGGGTTTTGATATAAATACAGAGTTTTCCTTCTCTGGGTGCTGATGATCATGCCAGCAGCTTTACCTTAGTCGCCTTTTACGACACCTCGGTAAGAGTGAGGGTGGCCTATTCTACTCTGCCGGGGACCACACGGCATGACACGGTATGATATATAGCATATAATTATATCCATGCTACACAAAAAACTCACACATACGCGCTCTCACTCCTCTTCACACAAAAATGCGCACACACACATGCACGCACCTAAACAGGCAAACGTACACATGCGCGCATCAAACTACTTATTCGATAAAGAAAATACAAAAATGGAAAGACACTGGTCTCCACGACACAGGGAATCCTAGTGTGGAGTCCAGCGTTACGCTATATCATGTATTATTTTTATTTTAAATCTTTAATAGCCTTTCATTGTAATATATAAATATGTATGTTTTTTTTTTTTTTTTTTTTTTACATTATAGCGGACAAACGAGCAGTATGTACTGAATACATATTTATATTTTTTTATTTTTATTATTATAGAGTAGGCCGTGTGGCCCCCGGCAGAGTAGAATAGGCCACCCTCACTCTTACCGAGGTGTCGTAAAAGGCGACTAAGGTAAAGCTGCTGGCATGATCATCAGCACCCAGAGAAGGAAAACTCTGCATTTACATCAAAACCCTCGCCAACCCGTCTGCCAAGCGTGGTGAGTATGGCAATTACCCCTCATGTGATTGAGGGAGGCCCGTGCCCCAGCAGTGGGGATTTAAATGGGCTGATTATGATTATAGAGTAAAAAATTATTTCTAATATTTAATTTAATCGTCTCCCTGACTGACTCTCGAAGCTAGCCGTTCTACATAGCCGATGAGTATTGGTTGTTTTCCTCTAGATGGCGCTAGCTTTAGCTAGCAGACAAATTTCTCTATGATGTGTGTACCACAGTACCCCAGTAGGGGAGGTCCCCCTACGTTAGGTACATAGGGGGGACCTCCCCTGCTGGGGTAACTAATCACAGATTATACACGTAAATGTTGGTCTAGTGGTTTACGTACCGTGCGTATCTTTAGGTCCTGGGTTCGATGCCTGGGTCGAGCAAAAAGTGTGTTTCGAATTGTACGAACATAGCTCGGGTTTGTGATCACCAATCCGCATTTGGCAAGCGTGATGATTAAGCCTAATTGCATCATAGTAGCGATGACTTGATTTCCATGATAGAGGCCTTTGCCCTGCAGTGGGAGGAATAGAGGCTGATACTTAATACATGTAAGTGACGCTAACGCTCTTCAACGCTTTTTTTTTTTGTTTTTTTTTTGTTCTCCCAGGGGAAATGCGTTACGCATACCCGTCCGCCTGGGGGCGGACGGGTTATGTCGGACTCCCCCCGCATGATGGCGGGGGTCTACCGACTAAAACCCCTGGGCACCCTCTCATCGTCCATAGTGGGGGGTCGTGGTGACGGGCACGAAGCCATGTGCACGACCACGCTCGTCAACGCTGACGTAACCACTCGTATCCAATAAATTTTGACATTTGATTTCGTGACATTTGGTCATCAACGAAGGGGCTTCATACTTGAGTACCAGCTTATTGCTCCGTAATCATAGTGTGGGAAAGACACGTTAAAGTTAGGAATTCTTTGAATATTCGTGCTACCTTCTGGTCACCCTACTTTGGAGTTATAAGCGGATTTTATAAAGTGCGCTCGCTCTGTGCGACCTCTGTGCGTTTGTCGGATTATCGTACACAGTGGGTGCACGCTGCGTCTACCTGGAATTGATTTTGTAACTTATATGTCCCAAGCCGTCCGCTCTTACTATATGGCCCACTGTCTCTTTATCTGCCAGCTTTAACATTTAATAGGCGCGCTCAGTAGGAAACCATTTTAAAAGACAGGCCAATAAGAAATTACTTTTGAAAAGACACAATAAAAAATCTTAACTACCCAGTTTTAGGGCTATAAAAGTGGTATGCGAACATTTTTTTATGTTATAGGTGGCAGACGAGCAAACGTGTGAGCTACGTACGTGATGGTAAGCGATTGCCGCCGCCCATTGACGCCCGTGATACCAGTGGAGTCACAAGTGCGCTGCCAACCTTTGAACATACAATGCTATTCCTCCTCCTCTAGTTGTAATCCTCATTACTGAGGGTCGTGATCTTCCGTGGACGGTCAATCTCTTTATGATATACCTCCATTTATGTCTATCTTTTCCAATGTGGAGGGCGTCATACAGCTTGGCGTCCAGCGTCAAACGTATTTGGTCTGATCATCTGATAGGGCTACGACCTCTGGGTCTCCTTCTATCCACCTTACCGGGGACCATCAGTTGTTCCAGATTATGTTCATCTTTCCGAGTCTTTTTTCCAGTATTCAAAACTGCCATTATCTGGACATCTTTAAGGCAAGAGTGAGGCATCTTTTAGGCAAACGCGTATCATCCTAGACCTCATCGTCGCTTTCCATCAGGTGCGATTGTGGTAAACCTTAGCCTATTGACCAAAAAAAGCGAACTATTTACATCTGCTAAATAGATCTCCACTGGTGTTGCGGGTGTCCACGGGCGGCGGAATTGCTTACCATCGGGTGATCCGTCTGCTCGTCTGCCACCACTCATATAAAAAAAAAGATACGAAAAGGCTGAGAAATCATAGAAAAAAAACTATACAAATCAATCATTGTGGTTTTTGTGCAATAAAAGTTTGTAATAAATAAGGGACGTTGTAAACGCGATTTAGAATTTGGTAATATTAAACATCTTTCATTGCTATTTATGTACCCATATACTAATCGAACATTAGCTAGTATATTATTCGAAAAGTATTTTGTCAGCCACATAAACTAGGTACTTACTATTATATTGTGACCACTTGTAACATGTTTTAAATATCTGTGGAAACTTTGTTGTTACATGTTCTATCAGTATTTGTGTTATTTATAAGTTTACAAAAGAATGTTTGTTTCCCTTAAAAATAACTAAAAAAAAAAAAAGTAAATAGTTTAAATAAGATGCTGCAACTTGCTAATTTCTTGAAAAGTTCTAAAACATGTAATTTTGTCATTAGTAGTCTCGGCATAAACCTTTGATCCATAAAACGCAACATTTAATTGAGTGTCTTTGACTGTCTTCAACATATGACATAACATTGTCAAAAATAGTAGACCAGTACTTACCACAATTAAATAAACACTAAAGAAAGTCAATTAACCTATCATAACTCGAGTCAAATTGAATACGAGTGAGCACAAATTCGAATTAATTCGAGTTGTTTATCCCGAGTTGACACATCTCTACCACCACCATACAAAGCAGTGGTCAGGGCTAACTGGTTATTGCGAAATAAGTACATAGTGCTGATAATGTTTACATCAACTATGTAATATACCACAGTGTGAATTTATTTATTTAATACTTTATTGCACAGATGGTCAATATATAATTGCGTCATACAAAAAGGATAATGATGCGGCAAAAGCAAATATCGTGATCGCGGTAAACAAAAAAAAGGTATATTAAATAATACAAAAGTAGCTAAAAATTAAAATCGATTGACGTCATTAGTGTGCCCTACCCATCACCATAAAGGGTTGTGAAGGTCAGACGTTGTAATTACCCTCCTCTCTTAACCCTGAATCATGGTCCAAGAGTACCCCCGGCTCCAGAGCGAAGGCCTTGGATGCAACCGGGAACCTTAGTATGTGTACTAAGACGATGATAGAAATATTGAAGTAAAATGGCGCCTGACCTTCGCAACTAGACAGAGGAACCAGACCCAGTGAATCACAAGTTATCATTCCTTGTTATTATTATACATTTATTCAACCGCACCGCAGTTGATATTGTATGACATGAATTTCAAAGAGAGTTTAACAGCCAGATGACGTTTAACCGGGGTGAATTAAAGATAAGAGACTATAACCTTGGAATACGGCAGGCTGGGTACTCATCTATCCATGTAGCCGTAACGTAACGTATCTGATGTTGTAACCAGGGTTATTTCACTTAGTACTTTTTCCTAAGTATGGGATAACGTTAGTACGTCGTAATACGTCTTAGTACGCCGTTAGATTGGGCTTGTAAAAAGCAAGTAGCTTTAAAAAGCAATCAAGCAGATGGTTCGGCGTTGTTTCGGTAGATGTCACTATTTAATTTTACATCGCCCTAGTAAAGCATGTTTCCGAAACAATGACCTTAACATTAGCCATCTTATTATTAAAACTCATGTCGTCCCGTTCCATCACGCAATGTTAAAAGGGGCTGGCATCAATTTTGTTCCGGGACTATCCTTAGTTCGTGATTTGTAATAAGGGGGCATCAGTTTTAAAAATTACGGAAATTCAATCAGATGTTCAGAAGGTATTGTTATACAGCAAATAAAATAATTTCTGATATTTTATTTAGTCGTCATAGGTACCCGTTGAGTATTGGTCGGTTTCCTATAGATAACGCTAGCACAGGCTCGCCGACTGATGCCTTTATATCTCAGTATATATAAGTTACTCTATGGTTGTGTGGGTTGCTGTCTCTCATTAGATATAGTATCAGAAACGTTACATGCTACAAGGGTAGGTGAATACCCAGCTTTATTTACGAAACAGACAGAGCTTAGTACGCTTCTAATTGCTGCCTTCAACCAGCTACTACGCACTCTAAAAACTTTTGCGTTGCATTATATAAATAATTATATTAAATGTACATAGGACAAAACATGATTATATCACTCGTACATGCGCGCGTACTCGTACAATGACGTCGTCGTGGTTCGGCTTACTATACGGAGAACGTGTGCGAGAGACACGACACGATACGATGTACCGCCTAGCACATAGGTTAACGAACTCTTCGATATCAATGTCAGATAGAGCCGACCTTGACTTGCCATACTGGCGGATTGCGAGCGTTTTCAAAGCGGAGCGACGACGCAGCGATCACGTTGCGGATGCGCAACGGATTCGCCGCGGATGTTCAACGGATTTCCCGGTGTTTTTATGCGTGGCACAGCGTTCACAAAAAAAACATGACGTTCAGACTGATCTCCGCGGCGACTCCGTCGCGCATCCGCGGCTTGAACGCTGCGCAGCGCGACGTGATCTAGGTGTCTATTTTTATTTAGCCAGCGTACTTGTGATTCTATTGCAATTTACCCAGCTACATGTTTGGTAGCGACTTATAAATTATAATATCCTATTTTTAGAAACCCCGTAATTAAAGACGCAAGCTCCACACACGTACAAAAAGTAAGTACTTATTGCAAATTCTTTCCCGGTGCGTAAGCTTCTTGATCATTTTATTATAAACCGATTAGGTAAGGTTTAATCACACTTGTTGTTCTGTAGTTTAACTACTGAAATTTTGTATAAGTGTAGTACTAGTCTTTAATCATGAAGCATGTCGTACAAAAAAATTAAAATTTATACATTAAAACAGAATGACAGACATAAAGAAAATGTTTTTATGTCAGATAGTATTTGTAAACATTTTCAATTAGAGTAAAAGCACTTAAAACGTAGGCATAACCGTGTCTTACAGAATGCAACAATTCCTAATATTTGTTTGTAACCATTACTATTATAAAATAGTCATATTCATTATATTTATTACTTTCATGTAGTACATTAGGCCCTAAAATAATTTACAATAGTTCTAAACATGAGCCCTGCAGGGGCACTGCAATGTATGTATAATTTACAAGATTTTTATAAAAAAAAGTTTTAATATTAAGTCTAATTATGAAATCTCAAGTATTCAAGTGTTCCGCCCGAAAAACTCTTGAAGATAATAATAAAATTTTGACATCAAAAATGTTTTTAATTTTCTATAAAATATGAGATCTTTTCTTTATTTTTTTAGATCGATTGGCAACTTATTGTAGACTTTAATAGACATATATTACGTACTCTCTTCTACCTTCTTCCTCTTCTCTTCTTCTTTCGTAAATTTTGGGATATCGAATAGTGCTCTTGTTTGGATATATTTTTCTTTTTCCTGACGAATTTACTTAATTCATAAATATATATTGATGTTAAAGTTGTAACCATTTTTAAACGGCGGTGTGGCGGCACCTCTAGCACAAAATTAGTTTTAATGAGGATTGAACGAGACGGCCAGTAGATAAAATTAGAACGCATTAGTTAAAAGTTTAATTATAAATACAAGGTTTAAACGAAACTAGCATGCGGGCAATGCTCTCAGATTCCCGGTTCAACTAAACTACGTTTACCCGTAGTGACATGTAGCGTAGGTACTCGGGAATAACGTAGCTTTTTACAATGAGGCATTTAAAATTAATGCTAAACGATTCAGTTGCGTTTTTTTTTCGCACCCTACTTTAATCTCATGCCTAGACGTGGATTACGTTGTTGGATGTTTTTTTTTTTTTTTTTTATGTGAGAGGTGGCAGACGAGCAGACGGATCACCTGATGGTAAGCAATTCCGCCGCCCATGGACACCCGCAACACCAGTGGAGTCACAAGTGCGCTGCCAACCTTTTCCCCTTCCCCCCCATTGGGCCTCCGGTAGCCTCACTCACACGGCGAAACACAGCGCAGGCGCTGCTTCACGACGGTCTTCTGTGACCGATGTGTTACTATTAAGTGTATAATAAGCTTATCCTTAAGTTTCTCATGTAATACATTTGTTTGTAATCGCTAAAATAAATAAATTTACGACACGAAAGTCACATCTCGAAGAATCACATTAGGATTCTTCGAGATGTGACTTTCGTGGCCAACCTCAAATCTGATATTACTCCGAAATTTACATCAGAATATTAAAATACACGTAAATGTTATATTTAATATACAGTCGCGAGCAAACAAATCGACTCAGAACCTTATTTACACACAAACATACTAATATCAGAGGCCTATAAACATAACAGTATCTGTGCTTTAGTGATACCTAATTTTATTGTAAATAGATTTCAAAAGTTCCAATTTCAATTAATTATTTTAACAGATTACAGTAACGTGAAAATTGCGGCTAAACTAAAATGTACAAAATTCACTACAGCATTCCCAAAGCAAAGTGTAACCAGCTTATTATAAATCGCGATCTAATTACCGTACTAAAGCTGTGTTATTCTAAAGGGTTATTCTTGTGCACTCGACAATGAAGTCGAATTAGAGATTTATATGGACCGATGTATGAAGTCTCTAAATTTAAATGTCGAATGCACGAAAATGTCCCCTAGTTCCAGCACAGCATGCATATTACAAATAACTAGGAACTATATTCAAGCCAAACTAATAGGTCACATTTGAAGTTTCGCAATTTTAGCTTCATAGAGAAGTGACCTACTAAAAAACTTCGATTAATGTGAATAATTGATATGTACTTCAAACAAACGTAAATACTTTGATTTGGAGAAATGTCTCAAATTAAAATGATTGAAAAGAAGGAGCATAATAGGTACTGATCCTAGATATCGATTCGCGGCCAGTTTATTTCTTTTTCTTCGAAATAGAAAGCGCTTATATTGTATGCCATACATGATTTTTCTATTTACCAAGTTATTAATGCATAGATAGATAGATAGATAGATATACTTTATTGCACAAAAAAAAAAACACAACTTTAAAAGGCATTACAGAAACTTAATTGTACAATTTCGGCGGTCTTATCGCTGGAAGCGATTTCTACCAGACAACCTTCAGGCAAAGGACATTTGATAGTAAAGGAGGGGTAGGTGGTGCAATATTGAAAAAGGGAAATAAGAGTGAACTGTATATATATATATTAAAATATTTATAATGCTAATACATAAATAAACAAAATATTATATACTAATAAATAAATATGTTATGCTTGGATAAAATAATATAAAGTACTAGATATACATTCATATAAATTAGGATCTTAGACGGACCATTTATATTTTTAAACAAAAGAATAACACGGATTATTTTAATCAGAATGTGGACTTTCATTTATGGTTGAATATTCCTAAACGAACATTGTATTCGTTTGATTATTTAGGTTACATTCCAAGAACTGAAAAAGAAAATGCGTTGACAGATATAACATCGTACCAACGTGCAATTTTATAGAAAAGTAAATTTTTAATAAGTTTATAAATAGTTTAACAGAGAAAATAAATCGTGAAATTATCTTTTTTTGTTTCATAGCAGTAAATAAATGCAAACATAATTTTAAAAAGTTAAGGAATTGTGCTTTTTTAACAAAGAAAGTTTGATTAATTCAATGACCGTTGTTACAAGGTTACGTTGTCGAATTTTGTTGAAGTCTCAAATGTGACCTATCATTTTGGCACAAATATAGGTTTTGGTTAGGTTATTAACCTAACTTAGTTCACGATTTGTAATAAAGGGGCTTGAGTCTTATTCATAATGTTTGTCAAACCTTTGCTAGCTAAAACGGTGTTATAAAGAAGTTTTTATTCTTTTTTCAAAAATTTTGTATGATTTTTTTTCGTTTCAAACGTCAAAACTGGTTTATAAAAATGTTTTAACTAACAAAGGTGTAATAAACGTTTATGAATAAAGCCCTTAGCCTACATACGTCTCTATGAATCTCCCAATTAACAAAGTTTGTGTTGTCTAAATGTGTATGTCAGTGTACGTTTTGTTTGTTTTAGGTGATTGTTTAATAATAACCCAAACTCAATTATCTGAAGAGAACCAGCTCTTTTCTAAAGAATGTGTCTCTTTAATCACTTGACATTGGCAGAGTTGTCTCGTAAGAGCAACAGCAAGCCATAAAAAAATACATACGTTTCTGATAGTTTTGACAAAGAATGACAATGATAGCCATGTATATTTATCAGTAGATATTTTGATTTGGTTACAGTTATCACTTTCAGTTTTATTATTCTTAAATCGATTGAAGAATGTAAGCCTACAACGTTGCAAGGATAAAAACAAGTTTGCGTTCACTAAGGTCGACTAGTACTGAGAAAGTGTAGGCTTGTACCTACTTGATATAGAACCAAACAATACTATGCACTTTACTTAAGGTTACGGGTAGGGCACACTAGCGACGCCAATCGATTTTAATTTTAAGCTACTTAACCGAATCTATTTTAAACAATTTCGGGTATTACAACCTCTCGGCAAACGCTTATACTATTTATTAAATAACCATGCATAAATGTTGGGTTCAACGCGTACGCGAAAAATTGGTTCATGCCAAAAGCGGCCACTTTTGAATCACTTTTAAGTATAAGTGTTTGCCAAGAGGTTGTAATCCCGAAATTGATTAAAATAGGGATCTATTTACCGCTTTTTTTAATTAAAATCGAAAATTAAAATCGATTGCCCAGTGTATCAGTGTGAATCAGTGTGTCCTACCCGTCACCTTAAGGTGAGTTTCGTGGATGCGTAGTCTTGAATCAAATATTTTTTATCAGTTATGTCAATATTTTCGGTTAGTACCGAATATTTTCGGTTTTATAAGTAAAGAGGTATCTTTAACGCGGATCGTGCTTTAGGCACGGGAACTATTTAATATTGGCTACGCTTGGGATCCCGTGTTCGATCTACAGGTCGAGACAGTAGGTACCTGTATTTTCCTGAATTTTCCACACATACACTGCGGGTAGTACTCATAGTGCAGTACTCATACATACCCCAAAGAGTAAAATGTCCTTCGCGTTTTTAGTGGACACGAATGAGAACATCTGTGATGCCCCGTGTGTCACAATTGTCCATGGGTGGCGGTAATCACTTAACTGCAGCCCGCAGTATATGTGTGTGGGGGGGCACACACATACACTGCGGGCTGCAGTACTCATACATACCCATAGAGTAAAATGTCCTTCGCGTTTTTAGTGGACACGAATGAGAACATCTGTGATACCCCGTGTGTCGCAGATGGACATGGGCGGCGGTTATCACTTAACTGCAGCCCGCAGTATATGTGTGTGGGGGGGGCACACATACACTGCGGGCTGCAGTACTCATACATATCCCATAGAGTAAAATGTCCTTCGCGTTTTTAGTGGACACGAATGAGAACATCTGTGATGCCCCGTGTGTCGCAAATGTCCATGGGCGGCGGTAATCACTTAACTGCAGCCCGCAGTATATGTGTGTGGGGGGGCACACATACACTGCGGGCTGCAGTACTCATACATATCCCATAGAGTAAAATGTCCTTCGCGTTTTTAGTGGACACGAATGAGAACATCTGTGATGCCCCGTGTGTCGCAAATGTCCATGGGCGGCGGTAATCACTTAACTGCAGCCCGCAGTATATGTGTGTGGGGGGGGACACATACACTGCGGGCTGCAGTTCTCATACATACCCCATAGAGTAAAATGTCCTTCGCGTTTTTAGTGGACACGAATGAGAACATCTGTGATGCCCCGTGTATATGTGTGTGTGGAGGGGGGGGGGGGGGGGGGGGGCACACATACACTGCGGGATGCAGTGCAGAGTAACTCACAAGGAGAGACGAATACATTGCTCAATAGATTGCATTTCAGCAAGCAATCAGTACCAACCGCAACAATGTAGAGCATGCCAATATTGTCTTATTTTTATCAAGGGCATCTACTCCTAATGATTGTACATTGCCGCGTCCAATCGACGATAATAGAACGACTGATATCAGATGTAGTTGTGCTCAATAGCAGGAACAAAACATTTTGAAAGGCCTGATTCACACTGATAGCGAGGCAGTGGGATAAAAATATGCAATCTGAAACGTTATGGCGTTATCTGTTTCGATCTTATTATCATACATAATTATAAAATATATATACACACGTTTGTATGTTTATGTATATATAATGTATGTGAACTTAATGCAACATATGATATATGTTGATCCTAATTTATATGAATGTATATCTTGTCCTTTATATTATTTTATCCGAGCATAACATATTTATTTATTAGTATATAATATTGTGTTTATTTATGTATTAGCATTATAAATATTTTAATATATATATACAGTTCACTTTTATTTCCCTTTTTCAATATTGCACCACCTACAACTCCTGTACTATCAAATGTCCTTTGCCTGAAGGATGTCTGGTAGAAATCGCTTTCAGCGATAAGACCGCCGAAATTGTACAATTAAGTTTCTGTAATGCCTAGATTTTAAAGTTGTGTTTTTTTTGTGCAATAAAGTATATCTATCTATCTATCTATGTGTATGTGTATTACTACTCACCTATAAACACGTAGAACACACACACACACACAGGCACAAACACACACACATACACTCATACACACGCACACTACTCAAGACACTGCTTTTCATTTTTTTTATTTAAAAAGCATTTACCAAGTTAAGACATATCCAAACTGTCTGAGATGTAAATCTTAAGGTGACGGGTAGGGCACACTAGCGACGCCAATCGATTTTAATTGATAGCTACTAAACCGGATCTACTTTCAACAATTTCGGGGTTACAACCTTTCGGCGAAAACTTATCCTATTCACCTACTAAATAACCATGCACAAATGTTGAGTCCGTTTTTTTTTATTGATTACCGCCAAAAGCGGCCACTTTTGGCGTGAATAAATTTTTCGCGTACAAAGTGTTCGCCGAAAGGTTGTAACCCCGAAATTGTTTAAAGTAGATCCGGTTTAGTAGCTAACAATTAAAATGGATTGGCGTCGCTAGTGTGCCCTACCCGACACCTTAATTGTAATCATTCGGAAGAGCGACGTTTCTCCCAACACAAGTATCGTTTGATTACTTTCTGGGAGGCCCCAACAACTTGTTTGTAAGACACTTACTGAAATAAAACATATTCTATTTTTTTTATTTTATTTATTTATCTTCCTACACACAGCGGCAACGCTTATTAGGTAATCCGGAAATACAAAAGTCATGCGCGATTTAATCCACACTTAATGCCATCTATTGATATAAAGTAGAGCCATTTCTGTAATAATCGTATCATGGGCCACTTATGATTCCATATCAGCTGTAACAATCGGAACGCCAAATCAATCAACGTCATCAATTTTTAAGAAAAAAGCAACAAATGTACATACTTAAATGTAAGGAAATGCTGAGCTGCACGGTCATGCTTACTAGAGACATGGTTCTTCGACTTGTGTTATAGGACAAGGTCGGTGTCTGAGTGATTTTTGATCTTTGTAAGATTCTTTGTGGTTAATTGTGAGATATCAGTTCGCATACCGAGCTTAAAGGCATTCGGGCCTAATAGAGTTTTGTACTGGGCTCTAAGCTAGTTTGGGATACTGCGGTTGCTAATTGGTTTCAGAATTACCTAGTCTTTCTAAGCCAAGGAGGAACAGTGTTTGAACAGAATAGCTAACAAGTATCGCAGCGCCGAAACGAGTTTCACGGAGCTTTGGGACCGTCGAAGTGGACCTAGAATAGGGTTCTGGTTTTCCCGCCAGACTCTCAGCATTTCCTTACATTTCCTATTTATATCAAAACCCTCGCCAACCCGTCTGCCAAGCGTGGTTAGTATGGCAATTACCCCTCACGTGATGAGGGAGGCCCGTGCCCCAGCAGTAGGGGCTTAAATGGGCTAACGATGATGATGATGACATACTTAAATTGACTAAAAATATTTTTTGCTTATCATTTCATGTTCATTTCTTAAATTATACCGTTATATTTTAAATTGAGACAAGGGTACATATTTTTGTAGTCCCAAAGTGCCAAAAAAGACAAGTCCTACCACACCATTGAAAAATGACGTCCCGGGTACGGTACCGGGTTGGGCCAAAAAATTGCACCTAAGTTTTCAGTAAGAAATTTCTAGTGTTGGCCCGGAGTTTGGAAGAAGGCGGTCTTGTGCCCCCGTGCCTCGGAAAGCACGCTAAGCCGTTGGTTCTGCGCCCGATCCCTCTCCGGTCATGTCACACTGATTGTCCAATCTGATAATGAGGATAAGGAACTAGAGAGTGCACTTGTGTTTGCGCACACACTTGAGCACTATAATATATCCAGCGTACATGGCTGATAGTTGAGATCGGCCGCCGTAGCCGTAATCAGTTTGGAGAATTTTACTTTGAACCAGGGACGAACATACCGCTCCATACAAGTCCTACAACCCCAAACGCGTCATCATCATCATCATCTTTCAGCCAATAGACGTCCACTGCTGGACATAGGCCTCCCCCAATATTCTCCTCACAGATCGGTCCTGTGCCTTCACGAGATCGTCGGTCTACCTTGTCTGGGGCCTGCCACGGCTGCGACTTCCTGTACGTGGCCTCCACTCGAGGACCTTTCCGCCCCAACGGCCGTCTTTTCTCCTCACTATGTGCCCTGCCCATTGCCACTTGAGGAATGCAATCCTCTGGGCTAAGTCAGTGACCTGAGTTCTCCTGCCCAAACGCGTATTCCAATGGAATAAAAAAGTAAAAACTGCATTTCTGCTGTCTATGTTCGCCAAGCTTTAACGATCACGTCTTCACACGTTGATGCATTCACTAATAAGACACGCGACTTGTACAATGCACTTTTCAATCTAGCGTTTATTTTGTATTGCCGTGTGTAACAAGCACTGTATGCTATAGATATAATATAGAGATAATACCGACGGTAGCAGGGCCAAATCACGTTTGTAATGCAGCGTAAACTGTTTACAATGTTGCTGCGTGACTTATGTATTTATACACTAGAATACTCCCGTACGAAGCTGTAGTATATTTAATTTGGCACGTGTAAACGTATACATACAAATATCTCGTTTATTAGGTATATAATCCTGGTGGTCCCATTAATCCTCGGAATACAAGTAATAAACTTGTTTTAAAATATGCTCCAAGAACTACACTTTATATGAATAATTGTTTAAATATGTGTTTAAAAATCTATAACAGGACACCGGAAAGTTTGAAAATGTTTAATCGTCCATTATTTGATAAAAAATTGTATGCATGGCTACTGGATAAAACGTTTCTATAATATTAATGAATTTATTGTGTAATTTGTCCAACCATTTTATAAAATATTTACATGCCAACACATTTGGCGAAACATGTGTAACACTATTTTATGTACCGTGTTTCGAGTGAATAAATTGAATTCAATTGAATTGATATAATATTAATATTGATATTATAATACAAAAGTATCAGCCTATAAACTGTCCCACTGTAGGGCAAAGGCCTCCATCATAGAAATCAAGTTATCGCTACTATGATGGGATTAGGCTTAATCACCACGCTTGCCATATGCGGATTGGTGATCACAAACCCGAGCTATGTTCGAAAATTCGAGACATACTCTTCGCTCGAACCGGGAATCGAACCCCGAGATCACGGCCCGGTACTTAAACCACTAGACCAACAGGGCGTTTACTACAATACAAATACAAGTAGAATTAATACTTCTACTATATTTTATACTCTTAGGCTGGATTCGACCAATCTTTATCCGTGAATAAATGTAGGTATGGTACAATGTCAGATTTGTATAGAATGACAGCGCTATACCATAGATTTATTATCGGAATAGGGTTGGTCGAATCGGCCCTTAAGGTGACGGGTAGGGTCAGCTAGCGACGCCAAATGATTTTAATTGTTAGCAACTAAACTGGATATTTTTATAACAATTTCGAGACTACGATCTCTCGGAAAACACCTATACTATTTATTTAATACTTATATGTTTGGTCTGCTTTTGCACTCGAATTTTGGATTACCGCCAAAAGTGGCCCCTTTTGGCGTGAATTAATTTTTCGCGTACAAAAACGGACCCAACATTTGGGCATGGTTATTTAATAAATAGTATAAGTGTTTGCCGTCGCTAGTGTGCCCCACCCGTCACTTTAAGAGGAAAGCCCAGGCATAAAGAGAAATGAAAAATAGGTTTTTTCAAAATAATTTTCTGACGCGTATCACCGTACCCGACAAGAGTTGTGATGTACGTGATTGTTTACAGACGCTCGACAATCTTTGTATAGTTTACATCTCGATACATAAAAAATACTAAAAAAAATTCTCGATACTGATTGAGAAGATCCGGTAAGAAACACGCTTACTCTTTTTGATCGCTAAACCTCATACAATGTTGTATCATCCTCAAACCAATTAGGCATACTGTATAATTGCAACGCAGAATAAAATGAAGGAAATAAATAAATATTATGAGGTGAACCCAACCTTAGCGTTCACTGCTAGTTGCATCGCAATCTTACGCTTTGAAGCGGATAGAAAATAAATAGAATAGTCCTGGCAAAAACGTATCAAACAAAAGATTGGAACATTTGCATCTGGAACAGTGTCGAGATGCGGAACAGTGAAACGCTTGGTTTGGAACATCGACTCTCAGATAGATCCGTGATTCATTCCGCTCATTCGGCTCACTCAGATTATTCAGCTCATTCGGATCAGTCGGCTCATCGGATCATTCCGCTCATTCGGATCATTCGGCTCACTCGTATCATTCAGCTGATTTGGATTTGCATTTGAGTCGAATGTTACATTCGGAGCGAACTTTGGAGATTCGGAACAGTGTATCATTTGGCTGAGTCGGATCACTGAGTCGTTTCAGTAAAGAGTTACACACGTCTAAAATAAACGCAATACGTCGACTCAACTGACATTAATATTGAAAAGTTCGTTAAACTACGCGCTAGGCAGTATATCGTATCGTCTCTCGCCAGCACACGTTCTGTATAGTCTGTATCTATCTCACGCCGAGATCACTACCTATACTCGCGCATGTATATGTGCATAGCCTAAACCCGTCACGTAACGAACAAGAATATGCCTGTCGCATCCAAACGTAGGATACACACAGCGCGTGTGAAAGAGAGGGAAACTCCGATTCGGTTGTAACGTTTGCTTTAAATTAGACCCTCTGGTTAGCACGCGATGAAGGCAGGCGGTGTTCTGTATATACTATCTATTTTATTATGTAGGCTGGGTGAATCATTCAACATCTGAAAAAAATACTTATTTATGCACTGTATTAGTATTCTGATGCATAAATGCAATATGTATTCAATTTATTTACTTAGTTTTTCTTTGAAAAGTTTTCCTGTATTGAGGTGTACAGATAACAACTTAATATTCCTCTTCTAACATTGAAATGAACAATAGTTTTCTTTTTAATTTTCATTATTATCACTTGACATTGGCGGGATCACCGCATTTACGCTGCGGATCGAGTCCAAGAACAAAAAATGTTTTCCTTATACATATTTTCACTGATATTTTCAAATCTCTAAGTAGGTGTGTGTAGAGTCTAGACATACTTGGATATTCTAAGTATTATAGACATAAGACATAAATAATCAAATAATCTTCCAACCGATTACGGCTACGGCGGCCGATCGTAACAATCAGCTACGTACGCAGGATAACAGTGCTCAAGTGTGTGCGCAAACACAAGTGCACTCTCTATTCCCTTACCCTCATATTTCGAAGGGACACCAGCATGACACGACCGAAGAGGGATTGGGTGCAGGACCAACGTGCTTTCCGAGGCACGGAGGTACAAGAGCGCCAACTTCCAGACTCCGGGCTGACACTACGAATTTCTTATCGAAAACTTAGGTACAAATTTTGGCCCGACCCGGGGATCAAACCCGGGACCACTTAAATTACGCTACCCACTAACCACTGCGCCACCGAGGCAGTCATACTATATATTATAGACATACTACATTATAGACAAACTTACTTTAGATGGTAATCTAGACTCTAGATTGCAAGGCGCGACGCCCACACGAGAGTCGAGGCGAGGGCGCGTCGAGCCGTGGAGCGGCGAAGTCGCAGTGTGTAGAGTCGAGTTGCGGACGGCTATGCTTCCTTCTCATTTTAATTCTCCCATACTCACGAAACGAAATGACAAAATGGCGGCAGAGTCGCGGCAGGGCGTCCCCACCGCGCCCCCGCCTCGACTCCCCGCGCCCCAACGCGCCTCACTCAACGCGACTCCGCACTGCGACTCCAGTATAAGAGAGCACTGTGATTATTTTTTTAAGGAAAGCAGCGTGCTGCTTATGCGCCCGCACCTCTACTCCCCAAATCACCAAACCAAATGCCCCGGGAACTTCTAGCTCCAATCTCTACCAGCTACGCCCCTGTGTCTATGACTAGATAAACATTGGCTTAAACAAACCCAACAAGACACGTAGACATAGCTAATTAACATTGAACACACGGCGTCACTTAGTGTTTGTGTAATGTACACAACCAACAAGCATTTGTAGTCTAGGCTTAATCACATGAAATTTTAATACTTCGGTCATGTCTGAGTCCCTCGTGCTCAGGAGGAAAACTTTTCCAACCTGTATATTATTGTGAACCAGTGGCTGCGCAAAAATAAGTGCACTCTTCTCTTCTGAGACGTTACCAGTGTGACACGACCGTGTATTATTGTAAAAGAGTAACTTCCGCGCAAAAATAAGTGCACCCTTCTCTTCTGAGACGTTACCAGTGTGACACGACCGTGTATTATTGTAAAAGAGTAACTCCCGCGCAAAAATAAGTGCACTCTT
Source organism: Marasmia exigua (assembly GCA_019059595.1). Lineage (NCBI taxonomy): Eukaryota > Metazoa > Arthropoda > Insecta > Lepidoptera > Crambidae > Marasmia > Marasmia exigua. The sequence continues at coordinate 17,102,748 of CM032477.1, read as the reverse complement.
CTCTTCTGAGACGTTACCAGTGCGACACGACCGTGTATTATTGTAAAAGAGTAACTCCCGCGCAAAAATAAGTGCACTCTTCTCTTCTGAGACGTTACCAGTGTGACACGACCGTGTATTATTGTAAAAGAGTAACTCCGGCGCAAAAATAAGTGCACTCTTCTCTTCTGAGACGTTACCAGTGTGACACGACCGTGTATTATTGTAAAAGAGTAACTCCCGCGCAAAAATAAGTGCACTCTTCTCTTCTGAGACGTTACCAGTGTGACACGACCGTGTATTATTATAAAAGAGTAACTCCCGCGCAAAAATAAGTGCACTCTTCTCTTCTGGGAAGTTACCAGTGTGACACGACCGTATATTATTGTAAAAGAGTGACTCCTGCGCAAAAATAAGTGTACTCTTCTGAGACAACATTGTGACACAACCGTATTTATTGCCACTCCTGCGCAAACACAAGTACACTCTTCTCTTCTGAGAAGTCACTATTGTGTCACGGCCGTATATTATTGTGAAAGAGTGACTCCAGCTCAAAAACAAGTGCACTCTTTTGAGACGACACCATTGTGACACAACCATATTTATTGTGAACCAGTGACTCATGCGCAAGTTAAACACAAGTGCACTCTTCTGAGACAACTTTGTGACACAACAGTATTTATAGTGAACCAGTGACTCCTGCGCAAATATGATTTTATTTTAATAACTATTTCCGTGTTTGTAAATAATAGATAAAGCCATTCATCATCGAAAACTAAAATTATATAACTACAAATTGTTAGTAATCGATCTCTAACTAATAAGTTGTTACGATCAATAAAATAAAAAGAGTTCTAATTTTTAATGCTTTTTACTAAATTTACCTCTATAAAGTAAAGTCAGCAGTCAGTCAAAACCAAACGTGTTTAACAGAAAGTTGACAGATTTTTATACATTAATGTGTGGCTGTCCGTACGTCTTCAAGTAAATAGTAGGGGTTTCCAAAAATAACTTAGCGAAATAAAATTGTATTTCAAATAATTTCTAAATTTCGCTAATCTTAGCAAGAATCAACTAAATAATATTTTCGTAAGCGTATACTCAAGAAAACCATTTTATTTATTCAATATCAATCTTCTTAAAGTTGAAACAAGTAACAAATTCGGGATTATGGTTAAAAGTGGCCACTTAAATATTCTTCAACAGTTTTCGAGTCGAATTCTCAGTCAGAAATTTTGTCGCTGCTTTTTTCTGGACTCCTAATCTTGAAAGAAAAAACACTACCCTCAATAACATCAATTTGTTGTCCATCTTTTATAACTGGCTGTCTGTCAAACACCTTTCTCAAGAACGTGTGGAGGTATCAGACTGTACGTAATTGATTTCAAATACCTGAATATCTGATATTTATTTTCTCAGCAGAATATAGGTACTTCCAATAGAGCACCGTAGAAACATTTAAGTAATACCTCAAAATGTCTTTGTTGTTACAACAAAAACATTGAAAGAAAGTTCATGTTGCGTACAGCTAAGGAATGGAACTCTCTGCCGGAAGATGTGATCCCTTGACACTATGATCTGAACGTATTCAAGAAAAGAGTGAATAAGCTGTTACTCGACAGATATGATACATCCTCGTCCACATCATCACTTCCTTGACGACCGGTTTAGAACAGTGGTAGTGAACGCTGCCTCTGGTGCAAGGGTTGCGGATTCGATTTTTGGTTATTATGTCAAGCAGCGCCACGAGTGTTAAGAATCGGCACTAAAAACTGTCAAAGTTGCGGCTTATCTCTCGCATTTTTGCATTATGGCTAGCCGTATTGAATAACGTATGACGAATGTGAATACATTCCGGCCGTTTTTTATTTAGCCGCATTCAATTCGGCTAATCTTTGAACCGCCGCATTTCAAAATGGCCCTGTTTTTGTAACAGTTAATTTTGTAACTGTTTAGTAAATTAAGGTTAGCTGGTACAACACGACTGGGGGCGAATCTCGTCTCCTTTGTCAAAATTTAATGAAATAATTAGTAGGTTTTATGCAGTTTTCTATTAATAGCAAATTTACTTTTAATTTTGTTGTTAGTTTTTGACGCAGTTCGAATGCAACGTCATATCGGAGCGCTCTAGGATCGCGCTCCAGTTGCAATTAAATAGAAGTTTAGAGTAGTACCTAACAATTTATTTATTTATTTATTTAGGTTATAACAACCATCTATAAAAAAGTGGACATAACTTTCCATCCATGTTTCATCTCTCATACTCTTGATGCCTTTATTAGATTATGTTTTTTTGATATGTTATTATTACGGTATACTTATTGCTCCTCGTTTAAGGTTAAAAAAAGATTTCTTAATAATTTTTCTTTTATAAAGAAAATACTAACACAATTGCAAAGAATTAGTCAATTAATTTCTCTAATAATTTCGTACTAATATGCTTTGTAATCGGTCAAATATGCAAATAAGTAACTATTTACGAGTGTGAGCCTTTACATTTAGGTACCTATTAATTAATCAACGATTTGTAATTTGTCAAGTCACAAAAAGGTTTCTTGATTTAAATAAAACAGCTATTAAGTTTTGTACAGACAGCCACACATCAGGACACTATAATCTGTCAATTTTACTTTTTTAAATTTAATCTCTACCCAAAGATATCTCTTGTCAATGTCCAAACATATTGAGAATAGGTGGGTTGTCAACAGTCGAAGTCAGTCACAGTCACTAACGGTGTTTTACGTTTTATCGACTACGGATTCTGTTGATGCCACTCCTAACACAATCGCGGGCTTTAAGACTATTAATGTCTAAGCAAGTTGTCAATGTTGATGTCAAAGTTGACAACTCACTCGACACACAATGACAGTGTGAAAAACGATACAATTCAACGATTGTTACTATCAGTATCACTTCGCGGCACAAATAAACACCAAATTTGTCTAGTAAAAACCAACTACATACTACTTTAAGATCTTTGAATTGCATCAGCCCACGGGGAGTGTTTGACTCCTACTGACAGAATCGTCAATTAGTTGAATGAAGGTTTATCCTGTTATTATGGTGAAAACCGAATCAAAACGAAAATGTGGGCATAAAATAATAACACAATTTTATCTTTCGTTTAAACTCCTACGAAAGTTGATGAATTCCCTAGGAAATTTTACGGTTTTTGTTATTTTCCGGTGACATAATACATTAATGTGTGGCTGTCCGTGCTTAATTAAGAGTGATTGGTATGTGTTCTAACGGCGCCATTTGATTTATTATTATGATGAATTTAAGACGTTCAAAGACGTAACACAGGTACTTGAGCTACTTATCTCGGAGTCAAATTAATGTATGTGATGTAAAATATTTATTTTTTTATTTTAGCTAGGACGAAAAGTATGTTTTTTTTTTATATAATTATAATTCTCACAACATCTCATACGTTGACCTGATTCCGTACTAAGTAGCTTAAGCACTTGTGTTACAGATATCAGATTGCAGAGGAACACGAATATATACTTAAATACATATATTACACCCAGACACTGAACAAACACAAGTGTTCATCGCACGAATGTTTGTCCAGGGTGGGGATCGAACCCACGACCTTTGGCGTCAGAGGCAGGGTCACTACCAATTGCGCCATCCGGTCAGTCAAAGGTATAGTGATTATCTCACTAGATAGATTTGTACCATTTGTACTAAGGTGTCATAGCTTTGTAGCAAGCAAGTGTATCTTATTGCTTAACATAATTCACCAATTATGTTTGTTCATCAACGATAATAAAATGTTCTGTTTTTGTTTCAATGCTTATAAAAATAAAGTACCAGGACAACATAGCTTTGTGGGAAGTATCTTATATCATCTTTAGACGCAAAAAAACTTGTGTACCTTTGTGGAGAGGAAATAAAGTGATTATTTATTTATTTATAATGGTCCCACATTGTTCCCTTGTAGAACTTGTCCGGATAAAAATATTATAATTTCAACCTAATACTACCTAATTTACGAATCAAAAAAAAATATCAATATTTCTCACGATCCGCTTTCTACTAATTACAGAAACCTGACTAATTCAAACACTCTAAATAATATTATTTGAAGCATCAAACAATATTATTGTTTACTTTTGCTTTTTTTACGAATATACGACGACTTCTGCCTGCTTTGACATAAATGTTTTACCAGTAACTCAATATATTTAAATTAAACCAGTAATCAAATAGGTACCATGCTGTTTGCATCTTTAACCAATCCTAGAAGATCGTTCTTAAGGAGTCCTCACGCGTTTATCACTGATATTTTTAAAAGAACGAAGTACAAAGTAAATTTCTCGGAATGAGGTAATCTCATAAATATGGAGATCCATTAGTTCCACAACGTCCAACGTTGCATTAACCTATTACAGAAAAATATACAACGAAGGAAAGCACAAAGAGGCGATTCGTAACTTTTAAATTAAATTCTCGCTACCCGCAAAGTATTGTAATTTCCTACGCTTATAATCTAATTAAAAAGTACTGGAAGTTTAGATGAGCAATAAGTTACACTTTACACATTGTACTCACATTTTCGCAGTGCGGCGGGAATAAATCAGATGATAAACTCAACACTAGAAACACTCACAGTCACAAACACTTGAAACTGAATGTGGCACAAAACATCGTAACATTGGCACTCGCGGCGACGACCGACACAGAGAACGCGTCCTATTTCGACGGCAGGCGCCGGGGTACTAGGACAGGCGCTACAGACTACGAGCTACGAAGGACCCTCGTTACGCAGCCCGTAGGCTGACACTTTCCGCGTTACGGCCTGTACACACTGCACGTTGGGCCAACGTTGTGGGAAATTGGGCGAGCTTTTATGCAATTACCTCTAATAAGCCAAAACTATTTACGTATGAGATAAGCAACATGTATTATTATTATATATAATAATTTCCTGTAAATTTGCATGTCCTATGTTATGACAAAACGTGCTGTACTCTTATACCTGTCATTCCAACTTTTTCACCATGTTTTACGCAAATAAATATCATTCATTCATTCATTCATTATTATGCAAAAGGTGAAAATAATATTTTTTTTGGCTGCTGTGTAGTGTGCATACCTACCTATATTTTACCAATGTCAAGTAGATAGAGATATTGATTGGTCTCCCATTACCGTCAAAGAAATCAAAGTATATTAATATTGTAATTTAAAATTCACGTGATTTTTTTTCTGTCAATAGACAAACAAATGAATATCAATAAATAAATAAATTTACTTAATCAATGTTCAAAATCAAAAGGATTGGACCACCCTCCCCTCTTCTATCTAATGTCCTTTACCTGAAGGTTGTCTGGTAGAGATCGCTCCCAGCGATAAGACCGCCTAATTTGTACATTGTATTTCTGTATACCTAGCTTTTAAGTTTTGTATGTTGTGCAATAAAGAGTATCTATCTATCTTCTATCACTTGTGTTAATTCCTTGGTGACAATTAAGCATTCTTCTTAGGTTTGCTGATCTTGGCTAGTTGGCAATTATTATAATAGTATTTTAGTGGGTTTATATTATTTCCAGGTGTCCACGTAATTATGTCTTTCTATCTAATGTATTTTGTCTAAAGGTTGGTATACCGCGTTTCTACATTGAATTAATGTTTATCTGCCTCGTTGGCGCAGTGGGTAGTGCGTCGCACTTTAAAGCGACGGCTGCGCTTGGGGTCATGGTTCGATCACCAGGTTAGGCCAAAATTTGAGTACCTGAGTTTTTCTGTTAAGATATTATCAGTGTCAGCCCGGAGTCTGGAAGTTGGCGGTCTTGTACCTCCGTGCCTCGGAAAGCACGTTAAGGCGTTGATCCTGCGCCCGATCCTCTTCGGTCGTGTCATACTGGTGTCCCATCGGAATATGAGGGCATGGGAATAAGTGCACTCATGTTAACGCACACACTTGAGCACTATAATATATACTGCGTAAGTGGCTGATCGTTCAGATTGGCCGCCTTAGCCGAAATCGGTTAAAGGATTAAGTATTGTTTCGTCGTAAATTAGTTACTATCACATTCACTACACTTTGCGTAAGGAGATTCCGGCGTGTTTTGTAGTGACCCATTCTCATACGCAAAAGGTCATTAGTTCGATTCCCACTCTAAACAAACATTCGTGAGACAAACACTAGTGTTTTTTTTTTAATCAGCCTAGAAACTGTCCCACTGCAGGGCAAAGGCCTCCATCATAGAAATCAAGTTATCGCTACTATGATGGGATTAATCACCACGCTTGCCTAATGCGGATTGGTGATCATAAACCCGAGCTATGTCCGAAAAAATCGAAACATACTTTTCGCTCGACCCGGGAATCGAACCCAGGGCCCTGAGATCACAGCCCGGTACTTAAACTACTAGACCAACAGGGCGTTCACACAACACTTGTGTTGCTCCACTGTATACTATGTAGTTAAATAGATATTCTATATTGCTACAAATGAAAGTAGCGCCGTTAGTAAATATGAATTAATATTTAAAAAAAGTACAACTAAGAATACATAAATTGAGACAATCATCATCATCGTCATCATCATCAGCCCATTTAAGTCCCCACTGCTGGGGCACGGGCCTCCCTCAATCACATGAAGGGTAATTGCCATACTCACCACGCTTGGCAGACGGGTTGGCGAGAGTTTTGATATAAATGTAGAGTTTTCCTTCTCTGGGTGCTGATGATCATGCCAGCAGCTTTACCTTAGTCGCCTTTTACGACACCTCGGTAAGAGTGAGGGTGGCCTATTCTACTCTGCCGGGGATCACACGGCACGGCAATTGAGACAATATTATGTCATAATTTCTTCCTACAAGTAAACCTATATTTTTTATGTGATAGGTGGCAGATTAGCAGACGGATCACCTCATAGTAAGCACTTGCCAACGCCCATGGACACCCGCGACACTAGTGGAGCCACAAGTACGCTGCCAACCTTAAAACCCCCTTTCCCTCGGATTGGGCCTCCGATATCTTCACTCACGCAGTGAAACACAGCACAATGCTGTTTCACGCCAGTTTTCTAAGAGGCCGTGGTATCATTCCGGTCGAGCCGGCCCATTCATACCGAAGCGTGGCTCTCTAGCAATCAAATTAATTACCTAATTTTTGTTATTGCTAAATGCGGCCATTTTAGTATTGACTTAGATTTATTATTGAATAAGAATAAGAATTATGGTTGCCGTGTGGTCCCCGGCTGAGTAGAATAGGCAACCCTCACTCTTACCGAGGTGTCGTAAAAGGCGACTAACGTAAAGCTGCTGGCATGATCATCAGCACCCAGAGAAGGAAAACTCTGCATTTATATCAAAACCCTCGCCATCCCGTCTGCCAAGCGTGGTGAGTTGGCAATTACCCCTCATGTGATTGAGGGAGGCCCGTGCCCCAGCAGTGGAGACTTAAATGGGCTGACGATGAAGAATTATGGTTACTTCCGAAATCCGAACATGCGGCTCTGAATTTTCCAAATTTATGTTCGTATTTCTACCATTCGGCAGTGAAGAAAAACATCGCGAGGAAACCTGCACATTTCTGAAAGTTTCTGAAACGTGTAATCATGATTCAGTTGGTCTGGTTCCCCAAATACCCGTTTGGTTGGTCAAAAGGTTTGCGAAGGTCAGACGGTTGTCGCTTCCTGACCAGACTCCCCACATCCTGCATCATGGTGCTAAGCGTTCCCCGGGCTCCAAAGCGACAGCTTTGGACGCAACCGGGAATTACACGCTAAGATGAGGAAGAATCATGGTAACTTCTGCGAAGATGGTATAACGCAAATAGATCTCAAAAAAATTAAAAAATTGTTATTCTTAAATGCATTTTTTTTAAATTGTCATATTCGCTACAATTAAGGTGACGGGTAGGGCACACGAGCGACGCCAATCGATTTCACTTTTTACCTACTAAACCGGACCTATTTTAAACAATTTCGGGGTTACAACCTCCGGGCAAACACTTATACTATTTATTAAAGAACCATGCATAAATGTTAGATCCGTTTTTATAAAAAAAATTATTACCCCCAAAAGCGGCCACTTTTGGCGTGAATCAATTTTTCGCGTACAAAAACGGACCCATCATTTGTGCATGGTTATTTAATAAATAGTATAAGTGTTTGCCGAGAGATTGTAACCCCGAAATTGTTTAAAATAGATCCGGTTTAGTAGATAAAAATTAAAATCGATTGGCGTGGCTAGTGTGCCCTGCCCGTCACCTTAAAACAAATCTAGTGGCGGCGCTAGTATTGTCGCAGACTCATCATTAGTATTAGGCATTACAGAAATTTAGTGTACAATTTCGGCGGTCTTTTCAGCGATAATATTACAACTTACCTATATTTGTAGATAATTCTTCTTTTTTATGTGATAGGTGGCAGACGAGCAGACGGGTCGCCTGAAGGTAAGCTATTGCCGCCGCCCATAGACACTCGCGACACCAGTGGAGTCACAAGTACACAGCACAGTGCTGCTTCACGCCGGTTTTCTCTGAGGCCGTGGTATCACTCCGGTCTAGCCGGCCTATTCATGGCAAAGCGTGGCTCTCCCATGGTCAAATTCTCTCTCCTCTGTTGTCCGATACTCGTAGCACACATAGGTACTTGAGCTTCATTGTACGGAACCAATGACGGAATCAGGTCAATGTTCTCGTAAGAGATTTATGAACTTCTTATCATGTGGGCTGTCTATGGAAAGGCCGTGTCAAAGTTACAAAACGCCAATGGGCTTCTGACGTAGTTGAATAGCAAACAGTATCAAAGTATGAAATATTGATAAAAATCGGGGATAACTCATCGTAGAGAGGGACAAAGGAAGATAAGTTCAGCAAAAGTGACCACTTTTGGCTTGTTTCGAGTAGAGCTGGCAAATACGTATCCTTCGAAAGATTCGAACATTTGCATCTGGATAAGTGCAAAGATGCAGAACAGTGAAAACGCTTCAGTTTAATAATTTGGAACATTAACTCTCCGAGAGATCCGTGTTTAATTAATTTTGTTACGAATGAATAATCGATCCCCTCCTGTTGTGCCATGTAAATATGTAATATACCTATCTCTTTTCCCCGCGTAATACATGGAAAGACGGTAACCCCGTTCACCCCGGACAGTCCTCAGCTTAATCTTACGCTTTGAATAAAAATTTGAATCATTCCGCTCATTTAGAACATACGGCTCACACAGCTCAAAGAGAAATAATTTACAAAAGGATAGAAAAACATAAAATAATTAAATAATACGCGAGAGAAAAATGGTGCAGAAGAAGTGTCAAAAGTGAAGTGACAGAAAAATTGAAATAAAAATAATCTTCTAAAATATTTTCGGCCAGTGTCGCAAGGAGGCCGCATCTAGATTAGTGGTTAAAGAATTAAATCAATTGGCGTCGCTAGTGTGCCCTTCGCCTTAACACCTTGTTAAACAAATACAGCAATATTGTTTATGGCTCCTTGCCACGTCTCAGATTTGTTCTGTATTGTAATAGCTCGAATAGCGTCGAGCTCCATATGTTTGGCACGAGTAAATGACGTTGTAGCAAATGCAGTATGAATCTTTGCATAAAAGATAAGACAAGAATAGTTTATTCTTTTAGACATCACAACACGATACAAACAACAGTCTCATAAAATAGCATTACAAACATTTAAAAAATACATGAAAAAAGAAAGCAAAGAAAAATAAATTGAATAAGGGTACAAATAACCAGACAGTGCACAATGATTCTGTGTGTTGCAACTTCCAACATAAATGGCCCTCACTCAGCCTATGTCATGACCCTGAGAAAGGACATGACGCTGATTTTCAGTAGGGCCAGCTGAGTGAGTGCCACGGACGTCAGTCGTCAGCCTTGATCATCGGCCTTTTGAGCATCCACACTTAGGACCAGGTTCAACGACGATACCTAATCCCACTTTAACTGTGCTTTAACCACTATCAGTTTCAAGATCATTGTCATTTTGTAGTGCCTGGAGGCGATTTTTGTTAAAATAAAGCAGTCTAAATGTTAAAAACCCTTTTATTGACATTACCTTTAAAAAATCGTATAAAAAAACTATTTTCATTTCGAGGCATGTTTTTTTACCTTCATACACATTTTTCCTTTATTCACAAGTCCAGAAGATTTCATAAAGATAAGTCCGAGCAATTTATTGAAGTACAAAGATCCATAGGTGTCGTGTCCCCCTATGGGGGCACGGACTCGTCACTTTTACTACCCGTGACCCCATATGGGGGCACTGGAGTGTGAACGTGTTAATGTATACATTTGTAATTTCGCTGTTGTTTCTGATGTCCATAACACGGGTGCTTGAGCTACCTACGAGTATCTAAGAGGAGTCAGATCAATGTATGTATGTGATGTTAGGAAATATTTATTTATTAGTATTGTTAAAGCACAGTTAAAGTGTGATTACTCTCTAAACTCGGCCCCTTAGGATGTTACCAGTCAATCCAGGACATTGATCAACGGATACAGTTCGACTAACCAATCAATTGATTTCTTCGATCTTCGTTGATCGACAGCAATGGTAGTTATAAATAATCTTCGTCTTCGATCTTCGTGCTACTAGCATTCGATCAATTGTTGATTGAACGTGGGCATCGATCGATTGAAGAGTCGATAAGTTGACTCTATCGATAGTTTCTTCAAGACCTATCAATGGATCGACGCCGACTTATTTCTTATACCTTTGATTCGACCATCGATCAAAGCTCTCGATCGACGACCCATTGATTAGCTTGATAACATCCTTAGGGTGACCGCTCACGACCGACTTTTTGTCGGATTATCGTCCGGGCCTATTTTTTCATACTTTGAAACTGAAATCAATACATGCTATTTTCGCCAGCAAAAATCGGTCACTAATCAGTTATCGTGGACGGGCCTTTAAGGAGAACCTAATTAAGAAAAAAGGTTTCCATGATGAATTTTTTAATTTTATTTGTCTTCAAAAGGGCAGTGAAAAGGGGCCACTAAGTTCTAACGCACTGATGCAAACTCAGCGTTTAGGCATAATTCGGCCTTATCTAGAAAACCACAGCAAGATATTTAAGCCCTTAGGCATTTTTCGTTCTTCCAGCTCAAGTCAACGGCTTCTATCAGTTTACTTTGGACTTAACAGTCCACTTGATTATTTTAGCATTTTTTAATAATCCGAAACAACCGACACGCCATGCATCCTGTTAACTACAATTAACAATTATTTGTAAACTTTAGTTTTAATTTTAAATAAAGATATAATTTATTTATTTATATAACTTACAGTTGAGGCTCTGGTGAAACACCCACCAATGCGCTCTAGACGTGTGACAGCGTGGTGGGTAATGATCCTATACCTCCCTTAAAACTATGTTTTGCCCTGCAATAAAAAATCTTAGTATACCTTTGAGAAGAGAAGTTCAATTCCCATTCAAAAGAGTATACACTGTCTAGTGTATACTCAGATTTTTTTTACTCAGATCACCTGATAGTATGCGGTTGCCGCCGCCCATGGACACCTGTGACAATAGTTACTATACAGACCGACAAGGATCATAAGGCAGTTCAGTGACATTGACATGGGGGCGCTGTACAATATGTTTTCTATGGGATAATTTCAAAACCATTGACACTTGTTAAGGACACAGCGTTAGTTCCGATTTTTGCCACGTGCCAAATAACCGTGATCGAACTGTAAGTGGGACTACGAACTTAACTGACAGGTGCAATGTCAAGTTTCTTTTTAATTTGACACTTTGCATCTCCCAAAAGGAGAAAAAATGTAGTTCGCATAAAACCTGAATTTATTTATTTAGGTTCACCAACAGCACATCATCAGCCTATCGCAGTCCACTGCTGGACGTAGGCCTCTCCAATTGTTCGCCACTGTGATCTATCCATGGCTTCTCGCATCCAGCTCTTGCCAGCCCCCCACCTAGCCAGAGGGCGCCCTACATTACGTTTACCAAGACGCGGTCTCCACTCCAAAACCCGTTTACCCCATCGGTTGTCGGTTCTGCGGCTAATATGGCCAGCCCACTGCCACTTAAGCTTGCTAATCCGGTGAGCAATGTCGATAACTTTGGTTCTCTGCCGGATCACCTCATTTCGGATTCGATCTCGGAGAGAGACGCCGAGCATTGCTCGTTCCATAGCCCGCTGAGCGACCTTTAACTTGTGGACCAGCCGTACCGTAAGTGTCCACGTTTCGGCTCCGTATGTCATGACGAGTAGGACGCACTGATTGAAGACTTTCGTCTTTAGGCACTGTGGTATCGACGATACGAAGACACGACGTAGTTTTCCAAATGCTGCCAACAGCACATCATACAATGCACCATCAGCACATCATACAAAAATAATCATAACAGTTTTTTTTATAGTAAATAAGATGTCAATATGTATGCCTGAATTTATTGTAAGTAAAAATAAAATAGCGTTGTGATTAATTGGCAACACATTCTCACTTTTTTTTTTTAAAATTGGAGGCATCAACAGCCAACTAAAATGTAAGACCGATACTTAGCTCGATAAAAATGGGTACGCATAAAAATCGATTCGATATTTATCGATATACTTTTCTCAATTGCCCAACCACTATTAGTGTAGTCAAAGCCGCCCCAGTGACACAAATTGGAGCTCTAACATGCTTCCAATGATGAAAGCATTAATGGAGGCTATATGGCATTTAGTGGAAGCCGTGTAACAGCTGATTCGATGCCCCTATTACGCTATCGTCGACTACCTACTAATTTTCTAAACGCGTATTATTCGCCCATGATTGATGAGATTCATACACACCCCATATACCTTTATCAATGAACATTGACCTGAAGATTGCTTAGGAGAGATCGCTCATAGTGATAAGGCCCTTCGTTATTTACTCCTGTAAGAGTTTATGCCTTATGTTTTTTATTTACCTATATGAAAGGTGGCAGACGAGAAGATGGATCGCCTGATGAACAGCGATTGCCGCCGCCCATAGACAACCGCGATACCAGTGGAGTCACAAGTGCACTGCCAACCTTTAAGCCCCCCTTTCCCCCCGATCACCACCGACCACTCTGACCACTCAGAGACTCGGAGGCCCGAGGGTCTGAGTGGTATCACTCTACTCGAGCCAGCCCATTCATGCCGAAACGTGGCTCTCCCACGGTCTAACGGTTGGTTATGTGTTGTGTGCAGTAAACGCACGTAGGTAGAATAATATTATTCATGCATTCAAATCAAATCAGTCTTAAAAGTAGATTTTATGTGATATAAATAAATCCATACAACATCAATATCATACATTGACCTGATTTTTTGGGTATGTTTTGCAATTTATTCTTAAACAAATAATGCACTTTAGGCGACGGGTACCCCTTACTAGCGACCTCAATCGATTTAAATTGTTAGCTACGAAACCGGATCTATTTTAAACAAATTCGCAGTGGGAGTCTCTAAGCAAACATTTAAACTATTTATTTTATAACTCTGCGATACTTTTTGATCTTTTTTTGCACTCGAATTTGGATTAACTCGAAATTTTTGGCGGTAATTCAAGTTTCGAGTACAAAAGCAGACGCAAAAGTTAAGTACAAGTATTAAATAAATAGTATAAGTGTTTTCTGAGAGGTGGAGAAATTGTTAAAAAGATATCCGGTTTAGTAGCTAACAATTAAAATCAATTGGCGTCGCTAGTGGGATATACCTTTTACCTTAAGGTGACGGGTAGCGTGCACTATTTATTTAATACTTATAGTTCGCTGTATGATCTGCTTTTGCACTCGAATTTTGGATTACCGTCAAAAGCGGCTACTTTTGGCGTCAATCATTTTTTTAGTACAAAAACAGACCCAACATTTGAGCATGGTGATTAAATAAATAGTATAAGTGTTTGCCGAGAGACTGAAGCACCGTAATTATTTAAAATATATTTGTTTTGGTACTTTTCATCAGTTGACTCGCTTGCTCGTTTGTCCGCCTCTAGCATAAAAATAAATAAAAACATGTTACCAAATAAGTGATGAGTTTAAATGTAAGTGGGTGGAGGAACAGAGGACGACCGAAAAAGAGATGGATGGATTGTGTGAAGAATGGCATGATGGAAAAAGAGGTGGATGATTCGATGACGAATGACAGGGACGTATGGAAAAGGAAAACATATACTATTTTTTTTTGTTTTCCCAGGGGAAATGCATTACGCATACCCGTCCGCCTGGGGGCGGACGGGTTATGTCAGACTCCCCCCGCACGACGGCGGGGGTCTACCGACTAAAACCCCTGGGCACTCTCTCATCGTCCATAGTGGGGGGTCGTGGTGACGGGCACGAAGCCATGTGCACGACCCCCCGGACGGAACCCGCCTAAACGGCGGGCAGGACGCTGCCCCCCCCCCCCCCCCCGGGTGAGTTGGGGGGGGGGGGGGGCGTTAGGGACAGCCGAGGGTGAGTAGCCGTCCCTAACGTGCCCTGGAGGTGACCAGTGCAATGCCGGCGTGGGTACCCCAGTACCGTGCGCCGGCTGGCCATCTCCTAGGAGAGGAAGGAGACGCGCATATTGTCGGCGTCTCCGACCCCTCCTCGCTATCAACGCTCACCAACCAAACTATCAAAACTTTGGCGTAGAAAAATGTTGTATTTAACTTTTAACTACTGTTACAGTCATCATCATCATCATCATCAGCCCATTTAAGTCCCCACTGCTGGGGCACGGGCCTCCCTCATTCACATGAGGGGTAATTGCCATACGCACCACGCTTGGCAGACGGGTTGGCGAGGGTTTTGATATAAATGCAGAGTTTTCCTTCTCTGGGTGCTGATGATCGTGCCAGCAACTTTACCTTAGTCGCCTTTTACGACACCTCGGTAAGAGTGAGACTGTTACAGTAAAAATAATTAAATATTAAGCACAAATGAAATATCGTGCAATAATGTGCAAGGTTGATATAAATAATAGTCCAACAATTAATTAGAACTTTTTATTTTCAAGCAAAATCAAACATTTTAAGTAAATTAAAAAATTAGGAAGAATCGCTATCTGAAACATTCTCATCAATGGTTGCGTTTTTTTTTATGAACTATAGGCTAACGCTTGACCACAGTCTCACCTGATGGAAGGTGACGATGAGGTCTAGGATGTAACGTTTGCACATTGCGGACGCAAATTCATATAGAAAGTTTGATAGTGCGGCAAGGAGGGGCATTAAGGGAAGCTATGTACGGCCGTAAATGTTCGCTCCGCTGTTTGTGCCGCTAGTGGCCGGCCAGCTGGCCACAGAATGAGGAGGAGCAGATGTCACCCCCCATAAAAGAGCGGGAGAAGGCCGGGTACTGCTCGCCCGTCCGGCGCGACAGCTGACGCTCCAATGGATTTGGTGGAAGGAGTGCCGTGGACACCTTGCCAGTAGGAACATTGACGGCACTCCAAGTGAACCTTAACCACTGCCGCTCGGCCCAGGACATGCTTATGCAGGTCGAGACCGAATGGCAGGTGGACCTTGTTGTGGTGAAGGAGCCTTACTTTATCCCCGATCGCTGGTTCGGGGATACAAATGAGCTAGCGGCCGTATTTATACGGCACTCTGGTGTTCCTCCCCTGTCACTGTTGAAGAGGGGGTTTGGGGTACGTGACTGCGGCCTGTGGTGACCAGGCCGTATTCGCCACGTATTTTTCCCCGAATCGTCAGATCAGGGAGTTTGAGACATACCTCGACTCCCTAAGCGCGGTCGTTCGTCGGATGGCACCAAGGCAGGTCCTCCTCGCGGGGGACCTGAACGCCAAACAAACGTATGTCCGTATGGTGGGTCGGTGGTCGATGTAACATTTGCCAACCCCGCCTTGGCCGCACGTGTGGAGGACTGGAGGGTGGTCACTCACGGAGTAGCTCTCGGATCACCAGTACATCCGGTTTGGGATCCGGGAGCGCATCACCCTTCAGAGGGCGACTGGGGAAAGATCTCTTTCCCCCAGTGGGCGCTCACAGGCCTGGACAAGAGACTGGCCAAGGAAGCTGCAATGATGCAAGATTGGATCAACCCCCAGCCTCTCGAAGACGTGGATGAGGCCGCGTCTGGATTACGTGCATCCCTGACCGAGGTTTGCAATTTTATCATGCCTCGGTTCCGTCGCCCCTCGGGGCTCGCTCCGCCACGCAGTTTACTGGTGGTCGGAGGACCTCGCAGGTCTCCGGGCGACCTGTTTCGCCGCTCGGAGAGCGTATATGGGCATAATAAAGTACTCTGAGTTAGATTCGTATTTTAAATAATGTCATATTTGTTGTTAGAAAACCTCAAAATAAAAATAAGAATAAGAAATAATTTTTTGACCACAACACATTACATACAAATCTGAATAAGGACAAAACATTATCAAGTTGCGGCCAACAAGGTTCAGCCTCAGCATGTGCTACAACAACCGCTAGGCAGCCGCTGCAGCGCTGATTTTCAGGCTGTACCTTCGAGCGACGACTCATAATAAAACATACAACATGTAAAAAAAAAACAGACAATATTAATAGAAAACGTAAAAGTACATCTATAACGTGAACATGAATAACAAGACGCATACATACAAATCCAATAAATAAAAAAAAAATGCAACATTAATGCAAATGATGTCAGCACTGATCCAGAAACTGACGCATCGACGGCGGCCGTACCCGCTCCCACGACCTGCTCACCGGCTGCTGTCGAACGTTCACCAACACCGGCCATCTCAGAAACGCCGTTGGTACCAGTAGTGGGACCTAGACGAAGTGGACGAGCCATACACCCCTCGCGTCGGCTCATAGAGGACATGTAGGGCCGTTTAGAGTGGATGGGGGCGAATGCTACACTACTTGCATAGACAACATCGGCGCCTATGGTATTGGTCACCAGGGTAACCAGAGTTGTTTTGTCACGTTGTTTGCACTGGCTTGTTCTCAGTTTACGTGGTGTTATGTTGGCTGATGCCGCAGTTGCCTTGATCCTTTTGACGTTTTGCAATGTTGACGCTGTCGTGTTGGTATCCAGCTCGGCCAGTTCACGAGCGGTACAGAATTCAAACAGTTTATTGAAGGTTACTTCTTTACCGTCTTCTTGCAACAGGTCTGGCCACTTCTGTCTTAAGTCGACCTCGAGGGCGGGGTAGTTTAGGCCTGTAGCGAACTGGTCTCTTAGTTGGCACTCTAGGTTTTCGCCTTTATAGCCGCAGCCTCTACTGATTTCTTTGAGTCTGTTGGTGAACTGTTCCATTGACTCCCCCGCCTCCCTGGTGCAATTCCAGAACTCAATCAGGGCTTTGTATCTTGTCTTTTTTGTTCTAAGCAGGTCAAGTAGTTTGGTTTTGATTTGTTCATATGTCTTTGTTTCGAAATCCGGTGTCAGAGCTACATTGACGTCGTGGTACGTCTCCGGCGTCAGACAGGCTATTAGTAGGTCTTTCTTAAACGGCTCTGAGTCGCTCCAGATGCGACATTTTGCCTCAAAGTAATCTATAAATTTATCGACTGTAGTGGTAGTGGGGTCAAATTTGTCCCCTTTAAACTGGTTCGCTACATTGTGCTTACATGCTGTTGCAGCGGCGTCGTTTGGTTCCTTTGGCTTTCCAACGTCGCTACGTGACTGTTGTTGTTCCACCAGTAGCTGCAGTAGTTGTGTAATTTGTACCTGGGTGTATTGTTGTGTCTCCAGGAATTGTGCGAACTGTTCTTTGTTCATTTTTTGTCCTCGTCGCCAGATATTATAGCTTGGAATTCATAAAGGAAAACGCAACATTAGTTTAGACGTATATTTATGTGTCCAGCAAACAACGTGACAAAACAACTCTGGTTACCCTGGTGACCAATACCATAGGCGCCGATGTTGTCTATGCAAGTAGTGTAGCAATTAATATAAATAAATTGATATAAACCGGTACATATTAGGTACATAAATAATAATTAAACATACAAAGACAATGCTCACACAAATCAAATAAATAGAAATAACGACAGTGGCGCCATCATTCACACACCCTCCAGTTACGGTGGCGCCATCTGTGTCACTGAAGTCGTCTAAGAAGAAGAAAGTAAAAAAAAAAATACACAATTCATGATGACGAAAACATTTTCATACCTGCATGATAGTGATTACCTAAGTTAACAATTATTACAAGTTACTATAAGTGTGTGCGGTGATGACCACATGTGGCCCACGCCTTGCCACGTAAGCCAAATATAACCTTACGAGTTAGAAATGCCTAATAATCCGGAGAACAAACCATTGAAACATGTGAGGTTATGTGGCATCGTTTATTGTGAGGTTTACTTCTCAAAATGAAGTTTGAAAAGTAAATTCATATACGAACTCCGACTACTATCGGTCCTTAGCACTCGAAGTCTTCGAACGTAGTTCTAGCGACGTACATTTGAACTATTTCGATTGTAAAGTTCTGAGAATAGACAAATTAAGTTTCCTTCGAAAAAAATCGATCTTCGAACTATTTTCGAATGTGAACTTTGTTCAAGTAGCCTGAGAACTGTGCCCCTGAGCAAGCAAGTAAAAATATGATAATACGTTTACTCCTATTCTTTCTCATCGGTCAAAACACGTCCGATTTCGGTGGGGAATCGTTCGCAGGTTGATTGACTGTTGCAAAAATAAATAAATTAATTAAGAATGCGCCACGAAATATCACCATCATCTACTCAGCTAGTGTAGGTAAGTACTACGGTACGATATGTAGTGCCTGGGTTATTGCCTGTACTAACCAGAGTATTATTACCCTTACTCTATTGCCTGTATTATAAATACGATAGCCCTATATATAGAATCAACTCAGCATGAATGAAATGAACAACATGCGATCTACGGAAGCCCCTAAAACTAAAGGGCAAAATTTACAAATCCGTCATTAGACTATTGCTCTGTGTGGATCAGAATGCTGGGCCGTTAAGAAGACGGATAAAAGACGATTGCATGCGACAGAGATGAGAATGTTAAGATGGATGTGTGGAGTGACGAGAATGGACAAGATAAGGAAAGAGTATATTAGAGGAAGTATAAAAGTGGTCCCCGTCATTGATAAATTGAAGGCAAATTGTATTTCCTGGTATGGCCATGTAATGAGAAGAGGGGAAGAACATGTAACCAAAAAAGTGATGAGTTTAAATGTAAGTGGGTGGAGGAACAGAGGACGGCCGAAAAAGAGATGGATGGATTGTGTCGAATGACATGATGGAAAAAGGGGGTGGGTGATTCGATTACGAATGCCAGAGACATATGGAAAAGGAAAACATACTGCGCTGAGCCCAGATAACCTGGGAAAAGGGCAGGAGGATGATGATGAGCACTAAAAATCTAATGTTTTAGAAACCTATTCTATACGATTAAAAAAAGAAGTGGATAATTTGATGACGAATGATAGGGACATATGGAAGAAGAAAACAAGAGATAACACCGATTAACTAGAAGAAGGCAAGAGGCTGATAATGTTTTTTTCTTATGTGATAGGTTGCAGATGAGCAGACGGATCACCTGATGATAAGCGATTGCCGCCACCCATGGACACCCGCGACACCAGTGTCCACAAGTGCGCTGCCAACCATTGAACCCCCTTTTCCCTCGATCACTCCGGTCGAGCCGGCCCATTCATGCCGAAGTGTGTCTCTCCCACGGTCAAAGAAATGTTCTAGAAATCAATTCCGATGTTTGAAAACCAGCAGACTATCTCAGGCTATCATTCCCGGTTGCTTCTAAAGCGTCACTTCCGAACCTGAAGTACTTACGCCTGGACCAAGATCCAGGTAGTTAATTATGATGAAGCGACTGCCGTCTGACCTACGGTACATTTTAACAGGGGAACCAAACAAACTGAATTAATGTTACACGTTCAGAAACTATGCGAAACGTGCGGGTCCCACCAACCATCCTAATATTCATCGTCATCCCATTTAAGTCTCCACTGCTGGGGCACGGGCCTCCCTCAATCACATGAGGGGTAATTGCCATACTCACCACGCTTGGCAGACGGGTTGGCGAGGGTTTAGATATAAATGCAGAGTTTTCCTTCTCTGGTTGCTGATCCTAATATTATAAGCGCGAAAGTTTACAAGATTGTAAGATGTTTGTATGTTTCTCTTTTACGTAAAAACCGGCGTGAAGCAGCACTGTGCTGTGTTTCGCTGCATGAGTGAGGGTCCCGGAGGCCCAATCCGGGAGAAAGGGGGGTATAAACGTTAGCAGCGCACTTGTGACACCACTGGTGTCGCGAGTGTCCATGGCTTACCATCATGTGATCTGTCTGCTCGTCTGCCACCTACCACATAAAAAAATACCTACTGAATAGATTTTGAACAAACTTCAAAATAATATAGACTAAGAATAATCTTCATTCCGTGCCGTGTGGTCCCCGGCAGAGTAGAATAGGCCACCCTCACTCTTACCGAGGTGTCGTAAAAGGCGACTAAGGTTAAGCTGCTGGCATGATCATCAGCACCCAGAGAAGGAAAACTCTGCATTTATATCAAAACCCTCGCCAACCCGTCTGCCAGGCGTGGTGAGTATGGCAATTACCCCTCATTTGATTGAGGGAGACCCGTGCCCCAGCAGTGGGAACTTAAATGGGCTGATGATGATGATGATGAATCTTCATTGCAAAAACTGTGTACATAAATAGATGGTATTATTCTAGGTATCAACAGATACCCGTACCGGGCATGCAATGTTTAATAACACTTTTACTAGATAATTATATCCTCCAACCGACTACGGCTTCTGCGGCCAATCTTAATGATCAGCCACATGCGCAGGATATATTTTAGTGCTCAAGTGTGTGCGCAAACACAAGTGCACTGTCTATTACCCTTCCCTTAACCCTCAAATTCCGATGGGATACTAGTGTGACATGACCGGAGAGGGATCGGGCACAGGACCAACGGCTTAACGTGCTTCCCGAGCCACGGGGGTACAAGACCGCCAGCTTCCAGACTCCGGGCTGCCACTAAGAATCTCTTACCGAAAACTTAGGTACAAATTTTTGACCCAACCCGAGGATCGTACCCAGGACCTCTTGCGCAGCCGTCGCTTTTAAGTGCAATCCACTAACCACTGCGCCACCAAGGCAATTACTAGATCTGCATCTAAGAAGTTCTGCATATAAAACATAAATCATACATAATAAATGTGGGATGGCATTCCAAATAAAGCCAAGGATTTATATTTAAGAATTCTATATTAATTATTTTCTTCAAGCGTCGTTTTCCACGTCTTTACATCGTCCGCCATACGTCGTCTCTCTTACTCTCGCACGTTATTCTAATTCAAACATCGAACTCATACACGTTCCTTGGCATGCATCTACCGATCACCAATCCCACATAAATTTTGTCGATCAGATCTATTCGAAGTCATGTAGCAGAGAAAATAATAATACCTACTCACACCGAATTATTCCGCCATAATACCGAATAATTCGCCCGAATACATCATCATCATCTTTGCGTTTAGTCCCGGTTGCGTCCCAAGCCGTCGCTCCGGAGCCCGGGGTCCGCTTTCCTGCTTCTACTCCTCAACTTCGCACGATCTTGTGCATCCAATGTAGTCAATTTATTGTCACGCATGTCCTCCCTTACGACGTCAAACCACACCTTTCTAGGTCTACCCTTTCTGCCGGGGCCCGGTGGTGGTTGCATGGCCATACATTTCCCTCGTAGCTGTCTGGTTTTCTTTTTTGATGCGTGTGGTCCCGGCAGAGTAGAATAGGCCACCCTCACTCTTACCGAGGTGTCGTAAAAGGCAACTAAAGTAAAGCTGCTGCCATGATCATCAGCACCCAGAGAAGGAAAACTCTGCATTTATATCAAAACCCTCGCCAACCCGTCTGCCAAGCGTGGTGAGTAGTGGCAATTACCCCTCATGTGATTGAGGAGGCCCGTGCCCCAGCAGTGGGAACTTAAATGGGCTGATGATGATGATGATGAATCTTCATTGCAAAAACTGTGTACATAAATAGATGGTATTATTCTAGGTATCAACAGATACCCGTACCGGGCATGCAATGTTTAATAACACTTTTACTAGATAATTATATCCTCCAACCGACTACGGCTTCTGCGGCCAATCTTAATGATCAGCCACATGCGCAGGATATATTTTAGTGCTCAAGTGTGTGCGCAAACACAAGTGCACTGTCTATTACCCTTCCCTTAACCCTCAAATTCCGATGGGATACTAGTGTGACATGACCGGAGAGGGATCGGGCACAGGACCAACGGCTTAACGTGCTTCCCGAGCCACGGGGGTACAAGACCGCCAGCTTCCAGACTCCGGGCTGCCACTAAGAATCTCTTACCGAAAACTTAGGTACAAATTTTTGACCCAACCCGAGGATCGTACCCAGGACCTCTTGCGCAGCCGTCGCTTTTAAGTGCAATCCACTAACCACTGCGCCACCAAGGCAATTACTAGATCTGCATCTAAGAAGTTCTGCATATAAAACATAAATCATACATAATAAATGTGGGATGGCATTCCAAATAAAGCCAAGGATTTATATTTAAGAATTCTATATTAATTATTTTCTTCAAGCGTCGTTTTCCACGTCTTTACATCGTCCGCCATACGTCGTCTCTCTTACTCTCGCACGTTATTCTAATTCAAACATCGAACTCATACACGTTCCTTGGCATGCATCTACCGATCACCAATCCCACATAAATTTTGTCGATCAGATCTATTCGAAGTCATGTAGCAGAGAAAATAATAATACCTACTCACACCGAATTATTCCGCCATAATACCGAATAATTCGCCCGAATACATCATCATCATCTTTGCGTTTAGTCCCGGTTGCGTCCCAAGCCGTCGCTCCGGAGCCCGGGGTCCGCTTTCCTGCTTCTACTCCTCAACTTCGCACGATCTTGTGCATCCAATGTAGTCAATTTATTGTCACGCATGTCCTCCCTTACGACGTCAAACCACACCTTTCTAGGTCTACCCTTTCTGCCGGGGCCCGGTGGTGGTTGCATGGCCATACATTTCCCTCGTAGCTGTCTGGTTTTCTTTTTTGATGCCGTGTGGTCCCCGGCAGAGTAGAATAGGCCACCCTCACTCTTACCGAGGTGTCGTAAAAGGCAACTAAAGTAAAGCTGCTGCCATGATCATCAGCACCCAGAGAAGGAAAACTCTGCATTTATATCAAAACCCTCGCCAACCCGTCTGCCAAGCGTGGTGAGTATGGCAATTACCCCTCATGTGATTGAGGGAGGCCCGTGCCCCAGCAGTGGGGACTTAAATGGGCTGACGATGACGATGTCTGGTTTTCGCAGGACGTGGCCGTACCAACGTAGGCGACTCTCCTGCAATTTCTCTGCTATGTCACGGAGGTAGAGGCTTCCACGCGTGCGTGAGTTTCTCACTCGGTCTTTCCGCGTGACTCCACACATCCTCTGCAGCATGTTCAATAATTCGCCCGAATACGAATAGTGGAAATTATGCCGAATATACCGAATACGAACCGAATATTGGGCGCAACTCTAGTAATTACCTACTCGGCTGTTTGAGAATATCTAATAAAATACTGTGTATTCCGTCACTATCACCTACTTATATCGTCTATTTCCGCCCACTCCTTTATTGTTATTTCGCCTTGTGATTTAATCCGCCTTTGTGTTTGCGTTTAAGATGCCAATTTATATCTGGTAGGCTTCACAGATCCATTAATCTGTGAGTGTAATTGATGATTTTCCGATCGAACGGAACCCGTTCAATCTTGAAGCAAGCTGCCTTTTTAGCCTTAATAAAAATCATGCCCTCAGGGCCCAATCACTTACTCCGAACGAATCTAGTTTACCGTTGACAGAGATGATAATTGTTCATCATTTAATGGATAAGATAAAACATATTTCTTTGTCAGCGATTGCTTACGAGTACAATACAAAAATTATCTTGATGACACATTTTTTAAATTCCAAAAAATATATTAGTGCAAGATATTGGCATCTTTATTTATGATCTAAGATGATTTTCATCTTTATTTATGATATTATGATCCTACGAATAGTTTTTTTTTTTTATGATAACAGACGAGCCGACGGATCACCTGATGGTAAGCGATTACCGCCGCCCATAAACACCAGCAACACCAGTGGTGTCACGAGTGTGCTGCTTACCTTTTAACCCCCCCTTTCCCTAGATCGGGCCTCCGGTACCCTCACCCACGCAGCGAAACACAGTACATGCACTGCTTCACGCCGGTTTTCTGTGAGGACGTGGTATTACTCCGGTCGAGCCGGCCCATTCATGCCGAAGCGTGGCTTTCTCACTGTTAAATATTTATGTGTGTGAGATATTTGTGCGTGTGAGATAGATATTTGTGTGTCTGTCTATTTGTGTGTCTGTGTGTCTGTCCGCCTGTCCGTCTGTCCGTCTGTCCGTCTGTCCGTCTGTCCGTCTGTCCGTCTGTCCGTCTGTCCGTCTGTCCGTCTGTCCGTCTGTCCGTCTGTCCGTCTGTCCGTCTGTCCGTCTGTCCGTCTGTCCGTCTGTCCGTCTGTCCGTCTGTCCGTCTGTCCGTCTGTCCGTCTGTCCGTCTGTCCGTCTGTCCGTCTGTCCGTCTGTCCGTCTGTCCGTCTGTCCGTCTGTCCGTCTGTCCGTCTGTCCGTCTGTCCGTCTGTCCGTCTGTCCGTCTGTCCGTCTGTCCGTCTGTCCGTCTGTCCGTCTGTCCGTCTGTCCGTCTGTCCGTCTGTCCGTCTGTCCGTCTGTCCGTCTGTCCGTCTGTCCGTCTGTCCGTCTGTCCGTCTGTCCGTCTGTCCGTCTGTCCGTCTGTCCGTCTGTCCGTCTGTCCGTCTGTCCGTCTGTCCGTCTGTCCGTCTGTCCGTCTGTCCGTCTGTCCGTCTGTCCGTCTGTCCGTCTGTCCGTCTGTCCGTCTGTCCGTCTGTCCGTCTGTCCGTCTGTCCGTCTGTCCGTCTGTCCGTCTGTCCGTCTGTCCGTCTGTCCGTCTGTCCGTCTGTCCGTCTGTCCGTCTGTCCGTCTGTCCATCTGTCCGTCTATTCGCCTGTCCGTGTGTCACAGCCACTTTTTTACTTTTATAGCTAGCCGTAGCTTGTTTTCTACTTGTAAATCAGATTGAAAAATATTCGACGTATCTCCACTTTATTGGACACAAAATTCTGTCCGTCCGTTAACTGATGAACAAAATTTGCCTTCTTAAGACGAAAAGTAATACGCCTTAGCGCATTAACGACGCTAATTGATTTTAATTGAGATTGATAGAGCCTGGCTCCGAAAATGTTAATAATAGATGGCTTGATAAGGATAGCTCAGTGGTTCAGCACGCGCCTTCCATGTGGGTCGTGGTTCGAATCTGAGCATGCGCCTCTGGATTTTCTTTTGTGTGTGTTTCTAGCATTAACTCGTCGGTGAGGCAAAACACATTGAGAAAACCTGCTCGTTTCGGATAGTTTCTGAAACATGTAACAATGATTCCGTTGGTCTGGTTTTGCTGATAAAGAGTTGCGAAGGTCAGACGGCAGTCACTTCATTGTAATTACCAGACGCCCCAAATGTTCCAAACGTACCCCGGGCTACAGAGCGACGGCTTTGGATGCAACCAGGAATTGACACGCTAAGACGAAGAGATCTGGTTTGATAAGGTGGAGTGACCGGCATGAGCTGCATGGACTGGTAGGGACAGCCCCACGCCTCCATCCCTCTCACAGTGTCGGGCACTCCGCCTGTGGAGGGACGTGAAGTTAGGTTCTTCAACTGTTTTTGGTAAATAAAGATTTTTTTTTATTTTTAATTTTTAACCCGTAATCATGTCCCCTCCCCACTCTGGCAATGCGTCGCTGGGGCTTAGTCGGTATGCTTCTGGCCGGCTTCTCGTTAGGAGAAGCCCCAGCCAGAGGAGAGCCCGACATATTAATCACAATAATTTTATATCCACCATTTTTATTTACCTAATATTTTATTTAACTAATAATCGCTTTAATAGTGACTAATTAATAATAAAACAATAAATTTATCAAATTCTATTACAACATTTTCATCTTAAATAGTCTTAAATAGTAATATAATTCTCAATTTATAATATTTCTATATAATATCACTACAGTTTTATAAATATATACTTTAAAAAGAGATAAATTTAACAGACAGCTGCAACGCTTATAGGTAATCCGAAAAGACAAAATACACCTAGCGCCATCTATTTGTATAAAGTGGAACTAATGTCCCAAAAACAAAGTGAGGCCGTGCCACTATAACCCGAAACTGGAATTCAAAACAAAAAACGCTACTACAATGTTGCCACTGCAATAAAATGATCGGCAAATAGTATATACATATTTTCTAAAAACATACGCTGGAATAATATATTTATTGGTAGTTTTAATTCTTTAATTTAAAGAAGTAATTTTATTGACTTATTTTCCCATTAATACAAGACGCTTTATTAAAAACTTAATCATCCGTAATGTTTGGTAGAAAATCTGGTATTGAGCTTGTGTCACTTCAGGTGCTAATAACATGTACAACCTTTGAACTTACATGTTGTTGTTCCGTGCAGTGAGTGCAGCAAAGTGATATTAATATAAGAATCTTTGAATTACTTCGTTTTTAACACTGCTATTATGTGTTGTTGAATGAGTCGCCACGTGAGCAACTTGCTTGGACCTATGAGAGTCTTAAAACCTGCGATTTGGTTAAAAATATAGTCTCGGCAGAATCCGTAGGCCGATAAACCGCTAAACGTCTCCGTTTTATTGACTGTGACTGAGACTTTGACTGACTTTGACTGTTGACTACCCATTTTGTCCAAATAACACTTGACAATATTTCTTACGAGCTATTTCGCTTAATAACAACTAAAATCTAAAATCTGTGCAAAAATGGACGAATGAATTACTGGAGTGGTGGACATTTTTTATACAATTGACCGACTTAGATTTCGTAGTCAGAGATTCTGACATTAGTGATGGTGAAGATGAAGATTAAATAGAACAATTAATTAAAAAATGGTTTAATAACTTTTCCATACCATCGCAATAATATGCTTCACTTTCGTGGGTATTCATGGTTAATTCAATTTGTTTAAGTTCTTTAAAATAAAATTTTGTCGATGTTAGTTGAGTGGAAAATAAAGTTGTAAATAAGTTTCTATTTTTTTGGGAAAATCCTCATCATGAATTAGCCTATACCTTATATAACAAAAAGGTTGGCAAAACCTGAAAACTTGATTTGACAGTGACATAAGTGACGTTGATTTGACAGTGACGTATCTGTCGTAGTTTTTTGGTCTTGAATTCCAGTTTCGGGTATGGTGTATAATAAAGAGAGGGGCTCTCTCTCCTAATACAGGTTTGCCAAACTTAAGGTGACGGGTAGGGCACACTAGCGACGAAAATCGATTTTAATTCTTAGCTCCCAAACTGGATCTATTTTAAACAATTTTAGGGTTACAACCTCTCGGTAAACACTTATACTATTCATTAAATAACCATACACATGTTTTTACTATCATAATTTCGTAGCAGTTAAAATAAGTTTCTGAAATGCACCCCAATAATTATACCAACTTAAAATATTTTTATTTTACTAGTAACTTTATTGCGACCTTGTCGCACCCCTGTCAATGTCAATAAAGTGCCTTCTGATCTTGTTCGGTCAGAAACAATAAAGATATTTTTGTTTTTTTTTTAATGATGATGATGATGCTCCTGTTTACTTGCTAACAATTTTAATCTATTCTTGTTGCTAGTGCATCTCACCCTTCGCCTTAATGCTGCGTCACAGATATATATTCCACGCTTTCTTCATAGAAAATAATATAACGAATGCTTAGATAGATTATATGCTACGATTTACCTTGTACACAATCCCATACACAAAGGAGGTCAATCTTGTTCCAAGATTTTTCTGCCAATCATTCCTTGGCTATTCGACTCGAACAAAAGCTACTCCCAATAACAGAACAATATGTTTCCTATTCAGCTAGAACTTTCCCTTTGATTGCCAAACTAAGGTAAATAAAACAACCTAGCCATGAAACGAATTAGGAAATAAAGTATGTTATACAACCGCTAAATAGGTAATATGCTAGTAGAATGTTAGAGCGTTTTGCGAATACCTAAACCTTTAGATATTAGTGATATCTACTTAGATACCTTTGAAGAACCGATACCACAAGTGCGCAAGCTACCTACCACGAATTCTACCAGCTATTTGAACAACGATTGTTCTATGACTTGAAAATTCTGATAAAAAAATTTCAACTTTTCATACAAAGTCAGTCACGTGACTTGGTCATTTTATATGGAGAGTCGAAAAATATTACGACGCATTTCGAAAAGTCGTAGAACAAATGTTGTTCCGAATGATTAGTATAATACGTGGTTAATGGGATGTAAATGTTCACAGATATACCCTGTATGTAATGTTATCTGACAGGTATACCCACAGATATACCCTGTATGTAATGTTATCTACTCGCCAACCCGTCTGCCAAGCGTGGTGAGTATGGCAATTACCCCTCATGTGATTGAGGGAGGCCCGTGCCCCAGCAGTGGGGACTTAAATGGGCTGATGATGATGATGATGAATGTTATCTGATGCTTTTAGGTAGGTATTTTGCTTTATGCTAGAAGTGACAAACGAGCAAGCGGGTCACTTGATGGAAAGTAATCAACGCCGCTCATTAACATCCGCGAATTCAGAGATCGCTAATGTGTTGCCGCCCTTTTTAAAAAAGATACTCTTCTCTTAAAGGTACCTAACTTGCAGTCGTAGGTATATTTTGAAAGAAAGAAAGAAAACATATTTAATAACCATTAGGTACATATTTAGTAAAAGTTACCCTCGGTCTCACTCGCGTGGATTGCGGTTTACCAATAATTTCAGCAGAGACAATTTTCTTGCTTCGTACTTTTTAGAGCGTGTTTTTTGGTAGTCGGGTTTTAGTTTTAAAAACTAAAATAAGTGACTGACAGTAGGCAACCCTGCGAGCCACCATATTACATCGGACACACCCTACGCTCCCTCTCGATATCAACAGATTCTGGCATGTTCTCAGTCAGATACTTAAATTGGGTAGCTCTTTTTAATTGAACCCCTCCTAGTGTAATAGGAGGTACACTACGTTGTCTTCTAGCTGTACCAGACCGAAACACCATGAATTCACTTTTAAGAAAGTTGTATCTAGGCCCATAATAAATAGCACTTATCCATCCCTGCAACCACGGTGTCTTCAGCTTATTGTAAATGTAGGTTGTATGGCAAGGTTTTATTTAATTTTAGTTCTGATCGTTGCCGATAGATGTCACTATTCCAAATTTTTCGTTCATGATTCCCACTGGATAAAAATTGTAGTAAAAATATTTACAAATGTAATAAATAATAAAAAAGCGTTTTAACAAATAAACAATCAATTATGTCAAATAATAAGAGCACACCATGATAAATTAATAAAAATTATTAACTAAAATCGCAGTTGTGAAAAGGAACGTCGCAAGCGTTGATTTGACAGATATTGAAATTATTTAACTGTCGTTTTTCTGCTCGCGGACGTTGTTGTTGTGTTTAAATCTCAAGTGAGAATATAAACTACGACTTCTTAAAATGTAAGAAACATAAAACTGAAATCGTAAACGAACTAGAGGAGATTGCATGTAATTTATTTTTATATAATTATTGTAAATATACAATGGTATATGCTCAAATGAAATAAAGACGTAATTGCGTTTTCTGAAATAACAAAATTCTTTTATTCACATCACACTAATACACAAGTTTTATTACTACAACTACTATAGTTTAAACAGATTAGCTTACCTGAAATTACAAAAACAACATTGAAAGCCTTTACTTCTAGTTAAAATAATATTATATTTCACTTTACATTAAACAGGAGAATATTGGTTCCCGTTTTTCTAAATATCCCATTACCTAACTTTTACCTTCTTAAATTGACAGTCGGTGTCACTCACGTCACTGACATCTAATAGTTCCATAGATTATATAATGACTACATAAACAATACAAATGGAATCTACACTAGCGTAGATAGTGATCTTCCTTTACATCTCCCACCCTCGGAGAGAACAACTTCACAATGATTGTTCGATCAGCATCTACTCATTACTGGAGTTAACTTTGTAATATGGAAGAAGTTTGAGTCTGCCTTCTTATGTCCAGCATCAACTTCATAGATTGAATTTGAAATCTTCCTTAGGATTTTATAAGGTCCAATTCTTAATTCATCCAATTTCTTCCTATTTAGCCGGTTCCCATTTTCGATATATACTCTGTCACCCACTTCAAATTTATATTCTTCTCTTTTTAGATCATATATATTTTTATTATAGTTGTGAGATTTTATTGAATTTTCAAATGCTAGTTCTCTGTCCTTTTTGAGATCTTCTACTGTACATCTTGATTTCAATTCCAGTGGCAAAATATCCGTTTTTTCTCCTTCCAAAAGATATTTTGGGTAAACCTAGTGACTGTATGTTCTGTTTCGTTATATTTTTCAATACATTTTTGCGCAGTAGTTGTCCATGCTTTCTTCTTGTTCCCTTAATTTATTTTACACCTTATCCTATTGACTAAAGTTTGGTTTAACCTTTCATTAAGGTCGTTTGAAAATGGCGCGTCCACAGCAGTGAATACCATTGTTATGTTTTTCTTTTTCAAAAAGTCTTTAAATTCCTTGGAATTTATGCCAGGATATTGGTCTATTAATAGCATATCTATATTTTTGCTTTGTGTCACTTTTTCTATTAACTTGATGAAATCATTGGAATCTACACTAGCGTAGATAGTGATCTTCCTTTACAAAGATTTAAATAAAATATTGAAAGATATTAGAAGCGTCATAGATGAAGGAGATCCTCTTCAAAAAATGTGCTTAGAGTATAGAAATAAAAGGAAGAAATCATAAGGTGTTTTTTACTTTCCTCCCTTATTAGTCGGTTCATGAATAGGCGTAAATTTCTATGACACCTCATTTCCTACATCAAATGGAAATCGCCTATTTATGAATTGCAAATAAATAATTAAAAGTGCTTTAACGAGCTACCTACGTACCTACGTGTACAGCCACATACTATACGTAGCTGTAGGGATATATATGTACGTAGTTACAATCGTTGCCACTAGGGGCGCCAGTAGTACGTTTCTCCGCTCAAAAAATCACATGAATTCATCGGTCCGTTCTGCCATGAAAGAATCACGAACGAACACACTTTTATATTTATAATATTAGTATGTATATGACTGTCTCGGTGGCGTAGTGGTTAGTGGGCCGCTCTTTAAAGCGACCGCTGCGTAAGAGGTCCCGGGTTCTATGCCCGGGACAAAAAATTTTACCTATGTTTTCGGTAAGAAATTCTACTGTCAGCCGAAAGTCTGGAAGTTGGCGGTCTTATACCCCCGTGCCTCGGAATGCACGTTAAGCCGTTGGTCCTAGGGCCGATCCCTCTCATTTTTTTTTCATTGTCAGCCCATTTAAGTCCCCACTGCTGGGGCACGGGCCTCCCTCAATCACACGAGGGGTAATTGCCATACTCACCACGCTTGGCAGACGGGATGTTTATATACATGCTTACATGAAGACTTAAACAGTAGGCACAATTAGTAGACTCGCCAACCCGTCTGCCAAGCGTGGTGAGTATGGCAATTACCCCTCATGTGATTGAGGGAGGCCCGTGCCCCAGCAGTGGGGACTTAAATGGGCTGACGATGACGATGACAATTAGTAGACGTGTATAACTCTTTACTGAAACGACTCAATGATCCGACTCAGCCAAATGATACACTGTTCCGAATCTCTGATGTTCGCTCCGAATGCATCATTCACATCAAATGGATTTCGAGTGCGAGTGAACCGAATGATCCGAGTGAGTCGAATGATCCAAATGAGCTAATGTACCGATGAAACGAATGATCCGAATGAGCTGAATGATCCGAGTGAGCCAAATGATCATTTGACTCAAATGGATCTCGAGTCCGAACGAACCGAATGATCCGAGTGAGTCGAATGATCCAAATGAGCTAATGTACCGATGAAACGAATGATCCGAATGAGCTGAATGATCCGAGTGAGCCAAATGATCATTTGACTCAAATGGATCTCGAGTCCGAATGAACCGAATGATCTGAGCGAGTCGAATGATCCGAATGATCCGAGTGAGCCAAATGATCGGAATGAGCGGAATGATCGCATGAGCCGAATGATCCAAGTGAGCCGAATGATCTGAGTGAGCCGAATGAGAGGAATGAATCACGAATCTATCTGAGAGTCGATGTTCCAATGAAGCGTTTCACTGCTCCGCATCTGTGCACCAATCTAGATCCAAATGTTCCAATCTTTTGAAGGATACGTTTTTGCCAAGTCTAACAATTAGGCTTTCATAACTAAGTTACGGTACTTATCGTCAAAGTCTAATCATATGATACCCTTGCCGGGGCTGAATTAATAGGCGATGGCGTGGTTCCTCGCCGTAATCATTTCAGAATTACCCAAACTTCTGTAATAATAACCATTTAAGATAATAACAGCATCCTAACCCGGGTTTTATTTATTCTAATTAAAATATCACTGGCTTGGGTCGGATTACCTACTCTGAAGTTCTCACTTCCGTAAGCTTGGAAAATGTAACGAAAACTGAATCTTCCTACGACCATCGACATCATCATCATCATTTCAGCCAATAGACGACCACTGCTGGACATAGGCCTCCCCCAATGTTGTCCACACAGATCGGTCCTGTGCCGCCCGCATCCAATGGATTCCCGCGACCTTCACCAGATCGTCGGTCCACCTTGTGGGAGGGCCTGCCACGGCTGCGACTTCCTGTACGTTGCCTCCCCTCGAGGCGTCGCTAGTGTACCCTACCCGTGACGGGTACGCAAAAATTGATTCACGCTAAAAGTGGCCGCTTTTGACGGTAATCAATTTTTCGTGTACAAAAACGGACCCAACATTTGTGCATGGTTATTTAAGCCGGCAGTCGTTTTATTGAAGGTAATAGGTAGCCAGAATTGTCGAACCCTGGATTATGATCCGAGCGAACCTCGGGCCCCGAAGCGACAGTTTTGGATGCAACCGGGAATTACACGCTAAGATGAGGAGTGTAATTCTGTGTAAAAAAGGGCCGTGTGAGAGTCACGCTTCGGCATGAATGGGCCGGCACGACCGGAGTGATTCCACGGCCTCACAGAAAACCGGCGTAAAGCAGCACTGTGCTCTGTTTTGCGGCGTGAGTGAGGGTACCGGAGGCCCAATCCTGTTTTCTGTTTGTGCCAAATTGTGTTCTGTTTACAATTGCTATAAGTTGTGTTGTGATGTCTATAATAATAAATATTTTTTGTCTTTCTTTCTTTCTTTCTTTCAATCCGGGGGCAAGGGGGGTTAAAAGGTTGGCAGCGCACTTGTGACTGCACTGGTGTCTATGAGCGGCGGCAATCGCTTACCATCAGGTGATCCATCTGCTCGTCTGCCACCTATCAGAAAAAAAAGACCAGGTTCTAAGAGGTAGCTCGAAACGTAAGATATCGGCTGATATTTTTAGAGGAGGTGGAGGGGAGGTTAAAGGTTGGCAGAGCACTAGTGATTTCACTGGTGTTACGGGTGGATAGGCGGCGGCAATCGCTTACCATCAGGTGATCCGTCTGCTCGTCTGTCACCTATCTCATATATAAAAAAAAACAAAGAAAACCAAATTTATTTATTTAAAAAGGTACACCAACAGCATATATACAAAACATGTAAAAAAATATAAATTAAAGTAATAGTAGTTCTTATATATATGCCCATTATAGGCGTACACAACATTGACTATTTAACATACTGTACATACTAATGAAATAAGTATTTAGATTAACTTAAATTTGAAATAAATTAAAAATAGGAATAATAATGATAATAATGTTACAATTAAAAATAAACTGTAATAATAACTTAGATTCTTTCATAATTTGGCTGATTCCTTGGTTGACAACAAGGCATCAGACAAATTACGTCTAAATTTGGATCGCGAATCGCAAAAGATATCAGCAGGTGTATTAATTTTGTTGTATGCACTGCACACACATCTCGGCAGGGGAGCATGGCGATCAAGATTGGTTTTAGACTTTTGAAAACTAAAGGTTTTCTTGATAGGGTGACGCGGTAAGTGAGCTGGAACCGAAAACCTAACTTGTGCCAGTTATTCCCTACTGTTTACCCTGCCACTTAAAATCCCGTTGCAATTACACATTATTGTCAACAATTTTCACAAGGAACATTATGGTCGGAAAAACTCTGAACTGAAAGGAAGTTGTTTACCGATCTATCTTATTATACCTAGGCAATACCCATAGCACTAAAAAGCCACAAATATCTCCGTCAGCAACTACGAATGAAGCCGAATAACGATGTTTAACGATGCAAAAGTTTTTCTAAAACCGCTTTAATGGCCGATCGTAGCAAGCACAATATCCTGAAACTCCCGCACTAGTAAATTCACCCCTAAGTCCACTAAATCGCTTTCATCTGAGGTTCAATGCTTGATATCCAGTGTGGCCATAATCCCTGAGAAAAATGACACTATTTAGAAATACAAGGTACACATTTTTGGTCCGACCTCGCGCAGCCATCGCTTTAAAGTGCGACCCACTATCCACTGCGCAATCGAGGAAGTCCTACCACATGTTACTATCACATTCAAAGTAATAGAGCAATGGTAGCTCAATAGATACGAACGCGCCTTCCTCGCAGGTTGTCAAGGTTCGAATCCCAACAAGCACCAATGGTTTTTTCAAATCTATGTGCGTATTTCAACCATTGCCATCTACTCGGCGAAAAAAAAACAAATATTTCTGAAACGTGTAACCATGATTCTGTTTGTCTGGTTCCCCTGTTAAAGTTGCGAAGGTCAGACGCTTCATTGTAATTACCAAAACCCCCTAATCCTGAATCGTGGTCTAAGTGTATCCCGGGCTTCAAAGCGACAGCGTTGGATACAACCGGGAATTACACGCTAAGATTAAGAAGAAGAAGAAGAAGATTTAAAGTAGGTATCTATCATAATGTAACGACGGTGGTTTCTAAAAGGCTGGCAACACAGGTCCTACCACATCAAGTATCAATAGCCACCTTAAGAATGATTCGACCAATCTTTATCCAATACAAAATCTATGGTATAGCGCTGTCATTCTATACAAATCTGACGTTATACCATAGATTTATCCACGGATAAACATTAAACATTAAAAGCTGCCGATTGTTTCGCCAATATTTATTTTACTCCCATTGTTAAGTTTTACGCGAATTGTTACGTTTTCATAGCCTCCCTGATAAGCCAAATTTTGATACCGACTATTAAATATTCATGTATCAGCATAAATTGTGTAAAATATATGCAAATTCTTAGAATAATAAGAGATTTAGATGGGAAATGGTCTGAATGGTGAGATATCATAGTCTGTTATTTTTAGATGTTTGCTTGTTATAAAATCAGCAGATGCCCAAACCACCTTATTACAATTCACGATCTAAAGTGTCATCCCGTTCCAACACGCAATGTTAAAACGGGCTAGCACGAGTTTTGTTCCGGGACTATCCTTAGTTCGCGATTTGTAATAAGGGGGAAAAGTTTAGATTAATACATATTAGATAGGAACATAGTAAGGTTATAATTTAGTATACTTAATCTAATTTGAAGCATATACAATGTTCTGTTTCTATTACTAATGTAATACAAGTGTTATTTTTATAAAAGTGTATCTGGGAGGAGCAGGCTACTCCTAATACAAGTATTATATACCTATAATGTATCAATACGGGGATTAACACGATATTTATTATATGATACAACTTTGTGTACTCACATATTTGGCTCGACGTTTCGGCTACGTTACAGCAGCCGTGGTCACGAGCGGACCCGGCAGTCCGCGTATTGATACATTATAGTTATAATGCAACGTGAAAATCTAAAAAAAAAGTATTATATACTTAACAGGAGAACCCCACCCACGCATATAATATAACTAAATTAAATAAAGAAATTTTTTAATGTATAATTATTTACTGTACATAGAACAAGCCACAACATATCACATTACAATAAGATGTTGTTATTACTGTGACAAATACAATATCTTATCGTATTTTATTTTAGCGTATTTAAATATGTATGTATGTATATGTTTTTAAGTATATATTTGTATTCCTCTGTTTCTTGATATCTGTAACTTAGCTACTTAGTACCTACGGAACCAATGAATGAGATGTTGTGAGAAATATTTATTATTACCACGGAAGTAGTAGTCTTTCTAGTAGCTATTTATCTCCTCAGTTAAAGACTAAGAAGGTGAAAAACAACAAAGCCACACGACTGCGTGACACCCCCGTGGCCCCCATGGTACCCCAATGGCGTATACGACCAACGTGATTCCCACAATGTGGGAATCACGTTGGTCGTATACGCCATTTCGGATACGTATGTATGGTCGTTGTACTTTGGCAGAAGGGAAATCGTCCACATGCCACGTTCCCGTCTTAAATTGTCTAAGACCAGCCCATTCGTAGCCCGAAAACAACAAAACTACTGAATAACATAATCAGTGGAATATTCTAAGTCTAATGTCCCAAACCAAACAATGTCCGGACCGTAGTACTTCCTAATTATCTCCATGATGCTAAAATACCATGATAACATTGAATACATCAATGATGAATAATAATTTCACTAGTTACCTAGTATAACATATATGTACTCAGTTTAAGATAAAAACACTTTCCATAATATGTTACCAAAATGGTTGCCACTCAGCTGTATGTCACGGCGCCGGGACGCCATGACGCTGGTATTCTGTGGGAACCATTGGGGTAGAGAGAGCCACCAGCCAACATTAATAAAACCATCCATCAACCTACCATCAGGTGATCCATCTGCTCGTCTGCCAATATAAAAAAAATTCAAGTTCATGTTTTGATTAGGTACTAAACCTACTCATAGTTTTATAACAATACCTTTGGAATCACTACTTACTTAGTCCTGTTTCAACAATTTCATTCACGTCTGAAAACACATCCAAAATATGAAATATGTGGCCCACTCTTACAATTGTATACTCTCAGAAATTGTTTGGAATCCCAGCGGCATTTTCAATACAAGATTTATAATGGCCCGACACTATTTTACTCGTATAGTGGTAATGTACTCTTTGGTTTTATTTCATAATAATCTTTTCCTTCAAAATATCATTGAGCGTCAAAAGTGCGACCCGGAGCCCAATTCTCGGGCACTCCACATTGAAGTCGAATTTAGAGATTTCATACATTTGTCCACACAAATCTTGAACTCTTGCTAGTTCTTCAATGTCGAGCCGTCGAGAATAGGCCTTCTGGGCTCATCACGTTGAACGTCCTATGCGCGTACAAAATAAAAAATATTTCACAACATCATACAGGTACATTGATCTGATCCGAGATAGGTACCTCAAGCACTTGTTTTACGGATATCAAAATCAATAGTGGGATTACAAATAAAAAAAAAATAAAAAACGTAACTGGCCAGTTTCTTGCCGGATCTTCTCGACCAGAAACAACTTTCCGAGCCGGTGGTAGAATCGCATTATGTTTATTTACTTTTTTTAAGTAGGTATATTTTATGTATCAACATATATATGCATTAACATGTAAATTATTACATAAGTACTTATAAATAGTCTTAAATCATTCAAATGTATGACGATTTGTAAGTGCTGTGTACAAGCCTATGCAAATAAAGAATTATTTGAATTATTTGATACATTTAATACTTTTCTTTTCTATTTATAATACATAGAAAACACCCAGACCAACTACAAACAGACATGTTCATGCACACCACTGCTTGTATCGAACCAGCAACACTTGGACCAATGGCAGCGTTTACTGCCACTGTTCGAAACCAAACGGGTCGTCTTCATAATGTGTGGGTTAATTAGTTTATCACTTTAAAACTTATTTTACTCGATATTGTAAACACCTTTCAGATCAAACGGCGCTCGGTGCGCACATTTAACATAACATAACATATAAATTGACAATAACTTCGGTAATTTCAATCTCCAATTTTTGTGAGGCAGATGTAGACATGTCTTTGTGATATCAATAACAATGTGGGTGAGATATATCGGAAATTAGTTCTTTTACCACTTTTTCTGCTTTATTCTTTGTGCCAAAATTACATGTCACTTTTG
The DNA here is from genome assembly GCA_019059595.1 of Marasmia exigua. Classification (NCBI taxonomy): domain Eukaryota; kingdom Metazoa; phylum Arthropoda; class Insecta; order Lepidoptera; family Crambidae; genus Marasmia; species Marasmia exigua. Next base: position 17,064,620 of record CM032477.1, on the reverse strand, counting down.
CTTAGATATCTACATACCTACAGTTGAGCCAAAATAACAGACCACATTTGACGTTTCCATAGAGAGGTGACCTACTAAAAAACTTCGATTAAAGTGAATAATCGATATGTACTTCAAACAAACGTGAATCGATAATAGAGCATCATAATTATGTAAATAATCTTTTTTTTTGTCATTTGACAGACTTACAAAAACTACCGTGCTCAGAGATGTCAAATTTAAGGCAACCATTAAAGTTACTTTGACGTCTCTGAGTGTGGCAGTAAGATATAAAACATTAAGGGTTGGATTGTTGAAACAGTCTTACAGCCATTTAAGTACATTAAAGTTTCTGTAACGCCGATTTTTCTAAGTTGTCTATTTTGTGCAATAAAGTAAGTACATATATACAGTGTTAGCTGTTTATTCTAGTAAAAATGAAATAAAATAATTTAATTGGCATTAACAATGAAGCAGTCTTAAACTATAAGTACGTTAGTGTTTCCTTTCAAGCTTTAAATAGCCTGTGTCAGGGTACACTGCTCTTCCATTCTGAGAATCTTTTACTATTTGCTATTTTAACTGTAATATGCATCTAAAGCTGTATACTCCTGTGTGTCACCGTGTCAGGATCTGATGATGAAATCTTATGATTCGCAAATGAGCCGGGATAACTATTATTGTTGTTTATTGTATTAATTCTTCAATACTTCTTACAACGACCAGTATCTTTTCAATGCATTTGTCATTCTGTCTCTTTTCTTTCAATTTCTATTTTCATCATCATCATCATCATCATCAGCCCATTTAAGTCCCCACTGCTGGGGCACGGGCCTCCCTCAATCACATGAGGGGTAATTGCCATACTCACCACGCTTGGCAGACGATCATGCCAGCAGCTTTACCTTAGTCGCCTTTTACGACACCTCGGTAAGAGTGAGGGTGGCCTATTCTACTCTGCCGGGGACCACACGGCGTACAATTTCTATTTTACCTCCTTCTAATACAGTTGAGTAAATCGAAAAGCCCATCTGCTCTGGTGGTAACATATAAACAGTCAAATAGTGAGACATTAATTATTCATTATTTCTATCATTGTCACAACACTAATCAAGATCGTGAAAGATCGTTTCAACGTACCACGATATCGCCTATTGTCTTTTGGGGTTATTTCTGTCGCAAAATATGTAGATGAAAAATCTTATTATTCTGTGAAATAACGTTAATTTAATTAAAAAAAATACTGATGCGTGATAAGAAAGATAAATTAGATTTTTCTGATTGTCGCTGGCAAGTAAAAACTGCACAACAACCCGTTTTACGAGTTCCGCTCAGCTACAGATACGAATTCAAAATGGCGTACACGACCAACGTGGAAACACGTTGGTCGTGTACGCCATTTCGAATTCGTATGAATGGTCGGTGTACTTTAGCAGAGGGGAAATCGTCCACATGCCACGTTCGACATGTTCTCGTGTTAAATTGTCTAAGACCTGCCCATTCGTAGTCCGAAAACAACAAAACTAACTAAAACAACAAAACTAACTGAATAACATAATCCCAAAGCAAACAATATCTGGACCGTAGTCCTAATTATCTCCATGATGCTAAAATACCACGATAACATTAAATACATCAATGATGAATAATAATTTCACTAGTTACCTAGTATAACATATATGTACTTAGTATAACTAGTTTAGGGTTACTAGTAATCAAATTAAAATAAAATTGTCCGTAAAATCCCGGAATTTCCAGCCCAGGTGGAAACTCGACCGAAAAAGGTCATGAATCTCTGACGAAAGTGTGCCCCCAACCTTTTAATCACCTTCCGCCGATTAGCACATTGGAACCCTCACTCACTTAGCTTCACGCCGGTTTTCTGTGAAGCCGTACATTTAGCGCACTCCATATAGTAACTAATATAAACTGAGATAGAGACAGTCAGCTAGCCAGTGCTAGTGCCATCTAGAGGAAAACGACCAATACTCAATGGCTATTGTACGGCCCCACCTTCGAGAATCAGTCAGGAGACGATTAAATTAAATATTAGAAATAATTTTATTTGCTACCCATATATATAATAATAATTCTCACAACATCTCATAGGTTGACCTGATTCCGTACTAAGTAGCTTAAGCACTTGTGTTACAGATATCAGACAACAGAGGAACACAAATATATACTTAAATACATATATTACACCCAGACTCTGAACAAACATAAGTGTTCATCGCACGAATGTTTGTCCAGGGTGGGGATCGAACCCACGACCTTTGACGACCCATATAACCACCTTCCCAATTATTTCTAGATCTCTGGTTTATTTCCCATACTTTTATAAAATTGCTAAAGTGGCCGCCGCCTGGCTCAAGACAGGCGGCATTATTTTGGGAAATACGCTTTACTAGCGGGATGCAAAAATGCATGGTGACATCTAGCGAAACAACGCCGAACTATCTGCTTGATTGCTTTTTAAAGCTACATTTGTTTTTTACAAGCTTCATCTAACGAAAATCAACCTTACATACATACATACATATAGATCAAAATCATAACGGTAATCATAGTCGGGTAAAAAGATTTTTTCAAAAGTTCAACCATCTCTACACACACATTTCTAAGAACAGGGGTTAACTAACTTAATCTCGAATCTAACACCAAAACTTTGATTCGTTCGTGACCCCAGGAATTTCTAAGTAATGATAAGCCTGAAACTGGCAACTCAAACTAGGTATAAGATAACCTAACTGAGAATAATAAGGATGTGTACTCACAAGGGTAAGAATCTAGGTATTTATAGTTTGAAGGATTGTCAAAAATAAATATCATTAAAAAACGTAGAGTTCAGACACAGTTTTGTAATAGCAACCAGTAACTCGACAAATGTTCTTTCAAGGTCTTGACCTTCACTTGACCCTTGGGTCCAGTACAAAATAAACAATAAACACGGAAAGTCAGTCAGCTCTAGCTGACATCAAACCGTATATAGTTAATAAATCCGATATTGCATCAATATCGCAATATCCGATATCAGTTCGTATCAAAACTATATATTATGTAAAACACAATATCACTGTAGCGATGCGATATGTATTGGTTTGAAATCTCGCTGGATATATTCGTATCAAAACAGTGGGAGAGTCACGCTTCGGCATGAATGGGCCGGCTCGACTGGAGTAATACCACGTCCTCACAGAAAACCGTCGTGAAGCAGTGCATGCGCTGCGTGAGGGAGGGTACCGAAGGGCCAATCCAGAGGAAGGGGGTTAAAAGGTAAGCAGCGCACTTGTGACACCACTGGTGTTGCAGTTGTCCATGGGCAGCGGTAATATCTTACCATCAGGTGATCCGTCGGCTCGTCTGCCACCTATATCATAAAAAAAGATGATTTATTTAGTGAAACACGATTCACTGCGTGTAATCCCCAAAGCTGTATTAAAGCGATATGTATCGGTTTAGTATTACGCTTGATATCCATCCTGATATCCTACGGAACCCCTAAGGAACCGCCCACTGATCCACCTACAGAATCCCCTACGGTACCCTCACGGATCCACCTAAGGAATCCCCTACGGAACCCCCACGGATCCACCTAAGGAACCCTCCACGGATCCACCTACGGATCCCCCTACGGAACCCCCACGGATCCACCTAAGGAACCCCCCACGGATCCACCTACGGAATCCCCCTACGGAACCCCACGGATCCACCTAAGGAACCCCCACGGATCCACCTACGGAATCCCCTACGGAACCCCCACGGATCCACCTAAGGAACCCCCCACGGATCCACCTACGGAATCCCCTACGGAACCCCCACGGATCCACCTAAGAACCCCCACGGATCCACCTACGGAATCCCCTACGGAACCCCCACGGATCCACCTAAGGAACCCTCCACGGATTCACCTAAGGAATCCCCTACGGAACCCCCACGGATCCCCCTAAGGAACCCCCCACGGATCCACCTACAGAATCCCCTACGGAACCCCCACGGATCCACCTACGGAATCCCCTACGGAACCCCCACGGATCCACCTAAGAACCCCCACGGATCCACCTACGGAATCCCCTACGGAACCCCCACGGATCCACCTAAGGAACCCTCCACGGATTCACCTAAGGAATCCCCTACGGAACCCCCACGGATCCACCTAAGGAACCCCCCACGGATCCACCTACAGAATCCCCTACGGAACCCCCACGGATCCACCTAAGGAACCCCCCACGGATCCACCTACGGAGCCCCCTAAGGAAACCCCACGGAACCCCCATGGATTTACCTACAAAAGCTAACTCTGACATACCAATAAAGAATCAATGATATCATTTACGATACGGTATGTAGTTTAAAAACACATCGATTCAATATACTGAATACTGAAATACAAACCGATTCAGCAATATTATAGTTTCAAAAGTATATAGTTTCAGAATCCGATATCAGATATCGTTATACAGTATAAGTGCACATATCAAAATCAGGGAAAGTACACGCTATTTTATCGACATATAATTTAAAAAAAACTATTATTTTTTTGTAAATGATTTTTTTATTTTCATCATTTTAGTATTTTTTTCACAATTTCTCCTAAAATCATGGTATTCACCTTACTTTTTTCAGTTTAGCTTATTTTACATGGCATTAGCTTTCTACAAGTAAAAATTGCTCGTTTATTACTCAAACACAACAGTTTCTATGACCATTCGTAAAAAAACATAAAAAATACAATATTTATTTCCGTCGACAAAATGGGTTTTAGTTTCCCTGATGCACTTAATGAAGAATCACACTATGGCAATAATCTGTTTATCCAATATAAAATATCTGAATATTTATACCCCGTAATTTTTACACCGTTTACCTCATAATAAGTGTCGCGAATAAAGTCCATTAAGCATGTTAGATCAAAGCGAAAAAAAATCAGCTGTTCCATTTAAAATACAATATTCACCCGGCAATCATGTATGGAAAAGCTGATGTTTTTTTGGCTTATTTTAAAATTAAAATAACGGTAAGCAGTCAGGCAGCCTCCTGTGTCTATATGTGTATTTTGTGGGTCAAGCCTGAGGTACATCGAGACAACAGTAAATTGCAGCAAGCTGATGATGATGATTACCTGATTAATCTCATGTAGGACTTTTAAAGAACTTTACATTAAAAAAAAACAAGTCTTTTTTATGTCATAGGTGGCAGATGAGCATACGGATCTACTGATGGTAAGCGATTGCCGATGCCCATGGACACCCGCGACAACAGTGGAGTCACAAGTGCGCTGCCAACCCTTAAAACCCCCTTTTTCCACGGATTGCGCCTCCGGTACCCTCACCTGTTGGTCTAGTGGTTTAAGTACCGAGCCGTGATCCCAGGGTCCTGGGTTCGAGTCCCGGGTGGAGCGAAAAGTATGTTTCGAATTTTACGGACATAGCTCGGGCTTGTGATCATCAATTCGCATTTGGCAAGCGTTTTAGCGGTTAAGCCTAATCCCATCATAGTAGCGATAACTTGATTTCTATGATGGAGGCCTTTGCCCAGTAGTGGGACAGTTTTTAGGCTGATTAAAAAAAAACAATGAAAAAGCTGATTTGTTTTCGCTTATTTTTAAATTAAAATAAAGTTAATAAGGCAGCCAGCGTCCTGTGTCTATAATGTATTTTGTAAGCCAAGCCTTGGAGGTACCTGAGGTGGACATCGAGATAAAGTTAAAGTAAACAAAAGACATCGTGACGCTAATGAAACGAATCTTTCATTGCGTAGGAGTGCAAAGGATAGGGGAGGTACAACAGATCTCATGGGTCGACGGTTTGTCCCATTCAAATAGGCCCCTAAAACAGATAGATTAGAAATTGCTTGCAAGCTGATGATGATTACCTGATTAATCTTCACGAGGACTTTTAAAGAACTTTACATTAAAAAAAACAAGTCTTTTTTATGTCATAGGTGGCAGATGTAGCATACGGAATCTACTGATGGTAAGCGATTGCACCGATGCCCATGGACACCCGCGGTGACAACAGTGGAGTCACAAGTGCGCTGCCAACCCTAAAACCCCCTTTTTCCACGGATGCGGCCCTCGGTACCCTCACTGCTTGGTCTAGTTGGTTTAAGAGTACCGAGCCGTGATCCAGGGTCCTGGGTTCGAGTCCCCGGGTGGAGCGAAAAGTATGTTTCGAATTTTACGGACATAGCTCGGGCTTGTGATCATCAATTCGCATTTGGCAAGCGTTTTAGCGGTTAAGCCTAATCCCATCATAGTAGCGATAACTTGATTTCTATGATGGAGGCCTTTGCCCAGTAGTGGGACAGTTTTTAGGCTGATTAAAAAAAAACAATGAAAAAGCTGATTTGTTTTCGCTTATTTTTAAATTAAAATAAAGTTAATAAGGCAGCCAGCGTCCTGTGTCTATAAATGTATTTTGTAAGCCAAGCCTGGGGTACCTGAGGTGGACATCGAGACAACAGTAAAGTAAACAAAAGACATCGTGACGCTAATGAAACGAATCTTTCATGAGTAGGAGTGCAAAGGATAGGGGAGGTACAACAGATCTCATAGGGTCGACGTGTCCCATTAAAATGGCCCCTAACAGATAAGATTAGAAATTGCTGCAAGCTGATGATGATTACCTGATTAATCTCACGTAGGACTTTTAAAGAACTTTACATTAAAAAAAATCAAAAGTCAAAGGATTTTGTTATGATTTTTTATGTAGCAGATGAGCAGACGGATCACCTGATGGGTAAGTGATTGCCGCCATCCCTTGAATATCCGCAACGCAAGTGGAACCAACCTTTAAGAACCCCTTTCTCCCGGATTGAACATAGGTACCCTCACTCACTCAGCGAAACACCTGTATTCTGTGAGACCGGTATCCGGTCCAGAGAAAATCCGGTCCAACCGGTCCACTCATGCCGAAGCGTGATTCTCCTACGGAAAACGATGATCGGTTGATTACTTACTCTCATGGCACTCTTAAAGAACACTACTTAAAAAAAAATGAAATGTTTACAGGATTTATTATCATGTTTCTTAAACCTCCTTTGGTAATAATGAGATCTTTCACAACCTTTCACCCTGGTAACTTTAGGGAACTTTGTCTTTTTTATGCTAGAGGTGACAAACGAGCAAGCCAGTCACTTGATGAAAAGTAATCAACGCCGCCCATGAGGTTCATGGGCGGCGTTGATTACTTTCCATCCGATCATGGCATGAACATCCGCGAAATCAGAGAGATCGCTAATGTGTTGCCGGCCTTTTTAACCCCCGACGCAAAAACGACGGGGTGTTATAAGTCTGACGTGTCTGTGTGTGTGTGTGTGTGTGTGTGTGTGTGTTTGTGTGTGTGTGTGTGTGTGTGTGTGTGTGTGTGTGTGTGTGTGTGTGTGTGTGTGTGTTTGTGTGTGTGTGTGTCTGTCTATGGCATCGTAGCTCCCGAACAAACGAACTGATTTTGATTTTGTTTTTTTGTTTGAAAGATGAATAAGAATTGAGTGTTCTTAGCCTATGTCGGATAAAAATCGATCCAAGATGGCGGCCGTCACAAAGATTTGGATTTTATGTTTTAACACAACTCCCACGATATGGGTATCTTATAAAAGGACTTGAGTAGCAGAATATATTAATTGTGAAAAATTTCAAATCCAAGATGGCCGCCGTCAGAAAATGACGAATAACCTATTTGTTGTTCCAACTGCCTCAATATAGGTATCAAATGAAAGAGCTTTAGTTGTGTCAGGGTTTTTTAAATTTTCAATTTAATTTTTTCAAATCGAGTACGCTCTTCTCTTGAAGGACCCTAAGTCGTAGCCGTCGGGAAATACTCCTGCAGCTAAACCGTTCCACAAAACTGAGGTGCGTGGTAGAAAGTTCCGCGAGAAACGCACATTTTTTTATGTGATAGGTGGCAGACCAGCAGACGGATCACCTGATTGTAAGCCTTATTAATATTGTTCATGATTTGTATATAATATGCTCTGTCAATTATTCTTGAGGAACTAAACTGAATTCCTTTTATTTATTACTAATAGGGTTACCATGCCCTTACGTCATAAGCGGCAGTCGCGCCATCATTTATTTTCAATACTATATTGACAGAGTATAATTGTTTATCGATTTAGCAAAAGGAACAGGAAGCGGATTGCTAAAGGGGAGATGATTATTTTATAAATATTATAACTTAAATAATATTAATTACCTTTATTATACATTAAATAAATAAATAATAAGGAATATAAATATGAAGGGATTAATGTCTATTAAAACATAATTATAAATTTAAGATTGTTTATTGATAGCGCGGTTGGCTGTCATGGCGGGCAGACTCGGCGATTGTAATCGGAAAAGACAACGCGCATGACTGTCAAATCGTAGCTGTTTACTGACACACGTGTGTAGCTCGTAATTACGATTTTCAAAAGAACTTGTAGTGAATCTTAACTTTAATCGAGTTTATGTGTTGTGAATGTTGGTAAAGGGTTGCACGTAAGTATTTAAAACTAACTTTGTGTTATAAATTTATTTATTTACTATATACATAACCTAGAACCTAATCCCTCGAGTGTCATACACCGAGAATAATGAATATTCCACCTAAACCCCCGGACCCACCGGATGATAGTCTATCCCCATTAGTATTCTCTAATGAGAATGGACTGCATTTCGGGATCCCGTCCGAGACATCTTCTTCTACTTCCTCTAGTAGGAAGCAGAAGCGCCCCGCGGATAACATTGACAGGAGTGTAAACAATACTGAAAAGCGGACTCGTAACAATAAAGATGTTGAAACATCCGTGTCTCAACAGACTATTTACACACATCCAAGCTTCAGTGAGTCATATACGTACAGTGAACAGGACTCCGGTCCTTTCATTGTCCATGTTTCTCGTGCTGAACCCGACCCTGCCGCGGGTACCACTATGAAAACCCTCAAATTCGCTCAATTCCTACACAGCAAAAAGATCAAAGGCATTGCTAAGGAAGGTATTAAAAGTGTTGGACGTAATAGGATCTCTGTTGAATTTAATTACGCTAATGATGCAAATGATTTCGCAAAGGCTCAATGTCTGTCGGATAACAAATACAAGGCTTTCATTCCGACTTACAATGTAACCCGGATGGGGCTTATACGTGATATCCCAGTAGATTGGTCAATGGACCACCTTGTGGAATCCCTGGAATTACCAGAAAATTGTGGCATCGTGCTAAAGGCTCGTAGAATGAATAGGAAGACTACCACCAATGGGAATACCACATGGCTCCCCACCCAGACAGTAGTACTAACCTTCTCAGGGCAAAGACTACCAGAAAAAGTCTACTCTTTCCATGCTTCTCTCCGAGTGGAAACATACCAGCTGCCTACAATACAATGTTTTAATTGTTGTCGTTACGGACATGTTAAAAGTCAATGCCGCTCCCAACCAAGGTGCTACCGCTGTGCACAAAGTCATCCTGGAGACTCATGCGAAGTCTTGGAAGCAGCCTCCACCTGTCTCTTGTGCTCCGGTAGCCACTTTGCTGTTAGCAAAAACTGCCCCGAGCAAACCAGACAAAGAGGCATTAAGGTTATTATGTCCCAAGAGTCAATTTCATACTTGGAAGCCTCTGCTCGAGTCCCAACGGTTAGGCGCCCATATAATGAGGTGGCGAAGGACGCATCCCCTTCACTATCACAACTGTCCCTTTCCAACTATTCACGTCTTATTCCCTCCACGTCCCAATCCTACAAGAAGACTTTCACCACCAGTCCTCGTCCTAGGTTACCTCCACCTTTTAGAGGCTATGATAAACAGGCTCATCAAGCCATCATATCCACCCCCTCCTCCTCCTTGCCTAACGGCTGTGCCCTCCAAGACCCATCCCCTATTCCTGAGGATGGACTGATAGAAACAACGGTAGCGTTGCTTACTATCATTTTATCCAAGTTTAACGATGCTCTACCGTCCAACGTCGCCTCTCAACTTACAAATCTATTTCAAAATATGCCTGTAGAGATTAGGCAAGGCAACACACACAAACTCGGTGAGTCCAATGGCGGACTCCTGCCAGTTCCTTCAATGGAACAGTAAGAGTATCCGCCGCAAAAAAAGCGACTTAATATATCTATTCAACAAGTTCTCTGTGGCAGTTGCTGCCATCTCTGAGACATGGCTGGTGCCTGATTCCCTTTTTAGGGTGTCTGGCTATGCTTGTCTCAGGGATGACAGGGACGACGGCTACGGAGGCTGTTGTCTTTTAATAAAAAGATCATTTTCTTACACCCAACTTCCAATCCCCCCTCACAACCCATCACTCAATGTGGTGGCTGCGAGAATAATGAATATTTCCTTCATATCTATTTATATCCCCCACCCCTCCCCATCCCTTATCCCCGACCTCCTCAACATCTTTACATCTATTCCCTCCCCTATCTTCATTCTAGGGGATTTCAATGTCCATCACACAGCATGGGGCTCTCACTTCTGCGACACATTTTCGACCCAACTGTTGGATCTTTTTGAAGATATGAACCTAGTAGTATTGAACGACGGTTCAGCGACTCGCCGAGTGTCGCCCGCTCAAAACCCCCGCTCTGCGGTGGATCTTTCCATATGTTCAGCACCACTCTCTTCTCTATGTTCTGGAAAATCCTTACACAATCCTACGGCAGTGACCACTTCCCTATAGTCATATCCAAACCCCTTTCTGTCATCCCCGCCGTCTCACCTCCTCCTTTACTCAAATACAAAATTAAGCAGGCTGATTGGTCCATATTTAGACAGGAAGTAGAGTCATATTTGAGTAGACATCTCTACGACCCGCCACCTGACATTGAAACTAAATTGTCCATACTCATGGAAGCATTGATATGTGCTGCAGATGCTGGCATCCCTCAGAAGAAATTTAACCGCAAAAAATTAGCTCCCCCTCCTTGGTGGGACTCGGAATGCACGGATGCGGTTAAACGTCGAAAGGAGGCTGAGGTAGAGTTCAATTTGTCCATGAGTATGGAAAATTATGTCAAATACAAACAAATTGCCGGTCAAACCAGAAGATTGTTGTCAAAAAAAAAGAAGATTGGTTGGGTCAATTTTTGCGAATCCCTTTCACCTAGATCGCCTACCTCCGTGGTTTGGAGAAACATAAGAAGGTTCCGCGGATCCTTGGCTGGAGCTTCCCCATCCTCTAATGACCCCTCTTCCTGGCTAAATGAGTTTGCTTGTAAACTGTCCCCTCCCTTCGTTCCCCCGGAAAATTGTTTCCCATCCAGCTGCCCTTCACTCCAAAGTAGTCACAGGTTCGACCAACCATTCTCCTTAGAAGAGTTGAGCTGTGCTTTGCGCGGCTTAAAAGATTCCGCTCCAGGAGAAGACGGCATTCCTTATTCCTTCCTCTCCCACCTGGGATCTACAGGGGAACGATACTTTCTGGACCTACTTAACTCCATCTTTATGACTGGAAATATTCCAACGATGTGGAAGTCCCAAATTGTCATTCCCCTGTTGAAACCAGGTAAAGACCCTTCAAACGCCTCCTCATACCGTCCCATTGCTCTCTCCTCTACACTCTCCAAAATCCTAGAACACCTTATTAAAAATCGCCTTGAGTGGATTGTTGAATCTCAGAACATCTTAGCAAGTAGTCAATTCGGTTTCAGAAAATCTAGAGGCACCACAGACAGCTTAGCTATCTTAACCACGGACATCAGAACCGCCTTCTCTAAAGAAGAACACTTGGTAGGTGTATTTCTGGACATTGCAGCTGCGTATGATAACGTACAACTTCCGGTGCTCAGACAGAAGATGCTTCGCATGAGTCTTCCAGTGAGGTTAGTCCACTGCGCAATAAACCTGCTAATGGGTAGGACAATTAAAATTAGATCTTACGACAACATCCTCCCCCCCAGAAATCTCTGGCAGGGCTTACCACAAGGTTCCGTTCTGAGTCCTATTCTGTACAACATTTATACATACGACCTTGAGCAATGCGTTTCGTGTTTCAGTAATGTTTTACAGTATGCAGATGACCTTTGTTTATATGTCGCAGATAGATCAATCGATAACATTAGTCGCCGTTTAAACAGCGCCCTTTACTATTTAAATGAATGGCTTCAAGAACACAATTTGTCCCTTTCAATCTCCAAAAGTAAGACCGTGGTATTTTCAAGAAAGAGATCCACCCCGTTAATTGACATTAACTGTAATGGTCAATCTGTGCCGCTCGCTGACCAAACAAAATTCCTCGGTGTCATCCTTGATTCGAGATTGACAGGTGTCCCCCATTTCAATCAAGTGGCCCAAAAATGCGAAAAAGGAATTAATATGCTTAGATCCCTATCAGGTGTCTGGTGGGGGTCTCACCCTTATAGCCAAAAACTGCTCTACAACGCTGTCGTCCGCAGCCATTTGGACTATGCTTCTTTCCTTCTCGAACCCTGTAATAAAGAAGCATTGAACAGGTTAGAGAAACTCCAAATGAAGGCCTTAAGAGTTGTACTAGGAGCAATGAAGTCTTCCCCAAAAATTGCCCTGCAGGTAGAAGCAGTCGACCCCCCACTAGACCTCCGTCGTCAATACCTCTCGGATAGGTTCATATTTAAAACAAACCAATCTAGTGGCCATCCCCTCATCACCCGTCTTCAAAACTTATCCGAGTTGATTTCCCAGCCTTCTTGCAAATATTGGGCCCATAAAAACCCTCCCTTAACAATTATTAGCTTCAGAAAACTCTCTACCCTCACATACTCAATGGTGCAATTTCCTATAAACCCTCTTTTCCAAATTCCATATGATGCTATAATATTCGAACCCCGGATCGTCCTGGACTTTGGAATCCAGAAAAATGATCCCACTGCAGAATATACCTTCAACACATACCTAGAAAGAGATTGGCACCAGTGGCTCCCAATATACACTGACGCCTCAAAGTCATCTGTTGAAGAAACCGTAGGAAGTGCTGTCTGGATTCCTAAGTTCCAGATCATATTAAATTATAAATCCCCTAAAGAATCCTCTGTGTTCACAGGAGAATCCCTTGCAGTATTAGAAGCTCTATTATATGTTCACTCCCACAAATTAAATAAATCAGTAATTTTAACCGACTCTAAAAGCTGTTTAGTTGCACTTCTAGGAAATATGTTTAGGAAAAAAGGTATCTCACCTATAATACTTAAAATCAAGCACTGTTTATTCCAATGTCATCAGGACAATATAGAGGTTGCTTTAGTTTGGATACCAGGTCATAGTGGTATCCGTGGTAACGAGCAAGTCGACACTTGGGCCAGGGAGGCCATCCAGCTTGGCACCACTCTGCAGCATAACTATGCCCTCGACATCTTGCCATCTGCAACAAAAACGTTAAAAGACGATTGGCAAAACAGATTTAACGAGCTCTCTAAAATCAAGGGTCGCCATTACGCAGGCATCCAACCTCTGATCCCCCGGAGGCCATGGTTTTTCAAGCAGAAAGCCTTGGACAAATTTATTGTCTCCACCATTTGTCGCCTGCGCCTTGGCCACGCCTGCACTCCGGTTTTCCTTAACAAAATTCACATTAAAGACTCTTCGATCTGTGAGTGCGGTTTAGAAGAAGGTACGACAGAACATATTTTCTTTAACTGTCAAAAATATCAAGTCTCGCTGTATGACATTCTACCCCCAAAAATCCCCCGCCCTTTTAACATTCCTTTTCTTCTGTCTTTATCCTATTCCTCTGTTATAAAATATTTATGTATATATATTAATAAATATAATATAAGACTCTAAATGAATCTCCCTCTTCACATGTTATTATATATATATATATATTTTTGTCCATATGTTTACATTTTTACGTTGTCTGTTTGTATTGTCCATGTGTATGTTTGTTTTGTTTTAGATGATGTCAAAACCGATTAAAATAGATTCCACTCGTCACACCGGTCAATCTATTAATTAACGTGTCTCTCTAATCACTCGACATTGGCAGAATTATAGATGTGTCGAAAGACACAGTAGCAGCCATTATATTAAAAAAAAAAAAAAAAAAAAAAAAAAAAAAAAAAAAAGACAACGCGCATAATTTTTGGAAAAGTTTGTGATTACAGTGCTGTGAATATATAACTGGATTTCATTTCTACACCTTTCTGAAGCTATCCCATAGCTTCAGAAGTGGGATTGACGAAAAGTTATACTCTTTTCGACTTACGCCTACGAAAGAAAAAGCAACGTGAGTACATTCTTTTTTGTTAAATGTTTATAACGTGATTCATTTGTGAATTTTCTCTTTAAAAAGTGAATAAATTCAATCATAGTTACGATACAATTACTGAAAAATAATGATTCAGGCGTTCATCGTAAGTTCTATGGGAGACATTGTAATTAATTTAACCTTTCAACTGAGGCTGAATTGACAATGTTTGCCTTATCTACAAAACCTTATCTTGGCCGTTTCCCATACAGGGAGAATTAGAGTACTTACTCTACTTTCAATTCATTTAGAAAGTGAGATTTCTTTAAATCTTATCAGAATTATACAAAATTCCAATAAAATTTAAATCATAGAGTGTTTTGTTTATGCCTGCATTGGTCACAGATACACACATCGATTTACAACTTTTTGATTTTTTTTTTACCATAGACTCTTATCATAGACCATTTCTCAAAGCTCGTAGTAATCCCCCTTAATAACAAAATCGATCGAAGAATGTTTTAGGTACTTATTGTTTAAAGTAAAGGACGGGTACTGATTTGAGATACATTATTTATAGTTACTCGCGATGGTTTAATATAACGGGTTCGATTCCTGTGAGTCCAAAGAGTTAAATTTTAGGTGTTCTAAATGTTTGAGTATGAAGTAAGGCATACCGTATGTTGTACCTATTATTGTCACAGTGGCAGTTATGCGTGACAACAATCAGGAGTGATTAAGGTATTTGTATAGAGAATAATTTATACTTAAATGACCGAACATATGGATGCATAAACTTTATCTATATCGAATATATGAAGAGAGGTGGGGGTTTAAAGGTCGGCGGCGCACTTGTGACTTCACTGGTGCTGCGAGTGTCCATGGGCGGCTGCAATCGCTTACCATCAGGTGATCCGTCAGCTCTTCTGCCACGTAAAATCACATATCATATTATAAGCATCAGGAGTGGAAACGACTTAAAAAAAAACAATTTACAAAAACGAACGTTATTTTTACTTTCAAAATTATTTAATCAAAAATTAACATTTAAACCAAAGGAAAACGAAATAACAAAATCTAGGCAACTTCTAATGTACTAAAATATCAATTGCTAACGTAAACACTAATTATGGAACTCAAAATAAAAATGGCTCGCTTGACCGGCCGTAACGATTTTAAGGTCTTGACGCTTCGAACGCAGAACAGCAAAATGAGCGTCCAGCCGCGCCGCTCGCTATATATGGGAGCGGTCAGATAGCAGTGTAGCTCGACGGGGGATGCGCTTACACGGCCTCTCCTGACCATGCGTCGTCCTCGACGCTGTCACCCTGGGAGGAGTTACTGGGACCAGCGGTGTCTGGTGCTAGAGCATCTTCCTCTTCTGGGTCTAGCGATGGCATGGACAACCCAGCCGAGGTTGATGGTGTCGTTTCAGGTTCTTCAGTTTCAGTATCTGTAAGAGGTACAGAGATTAAGCTGCTGGAAAACAGTCATAAGAAGATTCACTCACACGGTCACACCCTTCCTTGCTTATCATCAGTCACTTAATTCATACATCAATCTTAATTATCAGGAACGTTCATCCATCATCAGAGCATGTGTGCACGCACATCAACAACAATAGTCGAGACGTCTCATAGCAATCAAACTAATACTGAGCTCAGGCCTTCATTTACTTGAGTTTCATAGAACTCATAGTTCTTGAAACATGGTATACCTACCTTGTCCGACTATTCGGGCGATAGCGGCTTGACTTAATGTCAACGCTTAGGGTGGAAGGCAAACTTAACAACACCCTGATTTTAGCGCTATGGGTGGAAGACAAACTTAACAACACCCAGAACTAGGCGCTATGGGCGGAAGACAAACTTAACAACGCCCGTATTACGTCGTCACCCTGGGCGGAAGACTAACTTGACAACACCCAAGTTGAGACGTAATTGCCATGGGTGGAAGACAAACTTAACAACACCCGGCTTCATGCCAACACACTTACTCTCGAAGAATGCTGCACAGGTCTCGGGGCACCATTCGCCTCGCCACGGCACCATGTGTTGTGCTGCAGCCTGAGTAGTTTTGCCGTAGGCTCCGCTTAGCAAGCGCAGCTCGTAACGGCCGCTCGGCAGGATTTTGACCACCTTATAGGGGCCACGCATGCCAGGATCGAGTTTTCCCGTACTCTGCGAAAACTTAATAACGAACACATGATCATTTAGATTAAATGTGCGCGGAGGATGTCTCTGTCGGTTTACGCGCTCATCCTGCTTAGCTTGATTATCCCTCAATAGCTGGCGAGATCTGCTTCGGGTGATTTCGCGGAGGGCTTCTCTATTTGGAGCCGTCCCCTCGATGGCCACGTCGCGTACCAGTGCGCGGATAACAGGAGTTGTCGCCTCTGCGCCGATGAGTAGGTTCATCGGGGAAGCCTGCGTAGTCTTCTGCTTCGTGATGTTGAGCACTAATTGAAGCTTCCACAAGGTGTCGGGCCAAGAAGCATTCTTTTGATTGACTTCTATGCGAAGCATATTAAGAACTGTTCTCACGTACCTTTCCACTTGGCCATTTGCATGGTGCATCTCCGGCGTAATATAATGGAGATCACAGCCCAACTCATTAATCCAGGTCACAAAGTCAGCGGACTCAAACATCCGCCCTTTATCGGTTATTATTAGTTTTGGTGCACCAAAAAGGGATACAGCTTGGGAGACTATACGTTTCAGTTCAGATGCATCTTGCCGATACATAGGGTATAGCAGGGAAAACTTAGTGAACGCGTCAACCATGACGAGGACAAACTTATAGCCGTCGCATATAGGTAGAGGACCCAGAGCATCCATATGCAAAGTATGAAATGGCAAGTCGGGTTTACCCCATGACGTGATATTTTGTAATGGAGCCCGGGGCACACGTTTTTTTGAAATGCATATAAGACAATGTCCGATATACTTAGAGACGAACTGTCTTAAACCGGGGAACCAAAAATGGCGCAAAATTAATTCTAGAGCTTTTTCGACCCCAATATGCTCATGTTCGTCATGAAATACCCTGAGGAGGCTAAGTCGGTGTCCTTTGGGTATGTAGCACAATAACCGTGGCTCTTGGCCTACAGGTGTATACTTGTAGTACAAGAGATCGCTCTGCACTACATACCTATTAGGATCGAGATCGCCTTCTCGGAGTTTTTGTATTAGGTCTTGGGTCTCATTGTCGGCTAACTGAGCAATGTGGGCCCAATTACGAGGTCTGGATATTTGATTAATGGAAGGTGCTGGGTTTCGGCTGAGATAATCCGCGTGGGGCATCATTACACCCTTACGGTACTCAATGGAGAATTCAAAATCTTGGAGATAAATCCACCAGCGAGCCACCCTAGGTAGTAGGTCCTTCTTTCGCTCGGTAGACTTTAAGGCGTTACAGTCTGTAACTACCTTAAACTTCAGACCCACTAGGTAATGGCGAAAGTGTTGGAGCGCCTTCACCACTGCCAAGGTCTCGAGCTCATAGGAGTGGTAGTTACGCTCCGCGCCTTGCGTTACTTTACTAAAGTAAGCTACCACCCTTTTGCGACCATCGGAGTGTTGTTGAAGAAGGACTGCCCCATAGCCTGCGCTACTTGCGTCTGTATGGAGTTCGGTGGGAAGACTCGGGTCAAAAATAGCGAGTACCGGTTCACTTGTCAGCTTTTTAATTAAGTCTTTGCGGATGGACTCGTGTTCCGAACTCCAATTAAAATCGATGCCCTTTTTAGTTAAGTGGGCAATGGGAGCCGTTATAGTCGCGTAGTCTTTAATATATCGACGGAAGTATCCGGCAAGACCGAGTAGCTGGCGGACCTGTTTAATATTATCTGGCGGGGACGTGTTAACAAGGGCCTCAACCTTTCTTGGGCTCGGTCTCACCTGACCTCCGCTCACTACCCTACCTAGGTATTCTACCTCGGATACAAGAAAGGAGCACTTCTTTAGGTTAATAGAGAACCCGGCCTGAGTGAGAGTGTTCAGCACTTTGCGCAAAAGGTCTACTCCTTCGCTAATAGTATGACTTAGTATGAGCACATCGTCAACGTATACTAAAACGTTTCCTTCCATAATTAGGTCACGTAGGGTGTCATTAATGATACGTTGGTAAACTATAGGTGAGTTGGCTAAGCCATATGGCATTTTTACGTACTCGAAATGGTCTTCAGGGGTCACAAAACCTGTCAAGTGGGTACATTCTTTTTTAAGGGGTATTTGGTGAAACCCTGTAGCCATATCGAGGCTAGTAAAGTACCTATAGCTACCTAATCGATCAATGTGGTCGTCTATCAGGGGGAGGGGATAGCGATCTTTGATTGTGATCCGATTGAGGGCTCGAAAGTCTACGCAAAGCCGGTCGGAGCCATCGCGCTTCTTCACGAAGTATTATCGGACTCGCATACTCCGAGTTCGATCGCCTAATAATGCCCTTTTCTAAGTAGATCACTGGTTATCTCCCTGACCTTGAGCTTTTCTGGGTATGAAAGTTTATAGGGCCTATATACTACTGGCGTAGGGCTCGTGAGTTTTATGTCCATCTCACCGGTCTTAACAGTAGTTGCAGCGGTGCCTGTTATAAGGTAATCGGAAAACTCCTCTATAACAGTCATGAGACTCTGTAATTCTTCGCCGTGAAGAGGGGTGTTAATTTCAGGCTTACTGATGTTGACGGCGCTGACATGGACACAACCCTCACCCGAACGCGTAAGGTACTGCCTATCCTTAGTCCGTACGTAGGTTATCCCGTCTCGATTCAGAACATCTGTGCCGATTATTATAGGAGCGTTCATGAGCAAAGCTGGGACGACTACTAGGTCAGTTTCGATGGATATATCGCTGAACTCGATAGTTACAGTAACGTACGACGTAGCGATTATTTCCTTTTCGCTAATGCCTTTTAATACGCAACGTTTAGGCTTAGGCTGGCATGGCAAGTATTTAATAACATCAGAGGATATCAGGGACACGTCTAGGGCACCGCTGTCGATCAGCACGTCAACAGGTATGCCCTCTACTACCGCTGTAGTGACATCATTATTTCGCGGGGGGTCAGGCCTATAGGAGCAAAAGTTAACGCTATGCTGATTTCGGGGCTCAGATCGCGCTTTCGCAAAACAAACATCCTCCGTATGTCCTTGTTTCTTGCAGAACGTACACACTTTACTGTTACTGCTAGAACTTGGCTGCGTATTGGAATGCATGGCAGTCTTAGAATTCCTACATTCACGTCCTAGATGACCACGTTGGCCACACTTAAAGCATTTTATTTCCCCGCGCGCGTGCATAGGTTTCACAAACGGACGCTTCTTGTTATTAGTCGTAGAAGTATTTAATTTGTCTCTATTTGGTTTAGCGTAAATTGACAGGAAAGAAACTAAATTGTCCGGAGTTAATTCTGCGTTTGCTGCGGCCGCGCGGATCTGAGGACTATCTATTCCGCGAATAACAATAAGCGTTCTAAGTTCGTCACTTAGACCTTCAACTACCCTCAAGCGTAATAAAGTGCGACGCGCGTATTCTGCGTATGTGCTATATTTGTCCGACGTGGTATTCATTGCGTCAAACAGGATGTTAGCGTAGTCTAACTTAGCAGGGCAGAGTGCCCTAAAATCGCGTTTGAAGTTACTCCACGTTCTTTCGTTTGTCACCCATTCACCTAACCACACTTTGGCATCGCCCTTAAGACCGGAGGCCACGCGTGATAAACATTCATGGTCGTTCCAATTATTCGCGTCCCTAGCGCGGTCCACTTCCTCACACCACGTATCAAAATTATTTATTGCAGGATCAAAAGAAGATACGAAATAATGTTGAGAATTTACTCTGGTAGGTTGTATTGTTTTGATGGCTTCTATCAAAGCATGAGCAAGAGTGGAGGTCTCAGAGCGTGGAGCCGACAATTCTTTGGTACGGTCTGGTAATATTGGAGTTGACGAGTATACGCGGCTTTGTAACCTTGGTGTACTCGATCGTGGTGACTGCCTATCACGACGATCATTTGACAATCGAGAACGTGATCTAGGGGGAGTACGAGTCACAGAGCGGTCGCGAGGCCGGCTACGGCGAGCGTTATGCGGGGAATGCCAATTTCCCCCACGTGAGCGACGTGATGCCCTCGCACTCGGACTCCGTTGGTCGCGGACACGCGAGCCATTTCGTTGCCGGCCACTCGAGCCATGTCGCGAACGGTCAGCATCAGTCGATCTACGCCGGGATTCGCGCCTGTCCCTAGATTTGCGATGGTTACGTTCACGCGACCTACCTCGAGTGGCTTGGCGGTCACGGCTTCGTGACCTTGAGCGTACCATGTTCCAAAGTTAAGCGAATAAATAATTCACTTACCTTGCACCATACGAAAGCAATCACTTCACTACACAAGTCAAGCAAAACACCACAAAATACTAAGCTTATAGAAATATTTTACAAAAGGGGTTAGTTATCTAGTTTTCCTTATTTAGTGGGCTAAGTAGTCCTCAATCCCACTTCTGATATAAGCATCAGGAGTGGAAACGACTTAAAAAAAAAACAATTTACAAAAACGAACGTTATTTTTACTTTCAAAATTATTTAATCAAAAATTAACATTTAAACCAAAGGAAAACGAAATAACAAAATCTAGGCAACTTCTAATGTACTAAAATATCAATTGCTAACGTAAACACTAATTATGGAACTCAAAATAAAAATGGCTCGCTTGACCGGCCGTAACGATTTTAAGGTCTTGACGCTTCGAACGCAGAACAGCAAATGGGCGTCCAGCCGCGCCGCTCGCTATATATGGGAGCGGTCGGATAGCAGTGTAGCTCGACGGGGGATGCGCTTACACGGCCTCTCCTGACCGTGCGTCGTCCTCGACGCTGTCACCCTGGGAGGAGTTACTGGGACCAGCGGTGTCTGGTGCTAGAGCATCTTCCTCTTCTGGGTCTAGCGATGGCATGGACAACCCAGCCGAGGTTGATGGTGTCGTTTCAGGTTCTTCAGTTTCAGTATCTGTAAGAGGTACAGAGATTAAGCTGCTGGAAAACAGTCATAAGTAAGATTCACTCACACGGTCACACCCTTCCTTGCTTATCATCAGTCACTTAATTCATACATCAATCTTAATTATCAGGAACGTTCATCCATCATCAGAGCATGTGTGCACGCACATCAACAACAATAGTCGAGACGTCTCATAGCAATCAAACTAATACTGAGCTCAGGCCTTCATTTACTTGAGTTTCATAGAACTCATAGTTCTTGAAACATGGTATACCTACCTTGTCCGACTATTCGGGCGATAGCGGCTTGACTTAATGTCAACGCTTAGGGTGGAAGGCAAACTTAACAACACCCTGATTTTAGCGCTATGGGTGGAAGACAAACTTAACAACACCCAGAACTAGGCGCTATGGGCGGAAGACAAACTTAACAACGCCCGTATTACGTCGTCACCCTGGGCGGAAGACTAACTTGACAACACCCAAGTTTAGACGTAATTGCCATGGGTGGAAGACAAACTTAACAACACCCGGCTTCATGCCAACACACTTACTCTCGAAGAATGCTGCACAGGTCTCGGGGCACCATTCGCCTCGCCACGGCACCATGTGTTGTGCTGCAGCCTGAGTAGTTTTGCCGTAGGCTCCGCTTAGCAAGCGCAGCTCGTAACGGCCGCTCGGCAGGATTTTGACCACCTTATAGGGGCCACGCATGCCAGGATCGAGTTTTCCCGTACTCTGCGAAAACTTAATAACGAACACATGATCATTTAGATTAAATGTGCGCGGAGGATGTCTCTGTCGGTTTACGCGCTCATCCTGCTTAGCTTGATTATCCCTCAATAGCTGGCGAGATCTGCTTCGGGTGATTTCGCGGAGGGCTTCTCTATTTGGAGCCGTCCCCTCGATGGCCACGTCGCGTACCAGTGCGCGGATAACAGGAGTTGTCGCCTCTGCGCCGATGAGTAGGTTCATCGGGGAAGCCTGCGTAGTCTTCTGCTTCGTGATGTTGAGCACTAATTGAAGCTTCCACAAGGTGTCGGGCCAAGAAGCATTCTTTTGATTGACTTCTATGCGAAGCATATTAAGAACTGTTCTCACGTACCTTTCCACTTGGCCATTTGCATGGTGCATCTCCGGCGTAATATAATGGAGATCACAGCCCAACTCATTAATCCAGGTCACAAAGTCAGCGGACTCAAACATCCGCCCTTTATCGGTTATTATTAGTTTTGGTGCACCAAAAAGGGATACAGCTTGGGAGACTATACGTTTCAGTTCAGATGCATCTTGCCGATACATAGGGTATAGCAGGGAAAACTTAGTGAACGCGTCAACCATGACGAGGACAAACTTATAGCCGTCGCATATAGGTAGAGGACCCAGAGCATCCATATGCAAAGTATGAAATGGCAAGTCGGGTTTACCCCATGACGTGATATTTTGTAATGGAGCCCGGGGCACACGTTTTTTTGAAATGCATATAAGACAATGTCCGATATACTTAGAGACGAACTGTCTTAAACCGGGGAACCAAAAATGGCGCAAAATTAATTCTAGAGCTTTTTCGACCCCAATATGCTCATGTTCGTCATGAAATACCCTGAGGAGGCTAAGTCGGTGTCCTTTGGGTATGTAGCACAATAACCGTGGCTCTTGGCCTACAGGTGTATACTTGTAGTACAAGAGATCGCTCTGCACTACATACCTATTAGGATCGAGATCGCCTTCTCGGAGTTTTTGTATTAGGTCTTGGGTCTCATTGTCGGCTAACTGAGCAATGTGGGCCCAATTACGAGGTCTGGATATTTGATTAATGGAAGGTGCTGGGTTTCGGCTGAGATAATCCGCGTGGGGCATCATTACACCCTTACGGTACTCAATGGAGAATTCAAAATCTTGGAGATAAATCCACCAGCGAGCCACCCTAGGTAGTAGGTCCTTCTTTCGCTCGGTAGACTTTAAGGCGTTACAGTCTGTAACTACCTTAAACTTCAGACCCACTAGGTAATGGCGAAAGTGTTGGAGCGCCTTCACCACTGCCAAGGTCTCGAGCTCATAGGAGTGGTAGTTACGCTCCGCGCCTTGCGTTACTTTACTAAAGTAAGCTACCACCCTTTTGCGACCATCGGAGTGTTGTTGAAGAAGGACTGCCCCATAGCCTGCGCTACTTGCGTCTGTATGGAGTTCGGTGGGAAGACTCGGGTCAAAAATAGCGAGTACCGGTTCACTTGTCAGCTTTTTAATTAAGTCTTTGCGGATGGACTCGTGTTCCGAACTCCACTTAAAATCGATGCCCTTTTTAGTCAAGTGGGCAATGGGAGCCGTTATAGTCGCGTAGTCTTTAATATATCGACGGAAGTATCCGGCAAGACCGAGTAGCTGGCGGACCTGTTTAATATTATCTGGCGGGGACGTGTTAACAAGGGCCTCAACCTTTCTTGGGCTCGGTCTCACCTGACCTCCGCTCACTACCCTACCTAGGTATTCTACCTCGGATACAAGAAAGGAGCACTTCTTTAGGTTAATAGAGAACCCGGCCTGAGTGAGAGTGTTCAGCACTTTGCGCAAAAGGTCTACTCCTTCGCTAATAGTATGACTTAGTATGAGCACATCGTCAACGTATACTAAAACGTTTCCTTCAATAATTAGGTCACGTAGGGTGTCATTAATGATACGTTGGTAAACTATAGGTGAGTTGGCTAAGCCATATGGCATTTTTACGTACTCGAAATGGTCTTCAGGGGTCACAAAACCTGTCAAGTGGGTACATTCTTTTTTAAGGGGTATTTGGTGAAACCCTGTAGCCATATCGAGGCTAGTAAAGTACCTATAGCTACCTAATCGATCAATGTGGTCGTCTATCAGGGGGAGGGGATAGCGATCTTTGATTGTGATCCGATTGAGGGCTCGAAAGTCTACGCAAAGCCGGTCGGAGCCATCGCGCTTCTTCACGAGTATTATCGGACTCGCATACTCCGAGTTCGATCGCCTAATAATGCCCTTTTCTAATAGATCACTGGTTATCTCCCTGACCTTGAGCTTTTCTGGGTATGAAAGTTTATAGGGCCTATATACTACTGGCGTAGGGCTCGTGAGTTTTATGTCCATCTCACCGGTCTTAACAGTAGTTGCAGCGGTGCCTGTTATAAGGTAATCGGAAAACTCCTCTATAACAGTCATGAGACTCTGTAATTCTTCGCCGTGAAGAGGGGTGTTAATTTCAGGCTTACTGATGTTGACGGCGCTGACATGGACACAACCCTCACCCGAACGCGTAAGGTACTGCCTATCCTTAGTCCGTACGTAGGTTATCCCGTCTCGATTCAGAACATCTGTGCCGATTATTATAGGAGCGTTCATGAGCAAAGCTGGGACGACTACTAGGTCAGTTTCGATGGATATATCGCTGAACTCGATAGTTACAGTAACGTACGACGTAGCGATTATTTCCTTTTCGCTAATGCCTTTTAATACGCAACGTTTAGGCTTAGGCTGGCATGGCAAGTATTTAATAACATCAGAGGATATCAGGGACACGTCTAGGGCACCGCTGTCGATCAGCACGTCAACAGGTATGCCCTCTACTACCGCTGTAGTGACATCATTATTTCGCGGGGGGTCAGGCCTATAGGAGCAAAAGTTAACGCTATGCTGATTTCGGGGCTCAGATCGCGCTTTCGCAAAACAAACATCCTCCGTATGTCCTTGTTTCTTGCAGAACGTACACACTTTACTGTTACTGCTAGAACTTGGCTGCGTATTGGAATGCATGGCAGTCTTAGAATTCCTACATTCACGTCCTAGATGACCACGTTGGCCACACTTAAAGCATTTTATTTCCCCGCGCGCGTGCATAGGTTTCACAAACGGACGCTTCTTGTTATTAGTCGTAGAAGTATTTAATTTGTCTCTATTTGGTTTAGCGTAAATTGACAGGAAAGAAACTAAATTGTCCGGAGTTAATTCTGCGTTTGCTGCGGCCGCGCGGATCTGAGGACTATCTATTCCGCGAATAACAATAAGCGTTCTAAGTTCGTCACTTAGATCTTCAACTACCCTCAAGCGTAATAAAGTGCGACGCGCGTATTCTGCGTATGTGCTATATTTGTCCGACGTGGTATTCATTGCGTCAAACAGGATGTTAGCGTAGTCTAACTTAGCAGGGCAGAGTGCCCTAAAATCGCGTTTGAAGTTACTCCACGTTCTTTCGTTTGTCACCCATTCACCTAACCACACTTTGGCATCGCCCTTAAGACCGGAGGCCACGCGTGATAAACATTCATGGTCGTTCCAATTATTCGCGTCCCTAGCGCGGTCCACTTCCTCACACCACGTATCAAAATTATTTATTGCAGGATCAAAAGAAGATACGAAATAATGTTGAGAATTTACTCTGGTAGGTTGTATTGTTTTGATGGCTTCTATCAAAGCATGAGCAAGAGTGGAGGTCTCAGAGCGTAGAGCCGACAATTCTTTGGTACGGTCTGGTAATATTGGAGTTGACGAGTATACGCGGCTTTGTAACCTTGGTGTACTCGATCGTGGTGACTGCCTATCACGACGATCATTTGACAATCGAGAACGTGATCTAGGGGGAGTACGAGTCACAGAGCGGTCGCGAGGCCGGCTACGGCGAGCGTTATGCGGGGAATGCCAATTTCCCCCACGTGAGCGACGTGATGCCCTCGCACTCGGACTCCGTTGGTCGCGGACACGCGAGCCATTTCGTTGCCGGCCACTCGAGCCATGTCGCGAACGGTCAGCATCAGTCGATCTACGCCGGGATTCGCGCCTGTCCCTAGATTTGCGATGGTTACGTTCACGCGACCTACCTCGAGTGGCTTGGCGGTCACGGCTTCGTGACCTTGAGCGTACCATGTTCCAAAGTTAAGCGAATAAATAATTCACTTACCTTGCACCATACGAAAGCAATCACTTCACTACACAAGTCAAGCAAAACACCACAAAATACTAAGCTTATAGAAATATTTTACAAAAGGGGTTAGTTATCTAGTTTTCCTTATTTAGTGGGCTAAGTAGTCCTCAATCCCACTTCTGATATAAGCATCAGGAGTGGAAACGACTTAAAAAAAAACAATTTACAAAAACGAACGTTATTTTTACTTTCAAAATTATTTAATCAAAAATTAACATTTAAACCAAAGGAAAACGAAATAACAAAATCTAGGCAACTTCTAATGTACTAAAATATCAATTGCTAACGTAAACACTAATTTTGGAACTCAAAATAAAAATGGCTCGCTTGACCGGCCGTAACGATTTTAAGGTCTTGACGCTTCGAACGCAGAACAGCAAAATGAGCGTCCAGCCGCGCCGCTCGCTATATATGGGAGCGGTCAGATAGCAGTGTAGCTCGACGGGGGATGCGCTTACAATATAATATATTCTTATCGATCAGAAGTTTGGGTAATTTTTAAAAAAGAAACGCAAAAATAATCCTATCAACGGTTATAATTTTTAAATTAACAAAAATGATCAAATATCGACTCTATCGACACGAAGCTAAATACGTCCGTTCCGTCCGAGCGCTCGCAGCAAAGTGAAGGGGCGATGGCGTGATCCGACTGCCTCTGACGTCACTGCCTCGAAGTGCCAGGAGTAGGGGAATTCACTAAGATCCCTAAGACGGCCTCTCCTGACTGCTGAGCGGCCTCGTCAGCTTGGTCTTCACAGTCTCCCGGCGGGACCTCAGCACTCAAGCTAACCTCAGCTGAGTTTTCTTCAATTGGAATGTTTTCTGAAATAAATCAATCCCCGATTGAGTTTACCTACTCGTCTCACATAAATTGCCTTCAGTTACACATCCCAACAAAACCACAGGCGTGCACTCCCATGATCAGGCTAAGATAGATAACCGTAAGCGAGTTAAAGAGCAAAACAAAACTTTGTCGATAATGACTGAATTCCGGACCCCAGTCACTAGTGACAACAGTTACCCACAGCGTAGCCGAATGTCGAGGCTAGTTGGTTGCCATAATGTCGAGGCAAAATAAACAAGGCCGCAATGTCGGGGCAAAAATAAACATAGCCACAATTTCGAGGCTAAACATGTGCCACAATGTCGGGGCAAGCAAGACAAAAGCCACTGGTCGGTGCTAAATAAAACATAAGCCACTGGTCGGGGCTAAACAAAACATAAGCCACTGGTCGGGGCTACATAAAACATAAGCCACTGGTCGGGGCTAGATAAAACGTAAGCCACTGGTCGGGGCTAAATAAACACAAGCCACTGGTCGGGGCTAAATAAAACATAAGCCACTGGTCGGGGCTAAATAACACATAAGCCACTGGTCGGGGCTAAATAAAACATAAGCCACTGGTCGGGGCTAAATGACACATAAGCCACTGGTCGGGGCTCACAAGACTCACCACCCTCGAAGAATGCTGCGCATGCGTCCGGTGTCCACTCGCCACGCCACTGGACCATGTGTTCGGCAGCAGTCTGGGTCTTCTTCCCGTACGACCCAGCGAGCAGCTCGAGCTCGTACCGGTGATGTGGTAGCGCTCTTACAATCTTGTAGGGGCCACGCATCCCGGAGTCCAGCTTTCCGGTGCTCTGTGAACCCTTGCTAACAAAAACAAGACTTCCAGGAGCAAAAGTACGGGGCTGCCGTCGGCGTTCGTTCACATAAGCGTCTTGCTGCTGTTGATTTGCGGTGAGCAGCTCAGACGCTCTCTGCCTTCTCAATACAAGCAGGGCATCTCGATTTGGATGAGAGTTGTCCAGCGCGACATCTCGCACTAAGGACCTCAAAACTGGAGTGGTCCCTTCAACACCTGTAAGTAACTGCAAAGGTGAAGAGCGCGTGGTTGCCTGTTTGGTAATATTCAGGTTCAGCTGCACTTTCCACAACACATCTGACCACGAGTTGCCTTTGTTTGAGACTTCCACGCGCAACATGTTGAGAACCGTCCTACAATATCTTTCGACTTGACCGTTTTCACGGTGCATCTCCGGGGTTATAAAGTGTATAGAACAGCCCAACTCAGCGACCCAATTTTGGAATGACGAGCTCTCGAACATCCTGCCTCTATCACAAACGATAGTTGACGGGGTACCAAATAATGACACAGCGTTGTAAAACACACGCTTCAATTCATCTGTGTCCTGTCTATACAGGGCATACAACAGGCTGTATTTGGAGAAAGAATCCACAATTATGAGGATGTATTTAAATCCGTTCGATTCGGGCAATGGACCAAGTACATCAGTGTGAACAACTGAGAAAGGAATATCCGGTTTAGTCCAGGACTCTATCGGCTGTCTAGGCGCACGAGGCACTTTCTTATGTGCCAGGCAGACAATACAGTGACCTATATATTTTCTTACGAAAGCTCTCAAGCCGGGGAACCAAAAATGACGCAGTATCAGATCGGTAGTCTTGTCGACTCCGATATGATCATGATCATCATGAAAAACTCTTAAAAGGCTGAGTCTATGCCCCCTGGGGATAAAACAAAGGGGACGAGAGTCTTCTCCGGTAGGTGTTAACTTGTAGTATAACAAGTCGTTTTTGATTAAAAACCGTGTAGCGTCTAACTGACCTTCTCTTAACCTCTGCATCAAATCTTGAGTCTCAGAATCGGCAGCCTGAGCAACTTTAGCCCAATTCCGTGGGTTTTGTATGTGGAATACGTTAGCGGGTTGTCGGCTTAGGAAGTCTGCGTGTTGCATTAGGCAACCTTTTCTATACTCCAACGTGAACTGGAAGTCTTGCATATAGACCCACCAGCGCGCGACACGGGGTAATAAATCTCTCTTACGTTCTGTCAACTTTAGCGAATTACAGTCGGTCACAATTTTGAATTTGATACCGATTAGGTAATGCCGAAAATGTTGTAAAGCGCGAACAATCGCTAAAGTTTCCAGCTCGTAACTGTGATAACGTGGTTCCGCGCCCTGGGTGGATTTGCTGAAATAGCCGACAACACGCTTACGTTTTCCTTCGTGCTCTTGAAGCAATATAGCGCCATAACCCACCGCACTTGCATCAGTATGAAGCTCGGTAGGTAATGTGGGATCGAAAATTGCTAAGACCGGCTCCTCAGTTAAGCATTTTATAACATAGTCTCGAGCCTCGTCTTGCTCTGGACCCCAGATGAACGGTTCACTTTTCCGAAGCAACCTACTAATACTAGCCGTTTTCGAGGCGTAACCGGCGATGTACCTCCTAAAGTAGCCAGCAAGCCCTAGGAACTGCCGAACCTCTTTAACATTCTTCGGTTTTGGGGACTTAACAAGAGCCTCTGTTTTACTAGGGCTCGGCCGTACCTGACCATGTCCAATAAGTCGTCCTAGGTATTCTAGTTCAGTGTCCAAAAACGTACACTTCTTCAGATTAACTGAAAAGCCGGCTGCCGCGAGGGTTTCTAAAACCTCACGTAAGGTATTTAAACCATCTTCAACCGAATTGGACATGATCAGGACATCATCGATGTAACTGAGAACCTTGCCAGTATCCATCAGGTGTTTCAGCGTCTTGGTGATGATTCTTTGGTAGACAATTGGGGCGTTAGCAAGGCCGTAGGGCATTTTTAAGTATTCGTAGTGCCCCTCCGGCGTTACGAACGCTGTTTTACTGATAGAATCATCATCCTTCATGGGCACCTGGTGGAAACCAGTGGCCATATCGAGGCTCGTAAAATATTTAAATCCACCAAGCCTATCTATATGATCATCGATCAAAGGTAGAGGAAATCGTTCCTTAACAGTGACGGCATTCAACGATCGATAGTCGACGCACATCCTATCCTCTCCGTTCTTTTTCTTAACGAGGATGATAGGGCTGGCGTAGTCAGAATGAGATTCGCGAATGATACCTTTTGCCAGTAAGTCATTTACTATTCCGCTTACGCGGTTCTTCTCATCCGCGGAAAGTTTGTATGGGCGATAGCTGATAGGTACGTCACTATTAAGTCTTATCTCCATATTGCCAGTGTTTACTGTTGAGGTCGCAGTACCGCTAGTAAATGTATTTGAAAACTCAGATATCAAAGTCAGTAAGCGTTCTTTATCTTTACCAATTAAAGGCGTCTTGATGTTATCGACCCCAACAGTAGCCACATTTTGAACATGGTCTACCCGTAATAACCGCTGAGAATCCGTTGTTCGGATATATGTGACCCCTTTACGATTTAAAATATCGGTACCTATCAATATAGGTGCCTGGATGCTATCCGAAGGCACAACATATAAGTCAACTTCCAAAGATAATTCAGGAAACTCTATGACAGTATTTACATAAGACGTTGACTCTATATCTTGACTGCCTATACCACGTAACCGGCGATAGGTTGGGTTTCTATTTAAATTTAAATGTTTTAGTACAGATTGAGAAATGAGCGAAATATCAGAACCGGAATCTACTAAAACATCAACAGGTAATTTTTGAATTACGGCGGGCATCACATTGTTTCGTTTGGAGTCGAGCTCAAACAAAAATTTACGTTACTCGCAGTATTAGTTTTGTCACTCGTCTTAGATGCGATGCGTTCCTTTGCGAAACACGAATCTACAAGATGTCCGCTTTTCTTACAAAACGTGCAAGTTTTAACAGGTCTGGAGCTTGATTTTGTTGGTGGAATCGACGTAGAAGTGGGTACATTCACTTGCGAGGTCACGAGATTAGACTCCGACCTAGGTTTCTTAGGACACTGTACCTGTTTATGTCCTACACTACCACACAAGAGACAAGCCAAACGGTCATATTTTAAATGTTCGCGTTTACGTGGGTTAGACGCACCAACGCTTGGTAAGCGGGCAGGATTGTTAGACGCACTAGGTAAATTTTTAGGTTTCAAATAGACAGATAAAAATTCAACAAGATCTTTTGACAGCAGCTTAGCATTGGTGGTAGCGGCTTTTACTTGTGGATCGGTAATCCCTCGGACTACTATAGCGGCCTTTAACTCGTCTGAAATTCCCTTAACGATGTTCAAGCGCATAAGGGACTTTCGCGCATATTCTGCATACGTGCTGAATTTATTAGAATTAGTGTTCATCACCTCGAACAAAACGGATGCCATATCAACTTCGTGTGGACACAACGATCGAAACTCGGCTTTGAAGTTGGTCCAAGTTCGGTCATTGGTCACCCAGTCGCCTAACCATGACCTAGCGTCCCCTTTCAGACAGCCACCAATGCGTCCGAGACACTCACGATCGTCCCAATTATTTAGATCGCGCCCGCGATCCACCTCCGCCGCCCACACATCAAAGTCATGTATGCTGGGATCAAAATTTGAAATATAATAATGGGTAGATCTTACTTTAAACAACGAGGAGAGTGCGCCAACAATCCTGTCCGCAGCGTCGGTCGCCGTGTCGTTACGCGACGTGTTGGCAGGCCCAGAAGTCTCCACGGTTGCGACAGGCACCCCAGCGCCTCCAGGAGCTGATGACGGCGTGTAGGTTTCAGCACTAGGACGGGGTAACGGAGTCGAAGAAGACACCATGCTCACGGGCAGTCGGTCTTCAAGTGCATTTAGTCTTTGCAATATTACATTTAAAGAGTCATCACGGCTACATTCGCGGTGGCTAAATGAATTATCACGACGTCTACGCGGTGTATCGAAGTTAGGAGACCTATTCCGATGCCTAGGCGATCTAGTTCGAGACTCTCGGGTTTCGGCCCGACGATTAGAACGCAAGTTAAGGCTTGTACGCGAGTCACGACGACGCTCACGAGAACTACGTCTACTGTTTTGTCTAATAGGTGGAGTCTCGCGACTAACTGATCTTATTTCACGGCCCGGCATCTTTACGAAATGAAAGAAATATCACTTATGCACAAAAACAAGCACTATTTACGCGTGGAATGTAAAATGCAACACTAACGAATATGGAATGTTGTTTTTACTGCACGGGTAAAAATTAAAGTAGAGCAAATAAATACGATGGCAAAACGGTCAGAACGCGTGTATGAATCCCACTTCTGATCTTATCGATCAGAAGTTTGGGTAATTTTTAAAAAAGAAACGCAAAAATAATCCTATCAACGGTTATAATTTTTAAATTAACAAAAATGATCAAATATCGACTCTATCGACACGAAGCTAAATACGTCCGTTCCGTCCGAGCGCTCGCAGCAAAGTGAAGGGGCGATGGCGTGATCCGACTGCCTCTGACGTCACTGCCTCGAAGTGCCAGGAGTAGGGGAATTCACTAAGATCCCTAAGAATATATATATATCGGAATCAATAATAAATACTTAATTATTGATTGAAAGTTTATTAAGCTGTGATGTTGTCAGTTTCAGTGTTCGATATGGAGAGAGAGAAATGTCTAAACCAGGACTATAGGAATTTTAGTGCCGACCCAGGAGAACCCAGGTATAAGGGTCAGGGTCCAGTACCGGCAGACTTAAGGCGTCAGGCTAGCTGCGCATCTTGGCCAAGAGTATCCAGGTGTGAGGATCAGGCTAAAAGGATTTTTTCGGAACAACCAGGGGTGTCGCGGGTGCGTGATACTGAGGTTGATAATATTCATACAAATGACGGAGAGCGTCAAGGACAACGGGCGTTTCGTCCGCAAGAGGTAAAGAGCAGATTTCTTCGCACGCCTTCGAGATCGAGGCGTAGCCGTTCGTCGAGTGCTGATTCTCATCACCGTGAGGGTGACAGAGAGAGATGTACGAGTCAACGACGTTCAAGACCAGAGGGCGTATATCCATATATACATCCCAGACGTGTTCGGAAGAGATGCCACTATCCCGAATCTGAAAGTGAGGATGAGCAACCAATTCCGTCAACTTCTAAGAAACCTAGGCTTTTAGATCCCACTGAAAACATGCTAGATAAGTTTTTGACCATTTTGCAATCAGTGAAGAGTTCAGAAAAGTCGAAATTACCTTTTAACACTAATATTATCCCAGAATTTGATCCCATGTCAAAGGAACAAACTGTTTTGACTTGGCTGACAAAGGTTGAAGAGTGTTCGGACATTTATGGCTGGGAAGATAGGGAAATAATTCACTACGTCTTACCAAAGTTGACAGGTGTAGCGAAGACTTGGTATCAAAGTTTGCCAACGATGATGTATACTTGGACTGAATGGAAAAAGAAGTTGATTGAATCTTTTCCTGTACGCGAAGACTATGCTGAACTCTTGACTGAAATGCTTGGCAAAAGGGTAAAATACGGAGAGTCACTTGAACATTACTATTATGCTAAAATTAATTTGTTAAACAGATGTAAGATCTATGGGCGTCAGGCTGTCGATTGCTTGCTATACGGCGTAGAAGATAGGGCTGTCAAAGTAGGTGCTCAGGCTGCGCAATTCTCGGAGCCCGAAATGGTACTAAAATATTTTAGGACGGTGAAAATAGGCCATACTCGTGACAATCAGGATTCTGGTTCTAGGTATCGGAATGAACGTAAAGGTATGCCAACATTTACGTCAAAACCAGCAAGTCCAAAGATTACTTGCTACAATTGTGACCAAATTGGTCATCCAAGTTTCCGGTGTGATAAGCCCCCAGCTAAGTGCGTCACTTGCGATAAGTTAGGTCATTTGTCTCTTCACTGTTTTAAAAACAAACGCGTTAATAAAGACCGTGAAAAGGATACTAGTCAGAATAACAATAAAAACGAAAAACAAGTTGCCCAACTATGCTCATCTGAAGACCTGACCGCTAAGTACATGCTTGAGATCAAAGTCAATAACCATTATTTAGATTGTCATCTAGACTTAGGGAGTCAATGTTCGCTTATAAAACTAACAAAAGCTAAGGAACTCAACTTAAACATTGTAATGCCAGAAGATTTACCTGTTCTTAGGGGTATTGGTGCTAACATGATTTCTCCTACAGGTATGACTACTGTTTCCGTCGAAGTTCAAGGCATAAAAGAAAATATAAATTTATATGTAGTTGAAGATTATGTAATTAAACAGTCAGTCCTATTAGGACATTCCTTTACCGAGAAACCAGATATCGTTATTACAAAAACTCCTACCGCTGTAATATTTAATAAAATTCCTAGCGTCAAAATGCATCTTGTAACTAGCGATGATGTTGAAATTCCATCGAATACTTTACGCGCTGTGCAAGTTTCTACTGATCCTAGTCTAGACACGCGAGTTTATGTCCATGGTTCTGTTCGGGGCCCAGAAGGAAAGGAATACTACCTTCTTCCTGGAGAGTACGAGGTCAAGGGGGGGCGTAGTGCGCTACTGATTTATAATGTTTCACCCAGTATAGTCACGTTACTAAAAGGAGCTCTCTTGACTCGGGTGCAATTTAAAAATAGTGACAATTCGACAAATATCCTAAACTCATGTAATGTTACGATCTGCGAAACCCAAAATAACGACGTTCTGAACTGTAGTGGTGCTTTGAACGAAGAAGAAAAATTTTGTTTAAAAAAATTAATAAAAAAATATGAGAACTGTTTTTCAAATGGACTTGACGATTTGGGATTCACAGATCTGACTGAAATGATAATTGAACTTGACGATTCAGAACCGGTCGTCTACCGTCCGTATCGTATGTCTTATGCAGATCGCGTTCTAGTTAGAAACATGGTACAGGAAATGGTCGAACACGGCATTGTTAGAGAATCCACCTCGTCTTACGCGAGTCCTATTGTTCTGGTACAAAAGAAAACGGGAGATAAACGCTTATGCGTGGACTACCGAGCGTTGAATCGAAAAACCAAAAAAGAACATTACCCTCTTCCTCGGATTGAGGATCAATTAGATCAGCTAGCGGGTAATAAGGTCTTTACATCACTTGATCTAGCTTCGGGGTATTACCAGATACCGATAGCTGAAGAGTCTAAATACAAAACCGCTTTTGTGACACCAGACGGCCAATTTGAATATAATCGGATGCCGTTTGGTCTCGTAAATGCGCCTTCAGTGTTTCAGCGTACTATTAATAAAATACTTTTCGAGGCTAAGATCAAGTACGCGGTAGTCTACATGGACGACGTCCTTATCCCAGCTAAAGATGTTACCGAAGGATTGCAACGATTGGAGGAAGTCTTAGCACTTCTTCAAAAAGGTGGCCTAACACTGAAATTAAATAAATGCCACTTTTTCATGAACAAAATAGACTTTCTCGGTTACGAGGTTAGTTCCGAAGGCATACGACCTGGCGAAAGAAAAACTGAAGCGGTATCTAAATTCCCAACACCCAGGAATCAACATGAATTGAGACAATTCCTCGGCTTATCGAGATATTTTAGACGGTTTGTTAAGAATTATGCCATCTTAGCAGCCCCACTAACTGATTTACTAAAAAAGGACAATAAATGGCTATGGAGTGAAGGTCAGGAAGTAGCATTCGATAAAATCAAAGCTTTGTTGGTAGACAGACCAATTCTTGCGCTCTATAATCATGGTGCAGAAACTCAGTTGCACACCGACGCCAGCAAAGATGGGCTAGCTGGCATCTTGTTACAAGCTAACTCAAACGGCGTGTTCCAGCCAGTGTCGTATTTTATTCGAAAGACTAATGCGGACGAGCAAAAACTCCACTCGTACGATCTAGAGACGTTGGCGGTAATTGCGTCATTGAATCGGTTTCGAGTCTATCTCATCGGAATCCCTTTTAAGATATTCACCGACTGCAACGCGTTACGTGCGACGATGATCAAACGCGATTTGATTCCACGAATCGCTCGCTGGTGGATACAGTTACAAGAATACGACTGTACCATCGAATACCGGCCGGGATCACGCATGTCTCACGTCGATGCGCTGAGTCGTAATCCAGTTAATGAAGGCGAAACAGAGCCTACATGTTTTGATGTTCTAACCATCGAAAACCA
This sequence comes from Marasmia exigua, assembly GCA_019059595.1. NCBI lineage: Eukaryota > Metazoa > Arthropoda > Insecta > Lepidoptera > Crambidae > Marasmia > Marasmia exigua. The sequence continues at coordinate 17,028,705 of CM032477.1, read as the reverse complement.
TGAGCAAGACTGGATCGCTACTGTACAGTCAGCAGACGAAGAGGTTAGGAAGATAAGAGAAACGTTATCGGATCCTAATTCAGAACAAGTGATGGACATCCACAAAAACTACAAATTGAAAAACAATAGGGTTTACAGGATAGTCGGGGATGAAATCAAATGGCTGGTACCAAAAGGAGTTCGCTGGCAAATTTTAAAAATGAATCACGATGACGTCGGGCATTGTGGTTATGATAAGACGTTGCAGCGGATACGTAAAAATTACTGGTTTCCCAGGATGCGTAAATTCGTAAAGAAATACGTTTCGTCCTGCCTCGAATGTTCGCACCATAAAACACCTGGCGGTAAGCGCGAAGGTGAACTGCACCCTATAGAGAGGCCGAGTGTACCGTTTCATACGGTTCACGCTGACCATTTGGGGCCGTTCATAAGAAGTAAAAAGGGCAATTGCTATTTACTAGTATTAGTCGACGGATTTACTAAATATGTAAGCGTAAGGCCAGTTAGAGATACTAAATCGGCGACCACGGTAAAGATTCTCAAAGACCATATCGGTTACTTTGGTGTCCCAACACGCCTCATTACCGACAGAGGCACGAGCTTTACAAGCGGGGTGTTCAAAGAGTTCGTTACGCTATACGGCATCAAGCACATTATGAATGCAGTAGCAACTCCCAGGGCGAATGGACAAGTTGAGAGATTCAACAGAACTATATTAGACGCACTCTCTACTTCAGCCCATGGTAAAGACGAAAAGTCCTGGGATGATCAAATTCTCGACATTCAGCTAGGGTTAAATACAACTACTCATAAGACCACGAAAAAAACTCCATCAGAGTTACTCTTCGGATTTAACATTAAGTGTAGAAGTGAAGGCATATTAAGTGAGGTTTTAGATGACACCGTAAATTTAACATCAGTGGATAAATTGGCAGAAGTTAGGGACGAAGCTGAGAAGAGAATAAGGGACTCTCAGGTCAAGGATAGGGAAAGGTTTAACAGCCATAGGAAACCCGCGAAAAATTACTTGGCAGGAGACCTAGTACGTGTAGAGCGACAGGTTCCTAACGAAGGACAATCACAGAAACTGGTTGTCAAATATTAAGGTCCTTACAGGGTGGTAAAAGTACTTCCTAATGACAGGTATGTCATCGAAGACACTCCTCTATCACGTAAAAATAACCGTCGTTACGAAGCTGTTGTAGCAGTCGACAAAATGCAGCCCTGGTTAAATTTTAGTAGAAACCTGGATAGTTGTGAAGAAAGTGATTCAGACAATGATTAATAATATGAGTAAAAAAAAAAGTTAATAAAAGTTATGTTCATGGTTTTAGTACAGACAGCCACACATCTGGTTACTACTATCTGTCAAAAATTCCCAATTGATAATAAACCGAACATGTTTGACATTGAGATAAGAATCAAATAGAGTAATTTGACGGTTTTGTATACTTTGATGTGTGGCTGTGCATACATACTATGTATACCTATTTGTGTTATTATTACAGTGTCATGTATTATCAATATTAAGTATCTGATATATTTTATTATATTGAAAGCTCGTGACATTCTTGAGGAACGTAATGGATTCCTTCCTTCCTTTTGCTCCTTTGATTTATAGACAACGGAATTACCATGCCCTACGATGTAAGCAGCAAGCCATCATTTATTTTCATATCCAAAATAATAAAAATTACATATTTTTTTTAAAAAAAATACATGTATCTAATCCATTTTTTTTCACACGTAGCTTAAGAAATAAAAAAAAAATCTTTTCTGCATGTAATAAGAATAATAAGAAAATAAATAAAGAAATAGTGTAATAAGAAATTAATGTTATTTACTGTATAATTGTAATTTTTATTCCGCGAAGGGACTCGCTCGCACAGGAAGGCCGAGCTGTAAGCCTTATTAATATTGTTCATGATTTGTATATAATATGCTTTGTCAATTATTCTTGAGGAACTAAACTGAATTCCTTTTATTTATTACTAATAGGGTTACCATGCCCTTACGTCATAAGCGGCAGTCGCGCCATCATTTATTTTCAATACTATATTGACAGAGTATAATTGTTTATCGATTTAGCAAAAGGAACAGGAAGCGGATTGCTAAAGGGGAGATGATTATTTTATAAATATTATAACTTAAATAATATTAATTACCTTTATTATACATTAAATAAATAAATAATAAGGAATATAAATATGAAGGGATTAATGTCTATTAAAACATAATTATAAATTTAAGATTGTTTATTGATAGCGCGGTTGGCTGTCATGGCGGGCAGACTCGGCGATTGTAATCGGAAAAGACAACGCGCATAATTGTTGGAAAAGTTTGTGATTACAGTGCTGTGAATATATAACTGGATTTCATTTCTACACCTTTCTGAAGCTATCCCATATGATGGTAAGCGATTGCCGCCGCCCATGGACAGCCACAACACCAATGGAGTCACAAGTGCGCTGCCGATCTTTAAATCCCCCTTTCCCCGTATTGGGCCTCCGGTACCCTCACTCACACAGCGAAACAGCACAATGCTGCTTCACGCCAGTTTTCAGTGAGGCCGTGGTTTCACTCCGATCGAACCCATCCATGCCGAAGCGCGGCTTTCCCACGGTCAAAAGGCTATTAGACCGCCATCCATCGAGATGACTTACCCAGCATTAAGAAGATCAAAAGGTAAATTATGAAAATGTTCACAAGTTAACACCCTGTAGTAACCACAACCTAAAGCCAGGCTCGGAGTATATAGACTTGTGAATAAACGTTTAAAATAGCACTAACACCGGAAAGCGCTTATTTAGAAAACGGTTACCGAACCGTTTTGTAAATAAGCACTTTAATCAATAATAGCCAGCCCTTTACTTCGTTTCGGGACATAGCTCCACTTTCTACTAATAGATGGCGCTACGTGTCGATTGCATCGCGCAAGCGTTTCGTATTCTCGGATTACCTATAAGCGTTGCTGGTGTCTTTAGGATTTACCTCTTTACAGGTCATTTCACTTAGTACTTCGTTCCTTAGAATGGGAAAAAATTGTTCAGCGTTTTTCGTTAGCAATCGAGCAGGTGGTTCGGCGTTGTTTCGGTAGATGTCACTATGCATTTTTACATCGCGCTAGTAAAGCGTGTTTCCGATACAATGAGCTCCAGCCGCCGCCCCACATAAGTAATTTTAAAAAATACGGGAAAATGGAAATAAACCAGATATAATAAAATATTGGGAATAGTATTATTTTGCAAATAAATGAATTCTGATCCGAAATCGGCCAGCTAGTCGACTGTTGCGTCTATCTCAATTTAATTAAAAAAGTTACTCTATGATAAATAGTATAGATATCTAATTTTAGAAGCTTATTTTTAACGTGTAGGTGCCATGTCAAATATCTCGTGGTAGCAATAAAAAATACATGTCACATTTCATACATTGATCAGATTTTTTTATATGACGAGCAGACGGAACATGATAAGCTATTAGCCGTCGCCCATGGACACCCTTAACACCAGTTGAGTCACAAGTGCGTTCAACCTTTAGCTTAGGTAAGCACGTCTTGTGTGACAGAAATTAGACCACAGAAGAATTACAAATAATACTTAGTTACATATACGAGTACATCACACCCAAACACTGAACGAATACAAGTGTTAATAACACGAATGGTTTGTCCAGTGTGAGGATTGAACTCAGGACCTTTGCCGTATGAGGCTGGGTCACTACCGACTCGAAACCGGTCGAAATCGACTCGAGTGCTTATTTTAAAAAGCCTACTTTTACATGCTCTTCGTTAATAAACCCATCTCTATTAACGGTTAATATGAGTTTGTGAGTCACCGTTCTTGGATTCGAAAATAATCTATTTTCAGATCACGTCCGCTAGAGGTCCCCGGTCCAGATAATCTTGCGTAATTACAGACTTACCCGATAAAATATATTCGGAATAATAATACGCTACGCCAGCGTTTCCCAAACTGTGGGTCGCAAAACGGTACCGGGGCTTCTAAATAAATTAGGTATGTACTGTTAACAATGGATATATGTGGCGCCTTCCCAATGTCCGTCGCAGCTGCACTACAATGAGGTTAGGGACTCACCTAGGGGGCGGCAGCAGCAGTGAAAGGCATGGCGCCTCATATTTCAATCATTAACAGGTACTAATTCCAGCATTTATGCCTTGCTTTGAATTAAAGCGAAAATTGTGCCGGTTAGTCACGCACAGTTTATGTTATCTCCATAGGCAACTGTTATCTTTCACGTTAGCTATGTATGCCGTGTGGTCCCCAGCAGAGTAGAATAGGCCACCCTCACTCTTACCGAGGTGTCGTAAAAGGCGACTAAGGTAAAGCTGTTGGCATGATCATCAGCACCCAGAGAAGGAAAACTCTGCGTTTATATCAAAATCCTCGCCAACCCGTCTGCCAAGCGTGGTGAGTATGGCAATTACCCCTCATGTGATTGAGGGAGGCCCGTGCCCCAGCAGTGGGGACTTAAATGGGCTGACGATGACGATGATGTCAGCAGATCCAGATCTGCTGATCTGTCACGTATATGACATTGTATTAAGTATAATATTATTCTTGGAGCTTTTACCGATTCGCTCCGTTCGGCGTGGAAACCTTAAGACCGTGGGTGCCCGAGGCCCACAAGTGTTTCCGTGAGTTGTCTGTCCGGAACTGGAGGACAGACAACTCGCGACATTTCAGGTGACAGTAATGCTGCAGCTACCTCAGCCAACGCATAGGAATGGCCATTCAAAAAGGTTAACCCGCCAGCATTCTGGACACAATGAGTAGCGGGGCAGACTACACTCTTTTGTAAATATTTTTCATCTCATCCATCATCTCTGTTCAATAATATTCTTCTTTTTGTTTATTTTTAGGATACTGTAAATAGGTACTTTATTCTAGGTCCAGCGATTCGAAAATGTAATTACCGTAAAACTAAACAAAGTGTCATTTCGCGGCCAGATACTGTGAGTGTTGTGTGTCGAGAACAGGAGAAAATAGTGAGTTAGTGAACAGTGGTACCGCAGGTGCGCGTAGTAAAAGACTGCGAAGGAGGGTAGACCGTTTTGTCTGCCAGTAACATCTTACCCGCAAAAACTTCAGTTACTCCGTGACCATGGCGCTTGCAACAGTGCCGAAATATCGGAAACTCAAAAATAAGGTACATGGCAGAAATCTCGTAAATAACTTTTCTAAGCTATTTTTTTATATTCTTAATGTTAACTGTTATATTTCAAACTATTATTATAAAACAAGTCTATTAACTGTCCTTGGAGATGTTCTTACAAGGACCTCATTACCTCATTAATATGTTAGACGAAATTACAATAAACTAGTTAACTAGGTGCATGATTTTTTTCGGGCTACCAGCAGCTGCCTCCTGGCTGACTGGCTGCTCTACCAACATCATATCTACCAATTCAGTCAATCTATTGACTGCCTCATTGGCGCAGTGGGTAGTGCGTCGCACTTTAAAACGACGGCTGCGCTTGGAGTCTCGGGTTCGATCCCCGGGTTGGGCCAAAATTTGTACTTGAGTTTTTCTGTTACATAAGAAATGGACAACATTTCAAAATTGATAAGCTCTGAAACAAAAAATACCAATTCTTTGTTTACTTTTCCGCTGCTCGAATATATATTTATTCATTTTTTATATTGCTTATTTACTGAGAAAAAAATTAAAAACTAAAAAACGTAAGATGACGTCATCGGACGGCAGAATGTAAAATATTTCTTTGCTTTGCACATTATAGTTTTAAATTTACGTAATGCCAAACTCATGACATGTAACTGTAAAAAAAAAGACAACTTGTCAACGTTGAATGTATGAATGACGTTGACAATATTGACACTAGTATTATTTACCTTTGACAGTAGTACCTTTTTTTTATTAAAACAATGATAAGCAAAGGAATATCGCTGTATTCAGCCGTCCAATGACGTCATTTGGCGCTTACGTCTATTTAGAATAAAAAGAATTTCAATAATTATTTTATGCATGAAAATGGACAAATTTTGAAAAAAGAAAAAATATGGGTCTGTTAATTTTATGTCTACTTTCATATAAAAAAACAATATGGACATGTTAAAAATTTGAAATGTTGTCCATTCTCAGTGTCAACCCAGAGTCTGGAAGTAGGCGGTCTTGTACCCCCGTGCCTCGGAAAGCACGTTAAGCCGTTGGTCCTGCGCCCGATCCCTCTCCGGTCGTGTCACACTGGTGTCCCAAGGCAAGGGAATAGAGAGTCCACTTGGGTTTTCCACCAATACCGACACTCGGTGTATAAAATACAAAATTTAAAAAAAAATGAAATTCAAAATTCAAAAGTACTTTATTTGCATAGGCTTATACAGCTCTTACAAATCGTCATACATGAAAAATATAAATTATAACTATGTATATTATACATGTAATTACACATATATGTCGATACAAAAAATATACTAAGAAATGAATAAATATAATGTGATTCTACCACCGGAATCGGAAAGTTGATTCTGACGAGAAGATCCGGCAAGAAACTCTGCAGTTACCTACTCTTTTAAATCGCCAAAATTTTTATAATGATGATACTGTAATCATGGGTGTAGGGCTAGGCGAACAGTTTATCATTTCCACAAATTCTTGTCATTTAAGTAATCATTAACTGTATAATAGGCTTTTTCTATTAAATATTTTTTAACATGTATCTTTAAAGATGTGTATAGTATGTATACAGGGTGTAAAAAGACCCTTAACGAAGCCGAATCCTACGTATTCAGCACATCATCAGGACCATTTTTTTCTTGTAGACTATACCTGGGAACACAACAATTTCCAAGTTATTGAAGGTCAAAGTCAAAATAAAAATCAAGATTTTGATGTAAATCAATTTTAAACCTTATTACCTACGTTTTGTCCAAAGAAACTTGTTCAAAATTTTAAGTATTTCCTAGGGAAAAATAGCTTCAAAACGTACAGCCCGCAATGTAATGTTTGAGAGCGGGGCGGGGGCGCCTCCGTGACGCGTGCGGCGCGGTCCGGTGAACGCTGTTCATTGCGTTGTCCGTTTATAGGATTAAAATTGACACCAAAAAATCAACTACGTTTCCCATCAATATTTTTTTGTTTTAAAACTTGTTTTAATGGTCTGAGTGCGTAGGCAACGGCTTTGTTAAGGGTCTTTTTACACCCTGTATAGATCATACTTAAAAATTTGTTTGTAATAAATAAACTCAAAAACTATATTAGCATTCTATTATTGAATAAATTTTTGAAATCATTTCAGATTTTAAAAATTTATTCAATAATAGAATGCTACATTATCCCTGATTAACTAGGCTGTAATTTACCAAGGGACGATTTATTGCTAAGGAAAAATATTTAGGCAACGCTGCAAACGGAAAAGTTGGCCATATAATTTCCTGCAAAGGACTTGTTGGGAAAAAAAAAGCAATAAACGTAATAAAACGTAATAATAGCGTACCCCGGGTTCCAGAGTGACAGCGAACGCAACCGAGAATTGCACGCTAAGATGGGGGATTCTTCTAATAAGCCATTCGTAGTAGTGTATTATTTTAATTAAAGAAAGGGTTCAGGGTACTGTCGAGCTACTCTGCACTCTGGTGCAAAGAAACACTGATATACGTTTATTCCAAGAAAATCTGCAATAAATCGTAAGAGCAACAATAGGCACGAGTTATACCGCAGATAGATAGATACACTTTTTTGCACACAATTTACAGATCTTAGTCTAAGTTATTATACTAAAACAATGTAGGCGGTCTTATCGCTAATAGCGATCTCTGCCAGACAACCTCAGGGTAGAGAAAAAGTATAGCGAATTAAGAAAAGGGGTAAGGCAGTGCAAGTCAGAAAAAGAGAAAAAAATAATATAAGACATTGTATAAATACGAGACTGGTGTACACATACATACATTATATTAATAAATATATACTAGCTATAACTACTATTACATACTTGTAAATTACAAAACAAATAAACATACTAACAGTTTATTGGATTGATAGATACGTAACCTGGGAAATAGGAGACAATGAAAGGAACTACAAAGGTTTAGGACGGACGCGACTCCTCCGAGAGTGACGGCTATTCGATAAGCGCTCTCCGGAGGTCGGGTTAGTTGTACCCTCTGTCCTAAATGAGTTAAACTTTAAGAGTCCAGCATCAGCTCTTTTGGCAGTCCCATTGATAACCGTAGCTATTCAAAAACTGAAAACCTTATTTCTTTTAAATAATTGACTATAATAATATCTTCCAATCGATTACGGCTACGGCCGCCAATCTCTACGATCAGCCACGTACGCTATTATAGTGCTCTAGTATGTGCGCAAATACAAGTGCACTCTGGATTCCCTTACATTCATAACCCGATGGGACACCAGCGTGACACGACCGGAGAGAGAGGGATTGTTCGCAGGACCAACGTCTTAACGTGCTTTCCGAGGCACGGGGGTACAAGACCGCCACCTTCCAGACTCCGGGCTGACACTAAGAATTTCTTAGATTAGAAAAAATAATTGGCCCGACTCGGGGATCGAACCCGGGACCTCTTGCACAGCCGTCGCTTTAAAGGGCGACCTACTAACCACTGCGCCACCGTGACAGTCATCGTTACAGTACCTACTTAAAGTATTATGTCGGTCTCGAAATAATACAGGCACAAGATAGATAGACGCACACAAACCTACAAGCGCGCGCGCAGTCACCTCCGTGAGGCAGCGACAAAACTATAACAGAACGTATGCGGGAGAGACACGATACTATTTTATTATTTGATAGAAATGGGGTGAGCCCTGCGTCTCATAGCCACTGCGACCAGTAGATGATCTATTGTGGCAGCCCCGTAACCTATTACAGCACCTCATGCAGCTCCAGTTCCAGGATAAACCCGAGAATGGAGCTGATGGGGGAGCTCTTGATCTCGTCAGCCGAAATCATGTGTGCTCCCAGGTGCCGGCTTCTGCAGCGGTGCAGCGCCATGCACTCGCCGAGGACGTGGATAATCGTTTCCTCGTCCTCGCGACAGAACCTGCAGATTTTGGTATCTGTAAGGCCCATGTTGTGCAGGTGCTTGTTTAATTTGCAGTGCCCTGTGAGGGTCCGAGTGAGTGCCCTAACATGTCCTCTACTCAGTTTTGTTATCTTTACAGCTCGTCTCTGATCGAACGCCTGTATCAACGCCTTAGACTGTTCTAGTCGAGGTAGTCTTTTCCAGAATTCAGTGCTTTGTTTTTTCTCCCAATCTTTTAACTCGAACCTGACCATGCAGGCTGGAACGCCACATATTGGTTCCGGTCCGAGTAGTGGGTATGATACTAAATCCTAGCGCATATTTCAACGAACTCTTCGATAGAGTCGGTCTTTTGTTTTTATTTTGCTGCTACAGCAGCACAGTAAGACATGTTTGGGAAACGCTGCATTATGCAAAGCAAACCCTGTGGAAAGTTTCACGTCCCTACTGAGGAGCATCCGACCGCCATCGCGCTGAGATGGACACGGGGTTTTGGTTAGCTAGTCGCTCACTACGTTTATTCTCCATCTCTAGTTCAAAGCCCGCGTGCTTATTTGTCCCTCCTAATTCCCAGTGTCTAAGCTGTCACTGAGCTGTCAGCGAGCCCAGGGCACGCTTGGACTATGGTCGAGAGGGCCTTATTTTTAAGCGTTACGACCGAATCGGAGTTTGCCTCTCTTTCACACGCGATGTGTGTCTCCTTTGTTTGGATGCGACAAGTATATTTTCGTTCGTCACGGGACTCGGGATTCGGGAATCCTGGGCTTAATTCCCGTCCCGACTACCCGAAGCCTGGTAATCACAATGAAGCGACTGCCGTCTGACCTTCGCAACCACTGGGGAACCAGACCAATGGGATCACGACTACAATATTGTAGTAGGCATCCACAATTTTGAGAAACTATCCGAGGAGGTTTCCTCACAATGTTTTCCTTCACCGCCGAGCTATTGTAAGAAATATGCACATAGATTTGAAAAATCTAGAGGTGCATGCTCGGATTCGAACCACGACCCCTTGTATCGAAGGATGTTCTTATCTTAGAATAGAGTAACTTCAGTTACTCCGAGACCATGACGCAAGCTACGAAATATCAGAAACTCAAAAATAAGGTACGTGGTAGAAATCATCTTAGTGACCGAACATGAAAGTTTAAAACAAATTAGGATGATCTGAACTTTGAAGTAAACAATGCACTTAAAAAATTGTCGACGGTCTTCGGGTGGGACTCGAAAACCGCGATCTATTCATAACCGGGCAGTTGCTTTACCGACTAAAATAAGTCGACGAATTTTGTAAGTGCTTTTTGCTTCGCCGTGAGCCGACGATAAATAAATTGCAAAAAAAATTGCTATACCCAAAAAATATCACTGAACTTTGCTGTATGCCAGCGTTATACTTAATATATGTAGATATTACGCCACTAGGCACTGGAGCATAAGTGATCATCACACGAATCAAATCAAATCAAATAATTCTTTATTTGCATAGGCTTGTACACAGCACTTACAAATCGTCATACATTTGAATGATTTAAGACTATTTATAAGTTATTATTTATTATTTGATAGAAATGGGGTGAGCCCTGCGTCTCATAGCCACTGCGACCAGTAGATGATCTATTGTGGCAGCCCCGTAACCTATTACAGCACCTCATGCAGCTCCAGTTCCAGGATAAACCCGAGAATGGAGCTGATGGGGGAGCTCTTGATCTCGTCAGCCTGAGATCATGTGTGCTCCCAGGTGCCGGCTTCTGCAGCGGTGCAGCGCCATGCACTCGCCGAGGACGTGGATAATCGTTTCCTCGTCCTCGCGACAGAAACTTGCAGATTTTGGTATCTGTAAGGCCCATGTTGTGCAGGTGCTTGTTTAATTTGCAGTGCCCTGTGAGGGTCCGTGTGAGTGCCCTAACATGTCCTCTACTCAGTTTTGTTATCTCTACAGCTCGTCTCTGATCGAACGCCTGTATCAACGCTTTAGACTGTTCTAGTCGAGGTAGTCTTTTCCAGAATTCAGTGCTTTGTTTTTTCTCCCAATCTTTTAACTCGAACCTGACCATGCAGGCTGGAACGCCACATATTGGTTCCGGTCCGAGTAGTGGGTATGATACTAAATCCTAGCGCATATTTCAACGAACTCTTCGATAGAGTCGGTCTTTTGTTTTTATTTTGCTGCTACAGCAGCACAGTAAGACATATTTTTGGGAAACGCTGCATTATGCAAAGCAAACCCTGTGGAAAGTTTCACGTCCCTACTGAGGAGCATCCGACCGCCATCGCGCTGAGATGGACACGGGGTTTTGGTTAGCTAGTCGCTCACTACGTTTATTCTCCATCTCTAGTTCAAAGCCCGCGTGCTTATTTGTCCCTCCTAATTCCCAGTGTCTAAGCTGTCACTGAGCTGTCAGCGAGCCCAGGGCACGCTTGGACTATGGTCGAGAGGGCCTTATTTTTAAGCGTTACGACCGAATCGGAGTTTGCCTCTCTTTCACACGCGATGTGTGTCTCCTTTGTTTGGATGCGACAAGTATATTTTCGTTCGTCACGGGACTCGGGATTCGGGAATCCTGGGCTTAATTCCCGTCCCGACTACCCGAAGCCTGGTAATCACAATGAAGCGACTGCCGTCTGACCTTCGCAACCACTGGGGAACCAGACCAATGGGATCACGACTACAATATTGTAGTAGGCATCCACAATTTTGAGAAACTATCCGAGGAGGTTTCCTCACAATGTTTTCCTTCACCGCCGAGCTATTGTAAGAAATATGCACATAGATTTGAAAAATCTAGAGGTGCATGCTCGGATTCGAACCACGACCCCTTGTATCGAAGGATGTTCTTATCTTAGAATAGAGTAACTTCAGTTACTCCGAGACCATGACGCAAGCTACGAAATATCAGAAACTCAAAAATAAGGTACGTGGTAGAAATCATCTTAGTGACCGAACATGAAAGTTTAAAACAAATTAGGATGATCTGAACTTTGAAGTAAACAATGCACTTAAAAAATTGTCGACGGTCTTCGGGTGGGACTCGAAAACCGCGATCTATTCATAACCGGGCAGTTGCTTTACCGACTAAAATAAGTCGACGAATTTTGTAAGTGCTTTTTGCTTCGCCGTGAGCCGACGATAAATAAATTGCAAAAAAAATTGCTATACCCAAAAAATATCACTGAACTTTGCTGTATGCCAGCGTTATACTTAATATATGTAGATATTACGCCACTAGGCACTGGAGCATAAGTGATCATCACACGAATCAAATCAAATCAAATAATTCTTTATTTGCATAGGCTTGTACACAGCACTTACAAATCGTCATACATTTGAATGATTTAAGACTATTTATAAGTTATTATTTATTATTTGATAGAAATGGGGTGAGCCCTGCGTCTCATAGCCACTGCGACCAGTAGATGATCTATTGTGGCAGCCCCGTAACCTATTACAGCACCTCATGCAGCTCCAGTTCCAGGATAAACCCGAGAATGGAGCTGATGGGGGAGCTCTTGATCTCGTCAGCTGAGATCATGTGTGCTCCCAGGTGCCGGCTTCTGCAGCGGTGCAGCACCATGCACTCGCCGAGGACGTGGATAATCGTTTCCTCGTCCTCGCGACAAAACTTGCAGATTTTGGTATCTGTAAGGCCCATGTTGTGCAGGTGCTTGTTTAATTTGCAGTGCCCTGTGAGGGTCCGAGTGAGTGCCCTAACATGTCCTCTACTCAGTTTTGTTATCTCTACAGCTCGTCTCTGATCGAACGCCTGTATTTATAAGTACTTAATATATAATAATTTACATGTTAATACTTATAAATGTTGATACATAAAATATACTAAAATAATAAATAAACATAATGAGATTCTACCACCGGCTCGGAAAGTTGTTTCTGGTCGAGAAGATCCAGCAAGAAACTCGCCAGTGACTCTTTTTAAACACCAACTTTTTATACAATGGTTTAACTGTTGCCAACATCTCTCCATCCAAATACCCTTGGAGCGTCGAGCAGATCCGGTGATGGATTAACCTTTGATCAAACCCCCACAGGCGTGAATGGCTTACCAAGTAGTGTCAATCCGTCACTAGGCAAATCATTACCAAATGAAAGTTAGTCACAATACCTATCTGTCAGAGGGTTTTTTGGAAAACATCAACAAAATTTTACTTAAGTACGTATTTTAAGTGCTCAAATTTAAAACTTATTGCACTCCCGTACTCCGTAATAATAAAATCTCAAAAAACAACGCATCTCGATACATACATACTACTACAAAAGTTAACGATTTAGTATGGACAAGTATTTTTTACAGATATCGATATTGTATTCGTATTTCTATTTAACTTAACATTTATTTATTTTAATAATAATAATTCTCACAACATCTCATACGTTGACCTGATTCCCAACTAAGTAGCTTAAGCACTTGTGTTACAGATATCAGACAACAGAGGAACACAAATATCATCGCACGAATGTTTGTCCAGGTTGGGGATCGAACCCACGACCCACACACACGATTTATTTATTACAACGTATGAAATATTGTATCACTATTATTGTATTCTAATAAATAAATAAATATTTTTTCACAATATCACATACAAAGATCTGACTCCGAGATAGGTATCTCAAGCACCTGTGTTACGGATATCAGAACCAACAGCGGAATTACAAATATATACATATAATGATGGGGCAGAAAGGTACTCGAGTGGAGGCCGCGTACAGGAAGTCGATGCCGTGGCAGGCCCTCCACAAGGTGGACCGACGATCTGGTGAAGGTCGCGGGAATCCCTTGGATGCGGGCAGCACAGGACCGATCTGTGTGGAGTTCATTGGGGGAGGCCTATGTCCAGCAGTGGACGTCTATAGGCTGAAATGATGATGATGATGACATTTTATACTTTTCTTTTGAAAATACATACTTATAATACATAGAAAACATCCAGACCAATACAAACAGACGTGTTCTTGCACACAAATGTTTGTACTGTGCCGGGATCGAACTTGCAACCCTTGCACCAGAGGCAGCATTCACTACCACTGATCCAGACGAGCGTCAAATTCTATTTTGTATATGACCTGTAAATTGGTTGAAATAAATTATATTTTATATAATTTATACGATACTAGCGGCATTCTTTAAACCTGAGTGCTCTGGGTGCACTTTTTTTAAACATTCCTTTTTTTTAAATTATATACTTATAGCCTTTGTTAAACAGTAATATAGCATTCTACTCATGTTAATATACGCTCAGTAATTTATTTCGTTTATTCGTTTTACACTCTAAAGGCATTTGCTTTAAATTGCTCCTATTTATTTTAATGGTTTTCAGAATTATATTGTTTAACCTTTAAACGATTTTTAAATGTAATAGTTTTATGGTTTGTGAGATATTGTGTTTTATGCTAGTATTATTTATTTTGTTTTTAAGTTTTTAAGTATTTAAATATTTTTCTTTTGTAACGTTAAGTAAATATTTTTATTTTTGTATGCGAATACAAAGTATACGAACTAATAACAACAATGTCTACGAATGTAACCATATTTTAAGCAAATAAAATATATTCCATTAGAGGCGACCCAGTAAACAATAACGTCGTAAATTGGTACTGTCACCACCACGTCAGTGTAAGATGTAACATGTAGATTGACACTCTCGCTGCAATTTAAGAACAGGCGTGGTGTCAGTATCACATTGTCATTATTTCCCCCTCTTCTTCAAGTAAACTTAAACAATAAAATTATCTTCTTAAACAATAAAATTTAAAAAAAAGTTAAAAGGTTTATTTATATTTATTATAACATATTAGGTATAACAAACCTTGTCGTTTACAATATTTGTGGTGACATGTTTATTAAGTAAATATATACCTTTATCAAGCAGTCAGCCCCCAATCTGACAGTGTTAATGTAAGGCAAGATTAACAAACACTTTAACGAAATTATATGTTTACAAGTTAAAGTAAAGTAAAAAAGTATGTGAGAGACATCGCTCTCTCTGTGTGCGTGAGTGAGTGAGTGTGTGTGTGTCTGTGTTAAACAGCGAATACTGTTTTAGTCGGTAAAGCAACCTTGTGATATTTGTGATGACACTCATCGATCTTTTATAATAATATCTTATCTGGTACGAAACATTTCCATGCAGCATGTTGCCCTATGTAATATTTTGTACCTCCCGTATCCTTTGCCTACTCACGAAAGATTTGTTACATCAGTGTCACGATCGGAGTGAAGGTAGTGCAGGCTTCTGGTTTCGGATCATCGTTACCTAGAAGATACATTCAGCATTTGGGGAATGAGGATTGAAGTGCTTGTAGTCTTCTTATATCGGATAAGCGTTACCTAGAAGGCAAATTCTGCCGCTGGCCAGTAAGTCACATTTACACTAAAGATGTTCTTCGATTCGATCCTATTTACATCTTCATCAGCATGTTGTTTGTGGCACAGTGCCATGTGCCCTTTATAATATCAATAGATGTACTGCCTCCTTGACGCAGTGGGTAGTGCGTCGCAATTTAAAGCGACAGCTGCGCTTGGGGTCCCGAGTTCGTCTATGGATCGGGCTATTTGTACCTGAGTGTTTCGGTTTAGAAATTGTCATTGTCAGCCCGAAGTCTGGAACTTGGTGGTCTTACACCCCGTGCCTCGGAAAGCACTTTACTCTCTGGCCGTGTCACACTGATGTCCCACCGCAATATGAGGGTAAGGGAATAAAGAATGCAGTTGTGTTTGCGCACACACTTCAGTACCTACTATAATATATCCTGCGTAAGTGGCTGATCTTTGAGAATCGCGCCTCAGCCGAAATCATTTGGAGGATATTATTATAGATGTACAGATTTCCCAACACAAAAGCCAGGTCTCCTCAATAGAGCAGCGTACAAAAAGACAATTAATATAAAGCGCAAATGTTACAGAACAAATACATTTCCCTAACGACGCCGGTCGGCAAACAAAAACAATCACGTAACAGAATAAAAGTTACCCCAACACCTGTTATTTGTAAGTAAAAAGAGGGCAACCGGCGCTAGTTCCTCGCGAACAAACAGTAATGTTTTTATTTCGGTTCCAATGTCCTGTGAGGGCGTTGATAGTGATGGTCAGGTTTTAGTCTTGTGAAAAGAATGATAGATTAGAAAAACCAACTCGTTTCTGTACAACTTGCAACCTGCGAGCTAGCATATTATTGTACCACCAACCTTTTTTTGTCGCTGGGTAATGCCCCTGAAGTGCAATGGGCCGACGTCGCCGACGTTCGACGGCGCCTTATGCAGACCCTCCTGCTGGGGAGTAGCAGAGGGATATCGGGCTCGCCTCTAGCGCGGGCTTCTCCTAACTAGAGGCACGCTGAATAAACCCCAGCGGTTTCCCCTCATCGCTCTTAAGTGGGGAGGAGTCATAGGTTTTAAAAAGGGTGACCACCAACCTGCAGTCCGATTTAAGGTGTCGGGTAGGGCACACTAGCGGCGCCAATCGATTCTAATTTATAGCTAATAAACCGGATCAAATTTTACAATTTTACAACCTCTCAGTTAGCACTTATACTATTTATTAAATAACCATGCACAAATGCGGACCCAACATTTGTACGCGAAAAATTTATTCACGCTAAAAGTGGCCGCTTTTGGCGGTAATCAATTTTTCACGTACAAAAACGCACCCAACATTTGTGCATGGTTATTTAATAAATAGTATAAGTGTTTGCCGAGAGGTTATAACCCAGAAATTATTTAAAATAGATCCGGTTTAGTAGCTAACAATTAAAAACTAATAGTGTCGCTAGTTAAAGCCGTCGCCGTCGCCTTAAAGTCCTCATTATCAGAGGTTTTCAAGGTTACAAGAGCGATTAAAATTGTTTTTTGGCATAAGTGATTGCGGCCGTTTCGCAACAAGTGGAGTACCCAACAGAAGTGGGGTGCCTACCTTTACCTCCCCTTTCCTCCGGATTAGACCTCTGGTGCCTTCACTAATTCGGCGAACACAGCGTAAACGCTGCGTTACGCTGGTGTTTTCTGTCAGGCCATGCTCTACAAATCATAAACGCAGTAAGAATTTGGAAATTGCAAAAGTTCTACTGTAAGAAGGTTGAATTATTTTCACTAGCGTAATCTTTCACGGTCAAAACCTTTGTTAACACCTTCCTGCACCATTATAATATTTTGGTCTTTTCGGACAAGAGCGATTTCGTCCATCACTAGCTTCCGTTAGTGGCCATTAGTGTCGCTCGGTTGGATTGGCGCGCGTGTGAGGTGGATGTTAAACTTTATCGCACAGAAAGGGTTCAGGTAAGCTAGTAATAACGTCGGACGCTGCTTCGGTCGCCAGATACGTGATCGGGTTCCTGAAGACTCTTCTGAGTCCGGCCGTTAGCGTTTCATTCCGGTGCGCCCCCGGACGGCAGGCGCCCACGAAAAAAGAGACGGAATTTAGAAAATAATGTAATATTTTCACAACTTTATTAAAAAAACTATAGTTGTATGTCTCTCGAAAAAAAATCTCTTTATATTTTTTTGACACAATACACAAAGTTATATAGATTAGATACACTCCATTGCACAAAATTTACAGATCTTAATCTATATTATTATACTAAAACAATGTAGGTGGTCTTATCGCTAATAGCGAAAAGTATAGCGAATTAAGAAAAGGGGTAAGGGGGAAAAAAAGTCTGTTTAAATACGAGTATGGCATATACATACATTATATTAAATAAATATATACTAGCTATAAATACTAATACATACTTATAGTAAATTACAAAACAAATAAAAATACATACTAACAGTTTATTGGATTGATAAATACGTAACCAGGGAAATTCGGACAATAAAAGGAACAAGGTTTTGGAAATTTAGAAATGATCTTTAACTTGGGACTTGAAAATAGAGAGGGATTCGGATTGCCGGATGGAGAGGGGTAGGTTGTTTCAGAGGCGGGTGGATTGGACAGTGAAGGATTGTGAGTAGGAGTGTGTGGAGTGGATGTTGTGTATAGGTTTTGGGTAAGTAGGTGTTTAATTTAAAAATATGATTTGATTACTTACCATCAGGTGTCCCGCTGGTTTAGATAAATCTTTGTCCCCTCTAGCATAAAAAAACATGCATAATATATTGGTTACCAAGTGGAGTTTGGAAACTCATTTTTTTTCTGGGTGCCTGCCGGCCAGGGGCGTACTGGATTTGAACCCGGGCCCGGACCCATTCCGCCTGCTCCCAGCCTCGCCAAGAATTATGAGGATAATGAAAATCACTTCGGCTTCGACCTTATTTGGCCTTGTTAACCCTGTTTTATCGCACCAAATGGAAAATGAAAATTGTTAAAGTGGGTGAGAACTTTTCCTCCTTTACGATTTGGAGACGGGAAAATCGCTCCGAACTTCGGAAGGGTTGGTAATAAAGAGTTGCACTTGATTACGGAGTTTAGAGATAAGGAAATATTTACACAAAATTAAATTTTGCACTTTCTTTGTCTTTTATTCAGACTCTAATTGTTTGAAAGTTTCTTTTCAAATAATTTGCTTCTCACGGGCAAGCATGGCCCACATTAGACCTCATCTTTACTTAACATCAGGTGGTATTGAGGCCAAATGCTTGTCTGTCGAAACATAAAAAAAAAATTAGAGTCCGACTACCGTGATATCATAGTAAGCACCTTTAGTAGAAGGATACGACTTAGAACAATCTTCACATATCTTCAAATATATATTGGACAAAATGTATTTTAAGTAAGTATATCAAATTTTCTACATTATGAATTAATTGTTGGTGCAGCGATATCAAAGATTAATGGACGGATAATAATATTACTATCCATCCATTAATCTTAGATATCGCTGGATAGACCAGGTCGAGAAAGATCTCGGTCACCTACAAAGGCCGGATTGGCGACAGGTGGCTGAGAACAGAACAGAATGGGCGAATTCTCTTGTGAGGCCAAGATCCACTTCGGGCCGCTGAGCCAGTGTAGTAAGTAAGTATGTAAGTAATTAAGGCATATCTGTCCACTTTGTATAAGCAATCTTGTTGAGCTTTCGACGATGAATAAGCATTTCTATTTAAAAAAAATGCTATCCGAGTAATACAAGTCGTTACTAGCACACAGAGGGTCGTCGGCATCCGCCCCTGTATAATCAGCTGAGCTCAGGGGCGGCAATCGCGCTCACAAATCACTGAATGAGGCGTTAGTACCTTATGTCTATCGACCAACTAATCCAACTATTTGGTCTTTGTACATGAGATTCGCGTTATTTAGAATATCATATTGTATTAATATTATATTGAATAAGAATAAAATCATTTATTCAGCGCCAAACATACACAAAATAAAAATAGAACGAAATGGACATTAGAATGGCACTGAAATGGGCTCCACTCAGCATGTCCCGCAGTGTAAGGGACACCACGACGCTGGTCTTCCGTGGAGTCCAGAGGAAGTGAGGGGCGTCACTAAGCCTGTGTTCTTGTATATTTTGCAGCTAGGTATATTTGAAACTTTAGTTACATGACCGTCAGCTTTTGCCAGAGCTTTGCCTCTACCTTATAGCGTGACCACTGGAAACCAGCGTCATGGTGATACTCATCGCCACGGCACATGCTGAGTGCTATTTGGCACAATATTGTAAAATATTTTTTCTTATGTGTCAAATAAATGATTTAATTTTTTTCCATTATTTCTTTTTATCTTTACACTACAAGATGTAGTTTTAATTAAATAGTAACCCTACTTATTACCTCGTTTGTTTGAAATTAAAATTATACTGCATACAAATACTTTAACAGTATTTAGGTGTTAAAGTATTTGTATGCAGTATTTTAATTGTCATAGTAAATATTAATGGTAGTACTATTTCATTATATATTTAACTGTGCTTTAATGGACAACATTTAGGTTTGGAATAGGTTTTCAGAAATATAATTGTTCATTCAATAGTTATGAATGATGAAAGTCAATTCTGCCCAACAAAAAAGAGTCACTTTCAAGATTTTTTTCCCCAAAAAGAGTACAATATTATCTAATTGGCACATTACACACCTTAGAAATATGGTCTTTCATCAAAATAAAAATATACTACAATAACTTTTTGTGTTTTTATAGGAATTATTAATATGTTTGTGTCTAAAAAAACTACATTTTCATACTTTAACCCCTATTATTTAGGCTGCGGTAGTCGCTTCTCATCAGGCGAGCCACATGCTTGTTTGCCACCGTGGTAATAAAAAAAATATCAATAACTAGCTAACTGAGTATTCAGGCGTAATTTTGATGCAGAGGAAGGAAGCAGTGGAAAAAAGCCGTAATAACACCCACTAGAGTATCCAAATAATTAGTTGTATTTAATAGGTTTAAAAAGTATACACGGTATCTTGGTCACATGGAGACAGTTAAAAACGAGTAATTGTCACAATATTGCCAGTGTCTGATTAGACAAAAAGCAGGTTTTACCCATACGTAATTTACTAACTTTGGGTCAGGTCATGGGTAGAATGTGATGTTGTGTGATTTCTCAATATTTTATTAAATTTAATAATTAGGTATAGTATTTTAGCTGCAAAGCAAGAGAGGGAGGCCCGCCCCCCGCTCCTACCATTAGATGAGCTCAGGGCGGTGATCGCGAGGCGTGAAATGAAACCTTTTAAATCTACACTGAATGAGGTGCTAATAATACTTAGGTATCTATCAACAAAATGTGATGCAGGAGAAAACCACTATTTACGTACTTACATAGGTATTATTTTGTACCCAATTCTTTGGAGGTCTGATATCCGTTATACAAGTTCTTAGTATGGAATAGTTTAAAAAGAGTTCTTCTTGATATTTGTAAAAGCCAATCCAACATTATTTCCGCATCTAGCGGCAGTAATCGATGCCGTCGTGATGTACCTAAGTAGATGACGTCAGAAACCTCCCTCAAAACTTCTTTAATGAATAAAGCATATATTTTACCTATGTATGGCTCCAAACATCTACAATAAACTTCCTCAAAACTTAAAATTATATAATAAAATATATTTACAAATAAACGTAAACCAATTCTCTATCAATACTATAGTATAGATGATTTTTTTTAATGATCATTTTGACGGAATCCTATGGATGTATGCAATTTATTTCTATTGACATTTCTAAATACCGAACTAAACATTATTTATAATACCTATACATAGAATTATTATTCTATGTACCTATATACTAACACAGAAGACCTCAAAATTGATCGATTTTTTTATTGTTTGTTTTGTAATCTCTTTTTTACCGGTCAAAATATTTTAAGCTGCGTGTCTCTTTAAACACTTGACATTGGCGGAATCATTGCGTCGCTGAACGTTTGATTGAGTCCACAAAGAAATAAAAAATACCTATGTAAAATTCAATTTAAATTGAATTCAAAAATGCACTTAGTCATACCGAATAATATTTGTTTTTAATTTAAATTTGGCACGCCAAATATTGGCAAAACATGGTAAAACTTTAAATCTGTACCAACCGACGTTATGCTCTGTATGATATGTTCCTACACATGTTTTCGTAAATAAATATATTTATCTTTAGTTATTCTGTCAAAATTGGCCGTATAACCATGCATAACGATCTACCATTGAAATAGGCGTTGACTGTTAGATGAGTACCTAGTTGGTATATCGGATTTTTATTTTACACTGCATGTTGGCTACGCCTAATGTCCCTATCTTAAAGTCTCTAAACCACGCCAATTAAATAAAACTACTTTTGCACTTATTTTCCATACACATATAATCACACAAATAGACAATATAGAAGTATCAAAAGTAAAGGAAATATACAAGGCATGGATAATATAAAAAAGGATGGTTGTGGCCGTCGCCAACACTGCATACAACTGCGCTATAGCATGGATATATCGTTGGATAAAGATTGGCCAAATCTGCCCTAAGATGAATTACTACTTTTTATACGGGGGTTCAATTACAAAGAGGTTATTAAAAAATCTAACGAGTTTATGCACGGCGGCGCGCGTACTGGTGCGACGACGGCTAAAAGGGTGCGCATCAGTTTTTTTCTTTATCTCTGGAAATTACACCAGAATGACGTCAGCGGGTCTTGCAGAAAAATTCTCCGAGCTAGCTTAAGCCGTGGTGACTGGCACTTTAATTGGCATTAGAAACTTAAACGCATTTTTGTGTGAGGCTGAGGACACAGAGAAGTTCGGAAAATTGTTTTATGTTTAAAAGTTACGTGCTTACACTTTAAAACATAAAAGGTTACATAGTTATTATACTTTATTAACGCGTATTCAGGTGGGATTTGAAATTACAAATTGAAATTTTCAAGTGCGTTATTTACTTAAGATAATTATAGTTAATTTAACCAAAAGGTAACTATGGATCAAAAAAGCGGCCCTAAGCTGTAGAATTTGTGACGTTACGGCGTGTAGAGCAACAACACCCTCCCCCATGCCGCCATAATGGAGGTACTCCACTATTTTGGAGTGCCCTCGTATCTGGTAGTCCTGATTGAGGACTAGCTATATGAGAGGGAAGTAGTTTATGTGGATAGAGACGGCACCTTCAGACGCCGCACGGTGGAGACTGGTGTTCCGCAGGGGTCAGTTCTCGGACCCCTGCTATGGAACATCGGCTATGACTGGGTCCTACGCGGCACCCTCCTCCGGGGCAGGTTAGTCATCTTTTATGCAGATGACACGCTGATCACTGCCCGGTTGGAGGAATTTGATGGTAAGCGCAGCGCCGTAGCAAGATCGTCGCGCGCCGCGGACCTGGTCGTAGGTAGAGTGCGGCGTCTGGGATTAGAGGTGTCGTTGGAGAAGACCGAGGTGTTTTTTCCCTCGGTCTTCTCTAGAGAGATTCCCCTCTCGCAGGCACATAACCACACATAGCTGTCGGAAGGGCCCAGGTTGGGTGAAGGCAGAGATGCGCTATCTCAGCCTCACCCTGGATCCGTGGTGGCATTTTGGCCTGCATTTTTAACAGGATGTCACCGCGGCTCCTCAAGGCAGCAGACAAGCTTTCGTAGTTGCTGTCCAACCTGGGTGGACCAGGCTCCAGGTGCCGGTGTCTTTAGGCCGGCATCCTGCGATCGATGATGCTCTACGGGGCGCCAGTCTGGTCCGACTCCCTAGCAAGAGAGGAAAACTTTCCCTTCACTCAGCGGGTCGTAGCGCAACGGGCCGCTCGAACTTACTGTACAGCAAGTTTCGCAGTACCTACAAGACCTACAGGAGATGGTGAGCAGCCTGGCTGAAT
Source organism: Marasmia exigua (assembly GCA_019059595.1). Classification (NCBI taxonomy): domain Eukaryota; kingdom Metazoa; phylum Arthropoda; class Insecta; order Lepidoptera; family Crambidae; genus Marasmia; species Marasmia exigua. Next base: position 17,005,437 of record CM032477.1, on the reverse strand, counting down.
CTTCCAAACACATCGGTCTTCGGATGAACTTGGATAAAACCAAGGTCATGTTCAACGAGCTCGTTGATCCGGGACCGGTCGCTGTTAATGGAGTGCCTCTCGAAGTTGTTCAGGAATATGTCTATCTAGGACAAACGCTCCAATTAGGCAGAAACAACTTCGAGAGAGAAGCCAATAGAAGAATTCAGCTAGGCTGGGCAGCATTTGGTAAACTTCGTCAAGTCTTCTCGTCACCCATCCCTCAAAGTCTTAAGTCGAAAGTCTTCGACCAGTGCGTCCTTCCGGTCATGACTTACGGTGCCGAGACGTGGAAACTCACGGCTGGACTAGTCCACCGGTTCAAAGTCGCTCAAAGAGCTATGGAAAGGGCTATGCTCGGAGTATCTCTGAAGGACCGCATCAGAAATGATGTAATCCGACAGAGAAGCAGAGTCACCGACATAGCCCACCGAATTAGCAAACTGAAGTGGCAGTGGGCTGGTCATATTAGCCGCAGAGCTGACAGCCGTTGGAGCCGTAAAGTCCTTGAGTGGAGACCGCGACTCGGTAAGCGTAGTGTAGGACGCCCTGCGACAAGATGGGATGATGACATTCGAAGGCTGGCTGGTGTGGGCTGGATGAGAGTGGCCGAAAATCGGGAGCAGTGGCGTGCATTAGGGGAGACCTATGTCCAGCAGTGGATGAGTGTGGGTTGCTGATGATGATGAAGTTTCGCAGTAGCCTGTTTGCTTGCTGAGACCCCTCCATGGGAGTCAGATGCCGTAGTGCTCTCCGCCGTGTATGATTTGAGATTATGAAGGAGCAAAAGGAGAGTCCTTTTACCCCGTCGAGCGGGAGGCCGTACGGAAGGACGCCCGTCAGATCCTCCTGAGGCTATGGTCGGAGCACCTCGTCCTCACCCGTTATGGCCGCAGAACCTTCGAAATGCTCGCCCCGGTCGTGGACCGGTGGCTTGAGAGTGCCCACGGTGTTGTCTCCTTCCGGATGGCGCAGGTAATGACGGGGCATAGTTGCTTCGGTTATTACCTGCATAAGATCCATCGAGAGGAGACACCTTCGTGCCATGCGTGCGTCGATGCGGTGGACACGGCGCAACATACCCTAGCGGTATGTGCGTCGTGGACACCGCAACGTGATGTACTGGAGCGTGGCTCTCCAACGGTCAAACTAGAGTTCGCGCCATCAAAACGCAATCAAGTGTAACTAGAGTTCGCAATCGAGTAACAAAACATTACCTTCATTAAGAGAATCGGCTTCGTCCAAGATAAGTCGGGTGTGTCTTCACACCCATAGTTGGTACTTATACTTTGCAAACGGACGGCGGTTTGTGGTGAGAAGTTATTTGTATTAGCACGGCAATGTTCCCATTATCTGTAGAACTGTTTGACCGATTTAGATGCAGTTTTCTGTAATAGTTTTTTGAACCTACTAAGAATGTCACAATAACCGGGAATCCTATGTTTTCAAAATGAATAAAAATATTTATATTTGAAGAAATTTTGTTCTTGTTTCAGACTAGCGGTGGCCCTCAGCTAACAATTTTAATTTTGTTAAAAATGTTAAATTATTTTTAGATGTTATATTTGTACATTCTTTTTTATGATTTAGGTGGCAGACGAGCCGACGGATCAACTGATGGTAAGCGATTACCGCCGCCCATGGACACCTGCAACACCAGTGGTGTCACAAGTGCGCTGCGTACCTTTTTAACCCCCCTTCCCCTGGATTGGGCATCCGGTACCCTCACTCACGCCGCGCACTCAAATAACTAAGTTAATACTTATTAACCTTTCTCTGATCTCTAAACTCTCACTGATCTCATAAAACCTTAAAATTTAGTAATTAATTTGATTCGTAAGTATTTTGTTAATATTAGATTTTTCATATGAAGATTTTTTTATATAAATTTTGTTAATTTTAGATTTATCAACGTAGTCTTTAAGACTACAGATTGTTGTCATACCAACACAACCATACTTTTTGTACCATCTATGTATCAAATATGTATTAAGCAAATAAATGATGTTTCTGTTTATTTGGAGTTCGGTCCGCCACTAAAAGTATTTCCATACACTTTGTTTTAAAAGGAAGTATCTAACTTTCCATTCCATTCTATACAGGGTGTATCTCTGAACATTTACATTCCTTTAACCACGTGTCCTACCAACTATTCTGAACAATATTTGTTCAACGACTTTTCGAAATTCAACGAAATTTTTTTCGACTCCCCATACAAAATGACCAAGTCACGTGACCGACTTTGTATGAAAAGTTGAAATTTTTTCATGCGAATTTCCAAAAGTGACAAAACAAATGTTGTTCATAATGGTTAGTAGAACACGTGGTTAAAGGGATGTAAATGTTCACATATACACCCTGTATACCTATTTTTATTGCATAGCTAACTCTTAAATTTCCACATCAGATGTTCCAGCGATGATCTTTGATTATTTTTTTTTCAAATTATCATAAAATGCTTGGCAATTGAAATAACTTTCGTTAAGGCTCTATTAAAATTTTAACAGTTTAGCTGTGCTGTTATAGTGCTACATCGGGTAGCCTGGTCTTCGAAATATATTATACTTACCCTATAAATTACCCAGGGTTTAAAGCGTATTCAATAAAAAGCCATATGCGAATCCGTTTAGTAGTTTTCGAAATTACCGTAAACAAACAGACAGATAAAAATTATAAAAATAATTTTATTCATGACTTTGATTGTACTAAGTTATTTGAGATAAATATCTTCAATATACAGATTATTTACATTTCTATTAAAAAACAGAAAATATACTTTCATTCATATTCCATAGTCAAACTGGTCGATTCTTTTGAACATTCCAAACAATTTATGACGCTGACTGTACTAAGTAACAATCTGTTTCTTAAGAAACGAAATCTACAATTTATTTAGTCGCGTCACTCAAGCTGTTTCCAAGAGATGGAATATTCTAAATAGATACTTTAATTAAGTAGAAATAGTGTCTGCATAAGATCTAGCTTACACAAGTGCAAGCTTACGACTTTAGAGAACAATTTCAGCCAGTCTGGTTTATAACGAGTGACTCCGGAGATTAATTTAAATTTAAGTGTATAATTTAAATTGTTAATTAACATTTTATTATGTGTATAAATGACCTGCCTCGGTGGCGCAGTGGCTAGTGAGTTGCACTTTAAAAGCGACGGATGCGCAAGAGTTTCCGGTTTCCATCACCAGGTCGGGCAAAAATGTGTACCTACCTAAGTTTTCGGTAAAAAAATCTTAGTTGCATCCCGGAGTCTGGAAGTTGCCTGTCTTGTACCCCCGTGCCTCTGTTCGTGCGACAGTAGTGTCCTATCGGAAAATGAGGGTAAGGGAATAGAGAGTGCACTCGTGTTTGCGCACACACTTGAGCAATATAATATATACTGCGTACGTGGCTGATCGTTGAGATTGGCCACCGTAGCCGTAATCAGTTGGGGGATATTATTATTGTTATGACCTGGATGAGGCTGGCCCAGAACCGTTGCGAGCGGCAAGCATATGAGGAGGCCTATACCCTACAGTGGGATCAAAATACAGGCTGATGATGATGATGATAGATGACTAATATTACGTGAAGGTAAACGAGTATTATTCGACTAGAAGTATTTCCTACACGGTGCGTGTTAGTTTTGCGATGATCATAATTTTCAAGGTTCTTTTTTTTCGTACGGGCTTTTCTGCAATCGGGCGCCAGTTCTGCGCATTACACGTGTAAAACGGTTAACAAAAGCCTGCAAGGACTAGTCCTTTCAGGAATCATAACAGTGTCTTAAAGCTTCTGAATATTTCCTGGAGACTACCCCGGTTCCCCCGGCATTGGCCACTTCTCTGCACTGCAGCAGTTTCAAGGTCGCAAATTACAAAGTACCAACTTAAAGCCCTTTTAGGGTTCCGTAGCCAAATGGCAAAAACGGAACCCTTATATTTGTTGTTTTTTAATAAATACGGTTAAGAAGACAAATTAAGGCTGTCTTGTAATTTTCTCTAACGTTCTTTATTAAATTCTAAATATTATCACACTTCTTTTGTTATTCCGTGAAAATTCTCTTCTCTCGTTTCTTTTTATTTTACTACACTTGTTAATATGTAAAAATCGCTAGACTTCAAAAGTTTCTTTTTCATAAATCTATGCAAAGCGACTAAAAAACAGCTACTCCAAATAGTTGTAAAATGTGCGAATCTGGCACTAGCTCAGAGACTCTTAGAGCCGTCATGATTTATGTTTTCCCATTCCACCGAACAAAATTGAATTTACATTCTTTTACAAGATCGCGAGCGTGAAATCAAGGTTTTACACAAACAAAGAGATGCGACATTAACAGTAGGACTTCAAACATCGACTACATTTATGGCTTCGGTATTAATGGGCCGGCTCGACCGGAGTGATACCACGGCCTCACAGAAAACCGGCGGTGTGAAGCAGCACTATGCTGTGTTTCGCTGTGTGAGTGAGGGTACCAGAGGCCTAATCAGGGGGAAAGGGGTGTTTAAAGGTTGACAGCGCACTTGTGACTCCACTGGTGACCATGGGTGGCGGCAATCGCTTACCACCAGGTGAAAAAAATATTTTTAATCGATTTTTGACTTAGCAATAAAAAAACAAATTAATCGATTATTACTTTGTCGAGATGTATTGCTATGTCTATGCAGAAATACTGATTTTGGTCATGAATAAATGACATGACCATTGAGGCTGTACAAGAGCTACCCAAGAAACAATTTCGCCCTATAAGCCAAAATTATATCTCTAAACAGCTGAGTAGGTAAACGGCGTAAAAAAGTGTTGGCTGTTCTGGTCAGGGGCGTCTTTACCTATAGTGCAGGGGGTGTGGTGCACCCGGGCGCCGAAAATTAGAGGGCGCCAAGAGCCCCTCGCTACACATAGAGCCTCCACTGTAACGCTCCGCAATGAGTGGGCGCGAGTACTGTACCCTTACCGTATGTTTCAAAAACTGTTCTCGTTGTCGAAAACTATCGCTTTGTCCCTTTCATTGTGGTGCATGTGAAAGAGACGGAGCAATAGTTTTGGATAGCGAGGATAGTTTTTCAAACTCATGGTAAGGTCTCTGATCGTTCCCCGTATCGTACCGATCGTAGCGTATGATTCCCAGTGGCGTCCAATGCTGTCGCTTCGAAACCCGGGGTACGACCGGAGCATGATATATTATTCGAGATGTCTGATAATTACAATGAAGCGACTACTCATAGGTAGTCGAACATGTTGTACGTATTCCATTTTGAAACAATAGGGCGCCATGTTATTCATTGCGCCCAGGCACTTCTTGGGCTAAAGCCGCCCCTGGTTCTGGTTGATGAATAAAAGTGTTTGACGTCACCGTTTTAGCTCTATAAATTTTGGAGCCAAAACCATACCGCTACAGATGTACTATACTGCTAAATGTAGGTATAATCGCAAAACCGTTTTAGTAGTCTCACTTCCTAAGGGCCGATTTCACGAACTTATCAAATATCTGTGAAACCACACTTGAAGCTTGACATTATTTATATGCAAGTTTGACAAACCAGTTCAATTTAAGTGTTGGTGACGGCCAAAACCATCCTTTTTTTTATTATCTATGTCTTTTAAATAGAACTTTGTAGAAGTGTCTAAGTAAAGGATACTTAGACACTTCTATAAAGTTGGTTGGAATATATGTGCGTGGAAAATAAGTATAAAAAGTAGTTTTATTTAATTGGCGTGCGTTAGAGACCTTAAGATACTAGTACACTAGGCGTGATCAACATTAAGAATGATTAAGAACTGTATAACGGTTTGCGTTATATAAGAAGACGACAGCATTCGTTAAATTTTACTTTCAGCCATACATACCTACCTACATATTTGTTAGATTCTGTCTGCACAACTCGGGTTCAAACCCAACGTGTCAACTGACGTAATTCAAAGGTTTTAAATAAGTAACATAACTTACATAGACTTTTATGTTCTCAGTGTAAGTACCTACAAATTTGTAAAGAGTTGCGTGGTACGTTGAAAAATATATTTAGGATGATTTTTGAATTTTTGAATTTAATTTCGTATCGTCGATACCACAGTGCCTAAAGACAAAAGTCTTCAATCAGTGCGTCCTACCCGTCATGACATACGGAGTCGAAACGTGGACACTTACGGTACGGCTGGTCCACAAGTTAAAGGTCGCTCAGCGGGCTATGGAACGAGCAATGCTCGGCGTCTCTCTCCGAGATCGAATCCGAAATGAGGTGATCCGGCAGAGAACCAAAGTTATCGACATTGCTCACCGGATTAGCAAGCTTAAGTGGCAGTGGGCTGGCCATATTAGCCGCAGAACCGACAACCGATGGGGTAAACGAGTTCTGGAGTGGAGACCGCGTCTTGGCAAACGTTATGTAGGGCGCCCTCTGGCTAGGACGATCTGCGCAGGATGGCTGACAAGAGCTGGATGCGAGAAGCCATGGATAGATCACAGCGGCGAACAATTGGAGAGGCCTACGTCCAGCAGTGGACTGCGATAGGCTGATGATTATGATGATTGGTGATTGAATTTAATCATTTTGAACACTGCACTGCTTTCGTGTGTCGAGTGAGTTGTCACGAGCGTTTTACACGCTGTTATTTTTTATCTTTTACATCCTCAAACCTCATAAATGATGCGGAAAACGGCAAGTCAAAAAAAGCTTTTTAAACACTGTATTATCTTAATTTCATTTTTTACAACCCTCGAGCCTTCCCTGGAGAATGTTTTAATTTTCCTACAATATATTGAAATTCATCGACGGATTCCAGGAAAGGATTGTGCTTGATTTTATAGAATTATTTGTTGATTGTTGCCGTCTTGGGACATAAATTCAGGGAAATCCGTTTTCATCGTTATTCGAGAAATATTATACTGTTGCCAAGTTGTTAAATATAGATAAGAAACATTTTCTTTCTTTAAATAGGTAAAGCTTTGTACGAATATTTCAACCGTCATAATCTATATACCTAAATGTATACTTACTTAGTATTCGAATCATCAAGACCTGACGGTTGTATTCACATAATATCTATGTAAATAAGAATAATAAATATTTATTTGCGTACATAACACAAGACACATCACTTAAATCAGACTATAACAACACAAATGCACTGAGCAACATTGAATAATTTAAAACAAACAAACAATGTAATCAAACAAAAACAAAACAAATAAACCGAAAAGAAAAAACATACCCAGGCTGAGAAGGCTCCGTTAATCAGCCTGGGGTACGGATCAGACGAAGGATCGCGCACTCTGACAATCCACGAAGCCCAGGGACAGACGTTCGAGAACGTTGCGATAGTCAGAACAACTCCCAAACAGCCCCATCTCCTGCAAAGCGTCCCACACGCGGTGGTAGCCATCTCCAGACACACAAAAACTTGTGTTTATCTACAGATAACGCCGCTAACGACGCCACAGCACGTCTAATATTCATGGCATCGAAGGCTACCATCGAAAAAATCACCGAGTATAACCTCAAATGTCGATCCGCCTGGGTGATGACGCGGTTAGGGGCAAGCTTGGAAATAAAACATAAAATATCCACTTACCCCAAAACCCTCCCCTCTGAGGACCATAAACTACGTAAAAACCAACCCCCTACGCCCAAATACATAAAAAAACCACTTACAATTACACTAAATTCTGGGGATGAATTTAGTGTAATTGTAAGTAGGTTTTTTTTAGTTTAGTGTAGGTAATTGTAAGACTGCCTATACTTGAGATATTGTAATTTTATTTATTTGAATTTTGTCTACGAGAAAATGTTAAATTGTGTGACCCTTAAAAAAAAAGACAAACCAACACAAAAAAGCAAATAATAAGAAAATAAAATACTTAAAACATATTTAGCTGCTCAGGCCGGGCAGTCAAAATTTGTTTTTTTTATATATGATAGGTGGCAGACGAGCAGACGGATCACCTGATGGTATCCGTCGATTGCCGCCGCCCATGGACACCCGCGACACCAGTGAATTCACAAGTGCGCTGCCAACCTTTAAATCGCCCTTTTCGTCGGATTGGGCCTCCGGACTCACGCAGCGAAACACAGCACAATGTTGCTTCACGTTTTCTGTTCGGCCGTGGTATCCCTCTGATCGAGCCGGCCCATTCTCCCACGGTCATTGTGTCATGGTGTGTCGCAGTGCTATACAATAAAGCTCACTCATTTCAAAATCGTGTACAGACGGTGTTAAGTCGGTTAATATAGCGTGTATCGCAATCTTCACATCAGAATTCCACAAAAAACGCGAAAAGATGAAGCATTTCCCAAGATAACCTAGTGTGAAGGCAAAGCAAATCCCTTCGGAGCAAATTCTTACAAGTTCCACAAGAATATTGGCAAAAACTAGCAACAGCGAGGTTATTCCCGACACGTCCCCCATTTGCAGGGCTTCGGGTACTACGGGAAAAACCCTAAGCCTTTCCGGGACCTATGCGTAGGGTTGCCAGCTAAAGATCATTGTTATTTTATTTTATTGGTTAACCAACGAAAGTTACATTGCGCTTGCTTAAATATACAAACTTTTTTAAACCAAATGTGAGACTTGAGATAAGAAAACAGTATTCCAGGATCTTCAAAATTTTCTATATCCGGATAATCGCAGAGCAAGCGTCTTTCCTCGTTTCACACCCACAGTCAACTCAATCACTCTCTCCATTCACTCGTTCTCCGTTCACTCTTACTCACACATATTTAGTATAGCAATTCCAGTTACCTACAGGTCAACAGCGCATGCAAAGATAAATAACAAAAAATCAATTTAATCATGTGAGGTCGGTTGTGAGAATGTATGTACGTATGTTTGTTGTTTGCTCTATCACGTAAAAACCACTGAATGGATTGTAATAATCACAATTATTTTGCTTAGGTAAATGTCAGAATAATAAAGACTATTCAATTCATAATTAAATTCACATAACATCTCACACATAGACCTGATTCCGTACTAAGTAAGGGTATTTGACAGCAAAGGAATTGCAAATGTGATACTATACCCAGATACTGGGCAAACTAGTGTTCGTCATACGAATGTTAATCTGAGTGGAGATCGAACCCACGACCATTGGCGTATGAGGCAGTTAGTACCAAATGCGCCATCTGGCCACTCGATAAATATTTAGATACTGTTTTGCACAAAACCGTATTTTAATCGTGGGAGAGCCAGTCTTCGGCATGAATAGGCCGGCTCGACAGGAGTGATACCACGGCCTCACAGAAAACCGACGTGAAGCAGCACTGTGCTGTGTTTCGCTGCGTGAGACCGGAGGCCCAATCCGACGGAAAGGGCGATTTAAAGGCGGTTGGTAGCGCACTTGTGACACCAATGGTACACCACTGGTATCGCGGGTGTCTTTGGGCGGCGGCAATTGCTTACCATCAGGTGATCCATCTGCTTGTCTGCCACCTATTACATAAAAAAAAAACAAAAAGTTAAAACACTTAGTAATGCTATGGTGATGTAAAATACAATTTTGTCAAACGCTAATAGCGCTCTCTTCCAGACTATTTGGGGCAGAGAGAAAGTATACCAAATTTAGAAAGGGCTGAAAAATTTTTCGACTGTACATTAATCAGAAATCCCTACACTCCTGCCGGCCTTCCTCCTCCTCCGGCCTGGTTACACTCTTTGTATGGATTCTGATTAATGTAAAATATACCTTCTTTTATCTGTAAGAAACATAAGGTACAATATTATTTACCTACTAACTTTTTTTTAATTTCTTAAGTTTTTTGCCCGAATGTAACGCTTAAACTAGTCTACCAAATGTTTAGTCTTAAGACGTGGCAACCCTACCTCATGGGTAACGAGGCCATAACTCGTGGGAAAATTTTTTGACGATTTTTTATGGTAAAAATAAAATACAATATCGGCTCTTTGGGCCGATGACAGAGGCGCGAAAGAATTTAGTATCACTTTCTTTCATGTTTTTTTGTCACTGGCGTCATGTTTTAGCGTGGACAACGCTGCCAAAATTATGACACAAAAAGTCAGCTATATCCATAGCATCCTAAGTTTATTGCTATATCATTTAAATCGTAAAAGATTAAAACTAAACCCCGACTACTAAAAATACACGCTAAAAAGTACGAAACAAGAAAATTGTCTCTGCTGAAATTATTATGCTGTATCGCCGTGGTCGTATGCCACATTGATTTTATTTCATTATTATAATGAATCTGATTTACTACAGTAGGTGGCAAAATTGTTTTTTAGTTCCTGACTCTAAGTCCCCTAGAGGGCGCTGTAGTCCATTTAACGTTACGTCATGTCGCCTATAACCAGAAAACAATCAAGATGCTTCTAACGACACCTCATTTGTTCAAATATGATAACTAGTTTAGAAGTTATGAGAGAACAGATAAACAACCATACATACATACATACATACAGGTCAAAATCATAACCCTCCTTTTCGCTTCACCGCAATCGGGTAAAAGGACATCAAAATTGGGAAAAGGAAGATGAACAAATAATAGAAACAGATCTAATGAAATAAATACTAATTTCTTTGTTATCCATGAGCTCCAACCTTAAAGGTGGCGTGGCTAGTGTAATAAATAATATTCTCCAGCCAATTACAGCTACGGCGGCCAATCTCAACGATCAGTCACGTACGCAGGATAGTTTTAGTGCTCGAGTCATGTGCGCACACACAAGCGCACTCTTACCCTCATATTCCAATCATCATACTCCAACACTAACGTGACACGACCGGAGAGTGTTCGGGCGCAGAACCAACCGATTAAGGTGACGGGTAGGGCACACTAGCGACGCCAATGGATTTAATTTTTTAGCTACTAAACCTTAAACATTTTAAACAATTTCGGGGTTACAACCTCTCGGGAAACACCTATTTATTTAATACTTATAGTTAACTGTTTGGTCTGCTTATGCACTCGGATTTTGGATTACCGCCAAAAGTGGCGTGGCGCTTTTGGCGTGAATCAATGTTTCGCGTACAAAAACGGACCCAACATTTGTGCATGGTTATTTAATAAATAAGTATCTAGTATAAGTGTTTGTCAAGAGGTTGTAACCCCGAAATTGTTTAAAATAGATCCGGTTAAGTAGCTAAAAATTAAAATCGATTAGCGTCGCTAGTGAGCCCTACCCGTTCGCCTTAACGTGGCTTTCCGAGGCACGGGGGTACATGACCGCCGGCTTTCCGACTGCGGGCAAACACTAAGATTTCTTACCGAAAACTCAGGTACAAATATTAGGCCCAACCAGGGAATCGAACCCGGGACCTCTTGCGCAGCCGTTGCTTCAAATTGACACCGAGACTGTATATGCTGTAGTATAGGTATTCATTAGGTAGTCATCCTTTTGCGAGGATTGGCCATGTAAACTCCTACACATACATAAAGTCCTTATGAATGAATGAATGAATGAAAACTTTATTCGGCACAATACAAAACAAGGAAACTTAATTAGAAACATAACCTAGACATAAATCATAAACGAAAAGTAGGACAACATTATCCCTGTATGCGCCAAACAGGCGGCCACTCAGCAATAGTCGGTGCTGATCCAAGAGACCAACCCCGACGCTTATGTGAAGATCTTTTGGATCAGCAGTTTTTTTTTTTAGATTATTCTATTGATTTCCTAATCTTAGCGTTCAATTCCCGGTTGCGTCCAAAGCTGTCGCATTGGAGTTCAGGGTACGCTCTGAGACTACAGGATTTGGGGAACCTGGTACTTAATTACAACGAAGCGACTACCGTCTGACCAACCCTCTTTTCGATAGATGATTGATTCTTCTGATCATTGTTTTTACCCCCGACGCAAAAAGACGGGGTGTTATAAGTTTGACGTGTCTGTGTGTGTGTGTGTGTGTGTGTGTCTGTGTGTCTGTCTGTGTGTCTGTCTATGCATCGTAGCTCCCGAACAAATGAACGTATTTTGATTCTGTTTTTTTTTGTTTGAAAGATGAATAAGGAGGGAGTGTTCTTAGCTATGTTGGATAAAAATCGATCCAAGATTGCCGCCGTCACAAAGATTTGGATTTTATGTTTTAACACAACTCCCTATGGGTATCATATAAAAGGGCTTGTAGCAGAATATATTAATTGTGAAAAATTTCAAATCCAAGATGGCCGCCGTCAGAAAACGACGGAATGATATTTGTTGTTCCAACTGCCTCAATATAGGTATCAAATGAAAAAGCTTTAGTTGTGTCGGGGGTTTTTTAAATTTTAAATTTAATTTTTTCCAGGGGAAACTCCCTTCCTTTTGGCGAATGGAAGACATTGACAGGAGGAGGAGGCACTGCAAAATTTTACAGTGTCCAACTGTTTCCATCTGCCAAAGATCCTTGTCGCATTTTCCATAAGTTCCATTAAAGTTACTTAGCTAACTCTCTAAAAAGGTTTTAAAATGTTATAGCAAATGGAGAATAGTAGAACCTAATCTCGCCAGTTAAAAGGTTTTCGTTTGAGTTTACACTAATGAGCTCGTAGCATCACTTAGCAAAGTAAAGTGGAGACCAGTATAATATCCACGTACGAACATAAGAGTCCGCGCCACGAAAAAAGTTCCAGCGGAAAAACCACGGAACTAAAATGTAAGATACCTTGTGTCTATGAACATAAAGCTCAATTTCAATAAAAATAAATTTGAATGCTGATGGCGACTCAAGCGCTGTTTTCACGGGACTTCTTTCGTGGCGCGGACTCTAGCCACAAGCGTAGTGAAGAAAGAAAAGTGTAAGTAAAGTGGAAAAGTCGGGTTAGGACATACTACCATTCTTATAAGTCTTTTTATGCGATAGGTGGCAGACGAGCAGACGGATCGCGTGATGGTAAGCGCGTGCCGTCGCCCATCGGCACCTGCGACACCAGTAGAGTCACAAGGGCGCTGCCAACCTTTAAACACTCCTTTCCCCATGGTTGGATTCGAAATCCCATCTAATTTTGAAGTGTTGTCAATAGAATCCCTAATCACACAGTTTCTATTATCTACCCTTTAATTTTCTAAAATATTAGATACTTACCTACGTATTTAAAAATACTCAACGAATAGGAATCAAATACCCTAGAACTTGAGGCAGTGCATATTATGCTGCGCCCTGTGGCTAGGGGCGTTTAAGAATACTGCCAAGGTTTTCCCGGTCTGTCGTAAAAGGCGACTAAACGGGCTTTCGGAGTATGTGAGCGTATCCACTGCTGGGGAGTGGCTTGCTCAGCATACGACTTCGCGGGGAACGACATTACTGGGTGTCCTGGTAGGTCGTACAGCGTTGAAGGGCTGTATTGCGCCAGATAGGGGTGACGCGGCGAGCACGATTAGCGGTACGGTCTAGTCCCGGCTGTGGGGTATCCGACCGCGATTGCGCGGAGATGGACACCTAAGGGGTTTTAGTTAGGGTTTGAGTCCCACACACCACCTTGTTCCCTACATGTAACAAGGTGACGGCCATGACGGTTTCCCTTGGGAAAAAAAGAGCATATTATGCTAGGCCACTAGCATACATACCCAGGTCCCCACTTGCTGCGCTTTAGGCCAAGATCCATCCGCTCTTCATCTTCATTTTTTTTCCCTCTCCCCCTACCCTAATGAATCTTCATCTTAGCGCATAATTCCCGGTTGCGTCCTAAGCTGTCGCTCTAGAGCCCAGAGTATGATTCCCGCCCATGATTACCCGCTGAGACCATTAGAGAGAGAGAGATTCAGGATTTGGGAAGTCTATATCAAAATTATTGTTATATGGGAATCCTATATATACCTACCAGCCTAGGGGCCCCTAGTCATCGTTACTTTAGGTATGGTAATTCCGACACTGCCGTATGGGGTAAGTGAAATTCTATGTCTTTCTACTGGGTATTTTATACTGTGGCTCGAAGTAGCTACCAAAACCACTAGAGAGGCAAAATCACTCTGATAATTCTCTCATTTCGGAGGTTGAAAAATGTTAATCTGACTAATCGTGGGATTTGAAAAATAGTCAACTTCAAAAGCTGCTCAAATTTGAATGTTTAAAGATCTATTCCAGATTATATCGAATAGATAATGCCCCAGGGCACATAAGAAGAAGCAAAACAAGCAAGCAAAGCTTAAAAAAACTAATTTTAAAACCGTTTCGAGCAATATTTACTAAATAGTTTTCAATAGTCCGATTTTAATTTGGTTTCATGTCAAGAGACATTTGAAAAAAAGCTACGACCCAAGGGTCGTAAAAAGACGAATAAATTAGACATGATATTGGTAGTATAACAAGTTATACTACCAATATCATGTCTAATTTATTCGTCTTTTTAGGAATAAGTTTTATTAGCTATACAAAGAATTAAGTATCTGTACCAGAGCTCCTTGTAAGGTGGTTCATGTCTTTTTCAGAATAATGCCAGAAGAAAAAGAACGTAGAATTCACTTCACCCGCCTATAGCGGTTCTCAAACTTTTTAGTGACCTTTAACCCCGTTTGGAAAGAGAAATGTAATACGGATCCCTCCCCCGAATTAGGCTACGCGGAGGGGGGGAGCGTAAAATCGGTTGTTGATATTAATAATTGATTTTATACAAAATAATTTATTAGCCATCGGATTGATAACACTTTTTTTTCTGAATTATCGCGAAAACACCACAAGGCCTTCGCGGAACGTCAGTGCTGCGGAACACACGTTGAGTTTGATATTTTTATAGCAATTGATATTTCTTACAGCAATATTTTAATCTAATCTTTTTTAACAGTCTCATCTTAACTGATGGTCAAATATTTGTAATAAGTAATATTTCCACTGGATATGGTAAGTATACCTATAATATTGATGAGACTATCGACAGCTCATGTCAAATCAAGCACTTACAAATTTCGTCGGCTTAGTAACGCGTTCAGTGGTCTAATTGGTAGAACAGCCACCCGGATTGTGGAAGATGTGGGTTCGAGTCCCGCCTGAACATGAGATGAAATTTTTAAGTGTGTTATATATACACTTTGAGAATGACCTTGAGCATCTTTATTAGACTTGTCTGCCACCTGCCATCAATCTCGTTGATGGACATACAGGGTGTGCCAAATTGCAGCGCCACTAGCGGTGAGTGTCATATCTCAGGGAGTTTAACAGGCACGTTAATCATCCGGAATTCAAACTAGGGCAATCTGCGCGTCATTCCAGTGATGTATGTCGTGGCCATATCGTGATTTGCTCATTTCTTGAAATGCTCTATAATTTCAAGACGTACATGGTTACCTTGGAGACAGTTTGCAAATTTTTCTATGCAATCGGCTTAGACAATTTAACAGGGGACGTGGTAAAGCGCAGATTTAGTTGAAAAAAATTTGCCAAATGCCGCGGGCGGGAAGGGAAGTTTAGTGATGGTCTAGATATGAATAAGTAATGAAATGAAATGATGATTTATGTTTACGAACATTTATGAATCACTTGCTCACAGCAACGAAAATATATAGTAGAATAGATAAGTACTTACTAGAAAAGTTATAATTGAATACCTGGGTGGCTTAGTGGGGGTGTAAGGGGTCCCGCTCAACATCTAACGGGGCCTAAGTCAACCTCACCTGCGCGTGGCGCACCCTGCTGCACAACGGAAGAGGCTCTGGCGTTCCCCACCAACCCGCACTGGGCCAGCGTGGTGGGTGTAGGCCCAAATCCCCCCTATGTTTAATAAAACAAATACAAGGCCCCAAGTGCCCGGCGGTACCGGAGGCAGAGCCAGCGATGACGGAAGCAGGCGAGGCGCCGGGACCTGGGGTGCCAAGAATCCCCGGGTGGTGAAAACAAACCGTCAAACGACCTTGGCCCTGGCAACGTACAACACACGCACACTGCGGACCAAAGAGAAGCTGCTGGAACTAGAGGAAGAATTAAGCAGAATTCGCTGGAGTATAGTAGGATTATCCGAAGTCCGACGACAGGGCGAGGATACGCTGATCCTTAAATCCGGGAACCTGCTTTATTTCCGGGAGGGCGAAGATCTGTCCAAAGGTGGAGTCGGGTTTATTATGCACAAGTCTCTCGTGAACAGCCTTGTACAAATCGGAAGTGTGTCGATTAGGGTGGCGTAGCTTACACTCAGAATTACCAAACGGTATTCGCTAAAGGTAATACAGGTATACGCCCCGACCTCGACACACCCTGACGAGGAAGTGGAAGAAATGTATGAGGATATCTCTCGGGCAATACATATATATATTCCAATACTCACTATATTGTTGTCATGGGAGATTTTAACGCAAGAGGAGTCGAAAGTGGGGCAATTTTGGATCTGGAATCCGGAACCACCGAGGTCAAATGCTAGCCGAGTATATGGAGAGGGAGGGACTCTACATGATGAACTCCTTAAAAAACGGCTGCATCGTAAATGGACCTGGAAAAGTCCAGATGGCGTTACAAAAAATGAGATTGACTTCATCATGTCTACCAAGACCCGGATATTCAATGATGTCTCAGTGATCAATTCTGTGAACACTGGAAGTGATCACCGAATGGTAAGAAGCACTATGAATCTACACGTTACATCCGAAAGGTATCGACTGATGAAATCTACGCTCCGCCCTGTAGCCATCCAGATTCACCATGGGCGGCGGTAATCGCTTACCATCAGGTGATCCGTCTGCTGGTCTGCCGCCTATATCATAAAAAAAATCATTCTTTCTACCATTGTAACAACGATCATTGACACGATATTGCTTATTTTCTTTCGGGGTTATTTCTGTATGCAAAATATGTAGATGAAAAATGTTATTATTCTGTGAAAGAAAGTTGATTTTATTAAAAAAATACTTATGCGTAATAAAAAAAAACTCGATTTTTCTGATCGTCGTTCGCAAGTAAAAACTGCACAATAACCATTTTGACAACTCCAAATACGAATTCGAAATGGCGATTTTATAAAAATACCCGAACGTTGAATCACGTTGGTCGTGTACTTTGGCAGAGGGGAAATCGTCCACATGCCACGTTCCGTGTTAAATTGTCTAAGGAAGCCGGTATGTAGGTATTCTTAAGGTGAATAAATATTTTACAAATAACACAATTAAATTTGTATAATTTATATTATGCCTAATACAGCCTCCCAACCATAACCATAACCCATCACCTTAAAATTATAGTCCGTAAAATGTAGCTTGATTAGAATGACAACAGACAGACAGTGTTATAGAAAAAATATCTTTAATACTATAGTTATAAAAACCTATGGAATGAAACTTAGTTAAAATGATAAACCGTATGTCTATTGAAATAAAGGTCAAGTGTCAGCTTATTTACTATTATCAAACAATATTTTACGGTGTATAATAAATAAATAAATAAATATTTCACAACATCATATACATTGATCTGACTCCGAGATAGGTAGCTCAAGCACCTGTGTTACGGATATCAGAATCAACAGCGGAATTAAAAATATATACATAATATTACTTTTCTTTTGTGCATACATACTTATAATACATACAAACACCCAGACCAATACAAACAGACATGTTCATGCACACAAATGTTTGTACTGTGCGGGGATCGAACCCGCAACCCTTGGACCAAAGGCAGCATTAACTACCACTGTTCCAAACGGTTCGTCCAAAAAATAAGACGTTTCACGAAAAAAAAATTGTTTGGAATTTATTTTTATTTATATTATATTTTTTGATAAATAGTATAATAGATTATCTAAGTACAATACAAAAATTTGCGGACTCCTTCCGAGGTAATCCTCCATAAATAAATTCAGTTGTAAGGATCGACGGCTAGAACTTTCTTTCATATTATTCGTATTTACTGTTTTCACCACGTTGTATTTTATTGTCTTTGGAATCCATTGGATTGTTATTGTGAACTTTTGTGTTGAGTAATAGGTTTACTGGATTGTGACTCCACTGATAAGATATTTATACCATAATTTTCACCCCCGAACACTCAAACGTCATACTATCACTTTCCAAGGTCATTGATAGAGACGTCATTTGTAAATTCCTTTCAAAACTAAAAACTTTTAACAGTGGGAGAGCCACGCTTCGGCATGAATGGGCCGGCTCGACCGGAGTAATACCACGTCCTCACAGACAACCGGCGTGAAGCAGTGTATGCGCTGTGTTTCGCTGTGTGAGTGAGGGTACCGGAAGCCCAATCTAGAGGAAGGGGGGTTTAAAGGTTTTTCCACTTGTGACACCACTGGTGTTGCAGCTGTCCATGGGCGGCGGTAATCACTTTCCATCAGGTGATCCGTTGGCTCGTCTGCCAAAAAAAACGGCAAAAAAGAAACGCCAGCTGAAGTGATTGTACCTAACCTAACCATTTCATAGCTATACATAGATAACATCATCAATTGTACAATTAAGTTTCTGTAATGCCTTTCAAAGTTGTGTTTTTTTGTGCATCTATTTTTGTATATCTATCTATCATCTACCCATTCCTTTAACATCCACTTTTATCATAAATCACCATCACAATGCGCGCTTACTTACCTACACTTACCTACCCCTACATCTCATTTTATCAAACCGCCTCAGAAATGGCTAAAGTGCTCAAAAGACGTTGCGATTCAGGCGCAAATAGGTCAGCCTAAGACGCGGCCGTTCCTTAGGATACGTTGAAAACTAGTTCTGTGTCCTCGTCATCAATAGACCCTCTTGACCCACTAAACTACGGACGTTCACATCATTTCTCGTTTAGCCCCAAGATCCGCCTCAAAGGTTCCCCACATAAAAATTTCATGAACTGACTAGAGGCGCGTACATCTTTTTAAAATTGCCGCAAAGTTGTCACTCCTGCTTCCCCGGCTCGGTAAGTCACAAATCTTGCGATTGACGATGAAAGTTAAACTTTATGAGGGTCTGGTTTGGGTCTGGATTTGCTTAACTCGCGCTGTGGCTGACAGCCTTTCCCGCTCTTGTCATTATGATGTATCGCCAGTATGAAAAGCGAGGGATGGAGAGCACAGCTACGTAGATTGCAGTGAGACTCAACCATGGAGAGCTTTTTCCTTAACTACCGCCGTATTTACCGTAACAACTAATAGTGGGAGAGCCACGCTTCGGCATGAATAAATAAGTAAATAAATATTTCACAACATCACATACATTGATCTGACTCCGAGATAGGTAGCTCAAGCACCTGTGTTACGGATATCAGAGTCAACAGTGGGATTACAAATATATACATATAATACTTTTCTTTTGTAAATACATACTTATAATACATAGCAAACACCCCGACCAATACAAACAAACATGTTCATGCACACAAATGTTTGTACTGTGCGGGGATCGAACCCGCAACCCTTATATTAGAGGCAGCGTTCACTACCACTGTTCCAATCGGGTCGTCAAATGAATGGGCCGGCTCGACCGGAGTAATACCACGTCCTCACAGAAAAGCGGCGTGAAGCAGTGCATGCGCTGTGTTTCGCTGCGTGAATGAGGGTACCGGATGCCCAATACAGGGGAAGGGAGTTAAAAGGTAAGCTGCGCACTTGTGACACTACTCGTGTTGCAGGTGTCCATGGGCGGCGGTAATCGTTTACCATCAGGTGATCCGTCGGCTCGGCTGCCACCTATGTCATAAAAAAAAACAAAGATATGGGGCCCCGGGACCTTCTAACCCCTAGAGAATGTTGACTGCCGTCTGACCTTCGCAACCTTTTAACAGGAATCAGGTGAACTGAATCGTGGTTACACGTTTCAGAAACTATCCGAAAAAGGGAAGTTTCCTCACGATGTATTCCCTCACCGCCGCGGGTAGAAATTCGCACATAGATTTGGTACATGCTTGGATTTGAACCACGACCTCACTTATGCAAAGCGCATTCTTTACAAATACAAATATTTTATTTCGGTAACTTAGTCTATTACAAATATTAGATGTGGGAACTCCCCTTTAGGCAAAGCATTGCCTGTGGTAGGAAGAACCGCTCCTGCAATCATTTTAGCTATGTGACTAAATTACAACAACTATACCCAAAACTGAAATTCAAGACCAAAAAATCTACTAAAATGTTGCCACTGCAATAAAATCATCGTACAATAGTATATACCTATTTCTTAAAAACATACGCCAACATACTTTATTTATTGGTAATTTTAATTCTATAATTTATAGAAGTAATTTTATTGACTTATATTTACATAAAATCAAGACAATTTAATAAAAACTTAATCATCCGTAATGTTTGGTAGAAAAGCTGGTATTGAGCTTGTGTCACTTCAGGTGTTAATAACATTTGGTTACAACATTTGAACTTACATATTGTATCGTGCAGTGAGGTGCCGCAAAGGGATATTAATATAGGAATCTTTGAATTTTAATCGTTTGTAACAATGCTATTGTGTGTTGAGTGAGTTGTCACCTGAGAGTCTTACAACCTGCGATTTCGTTAAGAATAGTGTCGGCAGAATCCATAGGTCGAGTGACCGACTCAGATTCCATAGTCAGAGATTCTGACATTAGTGATGGTGAAGACGAAGATGTAATTAAGTTACTATTTTTTGAGAAAATCCTTATCATGAATTGTGCCAGCCTATACTAAGAAAATAAGCATATAACAAAAAGGTTGAAAAAACCTGAAAACTTAATTTGACAATGACATAAGTGACATTAATAGATTTGACACTGACGTATCTGTCGTAGTTTTTTTGGTCTTGAATTCCAGCTTCGAGTATCGACATTATATTATTAAAGAAATACAATACAAGTACTATTTAACGGTAAGAATGTTTATATTTTATCTTAAATTTCTGCTCATATGTGTGTGTGTGTTTGTGTGTACGTGTGTGTGTGCGTGCGTGCACGTGTGTGTGTGTGTGTGTGTGTGTGAGAGAGAGAGAGAGAGAGAGAGCTTAAGTAACAGTTCTGTCTCCGTGTAACTTAATGATTTTAATCATTCCAAGACTGTGTTCCTAACATTTGTTTTTATTAAGGGGGTATATATTGAGATATTTATTTATCTTGTTGTAGATTAAGACAGCCCGCATACAGTACTGCCGTCTTGCAGATTCTGATCTTACTGAGGGAACTAAGGCAACTTTATTCTTTACACTTCTTTTTAGTAATTTAGCATCAAAGGGAAGAAATTTGTGCATTCTTAGAACACTATCAAATATATATAATTTCCTAATTGAAAGAAGGTCTGCTTTTTGATTCTTATCCTGAGCTACCGTCGCTCTAGAATGATATCTATGTATTCATGTCTTTTTGGATCAGCGAGTTAGTGGTAGTGAACACTGCCTCTGGTGCAAGGGTTGCGGGGATGTCTTTTTGTATTGGTCTGGGTGTTTTCTATGTATTATAAGTATGTATGTACGTATGTCGAAATTCTTAAAAAGATATCCGGTGTAGTTGCTAACAATTTAAATAAGCGTCGTCAGTGTGCCCTACCCATCACCTTAAGAAATTCTTAGTGTCAGCCCGGAGTCTGGAAGTTGGCGGTCTTGTACCCCCGTGCCTCGGAAAGCACGTTAAGCCGCTGGTCCTGCGCCCGATCCCTCTCCGATCGTGTCACACTGGTGTCCCATCGTATTATGAGGGCAAGGGATAATAGAAAGTGCACTTGTATTTGTGCACACACTTGATCACTATAATATATCCTGCGTAAGTGGCTGATCGTTGAGATTGGCCGCCTTAGCCGAAACCGGTTGGAGGATATTTAATGAATGAATGAATGAATATACTTTTATTGCACTCAAAATAAAGTATGAAAACTTAAAACTAGATATTACAGGATGTGTACAACGAAGGCGGCCTTATCACTATGAGCGATCTCTTCCAGGCAACCTTTGGATAAATGACACTTGATGAAGGTGTAGGGCGGTGCAATCTTAAATATTTATATACTTACACAGAAAGTTTAAATGCAAATACATAAATAAAATATGAATATGCTAATACATATAATATATATGATTAATAAATAGATAAATATAGCAACTAAAATAATAACGATGGATCCCAAAGCAGACGAATGATTCTCAGAGGACAGGAAGAGATGGGAGAGAGATATTATTAGTATGATAGTAATAATTATGTATGAACATGTCTGTTTGTATTGATCTGGGTGTTTTCTATGTATTATAAGTATGCATTACCCAAAGAAAAGTATCAAATGTAGTATGTATTTGTAATTCCGCTGTAGGTTCTGATATCCGCAACACAGGTGCTTGAGCTACCTATCTCGCAGTCAGATCAATGTATGTGATGTTAAATATTTATTTATTTATTTTTATTACCCAAATCTACTTCGTACGAAATAACTATGAATAAATGAACCTGCGGTATTTCCGGACCGATACGACCTGAAAACCTTCGCACTTAGGACACCTCTAGGTGTCCCGTCTGCTCGTTTGCCCCATATCTCATAAACATGTAGAAATGTCCAGCTATTTGGATTGTCTGGTGTTTCTAAGACCTGGCAACCCTAGCTGTGGACATGTTATATTTGTTTTTTTTTATCTACGTTACGCGGCACCCGGCGAATATGTTTAAAAAAACACCTTGATTCCCTAATCGAAAAGTTTATTTTATTTCCAAAATATAGTTCAGTATAATTAACAAGATTGCATCTCACTTTTCTATGAGTAAATGTGAAAAAAAAATGGTAAGCGCGAGTCACGGATGATGGGAAATAATGACGGACGGATGGTAGGCAACTGAGGGCCTAATTTATAACAGACGTTACCACCGAATCGGAGTTTCCCTCTCCCACACGCGCTGTGTGTCTCCTTTGCTTGGATGCGACGGTACATTCTCGTTCGTTAAGGGGCGGCTTTAAATAAAGAGTAAAACCTTTAATAGCTTAAAACATTTGGACATCGATATGTTTACTATTAGTGTGGCTAGGGCGAGAAAGACGCTGTGTGACTTATTTTTCGAGAAAATGTAACAGGACAAGTACGGACACCCAAACATTAATGTCTACAAATTTGACAAATTTCCTCAATAGATCTTTACACTAACTTAGTTTTCATTTGTTGAGGAAATTAGGCATAGGACCTACCTACATAGGTATTGGTTCTGTTCTGCGGCTGCGGAAGCCGCCAATAACGGCAACAGTATGTAATAGTGTTGTTAAATTTATTTTTACGTGTCATCGCCAACTTGATCTGTTGCTTTCCGTGATCTTCGCATGTTAAAACTATTACTTACTTTATTTCTATCAGTGAAGACCTGTTATTAGCTTTAAGACATTCATTGTAATTGCTACTGTATTAAGACAGCTGTTGGTCTTCCGAATAAAATAAAATAAAATAAATTAAACCACCAGGCTCGCGGGTGGTGTGCAACTGTCCGAACCGCGTGGACGTGACGAGCTTTATTGAAAAAATGACGACCTAAGGATTTATTAATAACGCATATAACAGCGCGTTTTGCATTTATTTTTTTCATTATTAGAAAGCGTATATAAAAGAGTCTACACTTGTGTAGTCTCTACGCTGTGCCACTACGCTCTTTTGGAGGAAACTGTGACGCAATCATTCAGAGGCAGATAATTGCGGATGGAAACTAACGGCCGCATAATTTCATTTACTTCCACGGCCACGTTTTTATTTTAAAAAAAGAATCGTACTAGTCCTGCTGGTAAAATTCGTGAGAATGTTCCTTTTTTAAACGTTTGCAAAAGAGACTCTGCGTTGCTTTAAAAATGACTGATCGGATCGCTCCGAAAACGAATTTTCCGACTAACACTAACTACCGTGGGCTACCTACGCTTCGGCATGAATGGGCCGGCTTGACCGCAGTGATACCAAGGCCTCACAGAAAACCGGCGTGAAGCTGTGCTGTGTTTCGCTGCGTGAGTACGGGTACCGGAGGCCCATTCGGGGGAAAAGGTTTTTCCACTTGTGTCTCCACTGTTGTCGCTGGTGTCCATGGGCGGCGGCAATCGCTTGCCATCAGGTGATCCGTCTGCTCGTCTGCCATGCCACCTATCACATTAAAAAAAAGTGGACGTTTTAAACGTGTTTCCAAACTGAATTCTCGTACATCATTTATAAGCTCTTATGGCTGTCATGTATTTTTAAACTTTTCTTTGATAAATGGTTACTTGAACGCCCCCGTATCACTTAAAAAATAAAATATTACCTACTTATTCGTGTTCATTCAACAAAGCTATCTTCAAAATAATGTTGAGTCACTGAAATATAGTAAAAGGTGCCAGATTCAATGGGTACTAAAATATGCAAGGAAGCAGCCCTTTGTGTACTTACTAATAAAATAATCTATTTAACCCGTGACGGTTCTATTTTTAAATTTTTAAAACCATAATAAGGGTGTTTCTCATTTGTTACCGTAAAAAATGGGGGCGGAAAGAATGAGATATAATGAATGGCGCTGCGCAGGCGATTTGTGGGTATCATGGTGTAAGTAATTTAATTGTATTTTTTATTCAAATCTTGGGGATATTGTTCGTTTGTGTAAAGATCCGTTTTATTGTACGGTATCTATTAATAATTACTAATTTTAGATTGTATAACGCTATACCGCTATTGAAGATAGATGTGCGTGGGAGCTCAGTGGCTTAAGGTGACGGGTAGGGCACACTAGCGACGCCAATTGATTTTAATTTTTAGCTACTATACCGGATCTATTTTAAACGATTTCGGGGTTACAACCTCTCGGCATAATGAATATTATAATGACTCTATGTAATGCCATGACAATTTTATTTTATTGTTAATTTATTTTCATTGATACTTAATTTAATTGCATTGTAATATCCACCATTGTATATTTTTTTAATTGTATTAATTGGAGATAGTACGTCCGTAATGGACAAACTGTTGATTCCAACATTAAGGTGACGGGTATGGCACAATAGCGACGCCAATCGATTTAAATTTTTAACTACTAAACCGGATCGATTTTAAACAATTTCGGGGTTACAATCTCTCGGCAAACACTTACCTATACTATTTATTAAATAACCCTTCACAAATGTTGGGTCAATTTTTGTACGCGAAAAATTAATTCACGCCAAAAGTGGCCGCTTTTACTTTAAATGCGTTTCAGACCGCGTTTCGCTGCGGGAGTGAGGGTACCGGAGACCCAATCCAGGGTAAATAGGGGTTTAAAGGTTGGCAGCGCACTTGTGACTCCACTGGTGTCAGGTGTCAATGGGCGGCGGCAATCGCTCAAAATCAGACGACCCGACCCGTCAGCCACCTATCACATAAAAAAAATACCTCGAGTAAGTCCAATTGCGACTGACATAACGACAGTCCAAAGACCAATAAGGGTAGCTCCACTTGACGTCGTGTGTACCTACGATTACGCGATATTTTGGCATGTCAATATTGAACAGCAATTACTTGTACAGCAACCCACGTTAAACATCGAATTTCGTCATTATATTCTCACCTTAATGTCCTCCCCATTTGGTCCGAAATCGCACGAGGTTTAACAGATTGTCGGAACCAACGTGCGGTTGTCTGTACATTAAGGTGACGGGTAGGGCACACTAGCGACGCCAATTGATTTTAATTTTTAGCTACTATACCGGATCTATTTTAAACGATTTCGGGGTTACAACCTCTCGGCATAATGAATATTATAATGACTCTATGTAATGCCATGATAATTTTATTTTATTGTTAATTTATTTTCATTGATACTTAATTTAATTGCATTGTAATATCCACCATTGTATATTTTTTTAATTGTATTAATTGGAGATAGTACGTCCGTAATGGACAAACTGTTGATTCCAACATTAAGGTGACGGGTATGGCACAATAGCGACGCCAATCGATTTAAATTTTTAACTACTAAACCGGATCGATTTTAAACAATTTCGGGGTTACAATCTCTCGGCAAACACTTACCTATACTATTTATTAAATAACCCTTCACAAATGTTGGGTCAATTTTTGTACGCGAAAAATTAATTCACGCCAAAAGTGGCCGCTTTTACTTTAAATGCGTTTCAGACCGCGTTTCGCTGCGGGAGTGAGGGTACCGGAGACCCAATCCAGGGTAAATAGGGGTTTAAAGGTTGGCAGCGCACTTGTGACTCCACTGGTGTCAGGTGTCAATGGGCGGCGGCAATCGCTCAAAATCAGACGACCCGACCCGTCAGCCACCTATCACATAAAAAAAATACCTCGAGTAAGTCCAATTGCGACTGACATAACGACAGTCCAAAGACCAATAAGGGTAGCTCCACTTGACGTCGTGTGTACCTACGATTACGCGATATTTTGGCATGTCAATATTGAACAGCAATTACTTGTACAGCAACCCACGTTAAACATCGAATTTCGTCATTATATTCTCACCTTAATGTCCTCCCCATTTGGTCCGAAATCGCACGAGGTTTAACAGATTGTCGGAACCAACGTGCGGTTGTCTGTACATTAAGGCGAAGGGTGCCGCACACTAGCGACGCCAATTGATTTGATTCTTTAACTACTAAACTGTATCTTTAAATAAGATAAGATACTAATTTTTGTATTGGTCTGGGTGTTTTCTATGTATTATAAGTATGTATTTACAAAAGAAAAGTATTAATGTATATATTTGTAATCCCACTGTTGATTCTGATATCCGTAACACAGGTGCTTGAGCTACCTATCTCGCAGTCAGATCAATGAACGTGACGTTGTGAAATATTTATTTATTTATTTAATTTATTACCAGAACTGTGTTACAAAGTTGTTACATTTAGTGTAGATTCGTCCAATCTTTACCCGTGGATAAATACGTCAGATTTGTACGGAATGACAGCGGTATACCATATTTTAGTATCGGAATAAGGTTGATCGAATCGGCCTTAAGGTGAAGGGTACCCCGCTAGCGAAAATTAATTTTAATTGTTTGCTACTAAACCAGATCTATTTTAAACAACTTGGTAGCTTCAGTCTCTCAGTAAACACCTATACTATTCATTTAATACTTATAGTTAGCTAATTGGTCTGGTTTTGCACTCGAATTATGAATTACCGCCAAAAGCGGCCACTTTTGGCGTGAATCAATTTTTGGCGTACAAAAATTGACCCAACATTTATGCAGGGTTATTTAATAAATAGTATAGGTAAGTGTTTGCCGAGAGATTGTAGCCCCGAAATTGTCTAAAATAAATCCGGTTTAGTAGTTAAAAATTTAAATCGATTGGCGTCGCTATTGTGCCCTACCCGTCACCTTAATGTTGGAATCAACAGTTTGTCCGTTACGGACGTACTATCTCCAATTAATACAATTAAAAAAATATACAATGGTGGATATTACAATGCAATTACATTCAGTATCAATGAAAATAAATTAACAATAAAATAAAATTATCATGGCATTACATACTCATTATAATATTCCATTAAACTATAAAAACTTTCGACAGTAGCCAATTTTAAAGTGTCTTTTTAAATTTCGGAACATCTAATGACCATCTAATGACGATTTATCTCAACGATATTGATTATAAGCATTGTATATCATACTGTCACTGTAATCATAATTTGTATAAGAATGAATATTGTAATTACCATATTATTTAAACGAGTAACTACTGAGTTTCTTGCTGATTCTTCTCGGTAGAAATTGACATTCCGAATCAGCGGTAGATTACATAATATTTGACATTCATAAATGTTCTGTATGGACTTAAATTGAATAAAGACATTTTTGATTTTGATTTAATGCTTTAATAAAATAGGTAACTTGTTAAATATCTTAATTCACGATATAAAAGTACTTTTGTCATCAATACACCCTGTATCTGTGAACATTTACATCCCTTTAAGGTGACGGGTAGGGCACACTAGGGACGCCAATCGATTTTAATTTTTAGCTACTAAACCGGATCCATTTTAAACAATTTCGGGCTTACAACCTCGTGACAAACACTTGTACTATTTATTAAATAACCATGCACGAATGTTGGGTCCGTTTTTGTACGCGAAAAATTTATTCACGCCAAAAGTAGCCACGTATCATATTATCAACTCTATTAAATTGATATGTCATAATTATGTACTTACACTATTTGCACGCCTGCTTGCAGGCTGAATACATAAGCTCGATACCATTTTTTATAAGATGTAATCTGTATCACACGTATTTATTTGCAAATAAATTATTGTTTGTTTGAAATGTTTCATAGAGTTTAATTTATAAATGATTCGCAAACACTTTTTCTGCAAAATAAAAGTAGATTCTACGTTTCCCCAAAAAGTTACTCCGTATGTCAGAAGAGAATAGATATATCCATAAAATGCGTTTTTGGCTGTTTCCATTGAAGCTACGTTTGTTAGTATTGATATGGAGTAGCAATTATTATACGACATATATCACTAAAACATCGTATTTTTGTGTGGATTTCATGCGACATCCGCCACGTTTTTTCCATCAAACCATCGATAATCCCAAGAATTGGGCCCCTGGATATTATCCTCTTTTTTACGAGTTGTGGACCGTCGGAGACTCGACAAGCGTGGATACTATTTACTTAATATTTATGCACTACTTTTTTGTCTGTTTTTGTACTTAAGGTGACACCGCGATGATATTAGCGCCGCCAAGTAATTTATGTTGATTGTGGCGAAGAGGAGACTTTTTTTAAGTGAGCAACTAATACGTTAAGGAAATGATGAACATTTTTACGACCCCTTCTATGGAATAATTTCTGGCTACAAGTTACAATAATCTCCATAATTGCTAAAAGTGACCACTTTCAGCAATATTAGCGAAGATTTATCCTTCTTACAAATAGAAATTATTACATGAATTTGTCTAAAAAAAATGTTAATACTAGGTATACCTACTTGAAAGTATTCATTGCTCACTTTTTTTAAAAAATGTCTCTTATTCGCCACAATCAATATAAATCATTTGGCTAGTGTCGTCACGATGTCACCTTAACGCCAAAAGCGGACACTTGACGTGAATTTTTAAGTTTCGAGTCCAAAAACAGACCAATCATTTATGTAGGTATACCTAAGTAATACCTACATGTTTGCCGAGTCTCTGAGACGGTCTACAATTTGATCCAGTTTTTTAATTTTAATTCCAGTTAATTGATAGTTAAAGCATTAAATCAATTGGCGGCCCTAGTGTGCAGTACCCTTCGCCTTAAGAAGAGTTCGGCAGCAAAGTAATGACATTCAAGTTAAATACGTTACGTGTGATTTGATACGAAGTTTATTTACAGAGGACTCCAATATAATGAACCCAAAAGTCGATGTTTGTCATTAATTTGCTATTTATAGCAATTTATGTGATATAGATTTTTATGTGTTATGGTAGTCGCTGAAAACCAGCGTCGGGGTTGGTCTCTTGGATCAGCACCGACTATTGCTGAGCGGCCGCCTGTTTGGCGCATACAGAGATAATGTTGTCCTACTTTTCGTTTATGATTTATGTCTAGGTTATGTTTTTAATTAAGTTTCCTTGTTTTGTATTGTGCCAAATAAAGTTTCATTTATCCATTTATTCATTCATGTGTTCGGCTCCACATAAGCTAGTCCTGTGTTTCGAAAGTTTACAAGCGCTTTCGGGAGACTGGTGGCTTTATCCCGAGACCAAGATCTGGACGGCGCCGGTGCACATCGGAGAGGGATGACCGTTTTTTCGTGTCAACATCTCTCCGAAATCGGCATTTGACTGGTGTCGACGTCCAACAGGAGCTCCGAGATGTTCGTGGAGTAGCAGCCAGCGAGTGGACAGTTCGTCGACGACTCAAGCAAGCGAATCTGACTCCAAAAATGCCTGCCACAGGCCCGAAACTCACGGCAGCTCACCGACAAGCTCGCCTTCAATTTGCTCGCACCCATCTTGATTGGGAGGTTGAGCAATGGAGGCAAGTCCTGTTCTCCGACGAGAGCAGGATGTGTTTGCACGGTAGCGACCGAAGAGATCGGGTCTACAGGCGGCCTGGGGAGCGATTTGCACAGTGCTGTTTCGCTGAAACAGTGGCTTATGGGGGCGGCTCTTGTATGATGTGGGCCGGCATTTCCTTCGACGGTAAAACCGAGCTTGTTTTCGTGCCTGGCGGGGGACGAGGAGGCGGTCTAACTTCAGACCGGTACATTTCCGATATTCTGCTGGAACATGTCGTTCCCTATGCGGGATATATCGGTGATGACTTCCTCCTTATGCACGATAACGCTCGTTGTCACACTGCCCGTGTGACCACTGAATACCTCGAAGAAGTCGGTATCGCCACATTGGACTGGCCGGCGCTCAGCCCTGACTTGAATCCCATTGAGCACGTGTGGGATGAACTGAAGAGGAAGGTTCGTTCCAGAACTCCTGCTCCTTCATGTCTGAATGCGCTGAAGCGGCGTGAGGAGTGGGAAGGTATTCCACAAGAATCAATTCAGAAGCTGATCAGGTCTATGAAGAATCGTCTTCTACAAAGTATTGACACTTAATTTTAAAGCTAAATAAATGTTTTATAAATAAATTTTTGTTGTTTTATTCATTCATTATTTTTCCATATTTCCTTGTTTTCCTACCTCCTTCGCTTAATCCGGGATAGCTCCACAACTACTGTCTCCATTTGAATGAATTTGGTATCAATTTAAAGTGGACAGTTGAACCTTTAAAATGATGTCATTTTTAAAATCATTAAAAAAATATTTACTAAGCAAGATCGCGCGAAACCAATTTCAAGTAAGTGATTCTAAACTTTTGCTCGCGAGTGTAGTTACTATTCGAAGCAAAGACGACTCGAGTTAAATCAATTAACATAATTTTATTAGCGTTTTGTCTCGGTTACGTCCCAAGCTTCGGAGCCCGGAATCCGCTATCCTACTTCGACTCCTCCACTTCGCACGAGCTTGTGCATCCCTAGTACAAGTTCAATCCACGTAGACGCGCCCCACCCTTTCCCATTATCGCTTACAAATTAGCAATGGGTGCTCACGCACACCATGATAATTGACAGAACGTCACGGGGTAACTGAAAAGATGCTGTACTTGAATTTTTTTTTGTGAGAAGTGTTCAAATTATTTAAATGATTTAAATGCCTTTGCCTAAAAGTGGTGGGGCGCGTCTTCGTGAACTATCTGTAGTCAGTTGATTAGCACGCATGTCACCCGTTAGTAACTTCAATGATCATTAGGTAGAAATAGGCACATAGGCACAAAAGGTAGACTCAAAAATAAATAAATATTTCACAACTTCACATACATTGATCTGACTCCTAGATAGGTAGCTCAAGCACCTGTGTTACGAATATCATAATCAACAGTGGGATTACTAATATATACATATAATACTTTTCTTTTGTAAATACATACTATAAGTATGTATAGAAAAAACCCAAACCAATACAGTCATGTTCATGCACACAAATGTTTGTACTGTGCGGGGATCAAACCCGCAACCCTTGGACCAAAGGCAACTCCAGAGTTGGTGCTCGGATTCGAACCTATGACCTCCCGTACGGAAGGCACACGTACTAACAACTAAGCTTCCATGGCTCTTCAAAGATTTTAGTCAATTGGAAAATTTGGAAGGGTCATGCTTCGGCATGAATGGGGAGTCTCACGGCCTCACAGAAAACCGGCGAGAATCTGTGCCTGCGCTGTTTCGCTAGTGTTTAAAGGTTGGCAGAACTGCGGGTAGGTATCCAGTGGATACCCGATTACTAGTGGATTAGAATGGAGTGGATACTATCCACTCCATTCTACCTTACCATCAGATGATCTGTCTGCCACCACAAAAATCAAGAATCGAAGTAAATAAATCCCAATTTTAAATTCACTTGATCCACTTTTATTAATAAAATGGATTCCCTGTTTCTGTTCTATGTGTGATTGTTGTAGTATGTGTGGCCCTTTCAGTGGTGGTTACGGCCTTCGTGGTAATGGGTTCGACCTTCGTAGTGGTGGGTACGGCATTCGTAGTAGTGGG
The DNA here is from genome assembly GCA_019059595.1 of Marasmia exigua. Taxonomy (NCBI): domain Eukaryota; kingdom Metazoa; phylum Arthropoda; class Insecta; order Lepidoptera; family Crambidae; genus Marasmia; species Marasmia exigua. The sequence continues at coordinate 16,973,606 of CM032477.1, read as the reverse complement.
TGCAGCCTTAGTAATAATGGGTTCCGCTTTCGTAGTGGTAGGTTCGGCATTTGTAGTAGTGAGTTCGACATTTGCAATAGTAGGTTCGGCCTTCACAGAAGTGAGTAGGGCTTCCGTAGTGGTGGGTTTGGCATTTGTGCTAGTGGGTTCGGCCTTCACAGTAGTGAGTGGGGCTTTCTTAGTGGTGGGTAGGGGCTTGATAGTTGTGAGTACGACCTCCGTAATGGTGGGTACCGCCTTAGTTGTGGGTACCGCCTTCGTAGTGGCAGGTATGGCTTTCGTCGTGGTGGTTAAAGCCTTCGTAGGAGTCAGTACCGCTGTAGTAGTGATGATGGCAGCTTCAGTAGTTACTATAGCGTTAGTCATCATAGTCATAAGTTTGGATGCAGGAATGGTATTAGAAGAAATTGAGGTGACTTTCATAATTGTCGTTCTAGCTTCCGTTAGACCACCATTGGTAATGATTGGGGTTGCTGATGTGGCATCACTTTCTATTAGTTCAAGAGTCGATGCGCCAGTCTCGCTGGATTGATTTTCTCCGTTAATTCCATTATTCATACTCTTTGTTACTTCATTTTGTATATCACCGCCATTCTTAGAACTATCTTTAAGATTTTCTGTAGCTTTAATCTTTTCAGTTAAGATTTTAAATATCATACTTGTTAGGGGCGAGATTCTTTTTAATTTTGTAATTGGTTTCCATTTCTTAGTCAGAGTTACTGGTTTCCTACTGTATTTATAGAAAGTCGGTTTTCTTGTATTAACAATATGAAACTTCAAAGGTTCTCTGCGCTTAGTACGCGAATTCAGGTAACTCGCAGCCTGAACTTCGATAGCTTTTTTTAGAATGCTCACTGGTATCCAATGGCCTGGTAAATTTGATTCAACAGGGTTCGCTACGAACACAAGATCCTCCTTGAGAGGTGTCGCCGACGCATAATAAACATTGAATAATATACTCATAACATCTATTATGGTAAAATAATTGCGCACTGTAAAAAATATATCAATTGATTAAATAATATCGTTGTAAATAATCTGATTTAGTTGGTCTGGTTCTGTAGGGTTGCGACGGTCAGACGGCAGTCGCTTCATTGTAATTACCAGACTCCCCAAATTCTAAATCATTGTCCAAGTGTACCCCGGGCTCCAGACAGCAGAAGATTATCGATGTAAATAAAAATCCATATAAAAGATACAGTGCAATAAATCAAGAAATGGTTTTATTTAAAATAAGATTTCCTTTCTTAAGGTGACGGGTAGGGCACACTAGCGATGCCAATCGATTTTAATTTTTAGCAACTAAACCGCATCAATTTTAAACAATTTCGGGGTTAGAACCTCTTGGCCAAAAACACTTTTACTATTTATTTAATACTAACAGTTAACTGTTTGGTCTGCTTTTGCACTCGAATTTTGGATTACCGGGATAAGTGGCCGCTTTTGACGTGAATCAATTTTTCGCGTACAAAAACGGACCCAACATTTGTGCATGGTTTTTTAATAAATAGTATAAGTGTCTGCCGCGAGGTTGCTACCCCGAAATTGTTTAAAATAGATCCGGTTTAGTAGCTAAATATTAAAATCGACTGGCGTCACTAGTGTGCCCTACCCGTCCCCTTAAGTATGAAGGAGTGAGCCCGCTCTTGTAAGTTATATATTTTATCTACTTATGCACTGTGCCTGCCATATGGTTTACAACTTTATAAATTTCATAAACTTACTCTCAAGTTGTATAGCTTAACATATTGCAATTTCATTCCTGAGAATATCAAAAAATATTATCTTAAATACATTATACAAAATCAGACATTCACAACAACAGAAAGTATGTCACGAATGCAAAAGGGAAAATAGAAATCAGTATTTGATGTCAAGCGTGAAAATTGATTTTATCCTCGAGTTACTTTATTACGAATTATGATAGAGCGAACAATGGTACATCCAATCGACTCTCGAGAGGTTTTCTGGAAATAGTTTGATTTTTGTTTCTTGTTTTGATGCCGTGTGGTCCCGGCAGAGTAGAATAGGCCACCCTCACTCTTACCGAGGTGTCGTAAAAGGCGACTAAGGTAAAGCTGCTGGCATGATCATCAGCACCCAGAGAAGGAAAACTCTGCATTTATATCAAAACCCTCGCCAACCCGTCTGCCAAGCGTGGTGAGTATGGCAATTACCCCTCATGTGATTGAGGGAGGCCCGTGCCCCAGCAGTGGGGACTTAAATGGGCTGATGATGATGATGATGATTGTTTCTTGTGTATTTTATGTTCCAAACGCACCACATTGAGGCAAAAAAACCTTTTTGTTGCTGTCTCATTATTTTTAAAGTAGAATATGTTCAGGTAAATTTTTTCTTGTTCTATAGAATAGGTTTATTTACCATAATCTTTTGTGCGTGTTTCTTTTTAAGGTGACGGGTAGGGCACACTAGCGACACCAATCCATTTTAAAGCCACTAAACCGGATTTGTTTTAGACAATTTGGGGTTACAATCTCTCGGCAAACACTTATACTTACTATTTATTAAATAACCATGCACAAATGGGTACGTTTTTGTACGCGAAAAGTTTCACGCCTAAAGTGGCCGCTTTTGGCGTGAAACTTTTCGCGTACAAAAACCGAGAGATTGTAACCCCGAAATTGTTTAAAATAGATCCGGTTTAGTAGCTAAAAATTAATATCGATTGGCGTCGCTAGCATGCCCTACCTTAAGTACATAATAAATAATACATTGTGTCTATAAATGAAACATTTAATAATTTAAAAATACTAATTCACACCACTCAATACACATTATTGATCCCATTTCTTTGAAACATCGATATATCCTCGAGTTATTTTAAGAGGAATTATGATAGAATGAACAATGGTACATCCAATCGACTCTCGAGAGGTTTTCTGGAAATAGTTTGGTATTCGTTTCTTGTGTATTTTGTATTACAAACGCATCACATTGAGGCAAAAAACATTTGTTTCTCTCTCATTGTTTATTTTATTAGAATATGTCGACTACGACTTAGGGGCCGTCAAGAGAAGAGCGTACTCTTTTTTAAAAAGGCTGGCAACACATTAGCGATCTCTCTGTTTTCACGAATTTTCATGGGCGGCGTTTACTTTCCATCAGGTGACTCGCTTGCTCGTTTGTCCGCCTCTAGCATAAACCAATGTTAAGGTCTGAATTTTGACTGTTCCAAAGAATAGGTTTATTTACCATAATCTTTTGTGTGTGTTTCTTTTTAAGTACATAACCAATAATAGATTGTGTCTTTAAATGAAACATTTAATAATTTAAAAAGACTAATTTACACCACTAAACTACACATTATTGATCCCATTTCTTTGAAACATCGATATATTCACCGTCGGGAGACTCGTAGTCCTTGATGGGCGGAGTAGCCACGGGTCCTTTGATGGTGTATGGTGTTAGAGACATATCGGGCTGCAACAAAATGCAAAATATAGTAACTTGAAGGCCGAATTGAAGCAGCACTGTGCTGTGTTTCGCTGCGTGAGTGAGGGTACCGGAGGCCCAATCCGGGGTATAGGGGGGTTTAAAGGTTGGCAGCCCACTTGTGACTCCACTGGTGTCGCGGGTGTCCATGGACGACGGCAATTGCTTACCATCAGGTGATCCGTCTTTTCGTCTGCCTACCTATTACATAAAAAAAAACTATCCATCTACCATTAAACCCCCCCTATCCCCCGGATTGGGCCTCCGGTACCCCCACTCACGCAGCGAAACACAGCACAGTGCTGCAATATACATTATTGCACAAAAAAAACACAACTTAAAAAAAACTAGGCATTACAGAAACTTAATTGTACAATTTCGGCGGTCTTATCGCTGATATGATCTTATCGGTCATGATAACGAATGTTTGAGGTTGTAATGGATTTCTCACGAAGTGGCCTTATCAATGGGGTTACAACCCTATTACGTACCTAAGCAGCAAACAAGTGGCGCCATCAATTATTTTCACGACTTTGCTCATAAAGTATAAAGGTGGTCGTTCTGGCCATTAGCTCCGCCATGTGAATTTTTAATGAGACATTTCAATAAGAGTAAAAAAGTAACGATAGATGTCGCTATAGTAATAGCTGGTCCCACCGCAAATTATTTTGGGAAACTAGTGGCTCGCCTTTTCTTCGTTTCGGGACATAATAGCTTTAAAAATCACAAATCTTCTATACGACGTTTTAACCCCCGTTCACCCTCTTAGGGGTTGAAAAAAAATGCTTAAAATTTATGGTCTTTAATTTACATAAGCAGTTCAAATAAAATTGATATCTGTGAATAAATTCCTCTTTCGGGCGAGTGAATGAGTTGACAAATTTTCCAAATGAGTTTTTTTTTTCTCGCGAGGGAAGAAATAATGACTTATTATGTAATAATAGATTATATATGAATTTAGGTTGATTTTTTCACTTTTTTTTGTGTAAGAAATAAACGAATATGTATTTGGAAAAGTCAGCCCGTATGTCATGACTATTGCAGATTTGCAGATTTGTTCCTCTTACAAGCATAACATAAGTAAACTTATAATCATAATAAACTCATATTTACACTAGTTTCTTCTAAATAATGTTCTTTAATATGTTTATATGAAATCTGATGTTAGTATATAATATAGTATCGCTTCCCATGCCGTGGCAACCCATAATTAAGTCACCACTAAGAATTTAATTACCTATTGCGTTAGTCTTTAGAATGTTGTAGTGTATGCCTTGTTGGTTGTCCAAATAAATAAACAAATATAATAAGTGTTAATTATGTATAATTATGTAATAGGGTTTATCCCGTATAATTAATGAATTAAATAAATAAATACCCATTTTTATGACTCTAGCTAGCTTTAAAAATGAAGTATCTTCCATACGAAGTTGTGACCCCCCTTTCATCCCACCTAGAGGCTGAAGAAAATAAATGCTGAACGCACTTGTTAATTTGTACATATAAAGATGCCAAACGCCAATTTTCATGACTCTAGCTTTAAAAATAAATTCCATACCATGTTTTAATTTTTATATTTGATAAATAAACGTAATCCCAATTTCCAAATCTTTAACATCAAAACTGAACAATTTCATACGAACATTAATGCCCCATTTCACCCTTTTAGGGGTCGAATTTTTAAATATCCCTTCTTATTGCGCGCCTTCATAATAAATATTACCTACGTTCCAAATTTCAAGATTTTCGATCCAGTAGTTTTGGCTTTGTTTTTGGTTGATTTGGTGAAAGACCTACAAATATTTGCACATCCTTACATCTTCATATACCTAAAAATTTATCCTCCAGCAACAGAGGGCGTTAATCTGACTGTTTCATACAAAAACGAATTTCTCATAAGATCCTACATCGCAAAAGCAAAATTTTTAGACTGACTTGAGATATATATGATAAACCAAAATAGCAAGTGTTTCATCTTCCATACGTCCTCGAAAACGTTACCACTTTATAAATAGTGTTGATGTAGGCATAGATAAATGGCACCTTGAGGTACACACGGCTTCACGTCTAGTTACCCTTGTTGACCTTTGGACCGTTATGTCTGGGGCACAAGTGCTATCTTTCCACTGCAGGGGGGTAACTTGATCTGACGCTGACTGTACTGCAAGTTGCCATTTACCTATCTACTGCTCAATATAATTATAAAAAAAACTATCATAAAATAACGAAGCCCAGGCAGATCACTAGTATTTGAAAAGTTTTAGCCCTATAGGAGCAGCATGACTGGAAAAATATATTCACTTTTAACCCCACACATTTGCTTATGGCGGGTCCATTTCCTCTGGTTTAGGTGTAATTTCTTTATTTTCATATCTTACAGGAATTGTGTAGTTAAGATTCCAACTGCACTATACTATAGGTAAGCTTACCATTACAGCTTCATTATACAACTCTTCAGACTCCTCATACAGTTTGTCCAAAGCTCGCCTCTGAGCAGCCATGATTCGATCAATTTGAGCCACCTCGGCCACATACTCCTCTCTCTTGTAACGGGTCCACTCCTTTTGCAATAGAGCTCTGGCCTCTAGCACTTCTGGAGAATGATTGACTGGTGGTCTCTTGCGTTTTCTAAAACAGATAATTATTTTGATTCTTTATGAGATAGATGCAGGAATAACCTTAAAATATTGATATGGACCAATCACGGGCCGTTGCCCCTTAAATAAACATTTAGGCGAAACTGATAGCCCTCTATGCAGGGGGTGCTTTGTTGCCGAGGAGACCGTCACGCACGTAATCATGGAATGCGATGCAGTGGCTAGCCAACGAGATCAAATCCTCGGAACGGTGAGGTCGCTCCGCGAAGCCTGTGAGGTTCCCAGGAAACTTCTGCCCTAAGTGCGGAAAAAGTAGTCCACTTTACATTCCATTACATTACGTGATAGATGCAGATGAGCATGTATATACACCCACTACACCAGTAATGTCACAAGTTAGCTGACAACCGTTTCCCTTTCACCACTATTGGGCCTCCTGTACCCTCACTCACTTGGCAAAATACAGTGCAGGCGCTGCTTCATGCCGGTTTTCTGTAAGACTGTGGTATAAGTCCAGTTGAGCCTGCCCATTCATTCCAAAGTGTATTCTTGTTCTACTATCAGCCATCAATCTAGAAGTGTGGTTAGGCAAGTATAGTGGCGCCTTGCCACTCTAGCAGGTAGTACACTTACTAGCTAAGGAGAGCTTGGAATATAAATCTATGGTGCACTACGAAGAAACCTACAGACTATTGATTAATTTAATATTATTCATCACCACTGACATAGCGGGTGTCCATCGGCGGCGATCGCTTACCATCAGGTGATCTGTCTGCTTGTCTGCCAACTATACAAATTCCCTAAAAAATAAAATTTACAAAACAATTAAAAGTCCATTTCAATAAAGTTATTTCAAACAGTAAAATATTGCCTCTTAAAAATTGGCTCTAAATTGGCTGCTGAAGCATTTATGGTCTAAGTTAGGCAGAAATAATAAAATTGCACATATTTATGCAAACTGGAACTAACCCACAAATAATTACTTTCGAGATATTTAAATTTTTGTCTTTATCGGTTGCACAAGCTACTGTAATAAATATTCCAAGAAAAGAACTTTACAGTGTAATAAATGGAGTTGAGGTAAAGCAATTATAATGTTTTCGTAATTTAAACACATTTTTTATTAATTAATCTGTGATTCCTTATTGCAAAAATATCATAAATGTGGGTTGTGCTTATTGCAAGAAGGAACCAACCCACAGTAATTGTATTAGTTAGCTACTTTGACTGTTGAATGTAATAATAAAACAATAGTATTTCACAATTTTATTAAAATAGCATATTTTTTGTGAAGATTCTCCCACTCTGCCTCTGAAAATCTGTTGTGGTGATAGAAGTGACTAACCGGATTGGTTGTTGTTTGTGTAGTAGAAATACTATAGTATGAAAGGAACCATACATCATGGTTCCATTCTACAAATCGAAACTGCAGATAATTTGAAACTGAGCTGCATGGTTCTTTTTTGCATGATAGAAATACTAAAGTTTGAAAAGAACCATGGCTTCATTTTACAAATCAAAACTGCAGCTAATCTGGAACAGAGCTGCATAGTTCTTGTTTGTTTTTAAATAAGTTAGTCATCAGGGGTTGGTACCCAAAGTGACACATTTATTTCTTACAAAGAGTTGGTGTAGGTCTATGTTTTTTTTAGGACATCAATAACATAATCAAAATGACAACCTACTTACACAGTAACTTATTTTTGACCAAGGTGTGGGTTGGTTCCAGTTTGCATAAATATGTCTAATTAGTAGAATAGATTCTCATAATTGTGAATATCTACAATATTTGAGATAATAAAGTAAAGAAATAAATAAATAATGATTCTGAATGTGTTACCGTTGGTCTGAGTTGTTCAAGTTAACGTGTTGGGTCTGGTTCCCCTGTCTAAGGATTGCGAAGGATAGACGGCAGTCACTTCATTGTAATTACTAGACTTCCCGAATCCTGGATTATGGTCCAAGCGTATCCCGGGCTCCGAAGCGACAGCTTCGATTAAAGATTTTTGTTCCAAAATCTTTGAAAAAAGATTAATAATAGATACACACCCAATTTGATCTATTAAATTTAATGGAATCTCCATCTCCTCAATGGGCTTAAGCTGACGGGCATTCTTCTGCAGCCGTCGGATCTGTTTCTCAATCTTCTTACGTCTTCTTTCTTCACGAGCTTTGATGATTGCAGGATCCATTTTCTTCTTTTTCTTCAAAGGTTCAGCACTAAAATAGTACAATTGATTTATGCCATAAATAAACTGATAATAACAATCTGCAATGACTATGACTTTAAATAAGTAGTGAAAACAAGTGTAAGTTATGGGAAAGTGATAAAAATGACAATACCCTCCTTCCGTCAAATAAAAATGTACTGGCATAATAAATAGCGAAGTTTTTCAACATTAAGTATTATTTATGTATCAGTAAAGGTTCCATTTAGTGGTAGAATGAACAGTTCCAATTTTCGACAGGGTGAAACTTACCATAGAGGTTCCGTAAACTTGAACTGGAGTGCAGTGGTAGTGGATATACTTCTTGCATTTATTGTTAATTTTGCCACTGGGCACAGTGATAATCTGAAACCATTGAATTTATCACAATTAGTACTTTACAGGTTACCTTTTCGTTTTACTTAAAACTTCCGTTCAAGAATATGCCCTTACCTTGAAAACTGTTTCAAGACAGACAAATTAAACATTTTCTCTGTTTAGTAACGTCTTATTTAATAGTTTAATAAATTAATTATAACATTTATTTCCGACATAACCTAGATATTTTATAAACAGTACGTTTTGTTTCGCTCAAATTAACAGCTGTCAACTTGCAATGATTACTAAACTTCTAACTCTGACTAAAATATTTGAAACGGAACGTAATGTTACGTTCCGTTCCAAGAGAAATGTATAAGAAATTAAAATAAGATTTTTATAATTTATAATTTTTATACACCAAATTGTATGTAGTCGAAAGTAAAGTAATAGGGTATATTACGTAATAATAAGGTATACTTAGGTAGGTAGATTATCATCAAAGATTTTACTGGCACCAACTCCAGAAAAAAAGGAGGTAACCTTAGAGAAAGGATTAAATTTTTGAAGTAGGTAACCATTTCCAGTTGGTAGCTTTGTTGTGAGTTTTTATGCGTTTGATAAATTACCCCTTTGCCAAAAAAAAAGGAAGAATCAAGCAAGACTTTGATAACTTGTTTTCTAATTCGTTCGTGAGTTTTATTGATGAGTTTTTTTGCACAAAAGGCTATTGATCGAAGCCAAAGGGCTTTGACTTCGATCAGAAATCTCTACTCATAAGACAAAGGCATGTTCGTGGTAGCTGGTGGCAGCACTTGATTATGATGACTCAAGATTTTTTGATAATATGTTTTTCGGAATGCAACCGCAGACGGCGACCGTTGTAAGGCTGCAAAAGTCCAAAAGAAAAAAGGGTGGTTGACCACAATTCTTAGTTCTTTTTTTCTTAGAATTTTGCAACCTGTGGCAAACATACCTATGCTGTTGTAGGCCGTAGCCGTAATCGGTTGGAGGATTATTATCATCAGTTAATGATTGCAGGTAAGGTAGGTAGTTAAAAAGTACCTAAGTAGGTACTTACCTACCTTTTAGTTACTTTTCCAAGATGAGTGATGACACCGACTTTAAGGTGACCGGGTAGGGCACACTACCGACGCCAATCTATTTTAATGTTTAGCTACTAAACCGAATCTATTTTTAACAATTTCGGGGTTACAACGTCTCGGCAAACACTTATACTATTTATTAAATAACCATGCAAAAATAATGGGTCCAACGCGTACGCGAAAAATTTATTCACGCTAAAAGTAGCCGCTTTTCGCGGTAATCGATTTTTCACATACAAAAACGGACCCAACATTTGTGTATGGTTATTTAATAAATAGTATAAGTGTTTCCCGAGAGGTTGTAACCCCGAAATTGTTTAAAATAGATCCGGTTTAGTAGCTAAACATTAAAATAGATTGGCGTCGCTAGTGTGCCCTACCCGTCACCTTAAGTAAGGAAACCGGTAAGTAGGTACCTGCCTAAGTAGTTATTTAGGTAGGTAGGTAAGTTTCTACTTACCTATGTACCTAGGTATTTTAACCCCTTACTAAGACAAGTGTCGTTCAGCCAAAAATTGCACTAGGCATTTACTTACTTATTAGGTAAAATGTCCAACTTAACTAAACTATTTATTAGGTAAAATATCCTACTTACCTAAACGGGGATTTCTCCAACCCAAGGTCAGACAGTAAAGCTTAACATTTTCGAATATGCTTCCACCTCATTACTCTCAAAAATGTGTATTCACGGTGGCTCACAAGTTGCCACCGTGAATACAAATTTTTGAGAGTCATGAATTTAATTGGCAATAACAGTATCCACATGTATACAAAGTTTAAGGAAAAATTTAATAGATAACAGTGTATGCTTTTTCAGGTTCCGTACAATTTTATAAAACAACTAAGTATATAGGTACCTACTTAGTGGCCACCCTAGCCACAGTAGATATATTATACTACCTGTGCGGTTACAGAATGTGATCAGAAATGGCGGCGCACTCGTGGGGTGCGAGTATAGACGCAAATACTCGCACTCCACGAGTGCGAGTATAGACGCAAATAGTGTGCGAGCGAGAAGTGAATAGATACGCTGCTATTTCTGATCCCATTCTTTATCCGCACATGTTGTACATTCTGTGCCCTAGCTCTGAGTGTCAGACGATGATGACGATGATGACGTAATAGATGGCAGACGAGCAGACATATCACCTGATGGTAAGTGACGGCCCTCCGCCAGTGGAGTCGCCGCCGCCAGCAACACCAGTGGAGTCACAAATGTGCTGCCAACCTTTGCCCTGGATTGGGCCTTCGGTATCCTCACTCACGCAGCGAAACACAGCACGGTGCTGCTTCACGCCGGTTTTCTGTTAGACCGTGGTATCACTACGGTCGAGCCGGCCCATTCATGCCGAAGCGTCGCACTCCCCATCTTTATGGTGCCGACCGTACAGGTACTTTTTTATAAAAATCTCACAACATCTCATATGTTGACCTGATTCCGTACTAAGTAGCTTAAGCACTTGTGTTACAGATATCAGACAACAGAGGAACACAAATATATACTTAAATACATATATTACACCCAGACAGTGAACAAACACAAGTGTTCGTCGCACGAATGTTTGTCCAGGGTGGGGATCGAACCCACGACCTTTGGTGTAAAAGGCAGGGTCACTACCAATTGCGCCATCCGGTCAGTCAACTTATATTGATACCTACAACGGGCAAATTAATTTTTCCCGAGTTTCCCGGTCTTTCTTGCGGGAAATCACATAGGTTAATAGAGCATCTAAACATTATGGACATACCTATCTCGTGATTTCCCGCGAAAAAGATACAAATAAAAAGATTGTAAAATATTAAGATGTCTTTATGTTTGTAGGTAAAACATAGGTTAGTTAGTACCTACATGGGCTTAAGTAAACGAGAACCCTACGAAGTTTATTGCCTGCTAATGTGCTAATGGCATGCCTGCCTAGGTACTTACCTAGTAAAGTAAAGTATCAGCCTATAAACTGGCCCACTGCAGGGCAAAGGCCTCCATCATAGAATTCAAGTTATCGCTACTATGATGGGATTAGGCTTAATCACCACGCTTGCCAAATGCGGATTGGTGATCACAAACCCGAGCTATGTTCGAAAAATTCACAACAAACTTTTCGCTCGACCCGGGAATCGAACCCAGGACCCAGAGATCGCGGCCCGGTACTTAAACCACTAGACCAACAGGGCGTTACCAACATGGACTTACCTACTCTCATCATTATTTAGGTGAGTGAGCCTATTAACTGTCCCACTGTAGGGCAAAGGCCTCCATTATAAGTTTGTACTAGATATAACTTATTTGCAATAAACATTTTATTATTATTTATTATGATGTCCTCCTCCGTCTGTAGGTACTTACATACCTACATATTATATATAAGAGGACGTATATTATACGTTTGATGACAGAATACATCATATTGACTTCAAATCAGTTAGTTATACCTACACCGTTATTTTTTTATCGTTTAAATCTCAAAAACCTCATACTTAATCACACTTCATTCACGGTACATACCTAATCGTGAATGAATTCCATTTATCATGTTAGATCAACAAAATAAGCGAAAAAAAATCAGCTCTTCAATACAAAATGGAGTATCCACCTGGCAATAATGTCCGCACTCATAGTAAAATACTGACCTAAATCAAAATTGTTGATATTTTTATAGCAATGTTTTTCATTTTAATATTACGTAAATAACGCACTTAAAAAAATCATTTCGTGTTCATATATGTGTGTCATCCTATTGGATTATAGCCGATACAATTTTGGCTTAACATCTATCTAAAAATTTAATTAGGTCAGTAGTTTACTGTATGGAACAGCAATTTTTTTCGCTTATTTTGTTGATTTAACATGATATAATCGTGACGAAAATCACCAGACTTCCCAAATCCTGAATCATTGAACATGGACAATTTGACAAGGCATGCTTTCGTTGCCATGAATAATAGATAGATAAGGCTATGTTCCATTCTATGTATAACAGTCGCACATTATAGACGGTATCTAGTAAATACATATTCATCTCTGTAGTTTAAAATGAATAGCGTGTCATTCAAACATTTAACACTACTTGATTGTGGATACCTTAGAAAAACCAAACAAAATAAAACAAATAGAAATCAATTAAACCGCCATTATAACCGAATACGGAACAATAACAACGCCATCACACACTCAAATATCACTCTCCACGGCAGAACCATAAAAATGTAAATAGTCTCATTATATCAAACAAAACCTGTGGTTATACGCTTTATCCTCATGCGATCTAAGGCTCATTCCTTACGAGCGACCCAAAGTATTGACATGTGCCACAGCCAGCCATACTGGTTTACGTAAATCTTTTAACAGTAATACATTCAGCATGGATGACGACAGCATAGAATCAGTGCTAAAGGGAAATGTCACCCTCACGCAAGTGATGAACTTCTTCAACCTAACAGGTGCTAACGTGACGACTAACGGCAGTGAAGTGTCCCCTGTGCAATTGTTCGATCTGTACGAGGCCTACCGCTCCAGGGAGAAGGAACAGCTGATCATGTACAAGTGGGTGGCGTATGTGCTCGGCTCGCTGATCGTCATGAGCAACCTGACTGTCGTGATCTCCAGTGGCCTTATTCTGCGGAAAGGTAGGGATAACAATCCGAAACGTTTTTGCCCTTTCAATGTACTCTCACGCGTTTAATGGCTGCCTAAACTTTTTGTTCTCGTGGGTCAATACGATATCGAAAATATCAAGGACTTTACAAAAAGATACTGTTTTGAAATTTTGTTTATTTACATTCCTTGAATCAACCAATTAAAAATTGCGATCGCCTGTGTGAATATACCATATTTTTCGTCCATCGACGTTGTAAACAAACCCAGTAGCTACCTGGATTTATAGTTATATTTATGTATGACATAGAACGTGGTATGATCACTGTTTACATTCATCATAATGGGTTCCACAAATAAAGTAAAATATCCACTACGCTAATTTTATAATTTTCCTACCTAACAATAAAAAGAAATTGCATATTTGAATTCTACTTATAAGTAGGTACCTACGTGTATTTTCGGCTTTTTTTTAATTGTGCCCAAAAGTATGTTTAATAGTTGCATTATTATAGTCATCCATCGAATTAACTTTTGATTCCGCGCAACGAAAGAAGTGCTGCGAAAAAACACGGAACAATTTATTAATTTGGGAACTTAAAGTTAAAACAAATACAGATAACACAGAATTCAGCAGTTTCCAGTATTAAAACATAAACTGTGCATATGTATATGTAGGTACCTACAGAACAAAATATGAGGCAAGCAAAGTGAAACACATTCGACAAGTAGGTAAGTAACCAAATTAATTAATTAATACAATACGAATACATAAAGCTACCAAATACCTTGATAACATTTAGGAAGTCTAATCTCTTTTTGTAAGCACAAATCGAGTGTCTGAACATGTCTATTTCGCAAAATTTTGCATTGTAATTTTTACATGATCTATTCAAAAAAATATTTTTTGCATAATTTCTTTCACAATTAGGTAAATAAAACAAATCACGTTTTCTAGCACTTGTCCGAGGGCATTTAAAAGTAAAAGAAAATATAATTTGAGATTTCTTGTGTCTATAAACATAAGGCTCAAATTTGAATGTTGATTGTGATTCAGGGCGCGCTTTTCGTGGGACGCCTTTGGCGGAGTCTACTACAAAGAGTAGTATTATATAGATAGCACAAACGTGCGACAAGCGTGACACACGATATTTTTTTATGTTATCAAAGTTGCTGGAACTTTTTTGCGACCAGACATATCCACCGAAGTTGTTCACATTCATATTTTTATAAGGTCATCTTATGGTCAAATATTTATTAAAGTCGGTAATATTCCTAGCTCGATTCTATGTTTCTCTAATGTAATTTCACGCAATGCACAAGGTCATATCTCGTGAGAAACGTAAAATCCCAACTAGTTAGACTTGCCTACAAAGGAAAAAAAGTACAGACAGCCACATTGCACGAGTCAACTCGAACATTTTATTGTATGACGTGTATTTTGATGAGGATACGATGTACAGCCGACCTACTTTTGCAACTTTATGTAAAATCAATTAATTAAAATCAGTGCAATAAATGCATTCGGCAGCTATACTTCACAGGGTGGCGCTGTCTGACATCTCGGTTACTTCTGGCATCTAGTACTGAACGTTACACACATATTAGATTAATACAATCTGTCAAAATTTCTTCAACCGATTCTCGCCTCAGTCACAAACACGAGTAAGGTGATAATCGCAATACGCGTACCCACTTATACAGATGTATCTGTAAACATTTACATCCCTTTAACCACGTGTTCTAACAACCATTCTGAACAACCAGAACTTGTCTATGACTTTTCGAAATTATAACCGTCAGACCAAAGTGGTATTTTTTTTTTTGTTGAGAATTTTCATAAGTCATAAGACAAATATTTCTCAAAGAATGCACGAATGAATGCTTACTTATATTACTATATTTTTATTGCACTCAAAGTACCTACTATATGAAAACTTAAGACTAAGTATTACAGAATATGTACAACGAACGAGCAATCTCTTCCAGGCACATGGTCCAGAATGGTAGTTAAATAAATAAATTGTTTTTTGCAAATAACTTATATCTAGTACAAACTTATGATCTTAATCTTATATATTCATCACCTGGATGGATTTATATCGACTACAGTGCGTTTCTCACGTCATTTCCTACCACGCACAGTAAAGCTGTGGAACCAGCTGTCATCCGTGGTGTTTCCGAACAGATACGACTTGGTGACCTTCAAGAAAAGGGTGTACTCCTTTCTTAAGAGCCGGCAACGCATATGTGCCATGGGCGGCGGTGATCACTTTCCATCAGGTGTGCCGTCTGCTCGTTTGTCCGCTATAATGTATAAAAAAAAATAATATTAGTACTTATATTTGACATTTTGCCTGAACTAGGATACGTTAAAGGAATGTAAATGTACACAGATTACTTAGTAAAGAAAAATATAGATTGTGCATACCTACCCAACGTATTCTTTGTTACCTAATGGTTTTTCTAGTGTATTACGAGTATTAAGTCTTGCTAATTTTATTTACAAATATTATGAATGAACGTTTGAGAATAACCTTACTTTTGAATTAAGAAAACATAAAACCTACAAGGTAAGCTACGCAACGATATTTCGAAATGATGACGACATTTTTAGAAGTCGATAATCATGACATGACTTAGCGTTTTTAGTTGGGTCAACTGGCAATCTCTTGGTTAAGGTTGCTATTTGCAAGCAGTTATCCTTGCGCACACGCAGACAAATGTCCTCCAAACCGATATTTCGGCCATGGCGCCCAATCTCGGCGACATATTATAGTGCAGAAGTATTTGCACAGACACAAGTGCACTCTCTAGTCCCGTACCCTCTTATTTCGATGGGAAACTAGTGTGACACGACCGAAGAGGGATTAGGCGCAGAACCAACGGCTTAACGTGCTTTCCGAGGCACCGGGGTACAAGACCGCCAACTTCCAGACTCCGGGCTAACATTGAGAATTTCTTAACACGCAGATAACCCGTCGCGGACTATGCACACTGCATTTAGATCGACTTTCACTTTTTTTTATGTGAGAGGTGGCAGACAGGCAGACGGATCACCTGATGAAATGATTGTCGCCACCGTACCGTGGGAGAGCCACATTTCGGCTCGATCGGAGTGATACCACGGCCTCACAGAAAACCGGCGTGTAGCAGCACTGTGCTGTGTTTCGCTGTGTGAGTGAAGGTACCGGAGGCCCAATCCCAATGACTGACCAGATGGTGCAATTGGTAGTGACCCTGCCTCTTACGCCAAAGGTCGTGGGTTCGATCCCCACCCAGGGCAAACATTCGTGCGATGAACACTTGTGTTTGTTCAGTGTCTGGGTGTAATATATGTATTTAAGCCCGGGTAGGCACCTACACTTAGATCATGATCCGGTATTTGGGAAGTCTCGTAATCCTATGAAATCAGCTACCAACCTGATGATCTTCATGAAGAAAGCCTATTCTCCCTTAAGAGTCGGCAACGAATGCCTCATGTGTTACAGATGTCCATGGGCGGCGGTAATCTCTTACCATCAGGTGAACCGTCTGCTCGTTTCTTAGTCTGCCATAATGTAAAAAAAAGGCTCATCATCATCATCAGTCCATTCAAGTCCCCACTGCTGGGGCACGGGCTTCCCTCAATCACATGAGGGGTAATTGCCATACTCACCACGCTTGGCAGACGGGTTGGCGAGGGTTTTGAAATGCAGAGTTTTCCTTCTCTGGGTGGTGATGATCATGCCAGCAGCTTTACCTTAGTCGCCTTTTACGACACCTCGGTAAGAGTGAGGGTGGCCTATTCTACTCTGCTTGGGACCACACGGCCAAAAAAAAGTCTCGCAAACTAGTAATTACAATAAAACTATTGCCGTCTGATATGGGAACCAAACCGATTACCGGACGATTACCGACTTACCTAGTGTGTAACTAGGTAAGTCGTTCAGAATAATGGACAACATTTCATATTTTTAACATGTCCATATTGTTTTTTTATATGAAAATAGACATAAAATGAACAGACCCATATTTTTTCTTTTTTCAAAATTTGTCCATTTTCATGCATAAAATAATTATTGAAATTCTTTTTATTCTAAATAGACGTAAGCGCCGAATGACGTCATCGGACGGCTGAATACAGCGATATTCCTTTGCTTATCATTGTTTTGATAAAAAAAAGGTACTACTGTCAAAGGTAAATAATACTAGTGTCAATATTGTCAACGTCATTCATACATTCAACGTTGACAAGTTGTCTTTTTTTTACAGTTACATGTCATGGCTTTGGCATTTCGTAAATTTAAAACTATAATGTGCTAAGCAAAGAAATATTTTACATTCTGCCGTCCGATGACGTCATCTTACGTTTTTTAGTTTTTAATTTTTTTCTCAGTAAATAAGCAATATAAATAATGAATAAGTATTTTTTGTTTCAGAGCTTAGCAATTTTGAAATGTTGTCCATTATCTCAACAATTGTGAAACTACCCGATACGTGCAATTTTCCTCACGATATTTTCCCATCCACTAATTCCATTGTCCGTCTGCAGGACAGCAACACAAAAGCACATACCTGCTGCTCGGCAACGTGTCACTCGCGGACACCATCATCGGGCTCTCAATCATTTTCGGAGCCTCAGTCGACCACGCCTTGCATTCCAACCAACTATGCATCTTTCAGCTGGGTAAGCTATCTATTTAATGTACGCAAAAATTATGGGAAAAAGATCTTCTCATGAAGAAAGCATACCAAGGTTGACTGGTGGGCCGGTGCGTGACGCCCAGTTGGCCAATTCAGGAATTTCTGGAAAGAAGTCGTCGAGGCTGATCTAGGAGATCATCGAGCCAGTGTTTGCGGGAGCTAGCGCAGGTTACATCAAAGTGGCAACTGGCAATCTCTTGTTTCGGAGACCAAGACGGGTTCGGGTCACTGTGCCAGCGGAGTAAGTACCTACCTAAATAGGAGGAATTAATTTTTTTTAGACTCCTCAAAACGAAACCCCCTAAGTATCTACATATGAAAGTACCGCGACTTTGTATGAAAATTTACGACCAGACGAGAATACCTAAGTTATTTTTGTTGGTTTTTCTCAAAGTATTTTTTTTTTATTTCTTGCTCATGAAAAAGCATAAAAAAACAACAGAAAAAGTTTAATCTCGTCTGGCCGTAAGTGTTCATACTATTTAAGATAATATTTTTTTTCTCGAAAATTACAACAATTCGTGAAAAATACATGAGGATGTTTAGTCCACTGAACCGGCTTAAGTATGATTTTTTTCATTTGTAACAGGTCGATGTTGTCTTTATAATACACAATCATTATACTTATGTGATTAACTCAAAGTGCTATTAATAAGATAAGAATTTGCAAGATCGCGACTGTATTTTTGATAAAAATAGATAACTTTTTGCCGTAGGAACATTTACATACTGGTCCGGCAACTTTCTGCTGGGATTCCCAATTAACCGTCGCAACTTCCTCGTATTAACTGTTTATATGGTGTGTGTGTGTGTATTGTGTAACTAATTATAAAACTCGAAACGGATAAAAACATGTCTTTATAATCTGTCTGACTGAACGTAAAATGTTCAGTAGAAATATAATCTCACTTGAAAATAAAAAATACCGATATTTATCTATCCGTAACATCTTATCTTGACAATTGTATCCACACTTCTGAGAAACTATCCGAAATGTGCTGAATTCCTCACCACCAAGCTTGGTATAAATAAGAACATAGATTTGAAAAATGCTGAGGTGCAAGCTCGGATTTGAATCAACGTCCACCCGTTTAAAAACGCAATACTCTTATCCACTGAGAAATGATCGTTCTAAAATATTACTTAATTGATACCATTGCATTAGTGCAAAGAATATATTGGTGACGAGGCTTAGGTGCTTTTTCATTTGTGAGTATTCCTACCATTATAATGTCACTATGAAGATCAATAGATCAGCAGATCAAAACAAGTGGTTCGAAAATTGAACTACCAATATCAAGAATAAACATGTTGTAGAAGTTTGAAGGTCATCGGATTCTCAAACACTGATAATTACGCCACATTTCGCAACAAAAATTAAAATTGGTTCAACCGTTTAGGCGCTACGATCAGGCGAAAGACAGACTTACAGACACACAATGGACAACATTTCATATTTTTAACATGTCCATATTGTTTTTTTATATGAAAATAGACATAAAATGAAAAAACCCATATTTTTTCTTTTTTCAAAATTTGTCCATTTTCATGCATAAAATAATTATTGAAATTCTTTATATTCTAAATAGACGTAAGCGCCAAATGACGTCATCGGACGGCTGAATACAGCGATATTCCTTTGCTTATCATTGTTTTAATAAAAAAAGGTACTACTGTCAAAGGTAAATAATACTAGTGTCAACATTGTCAACGTTATTCATTCATTCAACGTTGACAAGTTGTCTTTTTTTTGACAGTTGAATGTCATGGGTTTGGCATTACGTAAATTTAAAACTATAATGTGCTAAGCAAAGAAATATTTTACATTCTGCCGTCCGATGACGTCATCTTACGTTTTTTAGTTTTTAATTTTTTTCTCAGTAAATAAGCAATATAAAAAATGAATAAATATTTATTCAAGCAGCGGAAAAGTAAATAAAGAATTGGTATTTTTTGTTTCAGAGCTTAGCAATTTTGAAATGTTGTCCATTACACATGTCTGTAGTTGGATTGCAAGCAAGACTGTCTTAAATGAAGTATTAAGTATATGGCTTAGAATATTCATTCTTTCATATCTACATGCAATCTTCAGGTATGCTGGTGTGCCCTGCAATAGTGTCAATCTTCAGCGTCGGGTTCATTGCTGTGGACCGCTACATCTACATCCTACACGGCCTGTACTACCAGAGGTGGTTCAACTCCACCAGAGTCCGGATCGGCATCCTCTGCATATGGATGATTGGTAAGCACTCTAGCTTTTAACCATAATTGTCGCTTGAAGTGTCTAACTCTGCGTGTCTCTGTGTTTAACTATTACGTGTTTCTGATTCCTTTACAGGTGTGACCTTAGGGTTTGCTCCAGTCACTGGATGGGTCGACCATGAACTTTATCCTGCCCGTCACTCGACGTGCCACTATGTCGCTGTATTTCCTGGGGCCTTAATTCTCTTTAACTCCCTCCTCAGTATCATACCTATAGCACTAGTTTTTATACTATACATTATCATATTAATACATGCCCTCAGAAATTTGAAAACCATCAAACTCACGGAGAAATCCATAAGAGCGAATTCAACCGATTCGGAATCTTTCGAAAAACCTAAACTAAGAATTAATAGAGGCAACACAAAATCAGCAAATAACACTCAAGGCGTTAAAAGACCCACAAAAAATAACGTTGAATTGAAAAGAAGTGCTTCGTTTAGCATGAATGACTCATATACCCGTAGTTCCTCAGAAAGAACGGGCTCTTCGCCAAGATCTAAAAGTACTGATGACATCAATACTAGGACAATAAACTCTTCTCCAATTACAACAAACAAAGTAAAAACGAATACAGAATCAAATTTTAGCATCTATACGATAGAATCTAGTTTTTCTAATGATAACTCTAATGCGGATGTAATAGAAACTCCAGGCAAGGACATTAAACACGTTGGCATTGTCAGGGCACGGACTAAGAAAGTAAAGGGACCCAACAAGTGGCGGGCGATCACCGTCGTGATGCTAACTTCATTCAGCTTTATAATAACGTGGATGCCATTCTTTATAATTGTATCCATCTTCGTGTTTTGTGAAGAAAAGCTCACAAATCCTAAATGTTTCCATTTGCGGTGGTTATTAGCCGGTCCTGTAGCAACATTAGCTTTCCTCAATAGTGTATTTAACCCTTTAATATACGCCTGGTGGCACAAAGGTTTCCAGAAGTCTATTAAACAGTATTTTAAGAACTATTTCCAGAAATATTTCTTTCAAAAATGACTTAGATATACGATAACCTTTTACGCCTCTTTAAAAAATACGAGGAATGTCATTTCTTAATAGGTCATACACATTTTTTTGCAATTCCTGTGTCTCTTCTATGGTCTGCATAAGTATATGAAAGAATTCACCTACCAAAGTAAATATATTATGTATGGTCTGTCTTACTAAAGTACTTATGTGATAAAAATCTTATTAAATGAGATTTTTTTTTTTCATATTTTTGAGTCACAGAAGACACACAGGAAGTACAAAAAAAATTGTGTATTACCTTAATATCACTAGTACAGTATTTATTGGATCAGAAGAAACTTGTTTTACTCATTCTATTTAACCATGACAGTAAATAATTCATAGTTCGTATGTATATAACAATTTAGTAGTTCCGCATTTATAATGTGCTTAATTTTACTAGTATGTGATTATCGATTCAGGTGTGAATTAAACTTTTTGTGTTGTGTCAATGTGCTATTGTGAATTAATATAATGATGAGCGACTGTATTTTTTTCTAAAATATGTTGTTAGACAAAATGGCGTTCTTTCTAATAGTGAGATGTAAATATTCTTTGCAGGCATTTTTGTATCATGTTTACCTGCGATGGGTTGGACGGGACAAACTTTCAGGGACTACCGATGTTGGTACATCGCTGTGTTCCCGCCTTCACTGCTCATCGTCCTATCTATCATAGTATTATCAGTGATCATCACAGTCTGTCTCCTGTATATCCTCATATTGCACAGCGCAGTGAAGGCTGTAGATAAAATTCGTGAGTTCAAAGAATGTTCAAGTAACGTCGCTTATGTCAACAAAGCATACAAAGATGATAAAGGCGAAGAAATATCTAAAACGACTGTAACGATAACAGTGTCTACTGAAACGGTGATTAACAAAGAATCTTTAGAATTGCACGAGCTTACAAAGACGAACATTGAACACAAGGAATGTGATAATGGCAGTAGAGCGATGAGTAATATGATGAAGACGAGGTATTACTCAAAATCGAAAATTGTAAAGTCTTCCCCGAGCAAATTGAAGGCAGTTAGAACCGTGTTGTTGGTAACATTTTGCTTCGTCGGCACTTGGGCGCCTTATTATGTGGCTGTGATCATGTATGTGAAGTGCGATATCATGCTTCACGGGTACGACTGCATACCCTTGGAGGTCCTGACTCTAGGTCCTTTGTATTTGTTGGGGGTCAGCAACAGTCTATGCGATCCTTTAATTTATGCATGGAGACATTCAGGATTCAAGCGAACGCTTCGCAAAATATACTGGAAGTATGTATGGAAAATCACAACGTAGCCATTTGCGTTTATTTGTATGTACTAGGTACACTATTTATTTTATTGCAAATCTGTTTAGTTAATATAAGATAGAGTTAAGACTTAGTCCCTTTACAAAACGTCTAATCTAAAGTTATTACCGTACCGTACCGTAAAATGCATGAAATCCTGTTCCAACACGAAATGTATTAAGGGGTTGGAACGAGTTTAGGACCGGAACTTTTGTTAAATCTGGATTTGTAATATTACAAATCCCGATGTTAAAATGTTTAACAATAAACTACAAGGCGTGATTTTTTTTTTATGTTCAGTAGTTTGTGTTACCATCTTGTTTGTGATATACCGAAACTAGACTAAGAAGCTATTTTAATTAAATATTTTACAAATAACACAATTAAATTTGTATAATTTCTATTATCCATAATAGAGCCTCCCAACCATAAGGTCGTAAATACGGCAGCGCAGCGACACCCGAACATCTAGGTTCGTGTTATGTTACGTGAAATGCGTGTAGGAATTGTACACAATTCCTAGAAAATGTACCTACATTTTTGTTTATTAGAATAGCCAGACATTTGGCTACAATCTCACCTGATAATAAGTGACGATGTGACCGAGGTTGGACCGTGCCTGTCTAGTAACAGCCTATTCACTCGTTTCTCGAATAAGTTCAGATCATAGCGTTCAGGGCCCACATCTTCCGCCAGAGATTCCTTAGCTGTAACAGATACAGTAACATTATTTATTTGCATAATACACATTTGATACATAGATGGTATAAAAAGTATCAGAGTCACGGTATTCAGTCTGCCAGCAGGCGCGCAAATAGTATTGGTAGTTATGACAAAATTATATGTAAGTATGTAGTCTTAAAAGATTACATTGATAAATCTAAAATTAATAAAATACTTATACTCACATCGAATTATGTATTGACTAATATTATTTATTAAATTATATCTATGTTATTTTACAAATCTATTAGGTATATTTTATAAGGTTTTATTAGATCAGGTGAGAGTTTAGATCAGAGATGTACATTTGAACCGTTTGGTACGTATTAGCCGCGTGGTCCCCGGCAGAGTATAATAGGTCACCCTCACTCTTACCGAGGTGTCGTAAAAGGCGACTAAGGTAAAGCTGCTGACATGATCATCAGCACCCAGAGAAGGAAAACTCTGCATTTATATCAAAACCCTCGCCAACCCGTCTGACAAGCGTAGTGAGTATGGCAATTACCCCTCATGTGATTGAGGGAGGCCCGTGCCCCAGCAGTGGGGACTTAAATGGACTGATGATGATGATGAGACTTTTTTTTACATTATGGCAGACTAAGAAACGAGCAGACGGTTCACTTAAATGAGCTGATGATGATGATAATGATGATGGTACGTATTGCCGGTATTTCCACCACATAAGGGTGGTACTTCTCCGTCTTGTGTCCCGATAATGAAAGGGGGCCGGTGGAACACATAAATGTAATCGGCCGCCAAACGTCCCAATGTTTAACCCCCAGAATCTTTTGCCATCAGTACTTTATTCCTTGAATTGACCTGAAGGAAACTAGAAACAATAAAAGTACCCCTAATACCGTGACTCAACACACATCCTATTTAAAGTGACGGGTAGGGCACACTAGCGACGCCAATCGATTGTAATTTTTAGCTACTAAAACGTAAAAATTGATTCACGCCAAAAGCGGCCACTTATGGCGTGAATCAATTTTTCGCGTACAAAAACTGACCCAACATTTGTGTATGGTTATTTAATAAATAGTATAAGTGTTTGCCAAGAGATGGTACCTAACCCCGAAATGGTTTAAAATAGATACGGTTTAGAAGCTAAAAACTAAAATCGATTAGCGTCCCTAGTGTATAGGGCACACTAGGGACGCTAATCGATTTTAGTTTTCTACTTAATGTGTTGTATCCACAAAATTTGTAGATCATAAATAATACCTAAGATTAGATTTTTGTATCAAAAGAACCGAAGAAGATAGGATAAGTAATTATCAACACATAAATTAAGAGATTAATTTAGAGACACCTAGAGTGTTTCCCAACCTTACTTATACACCGCTTATAGGATCGTGAATAAAGGTCATTTAGCATATTTGAGCCATAGAGTAACTTATACCTATATACTGAGAGCAACAATACAAGCGAAAAATATCAGCTGCTCGATACAAAATATAAATTATGCATGTAGGTACTATGAGTAATAATGTATGGAACATCAGAATTTTTTATGAGAAAGGAAAGCAAACGAGCAAACAAGTCGCAATATGATGGTATGTGATGATCACCGCCGCCCATGGATATCAGCCACACCAGAAGGAGTGGCCGCGTTGCCGGCCTTTTAGGAAGGTATAGGTGAGCCTATACCTTCCTTCCTTTTTTTATTAACTAAACTGTAAAACATTTTTTTAATATATTATTTAAGTACCTAGACTCTGTTATTTAATATTAATTTACCGAAAAACTTTATGTATGTATGAACATTATTGAATTGTATAACGCTTTGATATTAAACTGTAATGTTATGCAATGAACAATACGTCACAAAATCATTTTTCGAAATGAAAAATACTATTTCTAGATTAGACTCATAGAAATTTAAGAAAAATAAATTCAGAATTTTTAAACAGATATTTATGCAGACTGAATAGTAAGTACAACATGTGCGGATAAAGAAAGGGATCAGAAATGGCGGCGAATCTATTCACTTCTCGCTCGCACACTATTTGCATCTATACTCGCACTCGTGGGGTGCGAGTATAGACGCAAATAGTGTGCGAGCGAGAAGTGAATAGATGCGCCGCCATTTCTGATCCCATTCTTTATCCGCACAGGTTGTAAGTACATAACTTAAAGTTACCTAATTTTTTTATTGGACGTATAGCACCGACATCACAATACGTTGAGCCTCAGGACTACGTCACTTCCGGCAAATTAATTAATCATTTAAAAAATAAACAAATTATATTTCAATAAATACACATATTTATTGATAACTAAAAAATATGGGTCATCTTTTTTCTCTTTCTTTATTCGAAAAGCGTATAAAAATGATTTTTTTGTGGTATTGTCCATTGTATGTTAATAAATAAATAAATTAAGAACGTTGTATTGCCGTCAGACAACTACGTAGAAAGTCTCATGAGATCTATTTAATTGGCCTATTTATTAGGTTTTTAAGGTATCAATAAATATTTTTTAATTCTCTATCTTCCAGTGGAAGACACCTTTTTTAACCTTTTTGGTTTATGAGATAAGAGACAGATATTTTGCGTCGGTGTCAATGATTTTTTTTTATGCTAGAGGCGACAGATGAGCAAGCGGGTCACCTGATGGAAAGTAATCTACGCCGCCTATGAACATCTGCGAAATCAGAGAGATCGCTAATGTGTTTTTGTGATTTCCGTAACTTAAAAGCAGTTAGACCACAAATCTTTACGTAGGTTGATTCCTGCTGCCCAAAAACAATTAAAAGATTACGCTGATACATGTAACTATGAGGAAATTATCTTAGTAAATTTTTAAGAGATGGTATATGTCATGTTTAACTTTTACCGATTACTTAAGGTGGCACCGCGACGATGAATACTTTAAGGATAGTTTTAACAATTTTTAGAGACAACATTAGTAATTATTTCTTGCTGTAAGTAAGATTAATTGGCCACTTTTAGCAATTATTGAGTTTATTGTTCCTTGTAGGAGGAAATTATTACATATGTGGGTCGCAAAAGACAGTTTCTTATTCAATATAAATCAATTGGCGGCGCTAGTATTGTCGCGGTGTCGCTTTAAAATCTACTTTATGGTTCTAGTTATGTGACGGCAGCAAGATCCGCCACCCTAACCCACCCGGTTGGGTTCTTGGGCATTAGATAAATTATTAAAATGAAGATAGTAAAATACAGACACCTAATTTAATTACTTACATTTATCTATATTAATAATGCAACCAAGCGTTTGTTAATCGCGTCGTGCCAGCTTAACTTCAATTCTTCCCATGGAAAAGATTGGGAACCTGTGACCTAAGTAATAATACAACTGTAGCTATACAATAGGTACAATCTTTTGACTTATTTAGTATGCAACATGGGTCGACTAGTGACATGTATATTGGTGCTTGCCGCTGTGGCGGTGCAAGGAAATCACGAGCAGTATGAAGGGTAAGTGTTTAATTAATAATAATATCCTCCAAACGATTACGGATACGGCGGCCAATCTCAACGATCAGGAGCCCAATTCTCGTGCTCGTGACATTTTAACAACATGGCGGATATCACCTGAAAACCATACAAAAAAACCATGCTTTAGTGATATATGACGTATGAAAATAAATGTCACGAGCACGAGAATTGGGCTCCAGGAGCCCAATTCTCGGCCTCGTGACATTTCTTTTCATACGACATAGGTATATCACTAAAACATAGTTTTTTTGTATGATTTTCAAGTGATATCCGCCATTTTTTGAAATGTCACAAACCCGAGAATTGGGCTCCTGGAGCCCAGGAGCCCAATTCTCGGGCTCGTGATATTTATTTTCATACGACATATATCACTAAAACATAATTTTTTTCTATGGTTTTCGGGTGATATCCGCCATGTTCACAAAATATCACAAGCACGAGAATTGGGCTCCAGGAGTCCAATTCTCGGGCTCGTGACATTTATCATCATACGACATATATCAACAAAACATGGCGGATATTGTATGAAAACGTTTTTGCTTATTCTCGCGATATCGAATGGTGACATATATTTCTCCAATTCAACGTGACGTTTGAGTCGTTTCGCATTTTGTTGTTTATTGAAGTTTGGTTGTTCAAATCACATAACAAGTTTAAATTAACTGCACAAGTTATGAAGATGATTGATTCTCTGTGTAAACGATTGTTTAGCTGAGATTTTTAAATTTTCTTATATTTTCTTTAATTGGTACAAATGTTCACCAGTATTACCTACATACCTTTAAATATTCAATCAATCAATATATTTATTGCGTGTTACATTGGGTACAAAGTATCATATAGCAGATCTATTTTAAATAACTTGGGGGCTTCAGTCTCTCGGTAAACACCTATACCTACTATATATTTAATAGTTATATTTATCTATTTGATTTGGTTTTGCACTGGAATTTTGAACTACCGCCAAAGGCGGCCACTTTTGGCGTGAATCAGTTTTTTAGTACAAAAACAGACCCAACATTTGGGTATACTTATTAAATAAATAGTAAGTAGTTAAAGTGTTTGCCGAGAGACTGAAGCCCCGTAATTATTTAAAATATATTTTTTTGGTAGTTAACAATCAATTGGCGTGGCTAGTGTGCCCTACCCGTCGCCTTAAAGTGCGACGCACTAACCACTATACCACCGAGGCAGTGCATTGATAGACCAAAAGCTATTGGCCTATTGATAAGCTTTTAAGGTATTTAAGTAAACTATACCTACTTGTATTAGCCATCATAAACACCAGCGGGAGGTAGCCCTTTCTTTCGCATCGTGCTTCGAAGAGAAATGAGACCAACTCTTCGTCTCATATCATCATGCCCCTCCCCACTTAGATGATGAGGGAGAGCCAATGAGTTTAGTGGGCAAGCCTCAGGAAAATTCCTTTTAAGAAAGAAAATCCTGCGTTCCCTAAGCGTGTCAAAAATATTCTTAAATAATCCATACTAATTAAAAAAGAAGTAAATCCTTTAGACAGCGGCTACGCTTATAGGTGATCGGAAAACACGAAACGCTTGCGCGATTTAATCGACACCTAGCGCCATCTATTGGTATAAAGTGGAACTAAACATCACGTACAATGGACCGAAAGAGAGTCTAAGTGCGGAAAAGGGAGTCCAACTTACATAGCTAAACATAGAAATTTGTACTGTACCTACATCAATGCTACCGCCAGTACTTACTGTCGAACGTGTAGCAACATATATCTAAATATTTTCAATAAAAGTAAGATATGATAAATACCAACACGTTTACATTTTAGCCATCAGCTTTACCGCGTGGCTGGGCCACAAGAAGAAATTGTGGAATTGGAGGCTACCTTGGACATCTTGTCGGCTACTCCGCCATCCCGCTCAGAGTCAGGTCTGCTTGAGGCCTTGGTCAGGCTCTCTCCCGAGGAGAAGCAGACATGGCTACCTTACTTCGACCAGAAGAGCATGGCGTACAGGAAGATTGCAGACAACCTCGCCGAGTAAGTCCAGTATGATCTCTTTAATTATTTTTTTTTGCGTCCTCCGACTCGAGTCGAGCTTATTGGTATTAAGGTGCGTCCAAATATTGAGCGGCAAGAGCGCGGCAGCAACACGCGGCATGGCCAGGACACAAATCTGCCGTTCTGCTAGTTAGGGCCACGCACACTGCCGCTTAAAGTTTGAACGCACCTTAAGGTAAACCATCACCAAATGCACCCAGAGAGGTTGACCCACATCGTCACTAAAGGGCTAAGAAATTGTCTTCGAGGCAGGCCTAAAGACATTGTCGTCGAGGCAGGCCTAAAAAGAGATGGCGCTACGATCTGGACCACCATTCGCAAAATTGGCAAAGCGGTGGTGGTGAGTAGAAATCACTGTTACAAACTATGAGAGGTCTTTGCTCAGTAGTGGGATAATAACGGCTGTAACAGGTCTTATAAGAAAACACCTACTTCGGTACAGGTAAAACAGATAGTGAGAACAAATTAGAAACAAGTGACACATCAATTAATATCCCATGACATGTATCTTTTCATTGCAGCATACTGCGAGATGAAGAATCCAAAATCCAAAAGGCGAGAGCAGTTGCGTCGCGAAGCGGAAAGTCTATCAGTTTCGATGCCTACTACAGCCACGCTGAGGTACGATTTAACAAGTACAGGTAGATTTTGGTGTATGGGAGCGATGGACTGTATTCGAATACGAGCATACACCTTTCTAATGTATGTGCGTATTTTTTAACATTTAGCTCGGCGGTGAGTGAAAACATCGTGAGGAAACCTGCACGTCTCGGATAGTTTCTGAAACGTGTAACCATGATTCAGTTGGTCTGTTTCCATCGTTAATGGGTTGCGATGGTCAGACGGCAGTCGCTTCATTGTAATTACCAGACTCCCCAACAAGAATGGCCCAAGCGCACCCCGGGCTCCAGAGCGACAGCTTTGGACGCAACTGGCAATTTCACGCTAAGATGAGGAGGGAGATGTGGCGTACATCGTGTTCGCTTCAGCACCTGATGGTAGGTATACCTAGTGCATGCCGCTTAGAGACATCTGCTACACCAACTGGTTTGCACATAGTTTGCCAGCCTGAAGTGTGGAACGCTGATCGATGTAGTAATACAAGAGAATTCTGTTCTTAACTGCACGATTTATTGGAAGAAAATAGGGTTTTTATAGTATTCTTAAAAGGTCAAAACATTGATATCTTATCGTTACATACAAAGTAATCGGATACCTTATTAAGCAAGGTATAGTTGCTTAAAAAAGTATCCGATTACTTTACTCGTGTACAGATAATGGAAAATTAATTATAATTGAAATAATGCTATCTCTTATACGTCATCGAGTGATGACGTCGAGCCCCTCTACTCTTGAGAAATATAAACTTACAGTATGGCGAAGATCTTATGGCGTGTACATGACTGACAAAGAGGATACTGATTTATTTTATTGAAAAAGGACAGTAGTACAATAAACTCAAGGATTAGTTTTGATTTAAAGCGCGCGCCAAAGGTTCCTTGTTCCTTGAACTCTTCTCTTAGGTCAAAAGCCACGGGCAATCAGCAGGAAAAAAATATTTTTTTAGCTCATTAGTTAGTTTCCCTGTTGTTACTTACTTTTTAGGTGGAAGATTCATAAATGATGCATTCTCGTATACAGTCATATTATGTCACGTCATTTATTTCTCCCGACAAAATCTACACATCTTGAAACAAGAACGTCAAGTTTTAGAAAGAAAAAAAAATAACAGATTTATATAGGTATACAGTAAAACTTATAAACTTCAAATTGTACTCTAAATAGGCTACCTACTCCGCATTATCGGGAGAATAATCGCCACGACGCTGGTCTTGCGTAGATGCCTTTACATATTGTAAGTTAACTTTAGTGCGCGCAACAACGACGATTTACCTGGTATGCAATTTTATTCAGATCAACGACTGGCTGAACCGCTTAGCAGCCGAGTACCCTGAACTGATAACCCTCATCGACGCGGGCCTGAGCTATGAGGGACGCCAGATCAAGTACGTCAGGATCTCCACCACCCGTTTCCAAAACCCGAAGAAACCGGTTATCGTGATTGACGCCGCTGTCCACGCCAGGGAGTGGGTGACACCGCCAGTGGCCTGTTATATCATACACCAGCTCGTTGTTGATATCGTCGACAGCAAACTCACTGATGGCATCGACTGGGTCATCATTCCGCTTGCCAACCCTGACGGCTACGAGTACTCCAGGAATAAGGTTAGTGTCATTCATCAACTTTTTTTATGCGATGAGACGAGCAGGTCGGCGACGGATCATCAGATGGTAAGCGATTGCGCGATTGCACCTATGGACACCTGAGCCCTGCACTTATGTGCGTTGTCAGCCTTTCATTTGCCCTTTCCTATAGATTCTATAGGGCCTCCAGTACCTTCACTCACTCAGCGAAACATAGCGCCGGTGCTCCTTCAAGACCGTTTTCTGTGAGGTCGTGATCACTCTGGTTAAGCTGGCTTTTAGCTTGTCATATTAAAGACTGTTTGATAAATATTTATTTTTTTGCTTATATTAACTTTTTATATTACATTTATGTCAGAGGGTATACATTTATGTAAATAGGTAATATTTATTACAATGTCATATGTGTAGGCGAACAGTTCATCATTTTCACAAATTTTTACCATTTAAGTACTCATCAATTGTATAATAGGCTAATAGGTATTACATGGTAAAAACTTTAGATAACAAGAATGTTGTACAAGATGGTCTTATCGCTATGACTGATCTTTTACGAAGCAGCCGTTAGGTACACGACGTTGATTTTGTGTTTACATTCATTTTGCATAAAACGAAATAGGTACTTACAACTTGTGCGGATAAAGAATGGGATCAGAAATGGCGGCGCATCTATTCACTTCTCGCTCGCACACCCACGTGTGCGAGTAGGTATAGACGCAAATAACACTATTTGAACACGCGAGCGAGAAGTGAATAGATGCGCCGCCATTTCTGATCCCATTTTTTATCCGCACAGGTTGTACAGTATTTTTGTTGTTTGTTTCTAACATTTTTTTTATGCAAAATCTTATTTGATATTGACTGACCGGATGGTGCAATTGGTAGTGACCCTGCCTCTTACGCCAAAGGTCGTGGGTTCGATCCCCATCCTGGACAAACATTCGTGCGATGAACACTTGTGTTTGTTCGGTGCCTGGGTGTAATATTTGTATTTAAGTATATATTTGTGTTCCTCTGTTGTCTGATATCTGTAACACAAGTGCTTAAGCTACTAAATACGGAATCAGGTCAACATATGAGATGTTGTGAGAATTATTATTATTATATGAGTAAACCGTTCCATAACCAAACTTTACTATTATGCCTAAGGACCGTTTGTGGCGCAAGACCCGATCCAGGTCTCACGAGGGTGCAGACAAGTGCCCCGGCGTAGACGGCAACCGCAACTTCGACCATGTGTGGGGCTCCAGGCCCGCCAGCGCCGACCCCTGCTCCATCATCTTCGAGGGTCCTAAGCCCTTCTCCGAGCCAGAAATCCGCATCATCAGAGACGCCGTGTTGGCGGACCTGTCCCGCACTGAGCTGTACATTTCTTTACACAGTTATGGAAACATGTTCCTTTACGCTTGGGGCAATAATGGTAGGTTGTCTCTTAATAAATATCTTCAGACTTCTCTTAAATAGTTGTATAATACTATAGTATATCACAACATCCACCACGTGCGACACAAAGGCCAGACAGTGCCGACCCCTGCTCCTTTATCTTAGAGGGTCTTACGCCCTTTTTCGAGCCAGAGATCCGCATCATCAGGGACGCTGTGTTGAGGGACCTGTCCTGCACCCAGCTGTACATTTCTGTACACAGCTATGGAAACATGTATCTTTACGCTTGGGGCAATAATGGTAGGTAGTCTGTTAATAAATATCTTAAAAAAACGGCCAAGTGCGAGTCTCACTCGCGCACCGAGGGTTCCGCTGTACAAACGTAGCGGTTTACATTTTTTCATAGCTTAAAGGGACAGTAGACCTAGGTATTTGGAATAAATTTCAATTTTATACCTTTATTCGTTCGTGAGAAATAAGGTAGTAAGTTTCATTTTATTAAAATATTTTTATTATAGCTAAAAAAAAAGTGATTTTCGCAATTTTTCTTATATTTGCATTATATGACAATGCTTCATGCCAAATTTCAAGATTCTGAGTTTACGGGAAGTACCCTGTAGGTTTAGATTCCTTTGCGAATGTCGAAAATTTGTTGAAAATATCGACATAATCGGCTGTATATTTTGATTGGCTTGGCTTAGAAGTTTGATATTTAAAGGGACAATAGAGCTGAGAATTTCATGTGAATTTCAACTTGATACATCCACGCGTTCTTGAGATAAAGGGTCTTGACAGACAGACAGACGGATAACAAAGTGATCCTATAAGGGTTCCGTTTTTTCTTTTTGAGGTACGGAACCCTAAAAAACTACGGTTTATCACAACTTCCACCACGTGGGACACAAAGCCAGAAAGCACCGACTCTTACTTCATCATCTTGGAGGGTTCTACGCCCTTATCCGAGCCCAAGATTCGAGTAAAGTCTGTAAAACTTCACCCAATCTTCATTTAAATTAAATAATTTAACATATTTCATTCAATATAAATGAAGAAAAATGTTTTTTAGATTGTGTAGCCGAACATGGGGTTGTTTGTGTATTGACATTTTAGACAAAAAAAAATTTGATTTTTTTTATTATTATTTTTTTCTTCATCATCGGCATTCTTTCACCCACTGTTAGGCATAAGCCTTATTTTTATAGTGACACAGTAACTATTGACTCGCCTCAGCCTGATGGTAGAAGGAGAGCCCACGTCGCGTTGCAGTCGCAAAAGTCACTATAGATTATTGCAATTATGTGCTTTTTTATGAATTGTATTCATATGGGTTCCATATGTTATTACTGAAAATTATTATTAAGACCATACAGCACCACATAGCGTATTTTACCAATATTCACTTAAAATGAGAGTCATAGATAGATACACTTTATTGCACAAAATTTACAGATCTTAGTCTAAGTTATTACTAAAACAATGTAGGCGGTCTTATCGCTAATAGCGATCTCTTCCAGACATCCTCAGGGTAGAGGAAAAGTATAGCGAATAAAGAAGAGGGGTAAGGCAGTGCAAGTCAGAAAAAAGAGAAAAACAAAAGACATTGTATAAATACGAGTATGGTACATACATACCTACATTATATTAAATAAATATATACTAGCTACAAATACTATCATCATCATACTACAAATAATAATCATTTACAAAATTGCCTCCACTAATTTGAACGATCGCTAATTTCTAAAGGTATTCTGTAGAACTGCTTTTCCAGTTAGGTATTGTATGAAAGAATTGTATTTTGTGTCAGCCTGTGTTATGTCACGTAAACAAAAATGGTCACATGATGCGAATTCTTTGCAATGAATCACCTGAGCGTGTTGACAAAAACAGGTTTGGTATTTTTTCTATAAAGCCTGGCTCATGGAATCATCAGTCATAAAAGAAACCTTAAAAAATTTAGATATCACATCGAAAATGTCCTGAGGCAATATTTGTAAAGAAAACCGTCCGATGTTAAGCTTTCCAAGCTTTTACGTAATAACTAAAGCTTTGTAGGGAGAGCCTGGCCCAAGCCCCCAGCTACGCCCATGAACGTTACTAATTTTTTTTTTCGAGAAGCATTCTCTCTTCGGCGACCTAAACATCAAACCTCGTCGTCGTCTTTTCGGTTTAGTAGCTAAAAATTAAAATCGATTGGCGTCGCTAGTGTGCCCTACCCATCACCTTAATCTGAAAACACGAAACGCTTGCGTGATGTAATCGACACCTTGCGACATCTATTGGTATAAAACGGAACAAGAGTCCTGAAACGAAGCGAGTACGGGCCACTAGTCATCATAAAATCAATACCTTCTTTTCAGGCACACTCCCAGCAAATGGTCTCAACCTCCACCTAGCAGGAGTGAAAATGGCTGAAGCCATCGACAAGCTGGCTCTCGACAAAGCCCCGCACTACATCGTGGGCAACGCCGCCAAAGTCCTCTACTTCACCTCGGGGACCTCTCGAGACTGGACCCGCTCCGTCGGTGTCCCCCTGACGTACACTCTGGAACTGCCCGGGTACGAGTACGACTTCCTTGTCCCCCCGAAGTACACGAGACAGATCGTCACTGAGACCTGGGCTGGTATTGCCGCGGGTGCTCATCATATCTTGAAGTATTGGTAATCTGGAAATGAAGATGGATCATAATTTGCAAAATAAATGTTATATATTTTTAACATAGTCTTTCGGTTTTATCAACCCTTTACAGGGAAAACTGTAATCCTACAATAAAACCTATGCAGCTATGTTAGCCCCTCTCTAGTCAGGCGATGACGATACGCTGCTGATGCTTCAGTCAGTAGAATATGCCTCTGGGTGGCTTTTTCTCCAAAGTAACATATCCCAGAAGCCCATGTATTCATCAAGTAGTCGGCCTATTACACCCCGGCCCGGCACCATTTCTAAAGGGAGAAAAACTATTTAGGTACCTTATGAATACAGGTAAGCCTCATGATTACATTTTTTTATTGCATTTAATAAATAGGCAGACGAGCTTGCGGCTGATAGTAAACGGTAACCGCCGCTCATTGATGACTATGAGCGCAGCGGTTACAATGCTGGAGCGCTGTCATTCCGCTGCCTACCGTGAAAAAAGAACTCTTTTCAAACCTCGTTTAAAAAAGGACATGTAAATAGTGGTAGCTTAAGTGCCTAACTTAATGTACCTACGAGTACATATTACTGCAAACTTTTCAATAACATAGACAGCGGTCTTCTATTATTGGTACCTACTCTCGTAATGAAGAGGCTCCGAGCGGCTCCTCGTATTTCTACAGTACTACGGGGGGTCCTCCGCGCGAGGCCCCTGTGCGAGACCCCGTTCGGTTTGCCTGGTTCACCACTCTCTAAGGCCGCCACTGAACTAAGGAATATGCTCTATGGGCAGATATGACCAAATTTCAGAGTTCCCAAACATAGATCGCTTCACCTTTTGCAAAAAATACTATAAAACGTCACACCCTGAAACCTATAAGTACACTGTTAGGTATGCCTTGAAGCCATAATAGAGGCTCAGCTAAAACACTACTAATTGGAATTTCTCAACAATACACAAAGGAAGCACACAATAGACTATGATACACACGACATAATGTAAGTAGGTAAATTGAGAACATCGTTTTGTACAGTCATCAACGTAGGTTAGTCGTGAGTAGACTTCAAAACTAAAAGCTTCATTATAAAAGCAGGGTCAACACACTGTTAGTAGGTATTCTTCTTTTTCTCTGTGGCTACGCTCTTGCCAGAGCAGTCGTGGTCACATTGAGGCGTCATTTTTGGTATTAGAGCCGGAGTGCCTTTCCAGAGTAAATTATATATACAGCTTTCCTCAAGATCTCTTGCCATCTGCCTCTATTTATAGACTGTCTGGCACAGTCTGACGTTGGGTTTCCTATTGCGTATTTGACTTCATCAGTCCAGCGCATCGGTGATCTGCCGCGTGATCTGATTCCCTCTACCCTCCTCTGAACGACCATCCGCTCTATTATCCGCAGACTTTACAATTGGGTAGAAAAAACTCGAGGATCAGGTGAATAGAGAATCCAGATTCCAGTTAGGTTGGGCAACATTTGTAAAACTACGTCGTGTCTTCGTATTGTCGATACCACAGTGCCTAAAGACGAAATTCTTCAATCAGTGCGTCCTACCCGTCATGACATATGGAGCCGAAACGTGGACACTTACGGTACGGCTGGTCCACAAGTTAAAGGTCGCTCAGCGGGCTATGGAACGAGCAATGCTCGGCGTCTCTCTCCGAGATCGAATCCGAAATGAGGTGATCCGGCAGAGAACCAAAGCCATCGACATTGCTCACCGGATTAGCAAGCATAAGTGGCAGTGGGCTGGCCATATTAGCCGCAGAAACGACAACCGACGGGGTAAACGAGTTCTAGAGCGGAGACCGCGTCTTAGCGATAGGCTGATAATGATGATGATGATTTGCTAATTGCTCTTTGACCTGCGTTGAAAGAAGGCCTTTCAGATAAGCCATACTGCTTAATCAGCCATGCTTATCCAGTCGCAAGTAGGTACACATAAAATAGAAAGCCACAGACCACTTGTCTTGACCACCCTGCTCTCCTTCCTGAGTTGAGAGCGCGATCCGCTCTTTTAGTAAATATACAATACGGTTTTGATATACTTCTTCATAAAAAAATTTCAAGCCTTCACTTGAAAATGTTATTAGCTACGTATCCTGTGTAGAAAGGGGATTAAGCGCTATGCGGAAGAAGATTTTTACACCCAGTGACCACGTGACAACTATTTAGATCCTACCACTCTTTCTCTGCCAAC
This sequence comes from Marasmia exigua, assembly GCA_019059595.1. Classification (NCBI taxonomy): domain Eukaryota; kingdom Metazoa; phylum Arthropoda; class Insecta; order Lepidoptera; family Crambidae; genus Marasmia; species Marasmia exigua. Next base: position 16,936,446 of record CM032477.1, on the reverse strand, counting down.
TACCAGTAGTCTCTCGCCTTAAACTAAGAGTACTACGTACCTTTTTTTCCCAGGGGAAATACGTTACGCATATCCGTCCGCTGGAGGGCGGTTAATGTCGTTATGTCGGACTCCCCCTGCATGATGGCGGGGGTCTACCGACTAATACCCCTGGGCAACCCCTCATCGTCCACGGTGGGGGATTCGTGTTTACGGGCACGACCCCCCCGGACAGAGCCGGACGCTTTAGGGGCACATAATGAAAAAACGTTTAAGAAAGCTGGAGATTTTTTTTAATTGTACAGGCAATATACACATAAATATTTATTTTTAAAAAAGCTCCGGACTCTATCCTTGTTATTACAAAACATGATCTAAAGTTATTGCCGTACTAAAGATCATGCCATTCTGTTCCAACACGCAATGTCAAAAGAAGCTGGAACGAGTTTTGTTCCGGAACTAATCTTAGATGGGGTTTTGTAATAAGGGGGTAGAGGTTAAAAATGAAATGGCAAACTGTACGTAATACAACTATACGTAATATAACTGTACGTACGTACGATTACACACACCTATCTACCCTCTTACTAAGTTTCATAAACAAAAACCAGTATTGATATGAACTGATACACTGCACGACTAATATTTGTTACTGGGTGGAGATGCATTTCAAATCATTTTGCTTAATTATAGGCTTATTTAGTATTATTAAAGTTTGCAATGTTAACGGTATCATAAACTTCGATCGAAAGATCGAAGCGGTCGCGTATCCATTCTACAAAATATTATTTTCTTTGGGATCGTGTAAAGGTGAGAATAATACCTAAGCTACCATCTAAATACCTACTTTCTAATAAAAAATGGGGAAGACAAGATTTAAAATATTTTTTTTGTGAATAAAAAACCACTACTGAGTTAAAGTAACAGAACGGCAAAGGCCTCCATCATAAAAATCAGGACATCGTTACTACTTGTATAATGATGGGATTATCTACATAATCACACGGTGAATGCTCTGAAGAGCTTTTCTTCCTCATCATCCCACCTACCCTATTCCGTCACAGAACTACACGCGCCGGACAACGCTGTCACGGCTCACAGTGGAAAACATTCCATGACGAACTAAAAAATTTGGCAGTTCCTATTTCTGCCACACCATCAAGAACTTGTTGCCGGGGCATGTATTTCCTCCTTCCTACAATATTCCTTCAAAGGAAACGTGAAGAAGCATCTCGCAGGCAAGTATGGTGGTGCCAACGGAGGTGATGCCTTGACATCGCTTCCGTTGTAATTGCAACTTGAGCTCTTCTCTTGCTTACCATCAGGCTGAGGAAAGCCAATATACCGAGCCACTATATAAAAAACGCTTGCCTAATGCGGATTTGTGATCGCAAACCCGAGCTATGTTCGAAAAATTCGAATCATACTTTTTGCTCGACCAATTTATCCAGTATCCCAAGAATACGGATGGGACTTAAACCACAGGATGCAGGTACTTCTGTGAGCTGGACCAACAGGGCGTTTCGTTACCCCTGAGACAGGGAACAAGTAGGTAGGTAGGTACTACTCCTACTCCTTGTTTCCTTCTACTCTTACTTACTTACCTACCTTTTTTATTTATTTTTCAGGCTACACGCTTTTCCGAGAGAGCAAAATTTGGGGCAGCGTAAGACTAAACCGTATTTTCGATATCTATTATAAATCAAATGATTGTAAGTATTTTATTATTGAATCGAAACGCATTTGTGTAACCAAACTTACGGATATATGTTTCGTTACACAAATGCTTACCTAAGCTACTTAGTACGGAATTAGGTGTAAGTATAATTATATTTTTAATCCTCCAACCGGCTACGGCGGCCAATCTCAACGATCAGCCACGTACGCAGGATATATTACAGTGCTCAAGCGTGTGTGCAAACACAAGTGCACTCTCTATTCCCTTACCCTCATATTCCGATGGGACACTACTGTGACACGACCAGAGAGGGACTGGGCGCAGGACCAACGGCTTAACGTGCTTTCCGAGGCACGGGGGTACAAGACCGCCAATTTCCAGACTCCGGGCTGCCACTAAGAATTTCTTACCGAAAACTTAGGTACAAATTTTTGGCCCGACCCGGGGATCGAACCCGGGACCTCTTGCGCAGCCGTCGCTTTAAAGTGCGACCCACTAAACACTGCGCCACCGAGGCAGTCATAATAGGCGAATATTTTTAATAATAATATTTTCACAACATCACATAAATATTGATCTGACTCCGAGATAGGTAGCTATATGAGTGTATGAGAAGTTGTATGAATTTTATTTATTTGCAGCACGAGTGGAGATCTCAAGGATTGAAATAACACTGGTGCTGAACAACACAAACTGCATGTTACAATCCAATGCAGGAGTGGGAGAGCCAGAATTCACGGCGGTTTTAATCCTGCCACCTAATGTAGGCATAGTATTTTACTCTTTTTGTATATTTTCATGTAAAAAGCCCCCGGGTACTTATTACAGTACTGATTGGCAGACAGAAACAAAAACAAATAATTGCTCTAAATAAACGGTGTTTTCATTCAAGTCGTGTCCTTCTTGTTTTCCAATTCTCTTGTTAATCCTAGTTGGTATGGTATTATAATATATGTGGTACGGTCGTGCACGTGGCTTCGTGCCCGTTAACACGGTCTCCCACCATCTCCCCGCTATGGACGAAGAGAGAAATAAGAGGTCAGTACTTAGGTAGGTAGTTTGTAAGAAATGCAAGCCTAGGCCAGCATGCAAGCCTAAAGGTGGATTTATATTTATCTGACGTGTCGTGTCGTGACGTGATGGCTAGTGTTCACATTTATATGTCATGTTCTGACGCCTTCTGACGATATTTTGAATCAGTACAGCTGTAGCTCTAGGAAAGGTAACACGTTTTCAATGTTCTCCCATGAGTTATCTGATTCTGATTCAGATTATGAAGAAGATACTCAATTTATGATATTGGCAACTTTGTTAAAAAAAAGAAAGAACGAGAAGAAGATATTGGATTCATCCACTCAATAGAAAAAGAGAAATAAATGGCGAGTTTCATTGTCTCATTAAAGAGCTTGAAAACGATGATGAAAAATTTCATCAGTATTTCAGATTGTCGAAAGCACAGTTTGAACTCTGACGCGTCCCAACACAACACTGGCGCTTGCACACTTGTCTGACGTGCATGACGTCGTCGTTCCCCCGCCCCACCGCTCTGACGCAACCGGGATTGTTTCTGATACGACACGACAGAAGCCATCACAACACATTACGCATTACTAGTGTGAACGCTACCATACTAAATGTATGAAACCGATACCGTTCTGACGCATCACGTCACGACACGTCAGATAAATATAACACGACAGAAGCCATCACAACACATTACGCATTACTAGTGTGAACGCTACCATACCAAATGTATGAAACCGATACCGTTCTGACGCATCACGTGACGACACGTCAAATAAATATAAATCCACCTTAAATCCACCTTAAGACGGCTTGCATGCTGGCCGATAACAAAAAACGACGAATAAGTACCTACAATTAAACCTCAAAACCGCTATTACTGATAAGAATCAACAAATCAACTCTAGGCTTGTTTTAAAATGGTGGGTAGGATACTTGTTTACTATATACTCTTTGGTAGATACTTACACATTATCAATTAACTCATAAATAAAATAAAATCAAGACTTTTTTTATGATATGGGTGGCAGACGAGCAGACGGATCACCTGATGGTAAGCAATGGACAACATTTCAAATTTTTAACATGTCCATATTGTTTTTTTATATGAAAGTAGACATAAAATGAACAGACCCATATTTTTTCTTTTTTCAAAATTTGTCCATTTTCATGCATAAAATAATTATTGAAATTCTTTTTATTCTAAATAGACGTAAGCGCCAAATGACGTCATTGGACGGCTGTATACAGCGATATTCCTTTGCTTATCATTGTTTTAATAAAAAAAAGGTACTACTGTCAAAGGTAAATAATACTAGTGTCAACATTGTCAACGTCATTCATACATTCAACGTTGACAAGTTGTCTTTTTTTTTGACAGTTACATGTCATGAGTTTGGCATTACGTAAATTTAAAACTATAATGTGCTAAGCAAAGAAATATTTTACATTCTGCCGTCCGATGACGTCATCTTACGTTTTTTAGTTTTTAATTTTTTTCTCAGTAAATAACCAATATAAAAAAATAATAAATATATTGGCGAGGCAAAGATTATGCGCGCTCCCCTAGCGACGATAATTGGAAGCTCTCTAAGAACGACACTTTGCTATATTTGAAGTAATGTTGAGTTAAAAGTTTTGATTTACTCATGTTCACCGCAGTCACAAACCGGCTAGTAATAAAGCAGAAAAACGAAGTATTGTTGTGTTCCTCAATGTAATACGAACGTAGCTTCGGGAATAAGTTCCCAAAAGACGAAATTTTGAAGTCAAACATTTAAATGGAAGGGTGTTTTAAGATTAATCAAGCCAATTCCTTTACAAATGAGTTTGTTCTCATCATTTTCAGGCTCCAAACTATTTTCCAATCAGTAAATAAAATTGTTATTCATAAATTTATTTATTTATTTATTAAGGACAGCCAACAAAACTTCACTTAAGTAACTTAACTCTTACTCTATAGGTGTAAGTACTATATAGGTGCTAAAGTGACGCCTTAATTACAGGCTGCCACGACATGCATAATATGAGAAAAAAAAAATATACATGTTATGTAATATGTAGTATGTAATACTGTGGCAGCTGCAGTAGCCCTGCGACATATTATAATATAAGGATAAGTCTTGGGATCGAGATATTCTCGCTAATGCAGCTGCCACAGAGGTAACATTCACCGCAGATAAAACAACATTGCCTACTGCATGCTAACTTATTTATCGTTTTCATAGTAAGTACAGATAGATCTCATAAATACTCCTGGCTTATCAAATATATCAATATTTGTTCCTTTGGAGATTTTGTTGTAAAGAAGTTGCATTCTATTTACTGATGAAAAGTGACCCAGATTGCTTTTAAACATTTTGTTTTCCACTAAATTCATTAATTAATTATTAAACTCAGCTTTAGTTTTTTTTATTGAAATCATGTCATCATCATCATCATCATCAGCCCATTTAAGTCCCCACTGCTGGGGCACGGGCCTCCCTCAATCACATGAGGGGTAATTGCCATACTCACCCCGCTTGGCAGACGGGTTGGCGAGAGTTTAGATATAAATGCAGAGTTTTCCTTCTCTGGGTGCTGATGATCATGCCAGCGGCTTTACCTTAGTCGCCTTTTACGACACCTCGGTAAGAGTGAGGATAGCTATATTCTACTCTGCCGGAGATCACACGGCAAATCATGTCATAATCAAATATAATTCCATACTCGTTAACTAGCATGAAATATTTCAAAATAAACATTAAATAGATAATAAAAACAACAAAATATGATTTTCATCAAATGAAAATGTTCTGAACACTAAATATTTTCCTGTTTCACTATGTAATATCACCATTCCACAATTTAATATTTCCTTATCAAAACGAAATGGTCTGGTGTATTCTGCCAACGCTTTTATTTTATCTATTATTGATGTTTTTTTTTGTGACCGAACCACATTATTTTATCCCAAAAATAAAGAGAATACTAACCACTATCCCGTAAACTAGTATGTAAAACTTTAAATTTGTCGTTCTTAGACAGCTTCCGAAAACTGACACCAGATGTGCTAGTGAGAATCTTTGCCTCGCCAATATTTGCGCAGCGGAAAAGTAAATAAAGAAATGGTATTTTTTGTTTCAGAGCTTAGCAATTTTGAAATGTTGTCCATTGCCGTCGCCCATGGACGCCCGCGGCACCATTGGAGTCACAGTGGAGACTTCCTCTAACCCACACTCTAACCTAACATACATTCAAGTGAAGTCCCAACTTTCTTCCGCTTAGAAAGAAAATTCAACTTTCGCTAAGAAAATTCCAAAAATAAATACGCACCACATGACTTCCTATGAACTATTTTTGACAAATGTTTTGTAAAAAACATAATCGCATAGACATGTTTTCTCCTATTTAAAGCTTTCACAAACGTATTTTCATTGAAAGCCTATCGAAAATGGCACATTTTCTATTTATAGTTCCATGCAAAACGTTTCCGGTAGCGCCATCTTTCAACGAATGAACAATTTTAGAAGTATCGTTTCCGCTAAAATCCTTGTGAAAGCCTTGTGAAAAGAAATTGAGACTCCTTAGTCTCAATTTTTAGTTCAGTGTTTTTTTCCGAGGCGCCTTCTTTCGGGGCGCGGACTCTATAGAGTAATCAACATTATAAATTAAGTCTCAGAAATCCGATACTTTTCTCCAGCACATTTTCTTCGGTCGTTAAAACTTGTCTTCTCAAAGATATAATAATAATATATTTTTTTAAATCAAATGTCTGTGTTACAGATAAGAGGAAATGTGCTACAGGATTGCACAATCAGCTGTTTCCAAGCTAATTTCTGAACGAAATTGTAGCTTTGTGTGAAACGGAACGTCGTGTTTATTTACGTTCGTAAACGTAAAAGTCAATCGCACGCAAATCACAATAGTCATTACGCACAAAAGTGAAAAATTCTCAGTGTGATGAACATAATAAAGTGATTAAGATGTATTGGTATATACCATGGTCCGAGAGCATCAAAAAAAGAGCCTGCAGGTACCTTCTACAGCGATACCTGGGTAACTTTCTTGAAGAAAAATTGACTTTGGATCAGCTGAGTGTAGACCTGTACAATGGCACTGGGACGGTATGCGATGTTAGCCTTGATTGCGAGGTAAGATTATTATATTAAAACGCCCTAATAAACATTAAATGTCGCTCAGACAAACAATACCAGTAAAGTTCTCATTATTTCTAGCCTGAAACTCGCATGCCCTCGCCAATTTAAGTGCGCAATAAATTAAATGTAACACGTGCGAAAAACATTCGGGCAAGACAAAGAAATTTTTTAACCAATAACGATTCAGTATTATTTTAATATTGCTATATTTTTAAAAGAAATTTATTTCACTTATCCCTTGTATTTTCTATTTTTTTTTTTTCACTTTGAAGGTAAGTGAATATTTTTTTTTATTTAAAACTTTATTGCAAAAAATTTTGATACAATTAGACGAACTTAATGCCAATAGGCATTCTCTACTAGTCAACCTTTGGGTCATGCAGAAAGTGCAGTGAAAAGAAAATTAGTATTGTTAATAATGAGGAAAAAAACATTAATATAAAATAACTACACACTACTTAACATTATTATAACATAACTACATTATGTACATACCTACATATATAAAAATATTATTAATAAGTATAGTATAAATATAATATTATTGTTTAGTTTTTATTCTCAAGTAAATAAAAACTAAAACAATATATTTATTTGTTATAATATTATGGCTATCTTTGAAATAGCTCTATAAAATTTTATTCTTTGCCAAGCATTTACCAAACAATTTCAACTTAAGTTTTATGATTTTTTACAAATCGCTGTCTTATAGTAAAACCGAATGCTATTATTACTGACTTAAAAACAAAAACTTGCAAATCTATGCTGTCTATAAGCAATTACCAGACTTTCCATAGATAAAAATGGAAATGGCCTCTTATTGTTTCATTTAAAATTAAAATTACCTAGCCTACTTCGACTGCTACACAGGTTTTAAAATGAGCTCAAAATTAAAAGGACAGAAATAGATCCTGGCAAGTTTCTCACATGTTTTTGACATCAAAATACTTTGTATATTTGGATATTTATTTTAAACAATGTTCTTAATCCCAAAGCTGATAAAGCGAGCAAGCGAGTCACCTGATGGCAAGTGATCACCGTTATCCATGGACATCAGCCACATCAGAAGGAGTGGAGATGCGTTGCCGGCCTTTTAGGAAGGTTGTTATAGGCTTGTTTCTTGGAGATCTCAATGTCATACGGGTTCAATTGCGGGAAGTTAATTCTGCAATCAGGAGGTGCATGGCCCTAAAGTTAATCTAATTACATCAAAAAATACTTCTTTTCATTGTAGGCACTCAATGAACTGGGTGATGCCCAGAACTGGCCATTGGAAATAGTGGATGGGCATATGAGAGAAATAACAGTCACAATTCCATGGTCCACTTTGCTCAAAGATGACTCCATTGTGGAGGTCAATGGCCTCTCCCTCACTGTTCAGCCCAAAGTACGGGCAAAACCTGGTAAGTTCTATAGGTTGATATAGTAATATTAATAACAAAAAATTTTGAGATGACCATAAATAAATATAAATAAAATAAATATTTCACAACATCACATACATTGATCTGACTTCGATAAGTTCGATGGTATACAGGATATCCCAAAAATTGTGTCAAGTAGAATAAAAATGAAGTAATCAATGAAAAAGTCCACCCACAACTCGAAAACTAGATATGTACCAAAAATGATTGAACATACATGGATGTGATGTGAATAATCCAAAATGTCTCCATCCATGGTCTTCCACTTGACAATATTATTGGAACACCCTGTATATATAGAGAAAAAGTACTTATTAGGATCTAAGTACATATTTCTAATAACCACCTAATCTCATATTGTGAGGGTTAGGGTTTGTAAACCACCGTTAGTGAAAAACAGGTGTAGATTGTTAACTCAAGAGTCTAATTAATTTATTAAGTGTCTTAAATCATCAGCCTTCTTTCTTCAGCCACCAAATTATTAATTTTCTATTGTGCCACTTCCTACAAGGGTACACTACTTTTAACTATAATGAATCAAGACGGGAATTAATATGATATTTATTATGTGATACAACATTGTGTACTCATAGAATCCGCTCATAACCACGGCTGCTGTATCGTAGCCGAAACGTCGAGTAAAATATGTGAGTAGACAATGTTGTATCACATAATAAATATCGTGTTAATTACCGTCTTGATTAATTATAGTTATAATGCAACGCGAAAATCTAAAAAACTAATTACACTACTTTTGGTAAAAACAATACAATACATAAATATTTAATGATTTCAGTAAATATTCATGAACTAAAGTTAGTTATTTTCTATCCTTAATTACATACATAACCGTATGTAATTAAGGATAGATACCCTAAGTAAAAATAATGCTTCAATATACCTAATAAAAAAAAGTATGATTATGAATCTGAACTTAAACATCACAATGTTTTACTGTTTATATTTTCTTACTAAGATATTCGATTCTATTTATTCAAGTCTTAACCCTATGTCATCAAAGATTCCAATGTATTTTAGTGTCTTCGATGCTGGAGTCCATGTGGTCTTCCATGTCATCATCAATGCAGTTGGCAGCAGAGTGCCTCCGAGAGGAAGACGGGCCTAAAGATACTCATCCTGTAGAGGGCATAGAAATGTTTGCACATACAATAGACTCCAGTAAGTGTCACTCTCTCTGTCCATAATACATATTTATTTTGGACAGGTTAAAAATATATTCCAATTAAATCCAAATGTGAGTGAGGTTACCGGAGGCCCAATGGGGGGAAGGGGAAAAGGTTGGCAGCGCACTTGTGACTCCACTGGTGTTGCGGGTGTCCATAGGGCGGCGGATTTATTTACCATCAGGTGATCCGTCTGCTCGTCTGCCACCTCTCATATAAAAAAAAAAAAATGTACCACAGCGTCACATCATGTTACCCTTGTTGACTTTGGACTATCTTTATGTCTGAGACAGAAATGCTATTTTTACACTGCAGGTACTCCCCCATTGACCTGACCCTGTGTACATACTTGTTTTTAACAAGATAGGGTTGTTTTGTTTGTTGTAACTATTCAGAACTTTTTGTTTATTTTAATTTAGTTTGGCCATCTGAAATTCTACAGTATTTCTATTATTAACATTCTCAATTTCAGTATTAAGTCGAGTAAAAGTGAAATTTGTAAATACAAAAATAAGATTAGAACATGTTCCTAAAAGTGGAGATAGAGGCATCGCATTAGAAATCCATATAAAAAGGTAAGCAAAGCAACAAACTTATTTATTCTAATTTATCTGAATGTTGTATAATTTACTCCAACTAGATAAAGTAGGACAATGCATGGTAGGTACTTTAAACACTTCCTCGTTAATATGCTGACCTTTATTGAACAACTGATTATATTAGTAGCAATCTGTACATGACCTTGAGTCACATATCTTCTACTTGAGTTTGACAAGTATATCTAAGCAGGCAAAATTGTGCGAATTATTTTGGGAATTTATTAGTCTAGATCTTCTAAAAAGAAAGAAATGACTGGTGTATAGCCAAGATTAAAAAAAAAAACAGTCAAATATTTCCTAATATTCGGGAAATCCTCATATAATATACTGGTTGCTGCAGTAGACATGCATTAGTTTGTAACTACCTAGCATTATAAGTTTCATTCATTCTAATCCTAAAATTTTTGTTGCTTTACTTGTTTATTTTGATTTTTGATGTGTAACATACACAATTGCAATTAATAAACGTTTTATTTTTCTATCTATCCATATCTTTGATTGTGTGTATACTACAATCTAGCACATGTAGTGAATTGAGACAATAGGCATTAATTTATAATGAGATAGTAGTTTCAAAATCAGTTATAAATTTTACTAAATTCTGAATATCCTTATAGCATAGACTATTTCGACGAAGCGGGTGTTGAACCCACACCTGAAGTGACTGATCCGGAAAAATCAAAGACATACATTGTTGCCACATACACGAACAAGAAAATTCGTTTCGAAGGCGTCACATTATACACAGATGAATTCCCGTCGAAATTACGAACCATGGCTCGAAGTCTTATTATGGAGAAGTCGGTATCTTCGCAAGCTGACAAGTCAGACACATCTCCACTGGACGCGTCAGATATTAACTACCAAAGTACGGCTTCCGATGTCTTCTACGAGACCCGTAGTGTTTCATCGACGATAGAGCCAGACGCTATCAGAGAAGTTATACCAGAAACTAAGACCCACACAGAAATACGAGAAGCGACTCCTGAAGAAAAGGCGAATCAGCCAGAGCCCATCCTGTTCGCAAAAGTGACAGGTCAGCAGGAGTTGGCGCTTAAAATTAAACACTCAGAAGAAGTGGAAGGTCCGAAGGTAGAAATTAAAATGCTCTTTGGCTCGGTTATTGTGTTCATATCGCCGAGACAGCTACATACATTGTTAGACCTGGTAAATGCCCTTAACGAGCCTCATTTGGAAGACACGAGGTAATTAGCTAATTTTAGGTTTACAGAGATTTATTTTTCCATAAGAACTTACAGCTCACTTAAAATGAGATGATTAAACTAATTTAAAATAAAAGATAGTTTGCTGGCGCAGCGCAGCCAGTTTTGTTCACAAATAATAAATTTTACACACTATGCAACACTTAACTATGTAGGTACTTTCCTGAATCAGTGACAACCTCAGTAAAAATATAAAAACAAAAAAAAACAATATAAAAACAATTTTTGGATTGCATTTAAAATTACAAGTAAGTAGTGAGAATCTATATTCACTGAAAATAATTATAGTCGTTGTGGATCGACTATATTATGTCCACTTAGGTATACTTACTTCATTTTTTTTATCTCTCCTAATAGACCACTAGGTATGGTGACTCCATTACAAAATTAATTTAAAAACTGAATTCTTGCCTTGAATCTAGAGCCAATCTTCCGAGCGGTAGCGACCGCTCGGAAGTCTGCAAAGCGTTTATAACGGTTTAATGACTAATTTATCGTTAATGGGCCTGCAGCCCGCATGCGGCACCTACTAATGGGTGTAATGGGTCTGCGCGGGAAAAGTGGAAAGGTCCGCATTCGGACTAGCGACCGACTTATTGACCAATGTAAATACCCCCTAAAATAACAAGGTTTTAATGTTTACAGCAATATACCGTTACGACCAAGCAACGTTAATGTGCAGTGTAAGCCAATGAAACAAGCAGATTTTCAACTAATAGAGGCTCAATTACTTGGAAACTTGGAGAAGCAGAGCACGCGGCCCAACAGCAGCAAGTATGGTTGGTCTGGACCGAGTCAAGGTAAGTCCTCCACACTCTTACATATGTATACGGAGCCACAAGGCTTCGTCGACCCATTGCTCTTCGGATCGGTGGCATTCTTCAATGTCCAAAAAAACAACGATTATTTTTATTTGTAGAAGAAAGCGATAACGAAAGTGAAAAGTTTCACCCGATGACGTCACCGAGCAGCAACATGGCGGAGAGTTTCTCGTCATCCGTGAGCTCGATGAGCGCCAGCATGACATCTAGCGTCAACATACCAACGCTACATCCTCGGATAAAGAGGAATAAGAAAGGTAATATATCACTTATTTCGTTTTTATCAAGGGTGAAAATCCTTTGCAGAGACTGATCAAGATATTGTCGAAGAGAACGATCATTATTATATTTAAAAAATGTCTATTATTAGATAATCATATTAAAATAAGATATTCGTAGAATCTCGATAAATGTAACTAGCTAAACATATCGTGCTAAGGTTTATCACAAGCTGTTTTTTTATATTGCGCTAAAAGAAACAACAGATTCTTTTAACAGGGGGAGAGCCACGCTTCGGCATAAATGGGCCGGCTCGACCGGAGTAATACCACGTCCTCACTGAAAACCGGCGTGAAACAGAGCATGCGCTGTGTTTCGCTGCGTAAGTGAGGGTACCGGAGGCCCAATCCTGGGGAACGGGGGTTAAAAGGTAAGCAGCGCACTTGTGACACCGCTGGTGTTGCAGGTGTCCGTGGGCGGCGGTAATCGCATACCATCAGGTGATCCGTCAGCTCGTCTGCCACCTATATCATAAAAAAAAATCGAATAAATCAACTTAGCATTTTCTTAATTATAATTGCATATGATTTTTGTATAGAATGATAATAACTTGTCTTTGTGATTTTTCAGTACCACTCATTGATGGTGACCCCACAGCTGAAGTGTCTCACATCAGTTTCAGAGTCGCATCATTGTCTTGTGTTATTCTCCATAAGGTATTTACATTTTTTTTTAATAACTCTTAAACTTAGAAGTGGTCTTGCCTAATATTTGTCAAAAGATAGCATATCATTATCTAAATAAACATTTGATTATTAGTAAGTAAGCTTATAAATAAGTCGTTATGAGATGATGATGACTAGTTACGAATAACTATATTTTTATGTTAATTTTAAATTTAGACTGCAAATAATCTGGTACAAATCCGGTCAAATAAAGCGCCGGTCATTGAATGCAATTCTTTAGATATAGTTCAGTTAAATTTTAGTTCCAAAAATTCCCGCAATATGGCAGCCTTATTATTGACACTTACATATTTTGTGTATTTCTCGATTTAAATTTTTTACACTAAGCTTTTATTTCAGGATATTCTAGCTCCTGCCCCGTTGGGGTCTGACTGCATATTGCCGTCGTCTGCGAACAGAATGAACGATGCGTCCACAGAGTTCTTTGAGAGCCTGGCGCCATTTACCGTGAGCGAAGGCTTTTTCCGGGAGTTTCATATGGCCAACGAAGCTATAGACAACGCTGCTAAGAGAAATCATTTACGGTAGGAACTCAACAATATAAATATTTAAAGATCTTAAATCATTACAAAATTGTTAGCGTAAATAAACATACTTAAAAAAAGGATTGAGGCTATCAATGATTAGAAATAGATTGATTCTCTCTTTCACGCGTTTTATGAGTAAAAAAGAATGCTTGACATAACTGTTGCTTTGATTAATTTTCACCATAAAAAGATCAAGGTACTTTCATATCGTCCCTTTTATACTTATATATTTTTTTACTTGTAATCTCATAAAATAAAATATCTGTATAGTATTACAAAGGTCCAAATGATGTACAGCAAAAGTCAGGAAATTTCAAAGCCACGATTACTCTTCAATCCCAGTGGTATTCATCATCATCATCAGCCTATCGCAGTTCACTGCTGGACGTAGGTCTACGTCTTACATTCTCTTTGGTAGGCCTCTCTCTCCAATTGTTCGCCACCGTGATCTATCCATGGCTTCTCGCATCCAGCTCTTGCCAGCCAACCTGCGCAGATCGTCCCTCCACCAGACAGAGGACGCCCTACATTACGTTTGCCAAGACGCGGTCTCCACTCTAGAACTCGTTTACCCCATCGCTTGTCGGATTTGCGGCTAATATGGCCAGCCCACTGCCATAAGCTTGCTATGTGAGCAATGTCGATGACTTTGGTTCTCTGCCGGATCACCTAATTTCGGATTCGATCTCGGAGAGAGACCTTTAACTTGTGGACCAGCCGTACCGTAAGTGTCCATGTTTCGGCTCCGTATGTCATGACGGATAGGACGCACTGATTGAAGACTTTCGTCTTTAGGCACTGTGGTATCGACGATACGAAGACACGACGTACTTTTCCAAATGCTGCCCAACCTACCTGGATTCTCCTATTCACCTCATCCTCGAAGTTGTTAACATGACCGATAGTTAACACTTACAATTTAGAAAGAAAAAGTCCACTTTTTTTAGTGACACAGTATATTGGCTCTCAGCCTGGTGGTAAGCAAGATGAGAGCCCACGTTGCAATTATAACGGATGCGATGTCAGGCATCGCTTGCTTTTTGAGTTGCCTCTCCTAGAATCAAATTCTAATACATTAGCGAAACATGATTTCTTCTCAGGTTAATAACATCAGAAGTGACGTTAGACGGCAGCGATAAGACAACAACCCATGGTAACCAAACAGTCTGTGAAGCCGCTATAGGACGTCTCCTAGTGAGGGAGTGCCTATACGAGCAATCTGAAGAGGAACCAGGGCCACAGAATATCGACTTGATACGCTTTGAACTTAAAGGTAAGTGAAAATGTTTACCATGGAGATTGGATATAAAACAAAAATTCGAATAACTTGGTCTTCCACAAGTTTCATTATAAAAATTACTGTGGAAATGTTCGCACTGATTCCTGCATTTCCTGCTACTACATTTCGCTATCGTCCTACACGGCTGCAGTACCTACCATCCACGTCATTTTGTAGACTGGCGGTTTATCAAGAAACTTCGAGCTGTCGAATCGTTCTAATTCTATAATATTTTATTTATTTTTCTAACAGAGAACGACGAGAACAAAGCCACGTCAGCTTCACGTGCCAACGTTAGAATTAATTTCAAACAGACTTCCAAATACACGAGAATATATGGAGAGAAGAAACTAGACTACCCTACTACAGATGTTGTGTAAGTCATCTTTTTAAAATTGTTGAGCAATTTTGAGCCTTGTTCCCAGTATAAAATGTACCCTATGTATCCCCCACTCCAGGTACATGTTGATTGACATGTAATCATAGAATAATAACAATAGTAGAAGGATAGTTTCCTCACTGCTGTCACCTCAAATTTAAAGCACAAATTGGGTTTTTCAAGTTGGTACTATGTACGTAGTATCAACATAAAAATCCTAATTAATGTTACCAGCCACGAACATATTTCCCTAAAACATGGGAAATGGTTATTGTAGTAGCTGTACTGTTTTAATTGTACCTAGAACAACGCTTACAAGTATCTGCCTAACTGTGATTATAAAATTAGTTGGCAAGTTATTTTTTGATATTGTGATGCCTTGACCATACAATAATGAATAAGGAAGAAATAAATAAAGAACTGCCTACTTATTTTAAGGGTTATCAGGGTAAGTTTCAATTTGTGTAAAATGTGGATCCATGTATTGCACTGTCAGAAACACATCAACCTACATAAATCTTGAAATTATTATTAAATGCATAAATTCTTGCTTATAAAATAGTTTTAACATATAAAAGTTTCGGAACCCGCACTCACGGAGCGAAACACAGTAGAGACACTGCTTCACGCTGTAATCAATCAGTAACAACTGATTAAATTAATCAGTCGGAGCAATCAAATCTTACAATAAAGTTGAAATGGAGAAAATATTTTTTTTCATTATCTGGTAACACTGAGCATTTTAATAAATCGTTTGTATTTTTGGCTTATAAAACACAACATACTTTGAAAAATTTAACCGCACAAATCGTCATAGTACATTAATTTTCGCGAGATACGTTTGACAGGCATTGACATGGACGACTGCGGAGCGGTCCGGGATTTTGGATCCGTACGGCTCCATTTGAGTTGCTTCAAATTGTGGGTGCAGACTAGGTTTCTAATCCTGTTATTATTCTATGCATGTAATATAATAATTTTCGGTGATATTTGAAACTATTGCTTTTCTAATTTGACCCTTGTTTCCAGTGTGAAATGTACTCCTTTCTACGTGGACTTAGACCTAAGCGTAATAGAGAGGATGTCAGCGACGTTCTTCGGCAGGCCCTCGCCCCTCGCCGGGCCGGCGCCCCCGCATCCGCCGCCGCAGAACCAATTCAATTTCTCCATGCAGAGCGCTGACTTGAGCGTTATCCTGAGGTAAAATAGTTAGTTTAATGAGGATCCAACCAACATGACAAGTATAAGGCAATAATTACTCCGTTAACTAATTTTCGTAATTAATTCAACTTTTTTATCCAAAGTCGGTATAGCTATACCATATCTCATAAGTGAATGTACGAATGACATTAGCAAATTAGCATTAGCAAACCGGCAAAAAACAATATGTATTGTTTTGCGGTGCATGATAATGACACCAGGATATTTTTGCTAAGTAGGGTTATACAGGTAATTTCAAAAATCAAAAACAGCTGTTATTGATTCTTTTTTGTAAATGACAACGTCATTTTGAATTCCCTTGGATATCTCGGAGTCCTGGGTTCGATTCCCGGGTCGAGCAAAGGTATGTTTCGAATTTTTCGAACATAGCTCGGGTTTTGTGATCACTAATCTGCATTAGGCAAGCATAGTAATTAAGCCTAATCCCATCATAGTAGCGATGACTTGATTTCTATGATGGAGGCCCTGCAGTGGGACCGTACATGGGCTGATGATTCTACTACCTTCATAGTTGAGAGATTTTAGGAATTTAGGTAGAACCATTTTATCTTTGACTGTCCTTTCAAACAGGTTCCCCATAGCAGACCTGCGGCCTGGCATCAAAAGGGAGTTGCGGCGGGTGAGGCCAGACTACCTCACGTTTAAGTTTCAAAACGTCACTATTGGGTCCCAGCAGACGCCCAGCGTGCGTCCTCTACCCACTACAGTCACATTGAAGGCTACAGCGCTGGATTTGTATTATAATGTAAGTTATACAACTAGTTGACGCTAGTCTTTATACCTTGTACCTTCCCCTTAGGGGTAGAATTTGAAATCAACCAACTGATGTTTCCGTTAATTTGACACTTTTCAAATAACATCTATCAGCGGCTCATTTCATCCCCTTTTTCTTCTTTATGGGGATGGATGTCTAATAGCAGTTAAAAATATTTTTTACCAAAAATGTGTACCTAAGTTTACGGTAAGAAATTCTTAGTGGTAGCCCGGAGTCTAGAAGTTGGCGGGCTTGTACCCCCGTGCCTAGCACGTTAAGTTTTTGGTCAAGCGGCCAATCCCTCTCCGGTCGTGTCACAGTAGTGTCCCATCGGAATATGAGGTTAAGGTAATAGAGAGTGCTTGTGCACACACTTGAGCACTATAATATATCCTGATCGTTGAAATTGGCCGCCGTAGCCGTAATTGGTTTAAGGATAGTATAATTTTTATTTAGATTTTTTTTTCTAATTTCACTTTGATAGCTATATTAGTAAAATTAAATATGAAAATCTGTTAACAGGAAAATGACAGCTTACCGGCTACTCACATAGCTCGAACAACGATGAGCGATCCAATGGAAGGGAACGTTTTAAGCGGCAACCCGTTGCCACTTTTACCTACGTAAGCATAATAATCAATTAAATAAATAAAGATATAAGTTACTAGCCAAATTAACAAATTACAAATCTTTGCAATAACGTACACTTTCCTTTCAGCATCTCTCTGACGTTCAAACCGCGTCCAAACGGACGAGGTCCCTTCGACACCCTGTCTGACGAGGCGTCCTTCGAGCCAGCCGTCGTAAACCCCATGACAACATCCATGTACATGATGAACAACTTACAAAGTGCGACTCCTAGTCCATTCAGCGGCAAGAAGATGGCGCATCAGAGCCTGGCAAAGCACGAAAATGATGGGCAGACTAGTAAGTGATATTTGTTAGTTAAAATTAATCAGCTGAAAATTCTAGTCCATTCAGTATGTCAAGGTGAATAGGACAGTTCTATTTTGACATTAAAGGTGAGACACTCCTTTTAAACCAAATGAATATTTTTAAGAATCGAGAATATTTTCTTTAGAAATCTAATCGATTTAGATAGATAGATAGATACTCTTTATTGCACAACATACAAAACTTAAAAGCTAGGTATACAGTGATACAATGTACAATTTAGGCGGTCTTATCGCTGGGAGCGATCTCTACCAGACAATCCTTCAGGTAAAGGACATTAGATAGAAGAGGGGAGGGTGGTGCGATCCTTTTGATTTTGAACATTGATTGAGTAAATTTATAGTATAAATACATATATCTAGATAATAAATAAATAAATAAAGCACGTTATCATACACTAATATATACGAATGTTACCTTACTATAATACAATATAACCTACACAAATTATATAAAATATACTACTATAAGGTTATAATAGAGAAGATATATTTTGTACCTACAATATATGGATGGATCTGGGAGAGGATTTCTTACTTATTTGATTTTTAAATTTAATCAACATTTTACCTACGAATTTGAACTATCTGGATATGGAATACAAAATGAAAATATTCTTACACACGCAATAAATCTTTAATAATGAAATAATATGTATCTTATTCATCTGAAAAATAACAACTCTCGCTTGACGTGTCGGAACCAACTTCGTCACCAAGAGAAATTACCAGTTCTGGTCCCTAATGCAATCCATGCGGACATATTTTGCACGAGACAATAATCGCGATTCGATGGTAACATGGCTGCCATACCGAATACTGATTTATTGCGATTGTTTGTGTCAATCCCTATGAGCAAAAATTCTGATTAGCGCATTATCCAATTCATTCAAATTTTATTGGTAATGATTATTTTAAGTTCTTATTCAAATTAATTGAGAATCATTTATACTTGTTATTTTATAAGAATGAGAACACAAAAAAGTTAATGATTTTTAAAGCTTAATATTTTTATTTGTAGAATGCCAACATTCATTTCAACTATCCTATTCACCTTCAGATACTAAATAGACTATAGTGACGGGTATTCGCGTATGAAATATGCGCTAGATGCCCTGTAGAGCAGCTTCAACTCATCGGCATGTTTATTAGAAAGGGAGTCAACCGAGCAAGTGGATTGCCTGATAGTAAATGATCACCAGATACACCAAGAATGCAGACGTATTGCCGGCCTTTTAACGTCTTTTTTATGTGATAGGTGGCAGACGAGCAGACGGATCACCTGATGGTAAGCGATTGCCGCCGCCCATTGACACCCGCGATACCAGTGGAGTCACAAGTGCGCTGCCAACCTTTAAACCCCCCTTTCCCCTGGATTGGGCCTCCAGTGTCCTCCGGTTTTCTGTGAGACCGTGGTATCACTCCGGTCGAGCCGGCTGATTCATGCCGTAGCGTGTCTCACACACACCACAGTACACGTCTGCACGTTCAATCTGGCAGTCAACCAAACGGTACCACCAGATTTTAAACTTTTTACAGGTAATATAAGGTTGGAAATGTTGTGTTCAGCGTGTAACAATGTAACTATATTGAATCATTATTATACTTATAAATAGTTACAACTATTTGCGTCTATACTCGCACTCCACGAGTGCGAGTATAGACGCAAATAGTGTGCGAGCGAGATGTGAATAGATGCGCCGCCATTTCTGATCCCATTCTTTATCCGCACAGGTAGTACCAAAGATTTTAATGTATGACGATTTGTAAGTGAATAAAAAGGTTCGTCACCTTAACGTAAATTTTCTTTACATCAAAAGGAATCAATGTTGCTACAAGCATATCAGAGCTTTCTGATCTAACAGTTAATCATAATTTTCTGTGCAACAGGTATTACTCTGACAAATTTACGAAAGGTAATAAGTGCTCCTAGCATATCAAACGAAACAATTTGAAAACTGACGAACCTTTTCGTTCTTTGACTGTACAAGCCTATAGTATTATAATATCTGTGCCTATGCAAATAAAGAATCTTTTGACTTGACTTGACAATCAAATAAAATGATATTTAGTTGCGTGGTTTAGGGTTAAGAAGATGTGAACTCGTTTGTGTTCGTTTGGCCTTGGTCGTTTGTTGTTATTTTGATACGTCACGTCAAAGTATAACCATTCAGGTTGAAGTTGGAACTTAGTCCTACAGGACGCCATCTAGCGGATTCTTAAAACGCGATAGCCTTCCCCTCACTGATACATTGATATTTTAGACTTTACGCAGCATATTTTCAGCCCATCTACCGCAGTGTCTCAAGACGAAAGTCTTTAATGCGTGTGTGTTGCCAGTGATGACATACGGAACCTTAACGTGGCCGCTTATTACGTGCCGATTAAAGAGGCTCAAAGTCACACAGAGAACAATGGAGAGGGCTATGCTCGGAGTCTCCTTGCGTGATCGTATCAGAAATGATGAGATCCGCAAGAGAACTAGGGCCACAGACAACCCAAAGGATTGCATGCCTCAAGTGGCAATGGGCAGGGCACATAGCGAGAGCAGACTGCCGTTGGGGCGGAAAGGTCTCGAGTAGAGGCCACGTACAGGAAGTCGCAGTCGTGATCGCAGATGGACCGACGATCTGCGGACGGACGATTGGACGCGGGCGGCACATTTCAGCCAATAGGCGTCCACAGCAGTGGACGTCTATTGGCTGAAATGATCAAAGTAACTTTAGTTTATGTTTTGCACCATTGGAAAGAAAAATTAAGCGCTAGCGCGATTTTACATCTACTTTATTTTATTGTTATCAGATCAAGAAGAAGAGCTCATAGTACCAGGGACCGACGAGGAAATGGCGGAGTTCACAAGCAGTGCCGTCGAAAACTCCACAATACATCTGGAATTCGTTCTTCCGGTTCTCAGTTTACAGCTCGAGTGAGTATATAGTCAGCGTACAATTTTAGTTAAATTACTTTATCCATTGGCCGTGTGGTCCCCGGCAGAGTAGAATAGGCCACCCTCACTCGTACCGAGGTGTCGTAAAAGGCGACTAAGGTAAAGCTGCTGGCATGATCATCAGCACCCAGAGAAGGAAAACTCTGCATTTATATCAAAACCCTCGCCAACCCGTCTGCCAAGCGTGGTGAGTATGGTAATTACCCCTCATGTGATTGAGGGAGGCCCGTGCCCCAGCAGTGGGGACTTAAATGGGCTGATGATGATGATGACTTTATCCATAAGTAAATAATGCACTTAAGATTTTTTCGACAGTCTTCGGGTGGAACTCGTACCCAAGATCTTTTGCTAACCGGGCAACTGCTTTACCGACTAATCTTTTGTTTAATGTCATACGTGGCAACGAGCAGACGGATTACCTGATGGTAAACGATTGCCGCCGCCCATATACACTCGCGACACCAGTAGAGTCACAAGTGCGCTGCCAACCTTTAACCCCCCTTTCCCCAGGATTGGGCCTCCGGTACCCTCACTCACGTAGCGAAACACAGCATAGTGCTGCTTCACGCCGGTTTTCCGTGAGGCCGTGGTATCGCTCCGGTCGAGCCGGCCCATTCATGCCGAAGCGTAGCTCTCCCACTGTCAAAAAGCTACCGGAGACTTTGCTGATAGCAAAAAAAATCATATTACGATCTATGTTTCGAATTTTAAATTGTGTCAAAATATTAACTTTTTTTTATGTGATTGGTGGCAGACGAGCAGACGTATTCAAAATGATTTCGATGTATAAGACCAAGGCTTTGCAATAAATGCACCAACCCTTCTATAGAGAAGATAAAGCGAGAGTAAAAGAGAGAGAAAGAGTTCTGTCTCTTTCACTCTCGCTTTATCTCTCTCCCTCCCTCTCTCTCTTTCACTCTCTCCCTCTTTATCTCTCTTACGCACATTTATGTTTCGTCCGACATGAGAAATTAAGTGTTTCAGTACTCGCCAGAAATTGTGAAACAGCGCCTCTTTATCAACACTTGATAAAGAAATATTTTTCTCATCCAGATCGAAACAGCTGTACGAGATAATCTACAACCGCATCAACTCGGACCTACTCCTCTGGGAGCCCCACATAGTGGACCCCTACGAGATCAGCCCGCTGATGTGCACCTCCATCTACCCAGCCTTCGGGATGTGCAAAGGCAGTGGGTATGGTAAGTAAATGAGGGTTTTCGTGTGTGAAGAATCCGCTAGATGACTGTACTGTTGGACTGAGGTCCAACATCAACCGCATTGGTTGTTTAGCTTGTCAAATTGTCATTTTGACAGATCACGTTTAAAAATAACCAATCACATTGTATATGGACCTCACTCCTATAGTACGCCATCTAGCGGATTTTTGACACACGAAAACCCTCTTTCATAACTTACAACAATATATGTATACACAGCCAAATTGGCCGTGTGGTCCCCGGCAGAGTAGAATAGGCTACCCTCACTCTTACCGAGGTGTCGTAAAAGGCAACTAAGGTAAAGCTGCTGGCATGATCATCAGCACCCAGAGAAGGAAAACTCTACATTTATATCAAAACCCTCGCCAACCCGTCTGCCAAGCGTGCTGAGTATGGCAATTACCCCTCATGTGATTGAGGGCGGCCCGTGCCCCAGCAGTAGGGACTTAAATGGGCTGATGATGATGATGATGATGATGATACACCGTTATTTTTTTATCGTTTACATCCAAAAAACCTCATAATAGCTATCGTGCATAAAGTCTATTTAGCATGTTAAATCAACAAAAAAAGCGAAAAAAAATCTGCTGTTCTATACAAAATTTAATATCCACCCGGCAATAATGTATGGAACAGCTGATTTCTTTTTCGCTTATTTTGTTGATCTAACATGATAAATGAACTTCATTCACGATACCTATAATCAGGTTTTAGGGATGTAAACGATAAAAGAACAACGGTGTATATAGACTCAAAGTTGGTTCTGGCTGTCATTAATTACGCAGAGTTTGTTGACCTACGCGCTAGGCAGCATATCATATACCGCGAGCTAGGAAACAATGCCATGGACACTAAAAGCCGAGTTCACCAACTTTAGCTTCAACTTTAGCTTGAGCTACCTATCTCGGAGTCAGATCAATGTATATGATGATGTGAATTATTTATTTTAAAATTTAGTTGTTTTAAAATTGGTGAACTCGACCCTAAATCCTGTGCCCTTGAGATAAGGTCCAAAACCAATAAATTGAGGTGCTCCCGTGCACAGCAGTTTTAATAATGAATATATTTTTCAGCGCCATCTATTGCTTATTTTACTATGTATGTACGTAGTAAAATATGCGTTAGATGGCGCTGCCATGCTATGCTTCTTTGCCTACCCTTTAATCCACATGTTTTAGATTCCGATTCTGAAAGCTCATCGTCCGAGGAAGAAAACCTTTACTACTCAACTTATGACAATAAGTTCAAAAAGGGATTAGCTGCGGGCAAAATAATACATGAGACAAAAGACACGCACGACTTTTGTCTCACTTTAAAAGTTGGCAAAGGAGTGCTAACAATCTACGCTCCAGTTAGGGTGAGTTACACTTCCAAAAATTTAAGATCTTGCTATAAAAGCTGTAATAAAGTAAAGTAAGGTATCAGCCTAATATTGTCCCACTGCAGGACAAAGGCCTCAATCATAATAGTAATCACGCTTGCCAAATGCGGATTTTAGATCGCAAACCCGAGCTATGTTCGAAAAATTCGAAACACACTTGTTGATCACGGCCCGGTACTTATACCACCAAACCAACAGGACAATAAATAATAGCTGTTGTGTGTAAAGCGTAAACTAGTGAATGAATGACTGTGCGAGTGAAAAACTTACTCAGTTATTCATTCACTGAGTTTGAGTTAAGAGCGTTATTTGGGATAATGAGAAGAAGCGTACTTCCTACTGATCTAACACAACATAACTAAAGCTTGGTGTTTTAGGATAGTAACAAGCGAGTAGTTCCTGGCCAGATGGGCGAACTGGTCCTCGAAGCTCAGAAGCTGTCCATGTGCCAAGTCAGTGGACTCAACGGACGACCTAAGACTGCTCAGCTGTGTCTGCGAGCGAGAAAAACAACGCTTTATCATGATTGTAAGTTCTGTATTGTTTTTTCTCTCTTCAAAAGTGATGTAAGTGAATGGAAGGGAAAAAGGTTGGCACCGCACTTGTGACTCTACTGGTGTTGCGGGTGTCTATCACTTACCGTTAGGTAACCTGTCTTGCTCTTCTGCCACCTATCACCCATACTGATGGCAGTCCCATCGGAGGTGATGCCTTGACATCGGTTCCGTTGTAATTGCAACATGGGCGCTTCTCTTGCTTACCATCAGGCTGAGGAGAGCCAATATACTGTGTCAGTATAAAGTTGTCGTTTACGAATTACTCGTGCGTGCCATCATTTCTAATGCAAAAAAGATTCCTCCATTCTTTGATTCAGTGACAACCAACACCACATAATATGGCTACAGCAAATTTGAAACTTGATGTCTTAGTAATTAGGTTTAAAATTGATTAAAGAGATATCACACGTCATGCCAATGCCATGCTATACGTAAGTACGTAAAGCATATTTTTTTACTAACAGCAACATCACAAATTCCAGCCCTAATAACGATACCTTCAGAGAAGCCAAACCTTCGGCTCTACGGCAGTCTTCTGCCATCCCACTTGAAGAACACGATATACCCCTCCAGCAAGGGCGTCGTCATCAAGGAGAACCTAAAGGTCAAGGACATGTTCACTATGGCGCTCAAGGTCGAACCGGACTGTGAGACACCTAATTTGAAGGTAAGAAAAACTATGGAATGAACTATCGCCTGCGGTATTTCCGGACCGATACGACCCGCAAACCTTTAAGAGAAGATAGTATTCCTTTTTAAAAAGCCGGCAGCAGACTTGTTACTCCTCTGGTTTTGGTTCATGGGACCCACTATCTCATAAAAAAAAAACAAATATTAAGGTGAAATAAGCTTTTATAATCTAAAGAAATCGGTAATTTCAAAGTAATTTGTTAAAATGGTACGAACAAAATAACGTCTTTGAAATAAGGCTTCTACGCCATCTGATAAATGTCATAAACCCCCTTTGATACAAACTACGTTTGTAAATGTTGAAGTAAACCTTTGTCAGTTAACCCTTGAGGTTATGACTGCCATGTGGACAAACTAGATGGATTTCTAACTTCCTACGTTCGATTTGCGCGCTCCCAAGCGACTACTTTGGATGCAATCTGGATTGGTTCTTAATGGGCTTAATTTAAAGCAGACGTTACGACTGAATTGGAGTTTCCATCTTTCACACGCGTTGTCTGTCTATTTTGTTTGGATGCGACAGGTATATTCCGGCTCGTTACGGGATGGTTTCAAATTGTATTGTTTGTACGCGACATAATTTTGTCTACCCCGTTATCTCTTGTTTTATTCGTTTATGTCTATGTCTTCCGACGCTGACATGGCTCCACTTAGAACTCGACTATTTACGTCAAAAAAGTGTTTTTTTATTATCTGTGGTGTTTTTGTCTACAAAAACGAGAAGTTTTGTCGTCATCGCTAGTATAGGAAGAGATAAAAAGACAAGGATTGTTTAGAGAGACTTTAGTTTTTATGAGGAGCGAGAAGTCCGAATAATTCAGAAAAAGGCAATTCGGGACTTTTGGGAACCGTTCGATTTAACGGACGGGGAGTTCCAATAACTCTGGCGGATACCTTGTAGAAAAACCGTCGGCTGATTTAAGTAATCTGGCTATTACTCCGTTGAAAATTTGATAATGTTAGCAACAAAATTACGTGGTAGACGGCTCAAAGCATACGCTTAGAAGTCAAATGCACAATTTACGACAGCTATTATATAGGACGTTCACCCGGATATTTTCAGTTTCCATTCCCTTATTAGTTGCGTTATTTACCGTCAAATATCCTTTGAAAGATTATACCAAAACTATATCAACATATCGCATTTTAGAGTAAAAATCAATTGACAGTATTTCGAACTTACGATTTCTTATTTAGATTTTCCATTTCTCTTGGAACTAAACTTAGGAATTTAACCAACTTTTTCAATTAAAATAAACAAAGTTTTTTGTGATTCAAACTACTTAGTAGCCGCCGCGGTAGTCAATACACAAAAAAACCACTACCATGTCAAAAGTGACGTAAATTGAATGAAATATTGCCATAAAGGGTAACTCACAGTGTTAATTGAATGAACGAAACCAGTGTAGCTATATAAGAAAACAAATGTATATTTCAAAGGGCAACACTGGTTTGTCTGCACGAGTAATCCTTGGTCTACCACGAGAAATTTATCCCTCTTGATGCGCATGTTAGAGAAAACGACATATTAGTCGATATCGACAAATTTGTCGTATCTCTTGCGTGACATATCTCGCGGTGGCATGTTAGCCCGACTGGTGACACTTAAGGCCTCTATAATCAATAATCCATAAAATATAGCTTAGTTAGAATGGCTATCGATGTTTCAGAAAAATGATCTTTGGGTCTATAGTAATAAAAATGTATGGAATGAAACTGGATTCAAAATTATAAACATTATATCTATTGCAATTAAGGTCAAGTGACCGCCGTCATTCTAAATAAGCTATATTTTACTGAGTATAATATACTTTTGTTTAATAAATTTACCAAGTTTATATGTGGACTGTTTTTTTTTCTATAGACAATCTGCATAGCCCTGGGCATAGAGCAGGCCACTCTCCGGCACAGAGGCGACAAGGGCATCGCGTGGCTCACACAGCTCATGGACGTCATCGACGTATTGGACTACCCAGTGCCGGGGTACACGCCGTCCACGGTGCTGTCCGAGTTGCACGTCCACGTGTGGGACTGCGCTGTGGACTACAGGTAGCTATTTACTTATTTATAAGGTACACCAACAGCAATACACATACGCCAATCACAAATGAGAGCAGGTACTTAAAAAGGAAATACGGAAAAGGTAGCATACGGAATGAAGTCTGTATTTATCATAGACAATCTGTATAGCCCTCGGCATAGAGCAAGCCACCCTCCGTCATAGAGGCGACAACGTCGCGTTCTTCACGAATGTTTGTCCTGGTTGGGATTCGAACATACGAGGCAGGGTCGCTACCAAATATGTCGGACAGTCGAACTTTTTCTATGTGATAGGTGACAAACGAGCAGACGTATCACCTGATGGTAAGCGATTGCCGCCAACCATGGACAACAGTAGAGTCACATGTGCTCTACCAATCTTCAAACACCCCTTTCCTCACTGACATGGCAAAACACAGCGCAGGCTTTGCTTCACACTGTTTTCTGTGAGGCCTGTAACCTTGGTTAAAAATTCTCGAAATGGTGTTTGACGATATTGCCCAACGGTAAATTTTTATACGTCTTTAACGTTACAAATTCATCTCTTATTAAGAATCTGTATTTATCAAGAACTAAGTTCTATAGTAAGTAACACTAATTTGTTCTCAGGCCGCTTTACCTGCCGATACGGACCATATTGACTCTCGGCAACTTCAGCGTGTCCAGTAATCTAATAGCGGAGACCAACACATCATGTCTCCGCTTCCTGGCCCAGGAGTGCACTCTGTTCCTCTCGCACTTACACGCGAACAAGCCGGGAGTGCCCGTCCCTCAGGACGACGACAAACACCCGGATGTGAATAAGGACTACGTGTGTGTCATTGACTTGGGGCTGTTCGAGCTGTCGCTTAGGATAGACGATAAGGCTAATGCGGTAAGTTTAGAACTTTGTTAATTATTGAACCCATGTCCAGCAAACTGAAGCACAGTAGATAAATACGCTAAAGCAGTATCGACACTCCGCCATTTTGGACAGAAAGTTACCTACCGTATAGGGTTGTCCTCTTATTTTTGTAAAATATTATTCTTACCTTGGGACTACCGGTTTAAGTAACGAGCCGTGATCGCGGGGTCCTAGGTGCAACAAGGATCATCTGGTGCTTGTTAAATTAGAACTTATGATATTTGTGTACAAATGATATTCGTACACAAAGGTACACAAAATGAATCCTAATGTTGCAAAAAGCTACGCAAAGATACATAAAATTAGACATACTTTTCATGACGTTTTGTTTCGATACTTGGAAACCACGTTAAGGTATTGGTCATGCTCGACCTGCATGCATCGATTTTAATTTTTAGCTACTAAACCGGATCTATTTTAAACAATTTCGGGGTTACAACCTTTCGGCAAACCCGTCTGCCAAGCGTGGTGAGTACGGCAATTACCTTTCATGTGATTGAGGGAGGCCCGTGCCCCAGCAGTGGGGACTTAAATAAGCTGATGATGATGATATTCTTAAGCGGGTAATTTTTTTTTAAGATAAGGGTTTATGTTTTATGGATAAAAACTTCTATAATCCGAATAACAGCAAAAAATCTTCGAGATATCCTCAAATTGCAAATGATTGTGGTATTACTTTTGTATGGGTAATACGTTGCTCGCCGGGCCCTTAAAATTTTCCACATTACAGACCAGTGAACAGCCGCAAGTGGATTTGAGCGCGTCCAACAACATGGTGAACTTGTACACGTGTTGGGACTCTGCGTCGGCGCTGTGTCGGTTACTGACGTACGTCGCGTCCGACGGCGACTCGCAGCCGCCCTTCGACCCTTCGTCGCGACACACGAGCATATGCTCGGACCAGCCATTGGAGCCTTTAGTGGGTGAGTTTAGTAAGAAAAGGGATTTATGAAGAGTAGGAGATTCGAGTAAAAATACATTTCTGTACGATCGGAGGTGTATGACCGATGTAATATGTGTTTAGGAAAACAAGGAATGAAACATAGGCCTTCATAGGAGGTAATACAAAGATATGAAAAAAACATCTTGGAGGCAATAGACAACAGACAAGGATGCTAATAGGAGCGTTAACAGGGCATTATGCAACGAACATGAAGTGCTGATGAAGATGAACATAACATCGAACAGCGACTGCAGAGCATGAAACGGGACCCATAGAACATCTTTTATGTGAATGCGACTCACTTGCTACTAGCTTGTAGATAGCTAATATCTAGCTAGTAGCTAGAGGCATAATGTGTCTCCTAGGTAACGCTTATCCTAAACCAGAAGACTACAGGCACTTCAATCCGTGACGCTGATGAAACGAATCTTTCTTGAGTATGAGTGCAAAGGATAGGGGAGGTACAAAAGATCCCTTAGGCTCGACGTGTCCCATGAAAATGGCCCCTAACAGATAGATAAGATAGGAAAACCATTGATATAATTATCATGCGTAAATTATAATTATAATGTAATTATAATCCAGGAGCGCTTATCTGCGTAATACTACGGGTCAAACAAACCATTCCGTACCACGAATTCGCACGATGTTTACCGATCATACGCGATCTTTTTTGCTTCACTTGGTGTTATCGCCACGCGTGAACACAACGGGGAGTATTTAAACATGCCTGCGTTCTGTTTCATTGCATCCATAATGTTTGGTTATAAGTATGTTTGTTCGTAATTTATACTTAGTTTGTAAAATTATTCTCATGTAAGTGAATGTAAATTCTTTTGAGAAATAAAGATCTTAAACCTCAATGTGCGTGACAGCAGTGACAGCAAAATTTAAAAACGCACAATCGCAAGTTCAATTACACACATACATGGACACACACACATATTCTTGCTGCCCAGCTCCTATTTTTTTATCTAATGAATCTAATGATAGATTTTATTTTAGGTCTAGAAGACCGGCCGATAGAAGAAATAAGAGAACTCTCGCCAAGCGAGATTCAGCAGGTCAATGACCTCATGGCTGAAGCCATGAAAGAAAGTCCCAATACGATACGTAAGTTCAAATGTATTTCGTATTTAAAGAAATGAAACCGGTTTTTTTTCTCGAATGATGTTTATTTCTTCCCTCTCTAACATATTTCAAAAATCATCTCCATCTATGGTTCTATGCAATGCAATGAGGATGAGGACCAACAAGCAAACCGAATTTACAACTGAATCTTTATCCCCTCCCTTTCACACACGCTGTGCGTCTCCTCGGTTAGAATGCTACAGGCATATTCTAGTTTTTTACGAGTTGCTTTTCTTGTAGGTCATCTGTTCACCAAAAGTTAATTAGCATGCATTACGAGATGGGTCTCGTCTGGTATACAAACATAATTGTTAAAGGTACCATTGTATACACCGTCATTTTTTTTTCATATATTTTATGATCTAACATGCTAAATGGACGTTTATTCACGATATCTATTATAAGGTTTTCGGGTTGTAAACGATAAAAAAATAATGGTGTATATTTGAGGATATTGGAACGTGACCATACAATGCTCCTTTCCTGCATTTGTTTTGCAGAGGAATCAACTGATTTATTTATTCTCTTACTCTACTACTACTACTCTCTCTAGTACTACTTCGTACTATTTTTTAAAAAGACCGGCAAAGAAGAACACATTAGCGATGTCGCGGATGTGCATGGGCGGCGTTGATTACTTTCCATCAGGCTTTCCGCCTCTAGCATAAAAAATATATATATTTCAGTAGCGGAAGACGAGCTGAACAGTTCAACGGAAAAAGAAGGCGTTGAAATATTCTTCTTCCCCGACGAGTCCAACATGAGACAGCGCCATTCCTCCGAGCCCACGGAGCTCGAGTCCGAACCCAAGTCCATAGACTACGAGGACTTCCAAAGCGGAAGTGTGGAGGAGGCAGTGGAAGCCAAGCCGGTTAATATACAGGTTGCTAGGGAGCTCGGTGATCCTACTTCGACCCCTAAGGCGACGCCGAGGAAACCTAAACGAAAGAAGGTAAGGTTAAACAGTTCAAGATTCTACAAAGTCCGTAAACTACGAGGACTTCCAGAGCGGAAGTGTGGAGGAGGCGGTGGAAGCAAAGCCGGTTAATATACAGCTTGCTAGGGAGCTCGATGATCCTACTTCGCCCCTAAGGCGACACCGAGGAAACCTAAAAGAAAGAAGGTAAGATTAAACAGTTCAAGCTTCTACAAAGTTCGTAAACTACGAGGACTTCCAGAGCGGAAGTGTGGAGGAGACGGTGGAAGCCAAGCCGGTTAATGTACAGGTTGCTAGGGAGCTCGGTGATCCTACTTCGACCCCTAAGGCGACGCCGAGGAAACCTAACAGAAAGAAGGTAAGGTTAAACAGTTCAAGATTCTACAAAGTCCGTAAACTACGAGGACTTCCAGAGCGAAAGTGTGGAGCAGGCGGTGGAAGCAAAGCCGGTTAATATACAGCTTGCTAGGGAGCTCGATGATCCTACTTCGCCCCTAAGGCGACACCGAGGAAACTTAAAAGAAAGAAGGTAAGATTAAACAGTTCAAGCTTCTACAAAGTTCGTAAACTACGAGGACTTCCAGAACGGAAGTGTGGAGGAGACGGTGGAAGCCAAGCCGGTTAATATACAGGTTGCTAGGGAGCTCGGTGATCCTATTTCGACCCCTAAGGCGACGCCGAGGAAACCTAACAGAAAGAAGGTAAGGTTAAAACAGTTCTAGGTTCTAAAAAGTCCGTAAACTACGAGGACTTTAGAGTGGAAGTGTGGAGGAGGCGGTGGAAGCAAAGCCGGTTAATATACAGGTCGCTAGGGAGCTTGGTGATCCTACCTACCTCCGAGGAAACCTAAACGAAAGAACGTAAGGTTAACATTCAAACTTTCACAGACTACGAGGATTTCCACATAGAAAGTGTGGAGAAGGCGAGAAGAAAGCCTAGCTGGTCATGCAGGTTGCAAGGGAAATTGTGGCGATCCCACTCCTAAGGCGACGCCAAAGAAGCCGAAATTAAAGAATGTAAGGTGAATCAGTTTAAATTTTCAACAGAAATAATCCATAGACTACGATGATTGCTAGAGCAGAAGTGTGGAGGAGGAAGCCAAGCTGGTCACTTTCGACGCATAAAACGACGCTGAGGAAGGCTAACAGAAAAAACAATAATAAATTAATAAAATTAAAAAATAAATCTAAGTTACTTTGTAAAAAAGTAATAAGTCTCTCCCTCTCTTTCTCTTTATCTCTATCGTTTTTATTAATATGAAAACCTTTTTTCCCCATCTTTCATTGTTTTATATGTTACATTAAGTTATTGTGAAAAATAAACGTTCATTCACATTAACGTGGCAGGTGTCCATGGGCGGCGGTAATCGCTTACCATCAGGTGATACGTCTGCCCGTCTGCTCCCTATGTCATAAAAAAATAATTCTAGCGCTTTTCTCTCTCGCTCTCTCTCTCTCTCTCTCTCTCTCTCTTTGAAAAACAAAGTCAATTCTTCATTCTGTTCGTTCATTCTTTATTGTAGAACAAATCAGGCGGCGAAGGCAGCAACACAGATGATGAATACTGCATCATAGAGACACAGCAGCAGCACGGTCAGGACAACGACCTGGACGAGCCCGTAGTGCAGTGGATCGGCCAGGGGCCAGTGTACATGTCTGATAACCACTTCACCGTGCCCGCGGCTAGGACCGACGTGCTGAAGGCGCCTAAAAGTTTCCCGCCGTCTGTTATGAGGTACCAGAATCCGTTGTATCCCAATCATTAAGGCATCAAACAGTTATTCTGTTCGTTTCTGACGCTCTGATACTTTAGCTTGAAGATTGGATAATTTAACCTTGATAAGACATCTATATCCACCCTTCAGCCCTGATCAAAAAGTTTGTGTTCCTAAAAGCCCAAAGAATCGGTGAAACGTAGGCCAACTTTTGGCTACTGGGACGAAAGAAAAAGTCCATAAACGAATTTTATCCCACTTCTAGGTACAGCCTATGTGAAATGTCTGTGACGTGGAACCTGTTCGGCGGGAACGACTTCCGGCCGGCGAACGAGGCTTCGCCCCCAAAGAAAACTGTCACGATCGACGATCCGAGGAAACAGGGCTCCCCTACCACTGTCAAGTGAGTTCAAATTTTTATATTCCACTAACGTTTTTTAAAGAGTGGTTTTCGCAGTGCGAGCTGCTGCGTAGCCTACGACAGTAACTACAGGAGAGCTACTTCCTAGCTTGCTCGTGCGATTACTCGTAAGTGACGTCCAAACAATGCGAATTACTGCAGTGCAGCTACTTGGCAAGCTGACTACATACTAGCGTATGTAGCCAACCAGCTACATATTGGTTTAAATGGTGCGAACTAGCGTTCACAGTGCGACAATTATATTTTGGCCAGGGAATAAATCAGAACTAATGGTATATTGTTTTAAACTATCATGGTCACTAACATTAGAATACTCATTTGCGAGATTTCTACCATGAGGTACATGGTAGCCCGAAGTCTGGAAGTTGGCGGTCTTGTATCCCTCGGGTCGGAAAGGTCGTTACATTAAGTTAATTTCACGTCGCGTAAATGATATAACTCTACCAACTCCGCATCTAGAATTGTTCAAAAAAGGCGCATACTACATGGCTATTAGAGCTTACAATCACCTACCAAATAAATTAAAAACCCTCCAAGGTAGTGAATTTGAGAGTAAGCTAAAAAAAGAACTTTTGCTCAAAAGTTATTATGACATGAAGGAATTTATTGACGACAAATTTTAGTTAATGTTTATTTTATTTTTATTGACATAAATGAATTTATTTAATGTATATGAATGTAATCTTTAATGCTATTTTATCTATTTCAATCAATGTAATGTAATCGAACCTTTTTCCCAAGTGCCTTGAAAACGTAATTTGTAGCATGGCTCTGCTCTTTTTTACTATGCTTATTGTATTATGTACAGTGATGTTATGAATTTTATGTGAATAAATGAATGAATATGAATAAGTTCCTTTGCGTGACACTGTCCTGTCTTGGCTCACTAGTCCTATTAGAGTATGAAGGTAAGGGAACAGAGGGCACATTTTTGAGCACTAGACATTGAAGTCGAGTTCGAGGTTTGTATGGATAAATGTATGAATTAGAATAGTTATTTACGACATTTCTACCATGTACCTTATTTTTGAGTTTCCGATATTTCGGCACTGTTGCAAGCGCCATGGTCACGGAGTAACTGAAGTTTTTGCGGGTAAGATGTTACTGGCAGACAAAACGGTCTACCCTCCTTCGCAGTCTTTTACTACGCGCACCTGCGGTACCACTGTTCACTAACTCACTATTTTCTCGCACCTGTTCTCGACACACAACACTCACAGTATCTGCCCGCGAAATGACACTTTGTTTAGTTTTACGGTTATTACATTTTCGAATCACTGGATTCCAGACATTTGACAATTTAAAACCAACCTCACGATTGAAATTTTTGTACTTTGTAATTTCAATCGCTTCCCTGACCAGTCTTGGTATGTAGTGGCCATGACGTGACCATGGCGCTTGCAACAGTGCCGAAATATCGGAAACTCATAAATAAGGTACATGGTAGAAATCTCGTAAATAACTATTCTAATAGAACTAATGGTGTCTGTTTTTGAGATTTCTTCTATGAAACTTCTGTCAATGTCATACATGTGGCAAATTATTCTGGTTGCATTGTTGCACACAGCGAGTTGCCACACTGGCGGATTGCGAGCGTTTTCAAAGCGGAGCGACGACGCAGCGAACACGTCACGGCTGTGACGCTTTGAAAACAATCCGCCAGTGTGGCAACTCCCTAAGAAGACACTACGTTGTCTCTGACCGCTTTGAGAATGCATTAACTGTCAGTTAGACAGTACATTTTGTGGTACATTTTAAATTTTTATTGTAACTACTATAGAGGTGTGTATTCATTTCCTGGATCTTTATGCACTTGAAAAAACGTCAGCTGTTCGATACTAAATAGAATATCCGCGCATCAATAATGTATGGAACAACAGATTTTTTTCGCTCAGATGATGCTCATATTTTGGGTTTCAAGTTACAAAGTGTTATATTTCTTTTTAGACTTAATTTATTTTTAACTTTTTAGTTCATTTTATAAACAAATAATAAAAGCTTGTTTTTAAAAAGGTTTTTTTTCTTTAATTTTATTACCCATTGTATATTCACTATTTCTGCAACACATCGGGATTAATATTGTGACAGTATTCTGTTTCGCCCCTGTTGGTCTAGTGGTTTAAGTACCGGGCCGTGATCTCGGGGTCCTGGGCTCGATTCCCGGGTCTCGAGCGAAAAGTATGTTCAAATTTTTCGAACATAGCTCGGGTTTGTGATCACCAATCCGCATTTGACAAACGTGGTGATTAAGCCTAATCCCATCATAGTAGCGATGACTCGATTTCTATGATGGAGGCCTTTGCCCTGTAATAGGTTGATACTTTAGTTTTTTACTTATTATGTTTCGTTGTAGATTGTGTTATAATAATATTTATCAAATTGTTTTTCATCAAACATGTATGTAAATTCAAATTCAAATCCTTTGCTTAAAATGAGGCGCCAAACACTATGTTGTAAACGCATAGACTAAGTTACAAAATAAAGATTTATTTGATTTTGATTGTTTTATTAGAATTTGAATAAAATCAAACAGGCGTAACAAAGACTACGAGCCATACGAGCCCCGAGGCCTCAGCGGCGGCGTGAGCTGGGCCGCGGGCAGCGACCGCGCCCGCGCGCACCCCCGCGCCCCCCCGCGCCGCGACCTGCGCGCGCGCGGCGGGCCCGCCAGGGACCACCACACCTGCGTCAAGCTCTGCCTCACCAAGGTTACTAGTGCTCCCTGAATATATGTAACAGTGACAAATACTACGAGCTTCCAGCGGGCTCTCAAACCCGCGCCCCCCGCGCCGCGACCTGCGCGCGCGCGGCGGGCCCGCCAGGGACCACCACACCTGCGTCAAGCTCTGCCTCACCAAGGTTACTAGTGCTCCCTGAATATATGTAACAGTGACAAATACTACGAGCGTCCAGCGGGCTCTCAGACCCGCGCCCCCCGCGCCGCGACCTGCGCGCGCGCGGCGGGCCCGCCAGGGACCACCACACCTGCGTCAAGCTCTGCCTCACCAAGGTAACTAGTGCTCCCTGAATATATGTAACAGTGACAAATACTACGAGCGTCCAGCGGGCTCTCAGACCCGCGCCCCCCGCGCCGCGACCTGCGCGCGCGCGGCGGGCCCGCCAGGGACCACCACACCTGCGTCAAGCTCTGCCTCACCAAGGTAACTAGTGCTCCCTGAATATATGTAACAGTGACAAATACTACGAGCCGTCCAGCGGGCTCTCAAACCCGCGCCCCCCGCGCCGCGACCTGCGCGCGCGCGGCGGGCCCGCCAGGGACCACCACACCTGCGTCAAGCTCTGCCTCACCAAGGTAACTAGTGCTCCCTGAATATATGTAACAGTGACAAATACTACGAGCCGTCCAGCGGGCTCTCAAACCCGCGCCCCCCGCGCCGCGACCTGCGCGCGCGCGGCGGGCCCGCCAGGGACCACCACACCTGCGTCAAGCTCTGCCTCACCAAGGTAACTAGTGCTCCCTGAATATATGTAACAGTGACAAATACTACGAGCGTCCAGCGGGCTCTCAAACCCGCGCCCCCCGCGCCGCGACCTGCGCGCGCGCGGCGGGCCCGCCAGGGACCACCACACCTGCGTCAAGCTCTGCCTCACCAAGGTAACTAGTGCTCCCTGAATATATGTAACAGTGACAAATACTACGAGCGTCCAGCGGGCTCTCAAACCCGCGCCCCCCGCGCCGCGACCTGCGCGCGCGCGGCGGGCCCGCCAGGGACCACCACACCTGCGTCAAGCTCTGCCTCACCAAGGTAACTAGTGCTCCCTGAATATATGTAACAGTGACAAATACTACGAGCGTCCAGCGGGCTCTCAGAACCCGCGCCCCCCGCGCCGCGACCTGCGCGCGCGCGGCGGGCCCGCCAGGGACCACCACACCTGCGTCAAGCTCTGCCTCACCAAGGTAACTAGTGCTCCCTGAATATATGTAACAGTGACAAATACTACGAGCCGTCCAGCGGGCTCTCAGACCCGCGCCCCCCGCGCCGCGACCTGCGCGCGCGCGGCGGGCCCGCCAGGGACCACCACACCTGCGTCAAGCTCTGCCTCACCAAGGTAACCAGTGCTCCCTGAATATATGTAACAGTGACAAATACTACGAGCGTCCAGCGGGCTCTCAGACCCGCGCCCCCCGCGCCGCGACCTGCGCGCGCGCGGCGGGCCCGCCAGGGACCACCACACCTGCGTCAAGCTCTGCCTCACCAAGGTAACCAGTGCTCCCTGAATATATGTAACAGTGACAAATACTACGAGCGTCCAGCGGGCTCTCAGACCCGCGCCCCCCGCGCCGCGACCTGCGCGCGCGCGGCGGGCCCGCCAGGGACCACCACACCTGCGTCAAGCTCTGCCTCACCAAGGTAACTAGTGCTCCCTGAATATATGTAACAGTGACAAATACTACGAGCGTCCAGCGGGCTCTCAGACCCGCGCCTCCCTCGCAGAGACTTAGGCGCGCAAGGCGGTTCCGCGCGGGACCACCACACCTGCGTCAAGCTCTGCCTCACCAAGGTAACTAGTGCTCCCTGAATATATGTAACAGTGACAAATACTACGAGCCTCCAGCGGGCTCTCAGACCCGCGCCTCCCGCGCCGCGACCTGCGCGCGCGCGGCGGGCCCGCCAGGGACCACCACACCTGCGTCAAGCTCTGCCTCACCAAGGTAACTAGTGCTCCCTGAATATATGTAACAGTGACAAATACTACGAGCCTCCAGCGGGCTCTCAAACCCGCGCCCCCCGCGCCGCGACCTGCGCGCGCGCGGCGGGCCCGCCAGGGACCACCACACCTGCGTCAAGCTCTGCCTCACCAAGGTAACTAGTGCTCCCTGAATATATGTAACAGTGACAAATACTACGAGCGTCCAGCGGGCTCTCAGACCCGCGCCCCCCTCGTAGAGACTTCGTCGCACGGGGTGTCTCCACGCGGGACCACCACACCTGCGTCAAGCTCTGCCTCACCAAGGTAACTAGTGCTCCCTGAATATATGTAACAGTGACAAATATTACACTGTGATATTTTCCGCACTGAAATATTGAAATTACGATCTTAAATAGCAATACCTCCGCTAACCGATCCTACCGCAAGGTGGACTCTATACAAGTCTCAAGATGTTTTATATTAAGTTTTTCTGACCCGGACGGAATTTTATTACAGCCATAGTTGATTTGTAATGTATCTAGTCGCTAGATTATCCCCAATATCCTTCGTTTCCACCTGCAGGTAAAATTCCAACACGAAGTGTATCCCCCGGGAGGCATGCACGCGTCCCGGCAGACACTCGCCGTGAGCAAGATCGAGGTGCTGGACCGACTGGTGTGCAGCGACATCAACAAACTGCTCAGCCAGTACAAACTCAAGGACGAACCGGAGAGGAAGAATGCGCATATGGTAAGAAAACATGCCTATAGAGTCCGCGCCGTAGACAACTTTTCAAAATTAGATTAGATTTGGAGTCCAAATAATAATAATTATAATAATTCTCACAACATCTCATAAGTTAACCTGATTCCGTATAAGGTAGCTTAAGCACTTGTGTTACAGATATCAGACAACACAGGAACACAAATATATACTTAAATACATATATTACACCCAGATATCGAACAAACACAAGTGTTCATCGCACGTATGTTTGTCCAGGGTGAGGATCGAACCCACGACCTTTGGCGTAAGAGGCAGGGTAGTGACCAATTGCGCCATCCGGTCAGTCAAATGATTATTGGTTGGCAGCGCACTTGTGACTCCACTGGTGTCGCGGGTGTCTATGGGCGGCAGCAATCGCTTGCCATCAGGCGATCCGTCTGCCACCTATAACATAGAAGAGTAACTTATAAGAATGTCAGTATGTCGTAACCCGACATTTTTTACCTTACACATACTCGCACCTTCCTTTCTTGCTTCACTACGAGGGCTAGAGTTCGCGCCACCAAAAAAGTCCCGTGAAAAGTGCGCTGCAGTCGCTATCAACATTCAACTTTTAGCTTTATCTTCATAGGCACAAGGAATCTAAAATTTAAATTCCGCGTTTTGCGCCGTTCTTCTTTCGTAGCGCGAACTCTACTCTGATTTTCAATTAGGTATGTAAACTAAACTGAAATGTCATTTAATAAACTGCTTTGCACTACTTTTCCCCATTACCAATACGTTTTCTTTCCTCTAACGAAAGGTGGTCTGGAAGAAATCCCTACAAGCGATAAAACCGCCTTATTGTACTGACCGTTGTTGTATAATACTTTTATTTAGTTTCTGTGCAATAAAGAATCTA
The DNA here is from genome assembly GCA_019059595.1 of Marasmia exigua. NCBI lineage: Eukaryota > Metazoa > Arthropoda > Insecta > Lepidoptera > Crambidae > Marasmia > Marasmia exigua. Next base: position 16,897,133 of record CM032477.1, on the reverse strand, counting down.
TCCATCTATGTCAATATATCAATCCCACACATTTTGACCCCCTTTGACATATGCAAAACGTATGGGAACTTGACATTTTCATCAGTTGATCAGATTGGCCAGATGACAGCATTCTTCTTTAACTCTTGGCTCCAGAAATGTATACAACACGCTTAATACGATCTCGGTATACTCTCGGGCAACAACGTGGTTGCGTCCATTGATAAATTTATTTTTTTTATAATGTGGTTCTACCTGAAGATATCTTGCCAATGTCAAGTAACTTATTGAGAATAAGTGAGTAGTCAACTGTCGAAGTCAAAGTCACAGTCACTTAATAAAACGCCGGTGTTTTACGTTTTATCGACGTACGGATTCTGTCGATACCACTCTAAACACAATCGCGGGTTTTGAGACTATTAGGTCCAAGCAAGTTGTCCGTGTCAACTCGACACACAATAGCAGTGTTAAAAACGATACAATTCAGGTCGTCAGGCTTTGAAGTAGCATCTAAAGCCCGAGGCTAGGGGGCAGCCATACCGTGTTTACATTCCGCAGGACTTTGACATTGTTTTCAAAATATGGCTGTCTTTACCGCCACAAACACTGCCTTCCCGTGGTCCCTGGGATGCGGGGGGGCGGAATGCGGTTGAAAAGTAGAAAAAGCTTATTTTCTCTCTGGGCCGTGTGGAGAGTGTGCTTGACCGGTAGAAAAAGATCTCATTGGAGCAGGTCGCGAGGTTCTAGTTGCGAACCTCCGACTAATTGATTGACCCAAACAGAATATAAACTTTTTGGATTGTTCGAGCACACTCTCACCCCCGCATCCCGTGAGCCATGGTAATGTCTATAGAGCAATAGAATATTGCTAGAGATAGTATACCGAAATATTAATAGATCAGGAATCGTTAACGGTTCTCTTTTTTTCTAGCTGATAGTAAAAGCAGTCCACCTACGACCAGACCCGGCGCTCTCGGCCCAGGAGTGCTGCCTGAAGATATCCCTGCTCCCTCTGCGGTTCAACCTCGACCAGGATACACTGGCCTTCCTCGTCAGCTATTTCTCCAAGCTCGGCACGGATGACTCTACAGGTAAAGGCAAACATCTCAAAACCCGATACTAATTCTTCAAAAGGAGACCTAGAGTCTAATTTGGATTTGGAATTTAGAAGTTACCTTAAAATTTACCACCATTTTGCTTTACGAACTTAGCTGATAAAGAAAATAAAATATAGACACGAATAACAACTGGCTGAATTGCGGTGATGAGAAAAAACATCGGGAGGAAACCTTCACGTTTCAAATAGTTTCATAAAATTGTGGATACCTGCAATATTATTTTGATTCTGAACGTGTAACCGTGATTCAGTTGGTCGGTGGTTCCCTTGGTTGCGAAGGTCAGACGGCAGTCGTATCATTGTAATTGTTAAAGAGTATATCGCACCCTTAGTAAAATACCGACCTAACTCAAAATTTTAATATAGATGCTAAGTGAAAATAATATCGGCTAAAATCCAGGGATGAAAGGTCATCTAACAACAATTTTGAGTTAAGTCAATAGGTACACTCACATATGAACACGAGATGAAATTTGAAGTGCGTTATTTACTTACCTACTCAAGAATAAATTGCAAAAAAATGCTATAAAAATATCAACAATTTTGAGTTAGGTCGGTATTTTACTAAGAGTGCGAATTATATTAAACACACATTAGGTACACAAGACACACAAGGCTAACGTCCGTGGCACTCACTCAGCTGGCTACTGCAGCGTCATGATAAAATCAGCGTCATGACCTTTTTCAGGGCTATGACTTGGGCTGAGTGAGTGACACGGAGGTTACACTTGTGTGTCTTGTGTACCTAATGTGTGTGTGAAGTCACAGCACACAATATATGTGCACTCCCTGGTACCCTTATAATTTAGTTTTTTCTTTGCTTTGTTTTTTAATCATGCATGGTCCAAGCATACCCCGGGCTCCGAATGGACCGCTGAAGACTCAACTGGGAATTACACACTAAGATGAGAAGGAACAACTTGCTGATTTATTTTTCCATTTTTAGACGATGACACCAAGAGTGTGAGCGGTTTATCGACGGACTCGAGTGGGTCCCGGCAAACAACCCCCACGCACAGGCCGCCCGTCATGAGCATCGCCAGCCACCTGCGCGACCCCCCGCCGACCCCCACCTCGCTCGGTGATGCTGATGCCTTGTCGCTCAATGAAACTGGTAAGTTTTTTATATTAAAAAAAAAGTAAATTATCAGTATACAAACTGTCCCACTGCAGGACAAAGGCCTCTACCATAGAAATCAAGTTATCGCTAGTATGGTGGGATTTGACTTAATCACCACGCTTTCCTAATGCGGATTGGTTATCACAAACCTGAGCTATGTTTGAAAAATTCGAAACATATCTTGTGCTCGACCCGGCAATCGAACTCAGGCCGGTTATTAAACCACTAGACCAACAGGGCGTTTTTATATTCATCATCATCATCAGCCCATTTAAGTCCCCACTGCTGGGGCACGGGCCTCCCTCAATCACATGAGGGGTAATTGTTTTTATATTACTGAATGATAAATTGGTAATGTTTTTTTTTTATTTTAAACAATATAATCATAATAGATGACCCTTCAAACTTGAAAATGTATTATTAGTCGTTTTGACGATCTTTCAAGCAGCTGTTTTAACAAGTAAAACTATGAAGCGGTACAGTAGCGCTGGCAAGTGTCGGCAATTATACTTACTCATTAGCGATCTTTCTCATTTCGCGGATGCTCATGGGCGGCGTTTATTACTTTCCATCAGGTGACTCGCCTGCTCGTTTGTCGCCTCTAAAATGAAAAAAAAAAGTTTGAAATTTTAGTGGCTACTTTTTTTTAAATCTTGCTAGAGATGATTGTGACACGAATGGCGTGTAAAAAGTTAGCTTAAAAAATCGCAAATTCGTATTTATTAAAAAAATCTTGATATTTTTTTCATTTATTGTCTTGATTTCGTCATAGTACAGTTATTTTTGTCGTGATACTTTTGTTATTTTAATTTTTCATTTTAAAGCTGTCAGCTATTCTAAAAAAAACAATCAATAGAGAACTGATACGTAAAAGGGCTCTTAGCTAATGACAGATAATATCCTCCAAACTGATTACGACAACGGTGGCCAATCTCAACGATCAGCCACGTACGCTATATATATATTATAGTGCTCAAGTGTGTATGCAAACACAATGGACAACATTTCATATTTTTAACATGTCCATATTGTTTTTTTATATGAAAATAGACATAAAATTAACAGACCCATATTTTTTCTTTTTTCAAAATTTGGCCATTTTCATGCATAAATTAATTATTGAAATTCTTTATATTCTAAATAGACGTAAGCGCCAAATGACGTCATCGGACGGCTGAATACAGCGATATTCCTTTGCTTATCATTGTTTTAATAAAAAAAAAGGTACTACTGTCAAAGGTAAATAATACTAGTGTCAACATTGTCAACGTCATTCATACATTCAACGTTGACAAGTTGTCTTTTTTTTTGACAGTTACATGTCATGGGTTTGGCATTTCGTAAATTTAAAACTATAATGAAATATTTTACATTCTGCCGTCCGATGACGTCATCTTACGTTTTTTAGTTTTTAATTTTTTTCTCAGTAAATAAGCAATATAAAAAAATAACAAATATATATTCGAGCAGCGGAAAAGTAAACAAAGAATTGGTATTTTTTTGTTTCAGAGCTTAGCAATTTTGAAATGTTGTCCATTGTACTCTCTATTCCCTTACGCTCTTATTTCGATGGAATAACAGCGAGACACGACCGGAGAGAGATTGAGGGTACGTGACCGCCGTCTTCCAGGCTCCGGGCTGACACTAATAATTTCTTACCGAAAACTTAGGCACAAATTTTTGGCCGACCCGGGATTCGAATCAGGAACCTCTTGCGCAGCCGTCGCTTTAAAGTGCGACCCACTGCGCCATCGAGGCGCGACAACGACACTTAGTTACGTATGCAATGTCTTTCCATTCAGTGATACGAGACGAAGAGCCCCTCATGGAGACGTACGAGGCCGAGCGGCTGGTCTCCGAAAACCTCATCCAGCTCGAGGAGGACTTCCAGAGGCTCGGCATCAGCCAGGAGAAGCCGGCCGCCAAGCCCGTGGATAGCGAACCCGCGGACGACTCGCCCATATACTTCAGGTATCTATTTAAGTACAAACAGCCACACATCTGGTAACCACAATTTGTCAAATTTCTTCAATTGATATTGAACCAATAGGTGCATAACATGTGTTTCAAATAAAGGTTAGAATCGATTGAAGAAATTTGACAGTTTTGTGTACATTGATTTGTGGCTGAAAACAAGTATGATGCCACATCATACTTGTTTTTATCATAATTATTATTTTTCACCGACTTCAAAAAAAGCAGGAGGTTCGATGTTAGACTGTATGTATGTTTTTTTTTATGTATGTTCACCGATTTCCGCCAATACTACACTCGAAAAAAGGTGTTACTGAAGTCGGCCCTTAATTCCTATTGAACAATGTAAGCTAACGCGTGCGAAAAATCCGCAAGATGGCGTACTATAGGCATGAGGTCCATCTACATGGTGATTGGGTATTTTTAAACGTGATATGTCAAATTGTCAACTAACGAATAAATCGGCTAATGATGTTGAAGTTGGACCTCGTTTCACAGGCACGCCATCTAGCTGATATTTCACACGCGATAGCCCCCATTCAATGTATTACAAGATTAGTATCTAGATTGTTTTGGGCGCCGACTTCGGTAACACCTTTTCTCGAGTGTAATGTTACATTTATAACATTATAACATGAATTTATCTGAAGTGTATGAAGTGCTAGAAATATTATTTTACACTTTTTAGTTGGTAGTTTGTGAAGCCGGTTTTTTTATCGTAGTATATTTTTGTATAGCAGTTCGGGTAGGTTTTTCATGATTCGTAAGATACAACAAGGCCAGCTCCCCTCCCTCCAGAAAAAAAAACAGTCAAATGTTAAGTAACCAAAGTTCCAAATCCACTCACTTAACTATCGTAATAGATCTTCCCGTATCGTGAAACTCCGATGAAATTAATTAACTATATATTCTCTTTTTCTACTTCACTATTCATATTTTTAAAGTCGCGTAAAACTACGCCTGTGATTCTTAGAGACAATCCTTCGGGTTTTCGAAAAGATCGTTAGTGTAATAACTATCAAACCATATTTAAAATAATGATGTTTGTGTTTCAGACGCGTTGTATTCTCCCCCGAGGTGCCTATTCGACTGGACTACGTGGGCAAGCGCGTGGACTTGTCCGCCGGGCCCGTCGCCGGCCTGCTCATGGGCCTGGGCCAGCTCAACTGCTCCGAGCTCACGCTCAAGCGGCTGGACTACAGGTAACTACGTCATCTGATCTAACATCAGGCTGGACTAAGTGATTTGACCGCGCTGGGCCCCTACGCTGGCCTAATGCCCTTGGGCCTAGGCCAGCTCAACTGCTCCGAAGTCACGCTCAAGCGGCTGGACTACAGGTAACTACGTCATCTGAGATACCATTGGGCAGGACTAAGTGATTTGTCCGCCGGGCCCGTCGCCGGTCTGCTCATGGGCCTGGGCCAGGTCACGTTCAAGCGGCTGGACTACAGGTAACCACACACGCTGTGCTAACATCCGGCTGAACTACATAGTTTTTTTTTATGGGTATCTCTTATTAGTTGCTTAGCCCTTCAAATTTAGTAAGTAATGGCTGTAACTGTTCCGAATGAAAATAAATATCTTCTGTTTACACCTGTCAAAGGTGTATCTTTCAATAGATTGGAATATTTGCATCTGATGAACGAAACGCATCATTTGGAACATCGACTCTTCCGCACATTCGGATTAATCCGGTCATTCGGATCATTCGGCTCACTCAGATCATTCAGCTCATTTGGCTTACTTGGATCATTCAGCTCATTCGGCTCATCCGTATTAGTGACCGAGATTACTACCGAGTTCCGATTGACCACGAGATAAATTTGAGTCGAATGATACATTCGGAGCGAACATTAGAGATTCGGAAAAGTCACTGAGTCGGTTCACTGAGTCGTTTCAGTAAAGAGTTACACACGTGTACTTCTGTTACAGGCTCGGCCTTCTCGGCTCTGGAGAAGCTAGTCAGTGGGCGCTTGCACGAGTGGCCTGTCAGACATCAAACGGCACCAGCTGCCCGGTCTGCTCAGCGGCATCGGGCCTATGCACTCGCTGCTGCAGCTCAGTGAGTATACATACTGACCGGTCCCAGGCTCCTGCAGATAGTCCCAGGCCTGCGCGAGTGGCTGTCGGACATCAAGCGGCACCAGCTGCCCGGTCTGCTCAGCGGCATCGGGCCTATGCACTCGCTGCTGCAGCTCAGTGAGTATACATACTGACCGGTCCCAGGCTCCTGCAGATAGTCCCAGGCCTGCGCGAGTGGCTGTCGGACATCAAGCGGCACCAGCTGCCCGGTCTGCTCAGCGGCATCGGGCCTATGCACTCGCTGCTGCAGCTCAGGGTTTTGAGTATTTAAAAATTAACAACTTACACCCCCCCCCCCCCAGAATCGTTATATTCCTGCATCGTTGCTAAATTAATATCAACTTGTGTACGTACGTATCGTCCCCACACACACATACAAAGCTGAAGCATGTTTTTTATCGGATAGCTGTTATTCCTCGCTGGCAATAGATGGCGCGCTTAACACTAAAAATATGATGTGGATAGGAATTACGGAATATGTGAATTTCTTCTTCAGATCTATCGAATGGACTACGGATAGGTAGCGATGGTAATCTAGTAGATAACTTAACACACACTGGACTTCGAAATTGAAGTGCGGTTTATTATGCAACTAACGGTCCGACCTCACTTCGTTTCGGGACGATTTTTTGCCACATAGCGTCTGTAGACCTAATAGAGTAGGCTAGGTGTGCGTAGGTAGGCGACTTCTAATAACTTCATGTAGGTAGGTTCGTGCAGAAGAAGTGGAGTGGTATAAGTCCTTAGGAATGTTAATTAAAAAACAATCAATATAATAAAATCTATATTTGAATCCTTTAAAACCATTTCATTAGTATGTATAATTTACATGTGATTACATAAATATGCCGATACATAAAATATATTAAAATATAAATACATATAATGCGATTCTACCACCGGATCGGAAAGTTGTTTCTGGACGAGAAGGTCCAGCAAGAAACTCACCAGTTACTCTTTAAACGCCATATTTTTATACAATGTTTTATTACACATTATATACAAAGTATACCTTATACCAAGTCAAACAGCTAATAATGCAACACAAAATAATAAGCTAAATATGATTTAAACCAAAGCAGACCAGTCCCCAAAGGTGGCACCTGTTCAAGTATGACATATGTTTCAGCCATCACTTCACTCAACTATAGCAGAGTGAATGTTATGACCAGCCACATAGTACCACAACCTCAGGGACATTTGGGGAGCATGATCATTCGTGAAGTTCCCGTCATATGTTACAAACAAAAGTAAATATTCCAAAACTAGTTAACTGTATGACGAGGTGTACAAATTAGTTGGTGTAGGTAGGTAGGAGGTAGTATCAAGTCAATTTTTAATAATTAATAAAAAATATTTACATCAATTTATATACAATAAAATGCTTCTAAAGTAACTTTGAGTGTTTCTTGAAAATCACCAAGCTTGAATGCTATGCATTCTATCCGAAGTGGACTGAAGTATCTGTAAAAAGAAATAAATAATGTAAGAATGTTTGTAACAATAAATTTATATTATTTCAATTTGTTATTAAATATTGTTACCAAACATCTGTCCCCTTTATTACAATAATGGTCTACAAGGTTTAAAATTGACGCTGTCACTTTTATATAGCTTTCAAATGAAAGTGACAGCGTCCATTTAAACCAAGCCTAACTTTAGACCATGTTTTGTAATAAAGGGGTGTGTGTTTTATAACACATTCTATTATTACTTTGAACTCCCGAATTGGTAAGAAATTTTTTTAAAGTAATAATACGGGTACACACGGAGTTACCCTTATTGGACTTTGTACCGTCCTTATGTCTGAGACACATTTTCAGTGGGATTAAAGGTTTACTTGCAAAAATTAAATAACAATGATAAATGTATAACGAACAAGTGATTATAACAAAGTTAAACTTACCATCCCAGAAGATGAGTTAAAGTTATGCCCATATGATCTTTTCAGACAGTGATATATAGCACCCCATCAGGGGACATGTGTCCCTTTACAATGGCGATGGCTCTTTCTTCGGCTCCAGCTTTTATTATCTCCTCTGTCAAGTGTTGTTGCCACACAGATCCCAATTCTATTTCAATTGAGTGAAACTTATTCGGTGATAAAGTTAGTATATCCATAAGCGCAGTCATCGGGGCTACTTGTGCATAGTAGCTGCCACTTGTCACAGCACCCCAAACTAGGGCTTTATTTATGTGACCATCCTTTTCACTAGCTCGCTTCCAGAGCATTCCACACATGGTACATTCAAAAGAGTAAACACTGTGTAATCCATTTTTTGTTTCATCATTCAGTTCAATTTGAGGTTTGGTTAGAGAATAGGTCTTTCTGTAATTGAAAAGCAAAGTTTATTTTTCTGTACATAGTAAAAGAGTAACACATTAAAAAGCTCGATTTGTTTGTCCTTCCAAAGTTCATTGTGAACACCCAGCTCCTCACTTCATCTCAAACAAAACTATCAAAAAAATCAACAAAATATAGGAAAGTCAATCAAATTGCATATAATACCTAAACAACGATCAGAACAAGTCAGTCAGAAATTCAGACAGAATGAAAAAAAGTTGTTTGAAAAAGTACGAGTAGAGTTGTTTATTTTGCTATCAGAGAAGCTGGCAATTTATCGATAAAAGCATTATTCAAATGAAAATTTATCATCATAGCATAGCATACATTTTATTGGAAAAATACTATTAAATTTTAAATTACAGACTATCACTTTTTAAAAATAATATTATCATAGGTAGTAGAAGTTAAAAGTAGCAAGAAAAGTAAGTTAAATTGGTAGGTATGTACTTACCAAGCTTAACTTTTTATACTTAATTCAATCAATGACCACAAGAGTTACATTTGACTCTTAATTCCAAGTGTTTATCACGAGTTCCCATAACTTTAAGGCCAATACATTACCAATGGAGTCACTATTTATCAATCCACATTGGACTTTACTCTGCCGGGGACCACACGGCCAAGTAACGGCAGAGTAGAATAGGCCACCCTCACTCTTACCGAGGTGTCGTAAAAGGCGACTAAGGTAAAGCTGCTGGCATGATCATCAGCACCCAGAGAAGGAAAACTCTGCATTTATATCAAAACCCTCGCCAACCCGTCTGCCAAGCGTGGTGAGTATGGCAATTACCCCTCATGTGATTGAGGGAGGCCCGTGCCTCAGCAGTGGGGACTTAAATGGGCTGATGATGATGATGATGATGATGATGATTGGACTTTATCCTCTAAACTCATCACTTAACATTAGAACATTTAAAACACTGCCGCTTGATTAACACTACGCGACGTAAACAACAAATTGCACAGATGAGTTCCTAACTTTGTACCCTGACGAACTTGATTCAATATCACTCAAAAAAACCGTTCGCTCATAGAAAATTCGTAGCAACATTCGACTCTAAATACAGTAATTTCACTAAAACTAAAAAAATAATTGGTTGTACTTGTACGTATACTTTGTCCCGGAACCCGAACGGAGCCGAGAGTAGCAGTAGTAGAGTTCCATCCAACTCTGCTGTATTGGCCTATATATTATATATTATCAGATAAGTACGGATAGCGCGTGGCTGTTACGTTTCGCGCGAACTGCAGATGTTCATGTTTGTATTTCAATTTCTTCAACAATGCACCTACCAAACCAAGGCTATGAATATCATCGATATTTATTTATTTTAGCGTTGAATGGATTGATGCATACACAGCACTAGTTATCACAAAAAATTTGATTACGTTCCGTTACAGCAAATGGTTTATCATTCCTTAGAAATATATTATAATTAAGTTATTGGAAATAATTATGTATGCACTATTATGACCAATCATTTGTAACAATAAAGTAGGTATTTCTTAAAATTTGATTACTTTACAGTTGAATTTTTTAGTTGAAAAGTTTTGGAAATAAGCGGTAGGTACATTTTGTAAAGCGTAAACAGGATCGCACTTCGGACGATGCCGCGATGCTATATTGAGTCATAGTTGCCAGGTACGATTTTGTATTTGTCCCCAAATTCCTGTCCATAAATATACAGACTAGTTTTCTGGCCCCAGTCTCACGGCGATTTTAGACAGCCAATACCAAGCTAAACTCTGTTTTTTTACTACGCAGACTAAAACTGACAGAGATGGCAATGTGTTATCCCAGTACATTTTTGCTCATTTTGACATATCAATTGTATTTCGTACCTGGATGCGTATATAAATTGCATGTTCGTTTCATGTACACTCACTTCACAATATTTCTCCTATGGAACCAATGAAAAAAAAGGAAATTAAAAAAAAGAAAGACTAAATTTTACCAAGAATTTCAGGAAAAGTACCTTCTGGCAACCCAGTAAAGGAGCAATCTAAAATCCCGAAATAATTTCAAGTTGAAGAAATTGGTGCTATACATAGAATAATAACAAGACTAGAAACCTAGTCTGTGCCCACTGTTTGACGCAAGTCAAACGGAGCCGTACGGCTCCAGACGCCCGCATCGCTCCGCAGTCGTCTATGTCAATGCTTGTCAAACGCATCTCGCGAAAATTAATTAACTATGACGATTTGTGCGGTCATATTTTGTCACAATGATTCGGAAAACCATAAGAAGTGTAATAACATCACTTTTCACAGATAAGCCTTCAATATTTCATAGTATGTTGTGTTTTATAAGCTAAAAATACAAACGATTTATTAAAATGCTCAGTGTTGCCAGATAATGAAAAAAATATTTTCCCCATTTCAACTTTTGTAAGATTTCATTGCTCCAACTAATTAATTTAATCGGTTGCTACTGATGTTTACAGCGTAAAGCAGTGTCTCTACTGTGTTTCGCTGCGTGAGTACGGGTACAGGAAGCCCAATCCGGGAATGGGAGGTTTAAAGGTTGGTAGCACTTGTGACTCCATTGAGTGTCACTGGACGGCGGCAATTTCTTACCATTAGGTGTTCTGTCTGCTCGTCTGCCAACTATCACATAAAAATAAACTTTATTTCCACACAATGTGACATAACAACCCTCCTTTTTTTAACGTTTGCACTTGTGACTCCACCCGAGTGTCACTGAACGGCGGCAATTTCTTACCATTAGGTGTTCTGTCTGCTCGTCTGCCAACTATCACATAAAAATAAACGTTATTTCCACACAGAGAGCCTCAAAGAGAAACTATTTGAAGAAACAGATACAGTGGCAAGGGCATTAAAATTGGAAATGCAAGGCTATAAAACTGTAAAAAATAACATATTAAAAATAAATACGTAATGTACGTACAGTTATAAGTACTAAAAATTATTTCAAAGCTGTAATTGACGAAGTTAAAGTAGTTTCAAAGTTGAATCCTTGAAAGTGCGGGAAAAACTATCGGTTTTTTATCTGTATTTTTACTTGAAACTTTGATTGTAAATATCTCTGTAAGTTTTTGGTATTTTTAGCGATTTAAATTTTTTTATTTATATGTGTTAAAAGTACTGCTATTGTGATCTGCTTGTCCATGAAAATAAATTAGCTTGAGTAGAACTGAGAACTTTTATATGTTAATAAATAAATAAGCAAGAATATTATGCAATTGGTTTATTCATTTACTAATAATTTTAAGATTTATGTAAATTGATGTGTTTCTGACAGTGCAATACACGGATCCACATTTTACACTCACCTGGAATTAAAACTCACCCTGATAACCATTAAAATAAGTAGGTAAGCTCTTTATTTATTTATTTCTTATTCATTATTGTATTGTCAAGGCATCATAAATATCAAAACATAACTTGCCAACAAATTTTATAATCACAGTTAGGTAGATACTTGCGTTGTTCTAGGTTCTATTAAAAACAGTACAGCTACTGCAATAACCATTTCCCATGTGTTAGGGAAATATGTTGTGACTGGTAACATTAATTAGCATTTTTATGTTGATACTACGTACGTAGTACCAACTTGAAAAACCAAATTTGTGCTTCAAATTTGAGGTGACAACAGTAAGGAAACTATCCTTCTAGTCTTGTTATTATTCTAAGGTGCTATAGAAATATGGCAACGACGCGTAAGAGCGGCAACGTCGCTGCTAACACATAATGCCATGCCTCGATGGCGCAGCGGGTAGACAGACGGTCGCACTTAAAAGCCTCTATTATTTCTTATCAATGTAAAGTCAAAGTGTGTGACCTTTTTTGCATTTTGTGTTTTATTATAGCAATAAAAAAATACAATTTTTAATATATTATGAATATAAATTAACAAATCGCTAAAATATCATGCATATTTTTATTGCAGTTCAGCGCCATCTGTTCGATAGCCAGTTCGTTTAGCTAAGCAAACATAGCCTACCATCTAGGAAATTTAACTAGATTCGTATAGATGTCGCCGTTTTTACGAGAGATTGCATTCGTTTCAAGCACACACACATTCAAGCGATTTCGCAAATTGCTACGTTTTTTAAAATCGAAATTATACTTTGTTTATGTTTTAAACTTGAAAGATTATACCATTCGCGTAAATAGACACACATATATAATTTTTTAAAAGACATTTTAACCATATTCAAGCTTCTGCCTGTAAGTATTCCTGTAAAACAAGTTTGTATAGGAAACGGACCACCTTAACTATCGTAATAGATCTTCCCATAACGTGAAACTCCGAAGAAATTAATTAACTTTATATTCTCTTTTTCTACTTCACTATTCATATTTTTAAAGTCGCGTAAGACATGATTCTTAGAGACAATCCTTCGGGTTTTCGAAAAGATCGTTAGTGTAATAACTATCAAACCATATTTAAAATAATGATGTTTGTGTTTCAGACGCGTTGTATTCTCCCCCGAGGTGCCTATTCGACTGGACTACGTGGGCAAGCGCGTGGACTTGTCCGCCGGGCCCGTCGCCGGCCTGCTCATGGGCCTGGGCCAGCTCAACTGCTCCGAGCTCACGCTCAAGCGGCTGGACTACAGGTAACTACGTCATCTGAGCTAACATCAGGCTGGACTAAGTGATTTGACCGCCGGGCCCGTCGCTGGCTTAATGGCCTTGGGCCTAGGCCAGCTCAACTGCTCCGAGCTCACGCTCAAGCGGCTGGACTACAGGTAACTACGTCATCTGAGCTAACATTAGGCTGGACTAAGTGATTTGTCCGCCGGGCCCGTCGCCGGTCTGCTCATGGGCCTGGGCCAGGTCACGTTCAAGCGGCTGGACTACATGTAACCACACACGCTGTGCTAACATCCGGCTGGAATACATGGACGCGGGGAAAATACGAAATCTAATCTTTGAAAACTGTTCAGGAATGCTATTCTTCGATTTGGTTTTGGAATTACCTACATAGTTTTTTTATGGGTATCTCTTATTAGTTGCTTAGCCCTTCAAATTTAGTAAGTAATGGCTGTAACTGTTCCGAATTTAAATAAATATCTTCTGTTTACACCTGTCAAAGATGTATCTTTCAAAAGATTGGAATATTTGCATCTGATGAATGAAACGCATCATTTGGAACATCGACTTTTCCGCACATTCGGATTATTCCGGTCATTCGGATCATTCGGCTCACTCAGATCATTCAGCTCATTTGGCTCACTTGGATCATTCAGCTCATTCGGCTCATCCGTATTAGTGACCGAGATTACTACCGAGTTCCGATTGACCACGAGATAAATTTCGAGAACATTAGAGATTTGGAAAAGTCACTGAGTCGGTTCGTTTCAGTAAAGAGTTACACACGTGTACTTCTGTTACAGGCTCGGCCTTCTCGGTCTGGAGAAGCTAGTCCAGTGGGCGCTGCACGAATGGCTGTCAGACATCAAACGGCACCAGCTACCCGGTCTGCTCAGCGGCATCGGGCCTATGCACTCGCTGCTGCAGCTCAGTGAGTATACATACTGACCTTTGCAGCGTAAGGCTGGATCACTATTAAATGCGCCATCGAGCCATTTATTGTATGTTTATATGACACGAATTGCACGAATACGATTTCCAAAGCACCGGCCACATGCAAAACATGTACGATAGTACAAAATGCTAACAAAATAGGATTTTCGCTCACAATCGTACACAATCGTAGGTACACTGTTTTTTCCTTGTCTCTTCTTCCTTTTTTATGTGGTCTGCTCTCTGGTCATTTATACCTATCTATAAGAAATAATTTTATTGAATTTTTGTTATAAATTATCTATGTATATACTATTGGGTATGTATGTATTGTTTATTATTATTTATGTTATGTAATATTATTAATATATCATCATCATCATCATCATCAGCCCATTTAAGTCCCCACTGCTGGGGCACGGGCGTCCCTCAATCACATGAGGGGTAATTGCCATACTCACCACGCTTGGCAGACGGGTTGGCGAGGGTTTTGAACTAAATGCAGAGTTTTTTAGATTTTCGCGTTGCATTATAACTACAATGTATCAATACGGGGTTTAACACGATATTTATTATGTGCACTCACATATTTGGCTCGACGTTTCGGCTACGTTACAGCAGCCGTGGTCACGAGCGGACTGTGGTCGAGCCAAATATGTGAGTGCACATAATAAATATCGTGTTAAACCCCGTATTGATACATTGTAGTTAAATGCAGAGTTTTCCTTCTCTGAGTGCTGATGATTATGCCAGCAGCTTTACCTTAGTTGCCTTTTACGACACCTCGGTAAGAGTGAGGGTGGCCTATTCTACTCTGCCGGGGACCACACGGCCAAACCCTTATTAATATATAAGATATGTATATTTCTGCCATTCTCAATTTCATTTGTTAAACTACTTTGCACTGCCTTCCCTTATTACGAATATGATATTTCTTTCCTCTACCCAAAGGTTGTCTGGAAGAAATCGCTACAAGCGATAAGACTGCCTTATTGTACTGTCTGTTGCTGTTGTTGTATCATGCTTGTATTTTATTTTTGTGCAATAAAGAATATCTTATCTATCTATCTATCGTCAAATGACGTTAGGTATGTAGGTGTCACATCAAAATGTCGACATTATGCTTAGTTCTATAAATTAAGATTCTTTTTTCGACATGCTGTCACGCACAAAAACTAACCAATCTTTTTATTTTTTACTTTACTCTTTTTTTGTTACTACCCGTGCGGATAAAGAATGGGATCACACCCCACGAGTGCGAGTATAGACGCAAATAGTGTGCGAGCGGGAAGTGAATAGATGCGCCGCCATTTCTGATCCCATTCTTTATTCGCACAGGTGGTACTCGCGAAAACCCTTATTTACGATTTCGTCCTACCTATCCTGCTAACGAATTTATATGGCCTCTACGTTCGAACTAAATGGTACGGTTAATATTCCAGTAACGGGCATCCGCGACCTGGTATGGCTGCCGTTCGATCAGTGGCGGCGCGACGGGCGCGTAGTGCACGGCCTCCGCCGCGGCGCCGCTTCCTTCACGGCTCGGACCGCCGTCGCCGCGCTCGACATCACCACGCGCCTGCTGCACTTGATACAGGTGAGTCATATGTCACCATTGATGCACAACCAAGTGTTTCTTACTACTATACAACAGGATTTTGGCGGTAGGTGTCAAACACTCCGTCATCATCATCATCAGCCTATCGCAGTCCACTGCTGGACGTAGGCCTCTCCAATTGTTCGCCACTGTGATCTATCCATGGCTTCTCGCATCCAGCTCTTGCCAGCCATCCTGCGCAGATCGTCCCCCCACCTAGCCAGAGGGCGCCCTACATTACGTTTGCCAAGACGCGGTCTCCACTCCAAAACCCGTTTACCCCATCGGATGTCGGTTCTGCGGCTAATATGGCCAGCCCACTGCCACTTAAGCTTGCTAATCCGGTGAGCAAATGTTCACAAATGCAATGGAGTATATGTTCAAGACGCTGAACTGGAAGAGACGTGGCATCAACATCAATGGCGAATACATCTCTCACCTGCGATTTGCTGACGACATCGTCAAACACTCCGTGGGCTGATGCAAGTCAAAGGTTTAAAACTGGTATCTATATTGGTATTGGTTGGTATTGCCGTGTGGTCCCCGGCAGAGTAGAATAGGCCACCCTCACTCTTACCGAGGTGTCGTAAAAGGCGACTAAGGTAAAGCTGCTGGCATGATCATCAGCACCCTGAGAAGGAAAACTCTGCATTTATATCAAAATCCTCGCCAACCCGTCTGCCAAGCGTGGTGAGTATGGCAATTACCCCCCATGTGATGGAGGGAGGCCCGTGCCCCAGCAGTGGGGACTTAAATGGGCTGACGATGACATTGGTATCTTGAACAAATATGGTGTTTATTTATTTTTTTTAGAATAGCGTGACATTTGGCCACAATCTCACCTGATGGTAAGTGATGATGTGGTCGAGGATGGATCACGCCTGTCTAGTAACGGAATATCTTTTCTTGAATAAGTTCAGATCATAACGTTCAGGGAACTCATCTTCCGGCAGAGAGTTCCATTCCACAGAGCATTCATTTGTGCAGTGAAGTGCCGCGAAGTGATCCTGATAATAAGAATCGCTGAATTGTTCTGTTTTGTGTGT
This sequence comes from Marasmia exigua, assembly GCA_019059595.1. Classification (NCBI taxonomy): domain Eukaryota; kingdom Metazoa; phylum Arthropoda; class Insecta; order Lepidoptera; family Crambidae; genus Marasmia; species Marasmia exigua. The sequence continues at coordinate 16,880,378 of CM032477.1, read as the reverse complement.
CGAGTCACGGACAAATTGCTTGGACCTAATAGTCTTAAAGCCCGCGACTGTGTTTAGAGTGGTATCGGCAGAATCCGTACGTCGATAAAACGTAAAACACCGGCGTTTTATTGAGTGACTGTGATTTTGTCAGACTTCGACTGTTTGCTACCCACTTATTATTATTATTTTTTATATATTAAATGGGTTTGCACTTTACTTCATTTCACCTGATGGAAAGTGACAATAAGGTCTAAGATCTAGCGTGCTTACCCAGAAGAAGCCTATTCACTCTCGACTTAAAGACACCCAAATTGTATCTCTCTGGGAATACAGAAGCCGGAAAGTTATTCCATTCCTTAGCAGTTCGTACCAAGAAAGAAGATGCGAAACGCTTAGTACGAGCTGGTGGAAATTGCATAGTGTAAGGGTGGATTCTTGTCGTCTTCCGTAATGTCCGGTGGTAGAAAGGAGAAGGTGGTATCAGGTCGTGAAGCTCATTCGAACACTCTCCAAAGTTTTCAATAAGTTACTTGACATTGGCAAGATATCTTCGGGTAGAGCCGCACGAGACTGCTGCGCTTAATATAGGCCAGTGTCTGTCATCATTGATGCACGGGCTAGGGCTCAGTATGCGTCATCTGCACACAGCACGTATAGGGATACGTTGCGGTCCCCAATCGTTACACGCGAAAACATCACGCGTCTGCTGGATTTAATACAAGTGAGTCATATGTCGCCGGGATAAGGAGAATCTTCGAGTCACTCCAGAGTCTGAAAACAAGTGATCTTGTACACTCGTTCGGTTTCTCAAGTCTAAATGTCTTCAGAAGCCTGAGTAATACTACATATTATTTAAAGTAAGTTTTTTACACTACAGTTGCATTAGGGAGGGCATTCTGAAGTGGCGACCTCTTTCAGGGCCACTATCTGAGCGCGGGCTACGCGCCGGGGGACGGCATTCTATTGTGGTGGTTGTATTGCCACCTCGGCAGGGCTCGGGCCCTCCGGCGCGTGTGCCTGCTGTGCGGGCTGCGGCCGGACTGGTGGTCGGCGTGCAAGGCAAGTCACCGTAACCACCAGCCGGAACCACACCACAAATTAATTAGACACAGTACGCCTACATAGATTGCGATATAAACGTGCTATGGTTCGCCACAAATGACAAAGAAAGACAAATTGACAGTGTGCGGGATAGACACGATACGATATACTACTAACGCGTAGGTAAACAAACTCACCTTTTTTTTATGCTAGAGGCGGACAAACAAGCAAGCGAGTCACCTGATGGAAAGTAATCAGCGCCGCCCATGAACATCCGCGAAATCAGAGAGATCGCTAATGTGTTGCCGGCCTTTTAAAAAAAAATTTTTTTTTTCTTCTTTAACAAAGTCAGCTAGATGTGTCTAATTTTTTGTGACCACACGTTTGGCAAACAACCCAAAAACAGCAAACACAAACCCAAATGGATGGGTGTATATGCCCTGTTTTGTGTATGCCAGTGTTTGGCAAACGCCAATCTGGCGTAATACTAAATTTTTGCCAAGCATGAGGATGCCTGTTTGTAGCAAACAACAAGCATGTGGATCCGGCTTGACTTGTTTCTGTCTTCGTATCTTATGTTGGTGGTGTTTTGGTGTCGTGAATTTTTATTCGTGAGCTTATTGTGATAAGTTTAGAAGGACGTATATACTTTCAGCGCCGATCTACGAGCTTATGAGGAGTACTGTCCACATCCATAATATATCTTTTACCCCTTCAAGTGGTAGTAGGAAATATAATTTCTAGGTTTATAATATTATCTAAAGCGCATAAGGTTCAATGGTTAAGGTGGAAGCTCACGCAATCCTGCTAAACGATTGCTAAGAGATGGCTCTGTTGTCAGTGAATCGAGAAAATAAATAATTACGACTTCTACAGGACAGTAATTTTAAGTGTAGAGTGATTCGCGACATCTACGTAATAACTGCGATTTTTTGATGTATTTCAACAATTAACAACTAAACCATAATCATTATATTGCTGCATCGTAGCTAAATTAATATCAACTTGTGTACGTACGTATCGTCCCCACACACACATACAAAGCTGAAGCATGGTTTTTATCGGATAGCTGTTATTCCTCGCTGGCAATAGATGGCGCGCTTAACACTAAAAATATGATGTGGATAGGAATTACGGAATATGTTTATTTCTTCTTCAGATCTATCGAATGGACTACGGATAGGTAGCGATGGTAATCTAGTAGATAACTTAACACACACTGGACTTCGAAATTGAAGTGCGGTTTATTATGCAACTAACGGTCCGCCCTCACGTCGTTTCGGGACGATTTTTTGCCACATAGCGTCTGTAGACCTAATAGAGTAGGCTAGGTGTGCGTAGGTGGGCGACTTCTAATAACTTCATGTAGGTAGGTTCGTGCAGAAGAAGTGGAGTGGTATAAGTCCTTAGGAATGTTAATTAAAAAACAATCAATATAATAAAATCTATATTTGAATCCTTTAAAACCATTTCATTAGTATGTATAATTTACATGTGATTACATAAATATGCCGATACATAAAATATATTAAAATATAAATACAAATAATGCGATTCTACCACCGGATCGGAAAGTTGTTTCTGGACGAGAAGGTCCAGCAAGAAACTCACCAGTTACTCTTTAAACGCCATATTTTTATACAATGTTTTATTACACATTATATACAAAGTATACCTTATACCAAGTCAAACAGCTAATAATGCAACACAAAATAATAAGCTAAATATGATTTAAACCAAAGCAGACCAGTCCCCAAAGGTGGCACCTGTTCAAGTATGACATATGTTTCAGCCATCACTTCACTCAACTATAGCAGAGTGAATGTTATGACCAGCCACATAGCACCACAACCTCAGGGACATTTGGGGAGCATGATCATTAGTGAAGTTCCCCTCATATGTTACAAACAAAAGTAAATATTCCAAAACTAGTTAACTGTATGACGAGGTGTACAAATTAGTTGGTGTAGGTAGGTAGGAGGTAGTATCAAGTCAATTTTTAATAATTAATAAAAAATATTTACATCAATTTATATACAATAAAATGCTTCTAAAGTAACTTTGAGTGTTTCTTGAAAATCACCATGCTTGAATGCTATGCATTCTATCCCAAGTGGACTGAAGTATCTGTAAAAAGAAATAAATAATGTAAGAATGTTTGTAACAATAAATCCTTACTTCCTTACTAATCCTTACTAATATTATAAAGGCGAAAGTTTGTTTGGATGGATGTATGGATGTTTGTTCCTCTTTCACGCAAAAACTACTAAACGGATTTTAATGAAACTTTACAGTAATGTAGCTTATAGATCAGAATAACACATAGGCTATAATTTATAAAGATATTGTGTGAACGCAGACGAAGTCGCGGGCAAAAGCTAGTTTATATTATTTCAATTTGTTATTAAATATTGTTACCAAACATCTGTCCCCTTTATTACAAAAATGGTCTACAAGGTTTAAAAATGACGCTGTCACTTTTATATAGCTTTCAAATGAAAGTGACAGCATCCATTTTAAACCAAGCCTAACTTTAGACCATGTTTTGTAATAAAGGGGTGTGTGTTTTATAACACATTCTATTATTACTTTGAACTCCCGAATTGGTAAGAATTTTTTTTAAAGTAATAATACGGGTACACACGGAGTTACCCTTATTGGACTTTGTACCGTCCTTATGTCTGAGACACATTTTCAGTGGGATTAAAGTTTTACTTGCAAAAATTAAATAACAATGAAAAATGTATAACAAACAAGTGATTATAACAAAGTTAAACTTACCATCCCAGAAGATGAGTTAAAGTTATGCCCATATGATCTTTTCAGACAGTGATATATGGCACCCCATCAGGGGACATGTGTCCCTTTACAATGGCGATGGCTCTTTCTTCGGCTCCAGCTTTTATTATCTCCTCTGTCAAGTGTTGTTGCCACACAGATCCCAATTCTTTTTCAATTGAGTGAAACTTATTCGGTGATAAAGTTGGTATATCCATAAGCGCAGTCATCTGGGCTACTTGTGAGTTGTGCATAGTAGCTGCCACTTGTCACAGCACCCCAAACTAGGGCTTTATTTATGTGACCATCCTTTTCACTAGCTCGATTACAGAGCATTCCACACATGGTACATTCAAAAGAGTAAACACTGTGTAATCCATTTTTTGTTTCATCATTCAGTTCAATTTGAGGTTTGGTTAGAGAATAGGTCTTTCTGTAATTGAAAAGCAAAGTTTACTGTTCTGTACATAGTAAAAGAGTAACACATTAAAAAGCTCGATTTGTTTGTCCTTCCAAAGTCCATTGTGAACACCCAGCTCCTCACTTCATCTCAAACAAAACTATCAAAAAAATCAACAAAATATAGGAAAGTCAATCAAATTGCATATAATAATACCTAAACAACGATCAGAACAAGTCAGTCAGAAATTCAGACAGAATGAAAAAAAGTTGTTTGAAAAAGTACGAGTAGAGTTGTTTATTTTGCTATCAGAGAAGCTGGCAATTTATCGATAAAAGCATTATTCAAATGAAAATTTATCATCATAGCATAGCATACATTTTATTGGAAAAATACTATTAAATTTTAAATTACAGACTGTCACTTTTTAAAAATAATATTATCATAGGTAGTAGACGTTAAAAGTAGCAAGAAAAGTAAGTTAAATTGGTAGGTATGTACTTACCAAGCTTAACTTTTTATACTTAATTCAATCAATGACCACAAGAGTTACATTTGACTCTTAATTCCAAGTGTTTATCACGAGTTCCCATAACTTTAAGGCCAATACATTACCAATGGAGTCACTATTTATCAATCCACATTGGACTTTATCCTCTAAACTCATCACTTAACATTAGAACATTTAAAACACTGCCGCTTGATTAACACTACGCGACGTAAACAACAAATTGCACAGATGAGTTCCTAACTTTGTTGTACCCTGACGAACTTGATTCAATATCACTCAGAAAAACCGGCCAAGTGCGAGTCGGGCTCGCGCACAAAGGGTTCCGTAGCAGCAAAGTCCAAAATTACAGTTAAATCAACCTATCTCAAAAACTATAAGAGATACTTTGATCAAACCAAAAATCGTTGAAAGAGTTAATTAGCATGCATCACCTCTATTTTTTTTAGAATTTTATACCCCGTAGTTATAAAAATAGAGGGGGGGGGACATACTTTTTACGACTTTGAGAGCTGATATCTCAAAAACCGTTCACTTTAAGAAAAATGTTTTTTAGAAAACTTTATATCATTTTAAAAGACCTTTCCATTGATACCCCACACGGGTATGTACATCGAAAAAAAAAATTTCATCCCTCAGTTACATGTATGGGGGGCCCCACCCCCAATTCTTTTTTTTACTATTTAGTGTCATATTTTTGTAGCGGTTCATACAACACATATTCCCATCAAATTTCATCACTGTAGTACTTATAGTTTCCGAGTAAATCGGCTGTGACAGACGGACAGACGGACAGACGGACATGACGAAACTATAAGGGTTCCGTTTTTGCCATTTTGGCTACGGAACCCTAAAACCGTTCGCTCATAGAAAATTCGTAGCAACATTCGACTCTAAATACAGTAATTTCACTAAAACTAAAAAAATAATTGGTTGTACTTGTACGTATACTTTTGTCCCGGAACCCGAACGGAGCCGAGAGTAGCAGTAGTAGAGTTCCATCCAACTCTGCTGTATTGGCCTACCCGTTGTACTATATATTATATATTATCAGATAAGTACGGATAGCGCGTGGCTGTTACGTTTCGCGCGAACTGCAGATGTTCATGTTTGTATTTCAATTTCTTCAACAATGCACCTACCAAACCAAGGCTATGAATATCATCGATATTTATTTATTTTAGCGTTGAATGGATTGATGCATACACAGCACTAGTTATCACAAAAAATTTGATTACGTTCCGTTACAGCAAATGGTTTATCATTCCTTAGAAATATATTATAATTAAGTTATTGGAAATAATTATGTATGCACTATTATGACCAATCATTTGTAACAATAAAGTAAGTATTTCTTAAAATTTGATTACTTTACAGTTGAATTTTTTAGTTGAAAAGTTTTGGAAATAAGCGGTAGGTACATTTTGTAAAGCGTAAACAGGATCGCACTTCGGACGATGCCGCGATGCTAGATTGAGTCATAGTTGCCAGGTACGATTTTGTATTTGTCCCCAAATTCCTGTCCATAAATATTCAGACTAGTTTTATGGCCCCAGTCTCACGGCGATTTTAGACAGCTAATACCAAGCTAAATTCTGTTTTTTTACTATGCAGACTAAAACTGACAGAGATGGCAATGTGTTATCCCAGTACATTTTTGCTCATTTTGACATATCAATTGTATTTCGTACCTGGATGCGTATATAAATTGCATGTTCGTTTCATGTACACTCACTTCACAATATTTCTCCTATGGAACCAATGAAAAAAAAGCAAATTAAAAAAAAGAAAGACTAAATTTTACCAAGAATTTCAGGAAAAGTACCTTCTGGCAACCCAGTAAAGGAGCAATCTAAAATTCCGAAATAATTTCAAGTTGAAGAAATTGGTGCTATAGAAATATGGCAACGACGCGTAAAAGCGGCAACGTCGCTAGCACATAATGCCATGCCTCGATGGCGCAGCGGGTAGACAGACGGTCGCACTTAAAAGCCTCTATTATTTCTTATCAATGTAAAGTCAAAGTGTGTGACCTTTTTTGCATTTTGTGTTTTATTATAGCAATAAAAAAATACAATTTTTAATATATTATGAATATAAATTAACAAATCGCTAAAATATCATGCATATTTTTATTGCAGTTCAGCGCCATCTGTTCGATAGCCAGTTCGTTTAGCTAAGCAAACATAGCTTACCATCTAGGAAATTTAACTAGATTCGTATAGATGTCACCGTTTTTACGAGAGATTGCATTCGTTTCAAGCACACACACATTCAAGCGATTTCGCAAATTGCTACGTTTTTTAAAATCGAAATTATACTTTGTTTATGTTTTAAACTTGAAAGATTATACCATTCGCGTAAATAGACACACATATATAATTTTTTAAAAGACATTTTAACCATATTCAAGCTTCTGCCTGTAAGTATTCCTGTAAAACAAGTTTGTATAGGAAACGGACCACCTTAACTTGGGTTATTTAGAAAACGTCCAATTTTTTTTGTACTAATTTTAGTGTTCATTGTCTTTCAAACAACTTTGTTTTGGTTCGGATCACATTTCAGCCTCAAAAACAAATTACCTATTAGGTTAGGTTAGGTATGTATGGTAATGCGTAATCTTTTTTTTTCCTTTCAATATTGCTCTCTTTTTTGCCAGGGGAAAAATAATGTGTAAGCATTACGGTTATGACGGGCTCCCTCCGCATTACGGCGGAGGTTTGTCGACTAAAACCCCTGGGCACCCTCTAATCGTCCGTATTGGACAATAAGTTGTTTTAACTTTAAATAAACACTACATAAAACGCAGTAGTATCTAAGCTGTCAGATCCGATGGTATAAAGGGCTAGATGGCGTACTATAGGACCGAGGTTCAATTACAATGTGTTCGGAAATTTTTGAACAAAATAACGAAATAATTAATGTTATTGAAGTTGGATGTAAGTCCAACCATTGTCGGATTACCCAATAATTTGGTTCCATAAATATTTTAACTATTTATTCTTTATTGCACAAAAACAATTTAAAATTATGATACAACAACTATGGAAGGAAGGCCGATCTTTTGATCCGTAGTTAAACTGAACTTATGGTTTAAAACCGGCCAAGTGCGAGTCGGGCTCGCGCACAAAGGGTTCCGTAGCAGCAAATATACATTATAAAGATTTTATATCATCGCGGATTTTTAAAGGTGTACAATACTGTAGTATATTTTTTGATCTATCTTATAAGGTTCAGCCATCGTTTTCAGTGTAAGCACAATAACTTAACCAAAATTACAGTTAAATCAACCTATCTCAAAAACTATAAGAGATACTTTGATCAAACCAAAAATCGTTGAAAGAGTTAATTAGCATGCATCACCTCTATTTTTTTTAGAATTTTATACCCCGTAGTTATAAAAATAGAGGGGGGGGGGACATACTTTTTACGACTTTGAGAGCTGATATCTCAAAAACCGTTCACTTTAAGAAAAATGTTTTTTAGAAAACTTTATATCATTTTAAAAGACCTTTCCATTGATACCCCACACGGGTATGTACATCGAAAAAAAAAATTTCATCCCTCAGTTACATATATGGGGGGCCCCACCCCCAATTCTTTTTTTTACTATTTAGTGTCATATTTTTGTAGCGGTTCATACAACACATATTCCCATCAAATTTCATCACTGTAGTACTTATAGTTTCCGAGTAAATCGGCTGTGACAGACGGACAGACGGACAGACGGACATGACGAAACTATAAGGGTTCCGTTTTTGCCATTTTGGCTACGGAACCCTAAAAAAGTAACCATACCATTATGGATACTTTTTTAACCATTCTAATATCGCCAAAATGTGTTTTTTGAACAGTAGTTAGCTTAACCAATAGTTATATTATAAGTAATTACGTCACTTTGACGCTGTCATTTTGACTCTTGGTTAGATAGTAAACTTATTGGTTAGTTAGACAGTTAACTGCCTTTTGGTTAAATTAACTATAGTTAACTTCATCGTCAGCCCATTTAAGTCCCCACTGCTGGGGCACGGGCCTCCCTCAAACACATGAGGGGTAATTGCCATACTCACCACGCTTGGCAGACGGGTTGGCGAGGATTTTGATATAAATGCAGAGTTTTCCTTCTCTGGGTGCTGATGATCATGCCAGCAGCTTTACCTTAGTCGCCTTTTACGACACCTCGGTAAGAGAGAGGGTGGCCTATTCTACTCTGCGGGGACCACACGGCTATATATAGTTAACTGTCTGCCCAATAATCATAGTGACAGCGTCAAAGTGACGTAATTCCTTGTAATATGACTTTTAATTAAGCTAACTATTGATCAAAAACCACATTTTGGCGATATTTGAACATTGAATAAGAATAAGAATAAAATAATTTATTCAGCGCCAAACATACACAAAAAAATAAAAATATAACGAAATGGACATTAGAATAGCACTGGAATGGGCTCCACTCAGCATGTGTCACAGTGTCTAAAGGACACCCCGACGCTGGTCTTCCGTGGAGTCCAAGGAACTAAGGGACGTCACTGTGCGTGCTGACTACTACTGACATTACTGACATTGGTTACTTTTTTAAACCATTTGTTCAGTTTAAACATGTAGATCTAAGTTAAATATTTTTCCAACTTCTGTACCGAATTTACTCATGTTTTTTGGCGTGAATGAACTTTTCGCACAAACTTTTGGCGTGAATAATTTTTTTGCGTACTAAAACGGACCCAACATTTATGCATGGTTATTTAATAAAATTTGTCGCGTCGCTATTGTGCCCTACCTGTCACATTAATAGTGATGTTGTTACGTTGTGCAGGCGACAGCGGAGACCGCGTTCGACATGCTGACGCCGGGCCCGACGCTGCAGCTGCAGGCGGCGTACGAGAGCCGCCGGCGCCGCCGCCGCCGCGACCCCTCGCGCCACCCCGCCGACATCCGCGAGGGCGTCGCCACCGCCTACCAGACCGTCAGAGAGGTGCGCACAGATAACATTATTAACCTTTTTTTTGGTCAATAGGCTAACGCTTGACAGCAATCGCACCTGATGGACGATGAGGTCTGGAATGATACGCGTTTGCCTAAAAGACGCCTGTTCACTCTTGCCTGAAAGATGTCCGGATTATATTTTTATTTTTTATTTATTTTAAACTTTATTGCACAGAAAGTTTATACAATAGGCGAACTTAATGCCAAGAGGCATTCTCTACCAGTCAACCTTTGGGTCATACAGAAAGGATAATGATGCGGCGAAAGAAGATTACGTGAACGTGGAGAACAAAACAAAAAAAAAACTATACAATACATAATATACATATACACATATACCTATATATACATATTAATACATATATATTATAAATATGACATAAATAGAAAGAATACATATTTATACCGGTAAGCAATTATAGTGGTTAGGAAAAACAGACGTCGGCAGGCGATTGCGATATAAACGTGCTATGTATACATAGGTACATACGCGCTTACAATGATCACAGCATGCTTCGCCACAAATGACAAAGACAGACAATAGCTACAATGTGCGGGACAGACACGATACGATATACTGCTAACGCGTAGGTTAACAAACTCTTCTATATCAAAGTCCGCTAGATACTACTATACTAGACTATACTATATACTATACTATTATTACCTTATTTTTGTCAATAGGCTAGCGCTTGACCACAATCGCACCAGATGGTAAGCGACGATGAAGTCTGAGATGATACGCGTTAGCCTAAAAGATGCCTGTTCACTCTTGCCCACACATAAGTTTAAATTAGAATAGTTGTTTATCGTCATGACCATTACTCCGTGACTATGGCGCTTGCAACAGTGCCGAAATATCGGTAACTCAAAAATAAGGTATATGGTCGAAATCCCCTAAATAACTATTCTAATGTTAGTGACCATGAAAGTTTAAAACAATAAATAAGTTTAAATTGTATATAAAAAACTGTTTAATGAAAAAAGGCTATTATACGATAGAGTATTTTTAGAATGACAATAATTAAGGGACATAAGTAATCAAGACGGGATTTAACACGATATTTATTATGTGATACAACATTGTGTACTCACATATTTTACTCGACGTTTCGGCTACGTTACAGCAGCCGTGGTCACGAGCTGACTGTCCGCATGATGCAACGCGAAACTTTAAAAAACAATTTAGGGACATATTAGTAACACAAAAATTGTTACTTTATTTTTAATTTAGTACAAAAATTTTAATGGTGACATTTTGTAAAACAACTTTTTTAAAGAGTACTTAACTGCTGCACCAGAGGCAGCGTTCACTACCACTGATCAAAATAGGCCGTCGTTTAAGCGAACAAACTGATAAACACATCATAGAACCACAACAGCATCTTAGACATCAGCACAATAATAGAAACATCATCAATAATTTAGTATGGTATTGGGATTTCAAGTAGACCTGAGTCGATCCCGATTGATTGAATAATTTTGATTCGATCGAATCGTCTCGCGGATCTTAAAAGGATTCGATCATTTGATCCACACATGAAGCATTCCAAAATGATTTTTATTTTCATGATGTTACATTAATTAATCGCTTGTTGCATAATGATCGAGTCTGCTTCCTCCATTGAATGAGACGTAACAAACAAGATGTGTCTATCTTTGTCATTCATGTACAAAACTCGATAGTTCCGTCTTCTTTAGCCGAAATAAACCGGTATGTTTGGGTCGCACTGTGAGCGAGAAGAGCTTTATTTTTTCTTGCTCGCGGTTCGCGTATGGATTCTATCGATTGAAAATATTGATTGATTTAGTGGAACAGTGAACTTGTAGCTCGTCATACGCGTCTACGATTGTGTCGCAACATTCTGTTTTTGCTTGCGGTCGTACAAACAAACTGCGACCCAAATTATCGACTCGATCGGATCTTCTTAAGGTAGGGCACACTAGCGACGCCAATCGATTTTAATTTTTAGCTACTAAACCGGATCTATTTTTAAACAATTTCTGGGTTACAATCTCTCGGCAAACAACTTATACTATTTATTAAATAACCATCCACAAATGTTGGGTCCGTTTTTGTACGCGAAAAATTGATTCACGCCCAAAGCGGCCACTTTCGGCGATAATCCAAAATTCGAGTGCAAAAGCCGACCAAACAGTTATTATTTATTCGAAGTTCTGGGGAGCGTTCGTTGCCGAGTGGTCACTGCGACCAGATTTGATCTATTGTGACCTCCGCTCCCCTTTACAGATCGTCTCCGAGGCCCACGGCTTGCATAAACCGTATAATGGCCTTGGGAGCGATAGCCTTAACTTCCTCCGGGCAGATGTGGTAACTGCCCAGGGTGCGGCTTCTTGGGTGCCCGAGGGCATCGCATTGACAGAGGACGTGCATCGGTGTTTCGTCCTCTGCTTTACAGAATCTGCAGGTGGGATCTCCGGCCAGCCCGGTTCTGGTACCGTGCTTGTTTAGCCTGCAGTGACCAGTAATGGTTCTTGTGAGGATGCTCAACTGTCCGCGAGATAACGCTAATACCTCTTGCGTGTATTTGTTGGAGAATCCTGTCATTAAGGTCTTGGCGTGAGCCTGACCTGTCGACCTGAGCCATAGTTGTTTACCTTGTTCGATCGACCACTCTTTAAGATTGCGTCGGGTGGTGCACTTGGGTATGCCCAGTACCGGTTCCGGGGTTTGTACCGGGCATAAGGCCCCCTCCCTTGCAAGCTCGTCGGCTTTTTCGTTGCCCACGATTTCGGAGTGTCCTGGTACCCAGCGAAGGGTTACTCTGTTGTTGGAGCCCAGACGGTTTAGGGTCTGTGCTCCCTCCGCTATTAGTTTGGAGGTAATCTCAGCAGATTCAAGTGCCCTTAGAGCCGCTTGACTGTCTGATAGGATGTATATATCTTTACCCTTGTAGCCGCGTCGCAGATTCTCCTGGACGCAGCGTATTATAGCAGCCACTTCGGCTTTGAAGACTGTGGCGTGTAACCCCAGGCCCTGTGATATTTGGGCCTTGGGTTTTTCGCCGTATACTCCGAAGCCAGCTCTATTGTTGAGTCTGGAGCCGTCCGTGTACCACACAATATCCCCAGACCGGAACTCAGCGAGCGTACCATCAGTCCACTCCTGTCTGTCCGGTATCTCGATTGAATACCACTTTGTGAAGTGGTATTCTTTGATCATGCTGTCCCCTGGCATAAGCATGATCGGCATGACTTGCAGTTCTTTTAGAAGGGTTCTCATGCCGTAAGAGTGCCATGTCTTGGACCCGTTTTCCCAGGCTCTCAGCATAGCGGCTCTTGCCTCTTTTTGTATAAATGTAGGCAGGGGGCAGAGAGAGAGCAGAGCCTCCAGAGCGGCCGTTGGGGTGGATGACATGGCACCTGTGATTAGCGAGCATGCATAGCGCTGTACTTTCGTGAGCGCCATGCTGCTTGTGGATTGGCGGGTCTTGTTGTGCCATACTACACAGGCATAGGCAATCATAGGACGTGCCACTGCCGTGTATAACCAAAGCAAGTACCTTGGTTTTAGGCCCCATTTGGGTCCCACCATCCTGTAGCAGGTACCAAGTGCCATCTTGGCCTTCTTGGTAACGTAGTTGAGGTGTGAATTCCAGGTCAACTTTTGATCTAGCATCACCCCTAGGTATTTGACTTCTCTAGAAAACTCTATGGTTTTCCCAGATAAGGTAGGCTTTCTTAGTTTATCCAGAAGCCTTTTTTTGGTGAATGGGACTATGATGGTTTTATTCCCGTTCACGTTGAGACCAACATCGTTGCACCATTTTTCAACCATACGTAGAGCCTGCTGCAGTCGATCAGATACTGTGTATTGGCATTTGCCAACCACCGTAATCACCAGATCGTCCGCGTAGCCCTGGGTTGTAAAGTGGGCCCCGTTTAGTTTGTGAAGCAGCTCGTCGACTACGATGGACCATTCCAGTGGGGACAGGACTCCCCCCTGGGGGCATCCTCTCGCAACTTTGAATTCTGCTGTGGTGTCCAGAAGTGTTAGTTTAGCTACTCTGGATAAGAGCATGGATTCGATCCATCCTAGGGTGGTCTCATCTACGCCCTTATTTCTCATGCACCTTATGATGACTGACGCTGAGGTGTTGTCAAACGCTCCCTCCACGTCTAGGAAGGCGCATAGGGCAATTTCTTTCTCTTCTACAGCCCTTTCTAGTCTATCGGTAAGCTCCATTAAGGCTGTCTCGGTAGACTTGCCACCTTGGTAGGCATGTTGACGTACATGCAAGGGACACGATTTGATGAAGTTCTCTCTGATGTACATATTTAGTACCTTTTCCATCGTTTTCAGTAGAAAGGAGGTGAGGCTAATTGGTCGGTAGGATTTAGGCTGTGACTTGTCTCTATCTCCGGCCTTGGGTATAAATACCACCCTTACCTTTGTCCATATAGCCGGTAGTGATCTCCAGGCAAAGCTTGCCCTAAAGATTTTTACTAAAAATGGGAGGAGCCCTTTAGCCCCTTTTTGAAGGAGGGCAGGAAAAATGCCGTCCTCCCCCCCAGACTTGAATGGTTTGAAGCTATTTATGGCCCATTTGACCTGGTGGGGTCTGAATATCAGAGTGGCTTTGCGCCAGTCCTCCGGTCTGGGCCTAGGCTTGCCCTGAGGATGTGCTGGTTCCTCTCTTTCCGATATTGGAGTGGATCCTGGGAAGTGTGTGCTAGCTAGCAGTGCTAGTGTTTCTTCCTTGGAGTTCGTGAACGACCCATCTGGGTTCCTTAGTAACCCTAGGTGTGTCGTTGGTGATTTTGACATAATCTTGTGAATCCTAGATGTCTGTGTGGCGCTATTTATGTCCTCACAAAATTTCCTCCAAGATTGTCGTTTTGCCTTTCTTAGCTCCCGGTTATATTCCGTAAGTGCCTCATAGTACAGCTCCCAACCTCCCGTTCTTTTGGCCTTATTAAAAAGTCCTCGAGCTTTTGTCCTAAGGGCCGCTAAGTTCTTGTTCCAGCCTTCAACATTCTTCCTCCTTCTCACATTGTTGGCTTTTTTGAGAGGGCAGTTATCCTGGTATGCCTCCAGCATAGCCTTCGTGACGCCCTCTACCGCTGATTCGAGCTGTTCCCGAGATCTAACGGTTTTATCGAGAGTGTCCAGGTTTGCTTGTAGACTCTCTCTGTACTTTCCCCAGTTGGTGTTTTTGGGGTTTCTATAAGGAGTAGCATTGTCGCTGTCGACCAGCCCTATGTTGAACCTTATATGCCTGTGGTCAGACATTGTGACCTCATTTGATACGACCCACTTACCTACTAGCCCTGCGATGTTCCGTGAGCAAACCGTGATATCGAGCACTTCTTGTCGGGCTCTAGTGGTGAAGGTAGGGGTACATCCTTTATTAAGAATTATGAGGTTGTGTTTAAGAATGAATTCAAGAAGCAACTCACCCCTCGTGTTGGTATCCGTGCTGCCCCATGTGGTGTGGTGAGCATTGCAGTCGCTACCTAGGATGAGCTCTGACTTGTGCTTTCTGCAGTGTTCTACTAGGGGCTCTAATTGTAGCGTCGGATCTATGTTGTCACCTGCCAGATACGCCGAGCAGACTATTAGCTTCTTGGACACGCTCGTCGGTGTAGAGACGTATGCTGCCACAAGATCATCGTCGCATAACTCTGTAACAGGTAAGAATTTAGTATCTCTGTTGAATACTATGCATGCTCTGGGCCTGATCCCGCTAGTATTGTAGAGGATATTACCTGCATTGTTCAGGCCCAGCACCGTGTTCTTATTGATTTACGGTTCTTGGATCAAAGCTATGTCAATGCTGTTTTCGGCGATGGTTTGGCACAAAACTGTGCTGGCCGCTTTTGCATGTTGTAAGTTTGCTTGAATAGTTTTGATCATTATGTAATATGTTGTGTGTTAAGCGTGTGTGTGTGTGTGCGTACTATATGTAAATATATGTGTGTGTCTATGTGGAAATAATATATATAAACGGTATAAATAAATATTATAATCCTAGTTTAACCTAATCCCTTCTAAGGTTTAGGTTAAAGAAGGCTTTGCGGCTAGAGTATCCTCTGGCGAGGGTGGGACGACTGGGCCTCCCTGCTCTGCCCATGGTCTCCCCTCTTGACCCTCTAGTCGCCCCTCTGGCCGAGGTAGGGGCAGAAGGATGTGACGGTTCCGTCCCCTGTCCTCCTTCCCTACCTCTGTAGGCACCTCGCCCTCTGGTCCCTCTGTGGACCATGGGCCTGCTTGGGCCTCTCCCTTGACCTCGCGGCCCTGGGAGACTCCCTCGTGAGGTGCTAGCGGTGGGCCTGTGACCCACTGTTCTCCAGTCGTTGGGGGCCCCACCGTCTCCGCCGACCTCTGCCGTCGCGCTAGGCTGACCGCTTGTGTCCACGGGAACGGTAGTTACCCCTCCCACTGGAGTCTCCACCTCCTGTTCCTGTGCGGTGCCAGTACCAGAGGTACTTGGCTCAGCCCTTGGAGCGGAGGAGGACTCGACGTTTGAGGGCTGGATGGCCCTGTTCTGAGCAGGCTCTTTTACCTTTACCCGGACTACGTTAAAGTCCAGGTAAAGGACCGAATCTTGCTTCTGAAGGACAGAGAGTGCCGCATCGTCCATCAAAAGGACCACTATTTGTCCACCCTCTCTGGGTGAGACGCTCAGCACTCTCCATCCTTCAGTGTTGGCGAATTCTAGATTCTGCACCGCTATCCTGTGTGCAATAATCTTTGATTCCCTATGTGGGCCCGGGTACCACAGGATACCGGTATGGGGCTTGGGGAACTCCGATTCGCTCATCAATTCCAAGGCAGAGCCTTCCCAAGGGGACACTGTTGGGACGACCTCTGCAAGCCATTTCCTTGTGCACTCATTAGCGCAGGTGAACATAATCCATCCTGCTCTGTGAGTGCAACCTAGGAAACGGGGGCCCTCGGTTCCCCTTGGAGCTGAGTCGATGTGAGCCCCTATGTGCTCTTGCACCGCTATCATTTGCTCTGCGTTGAGGTTGCAAAGCCTGTCTCTAATCCCCACCCTAATTGAGCCCGCCACTTGATTGAATGTCAAACGTCCTTCTTCTGAGCGAGCCGCTTTCCTGGTATGGTCGGGTGGAGTTGCCTCTTCGGACCTGACCCTTTTTGGGGCCCTGGTCTGAGGGAGGCTGCTAGAGGCTGGTCCTCCTGACGTAGAAGGTGCAGATGTGGCTCTGTTATCGCTGTCCCCTGTCTGACCTTCTGTGACCGGCCTCTTGTTGATGGGTAGCCTGCAGATTGTGAGTGCCTCATTGCGAGGCACCCCCTTTGCAAGCAACTTGCCTAGCCTTCTCTTTGCCGAGCCAAACAGTTAACTATAAGTTTTAATAAATAGTATAGGTGTTTGCCGAGAGATTGCAACCCCGAAATTGTTTAAACTAGATCCGGTTTAGTAGCTTCAAATTAAAATCGATTGGCGTCGCTAGTGTGCCCTACCCGTCACCTTAACCCGATCACAATACGAGTTGCTCGCGATCGATAAACGATCAATTTACCAAGGTCATATTTCAAGGTAGGCCTCACAATCATCATCATCATCATCAGCCCATTTAAGTCCCCACTGCTGGGGCACGGGCCTCCCTCAATCACATGGGGTGTAATTGCCATACTCACCACGCTTGGCAGACGGGTTGGCGAGGGTTTTACGACACCTCGGTAAGAGTGAGGGTGGCCTATTCTACTCTTAATAAATTCACCGTAGGGCTCAGGTGGGGTAAAGTATACCTACAATATTGATGAGACTATCGTCGGCTCATGACGATTCAAGCACTTACAAAACTCGTCGTCATAGCAAGGGGTTCGGATAGCATAAATGGTTAGTGCAGCCACCCGGACTGTGGAAGGTTGTGGGTTCGAGTCCCACCTGAACCCTACGGTGAATTTATTAAGTGTATTATTTACTTAAGAATAAATTGCAAAGAATTGCTATAACAAACACAATACTATTCTACTCTGCCGGGGACCACAAGCCTCACAATGAATAGGGTATTTGACTAAGCTCGATATTTTACAAAATATAAATATTTTATCAAAATATAGGTAAATATGTGTGAATAGCAAAAATTCTCAATTAAAAATATAACGTCTAGCCGGTTTTATGGTCATTCAAAGATTCATGGGCAAGTCCATTTTAAAAGTATGAAATTTTTAAAAAATAATTATTCCATTGAATAACTCATATAATTTACGCCAACTATTATAATGGAACCATTGACATAAACGAAACATTTGATATAGCTACCATACAAAATTCAAATGAAATGCATACAAAATACTGTCGTGTGACGTCACATCTCTGTAGCCATATGTATAGAGCGTTTTGGGTTTGCCCAAAATAATGTGATTTTAAAGTTGTGATATCTCAGGTAGTTTAAATGAGAATCAAGTAATTCTTTCAACGATGTTTCTATCATTGAGTGGTCTTTTGATTACACAAATGAAAAAAAAATAGTCAAATACCGTATTGCAAGTAATATGAATACGGTTCGTATAGGGCTTCGCGGACACAGCGGCCACGATGGCGATAGCGGCGCGCTCGTCGCACGTGGGCGTGCTGCGGCACCTGCCGGGCGCGGCCGTGGCGCCGCTGGCGCTGGCCGCCGCCGGCGCCGCCGACGTGCTGGGCGGCGTGCGCGCGCACCTCGCGCCGCACCACGCGCGCGACCACGCCGACAAGTGGCGCCGCCCGCGCGCGCACGCAGGTAACCACTCTACCAGTAGCTGTGACTGACCGGCACTTATGTTTGTTCAGTGTCTGGGTGTAATATTATGTATTTAACTATATATTTGTGTTCCTCTGTTGTCTGATATCTGTAACACAAGTGCTTAAGCTACTTAGTACGGAATCAGGTCAACGTATGAGATGTTGTGCGAATTATTATTTTGTTTTTTTTTTTATATATATTAAATGGGTTTGCACTTGACCTCATTTCACCTGATGGAAAGTGACAATAAGGCCTAAGATGTGGCGTGCTTACCCAGAAGAAGCCTATTCACTCTCGACTTAAAGACACCCAAATTGTAGCTCTCTGGGAATACAGAAGCCGGCAAGTTGTTCCATTCCTTAGCAGTTCGTACCAAAAAAGAGGAAGCGAAACGCTTAGTACGAGCTGGTGGAACTTGCACAGTGTAAGGGTGGATTCCTGTCGTCTTCCGTAATGTCCGGTGGTTTAGGGGCCGTTCAAGTATTATGTAAGTACTATATGGGAGGGGGGATCTTTGCTTTTTTTTTAATATGAGAGGTGGCAGACGAGCAGACGGATCACCTGATTGTAAGCAATAACTGTTATAAATCTGCTTACGTAATACTTGAACTTCCCCTTAAACATTTTTTCCTCGAAACATTTTTTTAGTATTTCGGATTAGATTAATAATAATAATAATTCTCACAACATCTCATACGTTGACCTGATTCCATACTAAGTAGCTTAAGCGCTTGTGTTACAGATACCAGACAACAGAGGAACACAAATAAATACTTAATTACATATATTACACCCAGACACTGAACTCTATTTCTATAAAGATATGGTTTATCTCTGTACATTTGATATTGTACTTATATAATGGAAGAAAAGAAGATGTGTTTTGAACTCAATTACAAGTAGTTTTGAAATATTCAAACAATAATTACGTTATAACTAATAATACATTTACCTTTATTCCAGAAACAACAGATCAATAGACTCGATTTCATCAGGCATATTGTGATCTCCCATCAATGTTGATGATGAACATTCATCCAAGCATCTGAGACTCGCTTGAATAACACACGAATTTATATCTACTCGTCTTAGACAATAAGGCTTAACCCTTATCTCATTATACTACGTAGTAGCATTTTAGCTACTGCAACTTATCTTCTCTTTCCATCAAAATGAGACACAAATAGCTAAACTGTTACTATTGTATGGCAAATTTATAAGTTGTGTTAATGTTATATTTTTCAATATTTATCAGCTTGATATGGTATGAGGCACTTTTAGAAAGGGCGGCTAAACATAAAATGATATTATGTCAAAAATAACATAGAAACAAATTAGCCACTTATTAATAAAGTGGTACATGTGATGTATTTTATAAGAAGAGTTACGAGCTACAAAATGCAATTAGTACAAAATTAATGCGCCAGACATTAAAAAAACAATTCAAATAGGACTAGTATTCTTTTAAACTTTGCCATCGTAAAACAATATTTAGCCCACTCTGGACACCTGAGATGAGTTGAGTATTTTAGCCCTGTCTGGAAATTGATATGCAAATCATTTTATTGATTGGCAGTTCAGTCTTTATTGATAAACAATAAATAGACCCAAACTTATTTTGAATATTTTTCAATCCAAATTAAAAAGGAAATAAGTAGGTATATTATTTTATTTTAAACAGTGAAATAATACTTTCTGCGATTATATTTTTTTAATGTCTCGAAAGTATTGTATTGTAACTCGGTATATTTAGTAACATAGTAAAGAATAAAATAGTATGGTAGAATATTCCCTGTATGAGGCGTATTTGCACTTTTAAACAAAATACTACCCCATTTAATTCGATGAAAATATGTACTGAACCACATTTTTGGAAGATACATGCAGTTTTCAAATGGACTCTACTTATACTTATTTCAAATGAAATCGCCAAATAATTACAACCCGTGCGGATAAAGAATGGGATCAGAAATGGCGGCGCATCTATTCACTTCTCGCTCGCACACTATTTGCGTCTATACTCGCACCCCACGAGTGCGAGTATAGACGCAAATATATGTGCGAGCGAGAAGTGAATAGATGCGCCGCCATTTCTGATCCCATTCTTTATCCGCACAGGTTGTACAAACTTACATTAAATAATTACATACCACCAAGTATCTTGTAATAAATTGCTTAAGTATTTTATTACTCTAACTTTCAGATTTTTTGAACTTTGACCTCTGCATGTTTCTTACTAAAAATAAGTAATGTAGAAAAGTGCGTTGACGCTCTTTATGTGTTCAATCCTTATCGTACGTCCCCAACTGTTTTAATAATCCAGGAGAAAATAACAAAATTAATGCTTTGTCTTCTCGAGACTGTGGTGCTTGATTTTATTAGCATTTTAGAGCATTTAGTGGCATTGTTTAGGCTAAAATATTGATGTAAATATTTTTTCTAATTAACGGAGAGAACGTTGGGTGCCATGACAGAAAGGTGGAATTAATAATTATTGTCATTTTATAATGCCAAATATGTTAAACAATAAAAACTAAAAGAAATATATTTTATTTTATTCAATGAAATGTACACGCACCAACAAGAAAATCTGTCATCGAATGCTATGCAATAATAAATGCTGTTAAATAATATTAAACTCAGCAGTGTTACATATCAGAATAGCAGTAAATGGGACATACCATTTAATTACAAACTGAATCAATTCTTGAATAGTTGTAAATTGACTATTTTTCATAGCCATCAGGCTTGATGTAAGAAAGATGAAATATCTACCGTACACTGTCGAAAAAGTTAATATATGACCTGTAGCCTGCTGCTGCACTATGCCTGAGAGGCTTTTTCGACGGCGGACGATACTTATTTCGGCTACTCTCAGCAGGAGACAGATGTTCATGATGGTACGTAAATACATGTTTCTATTACATGTGATCCTGTTCTTCTAGATCAGTAAGATAATTCAATTTATTTTTGTTTCTATTCACACTGGAACGATGATAGATGAACCTATTATTTTGATATTTTGAAATCAATACTTAATTATCAATAAATCATTTTAATAAATTAATTTGTAGTTTTATTGAAGTTCTCCCAGTACCTACTATGGAATTTGGCAAATTACAACTTTTTTAATGCAAGACAATTTTGTATTCTAAATAATATTTAAGGTTTAATTTGTTAAATAAACATTTATTACTAAATTCTAATTCTATACATTTGACTAACTAGTTCATGTATCAGCTTCTTCCTTTGGCTCAGGATATTTGTCAGTTAAGAAACTCTTGATCTCTCCATACTCTGTTTTCAAGTTCAACCTAATTTTCTCATGGTTCCTGTATTTTTCGTACTTCTTCAAGTATATCTTATAATGTGGCATTGTCTCATAGAATCGTGGGAACTTCTTTTTCTTCAAAATGATTCTGTCATTCATTACATACTGAGTGAAATCTAAGGTTTCCTCTTTAGATATTTCCTCTTTGGTCCTAACTTCCTTAGGACTTGCAACCACTTTGGGGTAATATTCGTTTTCATATCTGTATTCTACTAAGTGAAGTTTCTTCTCCTCAGCCAGTTGCTGATGAGTTCTCTGAATAGATAAAGAAAACATGATTACATAAAGAAAACATTATGATACACAGTGTAAGCAGTACAGTATTTCCTAAAAAATAGTAGTACTATCATTCAATATCATCATCATAGGCCACATCCACCCACTGCCGAGTATAGGCCTCTTCTTTATTGCGCTACTCCTTTTGGTCACCTGCCAACCTTATCAATATTTTCCCCACTGCCGTTTCAATATCGTCGCACTATCTGGGAGGTGGTCTAGTCACAGGACGTCGCCCATTCTTGACTGCCATTCGGTAATTCGGTAAGCTTTATAGTCCACCTATTATCCTTATGCCCTATGAAAAATTATAGTGATAAATAAGTACAAAAGATATCATTATCACAAACCTGTTGCAAGAGGCCAATAAAGAAGGCTTTTACAATATGCTGTAAGTTATTGGAGCCCTCCATCTTAGCTCTGATGTCCTTGATGCCGATGGCCTGGCAGATTTCCTTGATGGCTCTGTGGCACTTCAGACCATAGCCTTCATTTTTCTTTTGAACAAATATCTTTGTTTTACCAAATGCCGTGTAAAAATCATGGTAGACTGAAATAGTAAATAAATAAAACTTTATGAATAAAGTAAGAAGTAAATAAGTAGATACATAAATCTTTGTTACAATAGGGTATTTGACTAAGCTCGAGATTTTACAAAATATAAATATTTTATCAAAATATAGGTAGACATGTGCCAATAGCAAAAATTCTCAATTAAAAATATAACGTCTAGCCGGTTTTATGGTCATTCAAAGATTCGTGGGCAAGTCCATTTTAAAAGTATGAAACTATTAAAAAATAATTATACCATTGAATAACCCATACAATTTGCACCAACTTTTATAAAAGAACCATTGACATAAACGAAACATTTGATATAGCTACCATATAAAATTAAAATGAAATGCATACAAAATACAAGCGTGTGACGTCACATCTTCGTAGCCATTTGTATGGAGCGTTTTGGGTTTGCCCAAAATAATGTGATTTTAAAGTTATGATATCTCAGGTAGTTTAAATGAGAATCAAGTAATTCTTTCAACGATGTTTCTATCATTGAGAGGTCTTTTGATTACAAAAATAAAAACTAAATAGTCAAATACCGTATTGCAAAAATTTAAACCTATTGATGATTTTAAAACACTTATTAAGATCAATCAGTATTACATAATTATTCCAATGTAATGCTCAGACCATTTTTTAGTTTTACAGGCTTTTTAATGTTAAATGACGAAGAAATTTATTGTTTTGACTTGATGTCAAAACAATAAATTTCTTACTTGTATGTCCATTATAAACTTCAAAATGCATCAGTTTCTGTCCAGCCCTGTTCCTAGCTTTCCTCAATGCTGCAGGAGCTTCCTTTGCTTTTCCGATCCCAAAACCAGCCAGACCCTGACCATTGCCAGTAACAACCTGAAGTAGATGTAAATTTAATACAGTTAATACAGACAATTATAGATCAGTAAATGTAGAAAAAAACAGTTTTCATATGTCTTGTTAATGCAAGAATCTTCTTGTAATTATTATCTGAATCAAGTTTTTCTTTATTTATTTTCCAATTATTTATTTATTTATTTATTAAGGACAGCCAACAAAACATCACTTAAGTAACTTGACTCTTACTGTAGTACTATATAGGTGCTAAAGTGACGCCTTAATTACAGGCTGCCACGACATGCATATTATGAGAAAAAAAAAATATACATGTTATGTAATATGTAATACTGTGGCAGCTGCAGTAGCCCTGCGACATATTATAATAATAATTATAAGGATAAGTCTTGGGATCGAGATATTTATTTGATAATGTGTAAGTATGTATGTTTAAAGTCTTCAGATTATTACTTATAATACCTTCCATATATATTATATATATGTATATATATATTCCATATTTTAAATATTTATTAGTAGTTATTAATATTTATTATGTAATATCATATTTTGCCGCCACAAATTTTCTGCTTCGCCCAATGGTTGACTGGTAGAGAATGCTGTAAAGCATTAAGTCCGCCAATTGTACTTTTTTTTTACTTTGTTCAATAAAGAATAAATAAATAAATAAATATTCTCGCTAATGCAGCTGCCACAGAGGTAACATTCACCGCAGATAAAACAACATTGCCTACTGCAGGCTAACTTATTTATCGTTTTCATAGTAAGTACAGATAGTTAATAATTAAAACAAATAAATTTGTCATGCCATGATGATGACACAGACATAACACAGTGTTAAGTTTATGTGGACTAAGATGATGAATAATAAAAATACGAAGTATGCTAAAATCCAATTCACCATAGCTTGATAGTTTCTTGTCCTTCCAAGACTTCCTTTCATAATAAGTAAAGATCTGAGCTGAAGAACTTTTGTGTCAAAACCAGTAAAGGCATCTGAAAAATAATATTTATTGACAATTCATTATACATACAACAGCAGCTCATAATAAAAATATAAATTATTAATTGTTACATATTTAAAGATTATGTAGGATTTATACAGAAAAATGAAATTGTAACTAAGTTGGGAAATGATCTATACCTTCTCCTATTGCATCTGGGGGACCAATACTGCGGCCTGGCATCCGGCTACCAGCCCAACCTCTTTCAATGGGACTGAGTTTCATTCTACGGAACCTTGTCATTGAATCTCTAAGCTTTATTAACTTGTCCATTCTGAAATGTAAAATATTGGTAACAAGTCATTTTATAGAGAAATTATTCATAAAATGTTGAATAAATTTACCTATATAAAAGAGAATACAAACCTCTCCGGGTCATCAGGTAGCCTTTGCTGTTTCAGTAGCTCCCTGCCCCGGATGACAGGAGCTGACAGACCAGGCCACAGCATATTGATCTTTCCCACTCCAATCAGCTGTCCGCGATTTAAATCACGAATCCTGATCCGCCCAGCTCCTCTACCACGACCCTTTTTGGCACCAGCATTACTTACTGAGGTTACAGACTTCCATAATTTTTCAGCTGGCACTGTTAAGAGGAAAATACAGACATATTAAACACGACATACTATTGATATAGCATTATGACAACAGTATATACTTACATTTATTGAAAAAGTTAACGCTAACAACAGAAGAAGTACTAAAGGTTTTTAGGTTAGGTGCTGAAATTGGACCGTTTTGCGATAGAGCTGTTTGTCTTAAAATTAAATTTATTGGTTGAATTAAACTTCGAACAGATAACAATTTGGAACACATTTTTAACACAGCTGAATGTAGCTCTGCTCCATAGAACACAATATCTTGTATTTCAGAACAGAAAGAAATCAAGAAAAACTCGCACCCATCTGACATTGACAATTTACTTTTTAAAATGTTTTTAAATTGTAAAAGGCATAGAACACTGTGCTGTGAAAAAACTGTGAGCTGTGAAAGAGGCAGTGTGATTTTTTATAAAAGTATATCGTGTGGTGTGATTAGCACGAAGTTATTCTTATCTATAATAATCTTCTTATTAATAGGATGGTGATAAAATTCCAGCCGAGCAATGAAAAAGAAGAGATTAGGAGACTGTGTAAACATTTTTGTAATCTGTTGAATTATTTGACAGATGATTTACGTGGCCGATCTCCGATTTATTATTTTCATTGAATTTTATGCTATTTGTTCTTTTCTTCGTAATTTAATTTCCGGAACTCTTTATGATATGACTTGATGGCATAATTCATTTGTGATAATAATTTTAAAATTTCGTACAAATCACGCCAACATGGGTCTTTGCAAGTGTCCAAAACGGCGAGTAACTAATCAGTTTTGTTTCGAACACAGAGTAAATGTTTGTGAATATTGTATGGTGACGAATCATCCGAAGGTAATAAAAACATACTGGTTCGTTGTAATATTATTAAGGACTACATTCAGCTCTTTCTTATTCTTTTCAGTGTATCATACAATCGTATCTTCAATGGCTACAAGACAGTGACTACAACCCAATTTGCGAGATATGCACAAAAGGTTTAAGTGAAGGAGAATGTATTCGTTTAACTTGTTACCGTAAGTATTCTAGAGATTAACTTTATTATATCCAGTGGTTAATTTCAATTAACTTCAGTGACAGTGATATGATTTTAGATGTGTTCCACTGGGCGTGTGCGGAGGCCCGATATCGCGCGCTGCCTCGCACCACCGCGCCGGCCGGCTACCAGTGCCCCTCTTGCGCCACTCCTGTGTTCCCGCCATCGAACCTAGTGTCCCCAGTGGCTGATGTGCTGAGAGAAAAACTTGCAGGCGTCAATTGGGCTAGAGCTGGCCTTGGTTTACCTCTGGTTAAAAAAAACTCTTAGTTTGTGACCTTTATAAAATGAAAAGAATTTATTATCTATCAAGCTGCATATGAATCTATTTAATAATTTTAAAAATGTTTTTTTAGCTATCTGAAGACCTTGACATGAAAGGTGCAGCAGGCAGGAGAAGCCAGTCACCTATTGATCATTCCCAATACTATGCCAGTACTGTCGACAGCCAACGAGGCACTCCAGTTGGAGCCAGTGATGATGAGTCCACTAGCAGATCAGCTAATGGCACACCACATTCCATCGTTCAAATTCCTGATGACTCTGTCAATATTTATGACAATACTTCTATGAAAAGGACTGACAGTTTACAAGGTTAAGTCAAAAACATAACAGCCACTTTTGGACAAAAATTGGCAGTTATACTACTTAAAATAACATATTTTTCTTGTAAGGTACCAGCCTATAAACTGTCGCACTGCAGGGCAAAGACCTCCATCACAGAAATCAAGTGATCACTATTATGATCAGAATAGGCTTCGTCACCACGCTTGCTGATCACAAACACAAGCTGTTTGAAAAATTCAAAACATACTTTTCGCTTTACCCGGGATTCTAACCCAGGACCCCGATAACACGGCCCGTTACTTAAACCACTAGACCAACAGGGCATTTTTCCTGTATTTAAAATAAAATAGCAACTATTGGATAACAAACTGATATTTTCAATAAACCATTTTATTATTTGAATACCTTTTGTAAATAGCCAGTAATAGAATTTATTAGGTCACATCATCTTTGTCTGACAAAATTAAACTTTAATTCCAGGTGGTCAGGCTCCAAGAAAATCATTCAAGTCTTTAGACCATTCCAAGCCAGCCTTTGACCATGATGAAAATAAGTACAAACAAAAATCAACATTTGCCTGGATAAGCAGGTGGTGGAAGTAAGTAAACCCCTTCTACATTTATCATCTGGTCCTCTAGTTGGGAGCTATGAATCCATACAAAACATTACATTAGCAGACTAGTTTTATTAGTTAATTGGTATTGTTATAGGAATTCCCTTCCAACGTCTAGAGTGCGACGAGCTGGAGGCATCTATAGACGATACTGGATTCTTCTCTTCATACTGATCGCTGTAGTAGTGGTACTAATCCTACTCAGTCGCAGAGATGTTGATGAAGAAAGCCCATTTGGATTCAAAGATGAAGAGCGAAGAATACTTCAGAAAAACTAATGTAGGTTATCACAAGTATTTATATTTATCAAATCAAGCAATTTTAAAATAAATGAACCATTAGGCATATTGTAATATAATAAACAATTAATTTATGATAATAATTTGAAATGCCGTTGAATCACTTTGTTTAATAAATAAATAACTATAGAATTTGTTTTATATTAATTTTTATTGAAAAACAACTTCATTACAAAGCAATGTAACACAATAAAATAAAAAAAGATGAGTATCTTATAAATAGAGTACAATATTTCAAAGTTTTGTGACTACAATTGGTTTTTGTGTATACTTGTGCACATTATATTTAGGAGTAAAAAATGACTATACTTTTATGCATGTGTCAGCCTCTTTGTTTAAAAACAAGACAGAGAATATATCATTGTAAAAATTGGGATAGTAGTGACAGGCTCGTTGGCAGTCAGGCATCCAGTTCACCTCCAAAAGTTTGGGCTGAATTTTTAAATCATTATCCTGGCTGAGCCAACATAACATTATATCTGCTGCATATAAGGCTCTTGACTGTGGACTTTTAGCTATACCACAAGGAGCATCCTTGATAGTGGCAGCTGAGAATAATTCAGATATCATATCAAAGATAGATTTTTCAACCCTGTCCCAGTCATAGTTAGCATACTGCTTAGACCACTCCTGCTTGAACTGCTCACACAGGAGCCTGTACAATGGAGCACCTTCTGTGTAATTCATTACAGTAAAATGCTGTTCATAGTCTTCAAAGTTGTTGAGGGCAAATGGTTTATTAGAAAACCTTAAGAAGAAATTTTTATATACATAAACTTCAGTGGGATTCACAGACTTCAAAAGAATAACATAACGAATATCGAATTTTACCAAACCTACATCAGGCCTATCAAATAATACTGGATTTTCAATATATTTTTGTGCAATTTTTGGTCCTGTCAAAGGTAAACGACAGAAAAAGTCTAGATTATTGGTAATGTAAATATCTAAGCCTCTAGCTAGATTGTAAGGTTTGCAAATCCAATGGTTATCTAGTCCAGACTTTTGTCTTTGCATGTAATATGCAACAAATTGTGGCAATTCTGTTATCAAGTTGTATGTTGTTGGTAGCCAAAGTGGATATGTTTCAAGATCTCTGGAACTATTTTGTTTAACACTTCTTCTAGCTACAATGGCTAAGAGGTCTTTGATTGTAATTACATATTCAAAAGGAAACTGATTAACAAATTTATTAGGGGAGTTTTCACTCAGCTCCCTAAAGGTTTTAAAATGGTCTATGTACCACAACACATCTGCTTCTTCCTCATTATTTACTATTTCAAATTCTGGAGCTGTTAAGAATTCATTGATGAAACTATACTCTGAAAATACTTTAACTTTTAAAGGCAACTCAGGCCTATCTTGTAGTGACTCCAACGCAGGTAACGTTTCCACAGAGTGCCCCTCTAAAAAATAACTTAAATGAGGTTCCGTCTGGCTCCAGTTATGATCAAAATGGTCATATTGCTTCCATGGTATAAGCATAGCTTCCCTCTGAAGACTATCAGAATAATTCCCCTCCACAAAGTTTCTAGTTACCATATCCCCTTGTTCTACATTCTCAATAGGAAACAACAGGGTGTATGTCATCTGATCTGATAAATTGATAAACGGCACGGCCCTGAAGTTAGGGCTATCAGAGTGAGTGATGCCTGAGCCTAGCTCATCCAGAACATACCACACTGGAACTCTTTCCTCCACTGAGAACTCAATGCCCCCAATTGTATAGGTGTTTGCAAATTTCCACACATTCTCAGCAACTTCATCAATCTGATCTTCAATTGAATTTGCGGTTACCTGCATCATTGCACACATTCTTTGCAATAGCTCTGGTACATTCCTAAGAGTATTTCTAACACTGTTGGCTTTGAATGTCCACGCATGATCAATTAGGTAAATATGAGCAGAATCTGTCTGGTCTATGTCTGTGATGGCCAGAACAGTCCACAACGGATCATAAGGCATTTTTTCGCTGTCCTCATAGTCAATTTGTACGAGTTGAAATGATAAGCCGGAATCGAAAATTTGATCATGTAGTTTCTTACACAAAGTTGGCCAAAAATGTTCTGGAATCGCGGATAGGAGTAACTGAGGCTTATGCAGAGCTAAAAAGCTATTATATGTTGATATACCATCCATTTTAAGAAAATAATTTGAAAATTAATTAACAAGAGGTTAGGTGTCTTCGGCATACACCATAGACCAAGAAAAAAAAGCATAGGAGGCACACTCCGACACGCAGATGACCTTGACAGCGTCATAATGACGTTTGTTTTTTTTATTGTTGATACGTTTCGTTTCCCTTTCATTCGTAAAACAGACGGCATCAGGTCGAGTTACCCCGTTACCCCCAAACTACTGCAAAAATATAAAAGCACTTGTGTGTTTAAGACATACTATGCCCTCTTATTACAAATGGCGAACTAAGTATAGTCCCAGAACAAAACTAATCAGCCCCTTTTAACGTTGCGTGTTGGAACGGGACGACTTGATCTTTAGTACAGTAATAACTTTAGATCGCAATTTGTAATAAGGTGGTTTGACTCAGACTTTTTTCCCAACCACGGCGAAGAAAAAAGGAGGGTTATGATTTTGACCCGTATGTATGTATGGATGTTCATCTGTGCCCTCATAACTTCTAAACTAGTTATTATATTTCAACAAATGAGGTGCCGTTAGAAGCGTCTTGATTGTCTTCTGGTTACAGGCGACATGACGTCACGATAAATTGACTACAGCGCCCTCTAGGGGACCTAGAGTATTATACCGTGTGCGGTTCAAATAAAAGAATAAAGTTTAAAAACTAAAACCCGACTACCAAAAAAGAAACAAGAAAATTGTCTCTGCTAAAATGATTATGCCATATCGCCATGGTCACCTACTGTAGCAAAACAGATTCATTATAATAATGAAATAAAATGAATGTGGCATACGATCACGGCGATACGGCAATAATAATTTCAGCAGAGAAGTTTCTTTTTCGTACTTTTTAGAGCGTGTTTTTTTTGGTAGTCGGGTTTTAGTTTTTAAATTTTATTTTTGTCATAATGTATCTACCAGCCAGCGACCCTTGTTTTATAGCAGGCCTTGTCCAGAAGGGTAAGCATAGTAGGAAACTTTGTAGGAAAAGGTAGGAATCGCAGTGACTTGTCTCATATTATTATCTTGCATGAGACCAAAAAAAGAGCTGAAAAACGGGAAATTCCAATTTACCATGTGTCCATCATAGACATGCACCCTAAACAGACTGTGCCTTTTCAGTCATACTTCAAAAAACGCGGGGAGTCGTTAGTACTGGAGTGACGTGATGGGCGACGTTCTTTCTCTACCGCACCCGTACCGTATAGAATGTGCGCCAGGGCTGGTCGGACCTCTCTTACACACTCAGTGACGTTTTTTCCGATAATGGCACATCTCGTTTAAAGCTGGTCTGTGGTTAAAACCGCGCGTTTTTAGTTCCATGGTTGTTGTGTGATGTGTCACAGGTAAACAAAATTTCCCGTGACACAATTAGTTGTGCCAGTGCCACGGGGAATTAATGGAACAAAAGTTGTTTCGGAATTAATATATGACTGTTTATTGAACTCATAAATATCGTTGGTAAGAAGGATGTAATTATTATTACCTACATCTCTTTGCTGATACACCCTGTATACGCAGTACGCTTGTCCTGATGAGTATGCTGGTCCCAGGAACGTACCTTATCTTAGCGTGTAATTTCCAGGAGCCCAATTCTCGTGCTCGTGATATTTATTTTCATACAACATATGTCACCAAAACACCGTTTTTTTGTATGGTTTTCAGCTGATATTCGCCATGTTTTCAAAATATCACGAGCACGAGAATTGGGCTCCAGTTGCGTCCAAAGCTGTCACTTCGGGAGCCTAGAGTATTGGACCATGATCCACAATTATTCATGAAGTGAAGCGACCCTAAGATAGGGTAACCAGACTAACGGTTACAGAATCAGAATCATTATTTAAAATATAGGCATATTCAATTTTGAAAAACTATCCGAGACGTTCAAGTTTTTCTCCGTCGCCGAGCTAATGCTGGAAATATGCACATAAGATTTGAAAAATCCATCAAATTATCGTCGTCACATCACGATTAAGCTGGGATCGCCGAACAAACAAATTTTTAAGGAATACCACGAGCCCAATTCTCGTGCTTGTGATATTTTGAGAATACGGCGAATATCACTTGAAAACCATACAAAAAACTATGGTCGTGATATATGTCGTATGAAAATAAATGTCACGAGCACGAGAATTGGGCTCCACATCGAGGAGAAGCCGAAGTGAAAAACGTATCCTTTCCATATCATGGGAATAACTGCGGGAGTCTGCGGGACTGTGAGTAAAACTCATCACCTTCCTTTCGTTTTCCTGTATGAACTTTTTTAAGCGTATTACTTAGGAATAGAATTCTTTAAAAAATAATATTTAGCTTTCGCACGTGGGAGAGCCACACTTCGGCATGAATGGGCTGGCTCGACCGGAGTGATACCACGGCCTCACAGCAAACCGGCGTGATGCAGCACTGTGCTGTGTTTCGCTGCGTGAGTGAGGGTACCGGAGGCCCAATCCCGGGGGAAGGAGAGTTTAAAGGTTGGCAGCGCACTTGTGACTCCACTGGTGTTGCGGGTGTCCATGGGCGGCGGCAATCGCTTACCATCAGGTGATCCGTCTGCTCGTCTGCCACCTATGGCATAAAAAAAATATTTTATTAAAATTTAATTGCAAGAAATTGTTACACTTATCTAGTAGATGTTTCTATTTGTACAGAATCGAGTACAAAAACCCAGAGATGAAAATCAATGAATCTTCCAAACTCAGGACGTAAGCATTTATTATGGTCACCAGTTGCTTTAGTACAAATCGAAACGTACAAATTTTTGTGCGATGCACGCTATGTGCAGCGCCATCTCTTACGATGCCGCGGAACTAATTATTACAATGGCGCGTATAAAGGCGATTTTACAGTATCAACGAGACATATTTTTTACTGAACATTATTATTTATTTCGATGCAGTACATATTTTTTATTGGGTAATAATTAAACAAGCTTCTTTTTAATAGCATTATTCGCCTCAGAAAATATATGTTACCTTCTAAATTACTAAGTCGGCCACAACCAATGCGCGTCTTAATAATAGTATCTCAGACACTAGTTATCTTATATGTAAGCCACTGTAAATATAACTCAGCATAGTGGTTATTTTTTAGCATCTAAATTTGTGGTATGCATTCAAATAGGAAGCTTCTAAAGTATTAATATATGACACCAAAATAGTAAGAATATTAGCCTCTAATTGCATAATTTGGTATGAATAAAATGTAACTCATCCTACATTAATCGATGGTTAAATGTACCTAAAATTGTCATCAAATAGTATAATTAAAGCCACTACATATTATTATTATGTATTACACATGAACTATTAAGGACAGTCAGCCAGAGCGATGGTAGCCTAGTGGTTTAGAACGCGCCCTCCATGCGGAGGGTCGATTTCTCTAGATTTTTCAAATCTATGTGCATATTTCTATATTTACCTCGGCGGTGAAGGAAAACATCGTGAGGAAATCTGCTCGTTTGGGATAGTTTCAGAAACATGTAACCATGATTCAGTTGGTCTTGTTCCTCTGTCAAAGGGTTGCGAAGGTCAGACGGCAGTCGCCTCATTGTAATTACCAGGCTCCCCAAATCCTGAATCATGATCAAAGCGTACCCTGGGCTCCAAAGCCCAGCTTTGGACTCAACCGGGAATTATACTCAAATATGCAGAAGAAGAAGAACTATTAAGGACAGTCATTGTAAAACCATTTATTTACGCAAATCAATTTGTGTATTAATATGTGTAACAAGTGCAATCATTTATAGAAAAGTAATTAATAAACATTAACACGTATAATTACGTGATTAAAAGAAAAAGAAAATAAGGGCAGGCGGGCGGGCGGGTCGGCACAAGTATCGAATAGCGCTCTCAGATTGGTGCAAATGGCCGGTTGCTGTCATGTCGCGCACTCGCGCCAAATCGTACAGTGGCTATTTTCACGATAAAAGAATATGAAGTATTATTTTACATGTTACGTTATAATATATGATGTTGAGTATTGAAGCTTGAATACATAATTTTTGAGGAGCTTGTATTGAAGCCGTAAAACGTAATATGGTGATGAGTTACAAATTTCGTGGCTGAGTTAGTAAATTAGTTTGCAATGTATAAATCAGAAGGACAAGGAAAATTAATTGTTGATATTGACTTGACGCTTTCTTTAACATTTTTAGTTGGCGTTGTAAAGAAGATGAATCAGTTAATTAAAGGCTATGTCAATTTCCCGGTGCTTATTAAGTAAATTAGAAGTTTGCGCGCGTGGCCAAGTAAAAATTCTGTGGCCTTGTTTATTATTTCTCTTTTTTATTTATTTAACTTTATTTATTTTAATTAGTTTTTAAACATTAATTAGAATTTAAACATTGCTTTAGTCAATTTCAAGTTCATAGCTAATAATTTGAGTTTTATTTTTGTGTGTATTTGTGAGTTTTTTACTTCAAAATGGAAAACATCAACAAGGTTCCTACTGAGATTATTCATATGATTCTATTCCATCCATTCTTATGAGGGGGGCTCTAGGCAAGTATCGTTGTACCTATTTTAAGAAATGCGTATAATATATAGAAATGAATATATTTTAAATACTTTCCGTCGTGGGGAGGCCCTGAACGAATATTTATTTTACGTAGTGACAAATAGACTTTCTGGAGCCGCCGCGAATTTTGTAGGGGAACGGGAAAAAAATAATACGTTTTGGTCTCCTCAATCAGCATTTAGACCCACGTACCGAAGAGTGCCTTCTATTGGAACTAGATGCAGTAACTATAAAGAGAAATATACTTAGAATTTTGTCATAGGATTCAAAACATAAGGAGCAATGAGCATTGTAATTGCTAAAATTAATGAAACAATGAATGATGCCAATGTGAGACGGGCTGAACGAATACACCGACACATCACTACTTGTTTTCCTATATAATTTACTATCATATTTAGTTAGGTTGGTCTGGCTGAGAAATGGGTTAACCCTGGAAGACGCATTAAAAACTAGTTTTTTAGATTTTCGCGTTGCATTATAACTATAATGTATCAATACGGGGATTATCACGATATTTATTATGTGAAACAACATTGTGTACTCACATATTTGGCTCGACGTCCAGAGTCCGCTCGTGACCACGGCTGCTGTAACGTAGCCGAAACGTCGAGCCAAATATGTGAGTACACAATGTTGTTTCACATAATAAATATCGTGTTAATCCCCGTATTGATACATTATAGCATTAAAAACTGTTTTAGAAGAACAAAACTTTCAGACATTTAACGAACATAAACAAAGGAACCTTATAAAATTTAATAATAATGTAAATCTGCGTCAACCTAGTTCTCCTGTATTTAATAGTAGACAACCAACAAATAATTGTCTGACAAAGTTTTGGCCAAAATCTAGTACCTAACAACTCTTATTTTACTTCACCAAATATTTCGATGCAATCGCGAACACGTATTGACTTAGTAATCAGTCAGGTACATTACGCAATGATCAGTGGCAAGGCAACAGTCGCCTCACCGGTTAATGCCTGCGCAGCGTAGTATCTTCTTCTTAGTTTGTGCTGCGCAGAGTATTTTGCGGATAATGCACCGCGCAATCCAAGTAGCTCACCATATATATGGTCAGGATGCAACTCTGACGTAACTATGCGAACGGCTAGCTCTAGACAGGTGAATTACACTGATGAGGAAAGTTCAAATGATTATTGTGTAAACAATCGCGAAAACGAAGCCGAACCTTGCGGAGTCTTGCGAATATGACTTGCCTTATGGCCTCTCGCCGATAGCGCAGCCATAATATCAAATTGTAATAAACAATTGAACCTACCTCATATAAATTTGAATATCGGAACTTAGGTCAGTTTTTATCATTAATACACAGAAAAAGCAAACTAATTTTTCAATCACTGTTAATACACACGATAGTAGTAAACACAGCGAAGTGGTAAACATTGTTTTGCCAAACATTTTAGAACATCATAAAAACATAAGTTCTATGTTTAGACAGTTTAGTGTAGACAGTAGGTGTGATGGGCTAATAGGTAGCAATCTTTAAAAAAAGCTCGACGTGAAGATAGACTATAAGTCGCAAATCTTATTTACAAGGAATACGAGTATACCGATATTGTATTTTAGAATTCGTAGTTTGGAGAAATGGTTAGAATACCCGCAGCATTAGTTAGTTGCAACAATAGTCTTGCGTCAACCGTAATTTTTTTAACATTACGGATAATATTATGACGTTACCGGTGACGTCACCTTTCAGAGTAGAGCAGTAAAGTTATGTTACCTAAAATAGACAGTTTATTTACAGAAAACCTTTCAAAATTATGGTTGGAGCATATGAATGAAGAATAAAAGGGAATGACAGGAGATTTATGCATGGAATACAAGGATATATTCTAATGTGAGGATATTCCTTTATCGTTTACAAACCAAGTGAAGCATGAGATTGGGGCGAGAAACAAAGACCTAGTATTTATTAAAGCATATATGTTGCCACCGTCTCAAACGGAAGAAATTCATCCAGGAATCTCACTCTCCTTGGAGTCCACCCGTACATTTAGTCCCTAAAAAGTAGACGCATCCGGGAAACAAAAATGGAGGATGGTTATCGACTACCGAAGACTCTAACGATATAACGTTAGACGATAAATACTCTTTGCCGAACATTAACGATTTGTTTGACATGCTGGGGAAGAGTACCTACTTTACGACCTTGGGCTTGGCCAGTGGCTACCAAAAGCTCGAGGTCAAAAACTCGGACAGAATGAAGACAGCCTTTAGCACACCTTTCGGACGTTATTTTTATTTTTATTTTTGTTTATTTGGAATAACAACAGCCGTTACAATAGCATACATTATTACATTATTAGAAACTACCAAATAAATTAGGCCAAAAAAGTTATTCACAATTTGCTTAAAAAATATTCTTACTTATAATATATCAAGTCTTGACTTTACATTGAACCAGTTGTATACCTAATGCTATAGTTTAAGAACGTTTTGGTTTAACAATCCAAAGAAAAAATGAAATTCATAAGTAAAACAACAAAACAAAGGAAGCTGGTTATCTGCTGAGTAAGTGATTTTATACATTAGTTAGTTATCAAAATTTTAGACAAAAAAGAAAAAGATTACAAACAAACAAAGTACAAAAAAGTAGTTACTTAACGGATTATCTTCATTATAGCCTCTATGAAAGCTCTCTTGTTATCATATATAAACGGGTCCACCTCTGTGAACATTTTATTGTATGAATTGAGAATGCGAGTCAGCACAGCATTTTGTCCATAATTAGTGGTGTGATATGGAACTGCAAAAAGGTTAGTGTGGCGGGTACGTTTCGTAGGTACACAAAAAGCCAGCCTTTCCAAAAGCTCTGGGCAGTCTAGACGTCCGTGCAATACATCAAAAAGGAACCCCATTTCAAGTGCAATACGTCGTTCCTCAAGAGTCAGTAGTTTAAACTCGCGGCAATTGCTTTTGTATTCACTTTTGCCTTTCCGAAATTTAAAGTTTAAATGTTTGATGAATTTATTTGTATTTTCTATCCTGTTTTTGTGTATTGCATAGAATGGTGACCAAATAGGACAAACATATTCCAATATACTACGAACATATGCGTAATAAACAACTTTCAGACTGAGGACAGACGTAAAAGGCTTACAGGTTCGAATAACAAATCCTAAATTTCTGTAGGCCCTGTTGACAATGTTTTCCACGTGGTTAGAGAAAGACATCTTCGCATCTAGGAGCACACCTAAGTCCCGCACGATTTCAACCCTATCAATCACAACGTCTTCAAACTTATAATTAAAAATTATTGGCTTGGTTTTGCGAGTGAAACTTATACACTGACATTTGGATATGCTAATGGTAATATTGTTATTTTTATAATAGGCTAAAAGGTTATTTAGATCCATTTGGATCAGCTCGCAATCTGAAAAAGAACTAACTCGCATAAAAACTTTTTTATCATCAGCATATAGTAGATGTTTGGCATTATTGATACAGTTGGAAATATCATATATATAAGCGTTGTAGAAGAGAGGGCCGAGATGAGAACCTTGCGGGACTCCTGAGGGGATAGTTATAAAATCTGAGCGATAGCCACCGAGTACGACGGCTTGCGAACGATTTGAAAGATATGAGACCACCCACCTCAGCAAGTCCCCATGAATCCCCAAGAGTTCCAACTTTCTTACCAATATTGAGTGGTCCACGCGGTCGAACGCCTTCTCAAAATCGGTATAGATTACATCTATCTGACCTCCGCCTTCCATATGTTCCAGTACATAATTTGTAAACAATGCTAGGTTAGACGCTGTGGAGCGACCCTTAAGAAAGCCATGCTGTGAAGTGTTGATACCCCGAGAAATTGTCTGATAAATTCCATCATAAATTACCTTTTCGAAGACTTTAGCGATGGTGCTTAAGATAGAAATCGGTCTATAATTGGTTATGTTAGATTTAGATCCCTTCTTGTGTATAGGTATTATAAGAGCTTTTTTCCAAACCGAGGGAAACATGGCCTTCTTAAGTGAGTTTTTAAAGAGGATATATATTGGATAAGCCAAGGTTTTCGAGCAATTGGCCAAGAACAGAGGAGGTATTCCATCAAACCCTGCTCCCTTGGACTTATCCAGTTTACAGAGAAGTTTTTCAATTATGGAAGGTGAAATGTCAATATTAGAAATAGCATCATTACAAGAAATATTGTGAGAGGAAGAAACGGAAGGATTATTATTATAAGATCGGGATGCAGTAAAAACACTCTCGAAAAATGTATTAAACGCATTGCAAATCTTCTGCCCCTCGGAGAATTTTTCATCATTGTAAGAGAATTCTTTAGGATAACTGGAACATTTTTTCTTAGACTTAACATACGTCCAGAAGTATTTAGGGTTGTGTCTTACAATTTTCTCAGCTTTACCAGTAAAATCCTTAAAACACTGCGATTGAACAGCCTTCACTCTATCTCGTAGCAAGGAAAACTCATCATAGTCTCGGGGGTTTTGAAAGCGTTTCCACTTCTTGTGCATTTTATTTTTGTTGGATATAATTTTAATTAAAGCGCGACTATACCACTTAGGGTAATGTGATCTACTAGAAGGGGAGCCAGATAACGGTATAAAAAGATCACAACACTCTTGCAACGTCTCATAAAAAGCACTAACGTCATCCTCGATTGATTCTAATGTGAAAATACTTTGCCAGTCAATATTACTTAAGTACTTATTTAGTTCTTCGTAATTTCCTCTGTGAAACATGTAACGCGCATTATTTTTTTCTTTAAATGTATTATATTTTAAGTCCAGAATATCTATAATGAGTGGGGGGTGGTAGACATCTATTTTTGTTAATGGTTGGGCAGGCTGAATGATATTTAAGGGAAGATTACTGAAACAAAGATCTAAAATATTATTTTTCGAGTTCGAAATAAAATTGTATTGAAGAAAGCCTAGAAAATGAAGCTGGTCTAATAAATTTGCGGCACAGGTTTGTAACTCAGTACTCCCCTGTTGTATAGTGTACCCGTCCGCTTCCCATTTTATGATAGGGAGATTAAAGTCACCTACTAATAAACAGTGACAAGATGGATTTTTATCTAATAGGTTAGAGATATTTTCTAAAACATTATCGATGCGCGCAGAGAATCCGCCATGGTTTGGTGGCGTATAAACAATAATGATAAATAGATCACATAGTGACGTCAATGAAACCGCCGGTATTCGCACGCAAAGAGATTCAGCTGTGTCGCTTTTCCACTCATCCACCCTTGACGCTCTGAGTTCCCTGCGAGCACCAACCATCACTCCTCCACCGCCCCCCTTACCGCACAAAGTCAAATCCCTGTCACATCGAAAGACATCGTATCGCGCATCACAGACCTCACTGTCCAAAACATCACTCTGCAACCATGTCTCTGTAAGTAATAAAATATCATAATTCTCAGCAAGTATATTATTATAAAGGTTTAAACATTTAGTACGAAGTCCTCTCACATTCTGATAATATATCAACAAGTTATTAGAAGCCATTTTTAGTTTTATTTGCAAGACCAAACATTGTTATCAGTGCGTAATACCTAAACATAAATATTGTGAGAAGGTACATTGTGCAGGTATATGTTAAGTACATGTACCTGTAAGTGAGCAACCAAAGCTGCTGCGCTATAGGGAACGCGGCCGCGGCCGCCTCGCTTCTCAATTCATTCCGAGTGACCGGTCGCTCGTGCGCACACGTACCGCACAGCGCGCGGTTCGAGTCCCGCGTAATACACACGCACATATTATGTTCCAGTGTGAATGGGTTACTGAGATTTAATTTGTCGTAAATACATAAATTTAAGAGAACCGTCATAGAAACATGCCCTTTTTTTTTACATAGTTGATTAATGGAGTATTTTGCATGAGTAATAAAATCAATACAGGTTAATGTCAGAAAGCAAGCATTGAAGATAATCGTTCTAAATTTAACAATGGTTACATAGGAGGAGGTTAGTGATATTTTTAAAAAAACACTTTTATAACTGTTTGAACAATGAAATAAATAGGAAATTAAAATTAAAGTACGTAGTCACTTAAGTGCTACTAAGGAGTCCATATCCTTTACCCGGATAGCATCGGTTTTGTCGTTTTTTCGCAAATAAATTTGTCCGTATTTAACCCAGAAGAATGCGTAGTTTTTGTCCTTTGCAGCACGTCTGGTCGCCGCATACAATTGCTTAGTTTCTGGGGCCAAATGTTCGGAAACATAGATTTGCCGAGTTTCGCCTGGTAAGCCGATGTGGCGTGTGTTAAGCTTATAATTTTTTTGCTCTTTCTTAAACCGATGCACAGCCGATAACAATGCGTCGCGAAGGCGAGGTGACGTTAAGGTAACAACAATGTTGCGAGGGCGCTTTGAGTTGTTGTCCATTTTTGCCACTCGACGGCATGCGTGAATATCAGAGTCGGCTATGGGATGCTTTATTGTGGTGCATAGTGTTTTAAACTGGGTTAGGATGTCTTCATTCCGATCCTCGGGTACACATTGCACCTCAATATTTCTGCCAAGCGATTGTTTTTCAATTACAGAGCATCTACGACGCATCAATAATATTTCATTATTCAACTGGCTCTGTTCGGATTGAAGTGTCTTGATCATGTCGTCTTTCTGGGAAATGGTGCTTTTGAGATCTTTTACCTCGTTCATAATAAATTCTGTTGTTTTAGAGAATTCGTTTCTTAATTCGGTGGCTATTTTACTCATCTCCGTATTAATTAAATCCTTCACTTCTTTGATTAGCACTTTACGAGACTCGATCATTGCTCCAGACGTAGGGGACAACTTTTGGTCGAGCAATTTACTGATACTATCCAAAGTTATAGCGGTGCTCGGCTTCGATTTATCACTATACGGCGAAAGAACTGAGGAAGAGGATGACGAAGTTTCCTTGTCGCGCCGTCTTCGAGAAACATTAGTGCATGAGGGGCATTTCAATGCGGAGAGCTGTTCAGAGCTGAGCTCGCTCGCTTTATTTACCATCCCAAAGTTTAGACATTCTAGACAGTAAAATGATTCGCATGTGTTGCATTTCAACGAGTTATCGTTATTCAGCATAATTTTGCACCCTGCACAATTCATGATGGGACACTATCTTCTCAGAAGCAAATTGAATCGACGAACGGAGCGCGCCTTCTGTATCGGTATAACTATGAGAACAGATGGGCACCGGGCGCAATGACTCACGCGAACGTCGCAGTGCACGCAACTATGACCCGTTCGCGTCACACGTAACCGCGAAAGTCACACGCACTACCTATGACGGACACGTCAAAATGTTGAAGATGAACACTGTTTGAATGCACAATATTTTGATGATATCTTGAGAATCACGAAACTTAGATATTGGCACTGTTTTGAATATACTGTATCAGGACACCAGCTACACAATGGGACCTTTTTTAGAACGCAAAACGTAATGTTTACTTGAATTATGAATAAATTGTTAGAGAGGCTCCAAAAACGTGGTATTCGCTTTGGCGTCAAAGACTATCCCACTGTTATGAATTCAATAGACTGCCGTTTGGTTTAAAGACAGCTCTTGCCACTTTTCAAAGGGCAATGGACAACCTTAGAGGCTTCCAGGCTATATATTGCCTGGTATAGTTGGATGACGTCATCATATTTGGCAATAGCCTCTCTGAGCACATTTTTAAATAAAAAGCTGTTTTTGATAGGTTCCGTCAAACAAACCTTAAAGTTCAACTAGGACCAACGTAATAATAGTTTCGAGACTTGTAAAAGGCTGCTGCCAAACGCACCGCTACTACATTTCCCGGACTTTTAAAAACCCTTCGTCTTAACAACGGACGCGTCCAACTTTGCGATAGGAGGCGTTTTGTCCCAGGGTCCATTAGGTTCGGATAAGCCTGTAGCCTATGCGAGCAGGACGTTAAGCAACACAGAGGGTAGATACAGCAAAATAGAGTAAGAGCTCTTGGCTGGTAACTGGGCGGTGAAGCATTTTAAACCGTATTTATACGGAAATAAGTTCATTATTTATACGGATCATAGGCCGTTAGCATAGTTCTATTCTCTGAAACAAATAGCAAACTCACACGCTGGAGATGGCGCTTATAAGAGTATGACTTTGATATTACGTATAAAAAGAGGCCGCAAAACACTTATGCAGATGGTAAGTAGGTATGTAAGTAAGTAAGTAAGTAAGAATGTATGTTAACTATCATCGGATAGTTAACATAAA
This sequence comes from Marasmia exigua, assembly GCA_019059595.1. NCBI lineage: Eukaryota > Metazoa > Arthropoda > Insecta > Lepidoptera > Crambidae > Marasmia > Marasmia exigua. The sequence continues at coordinate 16,837,978 of CM032477.1, read as the reverse complement.
TAAATAAAATAAATTAACGCTACGAGCACATTCAATATCAAATAGGGAACACGAAGGCATTCCTATATTAAACATAGACATTGACACAAAACCTAAACAAATTAGTCTATAAATGGTTCATGGATAAGTTTAGTCGAAAATATTTCGAAAAAAAAAACAGAAGATTTTCGAAGTTCATATGCCTCTGAACAAAGAGCGTATAAAATTAAGGACTTTAAGGAATCATTGAAGCCAAAATAACGAAGTAATGAAGTCGGTTAAAAAGTGACTAAAGAACAAGTTTTATGATTACAACCGAATTTGGTGTAAGGACTATAAGTTTATTTTTAGCATTTGTAATTATTGTAAAATTTAAATAAATATTTGTATTTTGGTTTATATTTTCACAGGAATTGTAAGCATTATCAATCGTTCCACTTAAGATCTTGCTTACTGCTATATTTATTAGGTATAAATATTAGAACATAAGTTAGTTATAGTTGAATTGATTTGTAATAGAAATAGAAAGCTGCGTAATTTAAATAAATTATATATTAAATAAATCTCGTGCCGTGTCCACTTCATTCGCTCGCAATCGAACCCAACCTTCCTCCCCCCACCTTCGGAAGGCGCATTCTTATCTACTGAGCTACCATCGCTCACGATATATATTATGCTTTATTATTTTTTTAATTATCCTATGGGTTAAATAAAAGAAAGTTTTCTTTCTCAAGGTCCATGTATTTACCAAGCCTTCGTATTATTTTACGCTATCAACTTTTCCAGGGAACATTGATAATTCTTAAAACCTAATTAAGTTAATCGATAATATAGATCACATTATATTTTATCAATAATAAACTATACAAAAAGCAAAACTTTGGGCTCTCCATATAAAGCCACTATAATATCAACCGTGAAAACATTGAGTGATTTCTAAATAGTCATTGTAATGTAAACAAAACAGTTCAAATACTAAATAATAGATTGGCGACACCCTCACTACAAGAAGGGCTTAAATTGAACTGAACGGCTTTTATATAGGTTAACATATTTACAAATTTAAAAGTTGGTCATTATTCCCTAAAAGCATAGAAGTTCAATTTTGATCATGGCCGAGCTAATATAAACCCCTCCTCCCTTATTATTACAAATCGCGAACTAAGGATTACCAAACTCGTGCCCCGAACATTGCTTGTTGGAACGTGATGACACCTTATAGCAAATCGGGATCTAAGGTGTTAAATCGGGTTATAAGGTGGCTCGGGTCAAAGGCCACATTACTGGCGTGGCTTGCTTGGCGGGGTGTAATATTTATGCATTCAATCAAACAGTACATGCCGAAAAGACCATTAAATATTTATGATGCTCTGCAAATCTCTGTTTAAATTTTTTCTGCCACTTTTGCTGGCCAAATATAGTAGTATTTATGAACTAAAAGAGCTATTTAGTTTTCTGCACCTGCCAACTAAAAAGACCCCTTGTCATGAGTGGCGCCATACGTAAAGCCCTGTATTCCACTCAAAGATTTAGACTCACCCTCTTATTACAATTAAAGATAGTCCCGGAACAAAACTCCTCCCAGCCCCAGCCATTACGTTATAACTTTCACGATTTGTAATGGGGGGGGGGGGGGGGGGGGGTAGTCTTAGTAACCGATAACAATAGTAGGAGTCGTTGGATAGTCGCCCCTTATTAGGGCTGAACTAGTATATTTTATGGAACACAGTTTTCATATTGTCAACTGGGGTAACAGTGAACATTGTTGGTCAGTCTGGATTTAGTTTAAATAACTAGTGTTAGTTAACCAAGGCTTAGGACATGTGCAAGGGTAAACATTAATGTAGGAATCGGGGTGGGAGACGCTACGTCAATCCGCGCTATGATTTTTAATCTAAACGAAAAAATGTCAATGTTAAGTACGAATACATTTTTATTTCTTTTGACAAATGAAAATGTATGAGACTTGACTAATTTAGTCCACATTACTAAAAATTAGAGTATATTCGATGACTTATAGTTATCTCTATAAATTACTAAGCATATTTATTGAGTTACTTACATAGAAAATATGCCGTAATATAAGCGGATCCAGCTTTGGCACCAGAGAGGGCACATAAATTGATTTCGTTATAGGTGTAAGAGAGGAAATCAAATTTTCGATAAGTTCGTTCCCGAATAATGTGTTTGCGTTGCGTCAAATTTATTAAATATTTTAAGTATGTACCATTTATTAATAAAACCCCCTCTGCGTCCTCCTGGACTATGCCAGGGGGAGGGGGAGGGGGGAGTCATGACCCCAGGAACCCTCCTCCTGGATCCGCCCCGTAATACATAATACTTCATAAATGATTCAAACTTTGGAAAGATACATTTTTACCAGGTCTAACTACAATATTAAAAAAAAACAACATCAAAAAGTATTTGTGTCGCGTGCGAAAAATCCGCAAGATGGCGTACTATAGGCCTGAGGTCGATCTACAAGGTGATTAGGTATTTTTAGACATATGTCAAATTGTCAATTAACGAATAAACAGCCAATGATGTTGGAACTCGGTTCAGGCACGTCATCTAGCGGATATTTCACACGCGATAGCCCCCCATTACAACCACTCAAATAACACCCCACTTTGTTCCTATTTACCCCAGTTGACCCTACCTACCTATAGTCAGTTCAATTGGAATCAGAGTCCATGTGATTTCTGTAGTTGCGGCGGGCCTTTTTGACCCGCTGCCTAAACTTGACGGCCTGGTAGTCCGGGTCGTCGGACACGTCGGCGCCCGGCGGCGCGCGCGAGCTGCTGCCCGCGCCCGTGCCTATGCCGCTGTCCGGCGTGCCCAGCGCGTCCGGCGTGCCCAGCACGTCCGGCGTGCCCAACGCCTCCTGGGCCGGCCAGAGACTACTCTCGGTGCTGCAACTGCTTTCTAGCTCGCTCTCGTTCGTTTCGTTCATAAGTCGCGCGACCGTCCTATTGTAACCTAATTTGGGCGATAACCTCTCGGCTACCGACGTCGCTCGTTCACTGGGCTCCTTAGGCGGGGGCGACTCGCTCGAATCTGAGCGGTGTAAACTTAACCTACCATTCCGCCGTACTCTTCTCAAGTTCATCCTTAGCCGACTCTCCGGGGGCGGTGAGGAGTTGTTGCTGCCGGTATCCGGGGGCTCCACCCGCAACGAATCCCCCAACGAGTCTCGGGAGCCGTTGATCGGCGTGGGGATGATGCTGAGGAGGTTCGCCGGAATGCTCTGATTGCCGTTCTGGTTCCTGGGTGAGATCGGCCGGCTCCCGACGGACTGGTCGTCGTCTGAGTCGACTTCGGCTATTCTAAATAGTGCGGATGTGCTTTGGCCCCTATAGCCTGCAATAAATAAAATATTGCTTATTAATTCAGTTTTCAAATGGGATACCTGATACAGTATATAGTATAGATACAGTATAGTTTGAAAATTCGTTGAATATACTTATTTTATTATTGATAAATGATAATTACCTGTGCTTGTACTTGGCAGTGCTAAATTCTCGTCATTATCAAAACTTGGAAAATTATCACTACTGTCTTGTGCTAATGACCCTCCTGTAACATTAGAAAATTAATTATTATTTTGGATTTTTCAATAAATCTTTAAAATTAGTACAAAATATTTTTGCGAGTACAACATACCATTACTTCTTAAATTCATAATTTTCCTATAACTAGTGACTTTGCTTTTTCTTTTTGAGGTTCTCGTCAGGTTCATTCGCCTGCGAAGTGGCCTGATAATCTGCAACCAAGAATTTAAAATGAAGTTCACACAACAACACTCACTAGCGTACTTATTTAGTTTACGTAATCAAATATCTGAGTATAGTCTTTTCTCAAACATGTACGAAAATTCGAACATTATTTTGAAAACCTTTGAGATAAATCGATACTGCTGAATTGAGAAAAACAGGCCAACAAAATCGCCTGAAAATCCTTAGCCGGCCACTGGCAGCGGCCAGATAAATATGAAAACTGAGGCGCGTAGCGTGACACTATTCTTGTTTATTTACGATTCATTTTATTGTACTATTACAGAGATTAAAATATCACCGAATGTCATCAGTGTAGCCAGACTATCCTTAAAATATGTCTACTTAAACGACCTACTATTTTAACGAAACATTTTTAATTTAATATTTATAAATCATTCATGAATGGACAACATTTCAAATTTTTAACATGTCCATATTGTTTTTTTATATGAAAGTAGACATAAAATGAACAGACCCATATTTTTTCTTTTTTCAAAATTTGTCCATTTTCATGCATAAAATAATTATTGAAATTCTTTTTATTCTAAATAGACGTAAGCGCCAAATGACGTCATCGGACGGCTGAATACAGCGATATTCCTTTGCTTATCATTGTTTTCATAAAAAAAAGGTATTACTGTCAAAGGTAAATAATACTAGTGTCAACATTGTCAACGTCATTCATACATTCAACGTTGACAAGTTGTCTTTTTTTTTGACAGTTACATGTCATGAGTTTGGCATAACGTAAATTTAAAACTATAATGTGCTAAGCAAAGAAATATTTTACATTCTGCCGTCCGATGACGTCATCTTACGTTTTTTAGTTTTTAATTTTTTTCTCAGTAAATAAGCAATATAAAAAATGAATAAATATATATTCGAGCAGCGGAAAAGTAAACAAAGAATTGGTATTTTTTGTTTCAGAGCTTAGCAATTTTGAAATGTTGTCCATTGAAAAAAGTCAAAATATGTATAATAAATAACCCTGGGCGTCTAATGGCTGAAATGATGATGATGGTATAATAATTTAAGAAGTCCTTTTTCAAAAAATTCATCTTATCCATACATTAATCCAGAGCTGTTCCGTTTTATATGAAAACATTATATAGAACAGCCGTCATTACTATCATAATTTCGTAAGAATGGGGGCTATCGTGTGTGAAACATCCGCTAGATGGAGTATTATAGGACTGAGGTCCATCCATATACAATGTGACTGCTCATTTTTAAACTGTCAAAATGTCAATTTGACCAACTAAACAAAAATTTACCCCATCTAGCGTATTTTTAAACGTGACTTTTAAACTGTCAAAATGTCAATTGGACCAACTAAATAAAAAATTACCCCATCTAGCGTATTTTTAAACGTGACTTTTAAACTGTCAAACTGTCAATTGGACCAACTAAATAAAAAATTACCCCATCTAGCGTAATTTTAAACGTGACTTTTAAACTGTCAAATGTCAATTTGACCAACTAACAAAAAATTACCCCATCTAGCGTATTTTCCACACGCGATAGCCCCCAGTATAATACGTTCTTCTTCTTCTCATTTCATTTGTGGCAATCCACTTCCCGACTGAGAATTACTGTTGCCATTATCATGTTTTAGATTTTAGGCGTTATTAAGCGGGACAACTCGTCAGGAAAACTTTCAAGTGATAATTTGACCAAGTGCGTAGTCAACAGTCGAAGACAGTCAAAGTCTCAGTCACTCAAAAAAACAGAGGACTACTCTTAACTAAATTACAAGTTTTAAGACCCTATTAGGTCCAAGCAAGTTGTTCACGTTACTGCTCACTCGTCACAAAATAGCTGTGTTAAAAACCATACAATTCAACGATTCTTAAATTAATATCAATTTGTGGCACTTCACTGCATAAAACAACACCATATTTGTACACTAAAACGACTAAATACTAATTTCAACCCTTTGAATTGCATCAACTGATACAACTCGTTCTACTACCCTCCGCAGAATCCTTAAAGTACGTTTTTCAAATCCTCCTTAGCGTGTTCACTCTTGACAGAGTGGTCGTGGTTGACGATTTTCGTATGCTGATGCGGCTCGCGCGATGTGTCTCCACATATTAATCTCAAATGCAACCTAATAATTACTACCTTAATATATTTTCTAATTACTGGTAACTTTATTGCGACATTGTAGCTCCCCTGTCAATGTCATTGAAATGCCTTCTGATCTTGGTCGGTTTGTAGTCTGTGTAGGTATTAAGTTCAGAAATCAATTTAAAAATATAAAAGTAGTTGTAGAAGGAGTTTTGGCTATGGTCTATAATATACAGTTTTAGATATCTCGTAATCCTTACTCCTTACTAATATTATAAAGGCGAAAGTTTGTTTGGATGGATGTATGGATGGATGTTTGTTCCTCTTTCACGCAAAAACTACTAAACGGATTTTAATGAAACTTTACAGTAATGTAGCTTATAGATCAGAATAACACATAGGCTATAATTTATAAAGATATTGTGTGAATTGTCCATTAAACGCAGACGAAGTCGCGGGCAAAAGCTAGTTTTGAATAAATAACGAAATAAGTATAGATAGATAGAATTAATTTATTCCAACTTAAAGTCATACATGTCATTATTATTGAAAATTAAATTATATAATTATAATTTTTGTGTTTCTTGTGTCTAATTGTTTGCTCATTAGTTAGCAATTGAATCATTGCACAATGATCCAGGTACCGACAGTCAAACCTACGCGAGAACATGTTCAGGATGGTGTTGGGGCTGCCCCACACCCTGCGCACTTAGGATATGTGCATATGTGCACCGCTTCCTCAGCGTCGTATAAAAACAATCGACGCGCCACTCAGCAAACATCCCCGAAGCGCTGCAGTACCGAGGCAGCTCCATCAGCATCCTGAACGCATTATTGTATTGTACATGAAGGGTTTTAAGCTACTTCTGGGTACATGGCGCATGTATTTCCTAATTCCTTCAATATGGATTCCTTCAAACGATGCGTGAAGAAGCATTTCGCGGGCCAGTACGGCGGTGCCAACGGAGGTGATGCCTTGCCATCGTTTCCGTTGTAATTGCTACTTGGGATCTTCTATTGCTTACCATCAAGCTGAGGAGAGCCAATACAGGGTGTATCTGTGAACATTTACATCCCTTTAACCACGTGTTCTATCAACCATTCTGAACAACATTTGTTCTATGACTTTTGGAAATTCGCATAAAAAATGTCTACTTCTCATACAAAGGCGGTCACGTGACTTGGTCATTTCGTATGGGAAGTCAAAAAAAAATTCGACTAATTTCGAAAAGTCGTACAACAAATGTTGTTCAGAATGGTTGATAGAACACGTGGTTAAAGGGATGTAAATGTCCCCAGATACACCCTGTATACTGAGCCTCTATAAAAAGAAATGTCACTTACAGGCTGCACGTGTAGAATGACGTACAAAATGTTCTAAACAGAGTAATTTTGACGCCATCAGAACAACGAGCAAACCTGCGCGCAATCATGTTAGCCCTGTATAAATCATGTTGAGAGAAAGCCCAAAATCACCAATAGCGTTCCAAATTTTAAATCATTCTTTCGGTGTAATGTTGTCAATGGACAACATTTCATATTTTTAACATGTCCATATTGTTTTTTTTATATGAAAATAGACATAAAATGAACAGACCCATATTTTTTCTTTTTTTCAAAATTTGTCCATTTTCATGCATAAGATAATTATTGAAATTCTTTATATTCTAAATAGACGTAAGCGCCAAATGACGTCATCGGACGGCTGAATACAGCGATATTCCTTTGCTTATCATTGTTTTAATAAAAAAAGGTACTACTGTCAAAGGTAAATAATACTAGTGTCAACATTGTCAACGTCATTCATACATTCAACGTTGACAAGTTGTCTTTTTTTTTGACAGTTATATGTCATGAGTTTGGCATTTCGTAAATTTAAAACTATAATGTGCTAAGCAAAGAAATATTTTACATTCTGCCGTCCGATGACGTCATCTTACGTTTTTTAGTTTTTATTTTTTTTCTCAATAAATAAGCAATATAAAAAATGAATAAATATATATTCGAGCAGCGGAAAAGTAAACAGAGAATAGGGTATATGACTAAGCTCAAGGTTTTACAAAATTTAAATATTTTATCAAAATATAGGTCAATATGTGCCAATAGCAAAAATTCTCAATTAAAAATATTACGTCTAGCCGGTTTTATGGTCATTCAAAGATTCATGGGCAAGTCCATTTTAAAACTATGAAATTATTAAAAAATAATTATACCATTAAATAACCCATACAATTTGCACCAATTATTATAATATAACCATTGACATAAACGAAACATTTGATATAGCTACCATACAAAATTCAAATGAAATGCATACAAAATACTCAAGTGTGACGTCACATCTTAGTAGCCATTTGTAGGGAGCGTTTTGGGTTTGCCCAAAATAATGTGATTTTAAAGTTGTGATATCTTAGGTGGTTTAAATGAGAATCAAGTGATTTTTTCAACGATGTTTCTATCATTGAGAGGTCTTTTGATTGCGATAATAAAAAAAAATAGTCATGTACCGTATTGGTATTTTTTGTTTCAGAGCTTAGCAATTTTGAAATGTTGTCCATTGTTGGATGGCGCAGTAATGTACTATTAGCGTTTACAAACTCACCCTGCCAGTATTCCTAAATAACGCGTGCGCCGGCTCATCCGAGTCCGTCCGCTCGCTGCTCGGCGCGGAGAGCGCGCGCGGCGCGTGCGCGTGTGCGTGCGCGTGCGCGTGCGCGTGCGCGTGTGTATGCGCGTGCGCGTGCGCGTGTCGCGGCGCGTGCGGGCGCGGGTGCGGCGGCGGCGGGCGGCGCGGGCCGCGCGAGCGCCGCGTGGAGCGCTTGCCCTAAAAATCAAATCAATAATATACTCGTAAATAGATAATAAATTAGACGGCCCGTTTGGAACAGTGGTAGTGAACGCTGCCTTTGGTCCAAGGGTTGCGGGTTCGATCCCCGCACAGTACAAACATTTGTGTGCATGAACGTGTCTGTTTGTATTGGTCTGGGTGTTCCCTGTTTCCCCACTTGGCAAAAGGAGAATGTTCACTAATTTTATATTTTAGCTCTCCTTAAGCTCTCCTTAAGTATGTATTTACAAAAGAAAAGTATTATACGTATATATTTGTGATCCCACTGTTGATTCTGATATCCGTAACACAGGTGCTTGAGCTACCTATCTCGGAGTCAGATCAATGTATATGATGTTGTGAAATATTTAATTATTTATTTATACATCTCATAAATGGAGAATCATCGTCAGCCCATTTAAGTCCCCACTGCTGGGGAACGGGCCTCCCTCAATCACATGAGGGGTAATTGCCATACTCACCACGCTTGGCAGACGGGTTGGCGAGGGTTTTGATATAAATGCAGAGTTTTCCTTCTCTGGGTGCTGATGATCATGCCAGCAGCTTTACCTTAGTCGCCTTTTACGACACCTCGGTAAGAGTGAGGGTGGCCTATTCTACTCTGCCGGGGACCACATGGCACTTGGCAAAAGGAGAATGTTCACTAATTTTATATTTTAGCTCTCCTTAAACTCGGTTGAAAATAAAACCTTTAATTTAAAGAATTACTGCGATACGTCGTGTAGTTTCCGAGACATTTGATTTCAAAATACACGGGTTGTAAAGTGACGTCATCGCCGTACCCGTACTTCGCCACACTAGCTCAGACCACTCGCGTGTCCCGATAATACGTTGCCCGTATCTCTATCAATAATATTACGATACATCGTGTATTTCCCGAGATACATAATTTAAAAAAAAGAGTTTTACGGTGACGTCACAATACTAGCGCATGCCTGCAATTTGTAATGTTCTGTAAATACATTAATACTTGGTCTTTTTTGATGAAACAAAAACTTGTGTATATGTATAGATATTAACTCTACTAGGACCATATTTTCAAGTGATTTTGTACAACAATTAATATTCTCCATTCGTCCCATCGTCCATCATACTGGGGTGTAGCGTGGGCATAACGTTCATTACATGAATGTTTGTCCCCACCCGGGACAAACATTCATGTAATGAACGCTTGTGTATGTTTCGTATCTGGGTGTAATATTTGTATTTAATTTTTAAGTATATTTGTAATTCCTCTGTTGTCTGATATCTGTAACGAGTACGCTGGACGAAGGTTTCGCCCAACATACTCACCTCCGTCTAAGAAGCTCTGCTGCCCAGATAGTGCCAAATACTCCCCAAGAAGAAAAAAGGTGCTCTAATAACTCCTGAGTTATTGGCTTCATTCAGTGCTCTATTAAAACTATGGCTATAATTACGTATTTATAAGAGCACTTTTTTTTTTGCATTCATGATATATCAGGCTTCCATGTATTCCAGGAACCTAAGTAGTCATGCTCACTCAAATGTCTCTGAGGTGGTGGCGCTATGTGGCGGGTCATTACATTCCCTCTAATATGGTTGAGTGAAATGATGGCTGACACATACGTCATACTTGTGAACAGGTGCCACCTTTGGGGACTGGTCTGCTTCGGTTTACCTCATAATATTTATTTTATTAATATTTCCTTTATTTTATTTTGTGTAACAATTGAACTGTATGGCTTGGTATGATGATGACACAACATTGTATGAAAGTTTGGCGATTAAAAAGAGTAACTGGCGAGTTTCTTGCCGGATCTTCTCGACCAGAAACAACTTTCTGAGCCGGTAGTAGAATCGCATTATGTTTATTTATTTCTTTAGTATATTTTATGTATCAACATATATATATATGTATTAACATGTAAATTATACATAAGTACTTATAAATAGTTTTAAGTCATTCAAATGTATGACGATTTGTAAGTGCTGTGTACAAGCCTATGCAAATAAAGAATTATTTGACTTTGACTTTGACATGGTGAGTATGCTGGACGAAAGGACACCATACATTGACCTGATTCCGTGCTTAGTAGCTTAAGCACTTGTGTTACAGATATCAAACAAAAGAAGAATTACAAATATAATAATTAAATACAAATATTATACCCTGATACTAAACAAACACAAGAGTTCATCACATTAATGTTTGTCCCATGTGCAAATAGAATAATAATATTTTTGTCACAGTTAATTAAAAATTAAATTAATAACAACCTTGGCGCTGGTGCCGGTGGGGCACTTGCCCGGCGACTTGCCGAGCGACGTGCGCGACTGTTTGCTCCGTCTGGAAACACAAACTGTAAATTTAAATCACAATAATAAATTAACCCCATATGAGTGAGCGTGGTTGCTCAGTGGATAAGAACGTGCGCCTACTTAACGAGAGGACCTAAGTTCAAATCCGAGCTCTGGATTTATCAAATCTATGTACCTACATAGATTTGAACATACAGTAGGTACATCTTCCAACTATAAACTATAATAAACTCAGCAGTGAGGAAATACCTCGTAAGGAAAATTACCCGTTTTGAATAGTTTCAATTTTTTTTTTAATTCAATTCAATTTATCTTTATCTCTTCCACAATATAGTTAATGATACAAGTCCAATAATACAGATGACATATTTATACTTTAACTACATATATTGTGGGAGACTGACGTCTGTACTCCAAAGCGACAACCTAGAAAAACATGCTATGATAATGATAAATATAACCAGTTACAAGAAAAGACATTCTTAACATTTTGTTAGCTCACGAAAGGGAACTAAGGGCGGATCCAGTCCAGCGGATTATTCCAGGAGGGCCCAGCGCAGGGGGCATTTTATTAATAAGTAGGTACAGTGGCGGACACATCAAGCTTTACAAAACTGTCAAATTTCTTCATTCGATTATAAACCTTACATTGTTACACATTAAGTTCGAAATCGATTGGGGAAATTTGACAGCATTGTATAGCTTGACCTGTCCGCCACTGTACATACATACATATAAATATTTAATCAATTTAATATGCTTGTACTGTAATATACTGCAACTACATTATTAATAAAATACCTATTTTTACTTGTATCTATTATTATCAAAATTTAATTAAAACTTCTTATGACTATTTGACCCCGCTAGCCTCATAGTTGGATCCGCCCGGTTCTCTCTGTCATACATTAGGAGATAGCCATATTAACAATAAATAGTTGAGGAAGTGTCAGCGTTGTCAGACGTCTCACTTTTAGTCATCATCATCAGCTCATTTAAGTCCCCACAGCTGGGGCGCGGGCCTACCTCAATCACATGAGGGGCAATTGCCATACTCACCACGCTTGGCAGACGGGTTGGCGAGGGTTTTGATATAAATGCAGAGTTTTCCTTCCACTGCCACTTTTAGTAGTGGGATATAAAACATCCAAAAGACTTGATAAGTTATACATACCTAAGAGATCCTCTTTTTTGAGATCGGATATTTTTGGAATACCGCGACGCCACCAGTCGCGCCAGGCGGTTGGGACACCGTTGGCTGCGGCTCCCATTTGTGTTTGCTACAGATGAAACATGAAATAAACACTTGTAATAAACAGTGCTGCATAAATAATGGAGGGTAGTAAAAGGCGTGATTTTAGTTTCAAGGAGAAAAGACACAACTATGTTTTGTCATACATCATCATCATCAGCCCATTTAAGTCACCACTGCTGGGGCACGGAAAAAAGGAGGATTTTTTTGCATGTCTGATCAGACAGAAAAATCGAGGATTTTTTTTGTGATGAAGTAGCAAAAAGAAAATCAAATTCGATATAAGTAGACTTGTACCACTTTTCACAGGACGCACAGAGTTATTTGTTCGGGAAAGTAACTTTTCAATTACACTACTTACTTACTTACTCCGATGGCTCAACGATCCAAAATTAGTCTTGGCCTCCGATACGATTTGCGTCTATACTCACACTCGTGGGGTGCGAGTATAGACGCAAATAGTGTGCGAGCGAGAAGTGAATAGATGCGCCGCCATTTCTGATCCCATTCTTTATCCGCACAGGTTGTACAGAAAATTATTAAATGTATATATTTGTAATTCCGCTGCCGATGTTGGTTCTGATATATGTAACACAGGTGCTTGAGCTACATATCTCGGAGTCAGATCAATGTATGTGATGTTGTGATATATTAGTTAATGTATAGTTACAGCGTTTAGGCGGTAGAGGCAGCAGGTCCACGACGATCTGCTCGCTGTCGGAGGAGTCGGAGCCGTTGTCGTGCAGCGTGCCGCCGGACGACGACGCGTCCAGCGAGTCCGTCTCCTCCGCCAGGCACTCCAGCTCGCGCTGCACCAGCGAGTCGAAGTACGCCATCATGCGCGGGTCCTCGCTGGTCGACTGCTCGGCGTAGTTGTGCGAGATGTACTGGAATGGAATAATAATATAACGCACCCTTAGTAAAATACCGACCTAACTCAAAATTTTAATATGATGCTAAGTGAAAATAGTATCGGCTAAAATCCAGGGATGAAAGGTCATCTAACAACAATTTTGAGTTAAGTAAATAGGTACACTCACATATGAACACGAGATGAAATTTGAAGTGCGTTATTTACTCAAGACTACTCAAGAATAAATTGCAAACAATTGCTATAAAAATATCAACAATTTTGAGTTAGGTCGGTATTTTACTAAGGGTGCGAATTAATATATATTTATTTATTTATTACGTCCACTTACAATTTATGCATTATAAAATATCGTAACACATTAATTCTTAGAAGCATGCTAAATACATAAATCAGTTACAAGTAGACACCTCATGCCATTACAGAGTACTTGATGCAGTTACATTTAAATAGGTAGTTGAAATAAAATTACGGTAACAATATATATATAAATCTACAATAAAATACACAATCACACAGATAAAAATAGGCCGACAGTGAGCTAGCTAGCACAGGGTCTTGATGCTAGTATTAGTCTTTTGATCTTGCCAACTGAGTCCTGAATTATATATAATTCGTTTATTTCAGACAACAAGATACATTTACTACCTGTGCGGATAAAGAATGGGATCAGAAATGGCGGCGCATCTATTCACTTCTCGCTCGCACACTATTTGCGTCTATACTCGCACCCCACGAGTGCGAGTAAAGCCGCAAATAGTGTGCGAGCGAGAAGTGAATGGATGCGCCGCCATTTCTGATCCCATTCTTTATCCGCACAGGTAGTAAAAATATTTCATTGGCCCTTATAATAAATACCTTAGAGTCTAACATACATACAATAAAATAGCCGCAAATAGTGTGCGAGCGAGAAGTGAATGGATGCGCCGCCATTTCTGATCCCATTCTTTATCCGCACAGGTAGTAAAAATATTTCATTGGCCCTTATAATAAATACCTTAGAGTCTAACTTACATACAATAAAATAAAATACATTTTTTTTTCAAATTACTATGTGCGACGCGTAGAGTCAGCTGGTAGCCGTCCTCGAAACTTTCGAAAGACGAATCCCTGCAACCCTTCCTAATAAAGGTCGCCAGGGAATGGGTTGGTACTCTCACCACAAATGAGCCAAAGTTTACTTTGTGGCGAGACTCCAACCGTTCGACCCTCAGCGTCCAATTGGACTTCTTTCGCAGGTAGTCTACGACTCCCTTGACCTTCGTAGACCAGTGTAGTGTAGTGTCGAGATAATCACCAACATTTTATGTGATTATTGGTAGACGAGCAGACGGATCACCTGATTGAAAGCGATTGCCGTCGCCCATTGGACACCCGCTACACCAGTGGAGTCACAAGGGCACTGCCAACCTTGAAACCCCCCGGATTGGGCCTCCGATACCCTCACTCACGCAGCATTCACGTTCATTGAATGAACGACTGCTTTATGACAATTCAATCATTCAAATCTGTCAAAATCCGTAGCCGTGGCCGTGGTATCACTCTGGTCGAGCCGGCTCATTCATGCCGAAGCGTGGCTCTCCCACGATCAGTAATATTATTTTAAGAGCGATGGTAGATCAGTGGATAAGAACATGCCTTCCACGCGGGGGGTCGTTGTTCGAATTCGAGCATGCACCTCTGGATTTTTCAAAGCTATGTGCGCATTTCTACCATTAGCTCGGCAGTGAGGGAAAACATCGTGAGGAAACCTGCACGTTTCGGATAGTTTCTGAAACGTGTAAACATGACGGCAGTCGCTTCATTGTAATTACCAGACCTGCCAGATCCTGAATCATGGTCCCAAGTGTACCCCGGGCGCAACCGGGAACTACATGCTAAGACGAATAATGATTTTAAATTAAATTACATTATTAAAATTAAATCAAATTTAAACATCACAAAATAGGATTGTCCTGATCCAAACCTAAGATTTTCCATGATACTATGGTAAACAGGGACAACGAAGGTACAGTCAACTCCAAATATATGTATACACTTTAGGATGTTGTCACAATATATAATATAAGAAAGTAAACCTCTACTTTCTTATAGGTAAGTATTGTGACAAGGTCCTAAAGTGTATACATATTTTTGGAGTTGACTGTACCACAAATAGCCAGACCCAGCTAAAATATATGTTTCATCAACAGACATTTCTGTTGGTGCGGAATCGAAACGACCTTGAAGTCCCAGACGGTGCTCAAACCACAGCGCTAAATAGATCGTCAAATACAGTTGATAAGCTACTTGACAATGTAAAAAAATAAGACCTAATCCAACTAAAAAAGACAAGTAATCCCCCTTATTACAAATCGCGAACTAAGAATAGTCCTGGAACAAAATTCGTACCAGCTCCTTTTAACATTGCGTGTTGGAACAGGATGACATGAGCTTTAGTACGGTAATAACTTTAGATCACGATAAGGTGGAATGTGTCTATAATTTGCATATGACGCCAGAGAGTAAAGACAATAATCAAATAGAACATGTATAATTGCGCTATTTGATTGCTATTTTCAATTACGTAACTGTTTACAAGGGTATGACGTCATAACCTTGTAAACAATGCCATACGACTGACCGAGCGTTTTGGCGCGCTATGTACACAGTACATTTTTATTCAATATTTTCCATAGAAATAATAGGTAGGTACCTGTTTTAATTATACATGATTACATGATAAACACTAGTTCATCATCATCATCATCATCAGCCCATTTAAGTTCCCACTGCTGGGGCACGGGCCTCCCTCAATCACATGAGGGGTAATTGCCATACTCACCACGCTTGGCAGACGGGTTGGCGAGGGTTTTGATATAAATGCAGAGTTTTCCTTCTCTGGGTGCTGATGATCATGCCAGCAGCTTTACCTTAGTCGCCTTTTACGACACCTCGGTAAGAGTGAGGGTGGCCTATTCTACTCTGCCGGGGACCACACGGCAAACACTAGTTAATATATAAGTTTTTAGAAAACATTCGAATAGCTTATTTTCAAATAAACTTAAAAAAAATCTGAGACAAAATAACACTAAACTGGTACAGTTTCACCAAATAACATCAATGTACCTGTGCAGATCTCTTATTTCGCCAAAATCTTAACCAATCACATTTGCGCACGCCAATAATTCAAATTTCTTATTGGTTGATGCGTCAGCGCCATGTTCGTTGGGAATGCGGTTAAGAGATATCATTCCTCTCTGGATTTATTGTATTTAATCTTAAAGTAACGTATAAAGTCTGTATTTCAGCTGTTTTTGCAATGAGGGTTTTCGCATGTGAAAAATCCGCTAGATAGTGTACTCTTGGACTGAGGTCCAACATCAACCGCATTGGTTGTTTAGTTTGAGTCAATTTGACATTTTGACAGATCACGTTTAAAAATAACCAATCACATTATATAAGACCCCACTCCTATAGTACTCCATCTAGCGGATTTTCCACACGCGAAAACCCTCACTGTAATCAATCGAATTTAACTTGCTCTTCTGCGTTTTTGCCGATGCAGATGTAACTTAAAAAAGTGGTACAGCTGTAATTACCTGTCCACTATGATGGACCAAGGACACGTAGTCCTCGTGGCTGTATATCTCCCGCGGGTTATCTGACCCCTGCGCTTCTTCGAGTAACGCACCCGCCATCTGTGGGTACTCTAAAGTTGACCACACCTGAAATTAATTGTTGAAAATTATAAACATCTCAAAAACGAGAAAGAGATACAATAAGAATTTTTAGAGCTGACTGATCATCCTCCTGCTTTGAGGGCCTACAAAGAAATGGAATTCACTACGAATCTTTATCCGGGTTCTTTTCTTTTGTTTGGAAGCGACATTTTCTCGTTCGTTACCGAACTGTTTCATTGTGCGCCCCCCGTTCCCAGCTGATCAGGTCGCAGTAAGTCTTCTTCTTCCATACATTGCTGTCATTCGTCCTCGAAACATCTATTTCCTTATCGTTCTTCACACGATCCATTCTTATTCGGCCGTCCTCTGCTTCTCTATTTTTGTACTCATCACTCTTTTAGTTCTTAATATCTTTACATAACAATAGCCATACCAGGTTTGTATAAAAACGGTAAATATATTACGCCTCTATGTAGAGAATGCTGTAAGGCATTAAGTCCGCCAATTGTACTTTTCACCTCATACAATAAAGAATAAATAAAATATAGGTGACCCTCAAATTTTCATTTATTTGTAGTCCAAAGAATGAATTCGGCTAAAAAAAAATGTTGAATTGTCAGGACTTGTGCTCCTGAAGTCAAAATTGAACGTCATGCATAACGAAAAAAATTACCAAAAAAGAGGAAGTCCTTTTGCTCACTGCTTTACCTTGATAATTTTCTCGACTCCAGACGAAGCGATGAGGCAGTAATGTGGATTGTATCTGACTTGATTCACAATAGATCGATGCCCAAACAGCACCACGTGCGGTGGTTCCACGACAATGTCTGTAACATATTTATATGAGTGAGTATATTTGTACGAAACTAAAACCAGACTACCATAAAAACACGCTTAAAAAAATTAATCTGTTTTACTACAGTAGGTGGCATACGACCACGCCAGTACAATTTAATAATTTCAGCAGAGACAATTTTCTTGTTTCGTACTTTTTAGAGCGTGTTTTTTTTGGTAGACGGGTTTGTGTTTTTAAACGTTATTATATTTTTAGTTTTGTAAATAAAATAAATAAAATTACGCCGTGTGGTCCCCGGCAGAGTAGAATAGGCCATCCTCACTCTTACCGAGGTGTCGTAAAAGGCGACTAAGGTAAAGCTCCTGGCATGATCATCAGCACCCAGAGAAGGAAAACTCTGCATTTATATCAAAACCCTCGCCAACCCGTCTGCCAAGCGTGGTGAGTATGGCGATTACCCCTGATGTGATTGAGGGAGGCCCGTGCCCCAGCAGTGAGGCCTTAAATGGGCTGACGATGAAATAAAATGATATATTTGAAATGTGTTAAAAAGAGTTCTTTTTCTTTTGATATCCCACACAACACAATTTTTTTTGTTCCTTAATCTAAGTCCCCTAGAGGGCGCTGTAGTTAATTTAACGTGACGTCATGTCGCCATTAACCAGAAGACAATCAAGACACTTCTAACGACACCTCATTTGTTCAAATATGATGACTAGTTTAGAAGTTATGAGGTAACAGATGAACAACCATACATACAGATTAAAATCATAACCCTCCTTTTGCTTCGCCGTATTCGGGTAAAACATGATTTGCATTGCATGATGCTTCGATTGTTTGCTACGCAAGAGTATTTTTAACCTCCGACATAAAACCAAAAAAAAAAAGAGTGGTAGTGGGGCGTTGTTTGTACCAACTGCAAATGTTCTGATATGAAGTGTTAAGGTGACGGGTAGGGCATACTAGCAACGCCAATCGATTTGAATTTTTAGCTACTAAACCAGATCTATTTTAAACAATTTCGGGCTTTTGGCGTGAATAAATTTTTCGCGTACGCGTTGGACCCAACATTTATGCATGGTTATTAAATAAATAGTATGAGTGTTTGCCGAGAGGTTGTAACCCCGAAATTGTTTAAAATAGATCCGGTGTAGTACCTAAAAAATAAAATAGATTGGCGTCGCTAGTGTGCTCTACCCGTCACCTTAAAAATCGTGTCGCTATTGTGCCACTTTCTGAAGAAAGCATTACTTATTGAAGCTTTACCACTACAAAGTCGGAGTGCGCTTGATAAATCGACAAAGTTTATTTTCTCTTTGGACCAATCAGCGGGGGACGGAATGTGCTCAAGCACAAAAATAAAAAAAAGTTCTCTTTAGAGCTCGTGCAGTCGCACGGTTATCTGCGAATGTTATTTTTATTGGTCTGTGACGGCGGCGGTAACAGACCAATCCAACATTCGACTGATTGATTGGCCATAATAGAATACAAGCTTTTTGGATTGGTCGAGTGCACTCCGCGCCCCCGCGTCCCGCGTACCACGGGAGGTCGACTTTGGGGCAGTCGAGCTACTATGGTTCTAAATTTTATTCTTCGACTTTTAGAAATACGCCAATTTATTTTTCGACTTTTCATACAAAATGACCAAGTCACGTGTCATGTATGAATTTTGTAATAGCCGTGGAATTTATACGTCGTTCCGAAGTAGAAGAGGTGGTTCGAGGGATGTAACTGTTTACTGATACATCCTGTAGATATTATCGAATGCATCAAAACACTCACCGCTCCCGCCTCCATCCGGTATCTTCCACATGTAGAGATTGAAATCATCCGACCCTGACAATACGTATTGATCGCCTTCGCCCGCGAAGCAGCAGCTTTTCATCGTGCACGAGTTGTAATAGTCCTAGTAACAATTTGATTCATGATTAACAATATATTATGCTAAATATCCCATGGCCATGAGCAATATTTGGCGCACGACAAAACACTGTTGTTGCGACAATACGTAACTTTTCTAAGCCATGTTGGCAACACTGCACATCATGTTGGCACAGCTGCGCGTTAGAATACATCACTTTTAGAAGTGATCTTTGGGCTCTTTCAAGGTGGAGAAATCTAGTTTTACAGGCTCCGCCCCATACGGGTATACAATAAATAATTACTGACTGTACTAGAGCAATATACGTTTTACTTATTAGGGCCCTGGACATGACGCAGATTTTTGAACATCCAGATAAATTTGCGGATTCTGCCAATCATTGCATCAATCTGAGTGTGCCATGAAAGCCTTTGGTCGACCATGACACCCAAATACTTGATGCAATTGACTTTTTTGATGACGGGGCATGAACAAGTGATTGGATTTAGACAGGAGTGAATCCTGAGATGAAATTCGGGATTAGGTTGACCTTTTTGATCAGGGCTAAAACATATATAATTGGTTTTCGTGGTATTCAAAGTGAGCAGATTTAAGTTCAGCCACCGAGCAATCCCACCCAAGCCCAACTCAGTCGTACTTTGTACGCTCTCCCACGAGTATCCGGAGAAGACAACCGCTGTATCATCTGCGTACGTGAAAATCTTTCCTCCACAGCTTTTGAGATTACACAATTGGTTGATATATATTATACTTCATGTCTTATGTTATACGATATCTGGTAGACAATAGTTTTCGTCTACACAGAAATGCGTGCCATCCGTAAGTACGTAACACATCCAGCTCCTAACAAAGGGTGCATACCTGGTGGTAGAACTCCGCGACTGGTTCCGGCGAGTGCACCGCGTACAGCACGGGTGCGAGCCGGCGCCGCAGCGCGAGCACGTGCGTGCCGGCCGCGTTGAACCGCACGCTCATGCTGTTCTGACATGTGCCGCTGTTGCCCACATAGCGTACGACGGGACTGCGGCAAACAAGTTTAACTCTTATTTTACCAGCAAGTAGAGATTCAATTTAGAATTCTTTAGCGGCTTCGGTCACTGCAGAAAATGATGAGGTTGGGCCTTGTTGGCTAAAGAATTGGTCCTATTTGTGTATTTATGTCATTCGTGTATGAATTGTGTTTAAATTTGTGTTCTGTGGCCAAAAAGGAAATCTTTACCTTTTATCTTTAATCTTCGGAGAATATTAGAACTTTTCGGAAATATTACCAAAAGACCTGGCATATCCTTGAATTAGCAGTCACTGCCTCTGTGGACTGGCTAGAGGCTACAACCCAACGCGATGAACCAACCAAGTGATCCAGATCCACCAGGTCATGGAAACCGTGATAAATTGATCCATGGAGAACACGACTCTCGCTCGCCTCGGCGCTAGGGAAAACGAGGCACTAAAGAGGTGAGTGAATTTCCTTGGGTTGAGTGAAGTTCCCAGTTCGAGCATGTAAAACGTGTCGTTGTCAAGCTGTAGTCGCCAGCAATTTGATTGATAGACTGAGACCCAAAGACGTACCATAGTGGGGGCGGAAGGCCTGCACAGGGCAGAACTTTTTAAAGAACGGCAAAATTTCACAACTAACTTTATTACCGTCTTCTATAAAGGAGGTTCTATATTCGGTTATTTAACGTTGGTGGTAGGACCCATCCCCTTAGTAGCATACACCCACCCATTTTTACAGCGATACAAACGCGTGTTTGATTGTCGTGCGACTGGATCGCGATTGTATCGGTGCTTTTAGTAACGGGTAGATTTATTTTATTTTACTAAGGAAAACTTATTGCTCACAATGTTATGTTTGTATATAATTAAAAGCTAATTCCCCGTTTCCACATGCTGTTGTAAGAAAACTAAATCAGTTTAGGTCGGCACTGTATCACTGCCACATTGCAACTGAATGGGGACTACCACATGTGCAAAATGTGCTAGAATACGTCCTATAGGACTGAGCTATTTATAAGATCTAAAGGATTGGTTAATTTTGTAATGTAATACCTATGTCATAATCTCAATGAGAGAATGTCTTTCATTCATCTAATTGACATTAAGACATATTACAAATGTTTGTTGAAGTTGGACCTCATTCCAAACTAAGAAGAAAATACTGCTCCAACAGTATGTTATCCAGTGGATTAGCGATAGCCCTCATTGTGTTCAACACTGAAATGTAAAATATACTTACTGTTTAGGAGACCTCAGATCCCAGAGGGCAACACCATCTCGTGCGTTGGCGGAAACTAACATGCCGACTTGCTGCGGGTGGAACATAACGCCATGGAACGCTTTCCTGCTGCGGGATATCACGAGCGATTCTGAAGACAATGTTCAATTCGTTAATAAACATATACAATAGGGCTGGTAAAAATCACGATTCACGAAATTGCTCAGTAAAATTTAGCATTTACAATCAAATCTTACCATTATGGTATACTACTACTGAAATGTTTGGCAGAGAACCAAGTTATGTTATGAATAATAAAATTATGCATTTAAGTAAAAATAATGCAAATAGACATGAGATCTGTGTTGGTCGAATTTAGTCTTGCAAATTGTGGTTCATAACCAGCCTGACTTGCATCAATGATTTGTTCATTGACTAATGCACTTTGCGCAGGTCAGCTCTACTTTAGCAGACTGGACAACCAAGTATACTACTAACCATGTACTGACTGCCTTGTGTCGAAGAGCAGTAAGCGTCCATCGTTCCCTGCAGTAGCGACAACCCTGTCATTCAAAGGGTCTATACTTAGACTGCAGACAGCTCTTTGGTGCTGAAGAACTTCTAATGGACATTTACTCTCCAGATCATGGACTATTACCTGGAGCAAGACAAAATAGTATATATAAGTAGAGATAAGTCTGACATTGCCTGTATTCAAATAAGATTTGGAATGTTCTGCATACATGGAATCACTTTTTTGTATTGGTTTAATTACATACCACAGACTCTAGGTCCATGCCTTTTTTCTAGTTGCATACCTTGTTTGCTGATTTCAAATTACAAATAATGTTGCTGAAAACTTCTCCGCCTCCGGAAACAATATTTTTTTTGTTTCTGGAGGCGGAGAAGTTTTCAGGGGCAGATCACACTTAACGATATAAGTACCATCACTAGTCTAAGCTTAAGTGCTAGTACATGGAATTACTTTAAGACACAACGGTCACTTACAATATCATCATTTCCTCCAGAATAAACCTTCTGGTTGTCATTAGTGATGCCGAGGCAGAAGATATTAGACTGGTGAACAGCCTTCATGGCCTCTGGCTTGCCGTGGTCGAGGAGTGCTTGGCCAAATTGCCATAACATGACCCGCCTATCATCTCCACCTGAATATTTAATTATTACATTATTTCAAGATCTCTTCAGCATTTTTCCATTCTAATCTTTAAAAATATATATATTTGTCTTAAAACTATAGTTGAATATAAAAAGAGAATGAAATGTAGTGTTTTATTACAATAATAAATTCACGTTTATTGTATGTTGACCAAACTTAAATAAGTTCTTCGTTTTTTGTTTGTTTGTTTAGGTTGCTATTTCAAAAAATCCAATTAGAACTCAAGGCAACTGCCCACTATTTTGTGAAAAATAAGTTCATACAATAAATTAATTATCTTTAGACTCATTAAAATATTAATAGAACTTTGTTACCTACTTCAATTGACATTATTACCTGTCAGCAGGATACGATACTTTACTCAGCTGTGTATGTTCTTATGTAGCTATGTATATTTAAATGTTATCAGTAAAACTTGATAAAGTTTTTGTGCCCTCTAGGTTTTATGTAGTAGGAAAAGAAGGGTGGTTTGGTAAAACCACATCTCAGGTATGGCTAATGCTATTAATTAAATGAGATTAATTCAATATTTATGGAAAATTACCTGATACGAGTAATTCGCCATTGCTGGAAAACTCAATAGCATTTACACATCCAAAATGGCACACCAAGTCCCGCCGATACAAGTTTTTTGCGGCATAGAGGCGTTTACTAAATAAATGCGACTTAAATTCTGGTATCAAACCATACTCCCTTTTCACAAGATATGGTAAAGGACTAGCGATATTCGCCATATTTAGAACAAAACCACCATTTTCTGACACGACTGAAACAAAACTTGGCCTTTTGTCGATCAGCTGTACTTTTATTTTTAAAACATTTATACGTTCCGTTTCTACGACTTTTTATTCCAAATTGACTTTCTGTCATTATTTTAGCTGAAATATTTTTTTATCTGAGGCAAACGGTAAAATAGTAAAAATGACATTGACATTTTGTAAAGCATTTGATTTGGAAAACAATAACCAACCAACCACGTGAATGAATCTATTTTTTTGGTTAGCGAACTCATTCGTAAAAGATTTCTTTGAAAATTAACTAATAATGGTAGTTGCTGAACTTGTAAAAATGAACAAACCATCTTTAAAAGTAACGGGTGTGTATTATCATCAAAACACATACAAATACGTACTTACAACTACGTCTTATGCTGGCTGGTATCTTTGTTATTATTTGGTTTGAATTTCAGTCTCAGAAGAATCAGATTCTTCTAGTGGTGAGGAGTCCGAAGAGTCAGAAAATGAAGTCGAACCATCCAACGATGAAGCCGACGTAGAAAGTGGTGCAGAGAGTGAAGCCAAATCAGAAGACGAAAATGCTTTAGTCACTAATGAAGGTTGGGCAGACTCAGTAGCGAAGATCCTTGGCTCCAGTAAACCGAAGAATAAGAAAACTTTAGTGTTGTCGAGAGCTAAGAAGCACTCAGAAATAGTTAAGAAAGAAAAAGAAGAAAAACCTGCATTTGAGGTTATTGGTGAGACTAGTGAACAGGCAGTGAAGAAAGAAGTCAAGACTGAAGATCATTCTCATGAACCTCCAGTTAAAAGAGTAGTAAGTACTTAATTGTTTTATTACCTTAATTATTCTTGTCACTTTAAAAAGATTTACTACTAATTATGCAATTCAAGAGAGACCAAGTTTTTATTTAAGGAAATCAACAATTATTTCATTTTAGAAACAAGAAAAGCCATCGATCAGAGTGAAACCTAATATATTAGAAAAGGATAGAGAGAAACTATTATCAAAGATAGCAACAAAGGGAGTGGTGCAGTTGTTCAATGCAGTCAGGAATCAACAAAAAACAATTGAGAGAGACCTTGACAGAAATGACTTATCTGAAAATAAAAAGGAGAAAATATTGAAAAAGTTTGATAAAAGGGCTTTCTTAGATACTCTCATGGGTCAGACTAAGTCAGTCATTGTGGATCAAGAGGCAAGTCCTCTGAAGGATGAAGTTAAAACAGGAAGAAGATAAGCCGAGATGGAGTGCTCTCAGGTATTATTTTTTTATGGCTTACTCTTGCTCTTATAACACAACTCTGCCAATGTCAAGTGATTAAAGAGACATGTTCCTTCAGAAAATTGTTTGAGTAATGAGCTGGTTCCCTTTAATTAATTGAGTTTGGGTTATTATTAAACACCACCTAAAACAAACAAAATGTACACTGACATACACATTTAGACAATGCTCTCAGGTATTTTTTACTCCAATCACTTGTTTATATTAATAATAATACATAATGGAATGACTGACAAACAATAATAATATTTCACAACATCACATACATTTATCTGACTCTGAGATACGTAGCTTAAGCACCTGTGTTACAGATATCAGAACCAACAGCGGAATTGCAAATATATGTATACATTTAATACTTTTCTTTTATAAATACATACAATACATAGTAAACACCCAGACCAATACAAACAGACATGTTCTTGCACACTAATGTTTGTACTGTGTAATATTCAAGAGAACATGCTTTAATTAGAATTTAAAATTGGTCTACATACAAAATACATGAGATTGTGTCATATGTCATAATCATCAATAGGCAAAAAATCTATGGTATTCCTGAAGGCAATGCTTGCCTTAAATATTATCTTCAAATAAAATATAATGTTTTTATTTTTCAGGGATGACTTCATGATGGGAGCTAAAATGAAGGATTGGGATAAGGAATCTGTAGATGAATGATTATAAATAAGTTTAATGTTATATGTATAAATTTTAATAAATATAATATTTAAGACTGTACAAGTTATTTTCTTTATGATAAATACAAATTAACAAAGAACTACTTTGTATTAGGCATTAAACACAATAAAATAAGTTTGCTGAACCAATATGGTTCAAATAATTTTCTATTACCTACTTAACATTATTTTTACTCTTATACTGTCACTAAATATCCAAAGAACATCAATTTATTTTATCAGCATAGTGTATGCATCATTACCAACTGCATTTTGTGTGATTTGCTTAGGGAGTGTGGAGTATATCTTGACGGGAAGGTTCCATACCATGGTTTCAATGGGTACGTTCAAAGGTGCATTCCAATCATTTTCCTCATGGTTTGGCAACAATTTTTCATTAGTGGTCACAAATTCAAAATGAAGACGCCACCTTAATGAAACTGAAAAATAAATACATTATTTTAGTACATTGAGGATTTGTATGCTCTACATTTTACTACAAACTACATTTGTAGACAGAGAAATTAATTATACCAATATTATAATATTCAAGAGTATCTTTGTGCCTAGCAGTTTTCAGAATAATAAATTATATGTATACCAATATAGTTATGAAGAAATATTTACCTTCTTCAATTTCAAAAGCTGGTGTAATATGTAAAGGAATGGGCAGTATAAGCTCGGAATGTGTGAGTCCTAATGTAACTTCATGATATCTTGCTACCGTCATCGATCGGCTACTTGTGTCCTTGCTGGTATTTTTTGATGGAGACTTGGATTTTATGACTTCTTCTGGTTGAAGGGAGACGGAAACCTAAAAAACAAATCAATGACTGGATTGAAGATTTGCTTTCTCCTAATGTTTATTACAGTTCACATATTTTATTGTATTGTTTCAACATACCTGCATGCAGGTAACATTTCCCACTGAGAAATCAAAAGTGCCAACAATATCTTCTCCTAATTTGTAATGCTGATTTAAACAGACAGAATCTTCCAACCTTCCCCCTTGTGTTAGTTATCATGTATGAGTTTGGACTTCTCCTTGCTGTGAGATTCTGAAATACAAAGGTGTTAAATTAATATTTTGCACTAATAGATTGAAACTTGATATTTACCTACATTACATGTTAAAGTACCTGGAGTACTTGAAGAGCCATTGTCAAAGGAGTTTCCACTTTTCTCTCTTCTGAAAACGGATTGGTTGGTTGCAGCTCCTCAGTAGTCTCGTTCCCACACAGAGCAGCCAAATCCTGCATGTTCATGATTGGGCTGATTGGCAGTACACGGAATGGTATCCTGACCATTTTAATGTGAGAACCCACTTTTTGTGTAGCTATTGTTATTTTGTAAGAATATTTTACTGATGTACCCCGATAAGATGGGGCTGCTTCAATGGGTAGAGATTCTCTGTACCAAACTGAAAAGTAAATTTATTTTTAAGTGATACTATTTTATTATAAAAACTAAGGAAAAAAATTATTCAGTAAGAGACAGGTCTTACATGTTTTACTCTCTCCTAATGGAATAGTCAGGTCACAGAATAATATTTTCGGCTTTGTATGGAATATAACATCCCCTATATCACATGATGTGACTTCTAAAGATGTAGTTTTTCCTACTGTTGGCGTCTTGTCTCCTGAACTTCCTGATGTTGAATAGAAACAGTGTATCTGCGCTGATGCCCATGCTAAGTTTTCTAGAATATCACTGAAAATTACAACATTAGATACAACAACATTGAAAATATGGTACCTATTAATTTTTATCCTAAGTTCCAAAGACAGCTCTATATTATGTAAAAAACCTACTTGCCAGACGATGTATGCCTATTTTTTGTTGTTTCAAATTAATAAAATAAAGATTTCCAATAGTTGAATTACCTGTGACTTTGAGAATTCCTGTGCTCAGGTTGTGTTGTGTGGCAAAATGTGATACAACATTCAAGAGCTTCACCAGCCAAATAGACTGTGCCAGTCGTGAGCTTGGCTGAAAGCTCTATCATTTCGATTAGTAACAGTTAAGTTGGAATAGATCTGAACAAACTTTATTTACTTTCCAATTCCCAAATCCATGAGTTCCGAGTCGACATGTAGCCAAAAACAGAGAAAAACTGTCAAATAAACTGACCAACCATTCAGTAACTGTCAAAAACAGCTGCCATCACAGGCTGCCATTATTAAGGTCAAAGAATATAATACTCTCACTATAAGGTTGAGCCACAAACTAAGTAGAAGATACAACCCGTGCGGATAAAGAATGGGATCAGAAAAACACACATATTTGCGTCTATACTCGCACTCGTGGGGTGCGAGTATAGACGCAAATAGTGTGCGAGCTAGAAGTGAATAGATGCGCCGTCATTTCTGATCCCATTCTTTATCCGCACATGTTGTACTTGAGCTTTGAGAATATTCATATTCAAAGAGGTTGGGACATGAAACCACAGCATGAAACTAGAAGACGCGCGCAAAAGTGTAGGACATCCTCTGGAATTGTTGTATACAAATATTTTGTAATAAATACTGCATAAATAAGATATTTACAAGTATTTATTACTTAAAGATGGTCTTACAGCTATTATTACAATATGTAATAACAAGAAAACTAAGGAAATATCTTTGTTTAATGTAGAGATATAAAGATTCACGGCCCCAAAAAAAAAACAGATATCGTTCAACTTTGGACGTTAAAATAGTAAACGAACAGTGATAATTTTTTTATTACGTTCTATTACACGTAAATAAATTGTAAATAATATTCTCTCATTCCATCTATTTATAATGTAATAAATGTTATAAAATAGTATGAGAACAACATACTTTCCAATACTAAATACTTTTTGTTTATTCGTAGGGAAATACACATAAAATAGCATAATGATTATTCTTTTGAGAAAAAATTCCAATGTCATAGATCTGGAAGTGAGTGAGTGATGCATGTAACGGAACGTATTCGTTTTTTTTTTCTTGGTCTTTGGTGGTATTCGTAACGAACGATGTGGAATTTGAAAACTGGGCTATAATTTTATGAAATAAAAATAAATTTGTGGAAAATGCTGATATCCGACGGAATAAATCACGTCAAATTGCAGTCCATAATCGTTGGTGAACTTAAAAAGGCCGGACTAAAACATCGTTTGAAGAAAATCATTCTTAAAAGTGTGAAAGTAAGTTCTCGCTATATGATTGTGATGGAAGTGTGTAATTTCTTTGTTTAATTAATGTATTTGCTTGCATTAGGATCATAAGACAGTGTTCGGAGCTCCATTAGTTAAGGTCCCATCATGCACTGTGATCTGTTGTGGAAGTACCCTAAGTGTACCTATGATAGTCACGGAGATGTCGACAGTCCTCAGAACCAATGCGCATATCGAGGGGCTATTTCGTAAAGCTGGTTCACAAAATCGTCAAAAGGATATTAAGGTATGAATGATGGAGCTTTCTTAACCACTTTTTTAATTATTTGCCATAAATATTTTAGTCACTCTAATAATAAATAATCTTTAAAGTAATTTGATAAACTTAAGGGTAATTTTTTTTTTCTGTAGATAGGTAAGCGTTTGACCATATTTCACCTGATGGTAAGTCATAATATGGTCTAAGATGCAGCACGATTACCTAGAAGAATTAATAATATTTTCCAGTTATTTCCTCATGAAATTGGGTAATTTAACAGTGTTAGGTACCTACTATTATCTGTCGGTCTTATCTGCGGTACAACCTTTCCGCTGTGACAATATCATCGGTTCAATAGTAAACTAGCTGCAGCATTCTGCTGTAATTTTGTCAATAATGTAATATTAATAGTATTGTCAATATGTACAAAACAAAAAAAACAAACTTCTAGGTATAGATATCCATAAAATCTTATTTACAATACCTTATTTTTTTTATTTCACTCTTGTACTCAAAATGTTGACATTTGCAGATTACTAACTATTGGACTGATGAATAATTGCATTATTTTGAGTTTTTTTTATTAAAAAAGCTAGCTGCTTAACAAAATTGATAGACGTGCTATATATATTGTAATTTATATTTCAGCGATTACTGGATGCAGGGGGATGTGTTTCTGATGGTCACCATCCTATTGATGTGGCAAGTGTGCTGAAGCTCTACCTGCGGTGTTTGCCAGAGCCTCTGATCAGTGCTGAAGTTCAAGATCTACTTCTGCGCTGTAGGCTTTCAGCAGGCGATGACGCTCTCAAACCTATCCTCCACACATTGCTCCTATTGCCAGTATTACATGTTCATCTTTTACATTACATAATGGAGGTAACTCATCTCCACATGCAAATATTCTCTTTAAAATTATTTGTTGTCTGTACAGTACCTTATATTTAATCTAAAACTCTAATATAATTTTAAGACTAACCAGGAATACATAATGCGTCATGACAAGAAAGTTGTGAGAACAGATGTTAGAGAAACTAATATTGGTAAAGCATAGCATAGGTACTCCCATGCAGAGCCATGCCAATGGTATTACCATAATATACCATTGTAAGAGGCAGTACGTAGAGTCCGTGCCTCGAAAGAAGTCCCACAGAAAAATACAGAACTAAAATTTGAGATTCCTTGTGTCTATGAACATAATTTGAATGATGATGGCGACGTAATCTCGCTTTTCACGGGACTTCTTTTGTTTCGCGGACTCTAGTGCCATCATTTATTTTAAGGACTACAAAGCCTCAAATGAAGTGTGAATGAATGAATGAATGAATGAATGAATGAATATACTTTTATGGCACTCAAAATAAAGTATGAAAACTTAAAACTAGATATTACAGGATATGTACAACGAAGGCGGCCTTACTACTTACTTGTGATTGGGTACTTTGATGTATTGATTTGAGCTTAAATCACTAATAAATTCTTCATGAATTTTTCAGTTACTTAACTTCATAGCATCCAGACACAATGATAATCGTATGGACTCCTCAAACTTGGCTATTGTTATGGCACCAAGTATAATGCCCCTGCCTGCTGCAGCATCAGCACAACGACTGGAGCACCATGTCGCTCTTGTTAAGGTATGTAAATTAATATGCTTGTAAATTACATAGTAGTGGTTGTAAAAATTCTACTCAAGCAGTAATTCATAAAAGAAGAAAAATGTTCACTATTATTTTTATTCTTCATAGATATTCATCGAAAACTCGCAGCACATAGGATTACTAACTGATGATCTCATGACACAACTCGACGATGATTCCGATGTCTATCTAGCAAGAAGAAAAAAAAGACGAAGTGGGTCCCTCAATCGTAAGTTGGCACAAGTCCAAAAAATCTTCAATGTAACACTTAAAATATGTATGAACCAGTAGTGTTGATGTTAATTGTTTTTAGGAGTATTGAGTGGTCTTCGTAAAATGGTATCTGGCAGTATAAATACGCCAGCCACAGTTCGTGAGAACGCCAAGACTCCAGTACTGAGCAAGTCCGCAGCCAAACGAAAGTTTGACAGCTATGAAGGATTTTCTGCCAAAGCAAAGTAAGAAGCCATGTAATACTTATTAATCTTAGGCCGCCTTATTGCTAATCGCGATCTAAAGTTATTACCGTACTAAAGCAGCCCATGTCATCCTGTTCCAACATGCAATGTTAAAAGGGACTGGCATGAGTTATGTTCCGGGACAATCCTTAGTTCGCGCTATGTAATAAGGGGGTGCAAGTTTAACATTTGAAAGTTGTGTGATAAAGGACAAAAGATATTATTATCATGGGTATATGTTTCATTTACAGGAAAGAAATAACTCAAGGCTTGCCTCAAAAAGAATTGTCCTTCACTCCAATGAAGATGTAAGTAAAAAAACCAGTGACTACCTACAACATTATTAATGGGTACTAAGAATCAAACTTATAATGTTTTTTTATTTCAGGGGTCTCACAGAGCGTAAAAGACTTAGATTAAGTTTGATGGATGCAAGAAGTACTCCTGTCATCAACTCAGATTTCAGCTCCCACAAAAACTCCGAAACCAGTATTAGTAGTGAAGACTTATTAACCTCATCTGAACATCTATTCAGTGCCCATGATACAATTGATTTGTCTTCAGACATGAAACAAGGAGATAAAGACTATGTTAGGATATCGAAACAAGAATATGAAGAAATAAAGAGCAGGGTATCTGCAATAGAAAACAGACTTTCAAGAGAATTCACAGATGTTATACCAAGGGTACAACCACTGCAACAAGTGCAGAATGTCTATGAGCAGACCTTGGAAGATGTAGCAATGTTGAATTGCCCGAATTCGGACCATTTGGCGCGGCGATTGAGTAAAGAACTAAAGATTAGACCTAATGAAGAAGCAAAGATAATTCGATCGCCGAGTGCTAGAAAAATAGGTTCGATAAGACGTCGATCCAAAGAAAACATTACAAAAATCGTTAGACATAAATCGTGGAATGCATCTTCGCATTCACAAGCTAGTCAAAATGGAGATAGGTTTTACCCGTACGTAGGCCTGTCTCGTCGCGCGAGAACTAGTACAGCAAAACCAGATTTAGCTGTGAAGACAAAAACTTCAACTCCTAATTGGGATGGTTCAGCCTCTGAAAATTCATTGAATGTCTCAACTTCTAGCCAAAAGTATCAATTAAGAAAAAGAGTTAGTCTCGCATCTGATTACAACTTAGATAAAACTATAGGCAAACTCCAGTCGCGCAGGTCTCTAAATATAACTTCAGAGAACAGTTGGGACAACACACATTCAGAAAGTTCCATGAATAATACCATGAACTCTAGCACGAAATCTATTAGATCAGATATCATGAGACATTACCAGAATATTGTCTACAGAAATTCCAATAAGTTGAACAAACAAAGTCCGCAGCAGCACAAATGGCGCAGTGCTGCTGCCTTCTTTATGGATAAGACTGGGGAAGTGGAGGGCACTAGTCAGACTGGAAGACCTTCTGTCAACAAGTTACGCCGACAGAATGCGGGGGCGGTTCTTGCAAAAGCGAAGCTTTTCGAGTCCAGTTCTGATAAATCTTCAGAGAGAAATGACAAGTCTGCCCATACGGGATTTGCTAGAAAACCGAGGTTGAATAATGTGCAACAGGTCAAGCCGCAGAAATTGATAGCTCATGTGAAACCAAAGGTGCAAGCAACAGTTCATGAGGTACCGCCAAATCTACCCGCGAGACAACAGAGAGTGCTCGATGTTGCGCCTACAGTGCCAATGCGTCCCCATCGGCAGCTTAACCACGGGAAAGAAGATATCGATACATGGCGAATGAATAGAAAAGTGACACCTGCTAAGAAGATGACTTCCCCTCCAATTGCTCCAATAAGAACACCTCAGCAGCAAACACCCGCTCTCAAAAAGCCTCTGTGCACGCCAAGAAGTTTACGAACACCAGCAGCGATTAGCGATTCTAGGAAAATAAACACTCCTATGAAAGCCGTACACATATCTCCCAGGAGACGATCTCCGCGACAGAAACGTTTTTAAAGCCAAGCTACTGAAGACTTAATTTTTAGGTTATTAATGATTAATATATTTTATTTTATCGACCAGTGAATTAGCGTTAATTTTAGTACATAAGTAAGAAGTGTGATTAAAGAAATCAAGTGGCCATGTGTAAATAGTATTAATGTAAATCGTATGTACTTAATTTGATTGCATTTTAAATAAATATACAATGAATATATTTGTTTACTTATTTCCAAGAAAGCGCGATTTAAGAGTAGTTCCGTTCTCAAAACTCCTAAACTAGATGGCATGATTTTTAGTACGGTAATAACTTTGAATAGCTGTTTTACTCGAAGTCACACCGGATCTGACGCAAGCCCGGCGGAACAGTAGATATATACGCTAAAGCAGTATGGACACTACGAACAAACGATCGAATGACGCACGCACACAGACGCACACTTACATGGATTCTAAGGTCCCATCGGAGTACAATCGCGGGAACAAAATTCAGGGTTGTCGGTTTTACTAGAGTTAGAGAGCTTACATTATTTTGGTAGAGAAAATAAGTAGGTACTACCTGTGCGGATAAAGAATGGGATTAGAAATGGCGGCGCATCTATTCACTTCTCGCTCGCACACTATTTGCGTCTATACTCGCACTCGTGGGTACTGACTGCAAAAAAAATATTCTGCGTTCCCTTCCGTCGCATCAATCAGGTTTCGCAATTTTGTGAGCTAGACGCGTTCTCAGTTTTTCCGTGGTTTTGAACCTTTCGTTATTTTGTCATTTGTTATTGTTTGTTGTTATAGTTTATTGTTAATTTGTATGTTAAATAATTGTTTTGTTAGTTATTTGTTGAGTATAGATAGTGTTTTAAGATATAGTTACAATAGGATATAGATATAGTTAAGATATACTTATTACGATCTTTTATTTCAAGATACTAATTTTAAAAGTTATGAAATGCATATAGTAGTACATGAAATTAATGTAATTAAATTACAATGTATAAATCATAAACTGTTCTAACGCAATCTATATTTAATACTAATATTATAAAGCTAAAGAGTTTGTTTGAACGCGATGAACTCAGGATCTACTGGACCGATTTCAATAATTCTTTCACCATAGGAAAGGTACGTTGGGTAGTCATAGGCTATGTATGTACCACGGGCGAACCCGGGGCGGACCGCTAGTAAATATATATTTACTTGAGAACAAATTGTTTATAAATGCGATAATAACATTATGTTTAGTATATATATATACGAACGAGAACGTATCATATAACATGTCATATCCAAACTAGAGGCTTGCAGCACTGCTGATAGGTAGATGAATGAAGATACAGACCACTTTACTTACTTAAGAAATCAAAAACTTTAGTTCCGTGTCTTTCGTGTCCCGGAGTCTATAATGATCACAGTGTGTTGAAAAGGGACAGTCTCAAAGGTGTTGACTCACTCTATAATGATGATACCAGTGAATGGGCAAAAAAATGGAACTAATGCTGTGTCTTCTTAGGCAGCCTGATCCACATTTCTGAATAAAATAATTAAATACTTACGATGCCTTACCTTGATTACTAATTATTATTACCATACATACACAAGAGAAAATTTCCTTGCGTTACGTTATGCAAAAACGATGAGATCCACAGTAGAACTAAGGTCACAGACAGCCCAAAAGATTGCATGCCTCTCAAGTGGCCCATAGCGAATAGTATTATGTACTTACCTATAATATTTAATTTTTTTCCCGATTTGTGAACAGAACACTGGGGGAGGCCTATGTCCAGCTGTGGGCGTCTAATGGCTGATATGATCATGATGGCACAAAATAATCTGCAATCTGGATAATTTTCATACATTTTTTATATACAGTCAAAAAGACTCCAAAATTATAAAACCTATAAAACATACTCGTACATAAATAGTATTTAATTAATAACATTCATTTATTTAATTAAATAAAAAAACAAAACAGTTTCAATGGGTACGATATTTTATACTGAAAAACGTCAGTTATAAGTTTTCAAACCGTTGATGCCGGCCGACGGTACCGGCTCCACGCGCCGCCATTTCTAATCCCATTCTTTATCCGCACAGAGAGTACATTATGTATGTTATAAAAAAAAGGTTTCGGATTTTTAAAGTGATATATATGGTGAGGAGGAAGATAAGTGGTGTATCTAAGGGGGGCGTTCTTCCTATTTTGGCCGGAATTTACGTGTCTGCTGTAATTTACGAGTTACGATCACAATTACATTTTAAGGGGTCGGAGAGGGGGGTTTTGATATGGGGGGGATGGTGGTACCTCACTGTGTCTTAATCATAGCGGGTGCATGACCAATAGCTCAACGTGGCTTCCAGTAACGAAACAAAACGTTGTGAAAAGAATGTGTAATTTTGTGTATATTTGCGTAGATTGTTGCAACTTTAGAAATCATTTTGTGTACGAATTTTGTATGCTAGTATTCTGCTTATTTCTTAAGAAATATCATTAGTTCTAATTTCTAACACATGCACCAGATGATCCTTGTTGCACTTAGGCCCGATTACGACCCGGTACTCAAAAAAAGAGGACAACCCTATACAGTAGGTAACTTTCTGCCAAAAAGGCGGTGTCGATACAGCTTTAGCGTATTTATCTACTGTGCCGGCGGGATATTGAGCGACCATAGCGATAGTTCGTCAGTGAATAAGAACGCACCTTAGAATTAGGTTATTATTCTAAGGAACGCACCTTCCTCCGCAGGAGGGGGTCGTGGTTTGATCCGAGCATGCACTTCTGGATCAATAAGCTTTTATACGCATTTTTAAATGCAACTCGGAAACTTTACAATTAAAATATACATTACTATTCTCTTTAGAATTACTTACGCGCATTAGATCCGCGGAGGAAAAAACATCGTACGTTTACTCCTCCTCAACGAAACGAGGCTTGATATTTTTTTGCGAATTTCCAACGGTAGAACAAACTGTGTTCAAATTGGTTCGTAGCCGTTACACCCTGTATGTGAATAGGTAAGTATTTAATATTGCTGTCGATTTATATGCAAATGTTTATAGTAAATATTCATCGAATAAGTCGAGGCGCAGGCTCGACGGCGGCGTTCAAGTGTGGCCGTTTCCGGTATATAATACTACTCTTTGGTGGCCGCGCCACGACTCCTTCGCCATTTTATAATTTCGTATCGTTCGGTCTTATTCCGTTACACCAAATATTTGAAACAACTGGTTTCTTGAACTGAAAGACGAAACAGACATAGAACGCAGACTGCCTACATAGCGTGCTGGCCACGGAGACATATGTAAACATGCATGCGTACAGTTATCTAGCCGGGGTTCGGCACAAGAGATTATAAGGAACGCCTAGCGCGTAGCTCAGGAGTAAATGTCTTCTGTGGCGTAGCTCTTCGACCGACATTCTCGCTCCTGTGTCGCGTAGGTGTGTCGCGTAGGTGTGTCGGCGGCTGTCGTGAAAGTATTTATTGCGAAGACGTAAATATGTTGGTATGACTATAGCCCATAGATTTGTGGTCTATGTAATGAAACATTATTGATATTATAAACCAAATTCATGTATTTTCATAAATACTCGACTGCTAGCCTTTCAACAGATCTCGAACATAGGGAAAAAATAAAATTCTAATTGATAATATTATATGATGTATATCACGGCTTTTACAGTGGTATTTTCATGTATAAACAAAATATCCTGATTTGTATTCAATAAATTAAGAACATACTGACAATTCAATAAATAACAATTTTCATATTCAAATATATAAAGCATCGGCGCCACAATAATTTTGATGATACAATAAAGTCATAATAATTCTGCACGTGGGATTCAACTAAAATAATTCACTTACACATTTAGCGATGATCACAGATTGAGGATTATAAAAAAGCAGATTCAGAACATACCGTGCTATGGAGAGACGATTTAACAATTCGAAACTTGCAATAGTGATTACTGAGTAATTTAGATTTTCATTATAGCTTATTGGCTAACTTATCACTATCAGCACTCAGGCCGCTCACGCACGGCTCATTCCAGTTTCCTAACATTGCTTCTCGATCGATATCAATACCAAATTTAAATTAACAATATAATAAAATATCAATTGTACCTAAGATCTTTTCCAATTAAATACGCACATTCGTTCTTAATTTGCATCTCAATATACACTAACGCCGCGCACGCGGCTCGATGTCCGATCCGGACTGCCGGCCGCGGGCCCGCCTCACGAGCGCATACATCATTCCATTCCATAATTAACATACATGTTGTGATCAATAATAAAAATATAATGATACAAATACATTAATTGCTACATTTTCGATTATTGTGTGACATAAATATTTACAAAGCGCATCAGGAGCGCCGTTATCGTTAGGCTCGGCGGAGTCCTCCGGCGCCCCGCCTCCGCCCGAGCGACGCGCGCAACTATCTTTATTAACTAAAACGTTCAACAACACACCGTATTGTCAGGAGAGCTAAGGAATAAATGCCCCAAAATAAAATGAAACTTGTCGTCAAAAAGATAAAAAACAAAATTAAGCATACCATAATAATACAATAAGCTATCCTGACCGTCACAGTCGCCGGATTGAAAACTAGTCACTAAGTTACGATGTTTCATTTTAGGAAAATAAAACAATATTCTTTCCCCCATGATTATGAAACTATAGTAGATACTATATAATACGTTCCTACATCTTACAAAACGAATAACATTACTCTAAATATCAATGTGTGATCTCTCGATATTATAGTATGATTACAATTTGGGAATGCATGACACTACTCGACGAAATACATAATTATTAAGTACCGATGATTAAAAAAACGTCTTACATATACAGATAGCGTAACATGTCCGAAATATGAATCGTTTCGTCAACTATAAAGTACAAAGTTGAAAAATACGTAATTACAGACCAGTTTTACACGATTAGCGAATACATTGGATCGTCTCAGCGACTCCCAGGACGAGAATACAATCACAAAGTTTTAATTAATAAAAATAAATGAGCACGAAGGCGGCGGCCTCGGGCTCCGGCAGATGCCGGCGCGGCGCCGCGCTTTAATCTAAAGCGGAGACGCCGCAGCGCCCTCACAACGGCTCCGCCCGGGCGAGGAGTACTTCCACTTTGCCCACCTAGTCGCCTCACTGGTGGGGCATAGTGGAATGCATTACAATTCGTAGTGGAATCTGCCCCACTAAATCAATTTAGTGGGATAGATTCGTCTGCTTTAAAAATTAGGTGTAATCGGCACTTTAGAGTGTTTGTGGGTTTACTCTTTATTGTATTCGTTTATTTGAGTTCAAATATTTTATTCAATTATCATATTTATGTTTTTAAGTTACATTTATGAGTATTTCTACCCACATACACTTTAAGGTGCCGACCCTATTGGAGCAGAATACACTTAATTTTAAAGTAGAGGAATCTGCCCACTATATTGATTCAATTTTAAAGCATTCCACTATGCCCCACCAGTGGGGCGTCTCGGTGGGGCAAAGTGGAAGTACTCGGTCCGAGCTACGCGCGGTGCCCGGGACGACCTCGCCCCGCGAGGCGCGGCGGGGTCGAGATGCGACGGCGAAAGTAACCCTAGGTGATCGTTGCAGTCCGGCGAGTACAACTAAAAATAAATAATAAAGAGGGTGGTGTAGGGTTTGCGTGGAATACTGTTCGCGTGGGCAGGTCGCGGTCGCGCGGGCGGTGGGGGCGGTGGGGGCGGGCCGGCTCAGTTGACCATGAGCGTGTGCGACTCCATGGGCGCGGCCGAGTCGTACAGCGTGTCGGTGTCCTGCGTGGGCTCGCCCTGCAGCTGGCACTGGTTCGACAGCGTCCCTGCGCCGCAATCGCAGAAGAATCTATGGCAAGACCAACAGATTCATTTTAATTATGTTATTAAGTTGTATAATTTAGAATCACATAATTAGAACATGTGAAAAATGATAAAAACCATGAGATCTAAATAGTGTAGTCAAACTAATTATAGATATCACAAGTCAACAAGAAAACACAACCTGAATAAAAATATGATAAATATGAAGAGCTTAATATGCTGAATCTAGATCTGTTATCAGAATTTTCATATCACGTCAAATTATTAAGTTACGGAAGGTCGAAAATCTGAAAAGTAGCATTTAGTGTTTTTTTTGAGATTTATTTAAATATGTATCAATTGGGATGTAACAAAATTCAATAGATATTTTGAAAATAAAAACCCCAAATTATGAAATGCTTTTTAATTTATAATTTTACCTGATTTCCCTGCAACGCTACAGCCAATTAAGCTATCTTATGTTTTTTCCATTACAAGAATTAAGTGATGATTTGTATGCGCTATAAGTACACGGATGTTGATATGAATATTACTCAATATAGATTAAAGACTACAAAATAAATCTTATTGATATATATAATTGAGAAAATGAGCTTTACTGATATACCGAAAACATTTTTTTAAAGTGCTTGTACTTGTTTTGAAATTGCCAATGAAAAAGAATCTAAAACCAAATTTTGAGATATTTGACTCTCTATAAATCAAATACTAAACGAGGTATCAAAATTTTGAAAACAGATTCATAATCAGAGAGTGCAATTTAGTAAAATTATGGACCTCTGTTATTTGTTACGAAAAAAAGTTAAAATTTTGTTGACTAGTGTATTCGGTGGGGGAGGGTGTACGACCATAAAAGAGTTTTTTTTTTATTCTAACCCTCATATTCCAAAACCTGGTTTATAATAAGTAGTGGGATTGATACTAGAAATAATTGAAGAACTAGAATAAACATTATTACAAAACTAAGTATAACGTTAGTTAGTATATCAATTATAATATTAATGTTAAACCACCCGAACCCCTAGTTTAAAATGAGTACTAAAATAATAACCTCAAAATATTGATTCAGTGACATTGACAGTTTATTCCGTTTTACGGTAAGTTATTTGTGATTTTGGGAGAAAGTAGTCAACTTATTTTTTTTATTTAATCCCAAAAACATGTACAACCTGTGCGGATAAAGAATGGGATCAGAAATGGCGGCGCATCTATTCACTTCTCGCTCGCACACTATTTGCGTCTATACTCGCACCCCACGAGTGGTGGGGGTGGTAACTGGTGGTCAAATATTTGTAATGTTTCCACTGGATATTGTAAAGTATACCTACAATATTGATGAGACTATCGTCGGCTCATGACGATTCAAGCACTTACAAAATTCGTCGTCTCAGCAAGGGGTTCGGATAGCATAAAT
Source organism: Marasmia exigua (assembly GCA_019059595.1). NCBI lineage: Eukaryota > Metazoa > Arthropoda > Insecta > Lepidoptera > Crambidae > Marasmia > Marasmia exigua. The sequence continues at coordinate 16,797,760 of CM032477.1, read as the reverse complement.
GGTTAGTGCAGCCACCCGGACTGTGGAAGGTTGTGGGTTCGAGTCCCACAAAGTATCCCTGTCGCATCTAAACCAAAGAGATGCACAGAGCGTGTGGAAGGGACGGGGATAAGATTCGACCGTGAATTTAGTTTCGTTTTTGTTGATACCAAATTGTAAAAAAAAAAACTACAATTACCTGTCGTGACGAATGAACTCAACATCGTGTCCAGAATGGCACGTTTTAATGCAATTTACACAGATGGCGTTGCGGTCAGTCGTATTGCATGTCTGGCACCTGAAAAAAGGGAAAGATGAAAATAAGAATGGTGACACCAAGTACTTACACCGATATAACAATCTCCTATGGGTGTGTTAAAAATATCTATACATAGTTTCAAATACTATAAATTTGGCTTCAACAACTTCAGTCATTTAATTTTTTTTTTTTTTAAGGGAAATATACATACTGATCAGAGAAATTACATAACACACATTTCCAACACATATGACAACAAAGTTTCCACATCTAAAATATCAGCAAACGCTCTATTTCGTTTCACAATGAGCGATTCGGATTATCTCCAAGTCAAATATTTATAACGTGTTATAGAGCAGAGACCATGATTTAGAAAAGGGTGCCTGGGGTAAGATTGAATGATCCAAAATTCGGCAATATTGGTAAGAAGCGACCACCGTCTGTCGGGGGAACCAGATCATGGTTACAAATTTATTATCTGGACTATCTGATATTATGCATGTTTCTTCACGATGTTTTCTTTCACCACCCCGATGAAGAAAGTATTCATAATTTTTTGTTGTTCTATTTTAACCCACGCCACGATCGGTCTCTGGACTATGAATGGCTGCGTTGATTGTGACATGCTTGCTGTCCCCTCCAGAAAGTCTCTCCTCCGGCCTAGTCACCCTTAAAAAGAGAAATTCTACAGACAGCGGCAACGCTTATAGGTAATCCGAAAACACGAAACGCTGGCGCGATTTAATCGACATTTAACACCATCTATTGGTATTAAGTGGACTTAAGGTCCCCAAACGAAGTGAGGGCGGGCCACTACTTGAAGTGATAATTATCATTGATAATTATCTTTGATAATTATCAAGATAATTATCAAGATAAATATTGGTTGATAAATATCTTGATAAGTATAATCGAAAATATTTGCCATTTGTTGTTCAGATACAGAAAACCCCCGTCCAGTTAACGCAGTTGAGGTTGATGAAGATGAAATTCCACTCATCAATTTATTTTAATTAAATAAGTACAAGTATTATCGTTGTAAAAGTATTATATAATTAGTTGATTAACTGCTCGTATTTTGGTTTGCAAGTTATTATACACGAAATTATAAAAATAAAAAAATAAAAGTTGACCTTGATTGTAAAATGTCTCTAATTTATTTAAATCACTTGATTCTAACGTAAAATATTGATATGTAATATCAGTTAAAAAAGGATTACTAGGCTTATATCTGTTTGATAATTATCGGATAATTATCTTGATAATTATCTCGATAATTATCAAAGGACATTTTTATCTTGATAATTTCAAACCGTGGCCACTAGTAATATAATAAAAAGTAATATCTCTCACCTATAGAAATCGTGCATCGGAAAGGACGTGTATGACGAGATCTTGTATAGACACTGGCCGCCGCCGACGGCCTTCTCCACCGCGTCCTGGTTGCTGAAGATCTTGTTGCCGCGCACGAGCGGGCTGACGCCGGACGCGAGGCAGAGCCCGCCGAAGCGGTTGTTGAAGATCTGGTTGTGCTCCAGCGTGGCCGTGGCGTTGTTGGTGATCTCCACGCCCGCCGCCAGCCCGTCGAAGATGCGGTTGCGCCGCAGCACCGGGTGCGACTGCGTCGAGATCAGCACGCCCGCCTGCGCGTTGCGGAAGATGTCGTTCTCCTCCAGCACGCCCTGAGGAATAAACATACACCTGATTGACTGACCGGATGGCGCAATTGGTAGTGACCCTGCCTCTTACGCCAAAGGTCGTGGGTTCGATCCCCACCCTGGACAAACACTCGTGCGATGAACACTTGTGTTTGTTCGGTGTCTGGGTGTAATATATGTATTTAAGTATATATTTGTGTACCTCTGTTGTCTGATATCTGTAACACAAGTGCTTAAGCTACTTAGTACGGAATCAGGTCAACGTATGAGATGTTGTGAGAATTATAATTATTATATACATGTCTTTTAAAAAAAACATTCATGGAAAATTGGTCTTGGCTTAATCCTAGGGGGAAGGAAAGTTAATCACTTTAAAGGTGAGTCCAAATATTGAGCGGCAAGAGCGCGGCAGCAACACGCGGCATGGCCAGGACACGATTCTGTCGCGCTGCTAGTTAGAGCCGCGCACACTTGCCGCTTAAGATGACGGGTAGGGCACACTAGCGACGCCAATCAATTGTAATTTTTAGGTACTAAACCGGATCTATTTTAAATAATTCCGGCGTTAAAATCTCTTGGCAAACACTTATACTATTTATTAAATAACCATGCACAAATGTTGGATCCAAAGCGTACGCGTGTGCCCTACCCATCACCTTAATGCAGCTAACGTATATGTCAATAAGCTGTTTCCGTAGAATTCCGTAGCATTTATTTAATCAGACACATCAAGCTAGGGAACATAGGTGGCGTGTTTGAGATGTTGGCTCAATGTTTTTTTTTTTTTGGTCAATAAACTAACGCTTGACCACAATGTAAGAGGAAGGGGCGTTTAAAGCTTGGCAGTGCACACATCACTCATTTGGAGTTCCAGGTGTCCACGAACGGGACCCGAATTCCCATCAGGTGATCCGTCTACTCGCTTTTATTTTTGAAAATTTGTTCATAAATAGAATGCTACATTATTCTTGAGTGCCAAACTGAATTCACCAAATCGCGGGCAGCCACCTAGTTACCTATAAAGTATCCAATCCATGATTGGAATGGTTTTGATAACTCGAAATCTCACCTTTCCGCTTTTAAAAATACAGATGCCAAGGGGCTATCACTCCATTGGAGTTCCGGGTGTCCATGAACGGGACAATTATCAGGTGATCCGTCTACTTGCTTTTATTTTTGAATATTTGTTCATCAATAGAACGCTACATTATGACGACCAGTTTGGAACAGTGGTAGTGAACGCTGCCTTTGGTCCAAGGGTTGCGGGTTCGATCCCCGCACAGTACAAACATTTGTGTGCATGAACATGTCTGTTTGTATTGGTCTGGGTGTTTTCTATGTATTATAAGTATGTATTTACAAAAGCAAAGTATTATATGTATATATTTGTAATCCCACTGTTGATTTTAATATCCGTAACACAGGTGCTTGAGCTACCTATCTCGGAGTCAGATCAATGTATGTGATGATGTGAAAAAAAAAAATTCTTGAGTGCCAACTGAATTCCACCGAGTTACCGATAAAGTATCAATTAAAAAAGTCCACGATTAGAATGGTTTTAAAACTCGAAAGCTCACCTTTCCGCCGTTAAAAATACAGATGCCACCATCTCGCCCATCAAAAATCTTATTTCTCTTTAAAGTGGGATTGGAATCAGTCTTTATCCATACACCGGCCATGGCGTTATCGAATATCTCGTTCTGCTCGAGCAGGCCGAGCCCGCCGTTGTAGACCAGCACGCCGCCGTTCTGCCCGCCCCAGATCTTGTTGCCGCGGATCACGGGGTTGCTGCCCGTCCGGATCTGGACGCCGGAGTACAGGTGGTTGAATATGTCGTTGTCTTCTAGTTTACCGTGGCCGTTGTCGTAGAAGTATACGCCGACCTGTAAGAAAAGGTTCAATTTAATTATATTTTGGTATTCATTTTCAGGTCCAAGGTACTGTTGGAAAGTCTCAGTTATCCAACTGGCTGGCGGTTATTATCAGAGGCCAAGGGTCATTTTCAACCTAGTTATATTCTTGTTTTATTCAGACGTTTATATCAGTAAATTTCTACATAGCATCGTCTATGAAAGCAATTCATGCATGTGATGGACACTAATGGTTTTCAATCTTGGGTGAGATCTAGATAGGAAAGCGGTAAGATTGTTGGTTCTTTGACTCATACACAGGAACTTGTAAGACTGCGAGGATCAGATGAATCTGCAAGAGTATATTCCGACGGATACGACCTAGGGAGAAGAGCGTACTCTTTTTTAACATCCGCGAAATCAGAGAGATCGCTAATGTGTTGCCGGTCTTTTTAATGGGCGGCGGCGGCGACGACAGAGAGGAAAATGCAGAGAGAATCAAGAGGCAAATACACAGGAGAGTAGTGGACAAATACAAGACCCTTAACGAAGCCGAAACTCACGTATTCAGCACATCATCAGGACCATTTTTTTCTTCTAGACCATACCTGGGAACTCAATACTTTCCAAGTTATTGAAGGTCAAAATCAAAATAAAAATCTCAAGATTTTGATGTAAAATTTTTTTAAACACTATTACCTAATTTTTGTCCAAAGAAACTTATTCAAAATTTTAAGTAGTTCCTAGGGACAAATGGTTTCAAAACGTACAGCCCGCAATGTAATGTTTGAGAGCGGGGCGGAGGGGTGTGCGTGCGGCGCGGTTCGGTGTACGCTGTTCATTGCGTTAAAATTGACACCAAAAATCAACTTAGTTTCCAATCAATATTTTTTTGTTCTAAGACTTGTTTTAATGGTCTGAGTGCGTAGACGCCAGCTTCGTTAAGGGTCTTTTTACACCCTGTAGATGCCGCTGAAGAAGAGAAGAGAAGAGAACAGTGTGTACCGCACCTGTTTCCCCGAGTGGATGCGGTTGCGGCGCAGCACGGGCGTGGAGCCGGTGGTGATCCACACGCCGGCGAGCGTGTTGGCGTACACCTCGTTCTCCTCGATGAGCCCCTGGCCCTTCTCGTGCACGTAGATGCCGCCGTGCTGCCCGTGGTGGATCTTGTTGTGCCTCACTATTGGATCGCTGTTCGTGCGAATCTGTGACAAGTTTCAGTGAGTTAGAAAACCAGCCGGCGAATCCTTTAGATTTTTTGGTTACAGCAATTTTTCCACTGATGTTGTGCGTGTCCATGGGCGGTGACAATCGCTTACCATCAAGTGATCTATCTGCTCATCTGCCACCTATCACATAAAAAACAAAAGATCTTTTCCACGGCAGGCACTTAGTTTGATCACGGTTATTTGGCACGTGGCAAAAGTCGGACCTAATACTGTTTAACAGCATCTTTATTTGATAGTAGCCCCTCTTTCAACGTCACTAAAGTGCCTTCTGATCTTGGTGGGTCTGTAGACCACCAAGTACCATTTTTTTAATGTTACGACAGACAAGCATTTGACCATAATTTATATGATGAGGTCTAAGGTGGGCCATGTTTACCCGTAAGCCTTTTCACTCTTGCGTTAAAGATGCTCTAGGTATATTGAACAAGGAATGAATACATCGGCGAGCTACGAGTTCCACTGCTTTATTGTTTGCATGAAAAAAGGAGTTTGCTACGCTTAGTGCAGACTTTTAGATAGGCTCCAGATTCGTTTACCTATTTAGCAATAAGAAAAAAGAATATAAAAGATTGAAACTAACCTGTATACCAGCTAGCGCATTTCCATAAATATTATTGTGCTCGATGAGACCGCGGCCCTCGCCGAATATGTACACGCCTCCTTGGTGGCCGTTGTAGATCTCATTGCGCCGTATGGTGGGGTTGCTGTTGGACGTGATCCACACGCCCGCGAAGTTGTTGGAGTGGATCTTATTGTCTATGAACTGGCCGAGGCCAGACTCGTGCACGTAGATGCCGCCGGTCTGGCCGTGGTGGATCTCGCAGTGCACTACGGTGGGGTTCGCGCCGGCCTTCACTTCGAAACCGGCGATTCTATTGTTGTGTATGTCGTTCGCTTCAAAATAGCCCTGTTGATTGGGAAAATTGGGTTATTGTAAGTAACCAGTGCAGCACCAACTTGCAGAGCAGAACTTGAGCAGTTCGCGAGCTGCGCTTTTGACGGATCTGGATGCAGTCACATAGTGTTGCAAGTAAGGGTGATAAATCTTATTCAGTTAGTGACATGTGAAACCCAATGACTTAAACTGCAGGAGGTCAAAAGAGCGTACTGCCTTTTAAAAAGGCCGGCAGCGCACCTGTGACTGCTTTGACGTGACAGGTGTCCAGGGGCTGCGGTAATCGCTTACCATCAGGTAATATGTCTGCTCATCTACCCATGCTCTGGAAAATATTTAATTCTTTCTCGGGTCGCCTATTATGACTTAGTACAATGTATGTTTTGGGTATTCTTCATATATCCCTGGCTATCAACGAATTTTAACCAACTTGAAAAAAAAAGACTACCGTCTACTTGATGTGTACGTAACGTTCATTTCACAAAGTAAACATAAAATAGAACCTTCTTTTTTTAAGTCGGTAAATAGTTTAGGTCTAGGAGTCACATTGTAATTTTACAAGTTACAGATTAAATGTTTCTCAAGAATATTTCCGCCACATACAAGAAAACTATGGAATAAATATTGTCTGCGGTATTTCTGGACCGTTGCAAACTCCAACGATTGTTGAAACGTTCACAACCACCAGCGGTCACACACATAAAAAAATGTTGATGATCTTCTGACATCTTTTCACACTCAGTGCTGTGTAATAGTACTCACTAGGCCATTCTCGAATGTGAAAATGCCCACATCGCGACCGTGGTGTATGTGGTTGCGGCGCATGATGGGGTTGGCGAAGTTCTTCACCCAGATGCCGGCGAGCGCGTTGCGCGAGATCTCGTTGTCCTGGTAGGCGCCCTGCGCGTAGTCCGTGATGTACAGGCCGACGTTCTCGCAGTCGCTGATGTCGCAGTGCTTGATCACCGGGTTGGCGCCCGCGCCGCTCACGCACACCGCCGCGCCCACTGTGAAAAACAAAATTAATAAATTAGCTACACTCGAAAATGGAATTCAAGATCAAAAAAGCAACAATAATGTTGCCACCCCAATAAAATGACCGTATAATAATAGTATATACCTATTTTCTAAAAACACATGCTGACATAACTTATTTATTGGCCATTTGGATTCCATTATTGAAAGAAGTGATTTTAATTACTTATTTTTACATAGAAAGAACTTTAATAAAAACCTAATCATCCATAATTATTTTAGAAAATACACGCCAATCAGCTAGCCTTCAACTTATAATGTAAGTACTAGCTGACAGACCATTTTTGTACTTCCTCGCCTTTAATTCCTTTCTCTATTAGCGCCACAATGTTTCAGGTAAGGTTAAGCTAGGAGGCACATCCTGCCCCTGGCCAGTTAGTCGCACATTCACATGGATAAGAGGGTACAAATAAACCATGGTTTCAATCATCGCCTAGCTGTTAAACAGATGTTTGATGTTATATTCATCGTTCATAACGCACAGACCGAAAGAGAGTCTAAGTGCGGAAAAAGGGGTCCACTTTAGATATTCATCGTTATCAACATTTTTGTCACTTATTACATGTATTTTTTTTAATTAGTTTGTTATTTTATATACTTTTGGCAATAAAGATTTTCATTTTATTGCCTCCTTAAGGCCTCTATATTTATGTTTTCATTGCCTCCTAGTAGAATGTGAATGCAAAGTTTTGGCTTCATACCCATTGATGTCATTTCAGCCAATAGACGTTCACTGTTGGACATAGGCCTCCCCCAATGTTCTCCACCCAGATCGGTCCTGTGCCGCCCGCATCCAATGGATTCCCGCGATCTTCACCAGATTGTTGGTCCACCTTGTGGGGGGCCTGCCACGGCTGCGACTTCCTGTACGTGGCATCCACTAGAGGACCTTTCCGCCCCAACGGCCGTCTGTTCTCCACGCTATGTCCTACCTATATCCATTACCATTCATTCCATCCATCATTTCAATGAATGTTGGCATAAAAACTAAATGAACGCAACTAGCAAACTACTTGTGGTAGAGTCGTCGTCAGCCCATTTAAGTCCCCACTGCTGGGGCACGGGCCTCCCTCAATCACATGAGGGGTAATTGCCATACTCACTACGCTTGGCAGACGGGTTGGCGAGGGTTTTGATATAAATGCAGAGTTTTCCTTCTCTGGGCGCTGATGATCATGCCAGCAGCTTTACCTTAGTCGCCTTTTACGACACCTCGGTATGAGTGAGGGTGGCCTATTCTACTCTGCCGGGGACCACACGGCCATGTGGTAGAGTAGAGTGAGACATTACTGACCGACACTGGCGCTGCGTATGATGCAGTGGTCGATGGTGGGCGAGCAGTTGTCGGACACCTCGAGGCAGTAGTGCTTGTGGTGCTGCATGGTGCTGGTGGCGTCGGGCGAGAACTTGAGCGTCATGTGCCCGGCGTACGCGCGGCCGGCGCCCTCCGCGAACGTCAGCGTGGACTCCGCCTCGCGCTCCAGCACCACCGACTCGGCCACGTTGCCGGGGGCACAACCTGACAAACAAAACACATTCATTGTTCATCAATCAACCCATGCATCTCCTATACTGATCTTATAGAGGCCGCTAGATGGCGTACTATAACCACCTTATTATAAATCGCGATCTAAAGTTATTACCGTACTAAACTCAAGTCATCCGGTGCCAACAATGTTAAAAGGGGCTGGCACGAATTTTGTTCCGAGACTATCCTTAGTTCATGATTTGTAATTAGGGGGTATAATACTAATGTCAATTCATAAGGTGAGTGATTACTTATTAACAAAACCAATGCTGAGGTCAACAGAATGAGGTCCATATTCAAGATGGACCTCATTCTGTCCATACACCATAGTGTAGCAGATATTTCTGTAATATCTAGTTTTAAGTTTTCATACTTTATTTTGAGTGCAATAAAAGTATATTCATTCATTCATATTTCACATGTTATTAGCTTCTATTCCGTACTTAGTAACTAAGCATCAACAGAGAAAAAACAAAATAATACTTAAGTACAGCTGTACCACGTTTATAAGTTACATCGTAAAAAACCGTCTACGCAGAGGAGCAAGTTGAATCTGATTGATTACGATTGGGAAAGCAGTTGCAATACAGACTTTATTGGGTTACATTAAGTTTATATACAATAAATCCAGAGAGGAATGCTTTCTCTCACTTAATCGCACTCGCACCGAACATGGTGCAGACGCATCAATTTTAGAAATTGTAATTTTTGGCGCGCGTAAATGGAGTGTTGTCATTGGTTAAGATTTTGCTGCGTTTTCGAAAATAAGACTTCTGCGCAGGTACATTGGTGTAACTTATAAAATTGGCAAAACTGTACATTATATTACACCCAGACATTGAATAAAAAACAAGTGTTTGTCACACAAATGGTTGTCCAGAGTGGACATCGAACCCTCGACCTTTGGCGTATAAGGCAAGGTCACTGTCAAATTTATTAACTATTGCATGAACATTTTTGTTAAATTTAGTGGTAATTCAACAAAATTCTTGCAAGCAGGGCACAAACGCGGGGTGTCGGCGCAACAGCTACGAATGCGCCGTAATCCACTCGATTCTTTCCTCACAAACCCAAGGCGACCGACAAGACAACGGGTACCTTGGCTCCACCTAGAATATGGAGTAGAATCAGTTATTGGAAAGGTTAAAGACATTCCTCTAGATTCTAGTTATAAATATTGTTATGCTATTAAAAAAATGTACCAGCGAAATGTTAAATATTATATGTGATTGTAAAAAAAATCGATCGATACACGAAAAAATTTCACGATCTACCAGTGCCGAGTGCGCAAACGCGGAGTAAGCAGTCGACTTGTGACAAAAGATGCATTTATAGTTCGGAAGCCGACAAACCAAATGATTTTTTTTTAATAAACTCGGTTTGTATTTTGATTACTAATTTTCCATTTCTTTTACATACTCTATAAGTAAGAAACATTTAATTAAGAATAAAACCAGCGACTCGGCGTTCTCATTTGTATGCTGAGGGTGACCTTCTCGGTACAAAGAACTTATTAGTTATGTATGTAAGATTAACATTCATTCTCAATATATTTTATTGTACTTAAATAGTTTAGATTGTTATGATTGACGTTCACCACCTTATTTAAATCGCGATCTATAGTTATTACCGTTCTAAAGCTCATGTCATCCCGTTCTAACACGCAATGTTCACGCCGAAGTAACGATGCAACACTATTCCCGGCGATGTCCACCAATCACAGCGTGTCTTCCCGCCGCGCCGAGCCGCCATGACACATCGACTGGCGCGAGCCCGGGCGCCCGCGTATCTATAATTCCCCGTGTGCGTGGTCGTCTCACCATTTTATAACCGCCCGGGCTAAACGACTCATTTTAACAGTTATTTGTACTGTAAATTGTTTTCCTGGAGTAAACGCATTATAACTTATTAGCAGTTGGTTTATTTATTGATGCCTCTCTCACACGCAATGTTAAAAGGGGCTGCCACGATTTTTGTTCCGAAACTATTCTTTACTTTCTAGTTTTACCTTCTTTTAATATTATACATACTTATAGTTAAAATAAATAGTGCCTTGCATGTTACCGACCTATCACTTGCTAATCATAAAAAGTTTAATGTACTGCGTTAGTTTTAAGACTGCAATTGCATGTATGCAATTCAGTAAATAAATGATTGTACCATTTTTGTTAATTGATTGTACCGTTTCTGTATGTTTTGTAACACTGATTAAATGCTTTAATTATTATTTTACAAATAATTATTTCTCAAGTTTGAAGCTGGTTAAAGTACAGCTGCGGACATTACGTCCAGCAACTGAACTTAACAGTGAAATAATTAAAATTATTGTCCTTTAATAATGTATTAATACTAATGTATTAAATCAGTCGACCCATCACGAAAAATGGACCAAAAAGACTAAGTGCGGAAAAAGGAATCCACATTACATTACATTACGTGTCTGTGAAGCTACGCTACGTGGACAGTAAGCTTTTAGTGACAGAGTTTAACAGTGGGAGAGCCACGCTTCGGCATGAATGGACCGGCTCGACCGGAGTAATACCACGTCCTCACAGAAAACCGGCGTGAAGCTGTGCATGCGCTGTGTTTCGCTGCGTGAGTGAGGGTACCGGAGGCCCAATCCAGGGGAAGGGGGGTTAAAAGGTAAGCAGCGCACTTGTAACACCACTGGTGTTGCAGGCGTGGCGTCCATGGGCGGCGGTAATCGCTTACCATCAGGTGATCCGTCTGGAGCCCAATTCTCGGGTTTGTGATATTTTGAAAACATGGCGGATATCACCTGAAAACAATACAAAAAAACAATGTTTTAGTGATATATGTCGTATGAAAATAAATATCACGAGCACGAGAATTGGGCTCCTGCTCGTCTGCCACCTATATCATAAAAATGAAAAAAATAAAAAAAAAGTGAACAGTTGAGCGCACGTACCTATGAGCTGCACATCAGAGTCTATGGCGAGGCACTCCTCCTGGTAGAGGCCGGCGTGCACGAACACGAGCTGCGGGTGCGCGGCGGGCGCGCGCCGGCACGAGCACGCCGCCGCGCCGCACGCGCACAGCGCGCCCGCGCCGCCCGCAGCCCCCGCGCCCGCGGCGCCGCTGCCGCCCGCGGCAACAGCGCCGCCACCCCCGCCGCCGCGCTCCTCCACGTACTCGAGGGCCGCCTGCGGACCGACGGGGAGATGATTGCCACGCGAAACAGTACACACCTGGGTCGTTCTTCTTTTTTATCGACAATGAGCCAAACTTACAAATAAACATTTTACTTTTATATAGCAGACTACAAATGATAAATAGTATGTCCTAAATATTCGTTAATGTACTTTTTTACAGACGGACTATTACATGATCTAAAATTTAATTGATAAAGAATACTTTTTGATTAAAATGGACACCTCCGTCACGTCCCCCGAAATTAGTGCCATTTACACCTCTGTCACGCTTTATATATTTTTTTACATTGTTAAATCATGCTAAAGTACCTACGAGGTGATAAAACAATGTCATTATTTCATGTTAAATTAAGAATATCTTGATGGTGTAACGTATATTTTTTTATATAATTAATTACTTGATAAGTCACTGAGGACGGGCTTCTACCCGGGACCCACACACCTATCTTCTACACCAGGGTTTCTCAAACTTTTGGCACCACGTACCCCTGTTAAAATTTCCAGGTGACAGCGTACCCCTAACTTATTAATTGCTCCCCCCCCCCCCCCAAAAAAGGAAATAATAAAATAGAATTAATACTATTGAAGAAAATAAGGTTTTTATTTGAAATAAAAGGTAAGAAACATAGTGCCAAAAGAAATGTCTTTTTAATACTAATGGATAATTTTTAAAACTAATCAAGCCGCCATTACGTAAATGTTGTCGCGTACCCCTTGCCCTCGAATGGCGTACCCCTAGGGGTACGCGTACCCCTTTTTGAGAAACCCTGTTCTACACTAATATTATAAAGAGGAAATATTTGTATTTTTGTATGTTTGTAATGAATAAACTCAAAAACTACTGGACCGATTGCAATAATTTTTACACCATTAGAAAGCTGCATTATTCAGAAGTAACATAGGCTATATTTTATCCCGGTACGGGAAGTAGTTCCCTCGGGACGCGGGTGAAACTGCGTGAAACAGCTAGTTTTTAATATTTTCACAACATCAACGCCCTGATGGTGTAGTGGGTTAAGTACCGGGCCGTGATCTCGGGGTCCTGGGTTCAATTCCTGGGTCGAGCGAAAAGTATGTTTCGAATTTTTCGAACATAGCTCGGGTTTGTGATCACCAATCCGCATTTGGCAAACGTGGTGATTAAGCCTAATCCCATCATAGTAGCGATAACTTGATTTCTATGATGGAGGGCCCTGCAGTGGGCCAGTTTATAGGCTGGTACTTTACATACATTGATCTGACTCTGAGATAGATAGCTCAAGCACCTGTGTTACGGATATCAGAATCAACGGGACTACAAATATATATACATATAATTCTTTTTTTTGTAGACGTTTAAGGCTGCCCTTAGGCTATTAGCAGATACACCCGCGGGAGTTTGTGATACTGATGATTGTTCATCTCGGGTGGAAACGCAGCCTTAGTAAGAGTATTAGAATGGAAGCAAGCAACAACAGCAGAAACAAGCATTAAAGTAATTTTCTACTCATAAAAGTTATAGTTTAAGTACATTCTTCAGTTTTCATAGAATACAATATAAATCAAAAACTTATAATACATAGAAAACAACCAAGCAAATACAAACAGACATGTTCACGCACACAAATGTTTGTACTGTGCGGGGATCAAACTCTCAACCCTTAGACCAAAGGCAGTGTTCACTACCACTGTTCCAAACAGATCGTCAGTTATCCAATAACCTATCGGCTCCAAACCGCTGCAGCACATGCTGAGCTTGGACCTTGTTGACCACTTCACTTTGTTACATTGTTTCTTCCTTAGTCACTAGTTTATGTATTAACTTATTTTATATGTTGACTATTTCTTTCCTATGTATTACTGTACAATATGTATTTAATGTTGTGTCCTATCCCTGTAATTCGTGGTTAAGAAATGTTTATTTACTTACTTATCATATTAAGGCCCAGACAGCAGACACATTAGAAAATCAATTGTTTTTGGCCTATTCATATCCCATCAGGAAGGATAAATGGATGACAAATAGCTTAAAAATATACATACTTATTTTTTTTTGGATACCTATCGCCTCATAGGTATATTTCATAAACAACCATGTAAGTAACTGTTTGGGATTTTCAATTTTGTCACCCAAATGTTTCACAAATTATCATAAGTACATGGAGTGCAAGACTTGTACTTTATTTATATATGTAGACGTGTAAAACAAAGATTTAGCTTACCTCCAGTCTGAACATGACATGAATATAACAAATAGATAAATGAATACCAATTTCACCAATACGTAATCGAATCACAGAGTAGTGTTCATGAATCATATTGTATTCTATTAAAACTAAGGAATAAATGTACTTAATCTATATCTATTTAACATCCTGTTGGTTTAGTGGTTTTAAGTACCGGGCCGTTTTATTTAATTAAAAATTACTTTGGGTCTTATGACCTTAATGCTTGTTTCTGCTACTATTACTTGCTTCAATTCTAATACTCTTACCAAGGCTGCGTTTCCACCAGAGATGAAAAATCAGTATCTCCGGTGGAAACGCAAGGGCCAACCCAAACTCGCGCGGATACACATGCGCGTATCTGAATCGGCTAATAGTGCAAGCCACAAATAAAGTTCGCGCGAATGCACGGAGCGGGCGCCTAACTATTCTTCGACAAAGACACGTGCGCGTGCAACCGCGCGAGATTTAACGTTGGCATTTACTCATCACAGCGTGTCATCCACTTTGGAGCGCATGGAGGTCTGCTTGGACCATAATCCAGGAATCAATTAATTATGTGGCAAGTGTACTGATGCTATTAGACGCGTATTCTATGGATTTTCATGATATGTATATCTTATTTTCTTCATTACTATCAGGAAATAAAATCTTTGAATCATTTGCAAACAACAGATATACATATAGTAAAAGTGCTAAGTTTTTCTATTCTAAACCATAAAACACACTTTACAAATTAAACTAATACTATAATATGTAAATTAGAATTTATTTTAACGATTTATAAGTAACTAAAAATAATTTACTAAAATATCTAAACCAAATGAAATCACTACATTTACAAATAACACATCGCAATCTTTCTCTGAAAGAACAGATGTCCCAAAACTTCTCACTCACCCTAATAGTGTTAAAATGTTTAATCCTCGAGTCCTTCTTGGGACGGTAGTTGGGCCGAACATGGATGCCGTAGTATAGCTGCCGGAAGCTCTCCTTCCACGGGTTATCGGCGTCGCACTCGTCGGCCGGGACGAACTCGAACTGGCAGGGCGCGGGGTGCATCAGCGGCGTGTCGAACTCGAACACCGACTGGTAGAGGCTTTTCCTGTTGGCAAGGATAAACTATGTCACTAACGATGCATCGCCGCATTGTGCATACTAGTGTAATGTTTAATGTGCTGCATTAACGGTATGTACTATTTTGTCCATTATCTAGTTACATGCTCGCGCCAAGCCACAAACCCGGTACTCCCGGTAGGGAAGCGCACATTTAATCATTGTTAAGCTAGACAGCTTCTAAATAGTATATTGATGTCGCGCTAGTATTACGTAAAACATCCTGGTACACCCGTTAATAAATCTATGGAGACTGGGATATAGATTTCTACCTAAGTGAATACACACACAACCTAGTCTATAACATTATTTATGCTCTAGAGTGATGTAACCCAAGATATAAGTGGCCCCCGACCCAGTGCACGACAGAAGCATACGTTTCATATACCTCTTGTCGTACAATTACGCTAAAATAGTTTTATTATTTTAATTTTGTTGCAAAAGCATATTTCTTCAATTTTTATGAGCCATGATGATATAGTGACTTTGCCTTTATTTTAGTTGCCCAAATTAAAAGCTAAGGTTAATTGATTTTATTGACAATAGGTTTTGAGAAATTCAGACAATATCACACCTAAGTACTCAAACGCTTCTTAAACTGTTGTTTATGTCAAAATACTACTAAGTCTGTTTTTTTTTTGTGATAGATGGCAGACGAGAACACAAATCACCAGATGGTAAGCAATTGCTGCTGCCCATGAACCAGTGCTAGTGTGCCACCAACCTTTTCTCTTTTCCCCTGAATCAGGCCTCAGGTACCCTCACTTACTCGTAGACACACAACATTTTTGAAAATACGTGCAGGAGTGCTTGCCTGCACGTATTTTCAAAAATGTCGAACTTGGTAAAATATTACTGAGTCTGGTTAATTAACGAAAGTAGAAGAGCAACTCACGTTCTGGGTCTCTTCCTGGCCGGTAGAGAGCATGTGCCCGAGGGCCCGGGCTCGTGGTACGCGGGCGGCGACTTGCGGCGCAGGTCGTACGGGCTGTGGTGGCCGGGCGTGGTGGCGGGCGCGGCGGCCGGCACTGGTGGCGACCCGCCGCCGCCGCCGCTGCCGCTCGGTCCGGCGCACGCCGCTGTCGCCGCCATTGCGCTGCCAGTCACGTTGTTAGGGCAGGGGACTGATTCACATGGCTCAGCTGTAAACAAGGATGGGTGTGATTTAGTACATACAGAAAAATATCAATATTATAAATTAAACAACTGAGCAAAACCCAGCATGACGCCCCCACCTTTTAGGCCTTATGTCAACTAGCAGGGAGAAATACAGTCTGTTAAATTATTTCTTTTATTTTATAACTAAGATGCCAAATGTGAAAAACAATTTATGCGATTTCACGTTGATGAGATGCATGGTACCCATCCAGGTGGCACGGGTGGAATTCTATATAATGGTGTGTAGTACCGTTATTGTAAGGGATTACTCCAAAAAAGAAAATAGTAGTAGTAATTTGTAAGTCTGCCTGTTTACTTTTGAACGGATTAGTAGATAGCCTTTGTAAGTAATATCTCTAATGCAATAATATTTTTTTGGATTTTAACACATTCACTGTATTGAAACCTACTTATTAAAAGATGAAGAAGACACCTGTCTTCTTCATTTTTCATGATAAGGAAATATCATCCTTTAATTTTTAAGTCAGGGTTCCCTGTCGTGTCATTTGATACCAGGGCGTCAAACAATTCAAGTTATAATTCTTTAAATTTATTTTTGTTCTCTACTAGGTCCTACTCTACTGTCCAATAATAGTAGAGAGAACATTCAGTCCAAAGAACAGAGGGTAGGAAGAAATTACGTGTCTTATTGTGATTGTAGTTGAGCTTAATATAATACAAACAGGTTTTTTTTTCACTGGAAAATTACAAATGAAATACCTTTTTAAGCACAAAACCTAAAGTAAATATAGAAAAGCAATAGAAAAATGGTTCATTATTATTTCAAAGTCATTTTCAAGTGCCATATTCTACTGGAGTACAGCTATCATTTCATATCATCATGCATTCATCATCATCATCATCTTGAGCCGTTTTCAACCAATTTAGTGTAGGCCTCCTACAATCTTCTCCATTCTATTCTATTTTGGGCAGTTGAAGTCCAGTTGTGCCCGCCAATTTTTGCTATATCATGCATAACAAATTAATAACTGTAATTTTTACAAGATAATACTTGGAGACATGTAAAATAATTTATTAGGACAGTAACTTGAAATGTTCTGTCAAGGCACTCAGGTCTAGGCAACATATCCAAGTGAAAAACAATGTGTCCTGTAAATAATAACACAAAAGTGATCTCAAGTAACCTATCTTTACTACCTACATATAGTACCTATATAATTATGTAGTTTTATGGCTAAAAAACATTTCAAATTCAATAAATCTTTTAATTTTTGGGGTATCTTCAGGAAACATTCGATTTAGAACTACCCCAAGATCATCATTAAGAAATGCTGATGTAAAATGACAGTGTAGTGAAGAATAGTGAGACTTATCGTCATGTCAAGTGAAAAAAATATGTTCCCCATTTGTGAAGCAAATATGATACGAGCTTCTTGAGAACAGCTGTTTCGCCTCGCTATGTAAAAATATAGTTTTCATCTACCGAATCAATACCCATATTGCGCAAAATGTCACCGAAATGCGCTACTCAATATCATTGTCAAACGTGGAATGCGAAGAAACGATGTGAATTTGCATGCCAATCAACGCAAGGAGAACAATGATCAACGAATTGAAAACTGTATGGCAGGCTCGAAAAACATTTTCATACTGATGCAACGTCAGAAACGCACGCTCCTTGAATGATTCATACTTATTCGACCAGAAAAATGTGCCAAATATATTTTTTCGTACAGTTCAGATGTTGCACATTTATGGAAATGTCGTTATCGAGCCATTCGTAAAAGATTGGGGCGACATCGGCGACCCGGATTACTTACTTGATTGTGTCCTAGAAGGTAGGGGTATCCGATGTCCGCCTTTTCTTCGCGATCTACGGACGTAAGAACGCGAAGAGGAAAACGAGGCACTAGGCATTATTTCTTTAGACACTTATTTTCACTAGAATCCAGCCCTAAACAAAGGAGACACCCGCACTAAAACCGTCGGCCATTTTCTGTTTAGATTAGATTGAGAAACTGAACGGAAAACCAATATTATACCATATCAGTGGTTATTGGAGTAAAGTTTTAATGTTCATAAGGAATATCACTACTCACTGACACTAAAATTACAATAGTTAACTCATAAAAATCATTATTTAATTAATTACAATAAATATTCACACTACTCCACAGCAATGGGCGATTCTTCAAAAAATATGGCGGATCGGATTAACATGGCGGCTCCGACGCTAGCGACATCTCACAGACAGGTGCCAGTAGTTCAGCAAGTTTGGTTTTGTTTTCTTTTCATTGTATTTTTATGAGGGGGGTCTCCATAGTATTTTTCAGAACTATATTTTAGATTGCAAATAATACAAAAAAATGAAATACTCTGTGTATTGTGTTTTTTGTGATGTATCTGAAAGCATACTGGAATAAGTTTATATCATGCTGCTTATTACATCGCTGCTGCCAGCAGCGCGAAATAATCAGGCAGGCTAGCCAAGGTCAAGTGAGGTCAAGTATGGTCTTAAACCTACCTGCTGACCCATAGAATAATATAATAATACTCGCCTGACCTCACTCACTCAAGCAATAGAAATACAGTTAGACAGCAGGAATGCAGTAGAACTAGCAATTGTTTTATAACTTGTTAAGCTGTTGTGATTGATTCATCCAGTCAATTTGCCAATTCCAATCACAGAACAATATTAGTTAGCGGAGATGCATAGGCATCCCCGTAAAATAAATCTCCTTTATTTTTAAAGTAAACAGGACACTATGAATCAATGAAAGGGACCAGACCAGGACCACAGGTATCAAAGAAGGTGGCGTTGTATGTGTCAGCTCAGGGTCAGGCCACAGAAAGGAACTTCAAGTCCTGACCATCCTAAAGTTCAGCAGAGGAAGGTCAGGCATTTACTATACTCTATGGTCAGGCAACAGACAGTCAGACAGGAGGTTCCTTCTTTTCAGTGTTACAACGAAACGCATTTTTTTTTTTAATAAAAGATTCCTTTCACAATCATAATGACCGCCATATGACCGCTAATATTATTGCCATCTCTTAAAAGACAATTAGTTAGAAAGAGTTGTTGCATGCGAGCCTCGTTGTCATATAAAACTGTAATATGCAAGTGGAATTCCTCTTGAAAAAAAAAAGTCGCTGTCACTGTCAAATTTTCCCAAAATGTCAAAAAAAGTTGGTGCTGTTTTGGGGTTTTCTCTAATTTCTGTGTAAATAATATCTCTATTTGCTGCTAAATTATTTTGTGTTACAAAACTCACAATGGAAAGTGATATAATAGAAAAAAGCTCATGTTGGTTACCTATACTATCCTGCTTGTTGCTAACATTTTGTTATGTCGCCAGCTTATACGTTTGGAGGACTAATCTTAGCAGGTAAAACTGTTTAAAATTAATATTGCCTCGTAATCGAATGTCCTTCCATTATACTTATTTACCAATTGTTTTTTTTTTCAGAGACCATCCCACTACAATCAAAAGAAGATTTTTCAGTGTGTTTTGTGTGATGGTTCTAGCCCCATTTGTAACTCAGTATTTTCTAACCGAGGAAACTATAAATAAAAGTGGCATGTATGAACAGCTTGGCCTTAGAACCTCGGGCTTAATCGCTGCTATTGTGGCTCCATTACTTTTAACAGCGATTTTATTTTTGGGTCCGCTGACTATGCATGTTTTGTCAGGATCTTGGAAACTATACACAGGTAGTGATGTTTATATTTTTGTACGTAAATATGGTGTTAATGTCAATGAGAGCTGTTAGATTAAGGCATTTAAAAACATTGTATGAACCCTCATAATTGTATGAGGCAAGGTTTTTAAATGCCATCAGTTCAGTCTGAAACTTCACAATGATGTATGTATTTATGAATACTAATAATATTTTTTGTATATTTCAGAACCCTGGTATTGGGTATCTAACTGGCAAGACCTGATGTGGGTTCGAAACCAGTTCATGGCTCCTCTGAGTGAGGAGTGGGTGTTCCGTGCTTGCATGATGCCACTTCTGCTGCAGTGCCTTGAGCCATACACTGCTATTTTTATGGGACCTTTACTATTTGGTATTGGTGAGTATGAATTGTACAATTAATATAAAATGCTAAGTACCAAATTCCTCCTAGTTGATAGAAAACCAACCCCCAATATTTGTAATTTATAGAGTACCTATAAGCGAGCTTACACACAATCAACCATTCACGGTGAGCAGCTATCGCCGGAGGTAGCAGAGCCATAGGGTTCGGCAAACTGGCGGCCGGTCGCGCTACTACCGCCGACATCGCTAATATTTTTTTGTCATCACTGTTTGCGTTTAAATAGACACTGGATTTTGTGTCGAACCCTCGACTCTGCCGGAGTCAGCCGCGTACCACGGTCGCGAATGGTCGCTTGTGTGTAATCACTCGCTTAATGAAATAAACAAATCATTTAAATTATTGTTTTTTATTTCAGCTCATTTTCATCACATGTTGGAAAGATTAAGGGCAGGTTTTGATTTCAAAACATCTCTGATGGTGTCTAGTAAGTATTAAAAAGTATAATTTCGTAATTTTTGTATCAATGGAATCAGACTTGTGTCGGTGGTGTTTTACAATGAAAGTTAAATAAGCTTTTCTTTTACAGCATTCCAGTTTACATACACCAGTTTGTTTGGTGCTTATTCTGCATATCTTTTTGCCAGAACAGGTGAGATTATTGTTAGTGAACTGTCAGTTACCATTTCAATGGTGTACCATTGAACATGTATGTTATTATACAATTTTAGAAATAGAGGTTGAACCTCTTCAAGGCATCAATTAAATTGATAATTTTATTTGAATTAATGAATTATTTATACATACCAAAATTAATAAATTAAAGTTAAAATTTAAAATAAACACAATGTCAATTCAATGTGAGGTAACGCCGCCAGCATCCTGGGCACGATGAGTAGCAGGGCAGATGTTTCATCTTATCCATCATCTCATGTAAATAGTATTCCTCTTTTTGTTTATTTTTAGCATTTTGTAAATAGGTACTTTTTATATTCTTATTATTATGACAATGCAATGTTGTAAATAAATTCACACAATGTGTCTTACTAGCTAAATAGTAAAAATAACTAGCTTCGTTATTTTTTTTTTCTCCTTGGTCTGAATCTATATTACAACTTATGTTATTACATCATTTGATTGTGTTACCAACATATTGCAGTAAATAATTATGACTAAGACTATATTTTTGGGGCTTAAAATGTTTTTCCTTCCTTCAGGTCATTTTGCTGCTCCTTTAGTGGCCCACATGTTCTGTAACCACATGGGGTTCCCTAACTTCGGCGAGGTGTGGCACTACCCGCCTGTGCAGCGCATCCTTATCATATACTGCTTCCTCATGGGATTTGTCCTCTGGTGTTTGTTGCTCACGACTATGACCAGTCCAGATATTTATAGCAACACAATACACTGGGAGACCTGAATGTATTTGACCTTTAAATTATGTGATCATGGACTGATATTACTAGCAGTAGTAATAATCAGGCTTTAGGCTCCTCATAATCTCACAATCTTTTATTGCAATTGAGTGTTAGTAATTATTATGCTATTTAAACCGATTTGCGGTGCTAGTTACAACATTTGTTATAGATTTTACAAAGAGTAGAAGAATTATTATATCATATCATCGGAAATAAAATAGGGGAGTTCAAGAAAATCATTTATGTGGATAAGTTGGATAGGTTAGTCATTATGTGTATAAATATGTTGGTGCATTACTTACGTAGAAAAGGTCATTGATTCATCAAGACATTAAATCTAGTCTCAAGTGCTGTCTCAACAAATATTACTCTACCTACATCCAGAGTAAAGAGTTTAGCCAGTGATGCGCTAACGAATAAAACATATTAAAACGCAAAATAGAAAAATGAATTGTAAGTACATACTCTAATTAATAAAACAAAAAAAAACTTTTATTTATTGGTGAGTAAAAACGAAAAATTGTTTAGTAATTATTTTACCTAATTAGGCTGTGTGAATTTAGGTTTAATAATTTTGAAAGACACGTTACCTCGATTCTATTTGATTTTTTAATCGTCGATTTTGGGATAATTATGTTTTCAGGTTGTTTAAAAATTTCTTAGAACATATTTACTAATCATGATTTTTTAAGGAATTTATTGAATATTTCAGAGACTGTTTTAAGCTATTTTATTTAGTGTATATCCATCAAATCATACATGTTGAATCCCTCAAGTAAATATATCATCTCTTTTACAAATTACGAAACAGAAGTACGTATTTCATTCATAAGTTTATTAACGCACTACCAAAAAAGTATTAACTACAACTTATATTCACAATTGAGTATCATGCGATACAGTTGACTGGACGACCTGTGGTGACAGTTTTATAAATTGCACTTTTGATAGTACAAACTTGTATCGTGCGATTGTAGAAAGGGGATGGTGGAATGAGCTCATTCAGCTCAGAAGCCGACGTGTAAAATACCGACAGGCAAGCTACTGTGCGTCGATTTTCTTCTAAAAATTCAATTTTAGTTGACTGATTTAACTACTTATGTGTTTAACTGCCACACTCAGAGTCGTTGATTAACTTAGTTGGCTACTTAAGAAAAAATATTGACACTTAATTTGATACGCATAAAGACTACCGATACTAAAGTTAATGAACATTAGCTTAAATGACGTCTCTGAGTGCGGCCGTTAGCAAACTTGTTCTTTCATTAACCAGTATTACAGTTAATCTGTGCCATGTCACTCTGTTAATATTCGTAATCATCATATTTAGTCAATATTTATAATTTAAACAGGGTTTGAACGGATATTTGTATTGTAAGTAACAAATTGCCTCACTAGTCAATTGATATATTATTAATTACTTTGTTAATTATTTTATCGCCTACAACGATTAAGTTATTTATAAAAGTAAAATTGTATGTTTTACTGAAATTGCAAACTGTGTAAAATGTAACCCTAAGCTCAGTCTACTTTAAGTATATTAATGTGTAAATTTATTATTATATTGTTTGGATTTGAGACGTCCATTTTGGATTAGCGGTAAATAAGTACAAGTTAAGTGTTAACAATATAACGTTTCTGCATTTTGGCTTCAATATATTAATTTTATTGTTATATTAGAATAAAATGCCGCGCGACAAGTGTTTTCTTGAAAAGTGACAATGCAATACGATAACACTGCAAGTTTTGTATACTTAAAGAAATGTCCTCCTAAAGGTGCTGCCACACTCAGCTGTTTAAAATGTTGTAAACATTTAAATTGTTGTAATATTTTCAAACACCAATAAATGTTGAGAATTGTTTAATGTTTTAAGTACTCATATACTGATGGAAAATATTTAGAAACGTTTATAATAACATTTGAAAAATAGGCCTCGCTCGCTTTATTGACGTACCGAGGCGTCTATACAAAAGCTGAATATTTGCTGTTACTTGTTTAAAAAAAATGAAAAGGTGACGGGTAGGGCACACTAGCGACGCCAAACGATTTTAATTGTTAGCTACTAAACCGGATCTACTTTAAACAATTTCGGGGTTACAACCTCTCGGCAAACATTTAAACATGCACAAATGCGGACCCAACATTTGTACGCGAAAAATTGATTCACGCTAAAGGTGGCCGCTTTCCAGGCCGGTAATCCAGTTAATTGTTAATTAATAAATAGTATAAGTGTTTGCCCAGAGGTTGTAACCCCGAAATTGTATAAAATAGATCTGGATTAGTAGCTAACAATTAAAAACGAATGGTGCCACTAGTTAGGGCTACCCGTCGCCTTAACTAGTTCAGAATGGACAACATTTCAAAATTGCTAAGCTCTGAAACAAAAAATACCAATTCTTTGTTTACTTTTCCGCTGCTCGAATATATATTTATTCATTTTTTATATTGCTTATTTACTGAGAAAAAAATTAAAAACTAAAAAACGTAAGATGACGTCATCGGACGGCAGAATGTAAAATATTTCTTTGCTTAGCACATTATAGTTTTAAATTTACGTAATGCCAAACTCATGACATGTAACTGTCAAAAAAAAAGACAACTTGTCAACGTTGAATGTATGAATGACGTTGACAATGTTGACACTAGTATTATTTACATTTGACAGTAGTACCTTTTTTTTATTAAAACAATGATAAGCAAAGGAATATCGCTGTATTCAGCCGTGCGATGACGTCATTTGGCGCTTACGTCTATTTAGAATAAAAAGAATTTCAATAATTATTTTATGCATGAAAATGGACAAATTTTGAAAAAAGAAAAAATATGGGTCTGTTAATTTTATGTCTACTTTCATATAAAAAAACAATATGGACATGTTAAAAATTTGAAATGTTGTCCATTTGCAAACATTATCTAACATTGTGATCGTATGTTGCTTAACAAATTTTCACTAACGTTTGTAAACTATTTAACACCAGTTTAGCACATTTAGGAGATAGAACTAGTTCAGATTTTCCAAATCAGACCACTCACTCAGAATCAGAATCAGATGACTACATCATCATGATACAGACGTGTCGCTTTAAATCGAAGGTTTCTTGCCAGTTGCCTTTTTACTCTATTTACATCACTACTTGCACTATTCTTTTTATTTGTGTTCAAGTGTGTGCAGCTGAAGGTGCAGATCATGGTCAAAAATTGTCACTAAATAGGTGTGGATTTATGAACTGTGATTTTGCAATTAGCTGTTATTGCTTCAAAAATCAAAAAGCTAAGCCAAGATAATGACAATATTCGATAAATGTAGTTAACAAACACATTTGATTAAATTTCAATTGATAGTCAGTGCACGACTTCATATTTTAAATAAGTATTCATATTTGTGATAACTAGTACTGTACTTATTTAATGTACTGCCTTACTGCCACACTTAGAGTCGTTGATTAACTAAGTTGGCTACTTAAGAAAAAATATTGATACTTATTTTGATACGCATAGAGACTACCGATACTGAAGGTAATGAACATTAGCTTAAATGACGTCTCTGAGTGCGGCCGTTAGTCTTGTACTGTAGTCCAGGGGTCGACAACGTTTTGGCAGTAATAGGCCACTTGCTAAAAAAATATTACGGCGGGCCTTGCTAGCGGCGACCAAGGGTGGATCCAGGGGTAGGTCACGGGAGTCATGACCCCCAGGCTTAGTCTAAGAGGACCTAGCGCAGGGAGAATTTTATTTATAAGTTGATAGTAAAATTTAATTAAAACTTCTTATGACCTGACAATTATTATGTGACCCCCCCACCTCCGGTCGTATGGTGCCGTTAATTCAGTCCTCGCCTATCTTTTAAGAGCTGGACTACATAACTGGATTTGCTACGGTTATATTAAT
Organism: Marasmia exigua; assembly: GCA_019059595.1. NCBI lineage: Eukaryota > Metazoa > Arthropoda > Insecta > Lepidoptera > Crambidae > Marasmia > Marasmia exigua. Next base: position 16,772,369 of record CM032477.1, on the reverse strand, counting down.
TGCTAAAATTTTGCCGTGTAATTGTTGTAAAATTCAATTATAATAAAATAAGCTGCCCTTTTGTATGGATACCGAAATTTTATCCCTATTTGTCGCTAGACCCTAAAACCATATTATATGTCCAAAATAAGTATTAAACTTTACGTGAGTACCACGTCGCCACGTCAAGTTACCCTTGTTGACCTTTGGACCGTCCTTATGTCTGGGGCACAAGTGATATTTTTCCACTGCAGGGGGGTAACTTGATCTGACGCTGACTGTACATTCAGCTATTTGTTTCTATCAACGAACAAAATGGTTATTAAATATTGTATTTTTTCATGAAAATAATGTAAATATTTAATGTGTTCCGTATGATTAAACTTACCGAAATATTTTTTTTGTTTATATACCTGATCCGATTCTGTTAATATCCAGACACAACTGCCTCTACGGGGGGTAGTGGCACTGTCTCTAAGGGAAATGCCAAATTGGCGGACTGCAAGCGTTTTTCAAAGCGGAGCGACAACGTAGAAAAACGCCGGCGAATCCGTTGCGCATCACTTCGTTTCGGGACATTATAGTTCCACTTTAAACCAATAGATGGCGCTAGGTGTCGATTACATTGCGCAAGCGTTTTGTGTTTTAGAATTACCATAAGAGTTGCCGCAGTCTGTAGGATTTAGCTCTTTATAAATAGTATATATATACTTTGTCGTAAGTGGCGCCACTTTTTACCCGACTACGGCAAAGCAAAAGGAGGGTTATGATTTTGACAGGCTATGTATGTATGTATGTATGTATGTATGTATGTTCATCTGTTTCCACGTAACTTCTTAACTACTTATCAGAATTCGACAAATGACATATCATTATAAGCGTCTTGATTGTCCGCTGGTTATAGGCTATATGAAGTTTCACAAAATCTAATGTGGCGCCCTCTAGCGGACAAAACATACAGAGTAAAAAAATAAAGTTATGATAAATATGCCGTGTTTGGTATCATTTGAAAGCGCTTGACTTGTACATTTTGAATATATATATATATATATATATATATATATATATATATATTACTAGCACTTGGACACCAAAATAGTACAAATAAAATAAAAGTAAAAAAACTAAAACCCAACTACGACAAAAAACGTCGCTGAAAAAGTATAAAACAAGCCTTCGTTGTCAATTTATGCAATATTCACTATCTAGAGATAAAATTTCATGTTTGGAAAGGCGTAGTCACACATTAAATATACTACCCTTTGACAACGTGTGACTGCGGATTTCCAAACATGAAATTTTATCTCTACATAGTGAATATGGCATAAATTGACAACGAAGGCTTGTTTTATACTTTTTCAGCGACGTTTTTTGTCGTAGTTGGGTTTTAGTTTTTTTACTTTTATTTTATGTTTGGTTAGCAGGCTTCAATGATGAATTATTGTCCGAAAAAAAAGTGATTACGTTCTTAGAAGTGCTCTAGATCCAAGGTTCTGTAACATCTTTAGCAGTTTCACACTTAAAAATACTGTCGTTAAAATAAAAAAGAGCGTTATTGTGAAATACCTATCAGACCTTATGTCGGTGTCGGAAGAAGACCGCCGATATAGAATATGACCTATAAGGTCCGGCGTGAATCAGCATCTGTTCTGTGTTTCTCCAAGTAAGATCCAATCCAAAGAAAAGGGGGTCATTTTTTTAATGTGATAGGTGGCAGACGAGCAGACGGATCGCCTGGTGGTAAGCGTTTGCCGCTGCCTATGGACACCTGCAACACCAGTGGAGTCACAAGTGCGCTGCCAACCTTTTTACCGGATTAAACCTTAAACCGGACCTTTAAACCTTTCTCCCGGATTAGTTCTCCAGTACCCTCACTCACGCAGCGAAACACAGCACAGTTCTGCTTCACGCTTAATTTACGTGGTTTTAATGGTTAGCAGCGCACTTGATTCCAATGGTGTTGCGGGCATGTATGGGCAGCTCAATCGCTTCCCATCAGGTTATCCGTCTCCACGTCTGCTACCTACCTACTTTTCATATAAAAAAAGGATATGACACCAATGTGTGTCCATGTACTAAAGTCAGCTGCACAAAGATCTAAACATTTTAGTACCTCGTCACAATAATACAGTCCGTATCCGTGTGGGAAAGTAGAAGTCAGATAGTACCTCGTGATTATGGCAAGGTACTAAAGTGTAGTAGTAAGTAGTATCGGTAACATACATTTCTTTGTAGCCGACCTTACGCGACGTGTACGTGCGTACGTGTATCCAAATTGTAGGTGTATCTGTGCCCGAATTGGTACTACCGAGTAAATGCGCAAATCGTAACAAATTGGTCGGAAATATGTGAAAACAGCACAATGGTGTTTCGGAAATGTATGAAAATATCATGTGCTGTTCTTTTTCAGTCCCCATATCCGATATCACCATGAAAACCACCACCGAAATACCGGAAACTCAAAAATAAGATGTTAGAAATCTCGTAAACAACTAAGTATTCTTCAATCATATAATTTCTTATCCTTGGTTAGATCTGAGTTTAAAAAGCTATGTACAGTCGCGGACACATCAAGCTATACAAAACTGTCAAATTTCTTCATTCGATTATAAAATAAACCTTATATTGTTACACATTGAGTTCGGAATCGATTGAGGAAATTTGACAGTTTTGTATAGCTTGACCTGTCCGCCACTGTACATCTTGATAAATTTTCAGTGAGAAGTAACCACAGATCAAAAAGAATATAATCACTACCCACAGACCACTATATATGTACAACCTGTACGGATAAAGAATGGGATCAGAAATGGCGGCGCATCTATTCACTTCTCGCTCGCACACACACGAGTGGGAGTATAGACGCAAATAGTTTGCGAGTGAGAAGTGAATAGATGCGCCGCCATTTCTGATCCCATTCTTTATCCGCACAGGTTGTAGCAAGCTACAGATAGGACACATCAAAAAAGTGGTTTTAGTTGCTTTCGACCAAGCGCTAGCGTCACCTTATTATCTGTGGTTACAAGAGTACCTACTAGTGATGACAAATATTGGTCTTGGGCATAACGACACCAACACTAGTGCTTGGGCATATCGATATCGACATTTGTGCTGTACCTGTCTAGTATCATAGTGAAGGAGAAAGTAATTACCTACTATGTACTTCTAACTGAAAATATTTTGTTGGTCTCATGATGACAATATGAATAATTAATTATCTTTACAGATATAATACTACTCTTTGCTTTACAGTACGGAATTCAAATAATGTCATGACCAGACCAACTATACTTTTAATTTATTGGAAAAACATAAGAACAACAAAATATCTGAAACAATAAAACATAAAATATCTGAAGATCCAAAATATTTGTTTTTATTTTGGATCTCTTTCTATTTTTTTTATATTTATTTTCTAGCTGCGATCTTCTATCGCACCTCTTAAAATTTTATTTATAATTTTTACCCAATTGTGTATTTGTAGCCTAATTTTGAATATAAGGTAAAGAGGAACCACTATAACCCGCAAAAACACCATAAGACGGTAGAATTACACCTAACTAAACTGGCTCCCATCCTCTCCCACATCCTACCTCAATGAATCCCCCCCGATCGAGCGTTTCACGATCACTTTCTGTATCTCCCACCATGGATGTTGTGCAGGAGGAAGACACTGTTCTCAAAATGCTCAACTAAAAAGGAGCTCTCCTCGCACAAAGTATTTACATTCCACAAGCGTCTTTACTCAACCAAAAGGGAGGGCGCACAAAATGTTTTGCTCGTTTCAAAAACACAACATCTTAGTAACTTAAACAGGGACTTCAGCAAATTAACGAGAATATGCATTAATAAGAAAATAAAGAATAATTGAAAATAGTTCAAAAATTTGACAAATGACTGTCATAACAAGAAACATGGCCGCATAAGACAAAATGGCGCAGGGCACGTCGATAATGCCGCCTGGCGGCAAGATGAGGAAAAAGCGGTCAAGGGCCTGGATGTAGCTGACAAGAGAATATGTTTTTTTTGTGATGCCAAATCTTGACAATGAACATCAGCGGGACAAGTCCCTATAGAGTACAGCAAAAAAAAATGAGTCCGAGGATATCCTTTAGGAAAATAAAACTAATACATATTTTATGTAAATAATTTATTTTCTTCATTATCTTATATACATAATGTACATAATTTAGATTCCAAGCGTGTATATTATTCTATGTAAAGGCTTTCTATTCTATCATCCTACAAAGCTAGGACGTTAAATAAGTAGTAATCAATTTATCTAATAGACATCGAGATAGAATCACCAACAATAAATAGGTATTTTTATATATGAAATCTGAAAACAGACAATATTACATGTATTCGGAATTTAAATAAGTTTTCAATTTTAACACAAGGACATTTACTTTTACAATGAACCACAACAACTAAAGCGAAAATCCAAGGCATCTTGGTAGCAAAAGGTCAATTTTGAAACGCTGACCCTAAGGCTGCGTTTCCACCAGAGATGAGCGAGGATGCGTTGCCAGAAATGAAACCTAAGCACTTCATTTACCTAGCTTCTCTCAGCGAAGCGATTCTAACAAACACATTCTCGCTTCGCATATCTCTGGTGGAAACGGACCCTAATAGTTTCACGTCGAAACAAAATCTAGAAACGTTTAGTGCTTGAAAGAAACATCTTTGATTGTGTTAGTGTATTTTTTTAGAAGCCTAAATGGTGGACATAGGATAGTCAAAAGGAACAAATTTCCTCACGTTCACATAACCAAATCTACAGTTTGTAATTTTTAGCTACAATTTTAGATAGCCGAATTCACTATTAGTTTTAGGGAAAAAGGACAACCAAAATTTGGTATCGAGTCTCGTACAACATGATTTATACTTCAGCTTCAGTCATATAGAACCTAGTTGTCGACTTACTTATAATGTAAAATAGTAATTTTCAAAAATAACGTTTTGGAATTCCTACATGATTCTTTGAGCCTGAAAATGAAATCAGTCTTATTATGCCATAAATATTCTCTCATATAAGTTTACAGGTAGATACCCATTAACAATCAAATACGTTTACACTCAGTTGCAGATTTTAAGGTTTAAAGATGGATGACGTTTAGCTTTAACTAATATATTTTAATAAGTATTACACAGGGTTTTTCATACAAATCATCAAGCGGAAGTCCCCGGATATATTACCCCTTGGAGCACCCGAAACACCCTAAATTATATTTTACGATTTTTTGAAGTTTTCAAGAGAATTCCTTACTTCATCTTATTTCAAGAAAACAAACTGTCCAGAAAAAGGAAACGTAGACTTTTTCAACTTTTCTTTTTTGAAAATGAATCTTTAATAGTTTGCCGTTATGCATAAAATACCTAATCAGATTTGTAACTTTGATCTAAATCATGAAAATGTTATTGTAAAGTGAACAACATACTCTTTCTTAAGAGTGTATTTTTGTTAATCAAAATTAAATATATATTAGATTGTGTCACTATCATAGGTATATACAATATAAATGTAACTAATAAAATAGGTATATCTGTTGTCCGATATCCGTAACACAAGTGCTTAGTACGTTTTCAGGTCAATGTATGAGTTGTTGTTTGAATGTATTATTAATGCTTAAATGTTGTTGAAACTACTGCCAAATAATTTACGTTTCTGCAACTGTGTGTTAGGCACAAAATATAGTGCGAATCAATATTATGTATTTGCAAAACTTGCACATTAAATTCACTCAGACAGACAAAAAAAGAAATCAAATAATGTATTAACAGTTTGCAGCCGTTATGAAATGAATAACTTGTAGAGTCAGCTACCCCACAAAAACTGCCGATGTATCTACTCTTATTATTTATCTTAGACAAAAGAAATATAAACTTAAAACAACATGTTTCCCAAAGTTTCAAGATCTAATTTTGATTTTTATATCAAAACATTTTTACTTGGAATTTAATCGCTTCGATATATCATGTTTCCATATTGCATTGATACTAACAAAATAATAATTTTATTTCGTTATAAATAAAAAATACTCTAAACTTACTTCATAAAATATCAGATTACTTCATTTCTATCAGATATGAGAATATTAAAATCGTAGATCGATAGTTCATAAATAAAATATTATATCTATTGATATGTGGCCAAAGTTCATGACATGGAAAAAATATTTGACCGAAAGTTATTGGTTTTCAGGAATATAAAAAATGCAAGAATATAAATTATGCCTGGCAAGATCGGCAGATCATAAATTCGTACGTAATACTTTTAATTCCTTGGTATTGTTTAAACTGTTCAGTATTTCTGTGCCTCATTAATCCTTTTACGATTAAAGGGAACATTTTTTACTCTAACAATTTTTAGGAACGTGTTTTAAAATTAAATATCCACTAGATGGCACATCGCCGAAGTGTGTGTAATTGGTCCCCAAGAGCAGATCCAGATTTCAAGTTCTGGTCAAATAGTTACGTAATGTCTTAATGTAGGAATCCGTCTGGGGGTATACTATTCTAGTATAGTACTTATGACAAAATTAATGTTTTAAATACATCAATAACGATAACAAAAAAAATCGGGGCGGGGGACTCCGACAAACCCCCATACCTGCTCTGGAATAGACGCTTGTTGGTCCCTAATAGTTAGCAGTTCTTATTATTGACCTTTGCTCAGCCAATCACGTAACATTTTAACCTTTCAGCTATGTGATGCCATCTAGTGGTTAAACACGAACTTTTGTCGCCTTTTTTAGGACTTATTTTATTATCAAAGCAATCAATTCTGTTGAAGTTGAACCTCAGTCCAGCAGTGTGTCATCTAGCGTATTTTTCTGATAGCTCCTCATTGGCTGTCAAGGTATAAAGGCTTTGTTCTACTTTTCCACCTGGTAAATCCGTCCTTGACGTTATATACCAACGTTGCGATGAAAGTGGAGCAATGATATTACACAGTGATCATTGCTAGTTATATAGAACACAGGTTGAAGATCTTACACAGTACCGAGGCCGGTGTTCATGGCGCCTGGATGGGTCGGTTTGGTGACTGCGGCATGACGGGCGCGGGGGACGCATCCAGGTCGCAAGCAGAAAGCAGTCGCACCAGCTCGTCGGGTGTCGGCCCTCCGTCCGGCCCTGGAGATTCGTCGCCTTCCGCTGTAGAAAAAAGGTAAACTAAACTCTTAGGCGGTGTGAGGGAAAACATCCGTGAGGAAACCTGCACGGTACGGATAGTTTTTCAAACGTGTAACTATGATCCAGTAAGTCTCGTTTCACCGTCTAAGGGCTGCGAAGCATCAGTCACTTCAATTACCACACTCACTAAATGATGGATCTTGGTCCTATCGTCCCCAGAGGGCCTAAAACGCACCGGACGTTACGACCGAATCGGAGTTCCTTTTCACACGCGCTGTGTCTTCTTTTTTTGGATGCGACAGGTATATTCTCGCTTGTGACGGGGCGGCTTCGTAATAAGCCACCAGGTTCCAAAGTTGTCTTTGGACGCAATCCGGAAAAACACGCTGAGATGACGATCCTTTGAGAAAAACAGGGTTTATGGGGTAATCCATCCACATCTGCGCGGGCAGGACATGCTCTGTGGGGGTCACAGTACATACCGGAGCCGCTCCCGGACTCGGGCTGCGCGGGCTTGGCGGCGCGGTCGATGGCGCGGTGAGGTCCCTCATCTGCGCGGGCGGGACATGGTCTGTGGAGTCTCGGCACATACCGGAGCCGCGGGCGGGCGCGGACGGCGCGGGCTGGACATGCTGTGGAGTCGGGGCACGTACAGGAGCTGTTACCGCGCGCGGGCGGCGCGAGCAGGACATGCAGTGGAGTCGGGGCACGTACCGGCGCCACTTGCGGGCGCGGGCGGCGCGGGCTGGACATGCTGTGGAGTCGGGGCACGTACCGGAGCTGTTACCGTGCGCGGGCGGCGCGAGCAGGACATGCTGTGGAGTCGGGGCACGTACCGGCACCACTTGCGGGCGCGGGCGGCGCGGGCTGGACATGCTGTGGAGTCGGGGCACGTACCGGAGCTGTTACCGTGCGCGGGCGGCGCGAGCAGGACATGCTGTGGAGTCGGGGCACGTACCGGCACCACTTGCGGGCGTACTGCGCGGGCGGCGCGAGCAGGACATGCTGTGGAGTCGGGCACGTACCGGAGCTGTTACTGCGCGCGGGCGGCGCGAGCAGGACATGCTGTGGAGTCGGGGCACGTACCGGAGCTGTTACTGCGCGCGTGCGGCGCGAGCAGGACATGCTGTGGAGTCGGGGGCACGTACCGGAGCTGTTACTGCGCGCGGGCGGCGCGAGCAGGACATGCTGTGGAGTCGGGGCACGTACCGGAGCTGTTACTGCGCGCGGGCGGCGCGAGCAGGACATGCTGTGGAGTCGGGGCACGTACCGGAGCTGTTACTGCGCGCGGGCGGCGCGAGCAGGACATGCTGTGGAGTCGGGGCACGTACCGGAGCTGTTACTGCGCGCGGGCGGCGCGGGCAGGACATGCTGTGGGATCGGGACACATACCGGAGCTGCTAGCGGGCGCGGGCAGGACATGCTGTGGGGTAGGGGCACATAGCGGAGCTGCTTGCGGGCGCAGGCGGCGGGGCAGGACATGGTGCGGGGTGTGGCCAGATACCGGAGCCGCTGCTGGGCGAGGGCGGCGGGGGCAGGACATGCTGCGGGGTGTGGCCAGATACCGGAGCCGCTGCTGGGCGAGGGCGGCGCGGGCAGGACATGCTGTGGAGTCGGGGCACGTACCGGAGCTGCTAACGCGCGCGGGCGGCGCGAGTAGGACATGCTGTGGGATCGGGACACATACCGGAGCTAATAGCGGGCGCGGGCAGGGCATGCTGTGGGGTAGGGGCACATAGCGGAGCCACTGCTGGGCGAGGGCGGCGGGAGCAGGACTTGCTTCGGGGTGTGGGCAGATACCGGAGCCGCTGCTGGGCGAGGGCGGCGGGGGCGGGGCATGCTGCGGGGTGTGGGCAGTCACCGGAGCCGCTGCTGGGCGAGGGCGGCGGGGGCGGGGCATGCTGCGGGGTGTGGGCAGTCACCGGAGCCGCTGCTGGGCGAGGGCGGCGCGGGCGGGGCATGCTGCGGGGTGTGGCCACGTACCGGCGCTGGCGGGCGCGGGCGGCGCGGGCCGGGCGGCGCGGTCGCTGGGCGCGGTGAGGTCCCACATCTGCGCGGGCGGGGCATGCTGCGGGGTGTGGGCACGTACCGGCGCTGGCGGGCGCGGGCGGCGCGGGCCGGGCGGCGCGGTCGATGGGCGCGGTGAGGTCCCACATCTGCGCGGGCGGGGCATGCTGCGGGGTGTGGGCACGTACCGGCGCTGGCGGGCGCGGGCGGCGCGGGCCGGGCGGCGCGGTCGCTGGGCGCGGTGAGGTCCCACATCTGCGCGGGCGGGGCATGCTGCGGGGTGTGGGCACGTACCGGCGCTGGCGGGCGCGGGCGGCGCGGGCCGGGCGGCGCGGTCGATGGGCGCGGTGAGGTCCCACATCTGCGCGGGCGGGGCATGCTGCGGGGTGTGGGCACGTACCGGCGCTGGCGGGCGCGGGCGGCGCGGGCCGGGCGGCGCGGTCGCTGGGCGCGGTGAGGTCCCACATCTGCGCGGGCGGGGCATGCTGCGGGGTGTGGGCACGTACCGGCGCTGGCGGGCGCGGGCGGCGCGGGCCGGGCGGCGCGGTCGCTGGGCGCGGTGAGGTCCCACATCTGCGCGGGCGGGGCATGCTGCGGGGTGTGGGCACGTACCGGCGCTGGCGGGCGCGGGCGGCGCGGGCCGGGCGGCGCGGTCGCTGGGCGCGGTGAGGTCCCACATCTGCGCGGGCGGGGCATGCTGCGGGGTGTGGGCACGTACCGGCGCTGGCGGGCGCGGGCGGCGCGGGCCGGGCGGCGCGGTCGATGGGCGCGGTGAGGTCCCACATCTGCGCGGGCGGGGCATGCTGCGGGGTGTGGGCACGTACCGGCGCTGGCGGGCGCGGGCGGCGCGGGCCGGGCGGCGCGGTCGATGGGCGCGGTGAGGTCCCACATCTGCGCGGCGCCGGAGCGGTGGCCGCACAGCAGCAGGCGCCGCGGCCGCAGCGCGCCCTCGCACTCCGCCACCACGAAGCACGACATCGCGGACCCGTCCACTGATCGGATTGTACACACCCTAGGAACAAACGGGTACAGTTTTACCAATTTTTTAAGTTACACAAATTAACACACAATTAAGTTTCTGTAATGCCTTTTAAAGTTATGATTTTTTAGTGCAATAAAGTATATCTATCTTTCTATCTATCTAAATGTACAGTCAGCGTCAGATCAAGGTTAAAAGTTTGGCAGCACACTTGTGGCTCCACTAATGTTGCGGGTGTCTATGGGCGGCGGCAATCGCTTATTATCAGGCGATCCGTCTGCTCGTCTGGCAACTATCACAAAATAAAACTACAAAAAATCGTAGAACATACATGAGGGTGTTTCGGGTTCCCCAAAAGGTGCTCTATCCATGGCCTTCCGCTTGACACCCTACATGAAAAACCTTGTATAATTCGAGAACGGCTGGACCGATTTGGCTGAAAATTGGTGAAAAGGTAGGATAGAACCAGGTAAAGGATATATGATACTTTTATCCCTTTCGCGTGGGATAAACGAATACGTCGCGGACAACGTCGCGTTCGAAGGCTATATCTATAGTCGAGTTAGTTACCTACACTGTTTATAACTCATGAACTAATTTCTTGAGAATGAGCGGGTCATCGAATGATGAATCGTTACCCAATGGCTACTTGGTGTAACGACAACGTGGCAGACTTAAAAAACGATGGTGTGATGATCTCAATGAACTTTGTTCTAGATTGAAAATTCAATCATCACTGCGGACATCCTGTTTTTTGGTCCAAGTGCCGACCACAAACATTTTCTGCTGATGCTGTAGGGCTGGTCCCCCTGAGTATTTAATACTCTGATACCAAATCTGTAGGGCCATTATTTGTACCCTTATTATTTTGTTTTGCCTTTGTTTTGTTTCTTTTTTTTTGTTTGTTTGTTCTTTTGTAACTAATGTTGTACTCGTATATGGTGTTGTGATGTCCAAAATAATATTTCTTTCTTTCTAACTAACGAGATACCTGTCGCATCCAAACAAAGGAGACACACAGCGCGTGTTAAAGAGAGGGAAACTCCGATTCGGTCGTAACGGCTGCTTTAAATGAAGCCCTCTGCTTTCTGGTTTCAGGGGGGAAGGAGCGGATTATCATACCATAACTAATAAAAACAATATCACATACCTTTTTCCATTGGAAGCTAATCGCACATACAAAGTGTCAGTGTCGGGGACTACTTTCTGAATAAATATTTGCTCTTCATCTTGTTCTCCAAAAGGACCTAAAACGAAAGAATTATCATCATCATTTCAGCCAATAGACGTCCACAGCTGGAGCCCAATTCTCGGGCTCGTGATATTTATTTTCATACAGTGGGGACTTAAATGGGCTGATGATGATGATATATCACTAAAACACAGTTTTTTTGTATGGTTTTCAGTTGATATCCGCCATGTTTTCAAAATATCACGAGCCCGAGAATTGGGGTCCTAGACTTCCCCAATGTTCTCCACACAGATCGGTCCTGTGCCGCCCGCATCCAATGGATTCCCGCAACCTTCACCAGATCGTCGGTCCAACTTGCGGGGGCGCCACGGCTGCAACTTAGGCTTATTATTACTTACTTATGCGTAATTCCCGCTTGCGTCAAATGCTGTCGCTTTGGATCCCGGGGAACGATTAGACAAATATTCAGGAATTGGGGAATCTGGTAATAAAGCGACTGCTGTCTGACCTTTGCAACCCTTAGACAGGGGAACCAAACCAACTGAATCATGATTACATGTTTCAGAATCTATCAGAAACGTGCAGGTTTCCTCATGATGTTTTCGCTCACCGCCGAGCTAATGGTAGAAATAAGCATATAGATTGGAGAAATCCAGAGATGCATGCTCGGATTCGAACCACGATCCCCGCATGGAAGGCGCGTTCTTATCCATTGAGCTCATCAACAAGGAGACAAGGAGTGTTGTACACTAATTTGCCATACATAGTGAAATGTAAAATCGTGTCCACTTGTATAGGTAGAACTCTTAAGAAAACATTTCAGAATGTTATGATTTTTTTGGGTATAGCAATTTTTTGCAATTTATTCTTAAGTAAATGGTGGACTGATAAAATTCGTCAACTTAGCAAAGTCTCCGGAAGCTTAGTCGGTAAAGCAGTTGCCTGGTTAGCAAAAGATCGTTAGATCGAAGAGTCCTGTCGATAAACTTTTAAGTGCATTAATTACCTCAGAATCTGTCACGCGATCTGAGCTTTTTGACAAAAGATTTCAAAAATTTCTTTGTCTATTAGTGATTTATTTGTCTATGATAGGCGGCTCTTTTCGCAGCAGCTTTTTTCAAATCTCAATCATATTACGATGCTTTAATGTCTTATGTCTTACTTACCGCAGTCATTATGTGGCTGGGCAGTGGGTGCCTCCAGGGCGAGAACTTTGAAGGCCGCCTTGGGCGTGGTGCCGGGCTGGGTTGAGATCATGCCTCGAAACCGAGTCACCCTCCAGGAGCGAACGTGGTTGTACTCGCTACATACTGATATTAAGTAGTTTTCAGATAGGGACACCTGAAATGAAACGCCAGTCAAATACTAGTAGGTAGTAAATTGGCAAAAGTAATAAAAAAAATATAGCATATTTTTTTGGAAAGTAGCTAGTAGTTAAAAATTGGAACAAAATATTTTATTAAAACTGAAGATACGACTGTTTGGAGACGTCACGAGACATATTGTAAGTCTATGATTAGATTAACGTGACATTACAATGCATTTAAAGTTTGCTAATGAAAATACGTAATAAATAAAGCATTAAATATGGTAGTGGGTAAAATAAAACATGGTCCCTATAAAAATATTAGTAAATAGTATGTACCTTAGTGATAGGACTTTGATGAACAGTGAAAGTCTGGAAGAGTTGCGGTCCGTGACCCACTGTCTCAGGGTGTTGTACTATCACCCTCACCGAGCCGTACCTCGTACCGTAGGCTATCTCAATCCAATTTCCACAGAGATCTGCATGAGGCAATAGGTTTAGTAATCTAACAAATAAGATTATGAGATGGATTCGTACGTGCGATGGATTATGGCACCGTTTAGAAGCAATTGATTTCAATATTCTAAAATACAGCGCAAGCAACTAGTCTGTTCTAAAAGACAATTTTAAGTCTGAATTTTTTATGGTCGAGGCGGTAGAAAGCTCTATCTAACCTAAGTTATTCAATTATTGTATTTTTTTATGTACACATTGTTTTTGGATTGCAATCTGGTTCAAAGCTGCACTTTGTTTTTCTCACTTTGTTTATTTGCGATTGTAATGTGTTGTGTGTATATTATAAATAAATAAAATAAAAAAAATAAAATATCTCTCTCTCTCTATCTTTAATATTCTCAAATCAAAGGAAATTACGTATGTTTTAAATCATAGTCTATAATTTTAGACTTATAGATTTTAGGACCTTAGGCAGTCCAATGTCAGTCTGCCATAGGTGTTTCTATGCATGAGTGAACTTTCCCATAGGAAATTACTTTAGGTGATAACAAAGTCAGTTATTAAATAAGATTTCCCATTCAAAATTATTAAAATTAGCTTTATTCTCTATCACTTGAAAACATTGTTATTGCAACTTGTAATGCTGTTGGTTTTCATAATAAAAAAATCTAAATGTGTACAAAAGAACTTACTCGTTTTTGGAGTGAGGTACACGGATATCGCGGTGATGGGCTCTTGGTTGGGGTCCTTGTACAGTTGCGTCACGAGTAGATCGTTGTCTTTCATCCGCAGCGGGAACTTCTGCATGTCTGTGGGCAATTTTGTGAAAGCTAAGTAGGTTCACTTCCTCGAAGGTGAGGTGCGCCACGTCCTGCGTCTGCCAGTGCTGCGTGCTGGTGTGCCACGCGACGTTGAACGCCATAGTGAAGGCAGCAAGGCTCACCGATGTAGTTGATGGCGCCGGTGGCAGTGCCGAGTAGCAGGAAGGAGCCGGCCGTGTCGTAGGTGGTGAGGTGCGCCACGTCCTGCGTCTGCCAGTGCTGCGTGCTGGTGTGCCACGCGACGTTGAACCCTATAGTGAAGGCAGCAAGGCTCACCGATGTAGTTGATGGCTCCGGTGGCAGTGCCGAGTAGCAGGAAGGAGCCGGCCGTGTCGTAGGTGGTGAGGTGCGCCACGTCCTGCGTCTGCCAGTGCTGCGTGCTGGTATGCCACACGCCGGCCTTGCTGCGGCTTCCCGCCCCGCTGAGGGCCACTAGCTGGGGGCCTACGAATAGCAGGTGTTCCACTCGGACGCCTAAGTTAAATGTTCCTGAAAGACAAGATTATAACTTGTTGAATTACCAACTCATAAGTGGTTTTCTAGTTTAGTTTTTTATGATACTCCATAGTGTATAATAGGGCAAAGTCCACAGAAAATTACTACACAGAATTTCACACCAGGGCCGTAGCTAGGGAGGGGCATCGTGGCGCAATGCCTTACCATAAAAAGGGGCTGCAGTGACTCCTAGTATCATCGACGACGCTTCCCCTTCGTTTATGAGACTAGGGCGGGGATCGTCGTGGATGATAGTAGGAGGTCACTGGGGGACACTCCCCCAAATGCTGCAGTCCTGTTCCAAACTAGGGTTGCTTGGTGGAGAAAATATTATAGTGACCTTACATGGTCTATAGTGGTTACTCCTAGAATCTACATACACTATGGTCTCTAATAAAGATTTCATCGTCATCATCATCGTCAGCCCATTTAAGTCCCCACTGCTGGGTGCACGGGCCTCCCTCAATCAAATGAGGGGTAATTGCCATACTCACCACGCTTGGCAGACGGGTTGGCGAGGGTTTTGATATACATGCAGAGTTTTCCTTCTCTGGGTGCTGATGATCATGCCAGCAGCTTTACCTTTTACGACACCTCGGTAAGAGTGAGGCTGGCCTATTCTACTCTGCCGGGGACCACACAGCGCTAATAAAGATTTAATTATTGGAAATTCTATTTTCAATTCTCGAAACCTTTAGTTAGGTTACAGTTGATTTTTATGTTTTATCTCTTGACTACAACCTGACTTACCAATCAAAGTGCGCCTGACTGGTTCCCCGTGCGTTGAGAACGCCCACAGCCGAACAAGGGACCCGCTAGCGATGCCCAGCATGACGTCAGTTCCGGCCGCGTTGTTGCCGCTCGTGTTGGCGCCCCCGCCGCCCGTCTTGGCATTCAGTGCTATTCGCTCAATGACTGAATCTTGGACTGGTGATTGGAAAACGACATACCAACCACATGAGTCTGTTAATCTGAAATGTGATAACTGCTTTGTAATATCACACTTTAACCAGTGGATCAATTGCTTTATCCTATTTATCTTGGGAGTACATCTCTCAAAAGTGACGCAGACACCGCTATCAAGGTTTCAGTGCCTGTCAAAATGTAAATGTAATGAATTATTTTGGAATGTAATTTATAAGTAAAGAAGAACATCTTACCTATAGCCAGTTACAAAATGTGAATATGCAACAGCAACCCAGTTATGATGTGCCTTTATTATTTGAACTTTCATACTGTCTGACCACATATTTACTGAAACAGAAAGCCAATGGTAATTTTTGCCCAAGATAAAATATTTAGGTATATTGATAGATTCTATTATAAAATAAATTATGATAAAATGCTTACTGTCAGGTGGTCTAAGGCCTTTATGACAGTCTGCATTGCCCAGTGAAGCTGCCCTGGAATGTCCTCGACCACACCGGCTGGAAAAATAACATTAAATCTATAGATAAAACAAATATAGTCTCATTTTATTTAAACAATGTTGACACTTCTATTCTTGGTTAGTCTTTATTTTTTAGTTAATTTATTCCAGGCATTCAAGACAATAATTTAATCCTCCTATAAGTGGTGAAGAGTATACTGTTCTAACCCAACACAATGGAGACCATTAATGCATTACACTGTTCATGACCTCTCTTATATATTCTCCCTTATTTTATATTTTCTTATACACCGAATCACCTGATGGCAAGCGGTTGCCACCACCCAAGCTTACCAAGGGCACCATGACAGATTTTGCTACATGCCCCGCATTGACTTTATCTGGCACGGAGCTTATGTATAATTACAGCAACTCTTTACCTAATCTGATCTTGTGATGGTATTCTTCCAACAGTGCGCAAGTCTAATGAAGAGTTTCTGGAATGACTCCTGTTGGCTGGCACATCAGTGCTGGAAGCTGTGGAATTCTTTCTTGAACATCCATTTCCATTTCTCCCATTACTATTACTGGGAAGAGCTGTGTTCACTACAAATTATAAAAAAAATATTTCTCAAACAAATGTAACACATATAATTTATTTTATAGGTATATTTCTTTGTTATAAAGCTAATAATAAATGTGATAAGTTATCAAAGATTAATTAATTAATTGCATAAACCATGTTTTGAGAATATTTGATGTAGATATTGTAATCATAGGACAAATAAGTATTATGATAAGAACTTAGTTTTGGTAATATTATATAATTAAAGATTTCTGTACAAATTATTAATGAGACATTCAGATTGAATAAGTGATAAGTAACTAATTTAAAATAAAAAACGTTAAAAGATAACTTACATGGTGGTGGTAGATATCCATAGAACAGAACATCACCACATGAAGAGTGATTCATCTCATCACACAGGGCCAACCTCCTGCTGAGAGGTGTGATCCCAAAATAGTCACACTCATGTCTAAGCGCCCTTATGTTCACATTATTCAGATCTATATCCCTAGTCCTGAGAAAGTTGAGAATGAGGCCAAATAACTGTGGGTCCCTGTCTATAAATATTGCTCCATTCTCATCTCTAACAGTAGGTATTCTCCCGCTAAGTAAGGCCGTGAAAAATGTATCTGGAACCCAAGTCAGTGTATGCCATGATGTTGAAAACCTGAAATTTTCAATTTTATTATTTCTAAGTGATATAACATGACAAAATTAGTAAAATTTTTGAGTGTCTTGTTTATTCAAAGTAAGTTCAGAGGCAAGATCTTATTATGAGATTATAATTTACGTAATAAAATAGATAGAATACAACGAAAGTAACTACAGCGAAATTAATAGTAGGCACTTTCTAAATAAGTATACCTTGTACCACCGATGTTCAAGTTCACTATCTCTTGATAGTTCGACATAATAACAACAGCCTAGAAACGAAACAGGTAAAATTGAGATATCTAAATAGATAGATGAATTAGTAGAAGTTGGAACAGAATCATGAAAACGAAGAGTACATAATATATTTACAACTTGGATCGCTAGAAGAAACGAAAATGCTAAATTGTCAACGTCAAACCGCACGTCAACAAAGCAACGTCAAAATTGGGACTTTTTTTGATAGTATACAAAAGAATAAATTTTATAGAGTCCGCGCCACCAAAGAAGTCCCGTGAAAAGTCTTAACAACCACATACTATTTTGCCTATTTTTCGCAAATCAATGAAAAAAAGAAGCTAAACATGAATAAATGTAGAAGTATGATAATAAACCATGATACTTCGATATATATTGATGATACCCCAAAAAACCCGCTATACTATAATATATTTAATACTAGCTGACCCGGCAAACGTTGTTTTGCCATATAAATAAAAGGGTTGATCGTAGAAGGGTGAAAATTGAGGATTGTATGTATTTTTGTATGTTGTATCATAAAAAAAGAGAAATTAAAAATTTTGTCTAAAAAATAAAAATAAAAATTTAGGGGTGGACTACCCCTAACATTTAGGGGGATGAAAAATAGATGTTGGCCGATTCTCATAGATACCGGATAAGCACAAAAAATTTCATCAAAATCGGTCAAGCCGTTTCGGAGGAGTATGGCAACGAAAACTGTGACACGAGAATTTTATATATTAGACTAGCTGACCCGGCAAACGTTGTTTTGCCATATAAATAAAAGGGTTGATCGTAGAAGGGTGAAAATTGAGGATTGTATGTATTTTTGTATGTTGTATCATAAAAAAAGAGAAATTAAAAATTTTGTCTAAAAAATAAAAATAAAAATTTAGGGGTGGACTACCCCTAACATTTAGGGGGATGAAAAATAGATGTTGGCCGATTCTCATAGATACCGGATAAGCACAAAAAATTTCATCAAAATCGGTCAAGCCGTTTCGGAGGAGTATGGCAACGAAAACTGTGACACGAGAATTTTATATATTAGATATACAATACATCGATTCAAATATGGGACATTCACATTTGTGGCAAGTGTGACCCTCTCATGCATGAATACAAATAACATTACCACCTGTCCGAAACTAGAGTGGGAGCTACTAAAATAACAGACCACGTTTGACGTTTCTCTCATAGAGAGGTGACCTACTAAACCACTTCGATTAAAGTGAGTAATCGATATGTACATACTTCAAACAAACGGAAATCGAATAAAATAATAATGGAAAAAAAGTTATTAGTACTTATAGAGAAATGTGAATCGATATTATTGAAAAGAAATAAGATAGTAGGAACCAATCTTAGATATTGATCCGTGGCTAGTTTATTTCTTTTTCTGTGAAATTAAAATGTAGCTTATATTGTGTGCCATATTATATACTTTTTCTGTTTACCTAGTTATACATGTATTTATATTTTTAAAGAACAGAATAATGCGTTTTATTTAATCCGAATGTGGCTTTTTATTTATGGTAGAAAATTCTTTCACGAGTAAACATTACACTCCTAGTGCTTAAAAAGAAAATGGCTTGACAGATACAACATTGTACCAACGTTCAATTCTCTAGAAAAGTTAGTTTTTAATAAGTTTATAAATAGTTTAACAAAGAAAGTAAATCGTGAAATTATCTTTTTTTGTCTTTATTGCAATGAATATTAAATGAAAATATAATTTTAAAAGGTTTAGAATTTGTGGTATTTTAACATTGAAAGATTGATAAATTCAATGCCCGTTGTAACAAGGTTACGTGGTCGAATTTTGATGAAGTGTCAAATGTGGCCTGTTATTTTGGCCCTACTATAGTGTGACATACTTCTTAGGAAATAAAGTCGAAGTTAAATAAAGCTTTGTTCACGAATTAGATCATTAATTAATTATGCTTGTCACATACGACAACAACCTTTTTTTAAATAGGCTGTTTTCATTTTTTTATTAATATGGCTCTATCCGAAGATAATTTGCCAATGTCAAGTAACTTATTGAGAATTTAGTAGGTAGTCAACAGTCGAAGTCAGTCAAAGTCACAGTCCCTCAATAAATCGCCGGTGTTTAACGTTTTATTGACCTATGGATTCAACGAATATCACTCTAAAAGCAATCGCAGGTTTTAAGACTCTATTAGGTCGTTAGACAATTTAACACGGGACGTGGCATGTGGACGCGTTCCCCTCTGCCAAAGTACACGAACAAACGTTCGAATAAGTTTGTTAAAACTAGATCGGCGCGATTTCGAATTCATGTCTGTCGCTGAGCGGAACTCGTCAAGATGGTTGTTGTGAAGTTTTTACTTGCGAACGACGATCAGAAAAATCAAATTTATCTTTTTTATGATTCATAAGTAGTATTCTAATAAAATAAACGTTATTTCACGGAATAATAACCTTTTTCATCTACATATTTTACGACAGAAATAACCCCACAAAACAATAGGCGATATCGTGGTACGAATAAACGATGGTGCACGATGTTGATAAGTGTTGTAACAGTAATAGAAAGAATGATCAAATGTGTCACTATTGTTATCAGTTATTGAAGACTTCGGTTTCTCTAACATTCCATCATCAGTTCCTGAAATATTTTGATAATTTTCTACGCACAGCCTTTAGATGCATATTATACAAATAAAATAAAATGTATTTATTTCGGACCATACAATCCATAGTGTTGTTAGTATTGTTAGTACCAATGGTTGTCTTAGAAATCTATGTTAGTACTTTAATCATTTTATTATATTATTATTATATTTATATTTCATCGTTAGCCCATTTAAGTCCTCACTGCTGGGGCAAGGGCCTCTCTCAATCAAATGAGGGGTAATTGCCATACTCACCACGCTTGGCAGACGGGTTGGCGAGGGTTTTGATAAAAATGCAGAGTTTTCCTTCTCTGGGTGCTGATGATCATGCCAGCAGCTTTACCTTTATTTATATTTATCAAATTCAAATTTAAAAAAAAATCAAAACAATGAAACTTACTTTAAATTGATTTAATTGAGAATTGAGAATATTACTTTTATTAATTTGGATTAGGAGTGTATTACAAAATATTATTATTATAATTTATTTCGGTGTCGGTGTAAAGTATGTCCAAAACATATGCACGCGAGTCCAATGTCCACATCCAATCGTGCGGCGACCGTCCTCACGAGGCTGTTGGCGCTGCCCCGCACTCGCTGCAATAGGGATGCGATGCTCTTCCTTATGATAGCAGAGAAGCTGTCCGCATCAGCTGCTGCATGCTAGCATGCGATGCAGTGTCGAGGCAGCCCCATCAGCCCCCTAAAGGCGTTCTTATATTGGGTGCGCAAGGCCTTGTACGCTGCCTGGGTGTTAATCATGCACAGGCTGCATGTGTAGAGTGAGTAGCAATATGCTTTGAAGAGCGTTATTTTTACATTTCTAGTGCAGCGTGCAAACCTGCCTGATAGCATATTTGCCCTTATGTACAGTGCCCTGCGCTCCCTCTCCATATCAATATCATCTTTGAGCGTTTCTGTGACCCAGTGCCCCAGGTATTTGAACCTCTGTACTCGCTTAGCCGGAGTGTCATTGAGTTTAACAGTGGGAACTTTATATGTTCTGTTTTTAGCCTTAAAAACTAGCAATTCACTTTTGGCAGTATTGTACCTGAGGCCATGCGAACCCACATACTGCTCATAAATTTTATTACATTTTTAATAAAATTAACAACTAATTAAAAAAAAAAACTTAATCCAACCGATTACGGCTACGGCGGCCAATCTCAACGATCAGCCACGTACGCAGGATATATATATATTATAGTGCTCAAGTGTGTGCGCAAACACAAGTGCACACTCTATTCCCTTTCCCTCATATTCTGATGGGACACGGCCAGAGAGGGATTGGGCGAAGGACCAACGGCTTAACGTGCTTTCCGAGGCACGGGGGTACAAGACCGCCAACTTCCAGACTAAGGGGAGCCACTACGAATTTTTTACCGAAAACTTAGGTGCAAATTTTTTGCCCGACCCGGGGATCGAACCCGGGACCTCTTGCGCAGCCGTCGCTTTAAAGTGCGACCACTGCGCCACCGAGGCAGTTAAATAACTAATACTGCATGACTGTTTCAAAAATCCAACCCTTTCACTATCCTGGTGCCGCCTAGAGGTATAAAATTAGGTATAACTTTTCTAGTACTTATCTGCAATTTCGCTGCTGTGAGCAAGTAATTCACCGATGTTGGTAAACAAAAATCATCATTTCATTTCATTACTTATAAATAAGCAATTTTACATGCTTTTGTACATGTACCTAATAACAACATTTTTGTATGCAACTAACTCATTCCTAGAATGTCACTCATTTATTTATATCTAGACCATCACTAAACTTCCCTTCCCACCCGCAGATTTTGGCAGAATGTTTTAAAACTAGATCTGCGCTATACCACGTCCCGTGTTAAATTGTTTAAGATTAGGTCCAAGCGAGTTGTCACGAGACAACGCACTCGACACACAATAGCAGTGATAAAAACGATACAATCCAACAATTCTTATTATTAATATCATTTTGCGGCATTTCACTGCAAATAAACACCAAATTTCTTCACTAAAAACCACTAGACACTAATTTAAAACTTTTAAATTGCATCAGCCCACCCCATAATCCCTGTTTTCTTTTACTTTTTCAAGGTTGAGTACATTGCTTTGTGCATTATCAAATTGACCGATGACATCTCAAACATTAGTTTTTAACGGCTGTTCTTACTTGAAATAAAAAATTAAATATAAAATAATAGGCTAGCTGTAGAATGTAACTTTTTAATACGCATCATCAATTACATCTCCGAGGTCTATGTCCGAGGACATTTTATTCCGCCTCCTTTGAATTCATCACCAAAAACTAAAATGTGCAAATGTCCCATATTAGCACACTTTAGTTTTTGGCGATAAATGCAACGGAGGCGGAATAAAATGTTCTCGGGATGATGCGTATCAAAAAGTTACATTATAAAGCTACTTACAAAATACGTCGTCTTAGCAAGGGGTTCGGATAGCATAAATGGTTGGTGCAGCCACCCGGACTGTGGAAGGTTGTGGGTTCGAGTCCTACCTGAGCCCTACGGTGAATTTTTTAAGTGTGTTATTTAATTAAGAATAAATTGCAAAGAATTGCTATACCAAACACAATAATATTCCTTTGAATTCATCACCAAAAACTACAGTGTGCAAATGTCCTATATTAGCCCACTTTAGTTTATGGCGATAAATTCAAAGGAGGTGGAATAAAATGTCCCATGCGGTAAGGAACTAACTTTTGTATTTTTTTCTTTTTATTTTTTTACTGGGCAACATTTGTTAAAGAGAGACGTGTCCGTCAGTCAGCGTAAAGTCAATTTTTCATATAAAATCGAATTGTTGGAACTGATGTATGAAACTACAATTTCTGTGATTTTTTAGAATAGTTAACAAAATTAGAAAACAGTGAGATGCCGGGCACCGCGGTTGCGAAGCCAGGCAATGGCCGCAACAAAGGGATATTCCACAACACCGCCGGCTTTAGCACCCTGATCACTGTTACGGTTCTGTCGCTCGCCTGGCTGGCCGGTTTCGCGTCCCGGCTCTTCGCTGTAATTCGATTTGAGAGCATTATTCATGAGTTCGATCCATGGTGAGTGTCGGTTGCTCTTGTTCAGGATAACCTGAAAAATGCGGCGTCTATCTGACGCTATGCTTACGTGTTTCAGGTTCAACTATCGGTCCACCGCGTACATGGTGGAGCATGGTTTTTACAACTTCTTGAACTGGTTCGATGAGCGAGCATGGTACCCGCTGGGACGTATCGTTGGCGGGACCGTGTACCCTGGCCTCATGATCACCTCGGGCACTATTCACTGGATACTGCACACTTTGAACATCCCTATACATATAAGAGATATCTGTGTCTTTCTAGCTCCTGTATTCAGGTAATTGTGCATATTATATTTACAATTTTTTCTCCAAATCAAACTTTGACATACATTTTATTATTTATATTGAGTGCTATTTCAATGATGTACTACAGCTTACTTATAATACATTGTATTTAAACAGCTTGTAAAATAGTTTTTGTTGGAATGATTAGTAATAAGGGATTAGACAAAGTGTGTTCTACTTTCAGCATTGTATTGTATACTATTTTCTGATAATAGTAAACTGTTTTTAAATGATTACATACTTGTCAATATGAATGTGAAATTAATATGTCAGTTTTTGTTTTAGTGGGCTAACAGCAATAGCAACATATCTATTAACGTCAGAATTGTGGTCGCGGGGTGCGGGCTTGTTTGCCGCATGCTTCATTGCTATAATCCCAGGCTACAGCAGTAGGTCGGTGGCCGGGAGCTACGACAATGAGGGCATTGCCATCTTTGCTCTGCAGTTTACATACTACCTCTGGTTGAAGAGTGTGAAAAGTGGCTCTGTTTTCTGGTCTATATGCACTGCTCTTTCATATTTTTACATGGTTAGTATTCAAATGTAAAAATTTTAAAATTCCTTAATTCCTAGATTTAGATTTTAGGGTAATATTCTTGTTATTCTTGAAATAGAGAAGAGAGACTTGACCTTTTCCCCTAAAGTTCTGTCACTCATCATCTGTGTGTGATGTCACTCAATTGAAATATAAAATAATCTACAGTATATTTACTAGTTCTTATTTGATTCTCATTGGTTTTGACTGATGTTGTGTATTTTACAGGATGTGTTGTAGTTGCAAATATGCAATGTCAATGTCAAACAAACAAGTACAAGTTGTTTGTTTGTTTGAACAATGATGTATGGTTAATTGTTACATAATCCATACATATAAAAAAAATATGTCAGTAGACTTAGTGTAGTAGACTTAGATTTAAATGCTTACTGATACACTTGTATACCTACTCATTTACATACCCTAAAATAAGTTGTCTGAGGAAATAATGATTTAGATTTACTTATGTCTAGACAAGAGGTCAATCTCTATATTAATTTATGTAAAATTATATAAGACTGATAGGTAATGCACTAAACTGATAATGTACTCCTTTACCAAAGATTCATGTCCTTTTTTAGGTGTCAGCATGGGGTGGATATGTGTTCATCATCAATCTGATCCCTCTGCATGTGTTTGTGCTGCTCATGATGGGCCGTTTCTCTCAGCGACTTTTTGTCAGCTACACAGTGTTCTATATCATTGGACTGCTGCTGTCCATGCAGATTCCATTTGTTGGATTCCAGCCAATTCGTACCAGTGAACACATGGCTGCTTCAGGTGAGATTTTTTACTAATTCTAGATTTTAGTCAATAAATAGTAATAAGTATATGAGAACATTGACTGTTACTTCTCCTGATCCCAAAGTAAAATCACTTGTGTTATGGGTATCAGAATGAATGAAGGCCTCAACTTGAATGATAGATGACAAGTGTTTATCATACACTAGCTGTTTCACGCGGTTTCACCCGCGTCCCGAGGGAACTACTTCCCGTACCGGGATAAAATATAGCCTATGTTACTTCTGAATAATGCAGCTTTCTAATGGTGTAAAAATTATTGCAATCGGTCCAGTAGTTTTTGAGTTTATTCATTACAAACATACAAAATACAAATATTTCCTCTTTATAATATTAGTGTAGAAAAGCTTGATCATGTGCATAATATTTTATATTATTGTAAACCCTATAGTAAACTCTAAAGAACTGTTTATTAGAACTGTTTACCAAATAATCTTCAATAATGATATAGAAAAATGTTGAAAATTAATTGGGATGATTACTATTGGCCCAAAGGAAAACATATGAAATTGAACCATGTGATTTATTTCATGTTTTGCATGTGTTTGAAATGTTAAATCCTTCATGCCTTTTGATGTTAAATCCTTAATGCCTTTTAATTTCAAACATCAATTTAACACTACATCATGATTTCAAAGTTTTATGTTTTATGCTACAATCTTAGGTAATACTTGTAATAACATTGATAAGAGCTTACTGGTGTTTCTTGTTCCAAGTATACCTCTTAATTAAATTGCCAATTTACTACTTTGTTTACACAGATGAAAATAAATATTTGATTGATTTATAGATACCATGTCTAGAGTAGTTGACAAAATTAGTGCGGCACTTTTATTTATCTTTATCTTTAATTTAGAATTAATCTACAGCTCTTCCTCCTGAAAGTGACCCAAATCGCTGTTTTATGCAGTTTTTTTAAACTACCTTTTTTTTTAAACCTTACGCGTTATGTGAAAAATGTGTAAGAATGAAATATTGCCTATTTTTTCCTGAATTTACTATTAATCTCTCATACACGTAAAAACAATATTACTTATATATTTTCCGTGCAATTTTCCACGCAATATGAATATTTTAAACAGTTTTATTGAATGCAAATTTTGCAATTGAAATTGGACCTCCATCTTGTTAACGGATTGATCTGATTAGGAACTATTTAATTGCTCCACATTTTCTCGTATCCCATATGCTTTTCGATTAAACTGCGTAAAAACCGCGATTCAGGAGTCTGGACACTTTTGGGGACAATAGAGGTGACGCTCACGCGGGATAAATTCTAACTTCTCTTCTATATATATACGATAAAAGTACGGAATTAATTTAGCAATAAGTCATTTTAGATTCAACTAAAATACTTATTTTTGGTATTGTATTTTTACTCTTATTCTGTTAAAAATTAAGATTATTCTTGTTGTTAAGTATTTTTTAATTTTTTCTTCATTGTAAAACACTAAAAGTCATAATTAAGTAATCACAAATGATATTGTTATCAAAATGATCTGTCTGATTTATCTATCTTGATTGTTATAAAGAGTTGCGAGTGTGGATAAAGGAGTTAGGTATATGAAAACTGGATTCATGGAAAGTATGTTTAGATTGTTTTATTATTATAACAGCACTGCTATTATAACAGACACAGTAATATCGATAGATAGGTTAACTAAACCATCTTGCAGCCATTGAAAGTAAATTACTTGTAGTAAAAATGCATAAGCGGGTTGTAGACCTATAGTTAAGTTGTATGTTGTCATTTAACATACTGGGTATTAAGTACGAAAAATCGCATCACCTATTTTAAATGTGTTGCAGACAGATGACCCACTTTACAATGAGGAAATATAATACCATAGAATGATTCACACCTGCTAATTTTTCTTATAGGTAGTCATCAATTTTTTTGCGGTGATACAATTTGAAAGAGCATTTTTTCCTTGAATCAGATATTATTATTATTGAATCAGATAAAAAGCAATACTCATCATTAAAAGTCTGATATCTACTAAAAATTATCAATATGAAATATTACGTTCTTTTAAATTCCGTTAGTCTACACTTTTTTGTCGGAGCTAAAGTACAGGCACATACAGGGTCTATCTGTGAACATTTACATCCATTTAACCACGTGTTCTACCAACCATTCTGAACAACATTTGTTCAACGACTTTTCGAATTTCATCGAAAAAATTTTCAACTCCTCATACAAAATAACCAAGTCACGTGGCTGACTTTGTATGAAAAGTTGAAATTTATTAATGTGAATTTCCAAAAGTGATACTATAAATGTTGTTCATAATGGTTAGTAGAACTCGTGGTTAAAGGGATGTAAATGTTCACAGATATATCCTGCATGTGGCGCACCGTGTTTAGGGTTTCTTCATAAATATATCATGCACTCACATACTGTACGGTACGGGCGAGGTGAAGGCGAGGCTTGGTTGAGCTACAAGCGTGGCGGGGGAACCAAGTGCCACGACTCCACCCATTGTCATTTTCTTTCATAAATTAAAATGAGAAGGAAGCATAGCCGCCTGCACCTCCAGTTTATGCAGAGAACAATCCTAAAGCGACTTACCAGTGAGTGTCCTCCCTAACGCTGCCTGCTGTTTTTTTTATAAATATCTATAAAACTTTTGTAGTACCTACAATACTCCCTGTTAAATTTTATACTTCCGCCAAAACATCTCAGTCACACGGTAAATGAGAACAAAGAATCGGATGACATTGAGTTTCACGTCTTCATTAATTCTGCCATGGTAATTAAACCTGCTTCATTGAATCTCATATGGTAGTGTTACTTTTGAATTGATTTCAGCAAATGACAAAAATATTTGTTTTGTGCTAAAGAACAGTAGTAAAAGTAGGTACCTACCGTTTATTCTTTGAGAAAGTATAATAAGTTATTATACTTTAGTTTGCACAACTGAAAACGATGATAGGTCAATGGAGATGGAACTACATGACTCAACTCAACTACATGATTGCAACCAATAAGTCCCTAAACAGGATGAGGGTGGGCCACTTTTCTAATACATGTGTATTATCGTTACTTGTAGGCGTATTCGCCCTGCTTATGGCCATCGGAGCGCTTAAATACCTGCACAGCCTCAACCCTAAGGGGCAGTGGAAGCAGCTGCTCATCCTCGGCGGGTTCCTGGCGGCGGGTGCAGTTTTCCTGGTCGTGGTGCTGTTGACGTACGCGGGCGTCATCGCGCCCTGGAGCGGACGGTGAGTGCTCTTGTTCCTGGAGTAGGTAACTCAAGTACAGCCTGAGCCCCAAGGGGCAGTGGAAGCAGCTGCTCATCCTCGCCGGGTTCCTGGTGGCGGGTGCAGTTTTCTTGGTCGTGGTGATGTTGACGTACGTGGGCGTCATCGCGCCTTGGAGCGGACGGTGAGTGCTCTTGTTGCTGAAGTAGGTAACTCAAGTACCAGCACAGTCTGAGGCCCAAGGGGCAGTAAACGGAACTGGTGATCCTCGACGGGTTCCTGCACACTGCGCAAGCCACGCCGTTCCTAAGTGGTCTTGTTGCTAAAATCTATGGTGGTGGAGTGGAAAAAAGCATCTACATTCATCAAGAAAATCTAGGGATGTTCCAATAACTTACACAAAAACAGTCTAAGTTCAATGCCTTATTTCTAAGATATAAATGATGATCTTGTTGTCTCAATTTTTTTGTTCTTTTGTCCCCCAGTTTTTACTCCCTATGGGACACAGCGTACGCCAAGATTCACATCCCTATCATCGCATCGGTGTCGGAGCACCAGCCCACGACGTGGTCCTCATTCTTCTTCGACCTGCACGTGCTGGTGTGCACATTCCCCGTTGGCCTCTGGTACTGCATCAAGAACGTCAACGATGAGAGGGTATTTGGTGAGTGGAAAATCATTAGCAGTACCTCATGGAACCGTTTCTACCCATGTCCGCAACGGTTGCTGAACTGCTGTTTCGTAAATAAACTCATGAGACCCAATTTTTATATTTAACATATATGAAGTAAGCTATTATCTAACAAGAGGATAGAAGACCATGACCCGTGATAAGGATGTGATAAGTTTTTGAGATGAGAAAGGCGAGCGGGTCATCTGATCACCGCCGCCCATGGACATCAGCCGCACCAGAAGGCGTTTACGTTTACCAATATTAATATTAAAACTCGTATTCTTACGCTCCATAGTCAAAAGATCACATCTCCTATTGTTTCCTAATCTTCATACCATTTGCAGTTGCTCTGTACGCCCTAAGCGCGGTGTACTTCGCCGGGGTGATGGTGCGGCTGATGCTGACGCTCACGCCGGTGGTGTGCGTGCTGGCCGGCATCTCCTTCTCCATCCTACTGGACCTGGTGCTGCGGGAGGACGAGCTGCCGCCGCCGCCGGTCGAGAGCGACGACTCAAAGAATCTCTATGACAAGGTTAGTTTTATATGCAGGTGATTTAAAACATTATCTTAGGGTCTTGTCAGGCAAGTAGACGGATCACCTGATGATAAGCGATTGCAGCCGCCAAAGGACACCAGAGGGCCTATTCTCAAGCACTCGACATTGAAGAGGAGTTACAGATTTGTATGGATATCTCTCAATGAAGGGCTTTCGCGTGTGAAAATTCTGCTAGATGGCGCACTGATGGACTGAGGTCCTACATCAATAGCTTTTGTTGTTTAGTTTGTCAAATTGACATTTTGACAGATCACGTTTAAAAATGTTAAACCTACTTGGGCCACCATGATCTATCAATGGCTTCACGCATCCAGCTCATGCCAGCCATCCTGCACAGATCGTCCCTCCACCTAGCCAGAGGGCGCCCTACATTACGTTTGCCAAGACGCGGTCTCCACTCTAGAACTCGTTTATCCCATCGCTTGTCGGATTTGCGGCTAATATGGCCAGCCCACTGCCACTTAAACCGATATAAACAAATAAAAATAACTGTCGAGCACGAGAATAGGCCCTCAGGATACGACAGCAACACCAGTATAGGCACAAGTGCGTTGCCAACCTTATCCTTAGCGGCTCACTCATTGGGCGGTCTAGTCCTGTCGAGTCAGCTTAATAATGCTGAAACTTGGCTCTCCCACGATATAACAGTTTATTTGATAACTCCACTCTGATTTTGTCCACTCACAACCAGCTCCTGCAAGCCATCTTGCATGGTGGCGCAGTGCAATCAATAAGGTTTGATTATATTGTTCAGGCTGGGAAAGTGAAGAAGCGAAGCCACGAGCCCGTGCCGGCGGCGGACAACGGGCTCGGCATGAACGTGCGTTCGGGCACGCTGATCGCCTTCATGATCCTGCTGATGCTGTTCAGCCTGCACTGCACCTGGGCCACCTCCAACGCCTACTCCAGCCCCAGCATCGTGTTAGCAAGCTATGGCAACGATGGGTAAGGATAAATAACCTACAGCCGCACCACCAAAGTTCCACGGCAAAACACGAAACTATTTTTTTTGATTCCTTATGTCTTTAAACATAAAGCTTAAATTTGATTGTTGATGGCGACTGTAGTGCGCTTTTCTTTTCATGGGACTTCCTGTGTGGCGCAGACTCTAATGACGATCTTGTTTTTTTTCCTATTAAGGACTATTCTTTAGTTTGCCAATGTCAAGTAAAAATATAATGGACAACATTTCAAAATTGCTAAGCTCTAAAACAAAAAATACCATTTCTTTATTTACTTTTCCGCTACGCAAATATATATTTATTAATTTTTTATATTGGTTATTTACTGAGAAAAAAATTAAAAACAAAAAAACGTAAGATGACGTCATCGGACGGCAGAATGTAAAATATTTCTTTGCTTAGCACATTATAGTTTTAAATTTACGTAATGCCAAACTCATGACATGTAACTGTCAAAAAAAAAGACAACTTGTCAACGTTGAATGTATGAATGACGTTGACAATGTTGACACTAGTATTATTTACCTTTGACAGTAGTACCTTTTTTTTATTAAAACAATGATAAGCAAAGGAATATCGCTGTATTCAGCCGTCCGATGACGTCATTTGGCGCTTACGTCTATTTAGAATAAAAAGAATTTCAATAATTATTTTATGCATGAAAATGGACAAATTTTGAAAAAAGAAAAAATATGGGTCTGTTCATTTTATGTCTACTTTCATATAAAAAAACAATATGGACATGTTAAAAATTTGAAATGTTGTCCATTGCGGTAGCTATCCTTCACGCTAGTAAAGTTCCTAGTAGTTGAGGATAAGGTACGTCACTTACCAACTACGTAACGAAACGGACTATGTCCACTTACTAAAACAGCTAAATGCGTATACGCATTATCGTATTATTTTTTATGATAAGTGGCAGAGCAGCAGACGAATGGCCTGATGGTAAGCGATTGCCGGCGCCCATAGACACCCGCGAAACCAGTGGAGTCACAAGTGCGCTGCGTCCGCCGCCGCTTTTAAACCGCTCTTTCCTCCGGTTTGGGACTCCGATACCCTCACTCACGCAGCGAAACACAGCACAGTGCTGCTCGTATAAAGTAGTTTAAGAAGACAATTTTTCTGGTACAGTCAAAGAACGAAAAGGTTCGTCAATTTTTAAAATGATTCGTTTGATATGCTATGAGCACTTATTACCTTTCGTAAATTTTTCAGAGTAATACCTGTTACACAGTAGCAACATTGATTCCTTTTGATGTAAAGAAAATTTAAAGAAGGTTGGTAGATCTTTTTAAAATGGTATGTTGGTATAACTGATTCTTGCCGTGCAAGCGAACATTTACCTTAAGGTGACGAACCTTTTTATTCTCTGTACCGTACATGCCTTTATTGTGTTGTTTATTTTTCATTTGTTATCAGGTCAAGAAGAATTTTAGATGACTTCAGAGAAGCGTACGGATGGCTCTCGCAGAACACAGCCGAAGACGCTAGAATTATGTCGTGGTGGGATTATGGTTATCAAGTGAGTCCCTATCACAGTAGTTTATTTGTTTTCATTATACAACTAAAATAAAATTTTTCTTCTGTGACATTTTGAGATCGAGAATATTTTGACAAAATATAATGTGAGAGCGTCGGACGAAACCGCCATGCTAGACGAGCTCACCAGATTTGTGTTAAATCGTATGAGGAATGATAACATCAAAACCCATAGAGCTGTGAACCATAAGTGACAGTGGACAGGGCATACGCGGGGGGCTCAGCTCTTGGCAGCCCGATGATATTGTGATGGTCACTCTCGTCAGTTGAATGGACTACCAATGGTAAAAAAAATCAAATCGATTAGTGTAGTGACACCGTGTACTACACTAATCTACTCACATTCACCTTTAAGTGGGTGAAACCCAGGGTCATTTCACTTAGTACTTAGTATGGGAAAAATAATTCAACAGTTTTCGTTAGATGGAGCTTGTAAAATGCAGATGTAGCTTTAAAAACCAATCAAGCAGATAGTTCGGCGTTGTTTCGGTAGATGTCACTATGTATTTCTACATCGCGCTCGTAAAGCCGAAACAATGACCTCAAGCCACCTGCCTACACTAGCAATTTAAAAAAGTTATGGGAAACTAAACCGGAGATCTAGAAGGTATTGGGAATTTTGCTATATAGCAATTAAGATTATTTCAGATATTTTATTCAATCGTCTCCCTGAATGATTCTTGAAGATGGCCGTACTACATAGCCGTTGAGTATTGGTCGTATTCCTCTAGATGGCGCTAACACTGGCTAGCCGATGCCTCTATCTCCGTATATATAAGTTACTCTATGGGGAAACCCGGGGCAGACGCCTCCTCCCTACGCCACAGGCCCTACACAATAGACGTGTGTAACTCTGTACTGAAACGAATCAGTGATCCGACTCGGCCAAATGAACACTGTCTCGAATCTCTAATGTTCGCTCCGAATGTATCATTCGACTCAAAGGGATCTCGAGTCCGAGTGAATCGAATGATCCGAATGAGCTGAATGATCCGATGAGCTGAATGATCCGAATGAGCTGAATAATCCGTGTGAGCCGAATGATTCGAATAAGCGGAATGATCGAATAAGCCAAATGATCCGAATGAGCTGAATGATCTGAGTGTTCCGAATGAGCGGAATAAATCACGGATATTCCAAATGAAGCGTTTCACTGTTCTGCACTGTTCCAGATGCAAATGTTCCAATTTTTTCATTAATACGTTTTGCCAGGTCTGCTACACAAGTGTTTTTTTCCAGATCGCCGGCATGGGCAACCGAACGACGCTTGTGGACAACAACACGTGGAACAACTCCCACATCGCGCTGGTGGGCAAGGCGATGGCCAGCAACGAGAGCGCCGCGTACGAGATCATGACGGCGCTGGACGTGGACTACGTGCTGGTCATCTTCGGAGGAGCTATCGGGTACTCTGGAGACGATATCAACAAGTTCATTTGGATGGTTCGGATCGCTGAGGGCGAACACCCTAAGGATATTCATGTGAGTATGTCTTTTAGGATACTTTTTCTTTATTAAGGAGATAAAAAAAATACTCAGGTGATGATGATCCACTTAAGACGATACTTCCCCGATACTAGCGCCGCCAAGTGATTTATATTTATTGTGGCGAATAGAAGTATTTTTTTTTAAATTGAGCAATGAATAAGTAAATAACACACTTAAAAATTTCATCTCGTGTTCAGGCGGGACTCGAACCCACACCTTCCACAATCCGGGTGAATGTACTACCAATTATACCACTGAACGCGTTACTAAGTCGACGAAATTTGTAAGTGCTTGATTCGACATGAGCTGTCGATAGTCTCATCAATATTGTAGGTATATTTACAATATCCAGTGGAAATATTATTACAAATATTTGACCACCAGTTAAGATGAGACTGCTTAATCAATAGTTGATATTTTATAGCAATCTTATGCGATTTATTCTTAAGTAAATAACACACTTAAAAATTTCATCTCGTGTTTATATGGAAATATTATAACAAATATTTGACCATTTGACTGGTGGTCAAATATTTGTAATAATATTTTCACTGGATATTGTAAATATACCTACAATATTGATGAGACTATCGACAGCTCTTGTCGAATCAAGCACTTACAAATTTCGTCGACTTAGTAACGCGTTCAGTGGTATAATTGGTAGTACATTCACCCGGATTGTGGAAGGTGTGGGTTCGAGTCCCGCCTGAACACGAGATGAAATTTTTAAGTGTGTTATTTACTTAAGAATAAATCGCATAAGATTGCTATAAAATATCAACTATTCAGCAATGAATAATTTAAGAATAGTTTTAACAGTTTTATGAGACAAACTTATGTGATAATTTCTACCTGGAAGTTATATTAATCTTCATAATTACTTGTAGGAAGATTACAAAGGTAGGTCGCAAAAAAAAATGTAAATCATTTCCTTATAATATTTGTTGCTCACTGTTAAAATAAAATGTCTCCTATTCGCCACAATCAATACAAATCTCTTGACGGCGCTAGTATCGTCGAAGTATCGCCATAATGAATAGTGGCTATGTATTGACTATCGTTATGGTCATTGGCAACTCAAGGAATCTCATAATGGGGTATGGGAACAAGTTTTTAGGTGTGGTTTTAATGTTTTTTTTCCAATACCTTTTACTATTTTAAGTAACCAAGGAATCTCATAATGGGGGTACGGGAACGAATTTTTGGGTATGATTTTAATATTTTTTTCCAATACCTTTACTATTTTAAGTAACCAATTTGAATATTTTTGTATAATAGGGAGTTATTTTTTAAGTAATTTTCAAGCATTTTGAATTCGAAGCGTATTTATGACGTCATAATATGCCATTTTCTTATGTCATTTTCCCAAATTTACGGGAAATATACCGTAAGAAAAAATAACATAGTTCTAAAAATCACCAGGTGAGATTGTGGTCAAATGTCTGGCTATTCTAATAAAATAAATGCCTTTTGATCGGGGAAATTTGAAACCACTATCTGGTAACATTACGGTAAAACAAAATAAAGACAGCCTTAGTTTTGGTCTCACCCTGCAAATAAACGACAAACTTGCGCCATCTGTTACTTGGTCCGGGTGAATGAGTCACTGAGACATTGCTGTCACCTACTACTACTACGTCATCTTCGCACTTGGTGCGGTTCAAGTTTCGGCTGTCACCTAAATGTAAACTTCTGAATACAACACAACTAGCGCCATCTGTTACTTGGTCCGGGTGAATAAGTCATTAAGACATTTGTGTCACCTAAATGTAACCTTCTGAATACAACCTGTCTGAATAGCTACAGTATCTAGGCTTAAATGAATGTTAAAAATGTTATTTGTCCACAGGAAGCAGATTACTTCACGGAGCGGGGCGAATATAGAGTGGATACTGAAGCGTCGAAGACTATGCTCAACTGTTTAATGTATAAGCTATCATATTATAGGTAAGGAACTGATTTTGTTGTTAAATTTTGTTAAACGCCTGGGCTCTGTTTAGTTTTAAAGACATGAATTAGAAAGCCAAATATCTTTATGGATACTTTTACTGAGAAGGTTCCATTATCATGAAAAGCTCCCGTCTCCCCCTTGGACTAAAAATACAAAAAGATGGTTTACGTAACGGTGGCGCAGTGGTTGGTGGATCGAAGTTTAAAGCGACGGCCGCGCGAAAGGTCCTGGGTTCGATCCCCGGGTCAGATCAAAAATGTGTACTTAAGTTTTCGGTAAGAAATTCTTAGTGTCACCTCGGAGTCTGAAACCCCCGTGCCTCTGAAGGCACTTTAAGCCGTTGTTTCTGCGCCTGATCCCTCTCCGGTAGTGTCACACTGGTGTCCCATCGGAATAAGAGGGTAAGGGAATAAAGAGTGTATTGGTGTTTGCGCTCACACTTGAGCACTATAATATATCCTGCATGAGTAGCTGAGATTGGCCGCCACTGTCGTAATTGGTTGGAGGATATTAATACTTGAGCGGCCCCTTACGAATCATTAAGGTGACGGGTAGGGCACACTAGCGACGCCAATCGATTTTAATTTTTAGCTACTAAACCGGATCTATTTTAAACAATTTCGGGGTCACAATCTCTTGGCAAACATTTATACTATTTATTAAATAACCATGCACAAATTTTGGGTCCGTTTTGTACGCGAAAAATTGATTCACACCAAAAGTGGCCGCTTATGGCGTGAATCAATTTTTGCGTACGCGTTGGCCCGGCGTCGCTAGTGTGCCCTACCCGTCACCTTAAGCTACAGTCACACATGCTCATTTTATAGCATGCTTAAAAATAAGCAAATCTGTTTACACGTGCTAAAGTACTCCGACACACTCCCTCTTCCACCCGCTACTGCAGGCAGCTCAAAAATCGACCGGGTTGCGATTTTTGAGCATGCTCAAAATTAGCATTACTTATTTGTAGCACGTCCGTCCACACATGCTACTAAGGCCGCGTTCCGATACGCTCTGAGCGCTGTGAGCACTCACAACAGCCAACAGCCGTTCCGATTTAGTTCTCGTGCTTACAGCGTTGATAGCGATATTTCAATTCGGAACGTTCTGTTGGCGTGCTAACAGCGATTATGACGTTATTCAAACGGAATTTTCGCCAAAGATTAAATTATTATAGTATTTTTGCCTGTAATATCTATTCCTTAAGTAATTAAATAGTTTTTATAAAAGATAAACGTTCATTTGAGGTAATAACACATCAAATAATACTATATTTGAAATGACACTTTTGACAGCGTTTACAGTAATATTGTCTCTGAGCCTGAGCACTGTAATTGCAAGATGGCGCCGATAATGACGTCATGCATGACGCCAAGAAATCGTTCATGGACGCGCTCACGTCAAAACGGAACGACTGTTAGCGCGCTGAAAGCGCTCAGAGCGTATCTCGAAACGCGGCCTAATGTAGCACTTGCTCAAAAGTAGCATGCTTTAAGGTGACGGGTAGGGGCACACTAGCGACGCCAATCGATTTTAATTTTTACCTACTAAACCGGATCTACTTTATACAATTTCAAGGTTACAACCTCTTGGCAAACACTTATACTATTTATTAAATACTTAAACTTAACTTTTGGGTCTGCTACTGTACTGCAAATTTGAATTACCGCCAAAAGCGAACGCTTTTGGCGTGAATCAATTTTTCGCGTGCAAAAACGGACCCAACATTTGTGCATGATTATTTAATAAATAGTATAAGTGTCTGCCAATGAGGTTGTAACCTCGAAATTGTATAAAGTAGAAGCAGTTTAGTAGGTAAAAATTAAAATCGATTGGCGTCGCTAGTGTGCCCTACCCGTCGCCTTAAAGCATGCTACTTTTGAGCAAGTGCTACTTAGGCCGCGTTCCGAGATACGCTCTGAGCGCTTTCAGCGCGCTAACAGTCGTTCCGTTTTGACGTGGGCGCGTCGCGTGAAAATAAGCGTGTGCAACAGAAGCTTTAGTGATGGAGTCGGTCGCAGGTACGACAGCGGCGGCAGCCCGCCGGGCTACGACCGCACGCGCGGCGCGCTGCCCGGCAACCGCGGCTTCAAGCTCACCTACCTCGAGGAGGCCTACTCCACCGAGCACTGGCTGGTCAGGATATACAGGTACTGTTAATGTTCAAGGGCCTACGTGTTGAATTAAGTAAAAAGGTTTATGGAATTATAATATATTTTACTAATCTCTCTAAATTAATCAAATTATGTTTTTGTACAATCGTCAAGTCACGCACTGACATCGTTTCAAATCTGACAGGCAATCTCTTTAAACTTAGACAAAGCAAGTAGGCTATACCATTTAACAGGTACCTGCTGTCATTTTTAATTCGCTTCTCTTGACTCTAATACTGAAAATCTTTCAGCTATTTTTTTTGTATATTCATTTTTTTATTGATGTACGGTAGGTACAGAGAATAAAAAGGTTCGTCACCTTAAGGCGACGGGTAGCCCTAACTAGCGACGTTTTTAATTGTTAGCTACTAAACCGTATCTATTTTAAACACTTTCGGTTACAACCTCTCGGTAAATACTTATACTATTTATTAAATAACCATGCTCAAATGTTGGGTCCGTTTTTGTACGCGAAAAATTGATTACCTCACCTACCTCGAGGAGGCCTACTCCACCGAGCACTGGCTGGTCAGGATATACAGGTACCTGCTGTCATTTTGAATTCGCTTCTCTTGACTCTGATAATGAAAATCTTTGGGCTATTTTTTTTGTATCAATCAATCAATCAAATAATTCTTTATTTGCATAGGCTTGTACACAGCACTTACAAATCGTCATACATTTGAATGATTTAAAACTATTTATAAGTACTTATGTAATAATTTACATGGTAATACATATATATGTTGATACATAAAATATACTAAAGAAATAAATAAACATAATGCGATTCTACCACCGGCTCGGAAAGTTGTTTCTGGTCGAGAAGATCCGGCAAGAAACTCGCCAGTTACTCTTTTTAATCGCCAACTTTTTTACAATGGTTTATTATCCTCATACCAAGTCATACAGTCTAATGCAACACAAAGTAGAATGAAGCAAATTAAAAGCTAAATATGAGGTAAACCGAAGCGGACCAGTCCCCAAAGGTGGCACCTGTTCACAAGTATGACGTATGTGTCAGACATCATTTCACTCAACCATATTAGAGGGAATGTAATGACCCGCCACATAACGCCACCACCTCAGAGACATTTGAGTGAGCATGACTACTTAGGTTCCCCTCATAGGTCACAGAGTACTTAATCCAATACTAATAAACTGCAGGACGAGGTGTACAATAGTAGGTGGTTAGCATCTTGTCAATTGTTTGATTAATGTATATTTATTTATTTATTGATGTACGGTAGGTACAGAGAATAAAAAGGTTCGTCACCTTAAGGCGACGGGTAGCCCTAACTAGCGACGTTTTTAATTGTTAGCTACTAAACCGTATCTATTTTAAACAATTTCGGGCTTACAACCTCTCGGCAAATACTTATACTATTTATTAAATAACCATGCACAAATTTTGGGACTGTTTTTGTACGCGAAAAATTGATTACCTCACCTACCTCGAGTAGGCCTACTCCACCGAGCACTGGCTGGTCAGGATATACAGGTACCTGCTGTCATTTTTAATTCGCTTCTCTTGACTCTGATACTGAAAATCTTTGGGCAATTTTTTTGTATATTCATTTTTTTATTGATGTACGGTAGGTACAGAGAATAAAAAGGTGCGTCACCTTAAGGCGACGGGTAGCCCTAACTAGCGACGTTTTTAATTGTTAGCTACTAAACCGGATCTATTTTAAACAATTTCGGGGTTACAACCTCTCGGCAAATACTTATACTATTTATTAAATAACCATGCTCAAATGTTGGGTCCGTTTTTGTACGCGAAAAATTGATTACCTCACCTACCTCGAGGAGGCCTACTCCACCGAGCACTGGCTGGTCAGGATATACAGGTACCTGCTGTCATTTTTAATTCGCTTCTCTTGACTCTGATAATGAAAATCTTTGGGCTATTTTTTTTGTATCAATCAATCAATCAAATAATTCTTTATTTGCATAGGCTTGTACACAGCACTTACAAATCGTCATACATTTGAATGATTTTAAAACTATTTATAAGTACTTATGTAATAATTTACATGGTAATACATATATATGTTGATACATAAAAATATACTAAAGAAATAAATAAACATAATGCGATTCTACCACCGGCTCGGAAAGTTGTTTCTGGTCGAGAAGATCCGGCAAGAAACTCGCCAGTTACTCTTTTTAATCGCCAACTTTTTTACAATGGTTTATTATCCTCATACCAAGTCATACAGTCTAATGCAACACAAAGTAGAATGAAGCAAATTAAAAGCTAAATATGAGGTAAACCGAAGCGGACCAGTCCCCAAAGGTGGCACCTGTTCACAAGTATGACGTATGTGTCAGACATCATTTCACTCAACCATATTAGAGGGAATGTAATGACCCGCCACATAACGCCACCACCTCAGAGACATTTGAGTGAGCATGACTACTTAGGTTCCCCTCATAGGTCACAGAGTACTTAATCCAATACTAATAAACTGCAGGACGAGGTGTACAATAGTAGGTGGTTAGCATCTTGTCAATTGTTTGATTAATGTATATTTATTTATTTATGATGTCAAATGTTGGGTCGTTTTTGTACGCGAAAAATTGATTACTCTCACCTACCTCGAGGAGCCTACTCCCCGAGGCCATGGCTGGTCAGGATAATACAGGTACCGGCTGTCTTTTTTAATTCGCTTCTCTTGACTCTGATACTGAAAAATATTTCAGCTTATTATTTTTGTATATTTATTTTTTATTGATGTACGGTAGGTACAGAGAATAAAAAGGTTCGTCACCTTAAGGCGACGGTAGCCCTCTAGCGCACGTTTTTAATTGTTGCTACTAAACAGGATCTATTTTAAACGCTTTCGTTACAACCTCTTAGCAAATACTTATACTTTATTAAATAACCATGCACACATTTTTGTTCCGTTTTTGTACTGCGAAAATTGATTGCCTCACCTATCCTCGAGGGATAGGCCTACTCCACCGAGCGCTGGCTGGTCAGGATAGTACAGTTACCGGCTGTCATTTTTTTATTTGCTTCTCTTAACTCTGTAGTGAAATATGGGGGCAATTTTTTTGTATATTCATTTTTTTATTGATGTACGGTAGGTACAGAGAATAAAAAGGTGCGTCACCTTAAGGCGACGGGTAGCCCTAACTAGCGACGTTTTTAATTGTTAGCTACTAAACCGGATCTATTTTAAACAATTTCGGGGTAACAACCTCTCGGCAAATACTTATACTATTTATTAAATAACCATGCACAAATGTTGGGTCCGTTTTTGTACGCGAAAAATTGATTACCTCACCTACCTCGAGTAGGCCTACTCCACCGAGCACTGGCTGGTCAGGATATACAGGTACCTGCTGTCATTTTTAATTTGCTTCTCTTAACTCTGATAGTGAATATTGGGGCTATTTTTTTGTATATTTATTATTTTATTGATGTACGGTAGGTACAGAGAATAAAAAGGTTCGTCACCTTAAGGCGACGGGTAGCCCTAACTAGCGACGTTTTTAATTGTTAGCTACTAAACCGGATCTATTTTAAACAATTTCGGGGTTACAACCTCTCAGCAAATACTTATACTATTTATTAAATAACCATGCTCAAATGTTGGGTCCGTTTTTGTACGCGAAAAATTGAATACCTCACCTACCTCGAGGAGGCCTACTCCACCGAGCACTGGCTGGTCAGGATATACAGGTACTTGCTGTCATTTTTAATTCGCTTCTCTTAACTCTGATAGTGAATATTGGGGCTATTTTTTTGTATATTTATTTATTTATTAATGTACGGTAGGTACAGAGAATAAAAAGGTTCGTCACCTTAAGGCGTTACGGGTAGCCCTAACTAGCGACACCATTCGTTTTTAATTGTTAGCTACTAATCCGGATCTATGTTAAACACTTTCGGTTACAACCTCTCTGGGACAATGTTGGGACCGTTTTTGCATGCGAAAAATTTATTCACGCTAAAAGTGGCCGCTTTTGGCGGTTATCAATTTTTCGCGTGCAAAAACGGTCCCAACATTTGTGCATGGTTATTTAATAAATAGTATAAGTGTTTGCCGAGAGATTGTAACCCCGAAATTGTTTAAAATAGATCCGGTTTAGTAGCTAAAAATTACAATCGATTGGCGTCGCTAGTGTGCCTTACCAGTCACCTTAAGGTAAATTTTCGCTTGCACGGTAAGAATCAGTTATACCAACATACCGTTTTAAAAAGATCTGCCAACCTTCTTTAAATTTTCTACACATCAAAAGGAATCAATGTTGCTAGAAGCAAATTTGAACTTTCTGATCTAACAGTTAAGCATAATTGTCTGTGCATCAAGTTTACGAAAGGTAATATGTGCACATAGCATATAAAACGATTCAATTTGAAAACTGACGAACCTTGTCGTTCTTTGACTGTACATAACAGGTTACAGCCAATAGGAATAACAAGCTATCTATTTATGACTTTGGAGCTAGATTGAAACTCTTACATATGTACACACTGCAAAAATCCTTTCAGCAGGCAATATGTTAAAGTGACTATAATAATAAGTAAAAAGAATAAAAAAAAAAATATTTATGTTAATATTACAATGTAGGTTAGCCGGTATTCGTCGCTTCTGTTTTTTTTGTTTTTTTTATGAGTTAATTGTAGTATAAGTAGGTTTATTTTATTGTGTCGTTATGTATGTATATTTAATCATATTATATATTACTCACATGTATATTTATGGATATAAATTTAGTTAGCCGTCATACATATTTCTGCATCGCCTAATGGTTGACTGGTAGAGAATGCTGTATAGCATTAAGTCCGCCAATTGTACTTTACTTTCTTGTGCAATAAAGAATAAATAAATAAATAATAAATATTATCTGATGTGCTTATTTTTATTTCTATTTTTTACTTGACAAGAATTCTATAATTCTGATATATTTTTATGTAAATTGTCCGCGACTAATGAGCCTGAATGTAATATAGTAATGTATCCTAATCTTATCTTATACTGCGCTTTGGATTAATTTCTGTTAGCTTCTAAGGTGTCTAAATAATAAATAAATACACTAAGTCCGCACCACTAAAACAAGTCCCGTGAAAAGTGCGCTGTCGCCATCAACATTCAAAGGACATCCTCTCTTTTCTGTAGAACTTGTCTCCCTGAGTATTACCCCTTTATTAATATGATACCAAAGCTGTAGGGTCATTATTCTTGGGTTTATTTAAGTTTCAAAACCAACATTTCTAGATATTTTCAGCGATTTAAGTAATTTTGTGTCTGTTATGCCAAATCTTGACATTTCATTATCAGAGGGAAAAGTCCTAACAGGTTACAGTAACTTGTTTTTTTTAATGTTTGGACCAAAAACATTAATAAAAATTCGATAGTTCGAAGATGTATGTTTCGAAGTTTTCGAACATAGCTCAGGTTTGTGATAACCAATCCGCATTTGGCAAGCGTGGTGATTAAGCTTTATCCCATCATAGTAGCGATGGCTGGATTTCTATGATGGAGACCTTTGCCATGCAGTGGGACAGTTTATAGGCTGATGCTTTACTTTTACATTAGTTCGAAGATCTCCTTTGACCTATTTAAAATAAGGAATCTAAAATTTTAGTTCCGGGTTTTGCCGCGGGACTTCTTTCGTGGCGCAAACTCTACTAGCGCACAGAGGGGCTAGCACGAACATTCAAAGAATTGCTTGTCTGCTACCTATCGTATAAAAAAAAATTAGCGTGCTACGCAATACTTTGTCATCTTATAATTCCAAGAGAAAGAGAAGATAGTTATACTTACGTACGATAGAGGGTGCTCTTCAGATTTCATACAAATTGGCTATTTGACTGTTATCACGGAATGATTGATGCGTTGACGGCCTTTTCGAAAGAAGTACAGACCGACCAAGATCAGAAGGCATTTCAGTGACATTGACAAGAGGGCATTGTACAACGTTTTTTCTATGCGAATATGTCAAAACAGCATTAGTTCCGTTTGCCACGTGCTAAATAACCGTGATCGGACTATATGCGGTAATGCTTATGGCTTGAGTGTCTAAAGTCGGATTTTTAATTAGAGGAAATAACTGACAGATGTCAATGTCATTCCCATACATTTGCAAGATGCAAATTGTCAAAATGTATAGGGACTTGACATTTGCACCTGTCAGTTTACTTCGTCTAATTAAAAATCCGACTATAGAAGTCCTTCTGTCACAGTAAGATTTTCATAAGTGATATTTCCTCTATGTCTTTTGTAAGTAATCTATTACAATCTCTAATTTATTTTGTTTCAGGGTCAAAAAGCCTGACGAGTTTAATCGTCCTCGGCTGCCGCTCGCTAAAAGGTCAATACCGACGACTAACGCTGTCTCTAAGAAGGTCAGTTTTTCGCCAAATATGAATAAATCGTAGACTGGGAGAGCCACGCTTCGGCATGAATGGGCCGGCTCGACCAGAGTGATACCACGGCCTCACATAAAACCGGCGTTACGTAGCACTGTGCTGTGATTCGCTGCGTGAGTGAGGGTACCGGAGGCCCAATCCGAGGGATGGGCACTTTGGACTCCTCTGCTGTCGCGGGTGTCCATGGGCGGCGGCAATTGCTTA
Source organism: Marasmia exigua (assembly GCA_019059595.1). Classification (NCBI taxonomy): domain Eukaryota; kingdom Metazoa; phylum Arthropoda; class Insecta; order Lepidoptera; family Crambidae; genus Marasmia; species Marasmia exigua. The sequence goes on along the minus strand of CM032477.1, from coordinate 16,728,719 downwards.
CCATCAGGTGATCCGTCTGCTCGTCTGCCACTTATCACATCAAAAAAATCTATTGTTATTTGATATTATAGCATTACCGCTATAAGTCGATCCATGGTCCGCGGGACGCGGGGATCGGAGTGCGCTTGACCAATGCGGGTTTCCGCGTGTGAAAAGTAGAAGGCGTATTGTTGGACTGAGGTCCAACATCAATCCCCCTCCCAGATAGACTAGCGCGACAGGGCCGCTGGTAGGCCCCAACCGGGGTCGAAGACCTCCCCAACCGCGCAGTGTCGGGAAACTTCCTCTCCCAAAGGAGCAAGAACACCGCGCCTGGAAAGGCGCGAGATGCAGCCCGGGTAAAGGGTCTACCCCGACTCCCGAACCGCACCAAGTGCGAAGACACAATATGATACGATACCAACATCAATCGCATTGGTTGTTAAGTTTGTCAAATTGACATTTTGACAGTACACCTTTAAAATAACCAATCACATTGTATATGGAACTCACTCCAATAGTACTCCATCTAGCGGATTTTTTACACGCGAAAACCCTCATCGAAATCGATTATTTTCTCTTTGGGCCAATAAATGTTAAGCTATAGCTTCATCATTATTCTCAATGGGAATTATTGCGTGTAAAAAATCCGTTAGATGTCCAAGGCCGTACGAAATGTCTAAGGTCCATCTACAAGGTTATTGGTGATGAATACTGTCAATTTGTCGAACAAAACAACCAATGCTGTTTTTGGTTGTACGGTCAGCATTAAAAGTAGCTTAACACTTTAGTACCATGTCAAAGTAACTGCTCTGCCCATTATAGGCAGTTTCTAAGGGGTACATACAAAATGTTACTTCGACATGGTACTAATGTATTAAGCTACTTTTGATGCTGACCGTACCTCACTTCATTACTAATCTTTGCCCCATAGACCAATCTTTCGCTTTTGGCTGGCCCGATGGTGCATTTGGTAGTGACCATGCCTCGTATACCAATGGTCGTGGGTTCGATTAATTCTCACTCTGGACAAACATTCATTTCTGTGTGTTCAGTCTCTGGGTGTAGTACATATAATGTATTACAGTATTTTATTTGTGATTATTAAACTACTTGTTGGATATCCGCAACACAAGTGCTTAAGGTGGCGGGTACACTAGCGACGTCAATAGATTTTAATTTTTAGCTACTAAACTGGATCTATTTCAAACAATATCGAGGTTACAACCTCTCGGCATACACTTACACTATTTATTATAACCAGGCACAAATGTTGTGTCCAACGCGTACGCGAAAAATTGTTTCACGCCAAAAGCGGTCACTTTTGAAATGAATCAATTTTTCGCGTACAAAAACAGACCCAACATTTGTGCATGGTGATTTTATCAATAGTAGTAAGTGTTTGCCAAGAGATTGTAACCCTGAAATTGTTTAAAATAGATCCGGTTTAGTAGCTAAAACTAAAAATCAATTGGCGTCGCTTAGTGTGCCCTACCCGTCACCTTAACGTGGTGTACAAGTCAGAACGAGAACGCTAAATTCGATTCACATCACTTGGATGGGTTTGTACAGTCAACTCCAAAAATATGTATACAATTTAGGACCTTGTCACAATACTTACCTATAAGAAAGAAGAGGTCGACTTTCTTATATTATATATTGTGACAACGTCCTAAAGTGTATATATATTTTTGGAGTTGACTGTACTACAGGGCGTTTATCGCGTCATTTCCTATTACGCACAGTAAAACTGGAACCAGCTGTCATCGGTGATGTTTCCGAACAAATACGACCTGGTAACCTTGAAGAAAAGGGCTTATTCCTTTCTTAAGAGCCGGCAACGCATATGTGATACCTGAAGTGTTGCAGATGTCCATGTGCGGCGGCGATCACTTACCATCAGGTGTGCCATCTGCTCGTTTGTCCGCTATAAATAAATAAAAATAAAAATTGTTTATTTCGAGCAAACGAGTGGCTCATATGAAGGGGTTAGTATTACAAAGATCTTAGAAGCTACGTTAGTAGAGTAATAATAATAAAATAATAAGTTGACGTTGGGGACACAATAATTATGAGAGTGACCAAAAAAAATTTTGGTTTTAAACTATCAAACTCCGCCAGACAGGTGCAGTGTATCTGTCGGTAACTGTCTTCAAAATGCTATTTTGACTGCCACGCAACCTGCCAATCAGATATACCGTTTTTTTGCGCATCACTGCATGGAAACCATCAGTATGGCGCACAAACATCTCCGATGCACTGCAATAGCGTCGCAATCCCAACAGCATTCTGAAGACGTTATTGTATTGGACGCGTAGCACGTCTAGCGACCTTTTGGCGCCTTTACGTTAGGCTATAATGTAAAATAGCCGTGTGGCCCCGGCAGAGTAGAATAGGCCACCCTCACTCTTACCGAGGTGTCGTAAAAGGCGACTAAGGTAAAGCTGCTGGCATGTTCATCAGCACCCAGAGAAGGAAAACTCTGCATTTATATCAAAACCCTCGCCAAACCGTCTGCCAAGCGTGGTGAGTATGGCAATTACCCCTCATGTGATGGAGGGAGGCCCGTGCCCCAGCAGTGGGGACTTAAATGGGCTGACGATGATAATGTAAAAAAATCAAAAGGATATCTATGACGGTAATTCAAACCTTAGCTACCTTAGTTAGTGTGCTACTTATTCAGTATAAGAAGGAAAATGTATCATGTAAAATCCTTTATTTTTTTTAGTTGTGGGTATGTTTAGAGGCAATCTGCCTCAGTGTGCAGCGGCTAAACTGTCTGTCTGTTACAGCTTGCGTTAGGACCTGGAATAACGGTACAGTAATGCGATGAGCTTGTTCTAAGCGTGATCAAGTAATGGCCTATAAAATTATACTTTTTGACAATTTTTCTTATCTTTGTGTGTACACACCTCAAGCTTATGGTGACATAATTTGATGATATCTGTTTTTATTTTTACTGTTAAATATTGCATGAGAAAAGTGTTTTTTTCCGTTTTAATGTTTATTTTTGATAATTTAGTGCTCACAGAATTACTTGGTTAAGTAATTTTTATGCGTTTTAGTTGATTTTTATTGCATATATTCTAGACGTTAAAAAAAGTGCATGTAAATTGATTACTGTCAGTAAGTTGGATTTATGTAAAAATTATCCAACCATTTCCACTTTTATTGCATATAATTATTAGTTTCTATTTGATAATGTTTTTAACTGTTTACTATTAGAAAATAAATGATAATAGTAAATTTGAGGGTGTCTGGTAGTACATATCCAAAAGGTTCATGTACGTACAGCCACGCATTAAAGTATACAAAACTCTAAAAACATTTTAGAAAAATTCTTTCAAAATTCTTCAGCCGATTCTCACCTTAATGTCAAACACGTTCAGTTCAATATTAATGGTTGTTATCGCGTGTGAAAAATCCGCAAGACGGCGTACTATAGGCCTGAGGGCCTTCTACAAGGGGATTGGGTATTTTTAGACGTGATACGTCAAATTTTGTCAATTAACGAATAAATCAGCCAATGATGTTGAAGTTGGACCTTGGTTCACAGGCACGCTATCTAGCGGATATTTCACACGCGATAGCCCCCATGGAGGAATTTTGACAGATTGTAGTAACCTGATATGTGGCTGTCTGTACATAATATTATGTGATTCTTAGAGCACGCGTCAGTACTATAGTTAACTATGACGGATCAATTATTCAATAAATGGACCTTTTAGATAAATGTGATGCAATCTAATGGATAGAATTAAAAACAAACTGGTGGATATTTCATATTAAAACACCACATTGAGCCAGTATTCGGGTGTTTCAAAGCAAACAACTTTACTCTACTATTTATAGTTATTTACATATAGACTCTTACCTTTTATGGAGCTCTGTCGATATCTCGTACACCATACTTTGAATCTTGAGGTAACGTTAAAAACCAACATTTACAGTACGTAATACTATAAATTTAATACTTGGTTTTTAACGTTACCTCAAGGTCAGTAATGTCAATTGAATGGTTATTTAGCTATTTCAACTAGTACTCATAGTACACGAAATACTCTATATTGTTTTAAACTTTCATGATCACTAACATTACAATAGGGTATTTGACAAAGGTCGAGATTTTACAAAATATAAATATTTTATCAAAATATAGGTAAATATGTGCGAATAGCAAAAAATCTCAATTAAAAATATAACGTATAGCCGGTTTTATGGTCATTCAAAGATTCATGGTCAAGTCCATTTTAAAAGTATGAAATTTAAAAAAATTATTATACCATTGAATAACCCATATAATTTACACCAACTATTATAATGGAACCATTGACATAAACGAAACATTTGATATAGCTACCATACAAAATTCAAATGAAATGCAAACAAAATACTGTCGTGTGACGTCACATCTCTGTAGCCATTCAAATGAAATGCAAACAAAATACTGTCGTGTGACGTCACATCTCTGTAGCCATTTGTATGGGGCGTTTTAGGTTTTCCCAAAATAATGTGATTTTAAAGTTTTGATATCTCAGGTAGTTTAAATGAGTATCAAGTAATTCTTTCAACGATGTTTCTATCATTGAGAGATCTTTTGATTACACAAATGAAAAAAAAAATAGTCAAATACCGTATTCTACCATGTACGCGGTGCGCGTAGTAAAAGACTGCGAAGGAGGTTAGACCGATATGTTTGCTAGTTACGACTTACCTGCAAAAAGTTCAGTTACTCCGTGACCATGGCGCTTGCAACAGCGCCGAAATATTGATATATAAACTCAAAAATTAGGTACATGATAGAAATCTCGTAAATAACTATTCTAAAGAAAGACCATAAGTTAGCTGAAAGGTGATCGTTGTGAATGATCTGGTGCATTTATATATTAATTTGTTTTGCAGACATCCAAAAGAAGAAAAGGCCTCCTGAAGAACAAGCCGACGGTGGTGAAGGGCAAGAAGATGGCGCGGCTGGAGTGACGCCGCCGTCGCGCGCCGCACCGCACAAGATAACGTTCCCATATCAGTGGTAAAGTCGCATCGGGTTTATGACCATACCTCATCCCAGTCTCCACTCACCTGAGTAGGAATCACAAAGAGGTATAGCTACTACAGTACAAGATAACTCATTTGGTTGCTTGGGAGATTTCGGAAAAACTGTTGCAACGAAATGTCTCTAAGTAATTTTCATTATTAAATGTCATAAATTATTATAACGCGGTATTTATAAGAACCTTATGTCGATGTCTCAAATAACAAATCACAATTAACGCAAATGACTTCTGCAGCTGGCGTCTCGCATGCCTATGCGACGTGTTACGAAAATAGCCTTACTGAAATATATAAGCCATGAATGCGGAAAACACCCGTAAGCGGGAGTTCGAAATCAACTCTCCTTGACGCCTTTGAACCTATTATTAGTGAGAGATCACGCATACTTACTGTGGTTGTGTAGCTATGCCTCCAGTGAGATTCTTATCCAAGTAATATTCGCATGAGTAAATATCTGTACAGTTCTCTCGCCAAGTCCATGCAAGCTAAAATCTCATCACACTTGTATGCAATACCACTAGTCAGATCTCTTGTACGTGTACAAATGATAATATTATAATAATCGTAACGCAATTTAATAAGCTTATTTCTGTACAATTATATACTCATGTGACCATATAAACTCGCCTCACAGTTAAGTTTGGCGTATCGTTTCGTTATCAATTTTCACACATTTCTCTTAGAGATTTGTATATTTTTTGTGAAGTCCTAAAATGATATCGTCACGAACAGGGTCCCTACAGTACGGATTAGGTAAACAGGTGTCTCTATCGCCGTGATGTCAATATTGTATGTATGATTTAATATCCACGCATACTGATTCAGTTAACGATACACTAGTGTTTTATATAAGCTCCGATAAAATATTAAATTACTAAAGTATTATAAAAGAAAATATGAACGAAAATAACATTTCTTTCGTCAAATAATCCTATCTTAAAAACCTGGTCGTTGTTCCTTTGCATCCACAATCTGATCTACTATAATAGTTAAGGATAATTTAGGGTCTACTGTATAAATTAGTTTGATTCCGAGAGAAAAAGCGTAAAGTTGGGACACAATCTTTATTATTACTTTACAGATATTACTATAATAGCATTTCCTATATAAATAATTCATAGGTATTAAAGTTCCTTAATTTTTTACAAATTCTTTTATGATATCTGGTTATGTCTACCGAATGTTTAATTTAATGATGGTGTGAAAGCTTTTTAAGTGTTTTAAAGTTCAAAAATCTTTAACAGTTATTACAATAATGTTTAGAGCTTGGGTTATGGACACTCTGCACTTGCCACTGATGAACGACTGACATCAAGCTGTATCGAATATGTTAGGTAAACGTTTTGTGAAAATAATAGATGGTATATTTAATAATTTTGCACGAATGTTTGATGCGCGTAATAAATAGGTGCATTTCGAGTGTGGTGATTACGTCAGATTTTCTTCGTTTATAGGCTGGCAATATTACCTATAGGCAAATGTCTTAGCAATCGACCAGTTATTCGAGTTGCTGACAGAATAAATGGAAACTAATGTTCGATCCTTGCTGTGTATTTATATCGGTATCTCGAATATTGAAAGGCCCCTCGTGCTGGCTCTGATGCCGTCTACTCCACCTAGTCGGATGATGATGATGGCAGCTTAACACCCACTTGATTGACCACTCACTTGACTCTTGATTTTGTACTTGTGTTTTCAATATCACTGCCATAATCTCTTCATATAATATTATTTCATAACAATACAATTTCGTTAAAGTTATTTGCCGTTAAACACGATGTATATGCTTTCATTTCTTTCACTACTACTAATGCAACTTTTGCTTTTATCTGTATTTATTAAGCGTGTATGTGTAGTGTACAATATATTACTAATATTTTTCACAATTACTTACCAACATTCAAGAAATGAACATCAGTTTCTGATTCATTAAACACCTAATCTATTTACATTTTTCATAATACGTAAATATCGGCTAATATTACCCAAACAAATTAAATTATTCTTAGACTTCATATCAAACAATTGAAAACTTCATGTTAACAATGTTTAATTAAATGTTGTTGGGAGAGAGTATATTTGTAATTGCTACGTCCATTTGTATAATAATTAAATTATGTAATATTAATTATATTTAGATAATTTGTCATGGTCATGAAGCCGGGAGAGGGGGCTCCTTCATGCAGTACTTATCACAATTTATTTGGGTTCACGTGTTTTCGTTTTAGTGTGAGTATGGATAGTCGTCAAAGAATGCAATAATATTTTGTGACTACTTGTTATATGTATTGTAATTAATGATAACTACCAAAGTTTGAATACATTTGATAAATGTGTCGTCTTGTATATTATTATACTCGGATAATGTAGCTCAGTGTATTTTAAAATGATCGGTTGTAAGCATACTGTTCCTATACCAGTTGTGAATGATTTCTATTTACTAATCGGATTGCACTTGTGTCCAGTTATTGGCTGGTTTCCGCCGTCGTCTTGAGCATCGAGCTGTGATTTGATATTTATATATCGAGACGACCTGTACCCATTGCCTGAGCGCTAGTTGTTTCCAAAGCTCGGGGCAGTAGAAGCTTACACGTCGATCATCGGTGCGAGGTTTCGTTTGTATTATCTCAAATATTATTTATCTAAATTAATGTATGTACACTTTCCGTGTGTTACATGTTGCGTATTGATTTTTATTGTTGCCCGACACTTATTTGTTTTCGTAATTGTAACAGAGTTTTATCGATCTGTAGATAAGGATTATTGTGGTGTACAATGTTCTTAATAAACGGACGAAGACTAACTCAGTTTTTTATTTTAAATATAATTAATTTTAAGTATACTAAGGGTTTGGAATGGGATCTCGGGGAAAAATAAAAACAAATTGACAAAACCTTCACCATATATTTATTAATAAAGACAATCTAAAAGATCACGTAATAGTCATTGTCTTAAAAAATTAGTTACCCTAATAAATTTATCAATATATATAATAGAGCTTTTATTTTATTAGTTATTGTTTCAAGGATATGCGAAGTTGTGAAGAGTCGCCTGGCGGGGGGAGGCGGGGCTCGACTAGTCGTTGTTCACACGAATCATCACATTGTCCAATCTTACGATGATTCTATTCATACGTGATACAATACATCTTCCAATGATTACCTATGTCAATGATTCATCTACATGCTTAAATTTTGACCTAACGTGTCTACGCGAAGAATTGTGCTAATCTAAAAAGGTGTCTACAAATTTCTCCATAGTATTTCAAAGACTTTTGTAATTTACAGAACGTTCAAAATCACAACACAGAGTGTAATATCAATTATCGTGCGCGCGGCACGTGTCGTTACCATCTACAGTATATTACAAGTACAGTAAGTACGTATTAGGTACGTAAGTACATCGAAGTGAAGGGGCGCCATTCGCCGACACACTCTTTATTCGATACAAAATTAGAAGAATATAATATCCATTTAGACTTACAAAATATTAATACTATAGTAACATTTCACATCCTCATTAAATGTTGACACAAATACAGAAATACTTACAGTTAGTCTATGGCCGCGAGGGCGGGGCTACGCTACGGGGGCTAGGTCGGGCACTAAGCAACTTAACCTGACTGGACTAACATTTATTCCTATTACTTTCAAAATACTCGCTGTATCCTTCGGTTGGAATCCATTACGATTATGGTAGATATTACATTTTTTCTTATGTTACGATTTCATACAATTGACTCGTAGTTATTGTAGGTAAATTTGAATAGGCTGTTTAATATCCTTGATACTTACTATTTATGACGGTTCAGGCTTGTCTGTTTTTGTTATTTTAGCCTGAATGTTGATCACTAGTACGAGAAAAGAACAACACATATGTCTTAGATAATAATGAAATACACTCGCGAGCAATGAATCCGAATCAGGACACATTTTTTATACAAACGTGCTCAATTTAGACGTTGGTATGAAAGTTGGGTCCTGATTCCGTTTTTTTGCTTGCGATTGTAGAATTAGATCCGTGACATGTATTCTGAACGAGCAGAATTATGGACGGATCTAAAATAAATGCAATTTCCAGTGCTTTTCGATAGATTACAATGAAAAGAAAATAAATAATAAACAGTACAAAAATTAAATTGTAAGGCACTTCTATATTTAAGTTGAAATTAGATGTCGAAACGACGATCTTACGTTACGTTAATACTTAGCATTTGTGTGCATATTTCTCTAAGAATACAGCGGATACCCTAATGCTTCTAGAGCGGCGCGTGCGATCTAACATCGAACACTCGCTATTTATCTTTGGTTAAAATATAGGGCATATTATGTATAAAGCTATACCCTGACTAGTATGACGATTTGGCACATGGAATGGGTTAGTGACACCATGATAACTAACAGTATAAACGATAAATAAATAAATTAACATCGTAGAATAAGTACTAGAACATTTTGCGAACGTAATATACGTTTTAGAGAATTTAGAAAGTACCTTCAGTCTTAATAGCTAAGAGTATTGTTAAAAATTATTTCTGGAGGGATTTGTCTTTAATAAATTGTAAATTTAAGAAATAGAGCTATATGCGGTAATAATGTTAATTTGAAAAATATTCAATATTTACATAATAATAAGTTATTATGACTTAATTTTATATTTATGAAAATAAGTTTGTATGCGCTGAACGTTTTCAAATAAGGGTGAAGCGACCTCAGTCCGCCTCGGGAGTCATGTGTCGAGATGCTGTACAACTATTTAATTTAAATGGCACGATTTTCATGTACTTAATTCTGTACTGGGGTTTTTAATTGAAGCCTCGCCTTAACCTAAAATAATAGATTCTAAATTCATCTCTAACTGTTTTCATTCAATATTATTCTCATCTAAATACGGCATAATTAAGTTTAATATTATTCAGTTACGATAGAAATATATTTGGCAACGATTTGGCATCGAGTTAGAAAGTAAGAATATTATCGTTAGAAAATTTGTCTACAATGTTAAGATAGAACACAACCAAATAATCACACAAGTTAGTGATGTACAATAGCTTTACTCTTACACGTTAATCTAGAGCAGTTCCGCGCTCTCGGCAGAAGTCTGTTCAGGTACTTATAATGGAAGGAAACCGAATCGTGTATTTGAAAATAGCTTTCAGAAGAATACAATATACATTCTTTTTTAATAAATTTTTCAATTCATTACACCCAGTCACACTGAGATGCTAAGTTTAGTCTGGTATTTATCTATTTGGCTAACTACTGATTATGGAAATAAAATAGCTTTGGCACGCCATGCCATTAAAACGGCTCTTTTATGTACTTTTGTCTTACTATTAAAGACATGTTATCTGTGCATTTCCTATTGATCTATCTACCAGCTTATAGCATCTCAGCGAAAAGGCAGTCACTACGATAATTCCTTTAATTAATTCCTCCGTTCGAGATACATAATACTGTTAGCGTCAAACGCTCTCACATTTGTTAGATATTTAAGTTAATCTAGACAGGGTTTGTTAATAACATTAAATAATAAGGGGTATTTAATTATTAACATGTCTTTTTTAAGGAATACTGCTCCAAAATTAAAATTGAAGTATTGTACTTCGGAAGACGATAAAGTCAATAAACAAGTCGATTAAGAAAGATCACAACCACGAAATGTTGATACTTGAGTGAGAGATGCATTTTTAACTTTGGCAGCAGTGGTGCGCCGGCGGGCGTCGCCCCCGGGCTCTGTCGCCGGCACGCACAGGAGGCCCCTGTCTGTACCGAACGGGACGGGACGCGCGGGACAGGGCCCCGGGGCAAGGGCACGCGCGGCCACGCAGTTCTAACATACATAACTAGACATACAGTATAGATACATTTGAGCAATTAATGTTATTGCCCGATTTGCAAGTACAATTTCAATAAATTATAGACAGTGAAACAATAAACCATACATTATCACAACACGAAGTAGGTACACGTTAATACATTTATTCATATTCATAGAAAAATGTACATTCAAAAATTAACTACATTTCAAGTAACTATCAAATAATAGCATATCAGAACAATCAACAAGAACTAGATAATAATATTATCAACATAAAATATAGAATATTTGAGCATTTCAATAATATTTGTGTAAAAAAATATCATCCCTCCATTTAGTAATTCCGTACGCTATGAATGGTTTGGGGTCAAGCCAGTGGGTCAGTCACAACATAACGCGGTCATAACAATTCGTTGTTAGATTTAGCTTAATTTAACTACTCTTAAGTTATACACTAACATCATAGTACCTAACAGTTAAAATTAATGTTTAAGTACCTACCTATTAACATTTAAAAGTTTTTATTTAGTAAAGTGCTGGAAACGTATAGACACCTAAACATTTAGTGCCAGAAAAAGAAGAGACTTATCCCCGAGCGTCTCGGGCTCCCGCCGCGGCCTCGTGCGTGACTCGACCCCACATCTTCATAGACTCCGCTGTCTGTCAATATTTCACTAGGGTTGTCAACACAATCTACATAGATAAGCGACTAGGAGTTACGGACGCGTTGCTTTCTCAACATAAATGTACGCACTTCCAAAAGAATTTTCCAAATATAATTCCAGCTGATAAAAGCCGTTTATAGAATAGAAGAAACATTTATTTGGAATAAATGTGTCTTTGTATATTCTATATTTACAAGTACGTGATGTTTTGATGATACCAAAATGGTTGCCACCCAGCTGTTTTGCCACGGGTGGAGCGCCATGAGACGCTGAAATTATGTAAGGACCACTTTTGTCAAGAATATACCATTAATGTATTTGTGACTAAAGCAATGATGAAGGCTTTGGATAGTTATAAATATTTCACGCACAACATTTGACAATTACTAAAGGTAGAGGAACAGGGGGCCTATTCTCGAGCACTCGACATTGAAGTCGAATTCAAAGATTTAATACATTCGTCCATACAAGTCTGTGTACGAAAATTTACCCCAGGGTTGTCGAGTTTTACGGCTCACATGCCTAAAAAAATATTGGAAAGTTCTTTTGAAACTTGATAGGTGCTTAACGCAAACGTTATGCGCATAAAATTTGTCTAATATGACTAAGAAACAAACGAGAACGAAAGGAAAAAAACTAAAAAGTGAGCAAACAAGCAAACAGATGAGCTGAGCTCCCAAAGATAAGACGAGGTAGTGTAGTTACTACACGATCTAATGTATCACACGTAAATATAGTTGGTAATACTTTTTATAGATTAAAGATCATTATCTCGAGTACAGGCGACCGAAGGCTTAGTATGCCACAACGATGCGACTTGCGATTTCCTTTATACTCACTAGTTCCATTCATTAGTTCCATCGTCGAACTAGTGAGATTTTTTTTTCTCACTAGTTCGACCGTCGAACTAGTGAGAGTATTTGTTCTCACTTGTTCGATTTCTTAGTTCGATCCGTTAACTTATTATTCTTTTGAGATACAAAACATTGGTACGCACAAACAATGTTGCGTTTTCGAAATATCGCGATGGGTAATTGTATCTGCCTGGCTCACAGCAGGACAGCTGACCCTACAAATAATTTAATTATGTATGATTATAATTTTGTCATTTTTAATTAGGTCACTGACCAATAAATCATTTATTATACCTATATAAGCGATTTTAATTTTTATATTTATGCAATGTCTGTATTTGTGATCTTTATTCCAAATATCACACATATCTGTTGTTTTTGTATCTCAAAAGAATAATAAGTTAACGGATCGAACTAAGAAATCGAACAAGTGAGAACAAATACTCTCACTAGTTCAACGGTCGAACTAGTGAGAAAAAAAATTCTTACTAGTTCGACGATCGAACTAATGAATCGAACTAGTGAGAATAAAGGTGCGATTTAACTAGTCCATTCTTGAAAGATTAGATAACAGTCTTTGTAGTAGGTCTATACATACTACAAACTGTTGTAGGATAATTTAATCCTTTTCCCTATGCTTAAAAAAATAGCACTAGGCATTACTAATTAAACTAACTGAATTCTAAAACTGATCTATTTTTATTTCATTCGCAAACAATTTTTTAATACTTATTCGGAAGTCGGTATACCTACTAGGTATGTGAAGAATATTCTTCTTAACATACTGTACGATTCCGAGTGATAAATGATACGTCGCATCTCTATGGCACGCCCGCTTTGGTTCGGGCCCTAACCTACCCGTTGATCATATTTGCGTAATGATTACTACGTATATTTACAAAATCACACTTGCAAGTCACATTTATTAGATTAGAAGTCTGTCATATAAAAACTTTACCAAGACCTACCTATTTATCAATCGTTATACAAAATATCTGTGCTCTCTTCAAGCTTAGCATTACAAGAATTTGGAAAAGTAAAGTTTCTTTTTCGCATTGACAAAGCAGAAAATACACGATTTCCTGTTAAATGACCAAAAAATAACCGACTTCGGCCATCTTTTTCCAGTTTGGTCGAATCTTGATAGATTCGAACATTGAGGCATATTTCAATATGTAATGTTTGTTTGGCTAGATGTCATTATCGGCTGCCTACTCCGAAGTGAGTTTTGGTTACGATTCAGATCTGTTATTTTCTAGCTATTAAAATCACTACGTCGTTTCGTCTAGGTCACTTTTAGTCTATATTTATAGTAGTAAATGCTTAGGCATAAGTTTTAGCACTAGGTTTTATCCCAGCGTTCTGGTTTAACAAGGCTCTTCGCGAGTCTCGGTGGAGTATTTTTTATCCAATTAATCAAAATGACTTTTTATTAATTGCTGGAGGCATGAAGCTAGGTACCTTTTTCTTGATTAAGATCCCCAATAAGGGTTTTTACATGAACAGATAACTGTTATTTCTATTTCTCCAGTAACAAATTAAAAATTACATTAGTAATTTCAATTTGACATTGCTGTTAGTTGCTAACGGTGAATTCTCCAGCTGTGTAATGATGGTATAGCTTGTGTAATGTGTTGGCAAACTAATGGCAAGTTTAGTCCATATTTGAGTAAATATCGTCACGTTCAGTGGAAAGTTGAGCATCTACCGAGTTCAATGCGCAATTGTGCACACATCTAAGTTCAATATGTGGTTGAGCGATCTTCTACTGAGATCTGGTGTAGTGGAGTGAACATCTGCCATGACCGGTGTTAAAATCACGATTGTGTAACTGTTGAGTACAGTATATCCACTTGTTTAGTGCGCGGCGAGCTACCACTTGTTTTGTTTAGTGCGCGGCGAATGATCAGTTCTCTCGTTTAGTGCACGGCGAGCGATCAGTTGTCTCGTTTAGTGCGCATCGAGCGAAGGCTCAGCGTGTTATAGAGCAGACGGTTTGTATTCAGCCGTCGCGTAGGACCGGTCGTCTCTATCGACCTTTTCATAAGGTTTTTCGAGCTTGGCCCTTCTAGGCTCAGCGTCGAGAGGCCGATGCGACTTCATGTGCGCGCTACGACTTTTAACTTTGTTAAATATTCTGAAACATAACAGGGTACACTATTAAATTTGCAAAAAAATATTTAAATAAAATAACAAGCGAACATGAACCCGGGTAAAAAAGCAGAAAACCGCTAAAGCAAAGCGTGAAGCGTTAGTAACTTATATACATACAACGTGATACACAAAACATTTTTAATGTTAACCCTAAGACGATAAATTATAAATAAATAACTCTATGTGTATATATGCTTAATTTCCTAAGCGATGGACATACATTTACTGTCTTAATTTAATAAAAATACATTATTAATTTCATATTTACAAACATCGATGTTATATAATCGAAATCTATATAGGTCGTGGCGTATTCGTTTGTCTTTTACAAAACCAGAAAATATTATTTATAAAATAATTATACCTACAATTCTCATAATGAAACACATAGTCAATTAGCCCTAAATAGGCTAACGCAGTTAATAAGTAATAACTTTAATAAGTAAGTAAAACGACGTTACGCCACGGTGAACAGACATACACACTATTCGTAAAAAACAGTTATTAAAGTTGAAGTTACGCAAACATTAACTTGACATGCAATCAACATCGAATAACACTGACCGGAGCACCGGCCCAGCCTGCAGCGTTACTTGAACCTGTTCCACTATGCGTGTAAATAATATGAATATAGCCAAACTTAATTGAATGTAACGTAGGTAAAACTTATATCCCAAACATTAAGACAATCTTCAAAATATAATATAGAAATTAACTCGCAATATTTAAACGCTACGCATCTGGATGTAATGTAACGCAACTTGGCACAACGTAATGTATTTCAAAGTTTCTACAGTACCTACATAATGTAAGGTAACGTAATGCAATTTTGTAATAACGTTTACTGGACCGGTGCAATACATTAAAACTTAACATATTTTCGATTCATTTCGTTAGAGCCTAGTAATTTTGACGTAAGTATCTTATCACTTATATCTTAAGGATGCACGAAAGGCAATTTAGGTGAAACCTATCCTAAGAGCGATTGAGAGAATTGGCCGGTTTCCTAAATCCTTTTAAAGATGAATTACGCAGCTAATGAACCTCCGGATATTATTTATTCTAAGCAAGATAGACATCTGTTAGACGTTAAGACACTGTTTTTACGGTTACATAATGATCTTTGTAGATTCGTAGATGTAGATTTAAATTGACAATATTCTCTTGCAAAAGTTTAAGCAGTTAAAGTTGGCGGTTGTCGCTTGCATGTATACGAGTAACTTATTCTAATTAATCCAGACACCATGTACAAATCCAGGGCAAAAGGTAAAGCAGTGTACGGTCGAACAAGAAATTGACCTGATGGAACTTCTTACTAGAGTTATTATGGCAATGCGGCTTTAATATTGCCAAGGACTTCTGCTTGCGATTGTTGCAAGATAGTCCCGATAGTTGCACAATAACTAATTGCAAAATTAATGCCTTTAACTACCAGAATCACTCAAGCCCTCTCAACAAAATCTGTTTAAGCCTCAATGACAAAAATGTATCTGTAACGAATGTAAAGGAGGTTTAAAAAAATCTTTCTGAAACGTCAATCGTAAGATTAAGATTTATAAAATTATAAATGAATTAAGCAAAAAGTTAGGAGGAAACATAATAATATGTCAAATATAATTTATTGGCGTTGAGGCTGATACTCTTAATGAAGTACAAGAATGGAGTATGGCAATTTCTTGTTCGAAGTTCCACGTAAATTGCGTTTGCGTGTCGCCGATGCCGACATGGAAGCGTATGCGCTCTCGCTCTCACTTACTTCCCGCAGATCTTGCAGGGAAACTCCTCCCCTTCGTACGTGGGCGACGACGTGCAGGAGACCCCGGACGGAACCTGGCCTACTGAACCCTGGATGCGGAGAAGGCGATTAGACAACCGGATCATTCCTCGAGTTTGAAGACAAAGTGTTGGAGCCCACTGGAGGCGGTGCTTACGTGTGGCGGTTCCGAGTTCCAGCTCCGGAGGTACAGCGTCTTGTAGTCTTTGGTCACCTTCTTCCAGAAGTAGTAGAATTGCACGCACTGCTTCGAGTCTTTCGTTCTTACCTGTGAACAAAAAGGTATGGTTTATTTATTATTTTCATGTAGGGTAGGTACCATTCATATTGTAATTATAGCCTAAAGCAAAGATTAAAAAAAAACTTGCATAAAGTAAGGCAACTGAGGATCTAACCTAGGAGCTATCTGAGCTAAGCTAATTGAGCGGGTAGTTCATTCAAATCTTTCTCTCTTTAGTAAATGGCGGGTCTGAGTGGAAGAGATGGATAGCCAAGTTGCCTCTTGTCACCACTTATAAAAATAACTTTTAATTCAAATATTATTCCGCACAAGAGTCCGAAATATATAAACTCAATAAATATAAATAAAGGGATTGCTGTAAAAATTCAACTTAAACCCGTTATATTTTTACTTGTTTTTCGCTTGATTGAAAATACCTTCCACCATGGTTCTACGTCACCATTATTGTAAACAACAAAACGTCAAACGCCAGTTTCAGGTTATTCGTGGTCTTCCATTTATGACAGTTATAACACTTGTGTCAGTCATGACAGTCACGCGTATTGCTTACAATAACAGTGACGTCACGGCACAGATAATTAATAGACCATCATGGCGGACGGCTTTTATCGCTGTATAGCAAAAATATAATTTAAAATATATTAGGAAATGTGCTTAAAAAAAATATCATATCTTTTTTATGGCGTAATATAATCATAATGATAAAAATAGTGGCAACTAGCCTATTGATAGAAAGTGCGGTAGCCAAACGTAGCTCAGTTCTAATGGTACCAGAAGTTTTCATCCATTGACTCTTGAGAAGTGAATGTAGTGATCAAATGAGACTCACCAGCTGCGCGATCCTGTAGAAGTCCTTGTCGTAGTGGCGCAGCGCGGCCAGGAAGGCCTCGAGCTCGTCGGGCGCCCAGCGCGCGGGGTGCGGCGCGGGCGCGGCGGCGCGCGACATGAGCCGCAGCGTGGCGGCGCGCACGTCGCCGCCGCACTCGCCCAGCGTCTGCAGCGCGAACTCGCGCGT
Organism: Marasmia exigua; assembly: GCA_019059595.1. NCBI lineage: Eukaryota > Metazoa > Arthropoda > Insecta > Lepidoptera > Crambidae > Marasmia > Marasmia exigua. Next base: position 16,711,165 of record CM032477.1, on the reverse strand, counting down.
GTGCCCGCCCACCGGCATCGCCGCGCACATCGCCAGCTCCATGAACATGCGGACTGTGTACAAATTGTTCCTACATTAGACTCCGCGCCACCAATTGATGTAACAAATTGTTCCTAAATTCTGCGCCACCAAAGAAGTCCCATGAAAAGCGTGCTTCCGACGCCATCAAAATTCACAAATCGCTTGGACAGTCCCTTTTAACATTGCGTGTTCGAACGGGATCACATGAGCTCTAGTACGGTAATAACTTTAGATCGCTATAAGGTGGAAAGAAAATAAAATTTTAGTTTCGTGTTTTGCCGCGGGATTATTTTCGTGGCGCGAACCATAGAGTAACTTATATATTCTTAGACTCTACCTCTTTTATTACAAAACGTGATCTAAAGTTATTACCGAAATAAAGCTCATGTCATCTTATTCCAACACACAATGTTAATAGGGGCTGGAACGACTCTAGTTTCGGAACTTAGATCGACATTTGTAATAGGGGATACAAGTCTATTACGTTGAGACTGGTATAACAGATTATTAAATGACATTCTTAAAAGAATTCCAAAAGTGGAGTATGGTATTTCTTGTCCTAGAATCGCGTTTGCGCGTCGACGATTATGCCGACATGGAAGCGTTACGCCAGCTCCATGAACATGCGGCCTGTATACAATTTGTTCCTTCATTACAAGTCTATAACGTTGAGACTGATACAACAGGTTATATCCTACCTAACTGTAAATAATTTTAAACGAATTCCAAAAGTGGAGTATGGTAATTTCTTGTCCGAAAATCACGTTTGCGCGTCGACGATGATGCCGACATGGAAGCGTATCGCCAGCTCCATGAACATTGTTCATTGAACATGCGGGCTGACTTATTCCTACATTAGGTACAAGTCTATTCAAGGGTACGAAAATAACTGGAATAATTCACAAGGGAACCCTTGATATTGGAAGAGATTTTGTCTCTACTCTCCATGGGTAGGCCACAGTATTGTCCATCGACGCAAAGTAGCTTCCAAGGCGATATTTTAAGGGCTGAAACTTTGGAGAGTGTCTTGGCGTACGTCTATTTGTGGTACCGTTTTTTATTCTCATACCCTTCATCACAAGTGCTGAAAATACTAATTCGGAATCGGTAGAGTATTGTCTACTAAAGATACCTTCATTGTCGTCGAGACAGTCATTGATGCCGGGGTCCCACAGCAGCTGCTCCGGCGCACGATGCAAGTCGATGCGGTCGTTGCACAGCTCCGGGATGTCGGCCTGGTGATCCCGCCCGATGTTGATCTGCGGCGGCCGAGGCTCCTCTATGTGTGGTAGCATATCGCTCTCCGACAGACCTGCAATACAAGTTTAATATTATAAACCTCTTCCCAACTAATATGATATCAGAACCGAGTTCTTTTCTAAGGAACCATATTGGCAGATTATCACACAGATATTTATGGTTCTTAATCCTATGATCACTTGGCCGAGTATGTAGTTACTTACCAGACCGACCTGACAGCTTTGGGCGCAACTTGCAATGACTTACGGAGATGTTGCCGATAACTTAGCTGTACCCATATTTAAAGACCCTGTCATGTAGTGTATTGCGTCAAGTGTCGGATAATCTAAAATCTGGATGTGTCATATAGACACTGTTCCGAATCTCTAATGGATCTCGAGTCCGAGTGAACCGAATGAGCTGAATGATCCTATCAGCCGAATGAGCTGAATGATCCGAGTGAGCCGAATGATGCGATGAGCCGAATGATCTAAATGATCCGAGTGAGTCGAATGATCAAAATGAGCGGAATGAATCACGGATCTATCTGAGAGTCGATGTTTCACTGTTCCGCATCTGTGCACTGATCCAGAATGCAAATGTTCCAATCTTTTGTAAGATACGTTTTTACCAGGTCTAGTGTCATAACACCACAATACACTCACCCGCCAACTCCACCAGAAGACCCGAGCCTTCCCTGTCAGGCGGCAGTATCGGCTGCGGTACGTAGTGCAGGTGTGAGCGGCGCATGCGCGACCGGTAGGGCCCGGCGGGGGACGCGCGCCGCTTGCGCCGCTGCGGCGACGCGGGCACGCTGCTCGGGCTGAGGAACACTGCCGGTACGGTGTCGCGACCTTCCACACACACCTACGACAAAAATAGTATTTTATAGAGTTTGCAAGATTTAGGTATTTATGTGTCAAAGTACATAAGATAGGAGGCTGATCAGCAGATGGAGCACCTGGTTAGCATCCAGCAGTCCATGGACACCTATGACACCAGCTTTGAAAAAGGAATACGCTGTTTTCTTGAACGAGACTACCTACCTGATACCTAGAGTTACTCTTTTCTAGGAGTAGACAGTGAAATTTTAACTCTGCGTTGTTAGCGTTGTCTTTATTTCTAAAGTATGAAGGTTGTGGCTTGAAAGGGTTCAAATCCTACGGTAGACTTAAGATTATTAAGTGGTTCGGATTGGTGGTGCAAGTCCTAGCAAGCTTGCTCATTGTGCGAAAATGTGAAGATTCCGTAGGATTCAAGCAACTTCGGTTTCAACCACGTCAACGGTTATGAAGGAGGTTTGAAGTCATGTGAAAGTTTAGCAGGTAGCATGGATTGCAATTTCAATGGAATTCGTTGGAAAACATTTGTACTCATTCTGTAATTTTGTAAACATAGAAGTATGAAGAGTTGAGTGTTAAGATCTAAATAGGCTTACTTGAAGAGAGGTGTCGTGCTGCCACTGGTCCATTGAGGACATAGTGGAAGCGATCCGGTGCTGCCGCCTCAACGGCCGCTGGTGGGTGAAGTCCCGGGGGCTGCTCGAGAGCAAAGGGTCTTCTGAGTTCAGCATGATCCGCCGAGGAGTTGGTGATGGCTCCAGTGTGTACGCGTCTAGTGATCTGCATTCTTCTGGCAATACTTCTTCCAACGCTTCTTCAACCTTTCAACAATTAAGTTATTAATTAGAAAATTATTAAAATTAAAGTATTTCTAGCTCCACTATTTATCTAATGAATTACTGATCACCCAATCCTAACAATGTCAAACGGGCTGATTACTGTTATGCATAAAGTAATAATACTCAGGATATAATAAAAAATATGAATGAAATGATTCCTAATGCGTCAGTTTGTAAAAGTGCGCGCAGCGTTTATCTTAAAATGCAACAGTGCGCTCAAAACAGGACAGGTGTAATGACAATGTTATAATGAAACTCACTTCTTCTTGACTGGACATCGTAGCCGTGAAAAACGCGGCTGACAATGGTGACGATGCCCGCGGCACCGTGTGTGCTGGTGAGTGAGCATCGTGGGAAGCGGGCGGCGTCGGGTAAGCGAAGCCCGGCGAAGGCTCCGGCTGCGTCGAGTAGCTCCCGCCAGGGGACGCCGCCGTGTACGCCAGTCCTGGAGAATCTCCCGTCGAATATGAAAGTCCAGGGAGAATTTGCTGTGTAACCAATCCCAGGGGAGGGAACAGGCGATCCTCCATGACAAGCCCCAAAATCTGCCAGAGATTCTGGTAGTGGAGAGTTTAGTACTGCTGCAAGTCGCCGACTTGAGGGGAAAGGAACCGGCGACCGCTCCCTTATTGACGCTGCTACCGTCGCGTAGTCTTCCAATGAAGCTAGTTCCTCCAGCTGTTCTGGTGTCGTGGCAAATTGGAAAGCTTCTTCATTAAGAGCTGGCGAGAAATATCCGTCGTCTGAATTGAAAGATACTCCGAACAGTTCCGGTCGAAATGTGAAGTCTTGTTGTGGTGATGACTGTCCCGGATCAGATGCTGATCTTTTTACGACCTGCCGAAAGAGAAAAAAAAACATTGTGATATTGTACTTGCTACTGGTTAAAGTGCATTAAAGATCACGAGGCAGATAAGGGCTGACCAAATAAAAGGAGCTACATCCCTGAAATCAATAGAGAAAGTTTGTTTGGTTGATGCGTTCCAGTGACCACGATCCTCAGTAATGAGGGATCGACTAGAAGAGAAAGTGCATTAGTGGTAAGAGCATACCTTCGTGCTTCCTTTTTTGAGTAGCTCGATAAGTGTGGAGTCTCTCGCTTGGGCGATGTTGGCAGTGGCGTTGGTGGCAGCGGTGACGACTGGCGGGGCGCGCGGGGACACGAACTGAGCGGGGGTGGCGGGCGCGGGCGACGCAGGGGAGGCGACAGACGTGCGAATAGTGGACAGTGGCGGAGGAGCTGGTGCGACGAATCCTGCGCGGGACACTGCGCTGTCTGAATTCGTACCTGTAAAATTATATATGACGTCATAATTACAGATCCAGTCTTAGTTCAGGTGTCAGCCTTCAAGCTTATATACGATAAAGTACCCCCCATAGCATAGCATCTGATCTGTGGTTCAGAAAAATCTTTTTAGTGTGAGCAGTAACCTCGTGTGTTACACTATACTTGCTAAATATGAGACCGGCTTCCGTTAGTTCGGGTGTACAATCAATAGAATCGACGATAATAAAACGAAGATGTGCTTTTTCTTTGGACTTACTGGTAGAAGGCGTGGATGTGGCAGTGGCCCCTCGCCGACTGATGATCTTCTCCTCTATCAAGGCTCGCACGGACACCGAAGCTGTTTGTAACGGGGGGCCGGTTGATTCTTTCTTGTCCAACTTTTTGCTGTCCGAGTCCTGAAATAAAGCAAACGCAAAATGTAAAATTGGATATCGATATTAAAATTAAACGACTTCATCTCAGTGTGACGAAAAAGCTATTAAGAACACCCGCAGTTATCCTTCTGTATAACTTTGAAATTAATTAAGTTGATCGGTAAATCTAAGGCTGATTTTCTGCTTCGATTATGAATTTAAAGTGACACTACATAAACTGAGCGGATACCTACTTTTGCGAGCGATGGCGTTAGGTAATATGGGGGTAATACTGAGGATTGGCCGTTGCAGCGCGGACGTTACAAAATGTTCAATAGTCTGTGAACCTTAGCAACCTTAGGTTTTTGTTGTGACTGGAATATAAACGGCGCTTGTTAAAGTGACTTTTAAGTATGTCTTCTATGTCTCACTTTGTCTGTATGCGTGCTTTTTTATTATGTTACGACAGAAAATCATTAGACCTCCCTCAATCACATCTGATGTTAAGTGAAGATGAGGAGCCCAATTCACGTGCTCGTGACATTTATTTTCATACGACATATATCACTAAAACATCGTTTTTTTGTATGGTTTTCAAGTGATATCCGCCATGTTCTCACAAGCACGAGAATTGGGATCCTGGTCTTCCGGAAGCGGAGGCCATGATTATCCAAGAAAAGCCTATTCACTCTTGCCTTAAAGACGCCCTGTAATAGTGTTCAGGAAATACTTCGGCAGATAAAAATTAAAGATCTGTGGTTAAACTGAAATGTTTAACCACAGTTCAGGGTTTTCTTTCTCACCTTTTTGAAGTACCCGCCATGCAATCGCATGTGGCCGTTCAAAGCGGGTATGTTTTTGAACTTGCGGTGGCAAAGGTTGCACTCGACGGGTTTGACGTCAGCTGGCGCGGCCCGAGCCCGCCGGCCCGCTTGACGAGCCACCCGCTGACCCGGTGCTCTTCAGACTGCCTTGCTGTGCCTGCGAAAACGAACAAACAATATTGAAACTTGAGTAACATGTAAAGTCGACAAATCCAACTTTGCTAGACAGTGCGTTCGGAAGCTACGCCATATTTTCGGCCCATATCTGTAGTGTTTTAAGACGATTTTTTTAATGTGTGTGTATTGCCAGTAAAATAATAAATAAATAATAAAAATTACACGTTTGCCGTGTGGTCCCCGGCAGAGTAGAATAGGCCACCCTCACTCTTACCGAGGTGTCGTAAAAGGCGACTAAGGTAAAGCTGCTGGCATGATCATCAGCACCCAGAGAAGGAAAACTCTGCATTTATATAAAAACCCTCGCCAACCCGTCTGCCAAGCGTGGTGAGTATGGCAATTACCCCTCATGTGATTGAGGGAGGCCCGTGCCCCTAGCAGTGGGGACTTAAATGGGCTGACGATGACGATGACGATGAAAAATTAACACATCATATACATTGAGCAGACTCTGAGATAGGTAGCTCAACACCAGTTTTACGGATATCAGAACCAATAGCGGAATTACAAATATATACATTTTAATACTTTTCTTTTGTAAATGCAAACATAGCAAAACACCCACAAATGTTTGTACTATGCAGGGATCGAACCCTTGCACTAGACGCAGCGTTCACTACCACTCATCCAAACGGGTCGTCAAATCAACCTTATCAGCATCAGAAAAGCCAGTGACATCGGATCCGAAAAATAGCCGCTTACAAGGGATCGCTTAAGAAGGCCCAAAGTAGCTTTGAGGGCTATGGAGGGGGCCAACACGTACATCACACTGAATGTTTCTTCAAGGTGTTAATCTAACCTGCAATCCCTGGAGCGTAGAGCATGCCACTGCATCGAGCCATTGATCTAAGAATTCCAAAGCTTGAGTCAAGTCTTTCAACGTGGCCAAGACTGTAATCATGTTACATGGTAACCTATCTACAAAAAGTGGTCATATTCCCTGCGAGTACGAGGTAGGGTTAGGCTTGAGTAACACAGTGACCACTTTCATCGATCATCAAGAGACTTGATATTGGCTTAAAACAGTCTGTCTGCCTCACAAACCACGTTATTTACTAAATAGATTGTTGAAAGGCTAAATGTAATAATACCTGTCAATAAGTTTGATCTGTCTGCCTATTACTTAAATTATAGTTCAGGGACTGTGATGTTGTGTAGGGTCGTATTTCAGAACCTCGCTTGACTTTGACTGCCTCGGTGGCGCATTGGTTAGTGGGTCGCACTTTAAAGCGACGGTTGCGCCTGGGGTTCCGGGTTCGATCCCGGGTCGGGCTAAAATTTGTACCTGAGTTTTTCTGTTAAGAAATTCTCAGTGTTACCCGGAGTCTGGAAGTTGGCGGTCTTGTACCCCCGTGCCTCGGAAAGCACGTTAAGCCGTTGGTCCTGGGCCTAATCCCTCTTCGGACACTAGTGAGACACGTCACACTAGTGTCCCATCGATATAAGAGGGTACTGAAATAGAGAGTGCACTTGTGTCTGCGCAAATACTTGTGCACTATAATATGTCCTGCGTCGATGGCTGATCGCTGAGATTGGGCGCCATGACCGAAATGTCGGTTTGGGGGACATTATTTCAGAACCTTGTCAGACAAAACCTTACGGAGTGCGTGAATGCAAAACACGTAGGTATGTCTTGCCTGAGTGATTTGTTGTTACCAAAATGTAATTAAAAAGTAAAATGAAATAATTAGGTTAATCGCAGCTGTCCAGATTATGAACCTACAGACCACATGAGTCAGACATACAAGTAGCTTCAGGAGCTTTGCCTCTGGGCATTATTTTACCCACTCATGTGGTACAGACTGTACGCGGCACGTAAGTTTTGTAAGTTTTGCGCACTTGCAAAATAACTCACTCTAGGCATACTAAAAATTATTTCTGCGCACTAAAAGTCACCACTAAACATATTTTGACCGTGGCAGAGCCATGCTACGGCATGAATGAGCCGGCTCGACCGGATTGATACCACGGCCTCACAGGAAACCTGGCGTGAAGCAGCACTGTGCTGTGTTTCGCTGCGTGAGTGAGGGTAATGGAGGCACATTCCGGGGGAAAGGGGGTTTTAATGGTTGTCAGCGCACTTGTGACTCCATTGGTGTCGTTGGTCCCTCCATCGGTCCATGGGCGGCGGCAATCGCTTACCATCAGGTGATCCGTCTGCCACCTATCACATACAAAAAATTGCCGCGGCCTGTACTTGTAATTGTACGTGTTGGCTCGTACACGCGTCATCAAAATTATTTTCCGAAACATTTGTTTTTTATTTTTTATCGCCGCTAGTCAATCTTGCTAACGAACGCGCGCATTCTGAATGCACGCTATTCACAGAGTTCCAGGCCATAGTACCTACAGATGTACAGACAGACAAACCACCCGGCTCTCACCCTCCCTTGCGTCAACAAAATTAACTAGTGATGTCAACTCAAATTAATAATTCGACTGAACTCGAGTTCATTCTCGATGAGGTACGAGTAACGCTTCTGTTCATAGCAAATCAACTGACTGACATATTTATTTATTGTAATATTATTACCGCATTAAAGTTATGTTAATGTTCATGAATATTATTAATCAGAGGTATTTAAGTAGTTCTGGTAACTGTTTACATACGGAATTGATTTTTGATTAAACAGTATAATTTTTTACACTCTAAGAAAAAATAACGTATTTGTCACTCCATTGTTGGGTGTCCATGGCCAGTGGAAATCCCTTACCAGCAGGTGATCCGTCTGATTGTCTGCCACTTATTACATAAAAAATAAAAACCGGCCAACTGCGAGTCAGACTCGCCAATTAAGGATTCCGTAGCAGCAAGTAATTGAGGTTTACGGTTTATAACGTATTAAAAAAAAACTACTCACTATATCTAGCTCAAACCAATTTTTGTTATTAGTTATGATTATGTACATCATATATTTTTTTTGGTTTTATAATTCATTTATTATAGAAGTTAGAGGACACACACACACACACACACACACAATTTAACACTTTGGGAGCGTCTCTTGCGCAAAGTATTGTGTTTAGAAAAAAATGATGTTAAAAGCCTCAACATCATTTTTAAAGACCTATCCATAGATACCCCACACGTATAGGTTTGATGAAAAAAAAATTGGAGTTTCAGTTTCAAGTATGGAGACCCCCTCATTTTTTTTCCAACTTTCATGTAAAAATAGTAATGCGAGTAACAAAATACATCTATTTACCAAGTTTCAATAGTATAGTTCTTATAGTTTCGGAGAAAAGTGGCTGTGACATACGGACGGACACACAGACGGACTGACATGACGAATCTATAAGGGTTCCGTTTTTTGCCATTTGGCTACGGAACCCTAAAAACGCAGCCATTTTGGAATTTCACTATAGTTAGTAGGAATATTAACTGGAGTACAGATGTACCGACACACGAATGATCTCGAGTCGCGTTTAAGTCGCGTTGGCCCATCTCCAAAATTACGACAACTTCACAAAAGTTCAAAAGACTCCCAAACCTATTACGCACTTTGTAATTTCAAGGTATAAATTTTCGATCTTCAGTGGCTCGTTAATATTCCAAGTTAATTAATGGATTTTGATGGACTTCGCGTAATCTCCGCCAGTTTTAAAGTAAATTAATTAGTAATTATAGACCAATTCGTGACGCAAATAGCTCAGACTAAATTTTGTATGATCTTTAGTTTTTGTGAGTATAAATATACGTATTAAGACATTTTCTGAAAAATAAACAAGAGAAGAAAAGAGACATGCGTATTAAAAGTCCCTTTATATTAGACCTTTGATTATATACTGTATTCATCATCATCATCATCAGCCCATTTAAGTCCCCACTGCTGGGGCACGGGCCTCCCTCAATCACATGAGGGGTAATTGCCATACTCACCACGCTTGGCAGACGGGTTGGCGAGGGTTTTTATATGAATGCAGAGTTTTCCTTCTCTGGGTGCTGATGATTATGCCAGCAGCTTTACCTTAGTCGCCTTTTACGACACCTCGGTAAGAGTGAGGGTGGCCTATTCTACTCTGCCGGGGACCACACGGCCACCTGTACTGTATTAGACATTGTTTAATGTAGTATAATTGGGTGCCTGCACATTTTCAAATTCAGAACATACCTATAAGAACTTCAGATTGTAGCAAGTAGCAATGTAATATATAGAAATCTCTCGTTTTTATTTCAAAAGACGAGCATGTAAATATTCGTTCGATAGAATAGAACGATCTAGGATTTGCTACGACTGCTACGATGCATAGTTCGTAGCGCTTACTACAGTGAAACCGTACATCCATGCTACAGCATGATAGTTCGAAGTATTACACTCGTATGTAGTGTACTACGAGACTACGAGCATGTAACGATGTTCACTTTAGACTGTGCCAAATGGTTCGATGATTCGCAAACTGTTACTACGCTACGGAGTTATGCTACGAGTGCTACGAATCCCTGACCGAGCTACTCGTAGTAAATAACTTTGTTTTAGGGCGTGGGTTCACGATGATCTGCACGGACGGTTCCTTAAGCAATATTGACAGGGTTTTGGAATAACATCATAGGTATGTAGGTATGGTTTGCGATTTGTCATCATCATTTCAGCCAATAGACGTCCACTGCTGGACATAGGCCTCCCCCAATGTTTTCCACACAGATCGGTCCTGTGCCGCCCGCATCCAATTGATTCCCGCGATCTTCACCAGATCGTCGGTCCACCTTGTGGGGGGCCTGCCACGGCTGCGACTTCCAGTACGTGGCCTCCACTCGAGGACCTTTCCGCCCCAACTGGCCGTCTGTTCTCCTCGCTATGTGCCCTGCCCATTGCCACTTGAGGCATGCAATCCTTTGGGCTATGTCTGTGACCTTAGTTCTCCTGCGGATTTCATCATTTTTGATACGATCACGCAGGGAGATTCCGAGCATAGCCGTCTCCATTGCTCTCTGGGTGACTTTGAGCCTCCTTAATCGGCACATTGTAAGCGGCCACGTTTCGGTTCCGTATGTCATCACTGGCAACACACACGCATTGCGATATGTACATTCTGTAAAATACGATAAGCGAAAAACCTACAACGATTGGCGCTGCATATCATAGCTCAATATGTAGGTATTTTACAAAATGAACTGGAGTTCACATTTTTAAATGTGATCGTGTGGTTCAGATTATCTTTCACATAGTTCATGGGACGTCCAAATATGGTTATGGAAAAATGGTCGATATTTCTACGCAAAAAAAAGTCGACTAACACGCTCGCAATGTGCGGTCTATAAAAAATGTGCCACGAGCGACCTCGCTTGGCACAATTAATAGGTCAGTCAGCCAGTGGTCCAGTTATGGAACATTTTGCTGCCGATTTTATCTGCGTAATTCAGCGGCGAGCGCGTCATGCGGCGCCACCGTGCGCCGGAAATCCGCAATTAATTAAAATTCTACGTGAATGAATATTATGAATAACTGCACTGCGCTGTTCTGGCCTCATGCTGAAATTACAATCAATTAGTGTTTACTAATTAACTATTTTATAAACTAATAAGTAAAATTGCACTGATATTCGGAATTAATATATTGGTACAAATTACTTGAACTTAACTAATTTGAAGTTTAGATAAAGGAGTATAGTTTAGAATGCGTACTGTACGTAAATACTCTCAGTTAATTTTAATTTGACTGACCGGATGGCGCAATTGGTAGTGACCCTGCCTCTTACGCCAAAGGTCGTGGGTTCGATCCCCACCCTGGACAAACATTCGTGCGATGAACACTTGTGTTTGTTCTGTGTCTGGGTGTAATATATTTATTTAAGTATATATTTGTGTTCCTCTGTTGTCTGATATCTGTAACACAAGTGCTTAAGTACGGAATCAGGTCAACCTATGAGATGTTGTGAGAATTATTATTATAAAATTGTAACATAGAGTACGGTTTGTCGTGCAGGAGTATTTCCAGACGGCTACGACTTAGAGACCTTCAAGAGAAGAGCGTACTCTTTTTTAAAAAGGCCGGCAACACATTAGCGATCTCTCTGATTTCGCGGATGTTCATGGGCGGCGATGATTACTTTCCATCAGGTGATTCGCTTGCTCGTTTGTACGCCTCTAGCATAAAAAAAAGTTTTGTTAAAACAAAATATGAAAAGTAAATTTTTGCGTGTGTTTTATATTGTGAGAGCACCAGAAGAATACAAAAGTTCATCTAGCATGTTAGGCATCAATAAATAAGCGAAAAAAAAACAGCTGTTCCACACATTATTTCCGGGTGAATATTTTATTTTGTATGGTCGCTTATTTTGTTGATCATGCTAAATGGACTTTATTCACAATACCTATTAGGTATGAGGTCGAAAACCTCATGTAAGCGATAAAAAAATAACGGTGTATACATACTTCAAAATAGATGTTTAGCTAAAATCCAAATTTATCGTCAAGCATTGTTAGACAATGTCCTTAGGTCGAACTTTAGAAAATATTTGTTATTTTTTATTTTGAGGGGCTGCCACCATTACCCCCGGGCGGTACAAATGCGAACCGCACCTAAAACGGCGTTCTGCCTCAGAAAGTCGTTATTCTCTTTAACTCGAGGAGTTTGAGGACTTACAAGATAATAAACATTCTACGTAAATGATAAAGTCTCGCTGAAAACATAAATGCGACTTTTAAAGGTTCGTTTTCATTTTAAAGTGTAATTAAAAATAGTAATACATAAACGGTTTAAATTGAAGAATGTTTGCGAGTAACGCCGCGTAGAATATCTACCGGTAAGATAATTACTCTATTATCTAGTTTCGTAATCTCGTATCGTATTTCGTAGGTACTATTTAGACAGCTAAGATAAAGATAAAGATAAAAAATTCTTATTCAATTTAGGTCCACACAGAACGTTATATACTTACGTGTGGTCCCCGGCAGAGTAGAATAGGCCGTCCTCACTCTTACCGAGGTGTCGTAAAAGACGACTAAGGTAAAGCTGCTGGCATGATCATCAGCACCCAGAGATGGAAAACTCTGCATTTATATCAAAACCCTCGCCAACCCGTCTGCCAAGCGTGGTGAGTATGGCAATTACCCCTCATGTGATTGAGGGAGGCCCGTGCCCCAGCAGTGGGGACTTAAATGGGCTGATGATGAACACTTATGAATGTCAAAATAGGTACATAATATCTACCGCTGGTTCGGAATGTTGATTTCTACTGAGAAGACACCAGCAAGAAACTCAGTAGTTACTCTTTTGCTGGTGGTGTCTCCCACACAAAGACCAAAGACAGTATAGTTAGACCATGGTTGGCCAACCTTTTCAATAGCTGGGCCAAGAAACCGACGGCTACGACTTAGGGAAGAGAAGAGCGCACTCTTTTTAAAAAAATGGCAACACATTAGCGATCTCTCTGATTTTGCCGATGATGATTTCCATCAGGTGACTCGCTTGCTCGTGTGTCGCCTCTAGCATAAAATAAACGGCTTCGCAAAACAATACCAGAGACCTTACCATGAGTTTGAAATACTATCCTCGCTATCCAAAACTATTGCTCTGTCTCTTTCACATGCACCACAATGAAAGGGACAAAGCGATAGTTTTCGATAGCGAGAACAGTTTTTCCAACTCATGGTAAGGGTACAGGTCTCAACGTGGTCCTGTAGGTTAGGATTTTCTATTCTATTCTAAAGCTAAACAAACGGGTAGGTATGTTACGTGTTCGGGGGAGATAAGCGTTTTTGTCACGTGACTAATACGACACATGTTAAAACTGGGTCGGGTGCGCGTAATTTATTTGATTTGGAGGTTTTTCGCTTGCGGCAGCGGCTACTCCAGGGCTGACATCTTTTGCTGGCAGATCATTTTCAATTAGGACATACATTTTGCGAGAGAAATATATTTGTTACTGTAGGGCGGCATAAACGAGTTATGTGAATAAAAGGACGAAATTCGCTTTTATATTCAACTTCAACATACATGCGAAAGTGGACCTGAAAAAATATACTGAAATTTACGGTTATCAAAAATCACTCAATCATAAACATCTATCAAAATAATATCGCATTCCAATTAAGAGCTATCTGTTAGGCTTAGAATTCAGAACGCTGACTGCCCAATATCAAAATTAATGAATTCCGACCATGAGTTATGATAAGATTAGGTAACTAGTAACTGAACCTCTACTTGGAACGAGCTTATATTTAATAAGTTTTATTCACATAAATTTACAACACATTCGTACATAGGTAACATAAAACTATATGTGTGGTTTGCAGACTGTTTTTTACTAATGCTAGTTTGGAGACTTGAGTAAGCAACATGTGTTCGAAACTTGATGACAGCAATAAAAGAAAATAATCGCGAATAGTGTAACGTAACTGATTCCATTATGCGCACCATCACAGCAAGTGATTCCGCGAAACTCACATTTTTCTAAGTGTGCTCTCCGGAATGAAAAAAAGCCGTTATGGAGCTTGTTGTTGTTTAATGGTCGCAGAAGCAGCCCTAGCGCTAACGGCGCCATTAGAGCGCTCGTTAGCGTAATGCGCGGTGGGCTGCGCAGATGTGCGGGCGCCGTTCATCATCGCCGGCGCCGGTTTTTTGGGCGCCCTTCTTGTTACCGGTGCCAATGGTCGTTATAAATGGGGGGCGCATATTGCAGTATTTGGGCACTGTAGTAAGAGATGTGCAAAAACGAGACATGATAAATAAGTGCGAAAAAACAATCATCGGTAGCCTTTCTCATCTATATAACGCATCGCTCATTATACTATTTTAGTTTACTCGGGATCAGGCGAATATCTATAAAAGAATGGAACAATGATGTCGCATTAGAAAATAGGCGCTGTATGTTCCAAACTGAGAAAACTTACTAATAACTATTAACAAATTAACTGTCACCCGATCATCTATTTACTATTTTTTTTAATGAATTTTTGCAGATAGGTATTCTCGTAACACAGAAATAAAAATATGAAAAATTCGCATTGCAAAATATGGAAAACCACACACTGAATTCAATCACTTGAACCAATTTGAGGTACCATGAATGAACCTACAACTAACCCAGTCAACAAATTTCACGTTAAAAAGCATAAAGGATACCTTAGGCTTGCTGAACGTAGGCGTCTGGAACAGCTGCGTGATCCAGTTATCCATAATGGCACTTATTGAGCACTAACCCGTCCTCGCAACCTAATGGTGTTCACCTTACGATATCCCAAGATAGAATGGTACAATGGAGGAGACCCGCGATGACCCCTCCGATTCCGCTCGCGAATCGTGAGATAAAATTAAATGACCAGTCGATCAACAAAGAATTCACAACTTATTTGCATATTATTGTGCTATTTGGATCAAAAGCTCTATTATTTCTTAGGTGAATTTTAAGCAGATTGGGCAATAGTTACTTGAATTTGGTCCCACGATACGGCTTTATTGTTTTTGAGTATTTTTATTTTTATTAAGGGGTTGCGTTGAACATTATGCGATGATTGTTGTTTACGTAAAGAAAGCTCTTTTATCAAAAACAACAAAGTATGTTAGAGTATAAGGTATTTATAATATGGGCTGTGTGGTCCCGGTAGAGTAGAATAGGCCACCCTCACTCTTACCGAGGTGTCGTAAAAGGCGACTAAGGTAAACCTGCTGGCATGATCATCAGCACCCAGAGAAGGAAAACTCTGCATTTATATCTAAACCCTCGCCAATCCGTCTGCCAAGCGTGGTGAGTATGGCAATTACCCCTCATGTGATTGAGGGAGGCCCGTGCCCCAGCAGTGGGGACTTCAATGGGCTGGCGATGACGATGACGATGATAATATGGGATAACAATATTTTGTATTCTATACAGTGATATTTATGTAGCCTTAAATAAATGAAATTATTATTTTTACCATCACCAAGTAACTAGCAATTAACAAATTCACTGTCAGCATGAGTGAGTTGATTGATTGAATTAGTTGTAAACCTATAATTTTCTTAGAATAATTAATAAATAAGCATAATAAACATCCAAACTACAGGATAATTTAATTACGTTTGTCACGTAGACGTGCAATATATGGCATCTATTGATCTATATAACACATATCTATAACTAACATCATTGTACTTATAGGAAACTATATAAGCCAATTTCTTTTTATAAATTCTCAGTTATGTTTGTAAAAAAAGTTCAGCAAAATATTACAAATCTACTTTTTTAACAAGCGACCCCTAGTCACCAATTTGCATACAATTTATTATTCCCAATTTCTAAAAAATCTAAATCGAAACTAAGTATAAGTGTGGCATCAAAATCAGCTGCCATTGTCAGCAGCGTGAGAGAAATTAAATATGTATGATTCTTTTGATTCTTCTTGTAATAAAATAGGGTCAAGTCCGTTCGGCCAGGGGTCGCCACGTGGCGAGGTCAGGTTGCGCGAAAGGTCAAGAGATTACCTTCAAACGGGAGCCCTCCCCGCGGACCACAATTTAATTAACATTTTAAATTGCTCGCTTTAAACGGATTCCCGTTTTATGTTTTGTTTCGTTGCTAATTACGGAGGCCCGATGGCGGAATGATGACGGTTCGCTGGTGCATGGCGGGGTAATTGTCGAAATGCTTGTGAAGTTTATTTGTCTGATTGTACTTAAGGTAAAATTAAAGCAACTTATCATTGGTGCTCTGTTATCAAATAAGCATAGATTTAAAACCATGGTATCTAAATAGAATAGGTACATATATTTTTTTATGAGATACCTATCTCACACTGCATGTTAGAACTCACCTGGCAGACGAGCAGACGGATCACCTGATGGTAAGCAATTGCCGCCGCCCATTGACACCCGCGACACCAGTGGAGTCACAAGTGCGCTGCTAACTTTTTAATCCAACTTCCCCCGGATTGGGCATCCGGTTCCCCTCACTCACGCAGCGAAACACAGTACAGTGCTGCTTCACACCGGTTTTCTGTGAGGCCGTGGTATCACTCCGGTCGATTCATGCCGAAGCGTGGCTCTCCCACGGTCATCACCATGGTATCTTATGAAACCCAAAGTAGTCGGTACACTTTGAGTGCGATCATGAACTAATATGCACTTATATTAGTGGTGGCACATTCAAATTGAACAAATACTTAATGCCGAATTTTAAAGACGAGGTCGACTGGAAGATTACTTGCTCCTAGCCATAAGAAGAGAGGGTCTGAATAAAGAAATTAAAACATCTATCTAGCTAAGCTCCTTAATACAAGTATCCAAATTCTACAAATGGCAGCACATCAATTCAGACGTCTGGTTGAAACTAGACGTAAGACAGACAGGGTCTACGAACGGCTGAGTAATAGAGCGATAGTCGAGACAGCATCATTAATAGTGCGCAGGTTGCCGGACACCGGCCTGCTCAGGTGCTGTCGCTGCCCTACTCATCTTTGAGTCCTACATTCTAAAAATACTCTCAATCCGCAAAGTAATAGCCGCACTTCAGACATTGAGGCGTCTAGTTAAAACAAGACGTAGGGCCGACAGGGTCCGCAAACGGCGCCATTAGTCAAACGGAGCGATAGGCGACAGCGCGAGCCGGTTATTAATCGTGCGCAGTCGCCGACCGCGGGCGTGTGTAGTGCTGTCGCCGAGCTAGGGACTAGAGATGGCGTCCACCCGGGTAATAGGTACCTACATTTAACAGGCCTGTTTTTATTTGTACTGAGTAAAAATGAAACATTAAAAAAATATTATTCATAGTTTCTTACCCACTTCCACGCCTCTGATTGAGCTGAATTTCGGCACAGTTGTGTAAATCCGTTGACAATGAAATATGGTACGATCAAGCTGAGGGCCTATATCGTGGGCACTCGGCAAAGATGTCGAATTAGAGATTTCCATACATTCGTCCATATACTGTACTTACTCTCAGATAAAATGGGCTAAAATAGTCGCAACTGGGATTGTATTTTTCATCATTATGAAGACTTTCTGTTACTTCTGAAGACGAATTTTCAGATGGAGTGTTTTTTTCACTAGAGGCGACAAAGAGCAAGCGGGTCACTTGATGGTATACTAAAACATTAAAGTTTGAGGTCGTTTGGTATTCATCATTACGACAAAACATACCTGCTCTCGATTGCTTATTTCACATCCTTTTGTCTGAGAGTTCTAGTCCCTAATAATATCCTCCAACTGATTACGTTTACGGCGGCTAATCTCAACGATCAACCACTTGCGCAGGATATATTATAGTGTTCAAGTGTGTGCGCAGACACTTGAGCACTATAATATATACATTCCCTTAACCTCATAATCCGATGGGACGCCAGTATGACACAACCGGAGAGGGATCGGGCGCAGGACCAACGGCTTATCGTGCTTTCCGAAGCACGGGGGTACAAGACCGCTAACTTCCTGACACTAGAAATTTCTTTTCAAAAACTTAGGGTCAAATTTTTGGCCCGACCCGGGGATGGAACCCAGGACCTCTAGCGCAGCCGTCGCTTTTAAAGTGCAACCCACTAACCACTACGCCATTGAGGCAGTCTAGTTCCTTTATAAGTGGGCCAAAAGCTTGTAAAAAAATTGTTTCTTTTTTACTAAGTAAAAATAAAACTTGGGTGGATAAAATGGTATTGATATTTATTCAAAATGGGATATTTACCCAGGCGGCAGGCGCCCATCCCTACTAGAAGGCCTCTCAGCTTCGAGTCTTTCTCGTCCTAGGTAGGCAAGGCATCCAATCCACAATGGTTACGTATCAGACATCTAGTTAAAGCAAGACGTAGGGGAGGCAGCGTTGAGTAATAGATCGCGTCGGTTACTGACTGGCAGGATGACGTCATTTGGTAGTTACCCTGCCTTACACGCCAAATGTCGTGAATTCGATTCTCACTGTGAATATTGTTGCTTAGATTATGATTTAATCTGAAAAAATTGAATAACAATCATTTTAGATCTTATGAACATAATATTTATGTTAAATGTTTATAGGGATCATGTTTAGCAAATAAAGTCTCCTCAGCAGGTGGCAGACAAACAGACGGATCACCTGATGGTAAACGATTGCCGCCGCCCATGGAAATCCGCGACTCCAGTGGAGTCACAAGTGCGCTGTCAACCTTTAAACCCCTCTTTCCCAAGTATTGGGCCTCTACTACCCTCACTCACGTAGCGAAACAGCACAGTGCTGGTTTTCTGTGAGGTCGTGGTATCACTCCGGTTGAGCCAGCCCATTAATGCCAAAGCGTGGCTCTCCCACGGAAAAATATTCTATTTATTCACTCTAACCTGTGTTCAACTTAGCGTGTAATTCATAAAACTGGAACTTCTTAAAACTGGAAATTCATTTGAAGGATTGAGCATTAGAATGTTTAATAAGTTACCACAAAATATCATTGATTTACCCGTACATAAGTTTATTTGAATGATAAGGATTCCTGGACATGTTGATCTCTTCGCCTGTCCTCTAATGTATAATTCATTTCATAATTTTTCTTTGACGATTTATCTAAACGATATTGATTATAAGCATTGTATATCATACTGTCACTGTAATAATAATTTGTATAAGAATGAATATTGTAATTACCATATTATTTGAAAAGAGTAACTACTGAGTTTCTTGCTGATTCTTCTCGGTAGAAATTGACATTCCGAATCAGCGGTAGATTACATAATATTTGACATTCATATATGTTCTGTATGGACTTAAATTGAATAAAGACATTTTTGATTTTTGAAATCAGTTGCGCCTAAATTTGTCGCTTTGGAGCCCGGGGTTCGCTTAGACCATGATCCACGACTTGGGGAGTCTGGTAATTAAATAAAATGAAGCGACTGCTGTCTGACTTTCGCAACAGGGGAAACCTTCGAAACTATCCGTAATGTGTAAGTTTCCTCACGATGTTTTCCCTCAGAGCCAAGCTAATGGATCGGCCGGCTCCGAACCACGACCTCCAGTATGGGAGGCGTGTTCTTATCTAATGAGCTGCCATCGCTCCATTCATTCAAACGTATATTCGATATTTTTTATGACCTTTACTTTACGCTCAATGCCAATCGATAATCGCAGATCCACGAGACGCGCCATTAATATAGGGCGATCACGGATATGAACATGCTGCGGTGGATGTGTAGTCTTACGTGAAAAGACCGCGTGAGAAACTCACGCATACGTACGGGAGCCTTCATATCCGTGACATAGCAGACAAACTACTGTAGAGTCGCCTACGTTGGTACGGTCATGTCCTGCAAAAACCGGACAGCTACGTGGGCAACAAATGTCTGGCCATGGCACCACCGCCGGGTCCTGGCAGAAGGGGTGGACCTAAAAAGGTGTGGCTTGACATCGTAAGGGATGACATGCGTGCTAATAAACTGACCACTACGGACGTACAAGCGCGCGCGAAGTGGAGGCGTCGAAGTAGGAAAGCGGACCCCGGGCTCCGAAGCGACAGCTTGGGACGCAACCGGGACAAATCGCTGAGATGATGATGAGGGTGACCACGGCCCAGCTGGGGCCGGGACATATCTGTGTCCTAACTGCGTAGTTCTTTAAAAGAGTGTTGTGGCGGGGTAAAATACACCCCCGCCACTGACAAATGTGTGTTCTAATAATTAATGACTCGGTGGCGCAAATGTGTAGTGGGTCCCATTCGAAGCGGGCTTGGGGTCCTTGATTCAATTCCTGAGGCGGACATGCACATTCAGCTTCAAACATATCTTAACGTTCAAAACGAGTATAATTATCTGAGCATTTGACAAAGGTCTCTTTTAAGCCCAATTATTCAACGTGTAGGGTAATTTGATGTCATTTGTTCTGGGAAAACAAATCAAAATGGACCTTGGCGTATAGTGTTGTCTCTTGTCAAATGATCAAATATTTTTGGTAGGTTTGAGCGCTAAGATATTTTTGAAGCTGACTGTACCTATCAGTTTTTCTGTAAAGAAATTCTCTAGCAATAGTCAACACAACTGTTTCTGAGTATTTTGTTAAGTATTGAATTTTGAGTTGGAACAACAGTTCTATAATCGTACATTCTGTAAAGTGAATGTAAATTATTTATAAATAAGTATGAACTAGCGACCTTCGATAACACCAGATGACATTTAGTTCACAAGGTGAGATTTTAAACGCACAATTCCCAATCGATAGTTTCACAAAGGGCCGAGAG
Source organism: Marasmia exigua (assembly GCA_019059595.1). NCBI lineage: Eukaryota > Metazoa > Arthropoda > Insecta > Lepidoptera > Crambidae > Marasmia > Marasmia exigua. The sequence continues at coordinate 16,690,476 of CM032477.1, read as the reverse complement.
CCTCGCGCCATTAATAATAGGGCGACAACGGGTCAACCGCAGCCGGGATATTAAGTATTCATTAACTATAGACATTTGTGTTCTAATTAAGAAGTTTAATAATGGGGTGTTTCTATACAGTTAGGCTCTAACATAGATGTTACCTCTCTCATCGTTTGGGATCTGGGAATTCTGGCTTTAACATGGATGCTCTTTGGTCATATTACCCATTATTTCCATAATAAAAGATAAGATACAAATATTATCCCAGGTAAAAGAATCTCGTTTAATTAATCAAAATATGTGCTGTCAAGTGTACAGCAACCGCTTCACCGTATCATCATTAACCTGTATTTGGATCCCACTACAGGGTTAATGCTGTACCCTATGGTCTAGTAAAATATACCTACATTATAGTGAAACTAGAAGACTAGGCGAGCCTTGTGGGGTTTTAGTGAAGACTCGGTTAGCTTGGTGGGGTTTCGGTGAAGACTAGGTGAGCCTCGTGGGGTTTTTGTGAATACTAGGTTAGCCTCGTGGGGTTTTGGTGAAGACTAGGTGAGCCTCATAGGGTTTCGGTGAAGACTAGGTGAGCCTCGTGGGGTTTTGGTGAAGACTAGGTTAGCCTCGTGAGGTTTCGGTAAAGACTAGGTTGAGCCTCGTGGGGTTTTGGTGAATACTAGGTTAGCCTCGTGGGGTTTCGGTGAAGACTAGGTGAGCCTCGTGGGGTTTTGGTGAAGACTAGGTGAGCCTCGTAGGGTTTCGGTGAAGACTAGGTGAGCCTCGTGAGGTTTCGGTAAAGACTAGGTCAGCCCCGTGGGGTTTTGCCATTGATCTTATGGACGATTTGTTCTATCGGCTCTACTCTTATTAGTAACATACTAGACGTGAATGTTATTTTCATTAGTTAGCTCTCATCGGCAGTGCGTCATCATAATTTTAAAACAGAATTGAGGTCACGAGGTGAGATAAAACGCACAATCCCCAATCAATAGTTGGTCGCAGGCCCAGCCACGCGCCATTAATAATGTAGGGCGACAACGGCTCACCGTCGCCCGGGACGCAGTGATAAATGCTTCGCTGCATTATTTAATCAACGAGATTATTTTCGCATCTACTCATTGTAATTATTCTCACACAACCGCGTCGGGTTGCGCTACATAATTTTTGTAGCGTAACGCAGTGTGTCACAGGAATATCGGTCTTTTGCAGCTCTTGTGTCTGGGTGCTCGTTAATTTCAGTCTGCGCACTGCGTGATGGACTGATAATGATTGACTTTATTAAGAGTATGTCATTGTACGGCTATTTTTACTACATAACTAGTACTAAATCAATCCTTACGACATACTTATTCATTGTAAGAGATGTCGATGATGATGATGGCCGTGTGGTGCCCGGCAGAGTAGAATAGGCCACCCTCACTCCTACCTAGGTGTCGTAAAAGGCGACTAAGGTAAAGCTGCTGGCATGATCATCAGCACCCAGAGAAGGAAAACTCTGCATTTATATCAAAACCCTCGCCAACCCGTCTGCTAAGCGTGGTGAGTATGGCAATTACCCCTCATGTGATTGAGGGAGGCCCGTGCCCCAGCAATGGGGACTTAAATGGGCTGACGATGATGACGATGATGATGTAAGAGATGTCATAAGGATAATGTATTACATTGACTTGATTCCATACTATCTGGAAAAGAGCACTTTGTGTTAAGAATTAACATATAGGTAATATAAAACTAGTTAGGTAATACAGGCAGAGAAACATACAAAAACTTAAAGTAATTACAATTATTGAATTAATAAATTTAAGCAAATTTAATTGAACTTTTGTTGATCATTTGATCTGATGATTTGATAGGTACCGGAGGCCCAATCCGGCGAAAAGAGGAGTTTAAAGGCCGGCAGCGCACTTATGACTCCACTGGTGTCGCGGGTGTCCATGGGCGGCGGCAATCGCTTACCGTGATCCGTCTGCCCGTTTGCCACCTATCACATAAAAAAAGATCATAAATTCGTTGATGTTAACAATGGGATCGATGATCTATTTCGTTACACATGCTATTCTACCGGTTCTTTTCACCTGATCAACATTGAGTCATTTTCTTTGTCTATCTTAATACTTTACCATTGTTCAGCCAGCTTGTACAAAATCGTATAATCTAATCCTCCTCTTGCGTCGTTTGCTCTCAGTGCTGAGGGTCGTGGTCTCGATGAGAATTTTTTCCCGGACTATCTTCCGCCAGCTCACTCTATCCTCGGCCGCGTGGATGGCTTCACAGACTGTGGTGTCTACAATCTAATACATTGACCTAATTCCGTATTTTATAAGTAGCTTAAGCACTTGTAAACGAATACCAGACACAGATATAGTTTAAAAAACGATCACTTCTTTTATAAATAAAATACGGATCAGGTCACAGATAATCCTGGGCACTTTTGCCTCATTTGCGGCACACATCATCAATAATGTAGCGTCACGACGGCTCAGGTGTAGGCGACACCTGCCGCGTTATTCCAAACTCTTTATAGATAGATAGTACTGTATTTACATAAAGTTGTATTAGGACTGTATCGAGGTAATTTGAAATGACGAAGCGCTTGCGCGATGTAATTGACACCTACCGCCATCTTTTAACAAAATAAGATTAGAATTAGAACTATTAGCAAAATTAAGTCACGTAACGAAATGAGGGTGAGCCACTAGCAAAATATAAAGCAGACGGATGACCTGATGGATGGTGAGCAATTGCCGTCGCCAATGGACACCTGCAACACTATTGGAGTCAGAATTGCGCTGCCAAACTTTCCCAGGATTGGGCTTCCGGTTCCCTTCCCTCATTCACTCGTTCACTCGATGAAACATAAGCAGGCGCTGTTTAATGCTGGTATTTCTTCCATGGATAAAACTTATCCGGATAAAAGTTATAAGTTATCGTAGTTTTAGGGACCTGAAAAGAAAATGACGGGACCCTTTTTTTGTCTCGTCTGTCCGTCTGTCGAGACTCTTTTATCTTAGGAACACGTACCGTAAAGGCCGCCGACATTAATATCAAGTACTCGGATAAGTTAACGCAATCTAAATATCAGTTTTTGTCGCATATTTTAAGATTCGGTAGAGAGTACAAAATGTATCTAGACCGTGCTTGCCGCTTTCGTAGAATCAAGAAATTAAAAAAATATATGCAGTACATAGTTTATATAATTCTGTAATAGAAAATCGATTGCAAAGTTATTACAACGTTCGTACGTATTTAAATAACTACAAGTTTGTTCGGAACTCTCCCTTCGCGGGCCTGACTCTCACTTGAACCGATTTTTACGTTTTACAATCCTGTTAATTAACATTTGACTACTGTAGTAAATTGGAAAGGTTATTTGACGTTTTAATCACCTTACATTTGAAAACACTAACATTATGAATAAGGCGATGAAGTTACCTCCAGCCGTCAAACTGGCCCCAAAGTGGCTCTCGGCATGCGTCGTCAATATTAGAGCCACAGCTTCTTTTAGCATCGGCGATCGACGATTTAGCCGCTTTTTAGAAGCTCAACAAAGCGACCACGCATTCCACACCGCACGCTTAAAAACGCCAAACGCGGCGATTGAGTTGCTTTCCGTCAATCTTGTGTTGCCGATCTAGTCGTTGTCGCTAAAAATCACAATTAAACGCAGTCACCAAAACGTGATTCACCATCTATGCCATTACCGAATTTGTCATTGCAGAATGACACAATACAGGGTTTTCTATGTGGGACCTAAAGGTTGCCTCCTGTTATTGTTACATGTTACATGCATCGCAAAATTGCCGATGCTAAAAGTAGCATTGGGCTACGGCTTATAGCCCATAAAATTTAGCTTGATTAGAATGCTATTGGTATCACACAAAGATGTTTTTAGGTCTATAGTAATAAAAATCTATGGAATATACAATAAAAATCCATGGAATATAAATGTTGATTCAATGATAAACCTTATCCTACCCTAATCCTACCTTACCTTAACCTTTACGGAGCATAGGTGCGGGCGCGATAATCGTCACGTCACATTATTGAACGTGTGTCTTAGATGTTTAACTACTCGCCTTTATCATAACCTTTTTGTACGTCATGGTTACAATCTACATAGTTAGAAAGCCGTGGCATCGGCATCCAGCATCAATATTAGGCGATGACGGCACAGGTTTGGCGATCAACGCCGTTTTGAACTATTGAACGCGTGCCTTTAAATATGAAACGCGTGTAACTAAAGGTTACACGGGTTCAACCTTATTATTGACCTTCGAAAACGGCAAGGTTTGAGTCCATAGGTATACTCAGTGCATGAGCTAATGTAAATACGTTAATTTTCACAATTTGTTTATAAATAATTTTACAACATTTGACCTAATTATATCGTAGCAAATCAACTTGAGCAATAACCAAAAAAACCGGTTTCATTGACCACTCCTCGGAGTCCTTCTATCATAGCATAGCATGTCATACGCTAACATAATATCATCTCTGTATAAACAATTGTAAATATGTAAGTAAATATGGCGCCTTGCTTCAATGTAAAGAACGCGGTAGTTCCATCCGGCCGCCAACAGATGGCGCTAGTCAAAACAACGTCGGCTAAAAGTTGTATACCGCGATGACGAGATTTTTGATTGAGCATACTTATAGGCTAGAGAACTTAGAAAATAAACTCTTTTATTCGTCACCCACATTGGCATTTTTCATATTGAGATTAGCTCCAAGTTGCGCTGAGGTCGGTGGTTTGTTCAATCCCTTAGAAGTAGGGGGAGCACACCCTATACTTGTAAAGCATTGTCTCACGGATCATCAATATCATGCGACAACGGCAAGAGTGCGATAAACACTGCTGAGCACAATTGATCACGTCCGTGCCTTTAAATGTGGTCCTATGTAACCAAAGGTTCATCTGATCGTTGACCTTCTATTCGAGCCGATATAGTTATAAAACCCTGTCTCCCGGCACGCATCATCAATATCAGGCGACACGGCCCAGGTGCGGGCGTAAACGCCGCGCTGCATTATTGAACACACGCCTCTATCTGCTAAGTGCGAGACGACTTGTTACTATGATAGATCGTTCTAACACTCACACGTGATATAAAATAGATTCTTCAAGATATATAGTAGTCTGGGAGGCAGCGAAATATTAACTTTCCCAAGATTTTGTTGTCAACTGCCTCCAGTAAAGTATGTGAACAAGTCATACTTATTTACCATGGACTATTATTACATAGTTCTATTTTGGCATATGTTTTGAAGGAAATACTTTACTGGGGGTGAACGCTGGGGGTGAATTATCGTAAATTTTTAATAAGTAATGAAGAAAATATGAATTCAATCAACGATATATACGATATATAGTTCAATACTGAATCTGTCATCAACAACGGTAATCACATTGAACCGTGCTTTAACCATTGATTAACACAGTTTTGTTAAAGAATCAGCCTATATACTGTCCCACTGTAGGGCAAAGGCCTCCATCATAGAAATAAAGTCATCGCTACTATGATGGGATAAGGCTTAATCACCACGCTTGCCAAATGCGGATTGGTGATCACAAACCCGAGCTATGTTCGAAAAATTCGAAACATACTTTTTGCTCGACCCGGGAATCGAACCCAGGACCCCGAGATCACGGCCCGGTACTTAAACCACTAGACCAACAGTTTTGTTAAAGCATGGTCAAAGTGTAATTACCGTCATATGAAAAGTAGGTGAACTCGGCCCTAAATTACATCTACGATCACGTAATTATATTTTCAAAATTAAGTATTTTGAAAAAGTTCAACGAATAAAATTACTCACAATCCACGCTTTCTCGACTCATCATCATCATCAGCCCATTTAAGTCCCCACTGCTGGGGCACGGGCCTCCCTCAATCACATGAGGGGTAATTGCCATACTCACCACGCTTGGCAGACGGGTTGGCGAGGGTGTTGATATAAATGCAGAGTTTTCCTTCTCTGCTGATGATCATGCCAGCAGCTTTACCTTAGTCGCCTTTTACGACTAGGCCGTGTGGTCCCCGGCAGAGTAGAATAGGCCACCCTCACTCTTTCTCGACTACTTAGGTACAAATAATTCTTTTGAGATTCTTTCCCAAAGAATATGATTAACAAATTCGTTGTATTGTTGTGTATTTTTAGAAAATAGGTACATAGACAATAAAACAAATGTGACTGACATTTGTTTTATTGTCAAAAAGGTCGTTTGTTAATTCACAAAGCGACGCTTTTGATAAAGTGCAGCTTTGTATTCCACTGACGTTTTTATTTGTATTGTAACATTGTTTTGAACTGGCAAACGTCAGATTATTTTGTTCTGTCTACGCTGCGTATCAATAAAAGTTTCCGGTCTAATTGGTCTGTATGTTTGATTTATACAATTTGTTTGTTCTCTGTGATGTGTGGTGACGGTAATTTTACGGCATGCGGGAGTTCCTTTTGTTAATATTTTATTATTCCTTGATTACATTTTACTATTAGTAAGATATGGTAATCCCAAAAATTTTCATTCTATGAAATCTTACACAATCTGAAGAAATTACAATATGTACATACATAAATAGTACGTATAATTTATAGGAAGAATACGAAAAGTATGTTATAATACGAACTTCTTTACGAAACAACTTGTACGGACAGGTTTGATGATATTACAAAGTATACAAATCTGACAAATGTCTTCAATCAAGGAAAAGATCTTAAGGAAAAACACTTTTGGTTTAATTTCGGTATCCTGAGTGTCCATAGGCGGCGGCAATCGCTTACCACCAGGCGATCCGTCTGCTCGAGTGCCACCTATCACATAAAAAAACAAATGAGGAGATTTAATAGGATTGAAGTAACCTGACGTGTTGCCTAATCAATGATTAACATTATTATCAAACTCCCTTTATATATTTGATCCATAGAATTAAAGTATTTAATAATTCTATGCTATGATCCATTTTTTTTATTATGCGACAGACAAGCATTTGACCTCAATCTCACCTGATGTTAAGTGAAGATGAGGTCCAAGGTGGGCCATGCTTGACCCTGAAAAGCCTATTCACTTTTGCCTAAAAGAGGCCCTGGTTATATTGTTCAGGAAATACATCGGCGGGCAACGATTCCACTCATTGCCTGTTCGCATCAGAAAGGAGTTTGCGTAGCGGTTATTGCGGATGGCTGGAACTTCAACTATATAGGGATGGTGACCCAGTCTTCGCCTAGCATCCCGATAATGGAATGTAGCCGGCGGAACTAATAACAATAATAATTAATAAGAGTAATGTAATATTTTCTTATTACCACAAAGCATTATTTATTTGTATCTATGTCTAACGACACTCAACCAAAAAACTCAACTTTTAATAAGTGTTAACTTTCCCAATCTTTACGGAACGCTACGGAATCGTCGGAACCATCTTACCAGAAAGTAATATTCGAAGTTCACAATAAATTCTCGTGGAGTGTACTTCCTATAAGGAATATTGAAAAACCGACCCCCACGCGTATAATGTTATTTTCCATTTTTGGCAGAGGAGATTACATCTGGAAAACTTTGACTTATTTCCTCCATCGGAGGGGAAGTATGGGCGTGTATGAAATATTCACCGTGCTGACAGATGAAAAGAATCGAATTTGCCGGGAGTTTGGCCGAGTACTCGAGAAATTCAATGCGGACAGGACAGTAACAAATTCTTTTGGGACGCCGTGGTCGGGGCACAGCGAGAGCTAAATATACACAATGCGGTAAATTGACGCAAATTGACATTGATTGACAACAGACGGCGAATGTAGTAGATCAGCATTGCTATAATAATGTGTTATTTACTAATACGCTTTTGTTTTATTATGTTATTGATATGTTTACAACTCCTTATCGTTATAATTCTTTTTTAAGTGTTCTCTTATAACCGATCTCAAGTGTGAGTGTCAGTGATTTGAATTATGTCCTTTTTATGTGTGTGAAGTTATGAATAGAAAAAAAATCTAACTTTTTTAGATTGTCACGAGAAATTCATTTATTGGAAATAAAGGTAAGAATAGCGATACAATCTGTATTTTAGGAAATTTAATGAGCTTTAAAACAGTGTTTATTTTGTCTAAATCTACCGCGTATTTTAGGAAATATGACACCTTTTCTAGACAAAGGTATACAAAAAATGCACATAAGAGCCCACTCTACGGTATGTTCGCGTAATAACGGTGCGCATTCGAAAGGTTAATAGATAAAATTTAGAGCTGGTCAGCCAATTTTAATAATGAAATAAAAATAAAGGGCTCCTCGTGGATCCTATAAATGTTATCTTAAAGTATCAGCCTATAAACTGTCCCACTACAGGGCAAAGGCCTCCATCATAGAAATCAAGGTATCGCTACTATGATGGGATTAGGCTTAATCACCACGCTTGCCAAATGCGGATTGGTGATCACAACGCCCTGTTAGTCTAGTGGTTTAAGTACCGGACCGTGATCTCGGAGTCCTGGGTTCAATTACCGAGTCGAGCGAAAAGTATGTGTCCAATTTTTGGACATAGCTCGGGTTTGTGATCACCAATCCGCAAAAATGTTATCTACTTAAATGCACTTGCCAAGAAGTCAAAGTGCAGAAGTTTGCACCAGCTTCCAGAGATTCGTAACATTTTCGAGGTGGCTCCCCGTCTTAAATGAGGTGAGAAAGTCAGCAGGCGTGGGCGGCAATGCAATTTGCGGCCCAGCTGAATTGCAGTATTTGCAGTGTCACCCGCGGCCGACACGACTCTAGCAGTCTTGCTTCTTTGTGGCGAAAATGGGCAATCATCAATACGTTTTGTGGTTTGACTTTTTAAGACGTTGTAGTTATTTTTTTCTGAGATGCTGGCAGAGTTTGATACTCGTATTTGTTGCACTGCACATCTTATGTATTATGTTTGTTTAGCTATAAATGAAAGTTTTTATTTCATGCAAATTACACGGAGCAGATCGATTTAATTTGCCGATTCTTTTATTGTTTATAAGAGTCTGTTACTTTTTCGAAATAAAAATAATCTACAGTATCAACATGTGCTTTGATTATTTCCCTTTCAAGTAGGGTGTGACCAGACTCCAAGACAACCAGTCTCACGTGTGGCACTAAACATGGATCGTGTGTCCGCGGCCAAAATTGGTTTCTATAGTGGTAAATTGGTGACATTCCGGCTCACGCCCCGCGGGACACGCCAGCGATCACGGCCTTTGTGCTCAGCCCTTTTATATGCGGGAAATTATAGTTATGTCACATCAGATGTTCACATTTCGCCAGTTTAGTTAACTTTTGGAGGATGAAGTAACGCTATGCATAGATACGGTACTAGTAGGTATTTAGATACTATTCTCACGAATTATTTCGTTAACTAAATTGGTAAAACGATTTTTATGCTGCAGGCGACAAACGAGCAAGCGATTCACTTGATCACCGCCGCCCATGAAAATTCTTAAGAATAAATGCGCCGCCCATGAACTTTCTTCAAATTACCAAGCTTTTGTGGTAATCTGTACTACTGTAATACACAAGAAGAAAATGGAGGCGAAGTACTCAATATAAAATTGTATAGATAATGGAACTATGAGGAAACTATGTTTGAAATAGAAATAGAAAAGGATTTATTCAGTGTAAACATAAAATTAGGTACATAGAAAAAAAAATTAAATATAGGTACAAAACACACTCAAAGGAACACACTCAGCATGTGTCAGGGGTCAAAGACTTCCCGTTTGATCGCTGTCCTTTTGATATTGCCTATTTGACCAGGTCTATTTATTGGCTCGCGGCGGCAATGTATAAGGCTAATTCATGTCTTAAATATACCCACATTCCTTGAAACTTCCTTAATGGAGGTACATTCCGCAAAAGCTGATGGACTGCAAAACTCTGCATTTGCTTTGCAGTCGAAGTTATTTGTATATTTGGCCGTTGTAATTGGACAGAGGCGAAACTCGGAAACTATTACAGAGTTGCAATTTATCTCAGACCTCAATACAGCGAACAAAACCGGGGCAAGACAATAATTGACTGTTATTAGGGTGCTGCCCGATGCGGGATATTAATTAGAGTCCGAGGAGGCGAGCGCGGCGCAGTTTCTTTGGTGCAATAACTATGCTTGGAACGGCGGAGCTAGTTTAGTTAGTCCTGTATGTTTCGCTACAGATAATTACACCAAAATAAAAGATAAAGATTTATTTATTGGCCACAGAACACAAATCAAACATGAGTGACATAAATGCACAAGTATGATAAATTCTGTAGCCAACAAGGCCCAACCTCAGCATTTGCTGCATTGGCCGAAGCCGCTGCAGCGCTGGTTTTCAGGCAGAGCCTTGGGCGAAATAGAGAAGTTAATGTGCCAAATAATTACAAATAATTATAATAAGTTATAAATGTTGATAACATGTGTTAATACCCACTGCAGAATTTCACCACCGTACTACACGACGTAATCTAGGATTCCACCATCTGGATGAATGAAGACGTCGAAGTCTTCTTCGACGGTTTAACGTCATTTTTTGCCACGCACCTTCTCATATGGAATGAACTTCCCGCAGCGGTATTTGCGAACCGTTACGACATTGAGATCTTCAAGAAACGAGCGTATACCTTCCTAACAGACCGGCCACGCATCTTCACTCCTTCTGGCGTGGCCGATGTCCATGGGCAGCGGCGATCACTTACCATCAGGTGACTCGGTGGTCGTTTGCCTCACTTTCTCATAAAAAAAATATAATATTGTCTAAAATAAAAAATTTACTCGATGACTCATTGGCAAAGTTTTGCGCCCAAGCTTTGAAGGTTCTAAGTTTGACTTCCGGTCAGTTTAATTTAGAAAACAACATTTTTAAAACTGTTTCAGTCAATGATTTATTATTTCACAAAAAAGCAAAGCAAAAAAAGGCGTGAAGCAGCGCCTGCGCTGTGTTTCGCCATGTGAGTGAGGTTACCGGAGGCCCAATGGGGGGAAGGGGAAAAGGTTGGCAGCGCACTTGTGACTCCACTGGTGTTGTAGGTGTCCATGGGCGGCGGAATTGCTTACCGTGATCCGTCTGCTCGTCTGCTACCTCTCATATAAAAAAAAAATGAAAATTTTGGCTCTCTAATAAAGGATTAAGATTTTTTTCGTGAGTTATCAGTTAACATTGCGTTATGCCTGTAGTATGTAACTGGAAAATGTATTAAAACGTTATTCATTTGAAACACATGATATCTTGAGTATGAAAATACGAATATGTTGATCGCACAGAACGTACGTAAGTACCTACTCATAGTTGACAAGCTCAGGTTCAATCAAGTGTGATCCATTTGTCCTCATTTGCATAACATGACACATTAGTGCCACATTAGAAGCACTTCAGGCATTGTATGCAATCGTCCGTATTAGGCTTGTCATGTGGAGTCTAATAAATTTGCAATAGTTCGATGTACATCTTAATACAGTTGACTCAAAAAGATGCGTAAACTTTCGTACCTTCACAATGCTATAGATAGATAGATAGATATACTTTATTGCACAAAATACACAACTTAAGTATTAGGCATTACAGAAATTTTGTGTACAATTTCGGCGGTCTTATCGCTGAAAGCGATTTCTACCAGACAACCTTCGGGTAAAGGACATTTGATAGTAGAGAAGGGGTAGGGGGTGCAATATTCAATAAGGAAAAAAAAAGAAACTGTAAATGTTAAAATATAACTTATAACCCTAATACATAAATAAAATACAGTATTATAAACTAATAAATAAGTTATGGTCAAATACATACACATAATATTGTGAGATTGATATCAGAAAAAGACAAAAATAATAATAATATGATAATCAAATGGATCTAAGATGGACCATCGACTACAGGCTGCCGATAACAGGATGATTGTAAAAAAGTTAATGGGATGAGGAAGAGTGAAGAAGAGGGTGTTGAAGTTGCAAAAAGTGAGTTTTGACTCGGGCTTTAAAAATGGGCAATGATTGAGACTGTCTTATGGATAGGGGTAAGGAGTTCCACAAACGGATGGACTGGACGGTAAAGGACTGCTATATGTATTGTATAGCTTCCGTAACTATAAATGACAAGGGACTTAACTATAGTGTATTAATACGGTTCTCTATGGAGTCAACTCTACAACCGAACCAGTGGCAACGGATCCATTGACATGATAATTTGCTTCTAGTATCAGCCTAAAAACTGCCCCACTGCAGGGCAAAGGCCTCCATCAAAGAATTCAAGTTATCACTACTATGATGGGATTAGGTATAATCACCTCGCTTGCCAAATGCGGATTGGTGATCACAAACCCGAGCTATGGTTGAAAAATTCGCAACATACTTTTCGCTCGACCCGGGAATCGAACCCAGGACCCCGAGATCACGGCCCGGTACTTAAACCACTAGACCAACAGGGCGTTAATTTGCACGATATTTTGACATGCTTGTTGACGACTCGTTTGGATCAGTGGTTGTGAACGCTGCCTCTGGTGCAAGGGTTGCGGGTTCGATCCCCGCACAGTACAAACATTTGTGTGCATGAACATGTCTGTTTGTATTGGTCTGGGTGTTTTCTATGTATTATAAGTATGCATTTACAAAAGAAAAGTAGAAAATGTATATATTTGTAATTCCGCTGTTGGTTCTGATATCCGTAACTCGATGTCAGATCAATGTATATGTGAAATAACATAATAACGTCCTATTTCGGTCATGGCGGCTAATCTCAGCGATCAGCCATCGACGCAACACATATTATAGCGTACAAGTATTTGCGCAGACACAAGTGCACTCTCTATTCCCGTACCCACTTACTTCGATGGGACACTAGTGTGACACGACCGAAGAGAGATTAGGCGCAGGACCAACGGCTTAACGTGCTTTCCGAGGCACGGGGATACAAGACTGCCAACTTCCAGACTCCGGGCTAACACTGAGAATTTTTTAACAGAAAAATTCAGTTACAAATTTTGGCCCGACCCGGGGATCAAACCCGGGACATAACATAATAACCAGGCAATGGATCATTCGGGACCACCAGATTTTGAACTTTGTGCAGTTGAGATAAGGTTGAAAACCAATGAAATAAATGATGTCTATTTGCCTGCTAAAGGGTTAATCATCATCATCATCAGCTCATTTAAGTCCCCACTGCTGGGGCACGGGCCTCCCTCAATCACATGAGGGGTGATTGCCATACTCACCACGCTTGGCAGACGGGTTGGCGAGAGTTTTGATATAAATGCAGAGTTTTCCTTCTCTGGGTGCTGATGATCATGCCAGCAGCATTACCTTAGTCGCCTTTTACGACACCTCGGTAAGAGTGAGGGTGGCCTATTCTACTCTGCCGGGGACCACACGGCCTGGGTTAATATAATAATAATAATATTGTTTCCAAAAATGTAAAATTAAACCTAATTGTATTCGAGTAGTTAAATAGTATACTATTACGGCCCCTTATAAGGGCCCGTGTTCCATTGGTACATGGGTCCTCCTCATCTTAGCGAGTAATTCCCAGTTGTGTTCAAAGCTGTCGCTCTAGAACCCTGGGCAAGCTTAGACATTAGTTCACTCGCTCTGAGCGGATTCGCGGTGACTTAAAAAGGTTCGTCCTATATCCCGGGCGAGGGATGGAAACTGTCGCAGAGAGTTTAGTTGGTATGCCCCTAGGAGCACTCCAGGGGAGAACCCCACACTACCCGGCCGGCTCCCAGCGGCCGGTTCCTTCTGAGCCGGCGGCATTCTCTCTGCGTTACCAAAAAAAGGTATAGGGGATTTGGGGATTCCGTTGTTTCAGGCGTAGCTACATCATACATGTTGGTATGGCACTGCAATCTACTCAGGACCAATTCGATCAACCTTTATCTGAGAATAAATCTATGGTAAGAGTATAACGCTGTCATTCCTTACTATTTGTAGCGTTATACCATATATTAATTTTGGATAAAGATTGATCGAATCGGGCCAAAGGGATGATTCGACTAACCTTATTCCGATGCTAAATCTATGGTATAGCGCTGTCATTTCATACGAATAAAGAAAAATGATAAAGATTTCTTTATTGGCCACAAAACACAATTTTAAACACGACTGACATAAATATTCAAATATGACAAATTCTGTAGCCAACAAGGTCCAACCTCAGCATTTGCTGCAGTGGCCGAAGCCGCAGCAGCGGTGGTTTTCAGGCGGAGCCTTGGGCGACGTACGTGCACACATACATCCTCCTCCTATAGTCGTTTACTCATTACTGAGGGTCGTGATGCCTCCCGTGGGCGGCCAATTTGCTCTTTTTGATAGACCTCTATCTATGTCTGTCTTTTGCTATGTGGAGGGTGTCATACAGCTTGGCGTCCAGCGTCGAACGTATTTGGTCTGACCATCTGATAGGGCTACGACCTCTAGGTCTCCTTCCATCCATCTTGCCGGTGACCACCAGCTGTTCCAGATTATGCACACATACATACAACAGGTACAAATGTAAAGTTATACCATAGATTTATCCACGGATGAATGGTTGAATCGGGCCTAAGTCGCCTTCAAACTATCACATGCGCTCTTTAAAAGATCACATAAAGTAAACCTAATCGCCGTAGAAAAGTTGTCCAAAAACTGCTCGCATTATTTTTATTACTGTCGCAAAACAAAGGTCCCGTGGGAACGAGGGCGCGATTCTTATGGTAATGGGAATCGGGCTCGCGGCCAATGCGAAACGGCCATTCATCTTGACTGTAGCGTTTCATAACTTGGACGCGCAAACTCACCCTGTACCACGTTCAAGGTGGGCCGACGATACGATTTATACAACGTTATTTTTATCGTTTACATCCCGAAAACCTCATAAGAGGTATCGTGAATAAAGTCCAATTAGCATGTTAGATCAACAAAATAAGCGAAAACTCAGCTGTTCCATACATATTGCCGGGTGGATATTCTATTTTCTATCAATATACGACGGAAAGTGTTAGGATCATTCTAAAATTAGCTGCAATTGATGTTCCAATACCGGGTCGATGTACATTAATTGACATTGTAAGAGAAGATAAGTTTTTCTAATCTCAGATTCACCAATGTAATTGGTTTTATACAAGGTAGGTATTTTACTTATTTAGTAAATTTATTTAATTTAGTAACTTTTTATTTATTAATTTATTCTGTACTGCACGAAGTAAAAAAGTACAATTGGCGGGCTTATGCCTTACATCATTCTCTACCAGTAACTCATTGGGCGAAGCAGAAAATTTGTGGCGGCACTTTTTAAGTGTGTTACTTACTTAAGTTTAAATTACGTTATGTTACGTTACTTAGTTGTGTCTATGTCGATAACATTGAATTTAAATAATTAAAACATGTCATGCGGTGAGGGGTGAAACTTTGCAAATCTGAACCAGAGGTCCAGCAACGTGGGACCCTTACACCTGTTCGCAGTGGTCGCGCCCCTGACGTAGGGCGAGGAGCGTCTATTCGGTGACCGGCCCGACCACTTTATTCAATCAAACTATTCTAGTTGAGTATGCAAAGTAGATAGCTACTGCAAAATGAATTAGTCTGGTTATAACTCAACACTTGGATATAAATCTTTCAGAGGGTTTACTTTCGAATTTCACACGAGTAGACATAGATATAACACAATATAATCAAAACCATATAATGCAAATTAAAATTAACTAAACTAATAGAGTATAATTAGTAATAGGTATGTTAATTTACTATTAATATCTCTTAAGAATTATTTATTTCTGTATTTTATTACATATTTAATTTATTTTAGGGCCTTTGTTTCTGTTGAAGTAAAATTTAAACAAACATATTATATGGAGATTCGCCATTTGTCGTTTATATTATTTTATTTTATATTTTATTATTATTTATAACTTTTTTAATTTATATATTGTTAGCTATGGGACTCAGTAGACTAACTAAAAAAATGTTAACAAGATAGATAGATAGATATTCTTTATTACACAAAAATAAAATACAAGCATGATATAACAACAACAGACAGTACAATAAGGCGGTCTTATCGCTTGTAGCGATTTCTTCCCCTTATATCGTATTCGTAATAAGGGAAGGTAGTGCAAAGTAGTTTAACAAATGAAATTGAGAGCAAGAGTTTTAATTTTTTATTTGAAGCAAAGTTAAGTAAGTATCTATACACCTGTGCTTTTTTAACCGTCTTACTCCCTCATCGAGAGCATTATACTGATGGAAACAAACATTTCATCTCAGAAAAAAAAACACCTTCCCATACAAAAAACTAATCAGCTGATTGGTGCAAATTGTATGTTGAGGCAATTTTTATTGAGATTTATTATTAATGCCCTTAATTAGGGAGTAAGACAGTAAAAAAACACGGTGTATACTATCCCACTGTGGGGCAACGGTATCCATCATGGAAATTAAGTCAAAACTACAATGACACTTGTCTAATGCGGTTATTTTTTTTAAAGATTAAAAAGAAGATAATCATGCAAAATCATAAACTTAGGATGCCACTACGCTTCTAATTATATGTGCGAAATAGAGTTAAGTAGACATTTGAGATAACATTAAAAAAAATCCAAATACGTTTATTGCTCATTAGGACATGATACATATAAGAAACATAGAAGTGGGTAAATTAAGTCCATAATATAAGCAAAAGGAGGTATCTCAGCTTGTGCTGCCACATAATAAGACATTCCAAGACAGCGCATTACATATTTTGTAAGGTTGTCTGGAAGAAATCGCTACAAGCGATAAGACCGCCTTATTGTACTGTCTGTTGTTTTTTTTTTATATGAGAGGTGGCAGACGAGCAGACGGATCACCTGATGGTAAGCAATTCCTGCCGCCCATGGACACATTGGCAACACCAGTGGAGTCACAAGTGCGCTGCCAACCTTTTCCCCTTCCCCCCCATTGGGCCTCCGGTAACCTCACTCACACGGCGAAACACAGCGCAGGTGTTGCTGTTGTTGTTGTACAATGCTTGTATTTTCTTATTGTGCAATAAAGAATATCTATCTATATTTTATCGTAGTAAATGCTCTGTTTACTTATTTTGTTTTGTTTGCCCCCAGATAAATTTGATACGGTAGTTGTTCCAGTACATCATTTGTAGCCCGCTAAGCACCCGCGGGTGGTCGTAATTCAGAGCGACGTAATGCGACGCAACCGCTAACAGTCGTCGGACTAATTCCGATTGAAGCGGATCCATTATGCGCGCAGCCACCGCCGCTCGGCAACGCGGCGGCGCTGCTATTGTTGCCGCTCCCGACCGCCTACGACGCGGTTGAATTAACACACTCGTGTACAATGACTTCTACTAATGGTTTGCTACACACTTATGTTACTTTCACGCTCTCCTGAGTGAACAGTTACATGATTTAAATCACGTTTATTCGTTACATGGAACAAAGTTATTCATCAATTTTCGAAATTCGACAAACATTTTTTTGAATGAATATAAAGCAAATGGAAGTCTTGAATTTATATAAACATTTTATCGTACATGATTTTGTTGGAAATATGTAAACGCATCAAACCTCTTTTGGTGTTTTTTCTTATTTTTTTAATGTTTTATTCAATATCTTTTAAATTACATACATTACAAATGGCTGGGGTCTCTATTTAAGTATGCAATACCTGTGTTTAGAGACCTCGCTCCTTCTTGAAATTTACAAAGATAAGGATCATACCAAACTAATGTGTGTGTGTGTGTGTGCATTTGTTCGTATCTATAACTATGTGTGTGTTGCATGTGTATCTCTGTGTGTGTATCTTTAGTGGTAGTTAACAAAAAAGAAAGGTAAAATGTCTTCTAGATAACTTATGTCAGTGATCGGAGCCATGACGGGATAGTTTAAGTTTTCTGCTAAATATTATTATAATCCCAATGTCTGGTAGTTTTTCTGCTTAGCTATCTCTCCCTCTAATAGATTTTACAAACCTTCAAGTCATATTCGTAAAACAAAAATTATAAGTACGGGCTATAAAAACTGACATATAATTAATATCCCATAGTTACATCAAACGTAAATCTAATTCTTATTCTAACTTGGTTGGTCCTAACAAAGTATGTTCAATCATCATCGCCAATAAGGAGATCCTTATTATGGCTGTACGATACTTAAACAGACCTTTTAAGCGTTTTGATCTAATAAAATTTTTTTTTTGGTCAATAAGCCAACGCTTGACCACAATCGCACCTGATGGAAAGCGACGATGAGGTCTAGGATGATACGCGTTTGCCTAAAAGATGCCTGTTCACTCTTGCCTTAAAGATGCCCAGATTATAGTGGTCAGGAAAAACAGATCTCGGCAGAGAGTAAATAAATAAATTCATTTGTTTTGAAAGGTAAAGCAGTACCTAATAAAAAATGGTTTAATATGAAAGTTTGGCTAAATAAGTATTTGAACTAATTACAATATAATTACAGTCTAGTTATGAAATCCTAAACCTATGAATAAATAAAATTTATGTGTTAACACAAGTTCCAAAACTGAATTTCCCGCGCGCGGCAGCGGGCGAATGTCGCGCCCCCCAGCGCCAGACTCTTCAGACCGCTATCAACGCATGACGGCCAGTTTGGCCAAACTCACGGCGAGCATAATACTCGCTGGTCAAGAACATTTTTTTTTATAATTCAAGACCAAATATGATTCAATTCAAAGCAAGTAAATTCATCGTCAACTATCCGGCCCTTTCCTCATACAACAATGGAGAATCCCCAACATCATGAATCAATATTAACCGTGTCTTTCAGTTCTAATATTCATTGATCGAATTACCTCGGCCGAGGACATTAGTCGAATGCTTGCTACTAACTCAATTACTTCCACAACATCAGGTTGATTGATTTCCTTTTGTCGCCGCCGGGACGCAAATTTCAATCTGTCATGAACATCGGCTGCGAACGCATGTCGCATACCTACACACAGACATACGATCGCAAAAATACCAACGCATAATTCGAGTGTAATGTCACTGGTGGACCATCGGCCGACTATTCAGGCGCGTAGCCAGTCCAATTGGATCCTTCCCGGTGGCGATGGCGCTTGAGAGTTGAAGGGCAGGAGAAACAGCTAGGGGTCTAGATAGAATAGGCAGTAGAGTGCGGTCGGGTTTATTAAAAGCGCTCACTTTGATCGGGTCCCCTGATTTAACGTCACCTGCAGGAAGTAATAACGCCTCGCACAAACACAGGCTCATAATTACAAGGGAGTTTTGTTTTGTTCACAACATATTGACAGCGGTATGCCTTTGATCGCAAATCCGCTTTGAGCCACTTCATTATTGAATCCGTATTGGTGAATTTGCGAGCATAATTACATTGGTATTGCGTTTATTTATGAAAGTTGTTGTCGGGCCGACTCGATAGGCGCGTGGAATGTAATCTGTGTTATTCTGTTAACGTGCGAGCTTAATTCCATGTACTACTCGTGTATTATTACGATATTGTGACTCGCTCACTCGACAGCTGCTACATAACGTAACGTATAAGTAGAAACAGTACTTTCTATAATTAAACCAATTGGTGTTAGTAGTAGCAATACTAACAATGACCACGCATGACTGCCTAAACTTAAGCTATTGTAATTTTATTTCATTTAATTTAAATATCATCGCGGAGAAAATTTTAAAATGTTGTAACCTTTAAAAAAATAAGCACAAAAAAGGCACGGAACCAGTGTCCGTGAAATTTGTTGTATATTAAAAAAAAATTGGAATTTTATTATTTTGAGAAAGAAAGGATACGAGAAAGTAATTTGTACCGCCGTGTGGTCCCCGGCAGAGTAGAATAGGCCACCCTCACTCTTACCGAGGTGTCGTAAAAGGCGACTAAGGTAAAGCTGCTGGCATGATCATCAGCACCCAGAGAAGGAAAACTCTGCATTTATATCAAAACCCTCACCAACCCGTCTGCCAAGCGTGGTGAGTATGGCAATTACCCCTCATGTGATTGAGGGAGGCCCGTGCCCCAGCAGTGGGGACTTAAATGGGCTGATGATGATGATGAATTTGTAGTACGAATTTATTAACACACACAAATTGGTATCTTATTCATTATCAAAGAGGATAATAAATTTCTCACCTCATTATCGATTTGAAAATACCTTTTTGGAACATAATGTTGTATCTCAAAATGTTGAAACATCTTGAAAGAGAGTTTTTAATGTTATAATTGACATATTGAAGTAATGTCAGAAGTTAACTTCTATCGAATTAGTGGTAAAGATGCTTACCATAATAATACTCATTTTATCGAGCTTTGAACCATAAAGACCGTCTCTGCAACTGAGGCTTAGCTACAATTCATAATTCCGAGCCATTTTTATTCAATATGAAATTTACAAAAAAAGCTTTTCATACAATATGTTTTAACAGCTGACCAATAATCATATTTTTGTTCGTTTAAAAAAATGATGAATAGAAATTAAACATATCACTTCAAATAAAGGAAACCGCTGTTGTTTTACGCACACTGTGATTCAAAGAGCTGCAATGTTTTAGTGGTAACATTACTCTTTTTGTAGAGTTTCCAATTATTGCAGGCTTTCAAAATCCGATGTTTTGCTCGTTTGTGGTTGCGTGTTATTAATATTTGCTCGCTCAGATTGATATGTTGCACTCCGGTATATTTACCTACGTTTCCATGAATTTTAGGTTATTTACGCTTTGCAGTAATCATCCCGCATGGTTCAATAGAACTCTTTTGTGTGCGTAAATAAATATCCAATAGGTTAATAAATAACCTAAAACAATGGTTTTTTTAAACATAATGTAGGTACACGTTGAAGACTATTGTCTGAATCATAACTTACTAATCTATACTATTTATAAAGAGGTAAATCTTACAGAGTGCGGCAACGCTTATAGGTTATCCGAAAACACCAAACTTTCGCGCGATGTAATCGACACCTAGCGCCATCTATTGGTACAAAGTCGAACTAATGTACTGTGAGGGGAGTGAGGGCGGGCCACTAGTTCAAAATAAAGATACATAGGGATCCGTGCATACATTTTGTTCCAATAATATAAATTTATTTTTAGAACAGAAGTCTTCTAATCAATTTTCATGTAAGTATTATGTAAAGTACTTCTATATACCATCTTAAATCACTTTAGCTATCAAATCGAAAAAAGACGACTTCGTACTTAGGAAAGGAACGTTAAATATAGTGTCGTTATCTCACCACATCAGAGGTCCTTAGGGAGGTTTGAAAACAGGGCTTGACAGCCCACACGATACGACTGAAAGATTGAGGTGGGAAATCTGGAAGGTCTGGTACTCAAAATGAAGCGATTGTAATGTGACCTTCACTACCTAAAAGGGGAACTAGACCAACTGGAGCATTATTAGATACACGTTCAAAATAACTATCTCCACTATTGAGAAAATATCTAAATTTCAGAAGAGCTGGTTTCTTCTCAATGTTCTTCGACACCGCCAAGCGAATGATAGAAATACTTATATGTACGCTGCTACCATCGCTCGCTACATGACATTTTATTTGTAGCAGACAAATGAGCAGACGGCTCTCTTGATGGCAAGTGATTCCCGCATCCCATGTACATCTAAAACTCATGACGCATAAAGAAGACCAGCCTGGACCTGGACCCGGAAAAGAAGCCCGGGCCCAAGGCTCGAGGCCCGAATTTATGACCCACGGTGTGAATTACCCTGAAGGAAGGACATGACGCATATACGATTACGTTGCCGGCGTGCTGTGATTCATCTTAATAATAATAATATAAATCGTTTATTTAATTAAAAAAATACAGATGTGATACATTGTTTTGCCTTAACATTAGATACATTGAATTCCATAATACACTTAATTTGATTAAATTCAATTCTTAGATATATATGAAGATACGTAATCAGCCAATCATTAGAAATAAACAGAAAAAACTTAAATCAAATCCTCATCTTGTGTGTAGTTCCCGGTTACATCCAAAGCTCTCACTTTAAAGCCCAGGGTACGCTTAAACCATGATTCAGGATTTGGGGAAGTCTGGTAATAGCATTTAAGCGAATGTATCTTAATCAAATAGCATAGTGAATCAAACATATCCGTTTGTACCATTCACCGCCCATAATAGCCCGTTACTTAGTAATTAACAACTGATATCGAATTACTAATTCCCTAATTAGATCTGATATTATATACGATAGGAGGGTGTTTCAGCCCGCGGCAATCTATGACGGGCTGCGATGACGCCTCGCAGCCTAATTATAATTACTGTGAAATATGAACTGCTGCCTAGTGTATTATCTCATCTTATCTATCGTCATATAGTGCATAAGTATGTTAGATAGTCCAATTTCAACAATGTAACTTGATTTGGGGGAGTGTTTAGCACAAATTAACAGCCATCTTGGATTCTGGTCGTGCTGGTTTTCTAAATTTAGCAAATAGGCTTTTCTTTACCTTACTTGGTGGAACTTTCGGGGAAAAAAATGTTTGTAAAAATCAAATTACCTACCTATCTACTTTACTTTAAAAGTTGACAGGCTAGGTAATTTGGATTTTCGCATTTATTTAATTTATATATTTTTTACTCTGAAAATACAACACAATATAATTTCTAAGAAAAGGTAAATACAGAAACATAGCAAAAATTTTGTCATTAGGTATACTTGTACAAGGCTGTAGATTTAGCTCCCTCGCTCTTTAGTGTTTTTTTAATATTGTAAATACAGTTAAATTTACAAGTAAATTCGTACAAATGTACGAATTCGAACTTTGTTCTGTCGTATTTTTTAACCCCCGACGCAAAACCACGGGGTGTTATAAGTTTGACGTGTCTGTGTGTTTGTGTGTGTGTGTGTGTGTGTGTGTGTGTGTGTGTGTGTGTGTGTGTGTGTGTGTGTGTGTGTGTGTATGTGTGTGTGTGTCTGTCTATGGCATCGTAGCTCCCGAACAAATGAAACGATTTTGATTTTGTTTTTTTTTGTTTGATAATAATGATAAGGAGGGAGTGTTCTTAGGTATGTTGACCATCACAAAGATTTGGATTTTATGTTTTGACACAACTCCCACAATATGGGTATCATATAAAAGGGCTTGTGTAGCAGAATATATTTACTGTGAAAAATTTCAAATCCAAGAAGGCCGCCGTCAGAAAATGACGAATAACCTATTTGTTGTTCCAACTGCCTCAATATAGGTATCAAACGAAAGAGCTTTAGTTGTGTCGGGGGTTCATTAAATTTACAATTAAATTTCTTACTTGGCTGAATTGACGTTTTTTTTTTAAATGATTCATAGGTTTATTTTTTTGGTGTTGCCTATTTTTGTTATATACCTACACATCAGAAACAATATGATATAAAAAACATATCAACAAGAATAGCTCAAATTAATAACTGAATCCACCATATTGTTTTTAAGACCACGGTCACACGAGCGCGCAAGTTCAGCGTGCCGCGTAAACTCAATTAATATAGAGAGTTCATTCGGCCGTAAAGAGCCAATCTAAAATTAAAACCACTTGCACATAATGACGTGCCGCCGCCGGCGCCGCTGCACGGTGCCGCAGGCCGGCGTCACGGGTACAAACATTACTACCTACTTTAACGTAATGGTACGGCCACTGTACGGCTTGCCTGAGTGGACATTGTAAATGTGCGTTCTTTTTCATCACAGGAATCTTTGTCCAGAGCGGGGACGGAACGACCTTTGGCGTATGAGGCAGGGTCATTACCGGCCAGTCAAACATATAATGGCAAATACGCATCATAAAAAGTATCACCAATAGTTCAAGCAATAAAGCAATTTATGATAAAACACATTAACGCCGAAACAAAAAAAAACAATTATTGTAAATTGATACAGGTACTCAGCATAAGCACGAAATAATTCACTTAATGTTATTTCAATGCTAAAAATTTAACGGTAAAACAAAATTATGTACCTGCCGACTTTACGAATCGAATGTTATTCAATATTTACGGGTAAAACATGAAACATTAATGTTTTTACACAGCGATTATTATTTTAGAGGAATCATTTGTTGTTTACTCATTGCAATCGGCAAAAATACATTTCAGAGTTTATAGGAAAAAACTAATGGATTTGAACAATTGATGTTTCAACAGGTACATGAAGGTTTTGTGTATTGAATAAGAGTGGTAAGTCTAATTGGGGAGTGAATAAAGGAATAAACAGCAAAGGAAAAACAGCAAACATTTTTTCTGAGCCCAAAATCATAATAATAATCAGTGTATGACTCGTGTCCACACCGCAGTTTGTCACATAATGTCCTACTTCCTGACATTTTTGCATCTCAACTTACCTACGCAGCATAAGTGTGTGCGCAAACACTGGAGCAATCTTTATTCCATGATTTTGGTAGAATGAAAACAAAAGAATTGCCGTAGCTAAGTGTAACACATAAACTGTGCGCTACAAGTCTGTAGTGCTACGGCGTAGCATTAACCGTCATGCTACGATATTTGCACTTAAGCTTACTACGAACTTGCTACGAGTTGCGAGTTGCTGCAGAGACTGAACACTTTAATTACCTACTTGGAACACTGAGGGCATTCATATTTGATCAGTGATGGGACCCGAGTACATAGTACTTATCACTACTTGATTGGTACATCTTTGTTGTTTTAGCTTACTAGAAACTTAAGCTGAAGCTTATGTCGAATACAAAGATTGCAGCCATTGTATGCATGATGTATGAGTAACTGTGAGTCTTAACAAACACATGATGAAGCGCGTTGGAAATTCATGTGCGAACTTGTACGTGGTACTGAATATAAATATACAAATTAGACTTAATATAAACATTGGACAGATCTAGCCAAGGATTGTTCTTTTATTTATTAATTTGACATTGCGACTGTCGCCTCGTAGTTTTTGGTTACATTATCAATAATATTTTTCAGTTGCCGTCGTCCGTTTCAGTTTTGTTTGTGTCTATGAAATATGTAAGTAAGCAGACGAAAGCGTCCGCATGACGTCGGTTTACGCTGGTAGTTGGCTGAATTCTATCAATGCGACTGTTACACGAGATACAATCTGACAACTTTTTGTGATATAAGTCGACCCACGGTTATTTGACACGTGGCAAAAGTCGGAACTAATGTTATTACTGTTGGATTGAGATGCAACTTCAACAGGATGGGTTGTTTGGTTCGTAAAATTGAAATTTGGACATATCACGTATTTTAATCTTTCAAACAAAAAAAACAAAATCATAGTTGATTCATCCATTTGAAAATATAAAATTATTAAATAAAAATATGCTTCAAGAGAAACTTCAGCAAATTCTTACTGATAAATGCTACTATAGTATAGATATAAAATTTTGACAAAAACCTATAGATGTATACAAATTAATTTAGTTGACATTTATAAAAAATAACTAATACTAATTAGTAATACTCGTACCTGTGTTAAAATACATTTTAAATTCAATTCTATAATGCATACTAATAATTATAATAAAACCTCCACCACATTACAATCAGATTCGTAATGTAGGAATTGTATTTGGCCTAGGCCCGTACATTTCTGAAAAGCCAGCAAATAGCTGTGATACCCAGAGTATAAAGAACATAATAATAATATCTTTATTTAATTTAAATTTTACACGCCTAATATTAGCAAAACGTGTTGAAACTCACAATTTGTACCAACCCATGTTATTTTCTGTAATAATGTTCTTACACATGTTTTCGTAAAGAAATATCTTTATCTTTGTCGTACAGTACGCCATCTAGCGGAATTTTCCTATGCGACTATTCATATCACGAGATCATGGCTGACTGACACCTTGTTTGTGCTGACATGAAAATGTGATTGACTCCAATGCCTAGGGAGCGCGAAGACGGAAGTGACGGACGAGAATGTACCTGTCGCATCTAAATAAAGGAGAAACTCGATCGTGACGTCCGACTCGCGATGAGGCTCCAGACATTATAATATTACTTACCGTGGAGCTGGACTTGGGCTTGGCGGTGGTCTTGGCGGGCTTGGGCTTGGCGGGCGGCGTGGGCGGCGCGGGCGGCGTGCTGGGCGGGCTGCTGTCCGCCCCACCGGCACTCGCGCCCACAGACTTCTCTGACCCGGAGTTACTCGACTGAAATAGAGTTGGTAACTTAGATACAGAATCTAAAGTGTTATATTTCTTTGAACGAGTAATATAATACTACCTTACTAATCAATCATAGTATTTCGTGTAATCCGTGACCGTGGGAGAGCCACGCATCGACATGAATGGGCCGGCTCGACCGGAGTGATACCACAGCCTCACAGAAAACTGAAGCAGCACTGTGCTCATTTTCACTGCGCGAGTGAGGATACCGGAGGCCCAATCCGGGGGAAAGGGCGGTTTAAAGGTTGGCAGTGTACTTGTGACTCCACTAATGTCGCGGGTGTCCATGCGCGGCGGTGATTGCTTACCATCAGGTGATACGTCTGCTCTTCTGCCACCTACCACAAAAAATCTGTACAAAATTATTTCCTCTTTAAAACTAATTGTAATGCCCCAAGTAACGTACCACTGTTCTGCTCTATATTATATGGGACAATAGTCCCAGACTAAAACAAGTTTATTACTGGTCAAGTCTGAAGTGCACCAAACTCTTCGACTAAGGTTCGATTCGACCAATCTTCATCCGTGGATAAATCTTTGGTATGTCAGATTTGTATGGAATGACAGTAGATTTAGTTTTAGATAAAGTATCTCTGGTATAGCGCTAGGAATAAGGTTGGTCGAAGAATTATTACAAAATAATTCTATGTGTATGAAATTATTCACAAATCAGCCATAATTGCAATTTACTATTCAAACTCAAATCAAATAATTCTTTATTTGCATAAACTTGTACACAGCACTTACAAATCGTCATATATTTGAATGATTTAAAACTAGTTATGTATAATTTACATGATAATACATATATATTTTGTTACATAAATATATTACTAAAAAATAAATAAACATAATGCGATTCTACCACCGGCTCCGGCGGAAAGTTGTTTCTGGTCGAGAAGACCCGGCAAGAAAACTCGCCAGTTACTCTTTTTAAGGTGACGGGTAGGGCACACTAGCGACGCCAATCGATTGTAATTTTTAGCTACTTAACCCGATGTACTATCGGCAAACACTTATACTATTTATTAAATAACCATGCACAAATGTTGGGTCCAAACTGAAAATGAAAAATTGATTCACGCCTTCAATTTTTCGCGTACAAAAACGGACCCAACATTTGTGCATTGGTATTTAATAAATAGTATAAGTGTTTGCGCCGAGAGGTTGTAACCCCAAAATTGTTTAAATAGATCCGGTGTAGCTCAAAATTCAAATCGATTTGCGTCGCTTGTCTGCCCTACCCGTCACCTTAATCGCAAAACTTTCATACAATGTTGTGTCATCATCATACCAAAGACAATATGTAAAGGAAATAATAAAATAAATAAAGTGACAATATCAGTGGGGCAGACAATTTCTTTCTGTAAATATGTACATAATTTTTAGGCATCACTTTTGTTGATTTAACATATTTTTAGTTATTTAATTGAATAAATTAATTAAACTTTATTCAAAAAAAAAAAAAAATATTATGTGTATCCAAGGCACCTGTTCACAAGTATGACGTATGCGTCAGCCATCATTTCACTCACTATTAATTGTCTAATTCCCTTCAGTTAAAAATAAACTGTTTGAAATTAAGGTGAGAATCGGATGAAGAAAGTCAGATAATTGGTGTAACATGTGTGGTGTAAATGTGACTGTCTGAATATTTGTTTAGATGTTTTCTCATGAAGTTACAATAAATGTAGGCAAAAAGAAGTACCTGAACAAACCACGACAGCTCGTTCGGTTTACGAAGCCTACTTAACTCTCGCGTGAAACTCCGGCTAAACGAAAACCGTTAATTTTCACTGTTGCGGCGAGCGGTGGGATTCAGCCACAACTTTTTTGGCGTTTGTTTTTCGGATTTCTTTATTGTGGAATGTGTTTAAGCTTAACGAACCAACGGCTTAACTACACGACCTGGACTCTAGAAAGTTTGATTTAGCAAGATCAGCTACAGAACAAGACTTGGTTGGTGAAGTTTTCGTAGGAAATAAACTAATTGGGGGTTTCACAAATTCCTGCTTTATGGTATTGCAAACTTATAGCTTTCTCGTGACAAAATTTTAGGCATCATTATTGTGGAGCAAATAAAGTATTGAGTATTGAGTATCAGAGGGATAACTTTCTACGGCAGTTGATTGACTGACCGGATGGCGCAATTGGTAGTGACCCTGCCTCTTACGCCAAAGGTCGTGGGTTCGATCCCCACCCTGGACAAACATTCGTGCGATGAACACTTGTGTTTGTTCAGTGTCTGGGTGTAATATATGTATTTAAGTATATATTTGTGTTCCTCTGTTGTCTGATATCTGTAACACAAGTGCTTACGCTACTTAGTACGGAATCAGGTCAACCTATGAGATGTTGTGAGAATTATTATTATTATAATTTGTGAAATTAGTGGAACTTAAAACATGCGATCCATCAGTAATTTATACCATTACTTTAAATAATTTTATAGCAACAGTAATTTAAAACCAAGTCGTTGCATAATGACATCACTATTTTTCGTATGTGGATGATTGTTAAAAGAGATTAAGAATATAAACACGATTCAATTTCCTCTTTGGAAATTACGTACATGCTGTTTCAAAAAAAGATTGCTAACCTAGTTTTTAATATTTCACTGCAAATTGCATACCATATAAGGCACTTATGATGACGGCATTAATTAATCTCTTTTTTTATTACACTTAAGTATATCTGGCAGAGTTCCATCTGGCCGAGTGTGTAATACCAGGGCACCCTGCCTTATTAATTAACCAATTAGCCCAAATACTCCGGCTCTTTTCATCCCAGTCCGCCAGAGCGGCCATGACGTAGTAATGACAACTTATTTGCATCAATTTCGTAAACGGTCCGCAGAGGGGGCGTACGCAAAAAGAGAAAAAAATGTTCGCTTGATGGAATATTTTTACGTTGGCGAAATCTTTATAATGCGAGTGCCGCATGCTCGTTTGTGTTACGCGGCGCCGCGAATAGCCCAATAGCCTTTTTAAAATTACAACATGTTTCAGTCGAAAAAGAAACGCAAACTGAAAATCCTTTATGGATGTTTGGCCTTAGTGTAGTGTGTCAGTTTTCGACAAAATATATGGGAAAATGCGGACATGAAATGTTTATTCTCGTGTTTTGAATAAAAATAAAAGCTTGGTGACTATGAATCTATTATGTAAGTACATACATATCAGAAAATATTCTACTACAGTTTTAGACTGTTGCAGTCAATATCCGGCTTTCTCTTGCTAACTTCTACAGATGTCGATAATTTAATGTCACAGATATCATAAGAAGAAGCATTGGCTTCCGATTCGATTTCCCGTCGAACCAATTAAGGGAACGAGCTTGTTGCTTCTGGCTGTGTATGTTTGAGAACGACATTTTAAGTCTGTAGATAAGTATATAGTTTATAGGAATTCAATTGCATCTGGAATCTGGATTAGAACCTCTGTACTAAAAGTTATACGAGTCAGTTATTTTATAATGTTTTGGTTAGAAGTTAAGGGGCGTTAAGACTGATTTTGTTTCGCATTAAAGCGTTATCAGAATTAAGGTTAAGAATCGCACAGACCAAACAGGTTCATTGATATTTTTTATTTTATTTTATTCGGAAGACCAACCGCTGTCGTAATATGGTAGCAATTACAATAAATTTCTTAAAGCTAATAACAGATCTTCACTGATAGAATTAAAGTAGGTAATGGTTTTAACATGCGAAGATCACGGAAGATATTTGACATAGGAGGCTCTTAGATAAAACAGATGTAATTTGAACTATTTATAAAGAGGTTAATTCAATAGATAACAACTAGGTTCTGAGGTGATGAAGGACGAACACCTGTGCGATGTACCATGTGTGTCCACCCTAGCGCCATCTCTTGGTTGAAACTAATAGCAGTTCCGAAATAAAGTGAGGGCGGGCCGCATCAGTGCTAAATACATCAGCTAGTCTTCGTCTATTGCTGAACGTAGGCTTTTCTAAAAGAGCGCTAATCAACATGACCAATCTGAATTCAGATCAGCCGTGATTTTCAAAATGGAAATCCATCGTGCCATACAGCGTTTTACACTATGTACTGTGTTCTATCTTTACGTGACGACAAGCGTGAGTGAGTGCGTGTTAGCTCCAATGTCCTTACCTCTGAATGTGGCGGGTTGTTTCTGGCCGGTGAGATGGGCGAGGTGACTCGTTGAGAATTCGACTCCCTTTCCGATGCGCTTGCACTTGCTGCTGAGGTGGAGCCACTGGTACTTGATGAACCTGTCAAAGATGTTGTGTTAACTACGTGAACTCAAAATAAATTTACATTTGGATACAAATCCGTCAAAAAAATTTGGATAATTCATTACAACATCTCAAACTTTACCGATAAGATTAAATATTATAGATTAGCTAAAAAGGTTGGTGTTAAATTACACGAAAAAAAATATTTACGATGGTGTCGATAGAGAAGGTGATAGGATTTCAAGGCTGTACAGTGCGACCACGATCATAAGGCACTTCAGTGACATTGATAGGGAGGCGTTGTAAAACGTTTTTTCTATGCGATAATGCTAAACACATTGATCTGACTTTGGCCACGTGCTAAATAACCGTGATCGGATTGTAGTATATGTGTTGTCCCTTTTCGTGATCTGACGTATGGGACCAGCCCTCAAAATTAAGAAGCTTTTGAATATTTAGGCGATGTCTGTTTTATTCCTACTGGAGTTCTTTATCTCCAAGGGGGGGGATTTTTCAGACCCCGTCGCGATTCTAAAAAAATATTTAGTAATCTGTGATGGTACGTGTTGCCGCATTCGTCCGATTTGCATTCGAAGGTACAGCTCCTACTAAGATGGTGATGATGATCATGACGTGAGTACCTGTACTGGAGATCTTGGCCTCCGAGGGCGGCTGGTGGTGGTTCTCAGTATGTCAGTGCAGGGAGCGCGCATCGCAGTACGACTTGCCGCACCTATTCGTTCTGTGACAGTATAGCTATTAAGATGGGTGATCATGACGTGAGTACCTGTACTGGAGCTCTTGGCCTCCGAGGGCGGCTGGTGGTGGTTCTCTGTGTGTCGGCGCAGTGAGCGCGCGTCGCAGTACGACTTGCCGCAGCCGTCCGCCTTGCATTCGTACGGCTTTTTGTTACGGTGGGTGAGCATGTGCCCATTGCTGCAACAAAATATACAATGTTTAAAGCCCTAACAAGATAACTCATTCTACACATCAGGTTACCACAATCTGTCGTAATTCCTCAATTGATAATAAACCAAACGTGTTTGACATTAAGGTGAGAGTCGATTGAAGAAATTCGACAGTTTTGTTTACATTTGTGGCTGTACGTACATATAGTCAAACGTTAGATTATTACCGGTCTAATTTCTTGATCCAATCCTCACCTTGCTAGATATCAAAGAATAATGTAATGTAAAATACTGTAAACTCCTGATTCCGCACTTAGACTGCTACTTGGTCCATTGTGCGTGATATCAAACACCATTAAAGTGAGCTCTATGAAGAAGTTAGACAGATTTTGCTGTGTTTCACTGCGTGAGTGAGGGTACCGGAGGCCCAATCCGGGGGAAAGGGGGGTTTAAAGGTTGGCAGCGCACTTGTGACTGCACTGGTGTCGCGGGTGTCCATGGACGGCGGCAATTGCTTCCCATCAAGTGATCCGTCTGCTCGTCTGCCACCTATCACATAGAGAAAAATTGCTGCAAGTTAATGTCGGGTACATTAACTTTTACAGTAAAATACTTATCATACTATGCTTTATACAAATAAACAAACAAAGATCGTATATTTTGCACTACAATCAAATAATTAACATTTACATTACAAATTATTCAAATTTGGATGTGGATCGCTGGTACCTGTGGTTATTATACACCGTGCTTTTTTAACCGTCGTACTCCCTTATCGAGGGCATTATACTGATGACAACAAACATTTTTCCCCAAGGAACATAGGGTCTAATCTAAAAATAAAAAAAAAACCTTCCCATACAAAAGTAATCAGCTGATTGGTGCAAATTGTATGGGGAGGCAATTATTTTTGAGATAATGAGGAGAGGTATAATGCCCTCAACAAGGGTGTACGACGGTTCAAAAAGCACAGTGTATACTTATATGCAATATTACTTAAATAATATCTTCATTCATATATTTTTTAAATATATAGATATGTACAATAAATACAAAATAATATTAAGGATTATTTCCGTACCATAATATTGGCCGGTAATGGCCAGGTTTTGCACCCAACTTCGACAACTTTAAGTGAATAATAGACATAGTTAACAAACATTATTTCACTTCAACCCATCATGGTCGACCAGAGGGGTCTGAAGGTTCGCTTCTAAGTCCACGCAGTAAGATTCATAGTTGTACATTTATTTATGGCAGAGTATAGGTACCTATTGTTAGCGCGACAGTAACGGTTATAGGGTAGTTACATTAAAGTTCCAAACTATTGGGGGAAGTGGGTCAGCGGTACGGTTAGTGCTAAGTCAACACGCGGGTGGACACTATGCGTGCATTAATATTCATGGGTGTAAGCTGCAGCGATTACAGCGACACCTCGCAACGTATGTCGCATTGGTTTGGTGATGTCACAGAGCACCGTGTGAAAATTGCATCGGGTTTGGCCATAGACGTGTACCCTAACCAGACTGAGCCTTTTCATAGAAAGCCATACTTGAAAAACCGCGCGAAGCCGTTAGTTCTGGCCTCTGGGGTAACGTTCTTTCTCTACCGCACCCGTATAGAGATGCATTAAAAGCTGCGTCAGGGTCGGTTAGATCTCTTTCACACTCTTCTTCATGTTTTTTTCCGAAATAGGCACATTCCGTTGAAGCTATTATGTTAATATGTCTACTAACTATACACTATGGTTGCAATAAAGATATTGAGTAATGAGTAGCGCACGTAATCGGAACTAGTGTCGTTTTCACAGCAAGTCTCAGGGCATTTTTTCACGCAGGTCAACCTACGTGTGCACGTTTTGGTTTTGAACAGAGTCACCGGGCTTTTGGGGAGCAGAAGGCTCACACCCTAAAAACTTTAAGCAACAGCCTGAGAGTGCCCCCTAGCGGGGCTACGACCTCGGCTCAGGGCGTTGCTGGGAGAGGGCAAACGAACATAAGTTTGGGGTCTGAATCGGCCCGGCACGTACCGGTTACGCGAAAAGGGACTGACGCTAACTCTAGAGGGAACCGACGAGCGTCCTCGCCGGCGAGGACGGTACCGCGGGGGTCTTGGAGTGTTATTTGTCGCGAGTTGTTCGGCCTGTTGCATGGCGACTGTGATAGGGTCGTCTCGGTCGTCAAGGACAGATCGAGGGCGTCTTTTCCTAACAGAGGGGGCTACGGGGGGGCTATCTCAGGGCAAGAGTATTTTTGACACTTTTATATAGAAAATATGTAGTGCAACGATACCTTGTTAATATCACTGACACACAGATGGGAATAGGGACCTTAAAATCAAGAAAATATGCTGCTTTTAATTTTTCCTGTCGAGTTTCGTATGATGATATACAACAAACGTCTTGCTTTGTTGTACAACATTTTATCATAATAAAATATACAATGATCGTGAATAAATTATATATTATACATATAACCGTGGGACGCTTCGGCCGGAAAGCTCTAACAAGATTACTCATGAAAACCGGCGTGAAGCAGCACTGTGCTGTGCGGTGAATGAGGCCTAATACGGGGAAAGAGGAATATAAAGGTTGACAGCGCACTTGTAGCTCTAATGGTTTTGCGGGTGTCCATGGGCGGCGGCAATCGCTTACCATCAGGTGATCCGTCTGCTTGTCTTCCACCTATCAGCTTAGAAAATATAACGTCACTTACATTAACGTTACGAATTTGTAACTTTTATTAGGCTACCTGAAAAATTGATAGTGAACAAAATGTTCTCCGTGTGGTCCCGGCAGAGTAGAATAGGCCACCCTCACTCTTACCGAGGTGTCCTAAAAGGCGACTAAGGTAAATCTGCTGGCATGATCATCAGCACCCAGAGAAGGAAAACTCTGCATTTCAAAGCCCTCGCCAACCCGTCTGCCAAGCGTGGTGAGTATGGCAACTACCCCTCATGTGATTGAGGGAGGCCCGTGCCCCAGCAGTGGGGACTTAAATGGGCTGATGATGATGATGAAAATGTTCTCGAACATTTTAAGATTGCGGTGTGAGAATACCTACCATAATACGTCAGTTAGGCAAAGCTACTGCTAGGTACTCGTCCGTCGTTGCTCCGAACGGTTAGCGTTGAGCTAACAACGCGGATTATATGCAAGGGCGTGAGCTACGTCAATTTTAGCCCCGCTAACTTTGTCACGTTCCTAGCTCACAGACAGGCACTGAGAGTTAAGAGTATGCATTAGTTGGACCAGCTTATTGGTGCTTAGTGAGGTCAAACGTACGTTAGTGCCAGGTTTACACGGGGATTAATATTCATGGTGTATACTGGGCTCTTACAGCGCACCTCAGCGCAACTTACATCGTGTTTGTGCAAGTTTTTGTATGTTGGTATGACGTCGACCACAACCCATTACGAGTTTTAATTTTTTTTTATAGGAGACAATGCTATGTATCCATTAATCACGAGAGGCCCAAAGGAGGGGAAGGGAGGGAGTCCAAAAACATAGTACCAAGTCGTTTAAGGAATTTTAGTAAAGACACCACTGGTGTTGCAGGCGTCCATGGGCGGCAGTAATCGCTTGCCATCAGGTGATCCGTCTGCTCGTCTGCCACCTATATCATAAAAAAAAGTAAAGTATCAGCCTATATACTGTCCTACTGTAGGGCAAAGGCCTCCATCATAGAAATCAAGTCACCGCTACTACGATGGGATTAGGCTTAATCACCACGCTTGCCAAGTGCGGATTGATGATCACAAACCCGTGCTATGTTCGAACAATTCGAAACATACTTTTTATACCCAGAACCCCGAGATTACGGCCTGGTACTTAAACCACTAGACCAACTGGTGTATTTATTTTCGAAGCCCAAATATGTGTATGATGTGTTTTTAAATGTTTTTTCAAAATATTAGGCATTGGTCTCGGAGTACTTATGAGGCCACTAGCCTGGTATTCGCTCGTGATTGTTGTTTGTGTTTTTATTTTACTATTAATTAGTATGATTTATAATAAATTTATGTTCATAAATAGACTTAGTGTTATGTACGGTCAGCATCAAAAGTAGCTTAACATTTTTGTACCATGTCAAAGTAACTCTGTTCTGCCTATTATAGTCAGTTTTCAAGGGGTTCGTAAAATATTTTACTTCGACATGGTACTAAAGTGTTAAGCAAATTTTGATGCTGACCGTACGCCGTTATTTTAGTACATATCAGAAAATTGTCCCCATAGATTAAGTAAACTAAGATTGATAATATTGCATTTTTTTTTCAAAAAATAAACGTAGTATTGGGGGAAGGTTTGTTTAGAAGCTCACCATACTCGTATATCACCAGGGGAGAATGGGGGATTAAAAAGTTGTTAAAACAGTTGTTAATTGGCGACGACGAGCTTGTGGGTAAGAGGCTACCAAGCCATTGACACCCGACGCAAGGTAGCAAGCTTATCGATCTTCTTCGGAATACATTTTGAGAGGCGCCACGGAACTGTACAATGCCCATTGGAGCATCTCCATTCTTCCACTACTCCACCGGCAGACCTCAATCGACCCGTACAAAAAAATGGTAGAAGACCAAAGTCCGCACAAAAGAGGGTGAATCCTGTTTTCTTTTTCGTACTGCGAACGTGGAATCAGTTGCCTGAAGGGGTGTTCCCTAGTGGCCTACAATTTGGGGGTTTTTCAAGCCGAGTGAATAGGTATCTTCTAGGTAATCGTGCTACATCTTAGACCATTGTATCACTTACCATCAGGTGAAATATTGTCAAACGCTTACCTATCTACAGTAAAAAAAAAAACATCACGAGAAATGGACGGCCCTATAGAAATAGTTTGCTCAACAAAGGTGGGGGGGGACAATACAAACTTGCGTTTTGTATTCACGCAACTATAAAAGAGTAGAATAGAATACTCACAGATGGTCTTGTCTTTTGAATGCCTTTGCGCATGTGATACACACGTATTTCCGCTCATCGCTGTGCGTTAGTTTGTGTTTGGCCAGCGCCGACGCGTTCCCGAAGATCTTGTTGCATACCTGTAACAAAAATAAAATACACATTAATTTATTACGTTCAGTATCACATCTGAATTAATTAGCACATTGTCAGAGATACTGATACAGACGCAAAGTAAAAAAAACAAACAAAGTTGCACATGTAAGCAAATTAAAAAAAAAAACGGAAAATTATCAGCGTACAAAACTTTGGTGGTGACAATATGAAAACATAATAATTTTGTAATTGGAAATTGCCTACTTCTTTTAATAATACATTTCACTTTAGACCCTCATAATAATAACTGGTTCCACTGAAAATCAGCGTTAGCGGCTCCTCCTTTAGTCGCTAACACATGCTGAGTGGACACCATTTTGGGCACATATACTTATGTATCAATTTGCCT
Source organism: Marasmia exigua (assembly GCA_019059595.1). NCBI lineage: Eukaryota > Metazoa > Arthropoda > Insecta > Lepidoptera > Crambidae > Marasmia > Marasmia exigua. Next base: position 16,653,883 of record CM032477.1, on the reverse strand, counting down.
ACTGTAATATTTAAGTCGTTTTATTTAATATGTACCTGTAATTTTTAATTGTGTCCAAATAAATATTTTTTCCTTCTTTCTTCTTCTTCTAATAACTATGATAAACAACCAAACCACCTTATTATAAATCGCAAGCTTAAGTTATTACCTTACTAAAGCTCAAGCCGACCCGTTCCAATACGGGGTGAGACCGGGTTTTCTTTATGTGATAGGTGGCAGAGGACCTGACGGATCACCTGGTGGTAAGCGGTCACCCGCGACACTAGTGGAGTCACAAGTACGCTGCAAACCTTAAAACCCCCTTTCCCCCGGATCGCAACACGCCGGTGAACACAGCACAATGCAACACGCCGGTTTTCTGTGGGGCCATGGTATCACTCCGGTGGAGCCGGCCTATTCTGCCGAAGTGTGGCTCTCCCGCGTTTTGAAATAAGGGGGACAGAGTCCGCGCCAGGAAAAAAGTCCCGCAGAAAAACACGGAACCAAAATTTGAGATTCCATAAAACTCAAATTTGAATGTTTGAAACTTAGACAAGTTTGAAACGCGCTTTTTGGTGGCGCGGACTCTAATCAATATTTTGATTGTATTTTTGACCAGACAATAACCGTATGGAGAAATTATAAATTATATGTTCTATGAATAAATATCGAAGAAAAAAACTATTATAATTCGTCGCTAATCTGACTAACTGACGTATCTGACATTTTGGACTTAACCGACTTCATTCCCTCAATCATAGGTAACTTTAAACTGTAAATATTTCCAGCGGTATTTCCGAACTGGCACGACATTGCGAACTTCAAGAAACGAACGAGCCTATACCTTCCTAAAAGGCCGGCAACGCATCTCCACTCCCTCTGGTGTGGCTGATGTCCATGGGCGGCGGTGATCACTTACCATCAGGTGACTCGCTTGCTCGTTTGCCGCCCTTTCTCATAAAAAAAGCTTGTCCTGTAAAATTCAGTTACGTCAGTTAGTTAGATTCATCATCATTATCATCATCAGCCCATTTAAGTCCCCACTGCTGGGGCACGGGCCTCCCTCAATCACATGAGGGGTATTTGCCATACTCACCACGCTTGGCAGACGGGTTGGCGAGGGTTTTGATATAAATGCAGAGTTTTCCTTCTCTGGGTGCTGATGATCATGCCAGCAGCTTTACCTTAGTCGCCTTTTACGACACCTCGGTAAGAGTGAGGGTGGCCTATTCTACTCTGCCGGGACCACACGGCCACGTTGTGAAACGTTTTATCTATGCCAAAATGTCAAAACAGCACATTAGTTCCGACTTTTGCCACGTGCCAAATAAACCAAAGAACCGTGATCGGACTATAAGCTATTTCGACAAAGTTTAGACAAAGTCATCCATCCTAGTCTGTCAGTATTATTAACTTGTTTTCTTAAAGATCATGGAACTAGAAAACCCGCTTTAAACGGAATGTGCCATTTTCGAAAAAAAGTCACAGAGTGTGAAAGATATATAACCGGCCCTGACGCAGCTTTAATGCATGTCTATACGGGAGCGGTAGAGGAAGAACGTCGCCAGGCAAGTCACCCCAGTACTGATTCGGTACGGTTTCACGCGGTTTGTCAAATAAGGCTTTCTATGAAAAGGCTCGGTCTGTTTAGGGTGCATGTCTGTGGTAATCTCATAGACTTAGAATGCCGCACCTTCTAATTATATGGGTAATCTTAAGAAGCATTGCCAAAAACCTTAGGCAATTTAAAAACATTTCAATGATTTTGACTATGCTATATTTAAAAATGGAAGGACTATGATCGCATCCACGAAGTTATTCCTTGATCGCATCCACGAATCTATAACCTCCTTGATCGCATCTCTAAAATATTGAACATAATTATTAGGTTTTTTATTTAGCTCGCTCGGATTGTAAAAGATTATAAGAAAGTAGGTTCGATGCTCTTATTTTTGTTATTTAGCAAAAGAGGTATACTCTCAAGTCTTGCTTTAATTTTGACTTCGGCAACCCTACTCCATCTCATTGTTGTCTTATTACGGCAGAATATTGAGTGGTCCTTCATTTTAATTACCCTGGCTCAAAGACGGACTTCAAAAGACGTCAGCCGTCCACGTAAATGTCGCTCGCTTTTTTCAAATTCAAGTTGGCATAATAATCGCAGGCACCTTTGAGGGGTTCCTGAGATCTCGCTTGTTGCCATTTGTTTTGGCAGCCGCTTGGAAAAATTACGCCTTCATTTGTTTTAGTAACCTAAAAATTCAATACTTAGCGAAGAAAAATGTTTTCGTTTTCCTTAATTTTATATTAATTGTGCCAATTAGTGTTAGTATAGCTTTATTGCAGCGGAAAGGGCTATGCTCGGAGTATCTCTGAAGGACCGCATCAGAAATGATGTAATCCGACAGAGAACCAGAGTCACCGACATAGCCCACCGAATTAGCAAACTGAAGTGGCAGTGGGCTGGTCATATTAGCCGCAGAACTGACAGCCGTTGGAGCCGTAAAGTCCTTGAGTGGAGACCGCGACTCGGTAAGCGTAGTGTAGGACGCCCTGCGACAAGATGGGATGATGACATTCGAAGGCTGGCTGGTGTGGGCTGGATGAGAGTGGCCGAAAATCGGGAGCAGTGGCGTGCATCAGGGGAGACCTATGTCCAGCAGTAGACGAGTGTGGGTTGCTGATGATGATGATGTTGATGATAGCTTTATTGAATATATTTGATATAATATGTATTTCAAAATTCAATATCAAGTATTCATATATCAAGGAACAAATAAAAAAGTTGTGTAAGTATTCCTAAAAGTAACGTGTAAAAATAATCTTCAGTGAAAATGGTTTCGTCCAAAATGGAAAACGATATGACTGGTGACTCTCGCTTCCAGTTCGTTCGGTGCAGAGCCTGGCCATCGCTATTCACCGTGGTAATCCGGCGAGTGTGATGGGAACATTTGATTTGGAGACTTACGGAGGGAATATTTTTAATTTAATTTATTTTATTTTATTTAGGTGAAGAAAAGTAAAGGGAGTTTTTAAAGTTATGTTACTGATATCAATTTGTACTAACATAGTCTGTAAGGTAATATTGTTACTAACAACTATGGACTCTGTGACTTGACATGACTGATAATGATTTAAATAAATGAGTACATTATTTTTAAATGGAAAATAATATATTGTATACTTACGTCTAATATATCGTAACTCGTATAGACTGCCTCGATGGCGCAGTGATTAGTGGGTTGCACTTTAAAGCGACAGCTACGCAAGAGGTCCCGGGTTTGATCCCAGATCAAACCCGGGACCCCTTGCGCAGCTGTGGCCAACGATTTGTACCTAAGTTTTCGGTAAGAAATTCTTAGTGTCAGCCCGGAGTCTGGAATTAGGCGGTCATGTACCCCCGTGCCGCGGAAAGCACGTTAAGCCGTCCTGCGCCCAATCCCTCTCCGGCAGTGTCACGCTGGTGTCCCGTCGGAATATGAGTGTAAAGGAATATAGAGTGCACTTGTGTTTGCGTACACACTTGAGCACTATATTATATACTGCGTTTGTGGCTGATCGTTGAGATTGGCCGCCGTAACCGTAATCGGTTGGAGAATATTATTATATTGTAACTCTTTATTTCATGTAACTATCTAATGGTTCACCACATTAACTCAAGATGTCGTTGGAGGGGTCATTCAATGCAAAATTTCTGGATTATTCTAATCATCCATTCCATAACGATAGCAAACTTGATTAAAGGAGGCTCACTGCACCCATCGAAATAATCATTAGCCGCCGCTGTAGGCAACAATGCGAACTCCGGACGTCTCCCGTGAACAATGGTGACCACTATGTTGAAGGAAAATCGATATATTGACATTTTCTTTTCAAAATTGCTCAAAGGAGGCTACCGGTGGCGCCCAGGACTGTAGATGTAACACGGGCCGGCGACATTTTGGCACGTTGTGGGAACAATGATTTTGTGATTATATTCGGCTCCTGTCGATAATACATTCCCAGAAACCAAATATTTAATTGTTTACTCGCTACCTTAGACGTAGGCCTGTGGGGTAGGACGGGGGGGGGGGGGGGCATTATTATATATGATACTGCTACAAAAATGTACTAACATAGTTTGTAAGGTAATATTGTTACTAACACCTATTGACTCTGTGACTTGATATAATGATGATAACGATTTAACCCAAACATTATAACTATTAAAATTATTGAAATAAACAACAATTTATACTTTCATACCATATAATTATACATTACTCGCATGTTATTAAAACTTGAGGTTATTTATTTGGGCCAACGTTTATGTCTTAACACAAACACCAAGGATTAAATAGTCCATCAACACTACAGTAAACAGTTTCTCAGCACGAAACACCGGCAAACAATAACTTCTTTCATTACCAAGCGCCCCGGGACATAAATCTACATTTGAAGTGAATAAAGGGCGTATCTCCGGATATTCCCTATAGAAGCCCTGTACACAAAAGCACTCTCGCATTGAATGATTTCGGAACTACGTTAGTGAGGTAACTCGACTCAAATCTTTCTATTCGACTCATTTTACAATACTACTCAAAGATCCCATAAACAGTCACAGGATACATTACCAAAGTAGTTTAAGCACAACACGAGTGCTAACTTTTTTTTTAGTCACTTGATGGTAAGTGATCACCGCCGCCCATGGACATCAGCCAAACCAGAAGGAGTGGAGATACGTTGCCGGCCTTTTAGGAAGGTATAGGCTCGTTTCTTGAAGCTCGCAATGTCGTACCGGTTCGGAAATACCGCTGCGGGAAGTTGATTCCACAATGAGGTGCTTAGGTTACTAGTGCAAATACTTTGTTTAATAATCAACGAAAATACTAGTATGTATACTTATATATGTAGATAATATTACTTCACTCACTCACTTACTCCTAGGTATTTGTATTATTAACATTCACGCTGGATTAGGCAATTTCGTGATTAAGTGTAATAATTAGTTATTTTAATGTTGTTAGGTTTTGTCTAAAATGTATAAGTTATTTTTTTTCTTTTAGTTTCTGCCCAAGATACAAGAAAATCCTGGTTAACATAAAATTGTTCCCCTAGTTTAAGTAGATTATAAGTCTTTTATGTTCTAAAGATTTTTTAATAAGTTTTATTATTATTATTTATTATGTACCTATCTAACATCCAGACACTGATGAAACGGATAAACGAAGTATTCATCACACGAATGTTTATCCAGTGAGGAAATTGAATCCACGACATTTGGCGTACGAAATATAGTCATATGACCATGTGCGTGGCTAAGTGCAAATGTGCTATCAGGTCAGACGTGGGTTCTCACTGAGTCTAGGGAGGCAAATTAGAATATTTTTAGCCCTGGGTAATGCTGAATGACTACGAGTGCTGAGGTCACTGAGTGCGAGTCCACTCAATTTTCTCGAGTCCACGTGAACTCTAGTCGATATTTTGTGGAACAATTGGTTTCATAAAATTACGTATGGTGATTTTATACAAATCGAGCAACCACGAGTAGTAAGGTGCACAGAATATTCTCACCTTAAATAGAGTCGACAATTCACTCGAGTCACTGAGTAAAAGTCGTCGAGCATCACTAAACTGAAAATCCATATAGTATAAAAGACATCTAAAAATATGTAATGTCTTCCTCTTTGGGCTCGTTTAGGTATCTCTCGGTTGGATCGATGTTTATGGGACGGAATATGGTTTTATTGGGAAATAAACTCGGCCGCAGGGCAGGGCTGCTTCTGTATGGGAGCTGAATAAATAAGGCAGGGGAACTTTCTGGAGATAATCCTTTGTGCTTTTGTTGTCATCAGCTATCACATTTTTATACAAATAAATCATAATGTTAAATGTAACACATTACTAGTAATTAATTTAAATTTCCTGACCATTTACAGACACCTCTCCACCTGTGACGCTCTTATTAGGTATATAGGATTTATTTATTTGGATTAAGTGTTTTTTTTTGGTTAATAGGCTAACGCTTGACCACAATGGCACCTGATGGAAAGCGAAGATGAGGTCTAGGATGATACGCGTTTGCCTAAAAGATGCCTGCTCACTCTTGCCTTCAAGGTGTCCAGATTATAATGGTCAGGAAAAACAGACCTCGGCAGCGAGTATATGTTTATTGTTAAAATTGATAAGCTCATTTTGTCCTTTTTCTTTCCTTCATATTCCTAGTTCAGGCAACAAACTTAAAATTAGTTCCCTTAGTATAAGTAGAATATAAATATTTAAATTGTTCTCGTGGATTTGTGAATAAAAAAATATTATTAATTTATTTATAGGAGAATGTTTAAGGCTGGATTCGACCAATGGATCCGTGGATAAATTTATGGTATGTCGTCAGATTTGTATAGAATGACAGCTCTTTACCATAGATTTATTATCGGGATCCGATCCGATAGAGTATTTCAATCATTAATAGTAAAGTATCAGCCTATATACTGTCCCACTGCAGGGCAAAGGCCTCCATCATAGAAATCCATCGCTACTATGATGGGATTAGGCTTAATCACCACGCTTGCCCCATGCGGATTGGAGATCATGAACCCGAGCAATGTTTGAAAAATTCAAAACATACTTTTTGCTCGACCCGAGAATCGAAGCCAGGACCCCGAGATCATGGCCCGACTTAAACCACTAGACCAACAGAGCGTCTATCGTTAATAATGTTACGAATATGATAGTTAAGTTATTTAAAATGATCTAAAGGTTTGGCCGTGTGGTCCCGGCAGAGTAGAATAGGCCACCCTCACTCTTACCGAGGTGTCGTAAAAGGCGACTAAGGTAAAGCTGCTGGCATGATCATCAGCACCCAGAGAAGGAAAACTCTGCATTTATATCAAAACCCTCGCCAACCCGTCTGCCAAGCGTGGTGAGTATGGCAATTACCCCTCATGCGATTGAGGGAGGCCCGTGCCCCAGCAGTGTGGACTTAAATGGGCTGATGATGATGATGAAAGGTTTAAACGGAAGTAACTCTTATACTCAAAGCCAAAGACTCGTGGCAGTGGGTGTCATTTATCATTCATAATGAAACTCTACCGTCTGCCATGAGTCTTTGCTTTGACTTTTGTGGGTAAAAAGCTTGTGTCCGATGTTCGTGGCAACCCTGGCGGCGAGCCTGACTTGTGCTATCGGGCTGCGATTCATGCGAATCGGGATTTGCCCATAAAATGGATACATTTGTAGAATTTTATGGCCTTTTAAAATGTACATGTATGGTTGAGTGCCGTATATTTTTATACGTAGCAATGTTTTTATGAGTTGTTAAGGCTAAGTGATTTTCTGCATTAAATTTAATTAAAGTGTTATAAAACTGCGATGATTTATGGTTGGCTTTGAGAATCTGGAGGGTAGCTACACCGATATAAATGTGTTAGTATCGGTGTATTTTGACCAATTGTATCTTCGTAATAATAATAATATCCTCCAACCGGTTTTGGCTAAAGCGGCCATAATCTCAACGAACAGCCACCTACGCAGTATATAATATTATAGTGCTCAAGTGTGTGCGCAAACACAAGTGCACTCTCTATTCCGTTGCCCTTATATTCCGGATCGGGCGCAGGACCAACGGCTTAACGTACTTTTCGAGGCGCGGGGGCACAAGACCGCCAACTTCCAGACTCCAGGCTGACACTGAAAATGTATTAACCGAAAAACTTAGGAACAAATTTTGGCCCGACCCGGGGATCGAATCCGGGACCCCAAGCGCAGCCGTCGCTTTAAAGTGTGCCTAAGTAAGACTGCCTCGTTGGCGCAGTGCGATTGTATCTTATATCTTTTACCAAATAGGTACATACATTGTAGGTACTTAGTATCGGTGTATTTTGGCATCTGCCTCGGTGGCGCAGTGGTTAGTGGGTCTCAGTCTTAAGTCGAAGGTCTTCGACCAGTGCGTCCTTCCGGTTATGACTTACGGTGCCGAGACGTTGACACTCATGGCTGGACTAGTCCACCGGTTCAAAGTCGCTCAAAGAGTTATGGAAAGGGCTATGCTCGGAGTATCTCTGAAGGACCGCATCAGAAATGATGTAATCCGACAGAGAACCAGAGTCACCGACATAGCCTACCGAATTAGCAAACTGAAGTGGAGGTGGGCTGGTCATATTAGCCGCAGAACTGACAGCCGTTGGAGCCGTAAAGTCCTTGAGTGGAGACCGCGACTCGGTAAGCGTAGTGTAGGACGCCCTGCGACAAGATGGGATGGTGACATTAAAAGGCTGGTTGGTGTGGGCTGGCTGAGAGTGGCCGAAAATCGGGAGCAGTGGCGTGCATTAGGGGAGACCTATGTCCAGCAGTGAACGAGTGTCGGTTGCAGGATGATGATTTTATATCATTTACAACATCTAGGGTACATACTTATCATTTAGGGTAGTAGACGTTGGCACGCGAGTATGTGAGCTAAAGTGGAGATGGGCAGGACACCTGGCAAGGCGTAAAGATGATAGGTGGATTATAAAGCTTACCGAATGGCAGCCAAGAATGGGACGACGTCCTGTAGGTAGACCACCTGCACGATGGTCCGACGATATTATGACGGCTGTGAGGAAACAATGGATAAGGCTGGCAAGGGACCGAAGGGAATGGCGGGATAAAGAAGAGGCCTATACTCAGCAGTGGGTGGATGTGGGCTGATATGATGATGATGATGATATAATTTATCAAATAGGTACATAGGTACATTGTAGGTACCTGTACACCGTGATTTTTTGCATACCCGAGAACTTTCTCGAAGACATCATTACTAATGAAAACAAATATTTTTCCCCAAGAAACTTGGTTTGACTCTAAAAAACAAATTCGCCGATCACTTTTCTATCCTTGCGGAAAATGTTTGTTTTCGTTAGTATTAGTTACCTCGAAAAGTTCTTCGGGTATACAAAAATTGGACGGTGTATAATTATACGGTATTATAATTTATAAGAGAACTTGAAACTTTTACCACCTTATTATAAATCGTGAGTTTAAGTTATCACGTTCACGTTTTAATGTGGGAGAGCCACGCTTAGGCATGAATGGGCCGGCTCGACCGGAGTGATACCACTGCCTCACAGAAGACCGGCGTGAAGCAGCGCCTGCGCTGTGTTTCGCCGTGTGACTGAGGTTACCGGAGGCCCAATGGGGGGGGGAAGGGGAAAAGGTTGGCAGCGCACTTGTGACTCCACTGGTGTTGCGGGTGTCCATGGGCGGCGGAAATGCTTACCATCAGGTGATCCGTCTGCTCGTCTGCCACCTCTCATATAAAAAGAAAATCACCTTACTAAAGCTCAAGCCGGCCCGTTCCAATATGTAGGTAATGTTAAAAGGGGTAGGGATAAGTTTAGTTCCGGGACTTTTCTTAGACCGCGTTTAGGAATAAAGGGGTTAGAGATTTCAACCTATTAATTGTATATTTTAATCAAAGGGTAAGTTATAAGTACTCTTAGTTCTTTTACTTGGATATAAATAAATTAATAACTAAAAGAGGTGACTTTTTGTGCTCTTAGTCACTTTATTGCTAAGAAACAAAGGTTAAAGTCAACAATGTAAAGATTATATTACTGCAAAAAATGCAAACTTCCAGAGCGTAGATGAGATAGTCGCTGCCGCGTGTGTACAGCAGCGAGTGTCGAGTTACCCCCTCGCAGTGCAAAGTGGCACTTGTGTCCCAGACATAAGGACGGTCCTAAGTCCAACAAGGGTAACTCCACGTGACGTATACGTCAAGCTCAGAGAATATTATAATCACTACGTTATCAGGCGACGGTTTGGCCCAGTTTCTGTTCTTGTCTTACAACTTTGTTGTTTACCTTTACAGAAGTCTCTAATACAATTAAAAGTTTTTGTTACCTCCAGCTTCATCGAACGGCAGTGAGTCAACTCCAATGAGGCCGACTCTTATCAGGAAAAAGTATGTGGATTTTTTTTTATTAGAATAGTCAGACATTTGGCCAGTCTTACCTGAATTCCCTTAAAATTAATTTCCTTAAAAATAATATCACGCTTAAAATCAGATCAAATAGTTAAAATGATTTCTACAATTTGCTATTTGAAGTTAATTAAACATTCCCAATCGCCACCCCGGTGGCAAACTTGAAGGGGGCAAATGGGAATTAAGGATTTGAAGTGTTTGTTGATTTTCATACAATGATTTGGTTATGGTGTAAAGTGATGTTGGAAAAGGTACTAGATAATGTTCGAGAAAAGCTTCACTTTATTGCGTTCATTTCTTAGGAAGAAAAAAAGTGACCTCATATTTTCAGTGTGTGGATTTACAACAAGGAAAGATGTTAGATACTTACTGTACCATTACTATACTATGCTCACTAGATTAAAGAACTCGGTTAAATGCCAGAGGGATTCGCTTTTAGAATGTTTAAAAGTACTTTAATTATTTTCATGTCACTCCCAAGCTTTTCCTTTTAATCATTGATAAAAGTATCCAGAGAAAAATTAAGAGGAATAATACAGCGCTCCTATTTATTTTATAATAATAGATAAAAGCTATGTAGTTGTTTCTCAATATTTATAAGTTATATAAAATATATCCTCCAACCGATTAAGGCTGCGGCGGCCAATCTCAACGATCAGCCTCGTAAGATATATTATAGTGCTCAAGTGTGTGCGCAAACACAAGTGCACTCCTTTACACTCATATTCCGATAGAACGTTCAACGATCAACGGTTTAACGTGTTTTCCGAGGCACGGGGTTACAAGACCGTCAACACCCAGATTCCGGGCTGACACTAAGAATTTCATACCGAAAACTTAGGTACATTTTACACCCGGGGATTGAACTTGGGACCTATTGCGCAGCTGTTGCTTTAAAGTGCGACCCACTAACCACTGCGCCACCGAGGCAGAGCCTTTTAAAAGTTATATCTCCAAAGTTTCAATTTTCGCGCTGTTATGCCTGACGCCGCAACACCAGTGGTGTCACAAGTGCGCTGCTTACCTTTTAACCCACCTTCCCCTGGATTAGGCCTCCGGTACCCTTACTCACGCAGCGAAACACAGTGCATTCACTGCTTCACGCCGGTTTTCTGTGAGGACGTGGTATTACTCCGGTCGAGCCTCGATCGATCGAGGTCGAGATGTTAAATATATTAACTTATAGAGTTAAAAGCTCAAAGCAAAAAGCATAGACAACGGTTTTGAGGCATTCGTACTCGTACTTAGAGTCCAGGCCACCAAAGCAGTCCCATAAAAAGCGCGCTTTAGTCGCCATCAGCATTCTAATTTGAACTACAAGGAGAAAATTATAAGTAAATAATGCACTATAAAAATTTTTCGACAGTCTTCGGGTAGGACTCGAAACCACGATCTTTTGCTAACCGGGCAAGTGCTTAACTGGTGGTAAAATATTTGTAACAATATTTGTAAGTAGGTACATACAAATATTGATGAAACTATCGTCGGCTCATGGCGAAACAAAAAGTGCTTACAGAATTCGTCGACATACCAAGGTCTCCGGTAACTTAGTCGGTAAAGCAGTTGCTCGGTTAGCAAAAGCCTTCGGATGGGACTCGAGCCCACGATGAGTTCGAGTCCCACCCGAAGACTGTCGAAAGTTTTTAAGTGCATTATTTACTTAAGAATAAATTGCCAAAATTTTCTATACCCAAAAAAATCATATAACATTTTAGTCCCGGGTCCCGTGTTACCGCTGGACTTTTTTTGTGGCGCGGACTCTCGGTAATGTCATTTCAGGTTTCCAGGCTTGCTCGACTTTTTTGCAAACAGTGCATATTGTGTTGTCGTATCACGCGGGGCGTGCACTCGTGCAGTTTGTAAGTGGGTGTATGTATTAAAGTTATGAGTTCTTGTAACAAACAAATAATTTCACACACTATAAAAATGTAAAAATTACTCAAATAATGAGATGACACAGTTTTTCACTTTTCTTTCGAAAGACATATCTACAAATCTAGTCATATGCACAGAGTTCTAGTCTAAGTATTAAAATCGTTCAAAAGTGTATACTGTATATATATACATACACACATATGTGTGTATGTTCTTTATAGTTTCGGAACAAAGTGGCTATGGCGTTCGCATAGATAGCTAGACAATTTATACTTTTTAAAAGTCTTTAAATAAAATCAATAAAAAGAAATCAAAATCTAATAATTCTTTATTTGCATAGGCTTGTAGACAGCACTTACAAATCGTTATACATTTGAATGATTTAAGACTATTTATAAGTACTTACGTATAATTTACATGTTAATAAATATATATCATCATCATCATCATTTCAGCCAATAGACGTCCACTGCTGGACATAGGCCTCCCCCAATGTTCTCCACACAGATCGGTCCTGTGCCGCCCGCATCCAATGGATTCCCGCGATCTTCACCAGATCGTCGGTCCACCTTGTAGGAGGCCAGCCACGGCTGCGACTTACTGTAGGTGGCCTCCAATCGAGGACCATTCCGCCCCAACGGCCGTCTAATATATATGTTGAAACATAAAATATACTAAAAAAAGTAAATAAACATAATGCGATTCTACCACCGGCTCTGAAAGTTATTTCTGGTCGAGAAGGTCCGGCAAGAAACTCGCCAGTTACTCTTTCCAATCGCCAAACTTTCATACAATGTTGTGTTCATCATACCAAGCCATACAGCTTAATTTTAACACAGAATAAAATTATGGAAACAATAAAATAAATATTATGAGGTGAAACGAAGCAGACCAGTAACCAAAATTTGGCACCTGTTCACAAATATGACGTATGTGTCAGCCATCATTTCACTCAACCATATTAGAGGGAATGTAATGACCCGCCACATAGCGCCTACACACATAGGTACCTAGGTTCCTCTCATAAGTCACAGAGTAGTAGTTACTTAACAAAAAATGGAATTCAAATGCCGGCCCAGTCTCACATTATGATATGTATGCAAAAATCAAACTACATTTACACAATATACAAGCACTTTAGGTCCAGTGAAGTAATTACCTAAAAAGGACATTAAATCATATAAATGCGAAAGTGAAAAGTCCTATAAGTAGGAGATGGGGGGCCGCCGCGTGTCCCAGTTCCAGCTGTGACCTACATTACAATGTCTATGCAAAAATCAAACCACGGTCACAGTCGACGCATGGACAGTAATGTAATTATTATGGGTCAAAGTATGAAATCCGCAATTTGTGTGGAGATTTTCTGAAAAGCTGTGTTTCCCATACTATCATTTTTTAATTTTCAAAATAAACATTAATGGTACTGTTTCATTTTTAACTGTGCTTTAATGGACAACGTTTAGGTACATTTCGAATAGGTTTTCAGAAAAAAAACATTGTTTATTTAAAAAGTTACGGATTTTGATTTTGCCTAGCAAAAATAAAGAGTCACAAGATTTTTTACTGCATCAAGAATACAATATTATCTGATTTGCACATTACACACCTTATAAATATGGTGTTTAATCAATTAAAAAAATATACTACTACTTAAAAATATTCTAAAAGGGTTTAGATAGATGTGTAGATTTTTGCTTAAATTTATTTACATTCATGTTTTAGGAGACACATTTAATAAATCACTAAGGTTTATGATAATACTAATAGATAGATAGTGTTTATTGCATAACCAACAAACAGATATTAGATACGGCTAAATTGTTAAAATTAATATTAAATAAAATGAAGCTAAAGTGAAAAGTCCTATAATTATGGGATTGGAGGCCGCGGCGCATTCCAGTTCCCGCCAGCTGTGACCCACATTGTAATGTGCATGCAAAAATCGGGCGTGCACAAATACCTGCTGTGCCAGTAAAGTAATTATGTTAGAACTTTAAATCCATAAAGGACAAATACATAGCTATAACACCTAAAACAAAGAAAAGTACTTAAAATTGTACCAAAATGAATAATGATCGGAAAACCAATTTACATTTGTTAACAATTTACAAACATTTTATTCCATTTGCGCTGAAAATGTATCATAATTCATTAAAATTCATTACATATCACAATTCATTAAGATTAAAAGCTTATAATTTTCTACCTTTACCTACGACTATAACTAATCCGTATTTATTAAATATGAAACAAAAAATGTAAAGCGGTTGTTGTTGTTGTCTTGTTTTTTATATATTTCAATTTATAACACTATAAGTAAAACCTATTTATTTATTTAAACTTTATTGCACAAATTTTGTTACAATGAGGCAAACTTAATGCCAAGAAGCATTCTCTACCAGTCAACCTTTGGGTCATGCAGAAAGTGCAGTGGTGCGGCGAAAGGAAAATTTGTAGTTACTAGTAAGAAAAAAAAACATTAATATAAAATAACTACACACTACTTAACAACTACATTATACACATACCTACATATATAAATATATTTATAGTATCCTTAAGAATAAACAAAAAAATATTTCAATAGTTAATATGTTAGTCAAGGTGTAACGATTACTGACGATACGACAAAATTATTATTAAAATATTAAGTTCATTCGTTCACGTTCCTTACTAACATCGATATAATTCAATTCAAAATGTATTTATTTAACTCATTTACACTTATATGATCTTAAACAATCTAAAAATCTAGACTAAAGTAATGTCCACTTTTAAAGACCCAAGTGTGAGAGGCTAACGCTCGATATAGGTCTTAGAAAAGACCTGTGTTACGAGTCGCCAGGCCTGCCTCCTCGGCGGGACGTGCGTACTGTTGGTGGTTCTCTACTATGCAGTGCGGAAAATGTCTAAACTTAATGAATTGATGCTAAAACGTAAAAAAATAAAATGTAAAAAATTATAACTTTTGAGTATTTGTATAATGAAAGTGTGTAGGTGTAGTAAGTAAGGCGTTTTGTGTATCTGTGTAAGAGTAAATGTATGAGTGTAGGTTGTATAGTGTATGATGTTATGTGTATAAATTTTCAGATTCGGATTGGTGAATATAGGAGCAGATAATGTTTTTTTTTTATTAATTTATGTGTCTATTGTATATATTTTGTGTACGTGTCTAACTTAAGGTATTAGTATTTTATTTCGTTTAGTTTATCATTTAGGTACAATGAGAAGAGACTCTGTAGTATGATAATCTAGGCTCTTTAAATATGTTGCGACTTTAGCTTTGCAGCCAGCTTTGTGGAGGTGGTAGATATCAAGCAAGTTATTTAATTTATTATATAAGTAGTAGTATTATATATCAATGCTTACTATGGATAAATGGTGGGATAAAAACCTAAAGTGCCGCATGAAGGAGGCCTACGTTCAGCAGTAGACGGACGCAGGCCGTTTATCGATGTTCAATATAGATAGCACTTCTAGCAAGCATGTAGCATTTATTGGCAAATCGCGCAATATATAGTTTCCCTACTGACAGTTATTTCACTAAGCTGCGAGTAGCGACTTCCCCACTCTCTCGACGTGACACCGCGTGCACTCCACTCCGTATTTTTAATTTGATAAAGCTTGACATTCTCTCAACTTACCAACATCACGCTAATGAGATTCGAGTATTGCATATTTTTAACTTTGTCTTCGACGTTCGCTCTGAGCATATAATCAGTACTTACTTTAGGGTAGTTATTTACGAGATTTCAACCATGTACCTTATTTTTGAGTTTCCGATATTTCGGCACTGTTGCAAGCGCCCTGGTCACGGAACTGACGTTTATGCGGGTAAGATGTTACTGGTAGACAAATCGGTCTACCCTCCTTCGCAGTCTTTTACTTATTTACTTATTAAGGACAACCAACAAATCTTACACTAATTACATTGTATTTACTTAAGTACTAAAATAAGGCTAAGTGCAGATTCTCTTACAGGCTGTCACGACATGCAAATGTGAGCAGACTAAATAGAGAAATTTAGGTAGCAAATAAAAAAAAACAAAATTTTAAAATAACCAAATTGCACCAGACATCTACAACTTGAACGAATCAAGTATAGTCCTCTTAAATTTGTGACTGCTACATGAAAAAACATCAACTCTTGCCGACCTCTTCATAAATCCGTTGTATTGACGTTGAAGTCTGTTTATTAGTGAGTGATGGCCGATTTACCTACTTACTTACTTATTCCACTGGCTCCGGGTCACTGAGCTGGACTGGAACTGAACGAGTCTTGGCCTCCGAAATAAGAGAACGCCACTTTGGCGCAGTCTTTTACTACGCGCACATTACTTTCTGGGTGAACAATTTTTGGCTTTAATTGGTTGATAAGGTTTATAACTAAATCTCTCAGGCACCAGTCTCTCACACACAAGCTTACTTAAGGGTCCGGCGAACAAGATATTTCCCATACAAACGTAATACCAAAACAATTTCAATTTCAGGATATCTCGACATTTCATTGCTGTTACTGGGATAAAGGAAGTATTTATCTATGTTTCCGTTACACCTGCTCTTAAAAATATTTACCCACTTAAAAATATATGCGATTACATTTCGTAAATTTTTCGATGTTAACGACCTATATTCAGGTTATTTGTTTTATATTAAAAACTCAATTATTCATTACGAAAATTTAATACAGACAAAGCTTGTAATGTCTTGTGACACAATGTTTTAAAGAAAATCAAAATAGAATTAAGTTTCATACATCATTTTTGGTACCTATTCGCAAATGCACACAATTTTCTTATTAATTTCGAACATTATTGTTAAATGTGGGAGAGCCACGCTTAGGCATGAATGGGCCGGCTTGACCGGAGTGATACCACTGCCTCACAGAAGACCGGCGTGAAGCAGCGCCTGCGCTGTGTTTCGCCATGTGAGTGAGGTTACCGGAGGCCCAATGGTGAGAAGGGGAAAAAGTTGGCAGCGCACTTGTGACTCCACTGGTGTTGCGGGTGTCCATGGGCGTCTGCTCGTCTGCCACCTCTCATATAAAACTTGCTGTTTTTACTCGCACGCAACGACACGCGATAGAGATAGCGAGCGATATGTCCGAGGAACGGCGAAGCTCACCACGACTTTAATTGAAAGACGCTCCGCAGCACTCTTAAATTTCTTAACTATTTTTGTTTAGAAAATCATATTTTGTATACATCACAAATAACACTAAGTTATTTTACAGTAATTAGGAAGAAACTGAGCAAAAACTGAGTGGGCTGAGCCATAAAAGATCCATAAATAAAAATGACAAGATACTTTTTCAGGGGATTTATCTATAAATTAACTAATTAAAAGAATTATTTGAAAACTCATTGTTTTGTAATGTACTTTCCTCAGTAATCTACTCGATATTTTTACTTTATGGATAAATTGTACAGGGGGTTTTACGAGTACATCGGGTTACTCAAACTCAGTATTATAAAAGCTATTTTCAAAGAACGGCGGTGTTCTTTACCTTTGAATTAAATTTAAAACAGGGGTGGATCCAATCCTAGCTCAAGGCTTCAAGGACAAATCCAAAAGATTAAGTCATCGAAAAATTCGATGCGTGCGCGACGGCCACCGCCCGGGATTGGGGGGCTTACGCTGAGCCTTATATTTCCATGGAGGTGTGCTGCCGAAAAATTGGATTTAACGGCTTTACGAGATGCGCCATAACAGTTTGATGGATCTCTGTTTTTGAGGCGTCAAGCATAAAAATAAATAATGTATCTATTGATGTAAGTGGCTAGTTTAGTTAAATTTCACAACATCACATACATTGATCTGACGCCGAGATAGGTAGCTCAAGCACCTGTGTTACGGATATCAGAACCAACAGCGGAATTACAAATGCATACATTTAATATTTTTCTTTTGGAAATACATACTTTACATAGAAAACACCCAGACCAATACAAAGAGACATGTTCATGCACACAAATGTTTGTACTGTGCGGGGATCGAACCCGTAACAGTGTTCCAATCGGGTCGTCGGGTGTTACTAGTATTAGTAGTAGTGTAGTTAGTGTAGTACTAAGATTTTGGAAATATACTTTTTTTTATTAAAAAAAAATTAATTCGTGCTGTATTCAATCTGGCCTTTAAATCTTGTTAAAAGTAGATAGTTAATTATTCAAATCCATGATGACCCGACCCGTTTAGCGCAGTAGTTTGTACGCTGGTTGAGACGCAAGGGTCGCGGGTTCGATTCTCGCACCAACACAATTTTTTGTTGATGATACAGATATTTGTGTTGGGTCTGAGTATTTGAAATAAAATGAAATGAAACCTTAATTTGTGGTACCTACGTTGTTCCTAGTTTCCATAGTAGGTAAAGGGAAAACCTTAGTTTGGTACCAGGACAATGTATGTAATGTTATTTACTAAAAATTTACTTAACCCGGCACTTAATTTTCCCTGCGTGATCGTATCAGAAATGATGAGATCCGCAGGAGAACTAAGGTTACAGACATAGCCCAAAGGATTGTATGCCTCAAGTGGCAATGGGCAGGGCACATAGCGAGGAGAAGAGACGGCCGTTGGGGCAGAAAGGTCCTGGAGTGGAGGCCACGCACAGGAAGTCGCAGCCGTGGCAGGCCCCCCACAAGGTGGACCGACGATCTGGTGAAGATCGCGGGAATCCATTGGATGCGGGCGGCACAGGACCGATCTGTGTGGAGAACATTGGGGGAGGCCTATGTCCAGCAGTGGACGTCTATTGGCTGAAATGATGATGATGATGATGTTGAAAAATTTACTTGTCACTATCAGTCTTTTTAATTGCACTTCCAAAATATTCTCTAATCTGCTCATTTTCGGGGCAAAACGTTCTAATAGTAATACCCTAAGACAGATTTACGGGCCATTTCATCAGATTACATCTAGGATTCCGCCGCTGTGATTGGCTGCGTCTATGAGACGTCGCAAATCACGCCGTGACGGCTGACGTCACAGGTGGATGATAATTTATGACGTAACGTCACATTATGTAATGGATTGCAGACTTGTAGAGGTATTTGTAACTTGGTGCGAACTGCTGAATCAGGCACATAATCTACCTACTCGTATGAAGAGTTTAGGCACTTTATATAATATTAATCCTCCAACCGATTACGGATACGGCGGCTAATCTCAACGATCAGCTACGTACGCAGAATATATTATAGTGCTCAAGTGTGTGCGCAACACAAGTGCACTCTCTATTCCTTTACCCTCATATTCACATGGGACACCAACGTGACACGACCGGAGAGGGATCGGGCGCAGAACCAACGGCTTAACGTGCTTTCCAAGGCACGGAAGTACAAGACCGCCAACTTCCAGACTCTGGACTGACACTAAGAATTTCTCACCGAAAATTTAGGTGCAAATTATTGATCCGACCCGGGGATCGAACCCGGAACCTCTTGCGCAGCCGTTGCTGTATAGTGCGACCCACTAACCAACGCCACTGAGGCAGTCTTTATATAAGCACATTAGGTACACTTACGTACGTACTAACGCCAACATAAGTCCTTGCTTAAGGTGACGGGTAGGGCACACTTGCGACGCCAATCGATTTTAATTTTTAGCTACTAAACCGGATCTATTTGAAACAATTTCGGGGTTACAACCTCTCGGCAAACACTTATGCTATTTATTAAATAACCATGCAAAAATGTTGGGTCCAACGCGTACGCGAAAATATGATTTACGCCAAAAGTGGCGGCTTTTGGCGTAAACCATTTGGCGAAATTGTTTAAAATAGATCCGGATTAGTAGCTAAAAATTAAAATCGATTGGCGTCGCAAGTGTGCCCTACCCGTCACCTTAAGCTACTACTACTACTTTAGCGTCAAGTCTATGTACACGTGTGTGATATTTCAATTCAGCTTAATATTAATAAATTGAGGAAAGCCAGCTTGCAATCCAATGGATGGCATAACTAACTAAAATTAAAGGTGATAAGAATATAATTAAATTACAGCGCAAATTCGAGATTTGAATCGTGGATAAGTTCCGCGGAAGTCCTCATAAATGACCCCTCAGCACTATCAGACCCCCAGGGGTTTTAGTGTGTAGGTAAGTCTCTGGGTAACTTCTTATGCAAGCATCCCAAATGGAGAGTTAACGAGCAGACGGACCTGATGGTCAACGGATTGCCTTGATTTGATTGATTGACAACGGATTGTCATGGACACGTATTTCTTTTCCCATGGGAAATGCCGCCGGATCAAGAGATGAGCCGACTACCTTATGCATACCAGACCACCGGGGGGCGGCCGGGTTATGTGGGGCTCTCCTTTGGCTAGGGGGCTTCTCCCAAAGAGAAGCCAAGCAAAGGCATACCCACTAAACCCCCTGCGGTTCTCCCTCATCGCCCATATTGGGGAATATTATGGTGATACAGCCGAAGCCTCCCTCCACTGCAACAACAGAGTCACAAATGCTCCGCCGATCTTTTTTAAAGAAATATGCTCTTTTCTTGAAAGTTTGAAGGTATTCCGTCCGGAGAAAACGCTGACGATTAGTTCATTTTATACATTTTTCGTACTAGACGGAAAGTTTCTTGAAAATCCGGACTACAGCCGACCTATGTGACAATAACCGTGGGAGAACCACGCTTCGGCATGAATGGGCCGGCTCTACCAGAGTGGTATCACGGCCTCACAGAAAACCGGTGTGAAGCAGCACTGTGCTGTCTAATATCTATATTCAGCGTCTGCGCAACTTGAACTGCGGCTTATTACCTGTTTGATTGCGCCACTCGATACAATAATAAAGCCGACCCCCTCCTACCTACCCACACCAATTATTTCTTCCAGCACCCAAATCAACAGACATCTGAGTGGGCACTTTAGTAGGGCTGCTAACATTTGCTAATTTTAGATTAATTAGCATTCAATATTAGTTAACGCCTACATTAGGAGCGATTGTAGCTCAGTGGATAAGAAAGCGCCTTCCATACAGGAGGGCGCGGTTTGTAGAAAAGACAGATTGTAGTACGCCGTTTGACGACCTGTTTGGATCAGTGGTGGTGAACGAAAAAAATCTTTCCAGCTACATAATACATGTAAAATTCAACCTAATTTTATTTGAATCCAATGATGCCTAGTACTTTAGATGTGTATTATTTTATTTGAATCCAATGATGGCTAGTACTTAAGATGTGTATTATTTTATTTGAATCCAATGATCCCTAGTACTTTAGATGTGTATTATTTTATTTGAATCCAATGATGGCTAGTACTTAAGATGTGTATTATTTTAATTGAATCCAATGATGCCTAGTACTTCAGATGTGTATTATTTTATTTGAATCCAATGATGCCTAGTACCTAAGATGTGTATTATTTTATTTGAATCCAATGATACCTAGTACTTAAGATGTGTATTATTTTATTTGAATCTAATGATGCCTAGTACTTAAGATGTGTATTATTTTATTTGAATCCCATGTTGCATAGTACTTAAGATGTGTATTATTATATTTGAATCCAATGATGCCTAGTACTTAAGGTGACGGCTAGGGCACACTACCGACGCCAATAAATTTTAATTTTTAGCTACTAAACCGGATCTGTTTTAAACAATTTCGGGGTTACAACCTCTCGGCCAACACTAATACTATTTATTAAATAACCATGCACCAATGTTAAGTCCACTGCGTACGCAAACAATTGATTACCGCCAAAAGCGGCCACTTTTAGCGTGAATCAATTTTTCGCGTACAAAAACTTACCCAACATTTGTGCATGGTTATTTAATAAATAGTACCTATTAGTGTTTGCCGAGAGGTTGCAACCCCGAAACTGTTTAAAATAGATCCGGTTTAGTAACTAAAAATTTAAATCGATTGGCGTCGCTAGTGTGCCCTAGCCGTCACCTTAAGATGTGTATTTTGTGAAATAAAGTATGTCTATCTATCTATTACATTACCAAAATAAGTAATTATTATAATACCAAAATAAGCTTGAAATACTCCATTTGATTGGTTTGCTGGTTAGAGAAGCCATCCGTGTTCATTAAGATATCTCGCCATTATTACTGTTATAGTAGTATTTTAACGAAGACCCGTTTGGATCAAACCATTGATCCAATTGATGATTGAGGCAGCGTTCACTTGGTAGTGAACGCTGCCTCTGGTTCTAGGGTTGTGGATTCGATCCCTGTACAGTACAATCATTTGTATGCATGAACATGTCTGTTTGTAATGGTCTGGGTGTTTTCTGTGTATTATAAGTATGTATTTAAAAAAAAATGTATGGGTATTATTTTTGTAATTCTGCTGTCGGTTCTGATATTCGTAATACAGGTGCTTGAACTACCTATCTCGGAGTCAGATCAATTATTTATTTACCCATTCTGGATGGGAGATTGTAGGTTTGAATCCTATATATTATATGTTTCTTTTTTTGAAAATCTATGTGCGCACGTGCAAAGTTCTCGTTGGATGTCTTTTTCTCAGTATGATATCCCTAACGTACGGCCAGCTTCAAAAGTAGCTTAACACTTTAGTACCATGTCAAAGTAATTGTTCTGCCTATTACTATAGTCAGTTTTTAACGGGTACGTAGAAAATGTTACTTCAACATGGTACTAATGTGTTAAGCTACTTTTGATGCTGACCGAACTGGAAAAATAGCTCAAGTGACGATTAGTTGTGAAACCTCTTAACTTAAGTTATTATCAATCTTGAAGTAAAGTGGTTTCACATTTGATCTAGTGCACTGGGGCGCAGTCTCCATAAGCGCTGGACCCGCTCCAAGCCTTTAATTGAATTGCTTACATCGGCTTTCACGTGACTCACCCACTATTAGATCTGTGTCATCGATAAAAGGGGATATGGGATTTTTATTCATTGCTTTTGTAATTCATGTCCTTTGGGCGCAAATTAGGTCGACGTGTATTGATCTTTAAATACACTTCTCTATTCAAGCGATAAGACCGCCCAGATTGTATGTGTCTTCAGCACTGAATTCTGAAAAATCTTTATTGAAGTTCGCAGTTTTTTTATTAATGTAGAGTATCATATATCTAGAATGCATACAAATATATGTATTAAACAGTATGTAATTGTGTTATCATCGTTGATTCTGAAACTTAGAGGGTTATAAGATTCTTGTACCTTATCAGAGACCTTACCATGAGTTTAAAATACTATCCTTGCTATCCAAAACTATTGCTCTGTCTCTTTCACAAGCACCACAATGAAAGAGACAAAGCGATCGTTTTCGATAGCGAGAACAGTTTTCCAAACCTATGGTAATAGATCGATGTAGGTACTCTGTTGTTGTTACATATTTTATTATTTACTTACTTGATAAATAGAGTTTTACGTTATTGTATATATAAAAAGCGATTATTTAATACGGTGTATAGGGGATATAACTATTTTACTGCTTTATCTATCTTACTGCGATATATGTACTAATAAATAACGACATCATGACGTCAAACATTCTAAACTTCAGTAAAATTAAGAGGACTACGGGCGCCCTCAATTCCGCTTTGTGTGTTTCTTATATCTCTGTTATTTCTAGTTTTCAAAGTATAATGTTGAATCTTAGCTTGAATCTAGGACAATGCATCTTAAGTCAACTTACTTTCATTGTTCCTACCATATTCATTCAAAATAGTAATTTTCATTGTGTCACCTCTAGTCTCATACATTTCACAAGGTTCAATAATATCTTTTACGAAAATATTATCTACTGAGTTTTTCTTTCTAGAAATTCTCAATGAAAGCCCAAAGTCTGGAAGTTGGCGGTCTTGTTCCCCATGCCTCGTAAAGCACGTTAAAACATTCCTATTGTGTCACGAGATTTATACGCTATTATACAACTACTTACTTAAATTGGGGTCAAACGTAAAAGAAGTGATATTTTCTCGTATTGCTACGAAAAAATGTAATATAGATACATTATGTTTTTCTGGCACAATTCGAAAGCGTAAGCAACGTGGTCGTATCTTTGCCTATCCAGATCGATCGCTTTCTCCGGACCCGGGCTAATTGGCCGCGCAGCCGTCGGACCGGGCCAATTAGGCGGTATTGATATCACCCCCATTTTTGTTACGGTTCGGTCCAATCCCGATCGAGATGCTAATCGAAGATAATTTGCCCGATATTGCTGCTTGGAACTAGGATAGAAGGTATTGGAGTTGAAGGTGAGACGTCGCGATGGGAATAACAAATAGGTTTTGGTTTTCATCTTAGTTTTCATTCTATACCTATCAGTATCAGACAAGTCACTTAGGTACGCGAATTTGATCGAAAGAAGACCCGTGTTCCTTTACAGATCTGAAGCCCAATTCTCGTGCTTGAGACTTTTATTATCATACGACATATATCACTAGAACATAGTTATTTGTATGAATTTCATGCCACATCCGCCATGTCTTTTCGTATCGAAAATCCTGAGAATTGGCTCCTGATCTCAACACAGACCAATAAATGCACAAGATCTCAAGTAACTAAACGTTATTTTTTTTAAATAATCACAATGAAGATACTGCCAACTGGATCGCGATTACTCGTTCAGCATCATTATATAAAATATATTGCAGGTATACTCATTTAGCGGCAGAATTATGCACATAGATTTAGATAGATAGATAGATAGAAACATTTATTCACTGAATAATACGACACACCACATTTTACAGATAATAACGCAACAAGTATAATCAAATCAAACACAAACTAATACAGCAAACACAACATTACAAATATAAAAGAAGACAAACAGAAAAAAAAATTAAAGAGAAAAAAAAAACAAAGTAATAATATGGCTTCTCAAGCCGGGCACTAAGTATTTGCGTACAGGTGTTTGTGTGTGTGTGTAAGGTATGTCGCGATAGTCAGTGAAAAGTAGCTCACTCAGCTTCTGCCATGGCTTTAGGTAGGAGTACCTTCAGGCCATGGCGCTGGTTTTATGTGAGCCCTAATGTGACGCACGGACGATATATGTGGTACATAAATAGTTTATATGTATGTGTACATAAATAGTTTATAAATAAATTAAAGATAATGTTCTGTCTAATAAAGGTGTACAAATAAATATACAATAAGATACAAATTAATATTATGGTGGGATATAAACAAGTATAGTGAAAGCGAGATGCTCGCGTGGGTTGGAAAAGGACCGAGGCGACGATTCCCGCAGAGCCCGTTTGTGAACCCCGTTCGCTTTGAAAAATCTAGAGGTGCATGCTCGGATTCGAACTACGATCCCCAGTTTCGAAGGCACGTTCTTATCGGCTGAGTTACGATCGCTCTGAGTGCTGAGGCGGACTGTACTTAAGTAGGTTTGAAGAGCCCGGGGAATCTAACTAGGTCTAATCTACAGTTAATTAGTGAAACTTCACTCCGGCTCGTCCCACTTCGTCATTATCGACTTTGATCTCCGAAACTTAATTTGCTTCCGTATAATTTTAACTGAGTACTCAGTTTTCAATTCGTCAAGTTAGGAAATAGCTTCCTTTTTGCTAGGGCATAAATTAATCTAATATATAAAATTCTCGTGTCACAGTTTTCGTTGCCATACTCCTCCGAAACGGCTTGACCGATTTTGATGAAATTTTTTGTGCTTATCCGGTATCTATGAGAATCGGCCAACATCTATTTTTCATCCCCCTAAATATTAGGGGTAGTCCACCCCTAAATTTTTATTTTTATTTTTTAGACAAAATTTTTAATTTCTCTTTTTTTATGATACAACATACAAAAATACATACAATCCTCAATTTTCACCCTTCTACGATCAACCCTTTTATTTATATGGCAAAACAACGTTTGCCGGGTCAGCTAGTTTAATATAAAAGTGTGTACTTGTTCATGATGAACGCGGGTACGTTGGCCCGTTAGTGTTTCCATGATTTTGTTGGAAAGATAAAGATAAAAAAAAAACTTTATTCAATTTAGGACCATACGGAACACTTATGAATGTCAATATAGGTACACGTATTATCATCTACCGTTGGTTTGGAATGTCGATTTCTACTGAGAAGACGCCAGCAAGAAACTCAGTAGATACTCTTTCCAGATATTGATGATGTTACAGAGTTTCAATTGAGAGAAAATGAATACAATTATCAAAGTTAACAGACTACTATGAATAACAACTCACAAGACTAATCGATTAACATGACCAAGAATCTTTATCATATAAATAGTCTTGTACACTTTAGTAACCTTTATTAATTAGGCAGGTTTTATTATGGGACTTGAACTTATCTATATAGGCTAATGACATTTCGTACGAGCTTATTGAATATCTTAATACTTAAGCTAACAAAGGAAGTACCGATTTTATGAAAACATGGTCGCTAGTCCCTATGCGGGCCGAGATCTGCACCACAGGAACCAGGGTGCGGCACCCTTAGGACGCACATGAGCTTTGTTCGTGAACCGTGGAAGAGCCACGATTTGGCATGACTGGCCCGGTTCGACCGGAGTGATACCACGGCCTCACAGAAAACCAGCGTGAAGCAGCACTGTGCTGTGTTTCGCGTAATTGAGGGTGTCGGAGGCCCAGTCCGGGGGAAAGGGGGTTTAAAGTTTGGCAGCGCACTTGTGACTCCACTAGTACTAATGCGGGTGTCCATGGGCCGTGGCAATCGCTTACCATCAAGTGATTCGTCTGCTCGTCTGTCACCTATCACATAAAAAAAAATCCTCCATAGAACATTTCCGGTTTTGGTACCAATCAACTCGCCATCATAATCGTAGGTAATTTTCATTTTTCGCGGCCGCGCCCGTGTACATAGTCGCGATTAATTAGACATCATTTGATTGCACGAAATTCGTTTTATCCATTTCTTTGAGAAATTATTTTATTAAAACTAATAATTTTATATAAGTTGTACTGACACTAAGTTAATATGTATAGATAGGTACGCTCGTGACCACGGCTGCTGTAACGTAGCCGAAACGTCGAGTCAAATATGTGAGTACACAATGTTGTTTCACATAATAAATATCGTGTTAATCCCCGTATTGATACATTATAGATAGGTACAGTCGGATGCAAAAACATGTAAGTTCTTAGGTTTCCAGACGGAGCGTTTGCATTACTTGTTCTTTTGACTTGTATACTTGTTCTATACAATGATCCCTAAGGCAGACACTATATCTAAATCTAAACTTACACAATATATTCATGAGTTTGTATTTGAACACAAATATGATAATAGAACACTATTACTTTAGACTCTAAGGCCTGCTAAACCAAACTTTACCAACTTCTAACCCTTTAGGTACAATTCGCAAAACAACTAGCCAAGAACAGATAGTCCTTGTCCATATTTGCTGATCCAAGTTAAATGCTGTGCCCATATTTGAGGCTAGGGTTGTCAGGCAAAGGCGAACGGACTTACCAGTTTAGCAGGACATTTGAACAAACTAAGAAAATGCCCGAACCCGATTTTAGTAGGTAATAATATTAAGGTTATAATATTTATATCTTCTTCCAATAAAAATATTACCAACCATAAATACTTCATACATTTCAATTAAAAAGAATACCTGTTCCTGTCCTGTCAGGACATGCATCCATAACACCATCGGCGGAAAGCCATTCAAACGCCGCATTTGATGTTTTTCAGTGTGCGGTGTGGAATGCTGCGTTCAGTTTCTATAAGGCAGCTATTGCCAATGTTAAAAGTAGCTAGTCAGCTGTGCTGTGCCTCTGAATGGGCTTCGTCCAGAAGCCTGCCAACCCTATTTGTGGCTTAAACTTATTCCGAACTTGGCATATGTTTGCTCGCGCGCTCGTCGAGATATTGGTTGAATTTTTCTGCTTCAACCAAGTTTGGCATCAATCGTTATTGGATAAACTTTAGTGTTTACGATTGTGTCTTATTCACTAAGAAATTGAGGTCAATTTTTGCTTACGAATCCAATTGTTAGGTTTGTAAATAAAGGTATTAGTGACTTGGCATGGTCCAGTTGGTCTGGTTCATCTGTCTAAGAGCTGCGAAGGCCTCGTCACAGTAATGCCAGTCTTACTAAATTCAAGATCATGATGTACCCCAAATTAACCAAGGAACAGCTTTTGTTGAGTAATCTGCGATTACACATACAACAAAGATTACTCATACGTTAGAACTTTTATTATCAACTATATTATTTTAATTATAACTCATACTTAAAACAGCTAGTAGATAGATTAGAAAATCGCATGTAAGTAAGTTGATAAATAACACATTGTTATGAGCTAGGCATACGATTTATTACCTACTTTTATGTATAGCCGAGCACTCAAAATGTAGCAACCCGCTATTTTGAACGACTAACAATTTTATTAAACGACCGCGCGCTCAGAGTTATTTCACTAATGTTCATTATCAAATTTAATAATCGTCTTTATATACTTATAAATGAAACTAAACGCTTATATTTTTTCTTAAGTAACCATTAAAGTTAATTCAATATTATTAGAGGTTGAGAAGGTTAAAGGAAATATTATTTGACGAGGGCTTTTCCGATTAATACAAAACATTTACCAGCTAATAATAAGCCGGCACTACGACAGGATTACCTCGTCATGTCACGGACAAAGAGAATACTTGTCACAGGTCATTCATTCAGTGGCAAATAATCCGACGAATTCGTATATCCGATTTTTCTTTTATGTTTCCATTTGAAAAACCTCGGACGAGGCAGAGGCAGCTATTGTTGTTCTCTCGTTATGTAGTGTTTTTGTTGTTTTGTCGACGGCCATCGATGTGTGCCCGGATTAGGTTTTTAGACGCAGACATGTTTTCGAAGGTTCTTAGTGTCGATTGCATTGGTTCCCACAACGTCCCCGAAAAGGGATGTCTTGTATAAATAACAAATGAGTGTGTTCAATTTTGTTATGGATCAAAATATATGAAAACATTCAAGTAAGTAGTTTTGGAAATTATAATTAGTTATGGCGCTATAGAAACTCTAAGGCCCGAATCGACTAGTCTTTATTGGTGGATAAATCTATGGTATAACGTCAGATTTGTATAGAATGATAGCGCTGTACCATAAATTTAGTATCGGATTAATATTAGTCGAATCGGCCCTAAGCAAATAACTGTCACAACATCGTATACTTCTTCTCGATGGCGCAATGGTTAGTGGGTCGCACTTTAAAGCGACGGTTGCGCCTGGGGTCCCAGGTTCGATCCCCGGGTTCATTTCTTGCACAATTACATTACATAATTATATAGTTAAGGGAATAGAGAGTGCACTTGTGCACTATAATATATCCTGCATACGTGGCTGATTCTTGAGATTGGCCGCCGTAGCCGTAATCGGTTGGAGGAAATTATAATTATTAGTCTTCCTTTATTTTATGTTATCCCGATAGCCGTGTTTATTCTTTAATAATATTCAAAACTTTTTTTACCGCCATTTTTATTCGCACTCTCGCTTCGAGAAGGGATGCGTCGTGGTATTGCTGGGATAATAGCGGAACGTTTACGATCACTTTCGTAATCCCCATTACTGTCGCTGTAAAACCAGTACGATTCTATCCGAAAAAGTTGCAAACATATATTTTTGCGGTTTTATGTGAGAGCAACGAAGAAGAAGTAAACAAGTTAGTGTGAACACACATAAATATAAATAAATATAAATATTTATATAATGTGTGTGTTGCCAGTGATGACATACGGAACCGAAACGTGGCCGCTTACAATGTGCCGATTAAGGAGGCTCAAAGTCACCCAAAGAGCAATGGAGAGAGCTATGCTCGGAGTCTCCCTGCGTGATCGTATCAGAAATGATGAGATCCGCAGGAGAACTAAGGTTACAGACATAGCCCAAAGGATTGCATGCCTCAAGTGGCAATGGGCAGGGCACATAGCGAGGAGAACAGACGGCCGTTGGGGCAGAAAGGTCCTGGAGTGGAGGCCACGCACAGGAAGTCGCAGCCGTGGCAGGCCCCCCACAAGGTGGACCGACGATCTGGTGAAGATCGCGGGAATCCATTGGATGCGGGCGGCACAGGACCGATCTGTGTGGAGAACATTGGGGGAGGCCTATGTCCAGCAGTGGACGTCTATTAGCTGAAATGATGATGATGATAAATATTTCACAACATCACATACATTGATCTGACTCCGAGAAAGGTAGCTCAAGCACCTGTGTTACGGATATCAGAAACAACAGTGGGATTACACATATATACATATAATATTTTTCTTTTGTAAATACATACTTATAATACAAAGATAACACCCAGACCAATACAAACAGATATGTTCATGCACACAAATGTTTGTACTGTGCGGGGATCGAACCCGCAACCCTTGCACCAGAGGCAGCGTTCACTACCACTAATAAATATAGATAGTATAATTTATTAATCGTACCGGTAGTCTTCTTCTTTGGCCTCGCCTCTTCCCGTTACACTGGGTCAGGTCCTAATCATTCAGCGCCATTTATTTCGCTGGTAAGCAACGTCTTCTTTAAGGTCGTCTTATTTAATTAATCGTAACGGTAGTGATAAAATATTTAATTAATATTGTAATATCCCTTCGCCTAAATCTTCTCACAGGAATTACACTAAGATGAAAGAGCACGTCAATTATCTATCATTCACTAAGGGTGACATCAGAGTCACAATAAAAACTAAGATTGCTTGTACAAAAAAAAAAACTAGAAAAACTTAACTATTTATACATCATCTTAAATATGGGAGACCTACGCTTAGGCATGAATGGGCCGGCTCGACCGGAGTGACACCACTGCCTCACAGAAGACCGGCGTGAAGCAGCGCCTGCGCTGTGTTTCGCCGTGTGAGTGAGGTTACCGGAGGCCCAATGGGGGGGAAGGGGAAAAGGTTGGCAGCACACTTGTGACTCCACTGTCCACTCCACTTGTGGTGTTGCGGGTGTCCATGGGCGGCGGAATTGCTTACCATCAGTGATCCGTCTGCTCGTCTGCCACCTCTCATATAAAAAAAATCTAATCTCTTTCGAATAGACCTGATAGTTATCACATACCTATTCGAATATACCGACCTATCGGTCAGTTTCTAAATTGGGTTAAATGGCGCGTTTACTGGCGAGACACTAAACAAAACAATAAATATATTTCGTATAGTGTTTCACCAGTAAACGCTATACAATAAAAGTAGGCTTGTCTCATGCGGGACACTTGGCTGTAGAATTGCCAACTCTGAGAAATATTTACCACTAAGACAAGATAGACAGCCCCTAATCTCCAAAAAATATCTATAAGTCTACCTAAAAATCTATGCAACTAACAAAATATGTATTTGATTCTCAATATTGTTCGTTTTCCTTAATTTGGGCCAGAATATCTACCCGATTTTTAACTGATACAGCACGCAGAGTAATTAATTCTGAAATAATAATGTATTATAAACTTAAAATGCAATGCTTGTTATTATTATGTCTTTATGCGTTCGTTTTATTATCTACGAATACTTTAATCATTCAAACAAACTTTATAATGGTACTTGACTGTAACCTACCATTCAAGGTATATAATAGTCAATTTGAAAATATCATAGTTCATTACATAAAATTTTAATAATAAATAAATATAATAATAATAAAAATACGTACATTCTCAGTTGAAATTTTTGTCCAACAAATATTACGACACAGCATAATAACATTTGTCATTTAAAAAATCTGCTTATTTTCTTTTGAACATTTGTAGGTCATCTAGATCACGAATGGCTTCTGGAATTTTATTAAATATTCGAGGAGCATTGCAGAATGTATACTTGAGTTTTTCTACGGTTAGTTGATTACTCCGACCTGTTGTATTTTGAGTTTGACTTTATTACAATTAACTGTAGAATAAGGGTAAATTTATGACACCCGCATTCCCTTTTTTTAAAAGTTTAACCTTATTTGTTGTAATAAACTCAAACTCAAAATACCACAGGTCGGAGTAATCAACTAATCGTAGTCTAACCCACTTATTAAATAGAGTAGTGCAAAGGATTGCATGTCTCAAGTGGTAATGGGCAGTGCACATGACGAGGAGAACAGACGGCCGTTGGGGCGGATAGATCCTCGAGTGGAGGCCATGGTAGGCCCCTCAAAAGGTGGACTGACGATCTGGTGAAGGTTGCGGGAATCCATTGGATGCGGGCGGCACAGGACCGATCTGTGTGGAGAACATTGGGGGAGGCCTTTTTTTTTTGGTTTCGCAGGGGGAATGCTGCCGGCTCAAGAGATGAGCCGACTACCTTATGCATACCAGACCACCGGGGGGTGGCCGGGTTATGTGGGGCTCTCCTTTGGCGGGGGGCTTCTCCCAAGGAGAAGCCAGGCAAAGGCATACCCACTAAACCCCCTGCGGTTCTCCCTCATCGCCCATATTGGGGAGTATCATGGTGATACAGCCAAAGCCTCCACGATATTCCCCTGGCCGAAGGTCCGCCTATACGGCGGACTAGGCGGTTTCTCCCCCCGACGTGCCGGGAAAGGGGATAGGGACAGCCGGGAGAACTGAGCCGTCCCTATCGGGCAGCAAAGGGAGCCTGTGCAATGCTGGTGCTGGTGCACATTGGGGGAGGCCTATATCAAGCAGTGGATGTCTAATGGGTGAAATGATGATCATTATGAATAGAATAGTCTAAATAGTCTTACTAATAAAGGTGCAAACATCCCTAAAAACATGAAGCGTCTGAAACATCCCTAAAAACATGAAGCGTCTTTCCCTAAATTGGGGGAGAACGCCTCACTCTGGAATCCTGCTTGGCCGCCCTAGTCCGGAGGGCGGTTTTTGTAAGCGTTGCTTAAAGTACCGGTGCCCGTAATTTGTCAATGCTGCTCCGCTTTTGTCTCTTCCTTTCCCAGATATTCATCTTTGGCGGAACAGAAAGGAGGTCCATTATTTAGAACTGTTGTTGTCGGAACTCTCGCGCGCGCTTACGCTGCTACCGAAACGAGGGACTCTACTCCGTTTGTTGATTGCTTAAATCAGAAATTCATTCAACTTCCCTTCGAGTGTAGAACACTCGTGTACTACTCAAGTTGAAACTTAGTGTGAGCTCTTGTAACAAAGAGATTTTATAAATGTTCCCGTACCAGAAGAATTTAATTGATAAAGTAATTTATGAAGAGCTTTCTCAAAGGATATCACTGTTTTACGAGAGCTTGATTTATGTAGAAACAAGTTTTTTTATTTCTAACAGCAGGAAAGAATGCCTTTGTTAAAGGAATACCGTTTTATTTTTTGCACGGGCAAATTTTATTAAGGCCTTTTACTAAGGAGCAATACGGAAAGGCATAATTTTTATTACGAAACGTCAATTTTCCTTGTTTAACTAACCGTCGCACGTTTCCGTCGTCGGGCAATAAAGTGACCTTTTTCGTTTTACGGGCGCGCGGACAATCGGAGAAAAATAATGCGAATTTGTCAAGAAAATCCAACACCTTGTGGATTGGATCAAGTTTACCTTTTTAAGAAAACAGAGGTGTCCCGGGGGAGGGTTGGGATTACCTAGGCTGCGTGCGTGTGTTCGTCTCCTCTTGCGGGATAAACTCGATCCACGTTAAGCCGAACGATATAAGTCGGTTCTAGTGCGAAAGTTTGCGTTCGATGTGGGCCGGGATGTGTTTTCGGAATTTCGCGTCATCAATCAAGACATGTGGTTGTGTTAACAAGCGATTTTGTCTCTGTCTGGTACAAGTTGTCGTGTCGCGGGCGGGGCCACGTGTTTTGCAAGTATACACGCCACACCTACTCGCTTATCTGTGCCAATACTTCTCAACTACAGCACAGTTGGACTTTCGATTCGTTTATCGCTCTATTTCTTTTCAATGAAATCTGTTGAAATAAAATGGTCCAAGTTAATTGAAATGCTTGCTTGGTTAAACTATCGCTACTCGTCGTCCGTTCGATCGTTTTACTTTTACAGAACGAAATGATTATTACTCTTACTATTCTATTCATTTTCATTGTTGGGTTGTTAAATCCTGATGTCAGGGATTCGATTTTTTTTCAATCCGAGCCATGGAAAAGGTGGCATGTTTATATATTTATTAAGAAGAATCAATTATTACAACATCTCATATATTGACATCCTTTAAGGCTTGGTTCAGTGCTTATGATGGAAATTGGATTGGATTATAAAATTTTCTTCAGTTTTTTTCACGACCCATTTGCGAATCGTTTTTAATGCGTCAACAATGTACTTGTAGTTCGTAATAACTACAAGTACATTGTTGACGCATTAAAAACGATTCGCAAATGGGTAGCTAGGTACCAAATACGCCGTCGAGCCACTCTGCTGCGCTGAATGATAAGTGTTTTTATGAAATATTCTTTAACACAAGGGAGCTAAAATAACTTAAAACCATGCAAAAATTTTAAATATGACACATCTTATTTGATCCTTCGTAAAGACAAAGTATCAAATAAGAGGTCCCACGCTGGCCTCGCGCCAGCGCATGTGGCCAAGTGTCCCCAAGTGGCCAGTATTTTCTTCCACAAACTCATAGCGAACGCTCCTATTTCATTTAGGTATAAGTGTGTCAACTTATTAAGCGGCTTTATTTATGAACTGGCATGCTCGTGGCTTTTTAGGGTTAGGTAGAGTGAACTATAACCATGATGTCATCGCCGCACCACTTCTTGCTTGCGATACATTTTGCTCTTCATATTTTGTGCTAACCCGAAAGATAACAGCACCTATTTAAATTACGGCCATCTTTTAGTTATGTTAGTATTTATTATTTTATAACTTCAATATTGTTTCACAGCAGCATCGCTTAGAAGTGTGGTGACTGTAAGCTTAACTTAACCGCGGAGCTCAAGGCATTTGGGCGGCTGCCAGTGCGATACAACCCTAGCTGGCACTTTTTACAAGAGAGTAATTACTTAGATTATAAAAGTGGGCCAACCGAAAAAGTCAGTGTAGCTAAAAATTCAAGATTAGCCGCAACTTAGGCAAACATTTTTCATCGTCGAAGAAAATATTTTAGAAAAATAACCTTAATATCATTAAAGCAGAATTTTCATGTTCAATGCAAAAAGTATTTTTACAGAATAGTTTGTATAATAATGACTTTTCAGTAGCAAGACGTAAATAAAAATCGACGAAATTTTTTATCGTATTAAAAGTAACAGTAATATAAAATAAAATACAAAATTGAAAGAATATTACGAAATTTAGGATAGAGAAAAATTTACGAGTTAAAAGGATTATGTAAAAAATAAGAAAACTATCAACAATTTCATAACATGAAATATGGTATACGTTTTTATATGTGGCTTGCCATGAAAACCTTATTAGATTTTGTGTAGAGCCAAGCTTTTAGTTCTACAAACATTATCTTTCTAAACTCTACACCTCGTTTAACATGTCTGGCTTGACCGGCCTGGAAGGCCTTTCTTCTTCTTACATATAAAACATTGTTATTGCCAATAGAATCTTAAAGCACGCAAGCTATTGTCATTCTATTCCCTTCATCTCGATGGATGGCGGTCTAATACTGTGCGTTTTTCGCGGAATTTTCTAACACGTATATCTCCGTTCTGTGGAACGTATTTCCC
The DNA here is from genome assembly GCA_019059595.1 of Marasmia exigua. NCBI lineage: Eukaryota > Metazoa > Arthropoda > Insecta > Lepidoptera > Crambidae > Marasmia > Marasmia exigua. The sequence continues at coordinate 16,618,556 of CM032477.1, read as the reverse complement.
GACGGCTACGACTTAGGGACCTTCAAGAGAAGGGCGTAATCTTTTTTCAAAAAGGTCTGCATCACATTTTGGCGATCACTCTGATTTCGCGGATGTTCATGGGAGGCGTTGATTACTTTCTATCAGATGACTCGCTTGCTCGTTTGTCGCCTCTAGCATAAAAAAAAATATTTTATAAATATTCGTTCGAAAGACTTTTATAATGTTCGTGTCTGTGCATGGACAGTGAACACGGGCGCTCGCGTTACAATGCCATACCTGATAAAGTAAAGCGAATGCGCTCATCGGCTTACCATACCCCCCTCCGGCCTCTACCTCAGCATTGACTCTTACATCTGGCTATCTAACTAGCTATATAATCACTGCGGTGCTTAGTGTGCACAAACTATGTGGCGGAAAATTATAAAGAAAAATATGTGGAAACACAGTAACATTTAGGAGTGCGGTGACTGCTCGCTTAGCTAAGCTGCTGTGGCGAGGCGCTTGGGCGGCTGCCAGCTTGATATTGTGACTGGGGACTCTCTTATAGTGGTTCTCAAATAATAACACATAGTTTATTATAACAACAACTTTGTAAATTATATTTAGAATGCCCCGGAAGGCCAATTTGGATTGATCCGGCCTAACTTCATTTGCCCTGCGGTTAGCAATCCTTCTACATGAAAATCGCCAGAACTTGGCCGATCCTCACCACAAATGAGCCGATACTTTGTACGAGAGGCTCGTACACTATATGCGAAGGAGACGAACCCTCAGGCAGGTCGTCTCCTTGGCATATAGCCTACGAGCTCCTCAATCTTCTTACACGAAACGCTTACAGCTGTGTGATTTTCAAGTTATAATGGTTGTTTTGTAACTGGGAATATTAATTATCATCTCAGCATGTTATTCCCGCCTAATGCCATCGATTTGGAGCCCGGGTCCGTTCGGACCATGATCCAGGATTTTGTAAGTCTGGTACTTAGAATGAAGCGACTGTTGTTTGACGTCTTCGCAACCCTTTTTTTTTTGTTGGCCCGGTGGAAAATGCCGCCTTAAGCACACCCGACCGCTGGGAGACGGCCGGGTAGTGTGGGGCTCTCCCTTGGGGTGCTCCCAGGGGCCTACCCACTAAAAACCACCGGGGCATTTCCTGCTACGTCCGTGTGGGGTGGGCTACGGTAACGGGTACGAAACCAAGTCCGCGGCCCACCCTCGAAGGACGAGAGGCTCGCCAGCACGGCCTCTTCAAAAACGGGCCTCGCCGAAAAACGAGGCCTAGGGCCACTCCCATGGCCCACCATTCCCCCCTCTCCGGGATCATCCACGTAGCTGGATTGCAACGCAGACGCTCCGGAAGGAACGACTGCAGACCCCTCCCCCAACCCATACCCTGCTGGCTGCAGGGCAGAGAGAGGAGAGAGCACCCACAGACTTTTATGTTATACCCGAAAACCCTCCCGTTCGAGCATCCCCGCTGGGTTGCGGAGACAATCGACGGGACGGGAAAAGCGGGGGTGGCGAGTCGTAGCTGTAGTAACACAGACCCACCAACAAGGCCCCCACCATAAAGGCGGGGAGAGCGCTCCCGAGGATCGGGGTGCAACAGACTGTTGGCAGGAATTCCACCACCGTGGAACTCCCCAACATTCGAACGCGCCCGAAGGCGCGACAGTTCAAGGCCCGAGAACAAAAAGGCCCCCATACGGCACCATCACACCAGGAACACCGGCCCACCGCACGCCAAAGCGCCCGACAGTGGGTGCCACCACACCCCAACGCCAACCTACGGCAGAAGGGGGGGCTGGATAAAGAAGGCAGCCTCCGTGCCCGGCTCTATTGTGTTCAGGTCCGTAAAGAGAGGCCGGTCCTCTAAGCCCTCAGCAGACAATGAAAGCCCCCGAGTGGTGTGCGCTGCACGCGATCCACTGCGTCGGGGCTGGTCCGCCGGAAATTCTGTGCATCCTTTGGCCGTCGGGTAGCAATCCACGAATGAATTACTACCCGCCGTTGCCCGGGGAAAACCGTGCCCCACGGTAACCGTTTCTGCCTAATACCAACCGAAGCTGGAATCAGGACAGAACTGATTACCAGCGGGGCCACTCTAGGAGGTAGATACACCTGAGTCCCCCAACCCTTAGATAACCAGATCAACTGGTGGTTACACGTTTTAGAAATTTATCCAAAACGTGCAGATTTCTTTACGAAATTTTTCATCACCGCTGATGCAAAATCGTTTTATTATTTGTATAGAAACTCATATACCTAAGTGCGTCCATTGTCCGCACCGTACGCATCGCACATCGGCAATGTAACACCGATGCTCCGAGAGGCAATTTTTCCGTCGCTTGCCGATGACGTCATATGGAATACCTTAGTGGACGCCTTAGATTAAATTTTGATGTAATGTAAGGTGGACGGACTCCCCCCGCTCGCTTTGCGTCGTCCTCTTCTTCTAACAAACAAGACACAACGACAAATTGTTCTTCATCGCTTTCCTCCATTCTCACATAGTCCACATGTGCGTTCACTATGAAAATCTGAATGAACTGACATCGTCCATCCATATGCTGGTACTCACCGTCGGTAATCTGTACGCTGCCGATACAGTGGACGCAGTATGAAAAATGAATGCGTTTTGTGCGATCCGTCCGTTGCGTCCGATGGGCCTGAGCCGTCCTGTGGGCGCTTAACCTTAAAAGGCGCAGGTTCTTATCCAGTGAGCTACGTCGCTCTCTCTGGGGCTCTTCGTACCGTGGCTTGGCAAGATAATTCGCGTTTTCGTCACCGTCAGTCACCACAGGTCAGGCCCTAATATACGTCAATGAGAGGCAAGGTGGGGCGTTATCGGCGTCAGGCAGCCGCCGAACGCGCGCGCGCTCGGTTAGGTTTAAGCCGACCGACTTAATGTTGGCCACACTTGCCTACTTGTGTGAGCAAGTGAATGTGGGTACACTTGACATGACATTAAACATTATAGAATAGACGATAATTTAACATGACAACTATGTGGAGTTTCGAGAAGTTGTTTTAAAATATTTATTTACAAAAAAACATTCTTTATTTGATCGATTGCGCGTGTTTGTTTTAATTAAATGAGCCACGACTGTGACAGAATGGTCACACAAAATGCTTGCTATGTAAAATATTGTATATAATTCAAAAAAATCTTCACCATACTCAAAAATAAACATCAATTCCATACAAAGTATTCCTTTACAGCTATCGATATAAAACTGAAGATCAACACTGAAAACAAAATGATCCACAAATAAAATATACACGTATACTATATTATTACTATTCACATAAACATATGATACTGGACAACTGAAAATCTTTTTGCCAGTGAGTATTATAATTATGCTGAAAAAGTCCACTAATCCGTTCCCACTCTGAAAAATTGCGTCCATATTGGTATTAAAAATTCTATGCCACTCGCAGGTCCAGTGTGCAAAATGTGAAAGAATATATGTGAAAATGTGAGCGCACCAATTTATCGGCAAAATTTTAGCCAAGCATTGGTGATGTGACTTCTTGACTCGAGTGAATTCCGAAAAACAGTCTCATGTCGAAACACGTCGGAAGTCGTTAGTCGGAACTAACCCGGGAAGATTTTGTTTAGATCCTAAAATTGTCTAAATTTCATCCTCAGGTTTCAAAGCGACATCATTGTACGCAACAGGAAAAGGTACGCTGAGATTAAAAAGACATTCGCGACAAGTAAATTTTGACTTAAATGTGGGGTTCCGACGCTCTCTCTTTCTTCCGTGACTTAGCTAAGCGTCTAGTCGAAGCCACGGAAGAGCCAAAGGCTGGCAGCTATCTCGCCCGAATTTCCATCGCGATCCAGCGGGGTAATGCTGCTTTTTGGGGACATTGCCACGGGGACCTACTTTGTTTTAACTTTCCTTTTTATTTACTTTTAGCTTAATTTTATTTCTCAGTTATTGTCTTAATTTTCTTGTGTTTTTGGTCTTTTGATCAATAAATAATTTTTGTTCATAAAATGACTCTTGTGGGAATACTTGACTCAAATCCCGTCACTAGCATGCATTAACAATGGCAGCGAAAGGCCCGATAGTTTGTCGGCCGAGTGTACTTAGCTGAAAATCGAGCTAACTTCAACATAAAGGACGCAACTTAAGCCTTACTTAATGGACTTTATAGTTGCCGCTAAAACTCTTACGGACATGGTTCGGTTAGGCGTATTTTTTGGCTTAATATGGCTTAGACAAAGTTTAACATCATTTAAGAGAAAGGTCATATTTCTTGGCAGGTTGTTTTATTTTACGTAAGTTACGCTTTAATTTACGTTAATAAAAATACTAACAATGAATTTGAAGATTTTACATGTGTTAGAAAAATACTAACTATAAATTTGGACATTCTTTGTCTGACTGGGATTTGAACCCACGACCTTTGGCGTACAATATAATATAATAGTCAATATAATAGCTTTTCAATGTCCTTTTCGAATTCGATTGAAGGTTATTTAACAGAAATACGGCTTGAATATTCCAATAGGGTACTACGAATAGGTAGGTACCAAATTTATGCTCTATCAAGCAAGATAATAATACAGAATACCCAAATAGTTTGTGGATCTTGTCGCTATTTAATAGAAGTTGCTTCAGAACACAGACAATAGTCCTTATTGTTGTCGTATTTGTAGTAATTATGAAAATGACTGAGGTCCGATTCGGTGGGAAGGTGAGAAGGGAAGGAAATAGCAGCACACTAGCTTGAAACCGGCGTTAAGCAGCACTGGGCTGTGTGGAGTGAGGGTACCGGAGGCCCAATCCGGGGGAAAGAGGGGTTTAAAGCTTGTCAAAGCACTTGTGACTCCACTGGTGTCGCGGGTGTTCACGGCCGGCGGCAATCGCTTACTGTCAAGAGATCTGTTTGCGTAAAAAAATGAAAAAAAGTAGTGTAAATGTAATATAAGATTGTAATAAAATAGATGATAACAGATCCGTCTGCTCTCGAGACGTAGATAAAAACTTTACGTATTATATAAAATTTTCTTTGACCCAACATATATTAAACACAATGTAAGTAACAGATCCACACATTCGAAACAAGGGTATAATTTACATAAACTCACACAAATTGCCACGACCTTGTTTATCAATTTCAGCTTTTAAACATTTGAATACTGTAGGTACTTCAGGAATTTAATTTATGTAAAATGTTACCGAGTTAAAGCGAGGTATGAATGGGACTCTTTCGGTATTATTTCAGAGCTCTCGGGATAGCACTTCTACCTAGAAGGGTAGGGGTGCTCACAAATAATTTGAAACGATTAATTTTGCGTTTCTAAAAATAACTTTACGTGGGAGGGAGGCTAGCCAGTCGCCTAATGATAAGTGATTGTCGACGTCGCGACGTGATTGGACGGCCGCTTCGTATACTCGTAGGTACGCCCAAAGGATTGCAGTTGCTTTGACCTTTCAAAATTTTCGTCAAATTCATAATATGTACTCATTGTTTAACTAACTTAAAGTTTTTCAAAAATTGTAAAAATAAAAAAAAAATCTTGTTATCCATCGCGTCGTCAAAACATTATGGGCGTGACTTTAGATCGCCCACACGCACATACAAAGGTTTTTTGTCGTACTCACGATTGGACGTATTGGAGTAGTTTAAAATGGATGACAACTATCATAAGAAACTATGCTTGCTTCATGCGTACAGAGTTACAATCACGATTTAAAGAGAAGATAGACATCATCATCATCAGCCCATTTAAGTCCCCACTGCTGGGGCACGGGCCTCCCTCAATCACATGAGGGGTAATTGCCATACTCACCACGCTTGGCAGACGGGTTGGCGAGGGTTTTGATATAAATGCAGAGTTTTCCTTCTCTGGGCGCTGATGATCATGCCAGCAGCTTTACCTTAGTCGCCTTTTACGACACCTCGGTAAGAGTGAGGGTGGCCTATTCTACTCTGCCGGGACCACACGGCCAAGATAGACATAAGAACGCAAAATATAGATAACGTTACGTTTGTTACCCACAAAACGAGCTAAGGTTGCTATGAAAGCCAACATTTTCTCCGGGCACCCTTCGCCCCGGGAAGGCCAGCCCTAACCGGGAACAGTGAAATACATCGTAAACAATAAAGTTGTAACAAGTTAAATGGCATTAGGCATTCTCGCCGCGTCCGGGACACGAGATCTCGGTTTTCAAGTCACGAATCGTTAAATGAAATAAGAATCTGTCATAATTTGTTCCAATGGAACGAGACTTGCCCGGGTGAAATTTCAAGATTGACGTAATGGGTATTAGTCCGGGTCTAATTAATTTTGATGAGCGCAGTTATGTGGAGTGGCAGGGTTGAACAATCCATTTATTATTTTAATCTCTGAAAATATTCACTCATATTTCATTCTGAGTTGACGAAAGTTAAGCATATATAATGCAGTTTGGCATAAGATCTAATTCAGCTATACTTACAAACTTTTACTCAACTAGGGCAAATCCACTAAACCTTTTTACCAATTAGCAGTCTTAGTAGGCCCCACACAAGGATGACCGAAGACCTGGTACAGATTGCAGAAGTCCATTGGATGTGAGTGGCACAGGATCGATCAGTTAAAAATCTTTAGGGAAGGACCAATTCAGTGGGCGCCTTTTGGCTAAACTGATGATGAAATCAATCCCCCAATATTTTTGAATCTACAGTGAATAGGCTACTTTAGGGTAAACTCGCTCCATCGTAGTTTTCCTCATAACTCTAGAGTGTGAAGCCTACATCATTAAAAAAATCCCCAAATTATAGAGCGTGAGGTAGGAATCTGGATCAGTACCTACCAAAAGCGTCGTCGGACCAGTCAAGTTAAAAATTAATTTAAAACAGTTTCTTATTACACAATGATTGCTATGGTATTGCCAAAAAAATTAAGTGGTGTAAGACGTAGGTAGCGTTTGCTAAATCTACTTAACACTTTATAAGTCTAGACTCGGTCTCAGCTGGGAGAAAATTTTAATGCGTCAACATGTCGCCAAAGTTGGAGGACTCGCGTACTAAGTAATTATATGTATACGCAAACTGCCACGAAACTCGCGTGTTCGGAGACACGTGCGCGTGATTAGGCGTTTAGGCTAGCCTTCTCTGACGTGCATAGCTAAAGCAGCCTTAGCGGCGTATCTTCATACTAAGATACATCGTGTCATGTGGAATCTCTGCCTGAATCCTGAAACTTCATTATCATCATCAGCCCATTTAAGTCCCCACTGCTGGGGCACGGGCCTTCCTCAATCACATGAGGGGTGATTGCCATACTGACCACGCTTGGCAGACGGGTTGGCGAGGGTTTTGATATAAATGCAGAGTTTTCCTTCTCTGGGTGCTGATGAGCATGCCTTAGTCGCCTTTTACGACACCTCGGTAAGAGTGAGGGTGGCCTATTCTACTCTGCCGGGGACCACACGGCGTAACGGCCACTGCCTGAAACTTAGTGATGATGTTTTTTATGCGTATCTGTGAACACTACATCCCTTTAACCACGTGTTTTACTAACCATTCTGAACAACATTTGTTCTAGGACTTTTCGAAAATCGTCAATAATTATACGATTACATTAGACCCGCTGAATGTATTGACACTATATTATATGAAAACTGTAAGTAGGTACCTATTTGGTTATTTGTTTAAAGTGTTAATCTGTCTGAACCAAAGATACGAACGATATAATGATTTATGGGGCGGAAAGGGAAATAAGACATTTTCTGTGCAAACGCGTGTCCACTTCAGACACATCAATCATTTGTCAGATCATAAAAAAATATTTTGTCTTTTCGCTAATAAAAAACGATAGCGCAAAGGACAGAGATACAAGCATTATGATTTATCTAAATCGTGTCGAATGAGTGGACGGACACCCGGTGCAGTAGCCGGAAAACGTCTATTATTTGGTCCATAAGTCCCTACTTTGACCTTTCTTGATGCTTCATTTTTTATGTGATAGGTGGCAGACGAGTAGACGGGATGGATCGTAAGTGATTGCCGTTGCCCATGGACACCACACCAATGTAGTCACAAGTGCGCTGCCGACCTTCAAACCCCCTTTCCCCCGGATTGGGCCTCCGCACGGCCACAGCCTGAAACTTAGTGATGATGTTTTTTATGAGATAGACGGCAGACAGATCACCTGATAGTAAGCGATTACTGTCGCCCATGGAGCCCAATCCTCAAGACGTGATATAGATATAGAAATCGACATTTATATGGAAGAATGTATGGAAACCACACGGAGAGAAATGGAGAGGGCTATGCTATGAGTCTCTTTGCGTGATCGTATCAGAAATGATGAGATACGCAGGAGAACTAAGATCACAGACATAGCCCAAAGGATTGCATGTCTCAAGTGGCAATTGGCAGGGCACATAGCGAGGAGAACCGACGGCCGTTGGGGTGGAAAGGTCCTCGATTGGAGGCCACGTACAGGAAGTCGGATCTGGTGAAGGTTGCGGGAATCCATTGGATGCGGGCGGCACAGGACCGATCTGTGTGGAGAACATTGGGGAAGGCCTTTGCCCAGCAGTGGATGTCTATTGGCTGAAATGAAGATGATGATGATGTATGGAAATCTCTCATTCCACTATGCCGACTGCACGAGAATTAGGTCCCTGTAACATCAGGGAAGTCACTAGTGGGCCACCGGCCTTTTGAAAAAGTATACTCTTTTTTTATGGTTTCAAAGTCTGACCATGACCATGAACCACTTACCATACCCAACGGGGTAATTCTATCTCTGTATGTTCCTGGCAATTTTTAGATGTGGCATATACTAGGTCAGAACGGTGATATGGATAATGTTATTGTTTAGCTACGACCTCAGTGACGTGTGTCTGTTTGTTACGCCTTAGTGTTCTCACTTTATAATGTTTTCCTAATAGTTTTAGAGATTTTTGAACCTTCATCCAGTAATAACATAATAATAATGTCCTCCAAACCGATATTTCGGTCATGGCGGCCAATCTCAGAGATTGTTCATGCAGGACATATTATAGTGCACAAGTGTTTGCGCATACACAAGTGCACTCTCTGTTCTTTACCCTCATATTCTGATGGGGCACTACTGTGACACGACCGGAGAGGGATCGGGCGCAGGACCAACAGTTTAAAGTGCTTTTCAAAGCACGGAGGTACAAGACCGCCAACTTCCATACACCGGGCTGCCACTAAGAATTTCTTACCAAAAACTTAGGTACAAATTTTTCGATCGAACTCGGGACCTCTTGCGCAGCCGTCGCTTTAAATACAACCGATATCCACTGCGCCACCGAAGCAGTCGAGTCTCGTCAGTCTAGTCTTATACAGGGCGTATCTGTGAACATTTACATCCCTTTAACCACGTGTTCTACTAACCCCTCTGAACAACATTTGTTCTAGGACTTTTCGAAAATCGTCTATAATTATACGATTACATTATGTAACACCCGATTTTCTACCTATATAATAAATCTAATATTTAAGGTAAATAGTCATGGTCATTAGTATAATTCGTTAAAACATAAATACAGTTAGGAAATAGAATAGTTTTAGTTGGTGTTTTTTTAGCAACTTACCAGACGAACTATATTGTCGTTCTTTTGGCTCACGTTATGTGTATAGAGAAATGGCATACTTATTCCATCATGCTAGCTTGTCGAACCTCCTCACGACACCATTTTTAACACGATGGATTATTTAAATTTATAAGATATCTCTGTTTTAATCTAACAAAACCCGTATTGTTTTGTTGTTAATTGTAAGACTGTTTGTCAGTCGCTGTCAGTGTGACAGTTGCTCCGGTGAACGTTTCGTTTCGCGAGCGTTTTGTTTTTGTTGCGCCCGAAAGGGGCTTGCTGCTGTCATCATAACTGATGTCATGTGATAATAAGTATTATCCTCCACTGGATGTACTTCTTTGGTATTTTTTCGGTTTATCTGTTGAAACCCTCATCTCCGTTAGTGAGTTGAGCGGTGGAAAGATTTCTTTTTGTTATTGTAAGTGGTTGTCAATATGCAGTGTTCCATTGACAAGTATTTAGAGGAAAAACTTGTCTATGGTCATTGAGGACACACGACTTTTTCCACCAGAATGGCGTCTGCGCCGGTGTGATATTTTCTCTTGTACTCCACGTTATATTGGTGGAACTTTTGTAATCGGTCGATTAGAATGACCAAATAACGCTTATTTTGTTCTGGGCGACTGTTGGACTGTGACGATGTTGGAAATGTGTCTCGTCAACCGTGTGATGTGTTGACGCTGAAAATCCCCTTTTGGGGCTCCAGGTCCCAGGTAAAAGACTCCAGGTCCCAGGTAAAAGATCCCAGGTCCTATGTACAAGATTCAGGTCTAGGCCGGCTGCCGCTGGACACCTCATTGCTATGCTGGAGCGGGTGATGACACTGTTTCGACGTGACGGACGTGATCTGAGGCGTTTCGATAAGTAACCCCTGTCTAGTCACACTCGTAGCTACAGGTATGATGTCTTAACCTTTATCGACCAGCGGGATTTTTCCCCTTTTTGATCTGTTCCTGTGGATAGACACCCCACATCGTTAATTCTTTCTGTGGCACAGTCCAACGCCCACCTTTTTCTCTTTCTTTTATAAATTTAGTTCTCTTTGGAAGTTTGATGTGTTCTACTGTCAGCTCCGTTAACTTTGTATCACTACCTTAATTTTACTTGCCTAAATATATGTAAATTTAGTGAGAACTATTTGTGGTGTGTGGTCGCATGCAGCTTGAAGCGGTCAGTGTGTTGGATGGAGGCTGATCCTCGACTTGAAGGTCGGTGGGATTTAGAGGCTAGGCCTGGTCAATGAGACTCTCCGGCTGAGACGCGGGTCAGTCTCCCACCTCGCAGCTCGGGTCGCTCTGGGTTGTGTGTAACCCCACTCCACCTTAAGGATTGGTCATCCTCTTATGACCCTAACTTCAGTGTTTTGATTCTGTTCATTATGGACAGGACACACTAACCATAGTGGTGTAGGTTCATATAGATTTTAGCATGTCTACACTATCTGTACTTGTTTATTTAGATAATAAATGTCTACTTTATCCACATGTAATACTGTGTATGGGTATTAATAAAGTGGTTAGATGCCCATTGTAGTCGGTGACTTCCATCGGCCCTAGTAGTGAAATATTGGGCAACCTAAACTTAAGTCTTATTTTTAAAAGCTTGTTGGTTCTGCTTAGTTCATATACTAGGTTACTTAATTTAATTGAGATGTACCTTGTTAAAATACTTATTTGCCACATTTTGTAATCTGTGAACAAATATGTGCCGAGTAGAGTATTATTGGGCAAATTCAACCTTGTCCATGTTTTATAAAATTTCATATCTGTAATAGCATAAAAATGTTAATTTTTATACCTGCTGCGTAGTATAATAAATAAATACTGTCAAACGTATTAACTTTGCACATTCATTGGATGCCTTTGTTTCGATTGATGGGGGATTTCTAATAATTATTCTTTTTTTAACGATCCTTTCTATGTGGGTCTCATATTTTAATATTCTTGTTACTTTGATTTTATACCAGTGTTTAAACCGATACTTACGGCGCCCAACAATATAATCACCTATCAATGTCTGAGCTACCGAACCTATGATCCCTTTCCCTCTCATGCTCTGCCTACTGCTGCTACGCTGAATAAGTTTATCCTGGCTGGGGCATCTTGTGCCGACGCTCGCAAGAACCCCAGGGAGGAAAAACGTGCCATTACAATTAGACCCACTGAATCTGCTGAATGTATTGGCACTAAATTATATGAAAACTGTAAGTACCTATTTGGTTATTTGTTTATAGTTTTAATCTGTCTGAATCAAAGATACGAACAATATAATGATTTATGGGGCGGAAAAGGAAATAAGACATATTCTGTGCAAACGCGTGTCCACTTCAGACACATCAATCATTTGTCAGATCATAAAAAATATTTTGTCTTTTCGCTAATAAAAAACGATAGCGCAGGAGACAGATACAAGCATTATGATTTATCTAAATCGTGTCGAATGAGTGGACGGACACCCGGTGCAGTAGCCGGAAAACGTCTATTATTTGGTCCATAAGTCCCTATTTTGACCTTTCTTGATGCTTCATTTTTTATGTGATAGGTGGTAGACGAGTAGACGGATCACCTGATCGTAAGTGATTGCCGCCGCCCATGGACACCACACCAGTGTAGTCACAAGTGCGCTGCCGACCTTTAAACCCCCCTTTCCCCCGGATTGGGCCTCCGCACAATGCTGCTTCACGCCGGATTTCTGTGAGGCCGTAGAAATGTTAATTTTGTGTAGATGTGCACTGAATCTTAGGTACAATAATTTCAAAACACAATACAGCGTTAATGTTGAAAAAAGAAAATCTAACAAGTAATGGATCCATGACCACTTAACTCCATTTTAACTTGTGATTCTACTGTTGTTGCGGGTGTACATGGGTGGCAGCCATTTCTTACCATCAGGTAGTCCGTCTGATCATCTGCCATAAAAATACACTTTCTGAGTCAACAAAATAAAATATGGAAAATACGCCTAACTAGACACACCACCCTATCTTTCATAAGCCGATAATCTCATCCCTAACTAGGCCGAGTAACACGAATTCGGAAAATTCGGCAAATTATAACCGAAAATACTTCCTTCGCGGATCTTCGTAATTGCTTGATTAATTATTAGCGGCAGCGAGATAGGGTTAACGGACAAGGGGTCCGAGACGTGAGGGTGACATCAATAAGCTCTAATTGATATGGACTGGCCTACTACAAGTATCGGATCACTTTAAATTTCGTGTATATAGCCGTGTATGACGCGTATACACGGTATTTAATATAATATGACACAAAAATCAGATCATATGAAATAAACATTTTATTTAGTAACATTAGCAAGTCAAGAAGATAAACTGAGAACACTAAATAATTCATAAAACGTTCATTAAACCTTTGTTAACTATAACTTAATAACTATAACTAGAATGTGAAAGAAAGTAAATTTTATTACATAGGTATGTATGTTAGACTGTAAGGTAGGCCCATATAATATTATAGGCCAAAGAAATATTTCATGTACCTTGTTGCCTGAAATAAATGAATTATTATTATTTTTCGTTTCATGCTATTTCTCAGCTCTGAAGCTGGTATAATGTACAGTTACGGGCATTAGGCCATGAACTTAGCAGTTATGATTACATTCGGGAATCTGTATGTGTGTCTTATTATCATGGTGTAATAAAGTAGATTTCATTATTTTTTGTACGATTTTTTTTTCGAGGAAAACTTCAAAATTTATAATACCGTTTTAGATAATAAAGGATTATTGAACGTTAATGAATTTGACTCTAATATGAAAGGTTTATTCCCGCTGTCCACCCTCTGCTTGTCCACCCCGGGTGGACAGTGAAACAATTGTTAAAAAAAATCCCGCTGTTCTTGGTTGAAAGAGGGGGTAGACAGCGGGTTTTTTTTTAACAATTGTTTCACTGTCCACCAGGGGTGGACAATCAGAGGGTAGACAGCGGAAATAAACCATATGAAATGTTAGTCCTAGGAGCGCTTTTAGATCACATGTATCCAGGTCGCTTACTAAATTAAACGCCCATATTCGTAGAAGGTAGGTAGTGAAATGACTGACATACGTTTCTATGTATGTCACTCTGCCACGAGTCTTTCTACTACAAAGTGTTCGATTCTGGCGGTAGGACTAAAACACCCCGCGTGGGCAGACGCGATTCAAAGGTTTTAAATTAGTTTCTAGTGGTTTTCAGTGATCAAATTTGGTGACTATTTGTGCAGTGAAGTGCCGCGAAGTGATGGTATAGTATTAAATAATTATTATTAGTGATTTGTATAATATTAAACACTGCTTTTGTGTGTCGAGTGAGTTGTGATATGACAACATGCTTGGAGCTAATAGTCTTAAAACCCGCGAGTCCGATAAAACGCTAAACACCGGCGTTTTATTGAGTCACTGTGATTTTGACTGACTTTGACTGTTTACTACCCACTTATTCTCAACAATTTACTTTACATTGGCGAGATATCTTAGGGTAGAGACTATAATAAAAAATGTATGCTCAGCTATAACAATTGATTTTATGCCCTGAGATCAAAAGTTGTTTTCGTATCCCTAGTGTAGAATTTTAAGATTTTTTAAGTTTACTGAATATTTACATTTATCCGCAGATACTTGGACCGAGCTGCGAGGCGACCCGTTCCGGAGATCCCGCTAGTTTCCGGTTCATTGCGGCCAATGGAGCGGAACGGCTGCGACTATTTGTTTTTTCTTTTTAAAAAACATTTTAGCATGGTGACCCCTAGTGCCTATGTATTTTTTTTTGTTTTGTAACTAACTAGGTACCTTTTTCTTGTGTGAAACACAGGGCAGACGCTTCTTTATGCCGGTTTTCTGTGAGGCCGTGCTATCACTCCGGTCGAACCAGCCCATTTATGCCGAAGATCTCCTATGGTAGAAATCCGTACTTTATATTATTAATATAAAAGTTTTTGTGCTTGTCTATTTGTCCGTCTTTCACGTCGAAACGTAGCGTCTGTTTGACATGCTTTTTAATGGAGATAGAGAAGGGACAAAGAGTAACATAGGCTACTTGTCGCTTTTTGACGCGAGCTAGGCTGCTGGCAAAATCTACCATATTATATTCAAATGAAGTGTGTAAAAAATTTAATGCATTTTTGCGAAAATACTCTTACTTTCAGGATATCACTTTTGATTGCCACTCTTCACGGTAATGACTTTGTGTGAAGAGTGGCAACGGAATAAGTAATTTAAGTAAAGTTCGTGACACCAGCTATACCAATTTATTACATGAATGCGTAATAGCATTAATATTCAGACGTTGTGTATGCTATGTACTTCGGTGAGTACAATACGGCCATGACGAGTCACAGTGGAAGATAAATCAGAAGGATATCTTCACCCACCTTTATTAGGCACTACCGGCAAAATATATTTTACAATGTGCTCATCAATTCCTTCATTTGATATCCCATTGAAACTCGTAGCATCCAATTTGAAATTTCTATCCCCTATTTTTTAATCATTGAGGTTTAAGATCTTTATTTCTCAAAAGAATTTACATTTACTTACATGAGAATAATTTTACAAACTAAGTATAAATATAGTGTTTTGGACATTCGTAACTTACGAACAAACAAACTTATAACCAAACATTATGGATGCAATGAAACAGATCGCAGGATAGAACTCCATTATAAAATATAAACAGAACGCAGGTATGTTTAAATACTCCCCGTTGTGTTCACGCGCGGCGATGAATCATTATTCAAAATATTATTTTTTAAATATGTTTGATCTATCAGAATATTGTTTGCTTGAATTCCATAGTTCTAGATCGACGGGAAGTACCTCACAGGTTTTGATCCCCTTGGGAGTGTCGAAATATTCGTTTTTCTGTGAATACAAGGTCATCTTTTTTTATTCAATTTAGAGGTTTGATATTTTCACGACTGTACGAAACCGTAGATTTTAGTATCCAGTTCATACTTCTACTCGATACTTTCACGTGTTCCGGAGATAAAAGGTTTTGACACAGACAGACAGACGAACGGACGGACAATAAAGTGATCTTATAAGTGTTTCGGTTTTTTCTATTGAGGTTCGAAACCCTAAAACATTGACTTTACTGTTCGCTGTCGCCCTGTTGGTCTACTGGTGTAAGAAACAGGCTGTGATCTTGGGGTCCTGGGTTCGATTCTCAGGTCAAATAAAAAGTGTTTCGTATTTTTCGAACATAGCTCGGGTTTGTGGTCATTGATCATCAATCCGTATAAGGCAAGCGAGGTGATTAAGCCTGATTCCATTATAGTAGATATGACTTTATTTTTATGATGGAGGCCTTTGCCCTGCAGAGGGACAGTATATGATAATTTTCTACAATCTCTTCCTGACTTCACTGTTCCTTAATCACTGTGCCCTGATCAGCGGAGGTTGTTGCGTTGCGCAAATGTTTACCCTGCGAGGGCCGGTAAACAATAATTGCCGACAGCCCTATTGGGAACCAATCAAAAACTACTCCCACTACGCTTGGTTTACCGTTTGCCATTCACCTTTGCCGGGTTTGGTTCAATTAAGTGAAGGAAACCTTAAAACTTTTCTTGAATATTAATAAAATCAGAAATAGTAGGTACACGTCTACTATTTATGAATTTAAAACTAAACTATACCTATTGCCAGCAATCTAGTAAATGTGGTGTAATGTATTGTTAGATAAGTCGGAAAATAAGAGAATTATTCACGATATTTTGTAAACTTTTTTACAAAACCGTGCTACAAATTTTTATCATACGCTTAGTTTTTTTGACCATAGACGCTGTATCCATTTTTTTCCCGCTCAATCGAATGACGTTGATATTGTTGTCACTTGTTATTCCGCCGTTTTGTCAGTTGCTCGCCGCAGCATTCTACTTCTTTTTGATCATGTCTTATAGTATATTGAATATTATGTATGTAGTTGTTTACTTAAAAAACAATTATTTATGGTCAATGTGCCGTAGCGTGTCTCTTGATAAGATTTGAAAATAAAAAACAAAACGTTGTGTGCGTCATTCAGCAAGAACTGTTCGAAATACTTTACTTCAAAATATTTTTTTTGTTGGTTGAATTTCTAGATTTCTTTCTAGAAAACATTATGTCAAAATTCAACTTGGTTTGAGTACGTAACACAAGTAAAAGCCTGTACAGGTTATTTTATAATAACTACGAGCAACCAGAAGAACCCAGTTTGTCTAGTGGTTTAAGTACCGGGCAGTAATCTCGGGGTCCTGGGTTCGATTTCCGGGTATGTTTTGAGTTTCTCGGACATAGCTCAGGTTTGTGATCACCAATCCGCCTTTGGCAAGCGCAGTGATTAAGCCTACTCCCATCATAGTAGCGATCATTTGATTTCTATGATGGAGGCCTTGGCCCTGCAGTGGGACAGTTTATAGGCTGATACTAACCAAAGACTACTATTGTATGATACTAACCAGAAAAAAAGAACAAGATAGATCGATTAACTTTTCTGGCTTCTTTTATTCCTAATTCAAAAACGCTTTAGCAATTTTGAAATCAAAAAAGTTCACACCACACAAAGCCGACCGCACGGTTCGTGGATTTTTTTATGATAGATACACACACACTGGCCATACTTTCCCGTCGATTGCTTCCAACACAAAAAGAAAAAAGATTACCACGCGTACACCATCCAATTTATTTCGCCGGTACCCACGCCACGCAACTAGGGTTGCCAGTATCATACCACCTTCCTCCTCATCTTAGAGGGTGTAATTCTCGGTTGCGTTCAAAGCTGTCAATCTGGAGCGGGCGGGTGTTTGCGTAAACACAAGTTAACTCTCTATTCCCGTACCTCCATATTTCGATGGGACACCAGTGTGACTCCACCGTAGAAGGAAGGTGCAGGACCAACGGCTTAACGTGCTTGTCGAGGCACGGGGGTACAAGACCGCCAACTTCCAGACTCCGGGCTGACACTGACAATTTCTTAACAGAAAAACTCAGGTAAAATTTTTGGCCCGACCCGGAGATCGAACCCGGGACTCCAAGCGCAACCGTCGCTTTAATGTACTTAAAATGAAGCAACTGCCGTCTGACCTTTGCAACCCTTTTAACAGGGGAACAAGACCAACTTAATCATGGTTACACATGTCAGAAACTATCCGAAACGTGCAGGTTTCCACACGATGTTTTCCCTCACCGCCGAGCAAATGGTAGAAATACGCACATAGATTTGAAAAATCCAATGCATGCTCGGATTCGAACCATTAATTAAGACAATATACGTCCGCTGCTGGACATAGGCCTCCTCCAATGATCTCCACACAGATCGGTCCTGTGCCGCCCGCATCCAATGGATTCCCGCGACCTTCACCAGATCGTCGGTCCACCTTGTGGGGGGCAGGCCCCGTCGCGTCTGCCACGGCTGCGACTTCCTGTACGTGGAATCCACTCGAGGACCTTTCCGCCCTGCCCATTGACACTTTGGGCTATGTTTGTGACCTTAGTTCTCCTGCCGATCTCATCATTTCTGATACGATCACGCAACAAGACTCCGAGCATAGCCCCTTTCCATTGTTCTCTGGGTGACTTTAAGCCTCCTTAATCGGCACATTGTGAGCGGCCATGTCTCGGTTCCGTATATCATCACTGGAAACACACACGCATTGAAGACTCGTCTTGAGCTACCATCACTCTGTACCATACCACCTTCTTAACATTTATTCCCGGTTCGTCACAATCTGACGCATTGTAGCTTGTAGCCCGGAGTTTCTCCACTTCTCAAGGGGCAAGTCTAGTAATTTATTGCCTAACGTAGATACGGCTGTATTAGCGTAGTCGGTGCGTGCTCCTATACTAGGCTTGCCAGTATGTTTAGCAAAAAGCTAGAGACTAGTTCAGCCGGACATTTGGTTAAACATGCCGAACGCCAAACTCGATAGTATTTTTCAGTAGATATTAGCTTTAATTTGTAGGGGTTATAATAATAAAAATCTATAGGATAAAATTTTTTAGTGTTAGCATGGCCTAATTATCTCTACTTGTCCATGGTGTTAGTATCAGCATGATTGTTGAATGTGGTAGGTTTTAATCATAAACGTTCAATAAACCTTTGCTAGCTAAATTCAATAGCGCGGCAGATACCTAAGTTAATATTAAAGTATTTTTGTATAATAATATTATTATGGTCGAAGCCTGAAATGAAATTATTTAATTTAATTTAAACTGCTGTATAACACTGTTTTAGTTAACAAACATTTAATCAGCCTTTATCATTACAAGTTTACTCCCTTGGACTTGTCATACAGTAAATGAAGTGAAAAATATTATAATTATGATACGATCTAAACAGGTTTGACACCATCTAGTAAACTCACTTTATTCTGATCCTTTTCAACCCTAAACGTGACGCGTTCCGATGGAAAAAAGATAGCGAATGATACACTCGAAGCCTTTTAGTGTTTGTATTACCTTTCTTCCATAGTTTTTACGACTCCCAGTATCCCTATCATCGAGTTTAGTTTTATTGCCCGAATGTGTAATATAAGGCATTATTGTTCTGTTATTTGAAAAACATAAGGAGAGAAAAGATGCTATATTCAGGGAGCAGTAATAAAGTTCGCTCGGATAGTTATTTCGTTTATTCGTATCGAGGCGAGGTTATACTGCACCTATCTGCTGGATCATTAAGTACCAAAATACGTCATAAGAAGATAATTCAATTCCGCAGATTAATAAATATAATAATAAATAAATATTTCATAACATTACATACATTGATCTGACATCGAGACAGGTAGCTCAAGCACTTGTGTTACGGGTATCAGAACCAACAGCGGAATTTATAGCGGTTATTTCGTTTCTTTACTAAATCTATTGGGTGACCTTCTTCATTGAAAATGTTTAAGGCCAGAAAATTGTTTTTGATATAAGATACTCAAAATGTGTGTAGTTCATGTCTCTCTTCTCCTTAAATTTTTATCAACGCTTTCTGCACAATTGAGCTGAATCACTTGGTACCTATTTGAATGCACAGTCTGAGAAATGGATGAATCATTGTAACTATGTAGGTATGTATTAGTGATGCGCCAAATAGTGGTTTCACCGAATAACCTAATACTGAATAATATTCGGTTTAACTTTTACCGAACCGAATATTCGGCTGAATTATTTGGTTCACGATTTCATTGAATTTTCCGCGCTAACAGGTTCCAACAATGTACGGTACATCACAATAATTTTGAAAAACATCGCACAGTTAGGTTATAATGTCATGATAATGTGGTTATCATAGCAGAAATATTGACAGTATTTAAATTCAATCCCATTTATTACAAAAAGGTAGATAATTAAGGTTTCAAATAAATGTTGAATATACCTACTAATAGACAGATAACCTATAGATTCAAAATAAAGTTGATTTGTAGTCTATTTGCCATTTCATCACCTTTATTTAATAAATTTGTAAGTTCTAAGTACACCTAAAAATATAAAAAAATCATACAGAATAACTTTTGTCTTTTAGATCTATTCGAAGTCATGTAGCAAAGAAAATAAAAATACTCAAACCGAATTATTCGGCCATAATACCGAATAATTCGGCCGAATACGACTAGTGGAAATTATGCCGAATATGTCGAATACCGAATTACGAACCCAATATTCGGCGCTTCTCTAGTATGTATGTATTAAGAGCAGGTGGTTCCGAGCGTAACCCTCTCACCAAATGTATGGGGAGAACTAGGTAAGATTAATAATGCCAGTTTCTCAGCAACTGTGTGTCTTAGGGTGGATTCGAACAATCTTATTCCTATACTAAGGGCCTATTTTTTGATCCGTAGTTAAACTAAACTAATGATTTAAAAAAGTGACCAATGGTAAAATATCGCTAAAATGTGTTTTATAAGAAATAGTTAGCTCTAACAATAGTTATATTACAAGGAATTAGTCACTTTGACGAACACGTTACAGTGACTAATGGTACGACAGTCAACAATAGTTAATTTAACCAAAAGGTAACTACGGATCAATAAATCGGCCCTTAATATATGGTAAAGCGCTGTCGTGCTATAATTTTTCCACTCCGAATCCAGCCTTAGTTGCAGGGGTAGCCTATTTAAATAAAAATGTGTCTTTTACCAAAAAACAAATGTGAATATTGCGAATCCTATTGCGAATATTATGAAACACCTAGAAAAGGTAATTAGAATTACTCCAAAATAGGTATGTTATTTTTCATATATTTCATTATGTGATATAGTAAACATATCTGACTTTAGTCTATTATAACTATAACTTAACCGAAAATGTAGCGACTCTGGCGTGCATTTTGACCCCGAAACAAGTTAAGTTTAAATCATAATCATCATCGTCATTATTTCAGCCAATAGACGCCCACTGCTGGACATAGGCCTCCCCCAATGATCTCCACACAGATCGGTCCTGTACCGCCTGCATCCAAGAATTTAATGATAAAGAATAATTATAATAACTACTGGAGAGTCGCCTACGTTGGATACGGTCATGTCCTGCGGAAACCGGACAGCTACGTGGGAAACAAATGTCTGGCCATGGCACCACCGCCGGGTACCCGGCTGAAGGGGTAGACCTAAAAAGGTGTGGCTTGACATCGTAAGGGATGACATGCGTGCTGATAAACTGACCACTACGGATGCACAAGACCGCGCGAAGTGGAGGAGTAGAAGTAGGAAAGCGGACCCCGGGCTCCGAAGCGACAGCTTGGGACGCAACCGGGACAAAACGCTAAGATGATGATGAATAATTATAATAACCTTTGATATGTAGGGACACCAAACAATCAAAATTCAATAAAAAGAGTGATTATTACTAACAATAAAACCGGAATATAAAAAAAGGTTTCCTCGAATGTTACAATCAACACAAAATTTTGCGGAGTGCGAATATAAAGGCGAAGTAACGCCAAGACGAACATAGCATTACAATAAAAAGTTTTACTACCTAAAAATGTTCAAATGTAACCAACCCCATCCTCCACAGGCTCCGGCACCCCATCGCGCCGACTAGCAACCCTCATCCTTAGGGATGTAGGTAGGTATTTAACGAACAAAAATATCGACATCTTAGAAGTTGATGCGCTAATACCCCGCCAATTCGGACGACCCGTTTGAAACAGTGGTAGTGAACGCTGCCTTTTGCGGATTCGATCCCCGCACAGTACAACCAAACAGACATGTTCATGCACACAAACATTTGTGTGCATGAACATGTCTGTTTGGTTGTTTGGTGTGGGTTTTTCCCTATGTATTATAAGTATGTATTTACAAAAGAAAATTATATGTATATAATTTGGAATCCAACTGTTGATTCTGATATTAGTAACACAGGGGCTTGATCTACAGATCAATGTATGTGATGTTGTGTTGTTTCGGTCTTATGACGCTTGTGATGGCACACAAGCGTCATATGACCGAAAAGTGTATCAACGAGACAGGATACCCTCGTTGCTCGTTGGACCAAATTTTAGTTTCAGGACCATGACTGAAAATCCAGCAAGCATGTAACATTTTTGTTCTCTCCGATTTGAAATTGTTGAATTCTCACAATAACACAAGTCCATCCACGTGCACTAACAAGTATATAAACTCATTCAAATATGAACCTCATTGTTCAGCCTTAAATGTCAAGCTGTTTACATTTCATTGTAGGCGACTGTACATAAGCAATTTAGTACTAGAAATCTTACTGCCGCACTTACAGATGTCAATTAAGCTAAGTGTTCAGTAACTCATGGAAAGTATAACGGCGGCACTCAGAGACGTCATTTAAGGTAATGTTCATTAACTTTAGTATCGGTAGTCTTTATGCGTATCAAAGTAAGTGTCAATATATTGTCTTAAGTAGCTAACTAAGATAATCAACGACTCTGAGTGTGGCAGTTAATGTGTATTGCAACAAGTGTCAATCCTTTTTTTAAGTAACCATCAAAGTTAATTTGACGTCTCTGAGTGCGGCAGTATGCCTCTTATTTTATATTTTAATATAAATTTGTTTGTGTTGCTCTGCCAATCGCAAGTACTTTTCCTCGACAAAATCTATCGACGTCACAAAAAAGATTATCGATAAAGGAGCCCCGTCGCTAACCCCATCGCGGCGGTCGGCATCCTTCCCTCTTGTTGACGCTCGCCTGACCTACAAACACGGTTTCGAGGAAGGGTGCTTCGGAAATTCATTAACACAGCCTTACATACCTACCTATATAATTTTATGTTCGCAGACTATCGGATCTTGTCGTTACGAGTGTAGTATGATTTACCTACACACATGAACATTGTCTGGGGTTTTGTTCCACTTATCATATAAACGAGTTAAACAAGCCAAGATATTAAATGAATATACAAATACAATTCATTCAACATCTCATACATTGACTTGATTTGGTACTACTACTTAGTACGACAACGATTAGTGTTATTTATTTATTTATTCAGTCTTGCACCATGCATATAATATTAAAGTTATTCACACAAGAGAGGAATTACAATTACACTTAAATTCTTAAAATCGGTAATTCGTTTGTTGGCTTAAGTATTAAGATATTTAATAAGATACCACAAAATGTCATTAACCTATCACTGGATAAGTTTAAGTCTCATATTAAAACCTGCCTAATGAAGAAAGGTTACTATAGTGTACAAGACTATTTAAATGACAAGGATTCTTGGTCATGTTAATTGATTAATCTTTTGAGTTGTTATTCATAGTAGTCTATTAACTTTCATAATTGTATTTTTTTTCTCTTCTCAATTGAAACTCTGTAACATCATCAATATTTGAAAAGAGTAACTACTGAGTTTCTTGCTGGTGTCTTCTCAGTAGAAATCGACATTCAGAACCAGCGGTAGATATTATGTACCTTTTTTGACATTCATAAGTGTTGTGTGTGGACATAAATTGAATAAAGATTTTTTTATCTTTTATCTTTAAGACTCAAGTGTGCACTACATATTTTTGAATTGCAATCCAGATAAATACTGGTTTATTTAAAACTACTATACTTTGTAATTGTAGTAATTTGTCTTGTGTGAATAAATAAATACATTAAATTACACCCAGATACTATTAGAAAAAAATACTATTAGATGAATGTTATTACTGGACCGACGAATATTTTAAAAGACGTCTTTTATTTAATTCATAGTTTTTGACATATTTTAATTTCAATTTACTTCTGCGATTATCAATTTATACATTATTATTTACTTCTTCAAAACTGATTGATTGATTGATAATTTCTAATTTTACTGTATAATTTAATGAATCAATTGTTATTTGTAATATTGAGATAGATAGATATACTTTATTGCACAAAAAAAAACACAACTTTAAAATCTAGGCATTACAGAAACTTAATTGTACAATTTCGGCGGTCTTATCACTGGAAGCGATTTCTACCAGACAACCTTTAGGCAAAGGACATTTGATAGTAGAGGAACTGATTTTTTGAGATTGAACTGTTTAACAAATTGTTTACCAATATTGGTTGTTTATAACGGTCATTAATATTATGTTAACACCTTTTTTATAATACCAACATTCACATAAAGATATTCATTCATTAATTAATTCACCAAACAAACACAAGTCTTCATCACACAAATGTTTGTCCAGGCTGGGGTTTGAACCCACGACCTTCAGCGTATGGGGTAGGGTCAGTACCAAATTCGTTGTTGGTTCAGTCAATATATTTAAAGCAAACATAATAGACTACCTACCAACTGTTGTATATAATAATAATAATTCTCACAACATCTCATACGTTGACCTGATTCCGTACTAAGTAGCTTAGCACTTGTGTTACAGATATCAGACAACAGAGGAACACAAATATATACTTAAATACATATATTACACCCAGACACCGAACAAACACAAGTGTTCATCGCACGAATGTTTGTCCAGGGTGGGGATCGAACCCACGACCTTTGGCGTAAGAGGCAGGGTCAATACCGATTGCGCCATCCGGTCAGTCGTATATAGCTGACTAGTTACGAGAATTTTTTATAGAATAAGAGGCAGGTGAGCCGACGGATCACCTACTGTGCCTATGGCCTACCCATTATTGTAGTGACTTCAGGTAGAAGTCGACTAGGTAAATGATTCATTATTTTACTCTTCTAGAAGTGTAATCGTAATTTTTAAGTGACGTCCTATGAAATGTTCCAAGAAGATTTTTTTTCGAATAGACAAATTCGTCGGGCCTCGGGTTGATATTTGCTGCGGTTGCTTAGAGAGCTCTAGTGCGATACGATACGATTACGTCGTAACCCCCACAAGCACTACCAGTCTAATAGAGAAGTGATAATATCTGCATATACTGCAGGCAAGCCGAGCTTTGCTTGGACACGTCTAGCAAGAATGACTAGGAATTGGAAATTGGTGACATTACATGTGCTACATATTTTTTTTAATATACCTAGAACCAGCGAAAGCCGCCCCCTTAACAGTCAAAGGTCACAGTCAACAGTCCTATACAAAATCAGATGCGTGTGAACCGGTTTACTTTTTTGTAAAACCATATGGGCGCCCGTGGCACAATTGCAAAACAGCTGTCTGGCAATCATAGGGTATTAACGTCACGTAAGAAATCTTTTTTTGTTCCTTTATGGTAATTTTTTTGATGCGTTCCAAGCAAATGTTGGTTTTTTAGGGTTCCGTACCTCAAAAGGAAAAAAACGGAAGCCTTATAGGATCACTTTGTTGTCCGTCTGTCTGTCTGTCAAGACCATTTACTTCAAGAACGCGTGGACGTATCAAGCTGAAATTCACATGAAATACTCAGGTCTATTGTCCCTTTAAGCTGTGAAAACATCAAACTTCTAAGCCAAGCCAATCAAAAGATACAGCCGATTATGTCGATATTTTCAACAAATTTTCGACACTCGCAAAGGAATCAAAACCTACAGGGTACTTCCCGTAAACTCTGAATCTTGAAATTTGGCATGAAGCATTGTCATATAATCCAAATATAGGAAAAATTGCGAAAATCTCATTTATTTTAGTTATGTAATATAATAAAAATATTTTGATAAAATGAAATGTACGGCGGAACCCTCGGTGCGCGAGTCAGATTCGCACTTGGCCGGTTTTTTTTGTATTGCGATAAATAAGCAGACGAGCGTGCAGCCCACCTGATGGTAAATGGTACCCGCCGCTCGTATATGTTGTATTCTAGTACTTACTTGGCATTGCTGGGGGCCCTGCCGGTTGGGCGAGGCTGGCTTCGGCCGCACCTTCTTGGCGGACAACGGCGGCCGCTTGTCCAGCCCCGCCACCGCCACGGACACCCTCGTGATGCCCGTCAGTAGACCGCTTGATGACGATGATGTGCAATCTGAGGACGAAATGAATAGACAACGTCAACAATAAAGCAGAACAAAGACAACAGCACATCCATCGACCTGACCCCAAAGTAAGTAGCTTTAGTACGTGGGGTGAGAATAAAACGAAAGAACTACTTCATCGTCAGTCCATTTAAGTCCCCACTGCTGGGGTACGGGTTTCCCTCAATCACATGAGGGGTAATTGCCATACTCACCACGCTTGGCAGACGGGTTGGCGAGGGTTTTGATATAAATGCAGAGTTTTCCTTCTCTGGGTGCTGATGATCATGCCAGCAGCTTTACCTTAGTCGCCTTTTACGACACCTCGGTAAGAGTGAAGGTGGCCTATTCTACTCTGCCGGGGACCACACGGCTAGACGAAAGAACTACTAATACATAATAATATCCTCTAACCGATAAGTTAAGACAAGACTGACCTGTGTGGAGAACATTGGGGGAGGCCTATGTCCAGCAGTGGACATCTATTGGCTGAAATGATGATGATGATGATAAGTTGACCTGAAGGTGACGGGTAGGGCACACTAGCTACGCCAATTGATTTAAATTGTTAGCAACTAAGCTGGATATATTTTTAACAATTTCGAACCCGCAGCCCCGCGGAAACTCTTATACTTATACTTATGCTTATACTTAACTTTTGGGTCTGCTTTTGTACTCAAAATTTGAATTACAGATAAAAACGGCCACTTGTGGCGTGAACCTGAGCTTCGAGTTCGAGTAGATCAAAAATTAGTGCACAATTATTACATAAATGGTATAATTGTTTGCTTAGAGACTTCCGCTACGAAAATCTTTAAAATAGATCCGATGGCGGAATGTCGATACTGCTTTAGCGTATTTATCTACTGTGCCTATATCCTGCGTAAGTATCTGATTGTTGAGATTGGTGGCTTTAGCCGAAACCGTTTGGAAGATATTATAAGCTTGTCGTGAATGATACCAAAAGACATAAAATTAAAAGTACTTAATCAATTAAGAATTTTGTAATATTTTATTAATTTGTATCTATATGTATTTGGTACATATACAAATATAATACGCATGAAGAGTGGTTAAAGAATAGAATTCAATTCAAGAATAAAAAACGTTAACTAATCAAATAGTAATTTGAACACATAATTAAGTTCATCTGGTTGCGTTCAACATTTATGTAGACTTGTAGTTGAGGTGAAAGTTCGCTCCAATGTCTGGTAAAAACTGTGTTTGTTCAGCGAGTACAAGCCCCACCCAGCAATGGAAAACGTAAGGTATTGTCCTTAAGTTTGTTAGACCGGTTTGTTGCCGGCCTTTTAGGAAGGTATAGGCTCGTTTCTTGAAGACCTCAATGTCGTACGTAAATACCGCTGCGGGAAGTTGATTCCACAATGAGGAGGTGCGTAGCAAAAAATGACGTGTAAAGCGCACGGTGGTGGACCTCCACTCATCCAGATGGTATGGGTGGATTCCTAGTTTACGGCGTGTATTACGGTGGTAAAATTCAACAGCGGGTATTAACTTAAACAACTCCTCGGAACACTCACCATGGTTAAGGCGGCAAAAGACACATAGAGAGTCAATTAAAGGAGGCTTGGGCAAAACAAATATGGATTACTAGAATGTATATCATGTTAAAATGTGAATAATTAAGCGAATTAGAAATATGAATGTGATGTTTTTAAAAAGATAGACTCTGATATCGATTCAACTTCAATTGTATATCTTCTAATAATATATAGGTACAGATTAGATGTCCTCTAATGTCATCATCATCATTTCAGCCAATAGACGTCCACTGCTGGACATAGGCCTCCCCCAATGTTCTCCACACAGATCGGTCCTGTGCCGCCCGCATCCAATGGATTCCCGCGATCTTCACCAGATCGTCAGTCCTGCCTGCCACGGCTGCGACTTCCTGTACGTGGCCTCCACTCGAGGATCTTTCCGCCCCAACGGCCGTCTGTTCTCCTCGCTATGTGCCCTGCCCATTGCCACTTGAGGCATGCAATCCTTTGGGCTATGTCTGTGACCTTAGTTCTCCTGCGGATCTCATCATTTCTGATACGATCACGCAGGGAGACTCCGAGCATAGCCCTCTCCATTGCTCTCTGGGTGACTTTGAGCCTCCTTAATTGGCACATTGTAAACGGCCACGTTTCGGTTCCATATGTCATCACTCTCTAATGTAGAAACACCTAAAATTCAATATATTATAATTGTTATTTTTGATAAAAAACTAGACATAATACGAGAAACAAACTAGCAAAGGCGTGTTCATTTTATATCAAACATTTTAACAACGCAAAATGTTTGCGATTTACAGTATTGAATTCGCAATAAATCAATATTGCAATTTCAATAAAATCCTCAAACAGTATCCGAGCAAATATGAAGGTTCGTTGTCACTCCCGAAACTGAACGAAAATTATGAATATGCTGTTGCTTTCACGCAACCACTCGTGATTTAAAAACAGTCGATAACTGTTTACCATCCGATGTAAAAATTAAATTATTCGAATCGTGTCGAGAGATATGTTATAAGTATTCGGTTTTCCAGTGAACAGTAATAAAGTGTATTTTAACAACAGATTCTGCTTCTTTTGAATTTTTATTTTATATTCTTGATGTATCGGAAATGTTCGATATCGTATGCTTGTTCAGGTTGAGTAATTAATTACATGTTGTTTCGATGCTTCATTGTCTGTATAGTTTCATAGTTTAACATATTCAGTTTTAATCAAACACATATGACTAAGGCCCAATTCAACCAATCTTTATTCGTGGATAAATCTATGGTATAACGTCAATTTGAAATAGAATGACAGTGCTATACCATAGGTTTAGTATCGGATTAAGGTTGGATTCGACCAATCTTTATCTATTGATAAATCTATAGTACAGGGCAGTTTTATGCAGTGTAAAATAGAAATCCGTTCGACCAACTAATCATCCAACAGTCAACGCCTCATTCCAATGGTAAATCGTTAGATCGCCAATTTTGACAGAGTTAGTAATATCCTAGATAATTAAAAATGGAGTTGTCATTGTCACAGCTGTTATTGACTTTTGGCATTACCTGTAGAACCCTACTTAACAAAAAGATCCCGGTGGCATATCATGAATCACAAAACAATACATATTGTTTTTTGCCGGTTTATAATGACATTCGTTCATTTGATCGTTAAACAGGGTATAGCTATACCGCTTTTGAAAGAACACAATTGAGTTTATTACGAAAATAAAGTAACGAAGTAAATTATCCTGCGGATAGTTATCCTCTTATAACTGTCAAGATGGTCGAAACCGCCCTATGCTTCTCATAAAGTGCTCTTTGTTTTTTGAATGTTAATTAAGTGTTTACTTACAGTGAACTAAAACCTACGTAAAATCTAGAAGCACAATCATATTTTTATGTTTCGAGTATTTTGGACGTCTTAATTTTTCCTTATTTCAAATATTTTCTTTAACATTATTTAAGAAACATTACATATATAAAAATTAAATTGAATGTCTCCTTATCTATTTGCAGTTAACTTAAGTCTCGTTTAAACATTCGCCCGCTCATGTAAAGGTGATGGTGTACCTACTGGGAGTTTTATTTACCGTCTCCCTGCCTGGACCTACTATGTACTACAAGTACAAACATACAGTTTTGATAGACCTTCTCAATACGGTAGTGGAGTGAATTTTTAGACACAAAAAATAATTCTTCCGTACACCCAATCATGGAGTACGGATTGAAAGAGCGTTCGTCGGGAGCTCAAATTTCGTGTTTTCGCAAAATTGATCCTCCACCCAAACAATCTTTACTTTCGTTTAATTCAGCAGTTTTTCTCAGCGAAAAAGGAATGTATAAATTTGTGAAATTCGCCGGGAGTACGTTTTCGAAAGGCTTTGTTTGCGAACCGTCCGGTCTAAATTAAAACCGAACCATGGAAATTAGGGCGGGGAATTATGTTCCAATAACGCTGATGTTGTTATTCGCCGATTGAGTTGAGTGTTTCACTCCCGGTCCGAAATGAAACAATCCTGAAAACAAAAGAGTTGAGGACAAGGAGTGAAATAAATCGTTTAGCGTCGTCTGTTCCATTTTTGTCTTGATAGAAAAAAATAGAGGCTAAACAAAATATAACTCGTTTGAACGCCATCTTTATTATTGAAACACTGTCGAATGCTATCGTTTTTATTTAAAGAAATAGTAGGTATTCATCTGTTAGCGTCATCTCTAAATACATTTACAGGAAGAAAATATTGTTATTAAAACACATATTTACCTTTAACATTGCCTTTTAATCCTGGAAACATCCTTTTTCATCACCATTATTGCTTTACAACAGTAATTTCTTGTCCGTCTTCTCTTTAAGCCTCCCCCACCGAGCCGCCATCTTTTATTTTTTGACATTCCTTTTTCTTAATTACTATTTTTAAACCAAAGCGTCTTTAATCAATAAAATAATTTAGAAAAGATGCAAATTAACACATCATTCTGACATGTTATGAATAATATTTATCTAACGGAAATGGACAATTTTGTCCTAATAAATATTGCACTGACTTTACTTCATGGGACTACACGAATTTACATACTCTACAACGAAGTCTCTTTTTTTATGTCATAGGTGGCAGACGAGCAGACGGATCACCTGATGGTAAGCGATTGCCGCCGCCCATGGACACCCGCGACACCAGTAGAGTCACAAGAGCGCTGACAACCTTTAACCCCCCTTTCCCCAGGATTGCGCCTCCGGTACCCTCACTCACGCAGCGAAACACAGCACAGTGCTATTTCAGCCCAGTTTACTGTGAGGCCGTCGTATCACTCCGGAGCCCATTCATGCAGGAGCGTGGCTCTCCTACGGTAAAAGATTTCCATTTATTCGTCCATATAAATGTCAAGTTCGATATCTATGTCGATCGCACGGATAGGGAACTCTGGCTATTTGATTGACCTGAAGACTGACCGGATGGCGCAATTGGTAGTGACCCTTGCCACTTACACCAAAGGTAGATCCCCACCCTGGACTGTTTATTCGGTGTCTGGGTGTAATATATGTATTTAAGTATATATTTGTGTACCTCTGTTGTCTGATATCTGTAACACAAGTGCTTAAGCTACTTAGTACGGAATCAGGTCAACGTATGAGATGTTGTGAGAATTATTATTATATTATTATTTTAATACTGAAGTCTCAGGTCTCATCTGTCCCACCTACGCCTTTTACTATTCCATAAGCCCCATTATTGATTCTCCAGGCCTGTTCTCTAATGGGACACTCTGTCACGCTCCCCAGCTTGTTTGTATTTCTACGTGTCTATCTTGATACACTGACCGATAGATACTAATGGAACCGGAGAAAAATGATCGGCGATCTCTTTGAGTGAAAGATATATTATCGGGTAATGGACGCAATGCTGGCACTATTACTCACTGTTACAAAGCCTAAATAATGTAAGTCTAGGCTGAGGTTATCTTTTGTTCAAGAGTATTTGCTGAAAGGGCTATGCGAACCAATAGTGTAGGTAAGAATATGTCGATATTATTCTGACAGGACCTTCTCGGCGGACAGCGTCAATTTTAAAAGGAAGTGGAATTGAATTCAGTATGAATTGTCACCGTTATTTTTTTATTGTTTACATCCTAAAAAACCTCATTATAGGTATGCTGAATAGATAATCCAGAATAGAATCTAGAATAGCATGATAGATCAACAGAATAAGCGAAATAAAAACACCTGTTCCATACATTATCGCCGGGTGGAAATTCATTTTTGTATGGAATAGCTTATTTCATCGTCAGCCCATTTAAGTCCTCACTGATGGGACACGGACCTCCCTCAATCACAGAGGGGTAATTGCCATACTCACCACGCTTGGCAAACGGGTTGGCGAGGGTTTTGATATAAATTCAGAGTTTTCCTTCTCTGGGTGCTGATGAGCTTTACCTTAGTCGCCTTTTACGACACCTCGGTAAGAGTGAGGGTGGCCTATTCTAGTCTGCCGGGGACCACACGGCAGACTAGCTTATTTGTTTTCGCTTATTTTGTTAATCTAACATGCTAAATGATCTTTATTCACGATACCTGCTATGTAGTTTTTGGAATGTTAACGATAAAAAATAAAGATGTATATCTGATACCATATAAGCACTTGTGTTACGGATATCAGATAACTGAATTATTTATTTTTTATTAGATCACCTACAAGATTTACGTTGTTTCAATAATTAACAACACATAACAATTATAACCTTTAAGTAAGCAACAATTATTTTTATGTAGTCATATTATATTAAATTCTAGCCTATGTACCTTGACGTTATGTAACTAGACAAATTAATAGAGGTGATGTGTGTTGTACAAACGTGCAAGCGTTGACAAAATAAAGTAGCGTTTTATAAAAGAAAATTCATAAAATCCAAAATACAAGATATATTACTCATCAATAAATATCCTGTCTCATGTTTTATATCACCTTATTTTAAACAACATTTATTTATATAAACAACATTTTAGCCTATTCTCGAACACGAGAGCATTGAAGTCGTATTAGACATTAGTATGGACAAATGTATAATAATGTCGAGTGCACGAAAAGTGATCCTCTCAGGGCCTATTCTCCTGCACTCGACAAAGAAGTCGAATAAGTGATTTCCATTCATTTCATCTATATACTCGTAAATATCGAATTCGATATTTATTTATTTAGTTCACCAACGATTGTTACATTTAATACATGCATAAAAAACATTCTAACTGACATGGTATAATGCACAATCACTTATAGGTAAACAAAACATACAAATGCAGAAAAAAGACTTAACGCTACTTAGGTTACTTAATTAAAAATTAATGCTACTTATGCTATTAAAAAAAAAAAGATAAATAAAAGAGAGGTACGCGAATAGAATCGCACGGGTCAAACAGACCCTAGCAATTCCTTTGCTCTCCACTTGAATTGGGCTAGTGAGAGACTGTGTACATCCACGGATCCACTGATCTGGTTATAAAGACGACCCGTCCTGGAGATGGGCGAATTGGAGCCGTGAACAGTTCGACGGAATGGGCGGCTGATTGGCTGAAGGGGTTTGCGGGGCACCCGACTAGGCACCCTAAATTTGAACTTTTCTACAAGCTGAGGGCAGTCCAGGAGGTTTCTAAGGACTTTGTAGAAGAAGGTTAGGTCGGTCAAGTCCATGCGCTTTTCTATCTATGCAATGTGCACGACAATTGGCCGTCTGATTGGGCGACTGTTGTCGGTCTTCATTTTTTCTCTCACTATCTTCATATTTGCATATTCTATTCAACAATCAATTTTGAGAGAGGTTGATGCTGTGTCATAGCTATAGCTAGTAAGGTAGCTAGAAGCACTCCCGTCAAAGGGCTTCTCTTATCTGAGCAAGGCTCTATTTCTCTGATCTGACCTTACAGCTGAGAGCGCGCGTCCGATCGCTTACGATAATTAAAGCCGGCGTATGACTATGTCCCTTTGGGGATGCGCATTGTACTGTAGCCTATGAGAAGTAGGGTTGTCGAATGTTTCTTGAACGTTTGCCTATATGATTTAGATTACAGTGAAATTCTAAGTTTTTAGATGGCAATTGATTTTATTCCTTAAACCTTTGTAATAAAGTACACTTTTATAGGTTTACCTACAACTCTGTAGTGCTTAGGGTGGATTCATTCAATCTTTATCCAACGATAAATCTATGGTATAGTGCTGTTATATGCAGTGTAAAATAAAAATCCGTTCTACCGACTACTCATCTAACAGTCAACGTCTAATTCCAATGGTAAATCGTTAGGCCGCCAATTTTGATAGCATTAGTAATATCCTAGATAATTCAAAATGGAGTTGTCATTGTCACAGCTGTTATTGACTTTTGACATTACCTGTAGAGCCCTACTTAACAAAAATATCCCGGTGGCATATCATGAATCACAAAACAATACATAATTGTTTTTGGCCAGTTTATAATGTCATTCGTTCATTCACTTGTTAAAAAGGTATAGCTATACGGGCTTTGGAAGAACACAATTGAGTTTATTAAGAAAATAAAGTAACGAAGTAAATTATCCTGCGGATAGTTATCCTCTTATAACTGTCCAGTTGGTCGAATCCGCCCTTAGAAAGTTAAAATAGTTCTGTGTTGGTATACTTTATAAAAGTACAAAGCTTTTCTTTGGCA
This sequence comes from Marasmia exigua, assembly GCA_019059595.1. Taxonomy (NCBI): domain Eukaryota; kingdom Metazoa; phylum Arthropoda; class Insecta; order Lepidoptera; family Crambidae; genus Marasmia; species Marasmia exigua. The sequence goes on along the minus strand of CM032477.1, from coordinate 16,584,495 downwards.
CAGCATAACGCTATATTCCTGTTTTGTTCCTGTATTCCTTACAGCTAAGAGTCCCACAAAGTCCTTTCTATTAATATATTGTTTTTAAACTTTCATGGTCACTAACATTATAACAGGTGCGCGTAGTAAAAGACTGCGATGGTGGGTAGACCGATTTGTCTACCAGTAACAACTTTCCCGCAAAAACTTCAGTTACTCCGTGACCACGGCGCTTGCAAGAGCGCCGAAATATTGGACACTAAAAGATAAGGTACATGGTAGAAATCCCGTAAGTAACTATTCTAATATTCCTTTCTATTGCTTACGGCATATTAATATAAGTATTATTATTTTCTCAGTCAATCCTTGGCAGCCCTGTGCCTAGTCCATTATGAAATGCCGCTATTACTCTTCTAATTACTATGCGGCATTGTTTAGATCTCTTGACGTGATTTGAGACGATGCCTTGTCTATACTTTTTGAACCGCTAGTTTTAGTTACAAACCGCCAGTCGCCACATTTTAGGGGAGAACAAGCGCTGGTGAATTTTGCCGACATTACTATCTTCATATTAGCAGCGTGGTTGTTTTAAGGAGCTGTGTCAGTGGCGCTCTCCCCATTTTAGCGTGTAACTCCCGGTTGCATCCAAAGCTGTCGCTTTGTACCATGATTTGGGGAGTCTGGTAATTACAATGAAGCAACTGCCGTTTGATTACTTCCACGGGGGAACCAGACCAACGGAATCATGGTTACATGTTTCAGAAACCATCCGAATGCAGGCTTCCTTATGATGTTTTCCCTCACTAACAAACTAATCGTATAAATATGCATATAGATTTAAAAAATGCATGCTCAAATTCGAACTATGTCAGTGGCGGCAACATTGGTGTTTATGCGCATTCTAACATATTTTTTTCTGGTTTTAGCTTTTCCTAGCCGTGTGACATGCACGTGTTTGCGGTGCATCATGCAATATTTAGGAGATTGTGCTCGAAGAAGTGTGGACAATTAAGAACGTCTTATTGTGACAGGGAAAGTGGAAGGGAGAAGGCTGTAAGTCCCCAGCGATGATCAGACCAGATGACGAAACAACTCAAGATCCCGATCAGCACCGCTCTACACCGAGCAACGGAACGTAACCGATGGAGACGGCTGGTTAATAGAGTCGGTAGGAGACACTATCCTCAGCAGTGAGGGATATGATCGAAGTGATAGTGTCGCGTGACAGTCGCGAGGTGTTCGCAGAGCACACGCGGCGTGTTCGCTAAAAGACCACGTCCGTGTAGTGCGGAATCTATACAAGTAGCAACCCTATCCGCTCTCTATTGAGACGCCACTATTACTTGTAATAATTACCCTGTCTGTCGCATTGTGCGAGTGCTCGGCGCGTGAGGGCGCCTCTGCATCTCGACAAACCCTTAATTAGAAAGCAGCCGTATTATACAACAATTACCACTGATTGCTTTGATTCCATCAATAGCGATAATGGTGCCTTTTAATTAAATGGAATTGATTGATAACTATAAATATATACACAACCCGTCTGCCAAGCGTGGTGAGTATGGCAATTACCCCTCATGTGATTGAGGGAGGCCCGTGCCCCAGCAGTGGGGACTTAAATGGGCTGATGATGATGATGATGATGATATACACAACAATGTAGGCGTGAGAGAGTTGAATTGGTTCAGGAACGATTTTTTTCCTAAAAGTTTAGGTAATAAGCGAGGGATTGTGAATGTTAAATTCCTTATTCAAAGATGTTAACCCCTCATTTTTCAAAAGTATCCCACGATATACTTTATAATAGGTAATCATGATATGGTCAGCTTCGTATCCTATGTATTGTGAAGATCAAATATATACATTGGTGGATTTTTATGAATAAGACCCAAGGGTCTTGGGTCAAGGGACATCAAGATGTTTCATCATGATTTCAGCTTGACATCAATAGTGTCTAGTATGATCTTAGAAGTCAGACTAGCGAACAGAAAGTGTAACGAAGCTTTATCGAATCTTAAAATTACTCAAACTGCAATTGATAACGGACACCATAAAACGTCTATTATGATGTCCGTTATCAAATGTGGCTCGTCATCCACATCATATTTTCTCCAAAACCACTTAACCAATTATTAATCGTGCGTACAAAAGGACAGCAGATCATACTAATGGACACCAAACCACCGGCCGGAGATTGATATGGGGGCCGAAAATGCGGTGTGGGCCGAACGAGTAGTGTGCCGCATGAACGTTAACAAAGTGCGGGACGAGACAAAGCGCGAGCATCACTGAGCCGGGACCCGAAATCAATATTTGGACTTATCCCCAATTCACTATAGAGCAGTGTTCATAGATAGATAGTTTTAGGCTCAGCTCAGTTTACGACTCGAGACATAAAACTTGAATGATAAGACATTTTTTCTGGGTTTCGTACATCTAGAAAATAAATGAATTCATATTAGGACACAAGTTTTTATGTGATAGGTGGAAGACGACCACATGAATCACCTGGGGTTAAGCGATCGTAACAACGCATTGGAGGTTCTGAACTTATTTTATTTCTAGTATATTATTCATTCATTACTCATTTCATTGATATTAATACACTTTTAAATAGTACAAATTCTGACTCTTGGACGTATCCTAGATGTTTCAATGTTCGGGTTATTATTTTGGAGTGAGCGAACATGTTTTTAGTTTCGTCCTAAACCAAATAAGTCGTCAATAACAAACAGCTATTTTTGTAGATAAATCAGAACTATTTCTTGTTACGACCCATATTTTTCCCCTCAGGGGAAAATTTACCCTATTTTCTTTCCATTACCCCTACGAATAGCGGGAGAGCGATTACTGAAAGTATCTTTAACATAGAGTTGTCAATCGAGACGAATATCGAAAGCAAAATAGAGTATATCGATAAAAGTTTGACTACCTCCGTATATAAGATAAATGTGTTTTCTTCAAACTTTGAGGTTGTGAGATCAAAACCCCCAGGGATCAAACTAGGGCTATTTGTGTTACCTCCGTGGGAGGCTGGGACATTTAAAGCCACAATTACTCTCATCGTCTCAAATAATATTCATGATATTCCGTACTCATTGAGGTAAATAGTTATAGAGGAGCTGCCACGAGCAACAGTCATGTTCCATTTTGAAACGTCAAACTTTATTGTCATTCCGTAGACTAAAAAAAATATCGCAGAACGGACTATGTAACGGACTATTTTTCGAACTGTCAGTGTTGGCAAGCGACTAATTGCAGTGTAGCGCGATCACCACAATTGAATGGAATATACCAGTGATGGGCGTTGTCTCCTCTATAACTATTTACCTCAATGGCTGTAATGTATAAATTAGTTTAAATATGTTTATATTAATTATCAAATCGTTAAACTCGCTATTAACCAGGTACCCGTTTTTTGTTCGATTCGACAGTTGATTTTTATTTATGTGATAGGTGACAGGCGAGCAGATGGATCACCTCATGGTAAGCGATTGCCTTCACCCCTGCACGGGTGTCCTCGCAACACTAATGAAACCACGAAATCGCTGCTTCTCTGTAAACTCCCTTACCCTCGGATTGGGCCTTCGGAACTCTTTGATGAGTACCTAACTGGCGAGTTTCTTGCCGGATCTTCTCGACCAGAAACAACTTCCCGAGGCGGTGGTACAATCGCATTATGTTTATTTATTTCTTAGTTTATTTTATGAATTGGTATAGAATATGTAACTACATGTAAATCATTATTATACTTATAATTAGTTAGAAAAGAAGTTAATTTATGACGATTTTTAAGTGCTGTGTTCAAGCCTATGCAAATAAAGAAACTTTTGACTTTGCCTTTGACCGTCACACAATCGATGTCGTCGAAGTTCAACAACACTACTTCCAAATTCGGCGACACGGCTCCAGGAAATGGATCCCTCCTACGTAAATCAATTATCCTTTTACTTCCTTACATTATTATAAATCAAGAAGTGTTCTGTTTGTTACCTTCTGACGTCAGAGGTACTTAACTTATTTATCTCTTTGGGCACGTGTTAGCTCTTGGTAATGTTGTGTTATGGTAAAGTTGTTGCCAGTTTTTGAATTTTCACTGGAAGTTGTACAAAAATATCTATCCAACCCAGTTCTACCAGTTTTACAACATCGTGGAGCAAACAAGCTGAAAGTTGACAACTCTAAACTCTGGAAATAAATTAAGCTTTTTTACCCATACTAATAGATATATAGACAACCTTAAATGAATATTATGAGCGTGAAACATTTAAAGGTTAATTTAGACTAATTTGATTATAAATAATATATAATGTGGCCGTGTGCTCCCCGGCAGAGTAGAATAGGCCACCCTCACTCTTACCGAGGTGTCGTAAAAGGCGACTAAGGTAAAGCTGCTGGCATGATCATCAGCACCCAGAGAAGGAAAACTCTGCATTTATATCTAAACCCTCCCCAACCCGTCTGCCAAGCGTGGTGAGTATGGCAATTACCCCTCATGTGATTGAGGGAGGCCCGTGCCCCAGCAGTGGGGACTTAAATGGGCTGACGAAGATGACGATGATTTTCTTAAATGTGGTGGCGCTATGTAGCGGGTCATTGCATTCCCTCTAATATGATGGCTGACATATACGTCATACTTGTGAACAGGAGCCCAATTCTCGTGCTCGTGATATTTTGAAAACCTGGCGGATATCACCTGAAAAACATACAAAAAAAATATGTTTTACTGATATATGTCGTAATGAAAATAATTTTCACGTGCACGAGAATTGGGCTCCTGGTGCCACCTTTGAAGACTGGTCTGCTTCGGTTTACCTCATAATATTTATTTTATTATTTCCTTTATTTTATTTCGTGTTACAATTAAACTGTATGGCTTGGTATGATGAAGGCACGATATTGTATGAAAGTTTGGCGATTAAAAAGGGTAACTGGCGAGATTCTTGCCGGATCTTCTCGACCAGAGACACCTTTCTGAGACGGTGCAGTGTTAGAATCGCATTATGTTTTTTTTAGTATATTTTATGTAGGTATTAATCATATATACAAATATTAAATTCATTCAAATGTATGACGATTTGTAAGTGATGTGTACAAGCCTATGCAAATAAAGAATTATTACTACTACTAGAAAAAAGCTACTACAGTGTTAATGACTACTTATCTGATAAAACGTTATATAATTTAATATTGTGACATTATAATAATAATCTTATTTAATTTGACTTATATTGTGACCTGATGATTATAAAGTGCTCAATGTAGCCCACATAATGTAACGTAATCAATTAAATTTAATTTACTAATTCCATAATAATTATCATTGGCTCAGTTTTGCATGCCGTCTTTGGCTAAATATGGCTAACCAATTTACAAATCTTAACAGCTTTTATACCTCCCCATATATTGTAAATAAAGAATTTGTATTTGAGTTTAAGTTTAAATATGTATTATTGTATTTTATTAAATAAGTTGCATGCATGTTAAAGTAACTTTTAATACTATACTCGTATTTTGTTGCTTTTACAAACATAACAGTTTTTACAGAAACAGTTTGTCTGGGATAAGGAGACCAGGAGACCTATGTCACAGGTTTTCTACTTAGTATGGGCTCCTGTCTCCCTTATTGTTGTACCATGTATTAACTTACTTTGTATTTGTTTTTTATGGGAGAAAATAAACGCTTTATTTATTATTAATGGCTTTCCCGGGTCAAAATTTACCAGTGGATCAAAATTCACAAAGGTGCTGGGACGAAATTCAATGATAAAGATAAAGATAAAGATAAAAAAATCTTTATTCAATTTAGGTCCACACAGAACACTTATGAATGTCAAAATAGGTACATAATATCTACCGCTGGTGCGGAATGTCGATTTCTACTGAGAAGACACCAGCAAGAAACTCAGTAGTTACTCTTTTCAAATATTGATGATGTTACAGAGTTTCAATTGAGAATTGAGAAGAGAAAAAAATACAATTATGAAGGTTAATAGACTACTATGAATAACAACTCAAAAGATTAATCAATTAACATGACCAAGAATCCTTATCATTTAAATAGTCTTGTACACTATAGTAACCTTTCTTTATTAGGCAGGTTAGCAATGTGAATTCATACAAAATACGTTGATCAACAACAGCACCAACGCCGACCTTGCGCGACTCAGAGCGGTTTCGAGGAAGGAGTCCGGCCATTGGCTGCAAGCCTACCCGTCGGCCAACGTGGCCACCCTGCTGGACGCAGAAACCCTCAGAGTCACCGTGGGCCACCGTCTGGGTGCTGAGGTTTGTATCCCACACAAATGTCTCTGTGGCACCACTGTTAGCGCACCATGGGGGACCATGGGCTCTCCTGTGTAAAAAGTGCTGGCCGTCTCTTCAGGTATTCCTCATTAAACGATATTATCCGTCGGTCGCTTGCCACCATCAATGTGCCGGCAAGCTTAGAGCCGAACGGCATTTTACGTTATGATGGCAAGAGACCAGACGGAATGTCTCTCATCCCTTGGAAGTGGGACGTGCTCTCGTGTGGGATGCTACCTGCGTCGACACTCTGGCACCGTCTCATTTTCCAGGGACTACGAGAAGTGCCGGAGCTGCGGCTGACGCGGCAGAGAGACTGAAAGCTGCAAAGTATAGGCATCTATCTGGTGCTTACCACTTTGTAGCTTTTGGTGTTGAAACACTGGGCCCGTGGGGTTCCGACGCTCTCTCTTTCTTCTGTGACTTAGCTAAGCGTCTAGTCGAAGGCACGGGAGAGCTGGCAGCTACCTCGCCCAGCGAATTTCCATCGCGGTCCAGCGGGGTAATGCTGCCAGTTTGTTTTAACTTTCCTTTTTATTTACTTTTAGTTTAATTTTATTTCTTAGTTATTGTCTTAATTTTCTTGTGTTTTTGTTCTTTTGTTCAATAAATATTTCTTATTTATTTATTATACATTTCTGATTCTGATTCTGATGGATACACTGCTTTGCACAAAGTTTACAGTCTAATATTATATGAAAGTGTGTGTCTGTCTTCCTGTTTGTTTGACTTTCACGGCAAAATAGAGCGACGGATTGACGTGAGAATAGAGATAGTTGAAGGAATGGAGAGCAACATATACTACTTTGGTCTTTTTCTAACGCAAGCGAAGCTGCGGGCAGGAACTAGTATGAAATAAAAGGATGAATATATTTCATACTCATTGCTAAGTTATTCTGAATTCAAAGCAAGGTTGAAAAAGTTCCAAACAAAGTGAGGGTGGGCCACTAGTTAAATATAAAAAATACACTTACGGGGCCTTTGCTGGTTCCAAGTATTTAGTACCACGTTACTTAATTAATAGTATCCATCTCGTAGACAATTACGCGTAAGTGTGCTCTTCTAATACTCCCTCCGTCAGCGAGGTCCGTCCTCGGGTTTAAGGGCCCGTTAAACTTGTATGAGTTAATGAGGCCCTTCCCTTACACGCGGGTTAGTGAGACCCGATTACAGCGTTTAGGCGAAATGTCTGCTGGAAGTAGCATGGACGAATTGAAGGTTGTTGTGTCTTTTTTTTAATATACATTAAATTCCACGGACACTGATACGGAGCTGGATGCGAGAAGCCATGGATAGATCACAGTGGCGAACAATTGGAGAGGCCTACGTCCTGCAGTGGACTGCGATAGGCTGATGATGATGATGATTAAATTCCACGGACACTGGTACTGTGCTTTTTTTGTGCTTATTTTTTTAAGGTTCACAAATTTTTTACATTTTCTCCGCGATAAAACTGAATTAAATAAAATACAATAGCTTAAGTTTAGGCAGTCATGCATGGTTATTGTTAGTAGGTTGAATTAAGTGTAATTGTAAGTGGGTTTTTTATATCTTTGGGGGTAGGGGCTTGGTTTTCACGTAGTTTATGGGCATCAGTCGAGATGGTTTTGGGGTATGTGGATATTTTATGTTTTGTTTGCAAGTTTGTCCCTAACTGCGTCATCACCCCAGCGGATCTTATTTCTATTTAAATAATAAGTCGGTTGTTTCTATTTAAATATTTAAGGGCTTCCTTTTCTTATCTAAATCTATGTAAACGAAAGCTGACTGATCTATCAACGGAGGGCCTAAACTATAAGAGTTAGAAACTTGAAATTTCGCACAGGGGTTTTTAAGAAAGCATGTGAAATTATCCCCCTAAGAGGATAAAACAGGGGTTCAAATTTGGAATAGAAAATAGTTCATGGCCTGGTTAGTATGGAAAATAGGTCAAGTTCGGGCCTCGACGCCATATTCCAAAAGGAAGAAAAAAAATCGTTTTGACACTTCATGTCATTTCAAAATGATTTAGCGAAGTGTGGCGGACCATTAGTATGACATAAGCATAGAATAATAAATTATTCTATGGACATAAGTAAAAAAATACATTTATGTGAAACAAAAAAAAAACGCCTTCAAAAACCTTGAACTAAAAAGTATAAAATTATATTTTTAAGACGTTATACTCTTCAAATAACATTCCACCATTAAAATAACATTACCACTTCACCCGAGAAGAGATTTTACCGAAGTCGGCGCCCAGTACTATCTTGTATACAATATTCAATTATTCAACAGTGATTACTGTTATAAATTGTTATTTGAAGAGTATTATAAAGTATTGAAAATATTATTTTAAACTTTTAGTTCGTGGTTTTTGAAGGCGGTTTTTTTCGCAGAAAATAAATATTTTTTCATAAGTGAAAGATAGAACAAAAGATGGATGACAGGTAGACACATCATGACTACAGTTGAGCTAAAATAAAAGGCCACATTTGAAGTTTCTCTCATAGAGAGGTGACCTACTAAAAACTCCGATTAAAGTGAATAATCAATATGTACTTAAAACAAACGTGAATCGAATAAAATAATAATCGAAAACAAGTTATCAGTACTTTTATTTCGAGAAACGTGAATCGAAATTATTGAAAAGAAAGAACATAGTAGGTTCTTCGAAATCATAGCGCTTTTTTGTGTGCCATATATATTTTTTCTGTTTGCCAAGTCATAAATGTATTTATACTATTAAATAACAGAATAATACGTTTTATTTTAATCGGAATGTAGTTTTTCACTTATGGTTGAAAATTCCTAAACGAGTAAACATTGCATTTTCGATTGTTTGGGGATCATCCCTAGAGCTTAAAAAGAAAATGGGTTGACAGATATAACATTGTGCCAGCGTTCAAGTCTCTAGGAAAGTAAATTTTTAATAAGTTTATAAATAGTTTAACAAAGAAAGTAAAACGTGAAATTATCTTTTTTGTCTTTATTGCAATAAATAAATGCGAAAATAATTTTAAAAAGTTAAGAAATTGTGCTATTTTAACATTGAAAGATGGATAAATGCAATGCCCGTTTTTACAAGGTTACGTTGTCGAATTTTGATGAAGTGTCAAATGTGACTTATTATTTTATCCCAACTATAGTGCTGTGCAATACCAACAGTTTGTGGAACGTAGCTGTATGTAAAACGAAAGACTCGTGGCAGACGATAGACTCTGTCTCGAGAATAACTGTTACTTCCCTTTAAACCTACTGACCATTTTAAATAACGTAACTGTCACAGACCGTTAATTATTAATGCATGATATGCTCTACAGTCTGCCAGGAGTCTTTGCGTTGAGTATACACGTTTTGACTGCTTCGGTGGCGCAGTGGTTAGTGGGTCGCACTGTAAAGATACGGCTGCGCAAGAGGGCCCGGGTTCGATCCCCGGGTCGGGCCAAAAATTTGTACCTATATTTTCGGTAAGAAATTCTTAGTGTCAGTCTGGAAGTTGGCGGTACGTTAAGCCGTTGGTTCGGCGCCCGATCCCTCTCCGGTCGTATCACGCTGGTGTCCATCGGAATATGAGGGTAAGGGAATAGAGAGTGTACTTGTGTTTGCGCTCACACTTGAGCACTATAATATATCCTGCGTACGTGGCTGATCGTTGAGATTTTCCGCCGTAGCCGTAATCGGTTGGACGATATTACAGACGTCAGCCTGCATTATTCCCAGGTTATCTGTGGTCGGTGCAATATGTTTTCTTCTTCCATACGTCCCTGTCATTCGTTATCAAATTGTATTATTTTTATTTTTCCTTGATTAAGTAACCTAGTTTTTATCCGGACCCCGCAACAGCAACAAGCGCCACAATTCCTCATTTTTGCCCACGGCCAGACTCGTCGCAGCGAGAATTCATTTCACAATATTGCACAGCATGTTATTTACTTAATTACATTTTCTTGCACAAAGAGGTGAACAGAAACAAGAATGGCATTTTGCTATCAAGCACGGGAGATTTATTCATAATTTATTCGTACTACGTACGATAAAAAATTTGCATTTTATAAAGCGAAACGCGTTCCTGAGAACATTAAAATAGCTTTTATGATACTTCAGTGTCTATTTGCCACCGTCTTATAGTTATTATTATTTTATAAAGGGATGATAGTAATTACGCTCGAAATATTTAAACTTTATTAGGTACGGCCAGCATCATGCTGGCAGCATCATTTTTGCTGATGATACCTCGTTGATTTTTAACGTTGACCGTCGAAAAGATACGTTTGACGACGTAAATGACACCCTCTCACAAGTGCTACATTGGTTTACAACTAACAACTTGCTTTTAAATGCCAAGAAAACCAAATGTGTAAAATTCACTATGCCCAATGTAAAGCAGGTCAACACTAACGTCGTTATGAATAATGAACATATTGAAGTTATTAATTCGACAATTTTCTTAGGTATTACACTGGATGCCAAACTTCAATGGAATCCACACTTGGCAGCCTTGGCGGGAAGACTTAGTTCCGCCGCATATGCGGTTAAGAAGATCAGACATCTGACTGATATTGAAACCGCGAGACTGGTTTATTTTAGTTATTTTCATAGTATAATGTCATATGGTCTTTTGTTGTGGGGGTCGGCGGCTGAGATACATACTATTTTTGTATTGCAGAAGAGGGCCATCCGCTCCATATATAATACTATCGATAGTATCGATTAATTCGATTTTGATTTATGGTCGATATAATCGATTATACACGCTTAAATTGACGATAATATCGATTAAATCGATACTGGAATTGAGCCGATGCTATCGATTATAATCGATCAATCTGCAATTATTTCTAGATATAATCGTCATTTATACAGGATGTATCTATGAACATTTACATCCCTTTAACCACGTGTTCTACTTACCATTATGAACAACATTTGTTCTATCACTTTTGGAAATTCACATGAAAATATATCAACTATTCATACAAAGGCGGTCAAATGATTTGGTCATTTTGTATGGGGAAATTTTTAATGAATTCCGAAATAGATGAACATATGTTGTTCAGAATGGTTGGTAGAACACGTGGTTAGAGGGATGTAAATGTTCACATTTTCATTATAAGATAATTTAGTTATTATAACATTTAATATTACGAGTACATTGTACAATAATAGGAAAGTGGTCTTATGAATAAACGTTTTTATTGTCAATAGTTATTACAAATTAAATTAATAAATTTGAGCTTAAATCACCCCGTTTGAGAAACCATAGTAATTATTAATTATCTATACATTATTAATTATTATTTGTATTTTTAATTATTCTTTATGTTACGTAATATTATTATTATATTAGTATGTATATTTCTGCCATTTTCAATTTCATTTATGAAACAGCATTGCACTGCCGGCTCCCATTACGTATACGGTTATTTCTTTCCTCTATCTCACGGTTATCTGGAAGAAATTGCTACAAGCTATAAGACCGCCTTATTGTACTGTCTTTTGCTGTTGTATCATACCTATATTTTTTTTTGGTCAAAAATGAATATATATATTTTTAAATAATACAAATTAATATTTTCACAACATCACAGACATCTGACTTCGAGATACTTAGATAGCTTAAGCACCAGTGTTGCGGATATCAGAAACAACAGTGGGATTACAAATTTATATATTTAATACTTTTTGTATAAACTTTTCTATAAACATACTTATAATACATAGAAGTTCAGTTCAGTCCATGTTCATGCACACAATTGTTTGCACTGTGCGGGGATCGAACCCGCAACCCTTGGACCACAGGCAGCGTTCACTACCACTGTTCCAAACGGGTCGTCAAAAAGAATATGTATCTATCTAATATTTCCCGTACATTATCGCTTCACGTGTCAACTTGGAGGGTCGACCTAAACAACATTATAAATAAACCCTCAGGGCGATCCGGTCGAAATTCTAAACGCCTCGGCCGTCGAGTGTTTTCCTAAAGAAGATATTTAGGGTTCCGTGACTTCATACACAAAAAAATTTGGAAGGCTTAGTCCTAATAATATCATAATATGCTCCAACCGATAGTGCGCAAACAAAAGTGCACTCTCTATTCTTTGCCCTCATATTCCGATGGGACACCAGTGTGACACGACCGGAGAGAGAGCGGGTGCAGGACCAACGTCTTAACGTGCTTTCCGAGGACCGGGGGTACAAGACTGCCATCTTCCAGACTCCGGGCTGACACTAAGAATTTTTAATAGAAAAACTCAGGTACAAATTTTGGCTCGACCCAGGGATCGAACCTGGGACCCCAAGCGCAGCCGTCGCTTTAAAGTGCAACGCACTACCCACTGCGCCAACGAGGCAGTCAAATATAAGCTTTTCAAACTACCGTGGAGGACGCACTGTTCGAAGACTTTCGACTTGAGACTTTGAGGGATGCCTCAAAGTCTCAAGTCGAAAATCTTCGAACAGTGCGTCCTCCCGGTCATGACTTACGGTGGCGAGACGTGGACACTCACGGCTGGACTAGTCCAGTGGTTCAAAGTCGCTCAAAGAGCTATGGAAAGGGCTATGCTTGGGGTATCTTTGAAGGACCGCATCAGAAATGATGTAATCGGACAGAGAACCGGAGTCACCGAAATAGCCCACCGAATTAGCAAACTGAAGTGGCAGTGGGCTGGTCACATTAGCCGCAGAACTAACAGCCGTTGGAGCCGAAAAGTCCTTGAGTGGAGACCGCGACTCGGTAAGCGTAGTGTTGGACGCCCTGCGACAAGATGGGATGGTGACATTCGAAGGGTGGCTTATGTGGACTGAATGAGAGTGGCCGAAAATATTGTGAGTGTTTAAATATTGAAGTTTGGTATTTTTGTTTTAGATTGTTATTATTGAACCTATTTGATACTTTCTTGACATTTATGTATATAATTTGGTATTCTACTGTTGTATTATTGACTCATTCTAACTTTGACATGATGACTTTTTGGACAATATATTTTTTAATGTTTTGTGTGCGTTAAATTGTATAATTATTGACATTATTTCCATATTTTTTCCATATTTGTGATTATTATTATATGTTGTATTGACTCTCTGATTAATTGATTTGAATATTTGATGTAATTAATTTTTTTTCCTTTTGTTTTCTTTTTAAAATAAATTCTCTTGTGTGCGCTTTGGAGTAATTTAGGGCCGAATGCACCAACGGTAATTACACTTTATCCGTGCTATTGGTGCTTGCTTGGTTAAAGATAAGATAAGATAAGATAAGATAAGAAACAATTTATTGACCACAACACACTATACACAGAACAAAATAGTAAAAAAAGGTACAGAGACAAAAGATGCGGCCAATAAGGCCCAGCCTCAGCATAATAAAGATATTAATAGAATAAAGTACTAGAACTAGTGACTAAGTAGTTTTTTTTTTGGTATTATTATTTTCATTTCATTTCGTTTTTTTATCTTTTCTTTTGTTAATTGCATTATTACTGTTAATTTTGATAAGAGATATATTTTATTGCTTAGTTTTATGATGCTACCATTTTGTTTTTTCTAAGCGTTTTTGTCATTTACGCATGCTGTGGTTTACGTGTAATTGTAAGTGAAGTTAGCCAGAAGCAACCTTTGTTAAATGTATCTATTGCAAATTGCTATAACTTATGTTGGTAGCCCTGTAATTAAATAAATAAAGCATGATTACCGTGGTTTGAAAAGTTGGTGAACGTGACTCTTAGTGTTTAGTTACATGCTTATTAGTTTCAAGCCTCCTAAAACCGGACACCACATACTATAAAACAGCTACAGAACTCCAGCACGTACCGAACTCGCCCCCGGCAAGTTTCATTCCAATAACGTAGACAAACACCGGCCGTGGTCGGATTCATTAATTAAAATGTGGCGGCCTCCTCAAAAAGTTGGGGAATAAACGCTGCCCAGAGTGGATGTAAACCGACAACTCGTAAGTGCCCTAAATAAATTCTGTAGATAAACATTGTCTCTCCACCCGCGCCCTGTAATAAGAGTTATAATAACAAACTCCTCTTTATTTAATGGCGACTTAACCTCTTCTGTGAGGTTAAAGTCCTCCATTGTTGAATGGGATTTGGTAAGTTGGTTCAATAAAAAGTTTGTTTTTGGTTTTCGTAGAATCGGATGTGGAATTATCCACAACCGATTCTACGAAACCTATTAAGGTTATAGCTAAGGTTCGTCAGTGATCATTATTGTATTTACTTATGTTACTGAATAACTTTGTCAAAGAAATGTGAAACATTGAAACCATCTTATGTTTAGGTATACAAAGGTGCAAAATATTATAAGTATGAAAAGTTGTAAAAACTACCTGATCATCATCATCAGCCTATCGCAGTCCACTGCTGGACGTAGGCTTCTCCAATTGATCGCCACTGTGATTTATCCATGGCTTCTCGCATCCAGCTCTTGCCAGCCATCCTGCGCAGATCGTCCCCCCACCTAGCCAGAGGGCGCCCTACATTACGTTAGTCATGACGCGGTCTCCACTCTAGAACTCGTTTACCCCATCGGTTGTCGGTTTTGCGGCTAATATGGCCAGCCCACTGCCACTTAAGCTTGCTTATCCGGTGAGCAATGTCGATGACTTTGGTTCTCTGCCGGATCACCTCGTTCCGGATTCGAGCTCGGAGAGAGACGCCGAGCATTGCTCGTTCCATAGCCCGCCTACCTATACTACCTATTGTAATTTAATTTCCAACGTTGCTTAAGAATTTAGTATAATATCCTGTATCCCTATAATTTAGGAAATCCTGTAACCAGGATTTTAGGAATTAACGAATGTATATGCCCTCAGATTCAAAGCATCAAATAATTTGAAATACTATTGAACTATACAATATTTCTATATGATAGAAGTTGTTTGGAATTGTGCAAAAAATAGTGGTTGATAATATTACTATCGTATGTAACTAAATATACACCACATCCTATACGATTCCGGTCATAGGATTGTCACTAATTTTAGAATATGTGTGAGCTTCAAAGTCCACATACACGGACTTTGAACTTTAGCTTGAAAACGGGGATCCCAGCGGTAGCCACACACGACCGTTGCTGCGGGTAACCTGTCAGGGATTTCTTTGATAAATAATTTAATTTCAAAAGGCACCCTCTAATTGAAATGGGAAAACAAGAAATAAGAGACTAAAGACAATAACAAAAATTGGTGGGATAACAGGGGATATAATTTATTGTGTTGACTCGGAAGCAAGACTAAAGCTTGTGGCGCAGAGTAGACATCATACATTTTTAGTTAGTGTTTATTGTATGACTAGTGATCCCGGCTTCGCATGGATGCAATTTTATACATGTATGTATTAATAAACCCTCATTTAGATCTATTAAAAAAAACGCATCAAAATCGATAGCGTATACTATGTAGTAAAGAGACTTGATTCTTTTTCTTCATCTTAGCGTGTATTTCCCGGTTGCATCCAAAGCGGTCGCTTTAGAGCCCAGGGTACGCATGGATAATGATTTAGGGTTCGGGGAGTCTAGTAATTACAATGAAGCGATTGCCGGCCGTTGAGGCGGAAAGGTCCTCGAGTAGAGGCCACATACAGGAAGTCGAGGCCGTGGCAGACCCCCCACAAGGTGGACCGACGATCTGGTGAAGGTTGCGGGAATCTATTGGATGCGGGCGGCACAAGACTGATCTATGTGGAGAACATTGGGGGAGGCCTATGTTCAGCAGTGGACGTCTACTGGCTGAAATGATGATGATGATGACTGCCTGCTTCGCAACCCTTTAACAGAGGAATCAGAAAAACCGAATCATGGTTACACGTTTCAGAAACTATCCGTAATTACTGAGTGTCTTCTTCTTAGTAGAAATCGACTTTCCGATCCAGCGGTAGATGATAATAATAAGACATATTATGTGTACCTATTTTGACATTCATAAGTATTCTGTATGGACCTTTAATGAATAAAGATTTTTTATCTTTATTAAATTTTTTTATGATATAGGTGGCAGACGAGCATACGGATCACCTGATGGTAAGCGATTACCGCCGCCCATGGACGCGTGCAACACCAGTAGTGTCACAAGTGCGCTGCTTACCTTTTCCTCTGAATTTAAAATGTGCAGGTTTCCTCACGATGTTTTTTTTCACCACCAAGCTGAAGGTAGAAATATGAACATAGATTTGAAAAAAATTCAGAGGTGCATGCTTGCATTTTAACCCGGACCCTCCGTATGGAACCACTGAGCTATCATCACTCGCCCAGTGAAAAGATTAATTTACAAATGTTTTAATCTACCATTTCCATTTTTCTTAAAATTTTCCTGCTCTTATAATTTTGGCACCCAACGCGGGGCTTCCTTATCAACCTTCATGTTTCTATTAAAATTCTGGCGCCCAACTTGGGGCTTAAAGCAATTTGAGTTTTTTATTCTCACAATGAATTAAACAACACACTGTAATATACCAATCTATATATCCACAGTAACTCTGGTCGTTTCTATACAGTACGTCATATTTAGTAGTTGGAAATCCAAACCGAGCGAAGCTCTGAGGCACGCTCGGGTTCACTTCAATATAGCTTACACACCTCACTTCACTTACTAAGAGGCACACATTCGCCTCTGTGTAGAGTACACTTTGCATCTTGTGTACCGACTTAGTAATCCATTTCGCTCAAAATAGAATATGCCACTGCAATCTTTGTACTGCTTTGAGTGAAGCTGTAGCCAACCGAATCAAACTCGATACAAACCAAAATACACACTTAGATATTTAATAACTTCTAACAGACTAATTTAATTTGAAGTAAGAGAGAAGGGACTATGTCATACATATTTGAGTTCGTTAAGTAAATAATGCACTTAAAATTTTTTCGACAGTCTTCGGGTGGGACTCGAACCCACGATCTTTTGCTAACCGAGCGAACTGTTTTACCGACTAAGCTCCCGAAGACCTTGGTATGTCGACGAATTTTGTAAGTGCTTCGCTGTGTGTGTATACAAATAGCCAGTGGAAATATTGTTACAAATATTTTACCACCAGTTAAGATGAAACTGCTTAAGAAAAATTATGTGCATTATTTACTTAAGAATAAATTGCAAAACATTTCTATATCCAAAAAAACATATATGAGTTCGGTTTGTAGAACTCCGTACCTAAAACCTCCGTACCTGCCTAATTATTAGAACTCATTATTTTGTTTATCCTTTGTTTTGTTTTTATTTTCTGGATCTATTTTGTTTTTCTTTTTGCTTGTTTGTTTTTTTTTTAACTAATGTTGTACTCGTATGTAGTGTTTAATTGTCCAAAATAATAAATTTTTCTTTCTTTCTTTCTTTCTTCTTTCTAAAAAGAAAACGGAACACTAATAAGATCCCCTTTATTAAGAGAACACGTAATCATATAGGTAAAGTTAAAATTTTAACCGTATACCCATACTCAAGTCCAGGATCCCCTAAAGTTATTAAATAATCAAATTTAACAGTTTCGTTATAAATAAGGTGGCCGTACCTTGGCGCGGCCGTCTTTTCAGTAAAAATATTCCAATACCCAATCTTAAGTTTCAAAACCTAAATGGTAGATCGGAGACTCCCCTTATCACCATGGATCCGTTAGCACAGGATGATTAAGTACTGTTATTCTCCAGAGACTACGAGTATTGCATAATATTGACTGACCAGATGGCGCAATTGGTAGTGACCCCGCCTCTTACGCCAAAGGTCGTGGGTTCGATCCCCACCCTGGACAAACATTCGTGCGATGAACACTTGTGTTTATTCAGTGTCTGGGTGTAATATATGTATTTACGTATATATTTGTGTTCCTCTGTTGTCTGATATCTGTAACACAAGTGCTTAAGCTATTTAGTACGGAATCAGGTCAACGTATGAGATGTTGTGAGAATTATTGTTATTATTAATATGTATCGTATTATACTTCACAAATATCTTATTGTAACTAAAGAGGTATATAAATAAATAAATAATAAATAAATATTTCACAGCATCACATACATTGATCTGACTCCGAGATAGGTAGCTCAAGCACCTGTGTAACGGATACTAGAGTCAACAGTGGGATTACAAATATATACATATAATACTTTTCTTTTGTAAATACATACTTATAATACATACATAGCACCCAGACCAATACAAACACATATGTTTGCACTGTGCGGGGATCGAACCCGCAACCCTTGCACCAGAGGCAGCGTTCACTACCACTGTTCCAAACGGGTCGTCAATAGGTTATAGGGTATATATAGGTTACTACATATATAGTTAAATGCATGCACCGCCTATAGGGAATAAGATCCAGTGAACACAGATGCCCCGGGGCGCATTCCCACTGCAGATATCAAATAAACTGGAGCCTCGACTCGACACACCTATGCTCTAAATCCCGCAGTTGTTATTCTACAATACACCATTCGCCAGTAAAGATAGATTTAATATTACATGCCGTCGTGCTCGCCAGATTGGTTAGCTGGAACTTGGCTTTGACACGCGACCACATTTCTAGATTAGTTGTTTTTTTCTTTCTTTTTTATAGTAGGTACAAACAGCCTAAATGTGACCTACAAGAATCGGAGGCAGGATTGGCGTGTATTTGCACAAGACCGGGACAAATGGCAACATTTTGTCTAGGAAAAAGTGATATTATCTGGTACTCTGCACTCATCCAATAAAAATAACGTCTGAATAAAATGTAACTAAATTAAGTCGGTTAAATATTAGGCCACGTTTTCATTCCGAGCTGGTGCTTCGGAAGCTAGGGTTAGATAGATAGGAAGGTATTATTTACTGCACAAAAACAAAATGAAAGTATGATACAACAACAACAGACAATACAATAAGGCGGTCTTATAGCTTGTAGCGATTTCTTCCAAACGATAGCCTTTGGGTTCGTTTCTGTTACACCTCCACCACTCACCACTTCCTGTTTGGTCACAAAGAGATGCGGCATCATATGGCAAATCTTCCACACTGCTCGTCATCAGATAGACTTGAGACCCACCAAGCACAATCGAAGCTTAAATAGGTACTTTGGGACGTCTTCGGGTAGTCTGGTTTGGAAATATAAAAATTATAACAACCTGACAGTTCGAGTTTCAGAGCGCAAGGCTTCTATTTCACCGCAGAGTTTTGACTCTAGCGGGTATTCCTCATTTCTTTTCACTTGGAGCTAGGGTTGCCACCTTTTTTTGCAGATAAAGTACATTCGGTAGGTAAAGAAAAAAAGTACGTAGTATCAAAATAAAGTAAAATTTATTTTTCTTTATCATTACGTTTAAAACATATTTTAATATTACTTTTTGCTGTTTGTTGCGTCCAGAAATTGTTAAAAGAATCAGTTATGCGGCGTTTTCTGCAACATGTTTATCACCAATCGTTTAATCACCAATTTCATTTAAGAAAATAAATAAATTTCATTTTTCAAACGTACATTTTTCAAAATTCTAATGCAATCATGCGATATAAAGTATTTTCGCATACTTAATTTTTCTCATAAAGTATATAGTATAATCACCTGAAATAACGTACAAATACTTTATTATAAAGTACGGGTGGCAACCCTACTTGGAGCCAGCAAGCACTTTTTGGACTTTACACAGAAACCTCGGGCCATGATCCACGCGTACGACGATGTGAATATTTTACCCATATCAAACTACAGCCACTTCGTGCGGTATCAAACTGGCTGCAATCTGTCCCTAGCGATTCTTTATCACTAACATCTCTGTTGAGGCAAATGTAATCTTCCTCAAGCATTAACTTCCTCCAGGCTCCATGCTTGAGTGAATCAATCTGGGCGCAAATATGAATAATTTTCAAAACCAATGATTGCAGATCGAGTAAACAATTTCACGATCTCGGGTTCGCATTTGAACTCAAGTTGTCTCACTTCTATATAGTATAAACCCATTAATATTATCAAACACTTTCGAAGCCTACACAGGTACTCGTATACCTCTAGTTAGGCGTCGCCGTACTCGCAAAAAATAAGAGTATAAATAATTTTCAAATATCAATAACAGTGAAGCGAAACTATTCCACGATCCCAAAAGTCCGCACAAACTTAAGTGATTCAGTGTCACTGCTATTTACCCATTAGTATCAGGAAACACTATCGAGTGGTACACAGGTACCTCGGGCTAGGCGGCGTCGCCCCCAGCGAATCGGCCCGAGCGCAAATATGAGTGATTTTCCCATCTCCGCGTTTATTCGCTCTTTGTGACCCGGAGACAACGAGTGACGGGTCGTAAACGCCTTAGATGGCGCGTGTTTTGGCTTGAATTATGTGACAGGACGCCCTGTTGGTCTAGTGGTTTAAGGACCGGGCCGTGATCTCGGGGTCCTGGGTTCGATTCCTGGGTCGAGCAAAAAGTGTGTTTCGATACATAGGTCGGGTTTGTGATCACCAATCCGCATCTGGCAAGCGTGGTGATTAAGCCTAATCCTATGATAGTAGCGATGACTTGACTTCTATGATGGAGGCCTTTGCCTTGCAGTGGGACAGTTATAGGCTGATACTTAGTACTTTTTTATGTGACATATCATTATCATCGTCAGCCCATTTAAGTCCCCACTGCTGGGGCACGGGCCTCCCTCAATCACATAAGGGGTGAATGCCATACTCACCACGCTTGGCAGACGGGTTGGCGAGGGTTTTGATATAAATGCAGAGTTTTCCTTCTCTGGGTTCTGATGATCATGCTAGCAGCTTTACTTTAGTCGCCCTTTACGACACCTCGGTAAGAGTGAGGGTGGCCTATTCTACTCTGCCGGAGGCCACACGGCAACGGCAATATGTGACATATGATATTGATAAAGATATGTTCTTATGATGATTGTAGAAATATCTGCAACTTACAGGCGGCTTATTTGTGGTTAATTGATGTTACTCACACCCCTCCTCATTTTAGCGTGTAGTTCCCGGTTACCAAGGGTACGCTTAGACCTGTACCCTTACCATTTTTTTTTTTTTTTTTTTTTTTTATAGAAAGGCCAATCAGGATGACCTCACTCCGCCTGATGGTAAGCGGCCGTGAAATCCAAAAATGAGGCTGACAGGCACAGAAGAACTAACAAAGTACCCATTGTGTCTGCCATCCATAAGTTTGAAAAACTGTTCTCGCTATCGAAAACTATCGCTTTGTCCCTTTCGTTGTGGTGCACGTGATAGAGACTTTTGGATAGCGAGGATAGTATCTCAAACTTATGGTAAGGTCTTTGATTCAGGATTTGGGGAGCCTGGTAATTACAACGAAGCGACTGCCGCCTGACCTTCGCAAGCCTTTTATCAGGGGAACCAGACCAACTGAATCATGGTTATATGTTACATCAACTGTCCGAAACGTGCAGGTTTCCTCACGGTGATTTCTCTCACCCTCAAAGCTAATGGTAGAAATTGATGTTAACTCATAATATGACATCAATAGATCTTTGGCTACGTACAAAGCATATCACATACAGTCTTGATAAGCTAGTTTATGGCAGGGTGGATGAAAAGACAAGACCGACCACCAACCGCTGGCCTTCTCTGTGTGAACGGTAGAGTGCTCACTATAGTCGAAGCACTCATACAAGCTGACGATAGAAAGGCGTGGAAACATCTCGTCAACTCCAACTGACCAACAAAGCATTTTAGAACGAGCAGAGATATATAGATAGATATATGCAATGTAACAATTACTCCGAAATCCATTATTATTGTATTCAAAATTATTCATTTCTGACATTGTTTTTACTTCCATTAATTTATCATTCAAAATTCATATGACATTATTATATTCCCATTATTTTTGTAACTTATGCAAGATGTGGTTATCTCTAATTGTAAGTGCAGTTAAAATTATTAATTCTATGTCACTGTGATAATAATTATGTATTGCTGTTTCTTATGTTGATAATCCAATAAATAAATAAATAAATATACTTTATTGCACAAAAAAAGAACTTTAAATAAACTAGGCATTACAGAAACTTAAATGTACAATTTTGGCTGTCTTATCGCTGGAAGCATATTCTACCAGACAACCTTCAGGCAAAGGCCATATGATATTAGAGCAGCTTTTAGTAATGAAAAACGCGACTAAGAAGAGTTGTCACTCACCAAGTGTGATAAATATTTTAACAGTACAAACATACATATGTGTAATGCATATACGAGTAAAACAAAACTATAGACAGAAACTCAAAATCCGGAAGTGGCGCTTTATATTTGGATCGAATTCATAGTAGAGTTTCTTCATTGCATAAAACAAAATAAAAGATCTGGCTCACAAAAACAGAGTACACAATAAGGCAAGAATAATAATAACAATATAATATCCTTATAAAACCTGTGGTGTATTGAATATAAGTACAACATTAGCGAAGCTTCGTTGTCTGAAGTTTGGGTACAGTCGAACCCCAACCCTGCCCGGGGCTAATACGATGTTATCTAAGCTCTTACCGCCAATAATATGAGTGAGCGAGAATCTATTCATTGTTTTGTGAAACTGTTACAAGTACTGGTACTCAAGGCTGATATAAAAAATGAATTAATAAGTAAATAAATATTTCACAACATCACATACATTGATCTGACTACGAGATAGGTAGCTCAAGCACCTGTGTTACGGATATCAGAATCAACAATGGGATTACAAATATATACTTACATATAATACTTATCTTTTGTAAATACATACTTATAATACATAGAAAACACCCAGACCAATACAAACAGACATGTTCAAGCACACAAATGTTTGTTCTGTGCGGGGATCGAACCCGCAACCCTTGGACCAAAGGCAGCTTTCACTACCACCGACCAAACGGGTCGTCTAATGTACGTATATTACAGTATAGCCGCAAAAATAAATTCCAGTACCCTCTATAACACAAATCCACTGCTAAGATTAGATTCATTTCACAGAACAAACATTTGTGTGCTTGAACATGTCTGTTTGTATTGGTCTGGGTGTTTTCTATGTATTATAAGTATGTATTTACAAAAGATAATTATTATATTTAAGTATATATTTGTAATCCCATTGTTGATTCTGATATCCGTAACACAGGTGCTTGAGCTACCTTTCTCGTAGTTAGATCAATGAATGTGATGTTGTGAAATATTTATTTATTCATTTTTTATATCAGCGTCGAGTACCAGTATTATACAGAATTTATTTTTGCGGCTATACTGTATTATACGTATACATCTAGACGTCATTAAATTTAAATATTTGTTGAGATAATGATTCTGAACGTGTAACCGCGATCCAGTTGGTCTGGTTTTCTAAGGGTTGCGAATGTTAGACGGCAGTCGCTTCATTGTAACTACCAGACTTCCCGAGTCCGAGCGTACCCCGTGCCCCAAAACAATAGATTTGGACGCAATTGCCAATTGCATGCTAAGACGCGCTAGCTAAGGTAAGGATACAGACGTCATTAAGAAGAGAGAAAGAAAAAAAAATTAAGATTAGGATATTCTAGATAGGCTCGTCTCTTTAAAAGATAGTGTTTTTAACGTAACACAAACATTGGTAACGATTAACGTCCTGGAAGATATTTTTCACCTTATTAAGGTCTTAAGTTATTACCTTACTAAAGTTCAAACCATCTCGTTCCAATATCACGAGTTTAGTTCCGGAACTTTTCTTAAACCGCATTTTGTAATGGGGGTTTGGTTCAAGCTTTTCCTAGGCTATTTAATCGATGATTATTTAAATCTGATCTAAGGTTGGTTGAGATTACTGAGTTTTATGAGGCTCGCTGCCGTTGTAATTGCAACTTGGGCTCTTATCTTGCTTACCAACAGGCTGAGGAGAACCAATATTCTTCTATCAAAATAAAAAAAAACCCCTCATAACACATTGTGATCTCTCTGATTTCGCAGATCTTCATGGGCGACGTTGGTTACTATCCTTAATTGTCGCCTCTAGCATTAAAAAACGTTTTTTCTCGTTGAGTAAGCTCTATTGAAGTCGTAAGATTGTTTCGTTAAAAGAAAACATTTCTTATTATTTTATCTAAGTCACAAAGCTAAAGTGCTGAACAATTGAGAAGCAACATTTATATTGTATTACAGGTACAATATTCCGCCAACATTGGTACGGATTCGCACTCAAGAAAAGATTCTCTCGTCTCGCCGGCGAAGCCTTATCAGCGCCAACCCATTGTCAATCGGAGGTTTGTAGTGATGTGACTTCTGTTGAATGACACTCAAGTCATTTTTACTACCTAAATGTAATCGAAACAGGAGCAAAAAAATAAATATGATACTTAAACCGTCGCCTGTTCACATCGCATGCTAAATATGCTACGCACATATTTCATGCCAAAGTGTCCAGTAAAAAAAGGAAATCGACATAGTGCTGGAGTTAGTTAAAATGTTTCATTAAATAGAGCTCTGACAGTCATTTACATTAGAATAATTACACTGAAACTTTAATTAATACTGAAGCTTTTATATTTGTAAGCCTTGTAAATACGTTTGTATACTGTTGGCTCGGTTTATTTGCAGCCCAGAGTAGATTTTTCGTTGAAAGGTGACGCGGATCAAAAGAATGGTAGGTACGGCGATCAAACCGAGTAAACAGCTCTGGCTCAAATCGACAGGTCAGGCACATGCCAAGACCTTAATAACAGGATTCTCCAGCAAGTACATGCTAGAGGCCTTAGCGCTATCTCGCGGACAGCTGAGCAGCCTCACAAGAACCATTACTGGTCACTGCAGGCTGAACCAACTCGGCACCAGAACCGAGCTAGCCGGCTGGAGACCCCACCTGTAGATTCTATAAGGCAGAGGACGAGACACCGATGCATGTCCTTTGTCAATGCGATGCTCTCGGGCAGCCAAGAAGGCACACCCTGGGCCCGCTACCACATCTGCCCGGAATCCTACAGGCAGATGTGGTAGCTGCATTAACATCCGTTAAGGCTCCCAAGGCCATCATACGGTTTATGCTGACCGTGGGCAAATAGATCAAATATGGTCGCAGTGACCACTCGGCAACGAACGCTCCCCAGAACGACATTTCTACGAATGATATTTTTCTTTTATTTTTAATATTTTCGGGGACAGGTATGGGTTTTCCACTTGCCCTCATTTGGCTGGAGCGGGTAAATTGTAAGTTGAATTAGATCCTTAGTGAGAATTATATGCGCTCCTTTAATTATAAACACGTGTGTTTGTGTGCCTGGTGTGATAATTAAGGAACGATTGCACTACAGCTTCGCGCCGCGGCACTGCATGGCGCATCCTGATGCCCCATGCATATAAAATATCAGCTATAATCTATCCCACTGCAAGGCAAAGGCCTCCATCATAGAAATCAAGTTATCGTTACTATGATGGGATTATGGCTTAAACACCACGCTTGTAAAATGCGGATTGGTGATCATGCTTATAATTAAATATGAATTGTATGAAATTGCATACAATTTATATTTAATTAAACTATATATCATCATAGCGGCGCAGTACGTTGCGTTGCCGCGCGGCACGGTACGTTGCGTCGTCCCGCAGCACGGTACGTTGCGTCGCCGCGCAGCACGGTACGTTGCGTCGCCGCGCGGCACGATAAGGTTGGCCCACGTGACGCGTCGCGAGTCGTGTAGTGCCTCACCGCGACGCATAAGTGTGGTCTTAGTTTTTTTTTACATTATAAAAAAATAATAATAATAATGTATGCGTAACACAAGTGGCGGTCAATGTATAAGATGTTGCAGTAATTATCCCGAACCCATCGTGTATGGACCATTATTTTTTTTAAGTAACAAAAGCTTGTTCAAAACTCAATTTCATAATAGACTGATTTGGAATATGAAAAAATAAAATTCCAAATGTCAAACGAGTAAAAAATAAAGTTTAAAAACTAAAACCCGACTACCAAAACAACACGCTCTAAAAAGTACGAAACAAGAAAATTGTCTCTGCTGAAATTATTATGCCGTATTGCCGTGGTCGTATGCCACATTTATTTTATTTTATTATTATTATGAATTTGTTTTCCTACAGTAGGTGGTGGTACGTGACATCATGTAGCCTTTAACCAAAAAACAATCAAGACGCTTCTAACGACACCTCATTTGTTCAAATATGATAACTAGTTTAGAAGTTATGAGGGAATACATACATACATACATATAGGTCAAAATTATAGCCTTCCTTTTTGCTTTGTCGTAGTCGGGTAAAAAGACAATGTAATGCGCATCACTAGCCAAGGTTTTTTGTATATCCGAGTTATTTGAGGGTAGATGTGTAATAAGGGTCGGTTCTAAAGCCCCGGGCACTTTTGAAGGTTGATAAAACTTTGAAGACACCGTTTCGTGATAGTTGTGATAAGTTTTGTTACCTACGTTTATTTTTTTCTGATAAATAGTTCGGAAAGGGCTGGTGTATTGAGTAATAGTAATATCTTTTCATTTTGGGAAATTCCGAGAAATGTTTAAGTCAAACCATAAAAAGAAAGATGGCCGATTTTGACGCCAACCAGCCAAGTTGGTTATTCCAAACCACTGTTAGGTTTTTATGGTTTGACTGACCGGATGGCGCAATTGGTCGTCCCCACCCTGGACTAACATTCGTGCGATGAACACTTGTTCAGTTTGTTCATGGTCTGGGTGTAATATATGTATTAAATTATATATTTGTGTTCCTCTGTTGTCTGATATCTGGAACACAAGTACTTAAGCTACTTAGCACGGAATCAGGTCAACGTATGAGATGTTGTGAGAATTATTATAATTATTATGTGATAGATGGCAGACGAGCAGACGGATCAACGGTAGGCGATTGCCGCCACCCATGGACAGTCACAACACCTAGATGGAGTTAAACACAAGGTTGTCTGGAAGAAATCGTTACAAGCGATAATACCGCCTTATTGTACTGTATGTTGCTGTTGTATCATGCTTGTATTTTATTTTTGTGCCATAAAGAATATCTATCTATTTATCTAACCCCCGGAATGAGCCTCCGATTCCCTTACTCAGGCAACGAAAAATAGCACAGCGCTGCTTCACGCCGATTTTCCGTGCCGTGGTATCACTTTTTTCACGGTTTTCTGTGAGGCCGAAAATAATGCTTTTATTCGAAATAAAAAAAAATTTCATTCGTTTTCCTGTGATAAATGTTTGTAGTTAAGGAATTGAAGTTTTTAAACAATATAATAATAAATAAGTCTCGTATTAAGCCTTCAAACAAAATACATTTCACAGAATTTTACTACTTTCAGGGCCTTAAAGAAGAAAAACTTAAACTTGAGACCCCATTTTTTGCGTAGTTAACTTTTCCGCTTGAATATTGCAAACTATAGAGATACACCCTAAACAGACTGTGCCTTTTCATAGACAGCCATACTTGAAAAACTGCGCGAAGCCGGTAGTAGGTACTGGGGTGACGTGCTGGGCGACGTTCTTTCTCTATCGCACCCGTATAGAACCTGCGTCAGGGCCGGTTGGATCTCTTTCACACTCTGTGACGTTGTTTTGCCAAAATGGCACATTCCGCTGACTTCTACTAGTTCCATGTTGAAAACAATCACTGAGCAAGTTTTGACAAAAGTCAAAACCGGCGTTCGTTGTTTTGACAAGTCAGTTTTGTGCTTGTCAATCAAGTGGTTTAGACCTGACGCATACTACTCTTTGCCTGACGCGTTCTCTGCTTTATTTGTTTGATCTGTGGATGTAAGTGTATACCGATACACTATCGATAAAGTCCCCGGCAGAGTAGAATAAGCCGTGTGGTCCCCGGCAGAGTAGAATAGGCCACCCTCACTCTTACCGAGGTGTCGTAAAAGGCGACTAAGGTAAAGCTGCTGGCATGATCATCAATCAGCACCCAGAGCAGGAAAACTCTGCATTTATATCAAAACCCTCGCCAACCCGTCTGCCAAGCGTGGTGAGTATGGCAATTTCCCCTCATGTGATTGAGGGAGGCCCGTGCCCCAGCAGTGGGGACTTAAATGGGGTGATGATGATCGATAAAGTATCAATTGAAACCAAAATCAAAATACTAATAACATGCAGTGAGACAACAGTGAAAACTATATTTTTAATGGCAAAAGTGACAAATAAAATGCTTCACTCCTCTCGGGGATGTTTGGGGCTCCTCCGAGGAACATCACCTAGTTGTGACAGCTGACACACCGAAGTAAACGTACTACTGTCTGTTTTGTTTCGTCCCTAGCGAATTGTGATAGTCTGGCAAAAACATTAAATCGATTCTGCAAAGGATCTCAGGGCCTACAACAAAATAGGATTCACGACCGAATCTTTATTCCAATTCTTATCGCACACACTGTGTAAACTGTGTGTCTCTTTTGTTTGAATCATCATCATCATCATCAGCCCATTTAAGTCCCCACTGCTGGGGCACGGGCCTCCCTCAATCACATGAGGGGTAATTGCCATACTCACCACGCTTGGCAGACGAGTTGGCGAGGAATTTGATATAAATGCAGAGTTTTCCTTCTCTGGGTGCTGATGATCATGCCAGCAGCTTTACCTTAGTCACCTTTTACGACACCTCGGTAAGAGTGAGGGTGGCCTATTCTACTCCGCCGCGGACCACACGGCCAATTGTTTGAATGCGACCGGTATATTCTCGTTCGTACGGAACGGTTTCTTGTGGGCGTTCTGTTTTATCGTAGTTCCATCCATGTTGTCCGTACTCCAAAATAAATTGAGTCATTCAAACCTGTATCTACTCAAAACTATAGTTATACGAGTTTCTATTGAATTAAAACAAACAGAAATTGTATTCCAGCAAATTCCAAAGTTTCTGTTTCAAATACGGAGTTCCATAACATCCCTAGAGCGTAATTTAGAACAACCATGCTTTTGCTACGTCTGTTGGTATTTAGCTAGTCTGTGTGTCTCTGAGTTTGTAATTGGATCAGGTATAGACATGAAACTCGCTAACGCGAAATACGGTTTATCGATTTGATTATTTTTATCTAAGAACTTTATTTAAGTACCACCAGCTTTTTCACTAGTTTGGAGAAAAAAAACCGCTACGAATCCTGTGACTTTGGAGTATATACAATATGGATTAAGGTGACGGGTAGGGCACACTAGCGACAGCCAATCGATTTTAATTTTTAGCTGTAGCTGTAGCTAGTATAAGTGTATGCCGAGAGATTGTTACCCCGAAATTGTTTAAAATGGATCCGGTTTTATAGCTAAAAATTATAATCGATTGGCTTCGCTAGTGTGCCCGTCGCCTTAAACGGACAGTGTGTTAATTTGTTTGTAACAATGACCACAAAAAACTAAACCAAAACGTGTCATCCAAATAGCCAAGTAGTGTTAGTGTGTGTAGTCGAATGTTTGTGTGGGTTTTGTCTAGTGATGACCAACATACAGGATCAAAATGATCAATTGGTATTGATCTACATTACTGCAAAATCTGGATTAAATAATGAGGATAGAGTTATGACATAGTTTCTTGCTACAAGTGACCATAATTTTTGTAATTGCTGAAAGTGGCCATTTTAGGCAATAATAAGAATTATGGTTACTTGTACGAAGATAATATTACACAAATACAGTCGCCTGTAATTGAAGTAAACACCTTGACTCTTAAGGTGGAACAATAAGGTTCATATTTGAATGAGGTTGTATACTTATTACTGCACGTGACTGTACATCTCAAAAAATTCATAATACTTTCCTTTGTGCATTCACCGTTGTACATTTAAAAAATGTATGAGACATTTTTTTAAATCGCCCTCAATTAAAACTATTCTACTGATGGCGCTAGTTACGTCGATGTTGTATCAGCCTATAAACTGTCCCACTGCAGGGCCTTTGCCACGGCCACATCCTGATGCGCCATGCATATAAAGTATCAGCCTATAAACTATCCCACTGCAGGGCAAACGCCTCCATCATAGAATTCAAGTCATCGCTACTATGATGGGATTAGGCTTAATCACCACGCTTGCTTAATGCGAATCGGTGATCACAAATCCGAGATATGTTAAAAAAAAACTCGAAACATACTTTTTGCTCGAACCGAGGACTCCAAGATCATGGCCCGGTACTGAACCCACTAGACCGACATGGAGTCTTACGTTGATGCGTCACCTTATTTGAAGATATTGACAGATGTGGATACTTTAGCATGTTCGTGTAAGTATCTACATCCGAGCCAGCAGAAAGTTGACCCAACTGACACGGTAACTAGCGTTTGAATTCTCTCAGAACCACTGTTCAAAAAATTGTATTTTGTTCCCATCATCATCATCATCATCAGCCCATTTAAGTCCCCACTGCAGGGGCACGGGCCTCCCTCAATCACATGAGGGGTAATTGCCATACTCACCACGCTTGGCAGACGGGTTGGCGAGGGTTTTGATATAAATGCAGAATTTTGCCTTCTCTGGGTGCTGATAATCATGCTAGCAGCTTTACCTTTGTCGCCTTATACGACACCTCAGTAAGAGTGGGGGTGGCCTATTCTACTCTGCCGGGGACCACACGGCACTAGGTTTTGTTCCCATTATTGCGGAAATCGACGCAATTGTATTAGAATTTTTTTTTCTAGCTCAAATGGTCCCACTGCTGGGCAAAGGCCTCCCCTAATAGCCTCCACTGCTCCCTATTCATTGCCAGCGTTTGCCAGTTACGGGAGTATTGGTCCAGGTCGTCTCGCTATCTCTTTTTCGGCCTGCCTTGTGGGTGACGGCCATCTACAGGCTGCCATTTCGTGACAACATGCGTCCATCTCTCCGGGTGCATTCTCACAGTATGGCCAGCCCAGTTCCATTTCAGCGTTGCGGATTTTTCCCCTACGTCCATAATGCGGATTTGTGAGCGGATTATTTTATTTCGCACTCTATCCGTGAGTTTATTACTTAGGATGCTCCGCTCCATAGCTCTTTGGGCAATCTTGAGCTTGGACTTCTGGCTTTCAGTTAGTGACCATGTCTGAGCACCATAGGTGAGGATGGGCAGTATACAGACGTCAGTACATTTATCACAGAGATCGCTTTAGTGATAGAGAAAGGTCCCCTTCATATAAGCCTTCATGGACTAGTAGCTCGTCCAGGCATTATCGAAACGGCGCTCGATTTCTTTTTCCTGCCTGTTTTCGAAGGAGACTATCTGGCCCAAGTAGATATACTCATTGACGTAGTCTATAACCTGCCCATCCACCGATATCCTACGTTTTGTGCCATTTGTCATCACTTTTGTTTCTAACCTATTCATCAGTGGCCTAGCCTCAAGACTTGCCGTATTTAGCTCTCTCAGTATGTTATGTTATGTATTAGAATTATTAAACGATATTACCTATGCTTAATTTGGCTTCGCGTTCCGTTGGTTTGAATGAGACATATTGCTTTGAAACTCGTAAGTCTTAAGATGCCATTAAAGAGCCTACCTCCGCCTTCTAAAACGCTCGGCAAAAGCTTCACAGATTATGGACCTTATTTCGATGAATATAAGAGTCAATAGCAGCCCAAATTTGCGCATCAACTTCTGTTGTTGTCTGCGTCTAACGTTGTGACGTGCAAGATACTTAATTAGCACACGTTGCAGCATCGTTCCGTTGCGTGACGACAGTGACACTGCTTGACGCTGACTCTATTTATCAGTTCTGTCTCTGGGCCTGGATTTATCGCACTCCACTCGAGCGCTTTTGCAAACTTAGCGCAGATTTAAGACAATTCCGGCATAATTATGTATACTTTGCGACTAAGGTAAAGCTGGCATGATCATCAGCACCCAGAGAAGGAAAACTCTGCATTTATATCAAAACCCTCGCCAACCCGTCTGCCAAGCATGGTGAGTATGGCAATTACCCCTCATGTGATTGAGGGAGGCCCGTGCCCCAGCAGTGGGGACTTAAATGGGCTGATGATGATGTATACTTTTTAGTGTTGCTTATAAATATAAATACAGTCAAACATAGAACCTCCTCCTTTTTTCAAGTCGGTTAAAAATTATGTTCCCCAACCGATATTTTAATTATGGCGTTCAATTTAAACGATTCATAATGCGCAAGTGTCTGTGCACTCTCGATACCCTATGACGCGACTGAAAGGCACGGGGTACAAACTGCCAACATCCAAACTTCGGGTTGACACTGGTTTTTTGGACCGGATCGAACCGGCGACCAGGAAAAATGTAAGCCGCTAGCCACTATACCACCTAGGCAGTCAAATATACAAGTATTTAACTTCAATTATTATAAATTGTCGAGACGGTATAGTCTTTCTATTATTTGTATTTCTTCATTTAAATATGAGGGCTATGATAGAGACATTAAAGAACAATGGCGAAATATTTGTTCAGTTATTTATTTAGCGTCTTCAAATATCATTATTACGAAATATGATCATATAAATTAATAATAAGATTTTTCAGACTTTGTTCTAGTCCTATGCGTAGAAAAAATATTGTTATTTAAAAATAAGCTCATATATCTAAATGACAGTTTCTTTTATAGCTTCGACAGACCTTTGTCTTTTTGTAAATTAACAATTATCTACTTCGATAGTCGATATTAAAATAAAGGAAATATATAAATGAAGTCTTTCCTATTTCAAATCACAAACATCAATCAGCGTTAATTTACTCATAACAAATGAAATATCCTCATGAATCAAAGCGATTACGTTGAACAATAAACTGACAACAAAACGGAAAACATCCAACAAAAGGTTCTCAAGGACGATCTTCGATCGATAACGCTGGTGGGTCATAATAACAACGTCGATGAATCAAGGTCATCTCAGGGGATCCGAGATGCCGACATCTCCCGCGGGGAAAGATGTCTCCATGAATACAAATAGGTTGTTTTGCGCGTACCCTGGCCCGAATCACTTCCGCTGGAGACGTGAAAAAATCTATTAAAAAACGAAATCATGTTGATAATCTGTAACTTTATATTTCCAAATTTTACTCGAAGATTTAACTACAGACTAGTTTAAGTTCTCGGTTGTGGCTAAAGTGATACGTAGCTTTGGAGCCCAAAGTAGGCTTAGACCATGATTTAAGAATTGGGGAGTCTGGTAATTACAATGAAAAGACGACCGTCTGACCTTCGCAACCCTTTAACAGGGGAAACAGACCAACTGAATCATGGTTACACGTTTGAGAAACTATCGAAACGTGCAGGTTTTCTCACCATACCTACTATCAACCACAGTGTAAGATTTTAGAATAATCTTTAATATTACATGTGTTAATTGTTACCTATCATTACAAATTGCTTAGCCAGATGATATAAGTATATGTCATCGGAAAATTACAATATCCGTAAGTTTATTAATTTACTAGGAAGTTTATAAACTTTCGTAGGATTCTAAACAGGAGATAAATTGTATTATTTTACGTCCACACTTTCGTGTATTTATTACCTTCCGACGTCACACGGTAAATTTATAAAATAACGGATATCTATTGGTAAAATTTTACATGTTTCGACCAATCACAAAAATTGTTTTAAATATTCGCATCTTTGAAATTCGGAAAATAACACACTGCTCTCTGATTGGTCAATATTCATAGTTGCAATGCCAATCAGTTCGCGCATAGCGTTTGGATATTGCTTACTTATTATTTTACGAGTGAGTTCAGTAAGTTTATCAATGTACGAAAGTGTGGATGTAAAATAATACATTTTATCTCCCGTTTAGAATGCCACGACAGTTTATAAACTTCCTAGTAAATTGATAAACTTACGGATCTTGTTATTTTCCGGTGACATATACACTCCATTTTCATTTCACTACTTTTAATCATTTAAGATTCTAAAATATTTACATACATAATATTCAAATACTCAATGCAGAGCAGTGCGCTGTAAATATAAATAAATAATAAAGAAATAATAACATCACATACATCGATCTGACTACGATATAGGTAGCTCAAGTACCTGTGTTATGGATATCAGAATGAACAGTGGGGTGACAAATATATACGTTTAATTAATACTACATTTAAGCAATACTTTGCGATGTCATACTGACGATCACAAAACCTGGTTATAAAAAATAAAATACGCCCTAAAATTTCGGAGGGGCAATTCCTAAGCAAACATTTATACTATTTATTTAATAATTCATAAACGCCATAAGTGGCCGTTTTTTAGCGGTACCTAATTCAAATTTCGAGTACAAAAGCAGACTCAAAAGTTAAGTATAAGTATTAATTAAATAGTATAAGTGTTTTCCGAGAGTCTGCCGCTCGAAATTGTTAAAACGATATCCGGTTAAGTTACTAACAATTTAAATCAATTGGAATCGCTAGTGTACCTTACCCGTCACCTTTACTTGCCGCAATGTTCGAAAGTCCGCCTTGGGTTCACAATGAGACTGGACACCACGATGTAGCTTTTTCTGATTGATATTATCCAGCCTTCTTTTTTATGTCATGACGCCATAATCATGAGAATAATTCAGGTAATTTATTATCTGCATTAGAAAAAAATCGATCGAGCGCTGGCACATCCGGTCCCCTTTGTGGAAAAACAGTTATTTTATTTTGGGTTAAGTACCTAAACTAAACAGCTTCACCGCCATGCAACCTTGCAAGCCGTTATTACGAAATAAGCCTCAAGTTTGAGGCGAGGGTATCTCTGAGTCGTAAATCCCGCGCAGGTGTGGGTGATAGACGCCCGACGCAGACGGATCGCCCCAACCCTGGTAATAAACGCACGGTTTTAGACCTTAATGCAACGTGTTAGGGGTAAACGAGGTATTTAGGGAAGTGGGGCAACAATGATAAATAGATGCTCAATTTTAGACTTTAAGCCAAAGCGTTGAAAGTTTTTAAACTTAAACTTTGCAAATAATAATAATAATATCCTTCAACCGATTACGGCTACGGCGGCTAGTCCCAACGATAAGTCACGTACGCAGGATATATTATAGTGCTCAAGTGTGTCCGCAAGCACTAGTGCACTCTTTATTCCCTTACCCTCATATTCCGATAGGACACCAGCGTTACACGACCGGAGAGGGATTGCGTGCAGGACCAACGGCTTAACGTGCTTTCCGAGGCACGGGGGTACAAGACCGCCAACTTTCAGACTCCGGGCTGACACTAAGAATTTCTTACCGAAAACTTAGGTACAAATTTTCATCATAATATTTACGATCAGAAAAGAAATAATAATATCATTATTTCGAAAGTGAGTACCTAACTTAGCTTTGCTTTTCGTCTATTGAAATAGTATTCACGTATTCCTATGCAGCAGTAGACTTGTTTTGTTAGCTTAAGTTACTCAATGAGGTAAAGACCGAGTCTCAAGTCACCTCATTTGCTAATGCAGTTTGCGACGTGGCATTCACTTTGCACAGGCACGGGCATAAAGAGCTATATATTACGAACCTTATTGCATTGACATAAACGCTAAGGGCACTTTCACACGAACTGCACTATATTGAAGAGAGATTTTTTTACTAAAATGCAGTCAATTCACGTTTACCGCATTTTGACCGCAAACTTAAACCGTCGTGTTGAGGCGGTCTGACCACATTGCAACCAAAATGCTGCAAGTTTATATCCAGTTCAACAATTTGTGGTCATCACTGTGTATCCGAAGCTGCATTGATAGACACTGCTCCCACAGTATTCTATTTCTTACTATAATCTATCATATTTCCTCAATTCATATCGAACTTATACAAATCTGTCAAACTTCAATCGATTCTCGCCTTAATTTCAAACAGGGCCTGGTTTGAAATTAAGGCGAGAATCGATTGAAGTTTGACAGATTTGTATACGTTGATGTGTGGTTATTGGTACCTAACGTCGCTCACTCGCAATTGGAATAGTGACAATCCTAACTCAACGCAAGAGTAGGTTAAAAAACCACTGAGCGGCTTTAGTCAAAGGCTTAGAACTTCCCGAGGTATGGGGGTACAAGACCACCAACTACCAGATTCTGAAAGTTCAGAGCCTGGAAGTCGGTCGTCTGGTGAATACTGAGAATTTCTTGTCTACATACACGCGTGTTGTCTACCAACTGCATCACGAAGACAGTCAGTTACATCGTATGGAAATATAATTACAGTAAAAAGCCACGCGCAGTCGTGAAACGCCCCGTGTGAACCAGCCTTAGAGTTTACACACATTTATGCAAAGGCAAAGTGGGTTCGAGCTCACATTGTGTGTATTTGTTGGCAAATTGGCTCGTATTCATCTTTAGCGGGTAAAGAGATTATGTTATAAACCGGTTAAAGTGCTACGAACGGCTGTGATGTTTTATGCTTTATCTTGGGGCGAATTAAGCCAGAGCACGACTGTAATTAGTCGTAAATGAGTTTTCGTATGTTTTTCGCTACATTAGTCATTTTCTGGATAGGTACGATGTGTTTGATAAATGGATTTTCATTTTATAAAAAAATCTTACTTGGCAAAATTTTACCATAGCAACAATCAGTCATGTGGGTAAACATAATATATTATGCACATAATAATAAAAATAAAAGTGGACTTTGACATGACAGAAGAGAGGTTGGGCTCAGGTCCAATGGCTTATCGTGCTTTTCGGGGTACAAGAACCCCAAAATCCAGACTCTTTGGGCTAACATGTTAACAAAAAAACTAAGGAATATTTTTTTGCGCGCATTCTAACTCCTGTCCCCAATAATAATAATTGGATATACTAACATAGTTTTTAAGCACCAAAATGTTACTAACGAATTTGTATGGATTTATTTATCTGCAATAAAAGTTTAATAATAATAATAGGTCCCCGGCAGAGTAGAATAGGCCACCCTCACTCTTACCGAGGTGTCGTAAAAGGCGACTAAGGTAAAGCTGCTGGCATGATCATCAGCACCCAGAGAAGGAAAACTCTGCATTTATATAAAAACCCTCGCCAACCCGCCTGCCAAGCGTGGTGAGTATGGAAATTACCCCTCATGTGATTAAGGGAGGCCCGTGCCCCAGCAGTGGGGACTTAAATGGGCTGACGATGATGATGATGAATAATAATTCTATAGTAAGTTTCCGCTATCCGCTAGTACAAAAGTCACAATCATAACCCAGCGTAAGAGTAGGCTAAAAACTCGCCGAGCT
The DNA here is from genome assembly GCA_019059595.1 of Marasmia exigua. Classification (NCBI taxonomy): domain Eukaryota; kingdom Metazoa; phylum Arthropoda; class Insecta; order Lepidoptera; family Crambidae; genus Marasmia; species Marasmia exigua. The sequence goes on along the minus strand of CM032477.1, from coordinate 16,547,201 downwards.
GCCTCAGTCCAACTACTGTATATTACTTTTACTGTGCCCTTAGTCATTAAACCAACCTTCTACAGTTACACAAATGCCGAGTAACATAAGAGTAACGCGTGCGAAACGACCCCGCTCAAAATATTCCCGCTTTGAAACTCTAGATGCAGATGGGAATGACAAATGGCAGTTGAAGTTGAGGGCTCTGTACAAAGTGCCGTCACAATGTGTCCTGGACATGGGGATAGTGTGGTTATGATACTGGTTGATAACAAATACAAAGTCAACAGGCCAGTCAGAATATAAATTCTTTTTTTTTTATGTGATAGGTGACAGACGAGCAGACGGATCACCTGATGGTAAGCGCTTGCCGCCGCCCATGGACACCCGCAACATCAGTGGAGTCACAAGTACGAAGTCAAACTTTCAAACCTCCTTTCCCCGGATTCTCTTTGACGCAGTGAAATACCAGTGCCGCTCTACGCCGATTTTCTGTGAGTATCATATATAGCGATATACACTTATAGCGAGGCTATTCCTCAAAAAGTCAAGTGAATTAATTTAAAAAGACCCAGTTTTTCATTCTGTCAACTGTCACAGTCAGTCAAAGTCACAGGATGTTAAGGCAAGTCGCCCACACGATCAACATTAGAGGCGGCGGCGCAGATCTGTGGAGTCACTCGGTACGGTTATTTCTGTGGTCATGTGGGCGAGCCGCCTAAGCGTTTTATCGACCTACGGATTCTGCCGAGTCCACCTTATTACATAATCGGGGTTTTTAGAATCCATTAAGTACAAAGCAAGCTGTCTGTTGTCTGATATTCGTAACACATACGCCTAAGCTACTTATTACGGAATCAGGTCAATGTATGAGATGTCGTATTATTTTTTTTAACCAATTTCAACAAAGGTTACCGATTGACTGCCGTGTCAGTCTCAATAGTTTTGTAACTCTTTAGAGAGCGTTTGTTTACCTTAATTTCTTGATTAGGGTTCTCACCAACCTTCTGCAATTACACTAATGCGGGAGATACGACCTCGCTCGCAATATCCCTTTGAAACTGTAGACGTCTATGAGGATGACAAGCGGCAGTTTAGGAGATATCATCAGCCCTAACGTAATAAAACAATAGCCTCCAGTCGATTTTTTGGCTATGGCAGATAATCATCAAAGAAACCAACTTAGCCACTGAGCAACCGAGGGAGAACCCATATAGTAAAGTATCAGTAGGTATATATACTGTCCCACTGCAGGGCAAAAAGACCTCTATCATAGAAATCAAGTTATCGCTACCATGATGGGCTTAATCACCACGCTTGCCTTATGCGGATTGGTGATCACAAACCCGAGCTATGATCGAAAACCTCGGAACATACTTTTCGCTCGACCCGGAAATCGAACCCAGGACCCCGAGATCACGGATCGGTACTTAAACCACTAGACCAACAGGGCGTTTAGAACCCATATATCATTGGCAAAAAATCATCATAATGTGACAAGTGACTAGTATAGCGATATATATAAATATCGCTTTTACCGATAAGTTCACCGAGTTTGTATTTAGCAGTGATTATAGCATGTTTTTTTTATGTGATAGGTGGAAAACGAGCATACGGATCGCCTAATGGCAAGCGATTGCCGCCGCCCTTAGACAACCGCGACACCAGTGGAGTCACAGGTGCGCTGCCGACCATTAAACCCCCCCTTCCCCCGGATTGGGCCTTTTTTGTGCAATAAGTACGATATCTAGAGGTCCCAGGATTTGGGTTTCGCAGGGCCTTGGTGAATTTAAGTACTTGCACTCCCATCCATAAAATAGGCAAATTTTGATTTGAACGCCATAAAAACCGTAGCATTAGCTTGCTTGATGTACAACATCTGGATTCGTAACAGTTGGCTAAAGCTATCTCATATTTTAGCTCAAGTTCCACTTCGGATCACTGAGCTAGCAGCAAAGAAATCGTGACATATTCCAAGTTAACCGAGAGTTTGGCAACCCTAGCCCCAACATACCCTAATTTCTTTAACCTACATTGCCACTAAAAGCGTGAATTAAACTCGCTTTGAAACTGTAGGATGACAAACGACAGTTAAGTGGGCTCCGTCCGTACAAAGTGCCTTGACACATGTCCTGGACATAAGGGCTGGTGTAACATTCGCTAGGGACGCGATTACGTCAAACTGTTTGTCTTTTTGGCCACAGAAATGCAAATTAAGCGGAAGAAGTTGTGACTAAAGAGGCTAGCTGCGAAATTATGAGGAACGAAATGTTTTAATATTTAGCTTAAAAGCAAGTGTACTGTTACTGTTATACCTTTATACATTACGGCTTGCCCTCATTTCGTTTCGGGGCATTAGTTCCACTTTATACCAATAGATGGCGCTAGGTGTAGATTATACATCGCGCAAGCGTTTCGTGTTTTCGGATTACATATAAGCGTTACCGCTGTCTGTAAGATTTACCTTTTTATGAATAGTATAGATGTAGGTCCTGTATATGAATAAAATTGAAGAATAACTGGCAAGTTCTTGGTATCTTTCGCAATACAGTTGGCTAAGTGTATAATTTTATTCATTATACACTTAGCCAACTGTATTGCGAATAGAAATATGTATACCAGATAGCCAGTTTACAGGTAAATCATCCAATATGGCTTTTCAAGTGTTAAAAATACCTACTTTTTAAAGTACTGTATGTGACTGTACCCTCTATGAGGATAATATTTTTGCCAATGCAAGTGAAAAAAATGGATAAATATATATGAGTAGTCGACTGTGGAAACCAGTCACTCAATAAAATGAATGCTGTCGAAACATAATCGCAGGTTTCAGGATTCCATTATGTCCAAAGCACGTCCACGTGATAGCTCACTCGACTAGACGTGTGTAACCCTTTACTGAAACGACTGAGGTATTCGTCTCAGCCTAATGATACACTGTTCTGAATCTCTAATGTTCGCTCCGAATGTATCATTCGACCTTAATGGATCTCGAATTTGAGTGAACCGAATGATCCGAATGAGCTGAATGATCCGATGGGCCAAACGATCCGAAAGAGCGAATGATCCGAGTGAGCCGAATTATCTGATTTGATGAGCCGAATGATCCTAGTTAGCCGCAATCGGCTAACTAGGATCAATATCCGAATAAGCGGAATGAATCACGGATCTATCTGAGAGTCCATGTTCCAAATGAAGCGTTTCACTGTTCCGCTTCTCTGCACTGATCCAGATGCAAATGTTCCAATCTTTTGAAAGATACGTTTTTTCCAGGTCTATACTCGACACATTGTAGCAATGTTAAAGACTTATACATTATTCACAAAAATACAAAGTTTTAGATTACATTCCACCAAATACTAATTTGAAACTTTATTGCATCAGGCGACACATTCTATTTTCGAGTCCACCCAACAGACCTGCTCAAAAATACAAAATGCCACATTTGTCACGTATATCTCACGCGTCACATTCAAATTTTATGTCCGAAAATGCAACATGCATGAGGAGGGCGCGCCAGAGTGCCAGCATAACTTCGGGACAGTTGCCCGTTGTACTGTCGTAAATGTTCAAATTCTATTACTGGATATGTATGTCGTTGTAGTTTCAAAACTCGCGGTTTTAATTATTCTAGCCTGTGAACGAAATTTTCATGAGTTTTCAACGGTAATGAACTAAAAATAGATAATTTAAATTTAAGAGTTATAGAAGCCTTTATAGTTGCTCTCGCAAAACCGCTGTCAGGGTTATAACAACTAAATTTAATAAAACAAATAATTAATCTACACGAGATGAAATGCGGTTATTTTTATATTTAAGTACAGTCAAAGAATGAACTTGAATGAAGTTTCAATAATGCAACCTTAAATTAAGGCCCATTCTTATCGATGGAGCTTTCACTCGTCGTGAACAATTAGATTTTTTTTATATTCATCTTCAATACCTAAGTTTATCTAAAACTACAGATGTAACTAATTTGAAAACTGTTTCTACTAGAGAAGAGGTCCCGGGTTCGATCCCCGGGTCGGGCCAAAAAATTGTACCTAAATGCGGTAAGAGATTTTTAGTGGCAGCCCGGAGTCTGGAAATTGGGTCTTGTACGGTTAGCACCAAAAGTAGCTTAACACATTAGTACCATGTCGAATTAACAGGATGGCGTTTTTTTCGGTGATTAGCAGATAGCATGGTCTTACATTAATAATAAAATAGGCTCAAAACATTATTTACCGGATGTTTATTACAAATCTATCCGTTTCAAACCGAATAGGCTATGCCAGAGAGCCTTTTAGGTTACATAAATAAATTATAATAGGTTATATTAAGGCACGTTACACAATTTAGGAAAAAAGAAAATGTCTTGTCGTACAAGGAATTAAAGGTGCTGTCAGGGTCGAGAGAGGAATGGAGACAACACCGATAAGAACGACTTTCTTAAATTAGAGAGAGAGAGATGTTAAAGTATTTTGGGAGGGCCGCGATATGAAAAAAAAGGCAACGGTTCCTGCTAAAATTGTAAGAAACATTCTAATCGTATCGTCTAAGTCTCTTCTGCAGTTAGACATAACGTTTAGAAACGAATTCTTTAAGTTATAGTAACGCATCGACGTAGTTTTGTAGGGATTGAGGCAATAATGAGACATTTTTAAAAAAAAGTTCTACGGTGAATCTTAAAGGAAAGTATTAAGAAGTTTTCGAGATGTACTTGTGTAATATTATCTGCGGACGAGTAACCATAATTTTTATTATTGCCTAAAGTGGCCACTTTTAGCAATAACAAAAACTATGGTTAAGTTGTAGGAAGAAATTATGGAATAATATTGTCTCAAAAAAATGTATACTTTCCTTCATAGGATCACCAGTTGTGCTTTTTTTAAATGTCTCATAATCGCCACAATCAATACAAATCTAGTTGGCGGCGCTAGTTTCATTAAACATCATAATTAGTAAATCATTTGTATGTTCAAAGAGGAAAATTGGAAACATCCTTGTTTGCAAACACCCGTCCTGCCGCCGCTGATGTTAATTCAATTCGGGAAATGCAGTTGTGTGATCAAGTCCTTACGTTACCCAAAACTTGTTAACACAGCCAGGGTTACGAGACTCGGCTTACCATTAATCTGAATTTTCCCGGACTTCTTTGTTTATTGTTTAAATTAAAGACATTTTTGAAATAACGGATTTAAGAGACATACTATCTTAGTGGATGAGATTGCGCGTCTTCAGAGTGGGAATTCGTAGGTTTTAACTCGAGCAATCGCCTCTCAGCTATGAACCCCGATCCTCTTATAATATTTCATAACATCACATGCATTGATCTGACTCCCGAGATAGGTAGCTCAAGTCCCTGTGTTACGGAAATCAGAACCAACCCCACCAAATCATAGATCGTCATAACAAAAAATGTCATATTAATTTCAAATCCACAGTCAGAAGATATCACATGCAGTCCAGGGTCCCATAAAAGGCATCGGGATCAAAATCATACTCCTCGGCTAGTTGGCATTTTACGGGGTTGAGAGGTGGCAGTCTATTCTGTTTTCCTAGTTAAACAGTAACAGATTAAGACTTCTTGATGACCTAAGCCTAAGCAATCCACGGCTGTGCCCCCTCCCCTATCCCTTATAACGATTTTTTGTGCTTCTTCTGGTGCCCCCTGCCGTGGCTTTAGGCAATTGCTTGATTTGATTAGTTAATCCGTCACTCATGGTAACTCATTATAAAAAGGTTGAATGGCTTGTTCTAGTCGATACACGGTAAATCTTTATAATTTTTTTTTTTTTTTTTTTTTACTGTAGATAGGTAAGCGTTTGACCATATTTCACCTGATGGTAAGTGATAATATGGTCTAAGATGTAGCACGATTACCTAGAAGATACCTATTCACTCGCGCTTTGAAAACCCCCAAATTGTAGCCACTAGGGAACACCTCCTCAGGCAACTGATTCCACTGTTTCGCAGTACGAATAAGAAAACAGGATTCAAACCTCTTTGTGCGGACTTTTGGTATTTCTACCATGTACCGGTGTCGATTGAGGGTCTGCCTGGTGGAGTAGTGGAAAAACGGAGATGCTCCAATGGCATTGTACAGTTCCGTGGCGCACTCTCCAAAATGTATCCGATAGAAGACCGATAAGCCTGCTACCCTGCGTCGGTGTTCAAGGCTTTGTAGCCTCTTACCCACAAGCTCGTCGTCGCCAATTAGCCTCTTGGCCCTTCTCTCAATACTCTCTAACGCCTCAAGCTGGTATTTGATTGAGCCATCCCAAAGATGAGAACAGTACTCCATGCAGGCTCGGACTTGCGCTTGATATAAGTTAAGCAGCTGTCCTGGCGTAAAGTAGTAAATAAAAGGTTGCATGTAGCTGTTCTGGTCGACACATGGTAACTATTTATAAAAAGGTTGAATATCTTGTTCTAGTCGACACAATTGGATCCATTGGATGCGGGCGGCACAAGACCGATCTGTGTAGGGAACATTGGGGGAGATCTATGTCCAGTAGTGGACGTCTATTGGCTGAAATGATGATGATGATGAGTCGACACATGGTAACTTTTTTATAAAAAGGTTGAACATCGCTTTTCTAGTCGACACATTTACAAAAAAGGTTAAATATCGCTGTTTTTATCGACACATTTATAAATATAAGGTTTCCGTTTTTTGCCATTTGGCTACGGAAATCTAAAAAGGTTTAATATCGCTGTTCAATCGACACACAACAACTCTTTATAAAAAAAGGTTGAATGTCTAGTTCTAGTCGACATATGGTAACTCTACTCGCTATCTCGACAGCCCGTCCGGGGGACGCGGAGGCAATGTATCACCCGGCTGTGTCTCCGCTAATTAATTGCGAAAAACAGGGCGAGACGAGTCAAAGGAGCTTGATAGAGACGCAGATTGGCGCATTCTGACAAATGATCGCGGGGGTAATTAGCTAAATGTTGTATGGGTGTAGCTATGAGTTGTTCGAGACTAATCAAGCGTGTGTCAATCGTTACTTGTTTATCTCACAATCTTGCAATTTTTTTTCTAAAATATATCAGGCCGGCAGGCTGGTAGGAATGGAACTGTTTGTCAGCAGATGTGTTCCCTTGCTATGACTTAAACGTGTTCAAGAAAAGAGTGAATAGGCTGTTACTAGACAGACATGATCCACCTTCGGCACATCAATACTTACCATTAGGTGAGATTGTGGCAAAATATCTGGCCATTAGAAAAAGAAAAAAAGGCGCTAGCTTTGAGCACTTTGCTGTTATCTATACAACATAAGCATATCTTTTAATATCATCACAAAAATACCACAGCCTCATACAAAAAAGGTGTGAAACAGCGCTTGTGATGTGTTTCGCTGTGTTAGAGGGTACAGAAGGCACAAACGAGGGAAGGTGGATTTAAGGTTGGCAGCGCACTTTTGTCTGGTTTTGCGGGTGTCCAACTGTCTATGGGATGCGGTAATCGCTTACTGTCAGGTAATCTAATTATGTACCTAAATTTATATATACAATAAACTTCATTCATTAATTCATCCGTCTAGGTAATCGACTGATTACATAAGAAAAAAATGTTTTTATGTGATATACATAAAAAACATTTTTATTTTATATAAGATTCCATATATTTTTGTCACCTATTGGTCTAGTGGTTTCAGTGCCGGGCCGTGATCTCGGACCTAGGACGGTTCGATTCCTGGTCGAACAAAAAGTACGTTTCGAATTTTTCGAACATTGCTAGGGTTTGTGATCATGAATCCGCATTAGGCAAGCGTGGTGATTAAACCTTATCCAATCATATTAGCGATATCTTTATTTCTATATTGGAGGCCTTTGCTCTGCAGTGCAGACAATTATACAGGCTGATACTTTACTTTATTCTACTTTAGTGCGATGCATTTAGTATTTTCATTGTTACATTTTAATTCGATTTAATAGCTAAAAAACTACTGGACCGATAAAGAATATCCTTACACCGTTTCACTGTCACCTCTGTCCAAGACAAAACAAGAGAAAATGATCACGTTTGAATTCCGACTAATAATATGTCAACACATTTTGTACGAATAGGAAATCCGTAGTGGAAACACTAGTGGAGTCACACGTGCGCTGCTAACCTTTAAACTCCCCTTTCACCCCTGGAATGGGCCTCCGGCACTCTCACTCACGCAGCGAAACTCAGCACAGTGCTGCTTCACGCCGGATTTCTGTGAGGCCATGGTATCACTCCGATTGAGCCGGCCCAGTCATGCCGAAGCGTGGCTCTCCCACGTTCAGCCGTCAGAGTAGTATCACTTGCTGCGGGCGAACCGGCCCATTCATGCCGAAACCCATGATCAATGATTGTCTTATGATTCATATCACGTAGTCGTGATAAGACTTGAATTGCAGTTAACTACGTTAAAAGTTAGCGAGAATATTAGGGCGATACTATGTTAACACTCGTAGTTAAGTTTAGGGGGGCCCTTATGTTAACTAAGTTTAACCATGTCCAACTTTGGGTGCGTAAAGTACCCATTATTGGTTGTTGAGTTAGGTATCGATTGGTGATTGAGTTAGGCAGGTAATATGATGAAAGGTTTCAGTTATAAAATGACGAGCTGGTAAAAACTAGGTACAGCTGGCTTATTTTGAAACCGATAACGAATGAAAATATACCTGTCGTAATCCAACAAAAGAGACAAACAGCGCGTGTGAAAGAGAGGAAAACTCCGATTCGGTCGTAACGTTGCTTTAAATTAGGCCCTCTGGTTAGCCACGAATTGAAACAAATCTAACAATGTCATTAATGTCGTAAAACCCAAAGTCCTTTTTAAAGCCAAAACAATTTTATTGATTTTCTATTTTGTCTTAAGGGGGACTGGGATTTCGGAGGTTTAATATATTCTGTCTTCTTCTTACCTCCCAGAATGTACTCTCTCTTGATTACTCAGACATGTTTTATTTGAAATAACATCATAAATATCTCTATTTTTACTCAGCAACCTAGTCAAAGGAATAACTTGAAACAAATGCCAAGACATACGCACACATACCTACTAATAACGTACATAGGAAAATAACGAGACTTATTTAAATCTACAAGTAGGGATGGGAACATTTGCGTATTGTTCTAAAACCTCTTTAATATATCTAGTAGGTCTTTGTTAACTAAACGGTCTTATAAAGCTTTTCATTGTTTTTCGTTTTTTTTTCAAACGTCGTAACTACTCTATAACACCGTTTTATCAAACATTTATGAATAAGACCCTTTATTTTTCGTATTAATAAGTATTTTTTATGTTCCAAATTTTTCATTCAAACCAAGTTTAAAATATAATAGGCTTGTGTCCAATTTTTTCTCTTGTTGGTGAATATAATAAGAACCCCTCAAAAGTGAAAACGTCGGTGAAAGAATAGATTTGTTAGCTTAGAAACTCTTCGAGATAGGACAATTTGAAAATCACTTAAAATAGACTTGCCCAAAACGCTCCATACAAACAGCGACGCGAGGCGTCACGTCAGCTCTCACTAGTTGGTGCGCATCGCGAGATAGCTTTGTCCGATAGCTATATGAAATAGTGTGTTAAGGAAAATGGTTAGTTAAGATATCGATTGCTATATAAATATTTCGTAAATTTAAGACTTAAAATTTACTTGCCTATCTTTACCTTTGGGGGCTCATAACAAAAATAATACATAAGGTTTCAAGCTAAAATTTTGTACATAAGCTCCTTCTGACCGTTAATTCTCAATGCTATTTAAAAAATCTGCCAATCTCTGTACAAGCCTATCCTTAAATTGTTAGTGTACAGAAAAATCTAAAATACATGTACACCGTCCATAAATACCTTACCTACCCTATATGTATCTATCGTAGATGAATTGTTAGATTATAATATTACCTACCGTGCCGTGTGGTCCCCGGCAGAGTAGAATAGGCCACCCTCACTCTAACCGAGGTGTCGTAAAAGGCGACTAAGGTACTCTGCATTTATATCAAAACCCTCGCCAACCCGTCTGCCAAGCGTGGTGAGTATGGCAATTACCCCTCATGTGTTGAAGGGAGGCCCGTGCCCCAGCAGTGGGGACTTACGATGAATATTACCTATATGTCAATAATAGCTGTTTATTAAAACAAAACGAAAAATTCACTATAATACTTTAACAATCTAGGAGACTTTTTTGCAGTTAAATAGACATTTAAAATAAAATTACAAAAGTCGTGACTTCGTGAGTGACACACAAGTAGAGCGGCAGAAGACATAAGGATTCTATAAGGGTTCCATTTTGAGGTTCGAAGCCCTGAAAATAAATATTAAAATTGTATATTTTTTATGTAGTTCGTCCCATCTCTATATCCAAGCAGCAGTGACGTGAATAAATATGAAATACTCCGCAGCGTATTGCACGTTTCAAAGAGGAGTACGTTTACATAAGCCGGTGCTTACATTCCGGTCCTCTGCTAATTTCATATACTCGTAGGTACCCAAACCAAATAAGTCAAAGAGGATGGAATACACTTAGGTACGCCATTCGGTCTCTTTCGAGACATACGCTTTGTACTCCAAATTAGTTAAATTATATTTTCCAATAGCAAGCAACTGTTGAAGAATCACGAAACATTTCTTTAAATTTTAACATGTCATGATAAAAAAAGATGGTTCATTGAACCTGCCAAAAAAAGGACCTACGCCGAGATCGGGATGTCTTATGCAAAACCAATTAATTCGATTTTTAAATGCTAGAGTCGCCAAGCGATAAATCGGTTCACCTGATCTGATCACCAATGCCCATTAACATTTGCGAGATCAAAGATGTAAATTAATCAATGTTCTCGAATACCTTGAATTGCATTAATAAATAAATAAATCATTTACTTTCCTCTTTACAATTGGGTCTTAAACTTAAAATACAAGTACATTAATTGCACGTCACTTATATGATCCTAGAGTAAGAGAGGCTGGCGCCTGAAATAGGTTTGTTAAAACCGGTGTTACAGGTCGCATTGGTCACAAGTTATAGTTATAGGGGTAGAATATAGGGGCCGGGGGCCAACCGCTCGTTTGATATCGCATGCAGAGAAGTAACACGTTCCAGTGCACTCTCCCGCAAAGACAAGCCACAAAACTACGTACCATTGTCATGGTCTGGTATCGGGAGACTGTCTGAGGCGTCGGAGGCTAGGGCCAAGTCGGGCGAGGCAGCTCCTAGCAACGCTGAGAGCCCATCGTGCTCGCCATCTGAAAACAACACCTAGATTCAACTACATAGAGAACAATTTCGCATGAAACTCGGATTTGACTGAGCTGATCTTTGCAAAACACAATTCTATTTCAATGTTCATAGAGCGTCGTTTTGAAGTGAGAAAGATTTATTGGCTTGGAAATCCATCCGAGTTTACCGGTGTCGGGAAATGTGTGCGGAAACTGCATTAGGCGTTTGTTTGACTACAGAAGGAGAAAGAAATGATTTGACTGGGTTTGATTAGGATTATTTACCAGTTTCCGACATCAAATACGTAGATTGATATTATCTTTTTATGCACGCTATACAGTTAAGTATAGTCGCCTCACTGAGAAAGTAGACAGTCACGATATGGACAGTTGGCTGTCGTTGTATATTATGTTTTACTATAAACAGAATAGTAAAACTATTCTTCACTTTCTTTTCACTTTAATTTCATTTATCACAGAATATATACCTTGCATTGCTAGTTAAGTTATTGTAATTTTTTTTAATTGTTTTTTTATGAGAAAGGGAGTCACCTGATGATAAATGATCACCGACGCCTATGGACATCAGCCTCTCCAGAGGGGGTGGAGATGCGTTTCAGGCCTTTTAGGAAGGTATAGCTTCGTTTCTTTAAATCTAAATGTCGTACCGGTTCGAAAATATCGCAGCGGGAGCTTGATTCCACAATGAGGAGGTGCGTGGCAAAGAATGACGTGTAAAGCGCACGGTAGATCCACATCTACACCCATCCAGATGGTACGGGTGGAGTCCTAGTTTACGGCGTATAATACGGTGACGAAATTCAGCAGCGGGTATTAACTCAAACAACTCCTCGGAACACTCACCATGGTAAAGGCGGTAAAAGACACATAGAGATGCGACTTCCACTGCGATGTATAGTGTAAAGCAAGCTTCCAGAGACAATGAGTTTGTAACCGTTATCAAACTACTTTCATGGAAATCATGATTAGGTTATTTATTACTCATCGCAATACGACAATACCTACCTACCGCACTTAGTTTTTAGGTTAACCCAACTATCATATTTTCCCAGCTTAGTTCCAATATAACTTTGCCCAAGATTGGCCACAATACCCAAACAGCGTTAAATAGCGAGCACTGCAGTGATTTGGGAGAGGCTTTTACCCAGCAGTGGATTAGTATAGGCTAGGTTATATAATAAAGTTAAAATCTGTTACTTCTGAACCCGGTGTCCGCTGCGTGCGTCACTTAAATGACCCAAATAGGCCGCTCAATTAAAGGAATCTCCGCTAATAGCCAGTCAAGGATCGCAATAGGGAAGAGCTACTCAAATCTTACATAATTAAAGCAGCAAGCGGTGGGGAGTAAGGAAATTGCTCAAATGCCATAAATAATTTATACGGATTCGAAGCTGTACAAGTTTTGAGAGCTCTTTGGGTCGGTCTTTGGTCGTTAGAGCTGTGACATTCTTCATGAAAAATCGATTGCTTTTCAATAAATTTTTCTTAGTAAAAAGATTAATGACAAGTCTGTAAGTCGGTTTACGGACGATAATTTAAGGCACAAGAGATTTTTTCATTAAAATTCTCTTGTGCTCTTATCACGTAAAATTATCGTCCGTAAAGCTTAGGCCTAGCGTAGGTCTCGCTTGCACCCTTGGCTTAGGCGACACGTGACAATGAGTCAAGAATTTCGGTGCGGTGTCTGGTGTTTGTTCAAAAATATTTCATAAGTATGTAGGTACTTATTTTTGTGTTTGATATGTTTGTATGTACAAACTAGTTGATTTTTAAAAGATCTCTCAAGAGTCTACATCTTATTCCGAGTAATTGGTGATAAATCAGTTTTGCCTTTATATATATATATTTATATATTAAATGGGTTTGCACTTGACCTCATTTCACCTGATGGAAAGTGACAATAAGGTCTAAGATGTAGCGTGCTTACCCAGAAGAAGCCTATTCACTCTCGACTTAAAGACACCCAAATTGTAGCTCTCTGGGAATACAGAAGCCGGCAAGTTGTTCCATTTCTTAGCAGTTCGTACCAAGAAAGAGGAAGCGAAACGCTTAGTACGAGCTGGTGGAACTTGCACAGTGTAAGGGTGGATTCCTGTCGTCTTCCGCAATGTCCGGTGGTAGAAAGGAGAAGGTGGTATCAGGTCGTGAAGCTCATTCGAACACTCTCCAAAATGCATCATATAAAGTTACGCAGGATATAAATAAAGAGGTACCTAAATTCTATAGACAGGCAACGCTTATTGGTAATTCTATAACACAAGAAACGTTAGTATCATCTAATTCATTGAACTATTAGTAATAACTCCCTGCATGTAATATAATGGTATAAAGTGGAACTAATATCTAGAAATGAAGTGAAGGCGGGCCACTAGTTGTACAATAAAAAAAAATGTATTTGACATTTGGTCAGCCAGGTACTAGGTAGAAAGCCAGGTATCAGCTCACCGAAAAACAATCGACTTTTAATGGTTGATTTTTACAATAATCGATATGTTTTTCACAACTCTAATTCACGGAGTCGTCCCCAGTCTGTGAAGCAATTATGTTGTCAGATACTTTATTTAGGATCATTTTGTGCAGCAAAATTTACGAGCCTCTGTATTGATTCTGAAGGCTAACACTGCGGAGGAAAAATAATAAATTTTCTTTTCACAGTTCACGAGTTTTATGCGAAGACCTTTTTATAACAATTCCAAAAGTTGTGTTCGTTTTACTTTTTTATTTGTTTCGAGTTCCTTGTTAAGTAAAGTAAGTCTTTTGATATCCCTCAAGGGCAGAGGGCAAGGTTGGAATTAAGCAGCCGTGACCAGGTTTGGAAGTAGTGGTGGCCGAGCGGTCAAGGATTTAACTAAAGATGTGCAGAACAACTCTTTTAAAAGACAAAGGAGTTGTAACTCTTTTGAAAAAAAGAGTTATATCGCTCTTTTGCATCTTTAACTCCCAATTAACTCCGTAACTCAAAATACTAAAAAGACTTGAATGATGTGATTGATGCGAATTGCGATGGGTTGTCTCATCGACGTGTTTATCTAATCTAATAAATTCAATACAAATAAACAATGTTGTACTTGATTGCATCAGTGGTAGGGTCAGTTTTCTCCCCTAATATTTTTTTTATGTACAGATTAATGCGCGACGCGTTTCAGTCATGCTCCATCCCTTTTCGACTCATAAAATCCATCTCGCTCACTAACTCTTTTTACATCTTTAACTACTTAATAACTCTAAGACTGAAAAGATTTAAATTTAAGTAGGTAAGAGTCACAATTCATTACCTAAGTATATATGCTAGGGTATACGAGTCTATAACGTGTTGAAGGGGAGAATTGTAGTATATTTGTTAACATAATGTAGGGTAATTGTAAATCTATGTGTGTGTGACAGTCTTTGAATAAACTAGCAACAGACAAGACTCATTTCCTTACTCCAAACCTGCAGATAGTTTATCATAATGTAGGGTAATTGTAAATCTATGTGTGTGCGCCAGTCTTTAAATAAACGAGCAACAGATACGACGCATTTCCTTACTCCAAACCTGCAGATAGTTTAGACGCAATGATGTGATTGAATTGATGCACATTTTCACAAAAGAATTGTATCTTATTTTTACTGAATTAATATATCCTCTAAAATATTAGTCAAAATGAGTAAGTATTGGTACATACAGCAATAAAACAATGTATAAAAATCTGTCAAATGTCTTCAATCGATTCGCACCTCAATATCATACACACCAATCTTCACTTCAGAGAGTTAAAGATGTAAAGAGTTATAAGGGAAGCATAGGAGTTACGGGAGTTATTAACTGTTTTGCAAGGATGTACATCGTTTAGTCCTAATCACTCCTGAGTTACACATGTCTAGATTCAACTTGGAGATCTTCTTCTTTTCTTCTTCAGCAGCATGTGCCTCTCCAATTTCTCTCCACTTTCTTCTGTCGTCAGTTTTCCTAGACCACGCTACTCCAGCTCGAGCCTTGATGTCATCGGACCATCTGGCAGTTGGTCCGCCAACACTGCTCTTTCCGTCTCTTGGTCTCCATTCAAGGACATCCTTGCTCCACCTCTCTTCACTCCTTCTGCACACATGACCGGCCCACGCCCATTTTAGTTTTGCGGCTCAGTACCCTACGTCTATCACTTTTGTGCGTTCCCTGATGATGGTGTTGCGCACTCTGTCTCGTAACTTCGAGATACCAGACCTTGGTTCAGAGTAGCTCATACTTAACACTTTGAAAACTGTTTGAAGATGAAATTCTGAAACGTGTCAGAAATCTTTTAATCCGCAGTGACCTAACGTATTGACTTATTAAAAGTCCTACAGCAACAAAAAATGCAACACAAAATTTTATCAGCAACAAAAAAATTACATAATTTTGTATTGCATTCATTTCGGATATTTGACGAGTTTTAAAATCTTTACTTGCTTATGATGCCGCTTATCTATCTATGTACACTTGTCATTGCCATTATTTTTGTACTGTCAAACCTGATAGTTGACAGACGTCATTAATGAAACGTCATTCCCACCATGATCATAGTCTGCTATTGGTTATGTCTACAGTGAAGTAAAATAATTCAATTGATTTCTGATTTGGTCCAAGTTGATAGATAAATATACTTTATTGCACAAAATACACAACTTAAGTACTAGCCATTACAGAAATGTTGTGTACAATTTCGGCGGTATTATCGCAATTCGGCGGTCTTAAGTAATTGTAGGATCAATGTTTTTGTGTGTTTTTTCGAAATGAACATATTTTTCATGATTTTTTGGAATACTGTACAATGTCCTAGCCCTTTCCCTGGGCATGAGGTTTACTAGAGTGAAAGAGACAAAAAATAATTCCAGTATCGTGAATTGGCTGAACACGGTTACATCACACATGGCTCCGCGCCAACTAAACAGAAAGGGCCGTGACGTTTGCTCTGACATCCCTAACTATTGTTCTGGCTTTTATTTTTAGACGTTTAATTTAGGTAACACAAACACAATGTCTGTGAATTATGTCACATACAAAGCATTTTTGAATTCCCTATCTATGTCAAATGATTGTCAAAGAAAATGTTATGCTGACGCTCTTACAAATTTTTCTGACTTAAAATCATAGATTGTTAAAAGGTGAATTGTAAACTTGTTTTTTTTTTATATATAATTCTCCATGTGCCTATTTACACGTAGGTATGTACTTTACAGCGTAGAGGAGGATGTATGGATAATAATATACAGATATAAGAACTGAGGATTAGAACTTTCGTTACAATAATGTTAAGGTAGTTGCCGAAAACGTCGTCGCGTCGGGGTTGGTCTCTTGGATCAGCACCGACTATTGCTGAAAGGCCGCCTGTTTGGCACAAACAAGGATAATGTTGTCCTACTTTTTGTATATTATTTATGTCTAGGTTATTTATTTATTTTTTATGATAGCTAACAGCTTTAAGATGAAAAAATAACAATAACAAAAATATCAAATACACATATAGAAGCTAATGTTGACTCGTAGTGAATCACAATACTGTCAGTTTCTAATTACTCACATATTTGGCTCGATGTTTCGGCTACGTTACAGCCGTAACGTAGCCGAAACGTCGAGCCAAATATGTGAGTACACAATGTTGTTTCACATAATAAATATCGTGTTAATCCGCGTATTGATACATTATAGTTATAATGCAACGCGAAAATCTAAAAAACTAGTTTCTAATTAAGCTTCCTTGTTTTGTATTGTGCCAAATAAAGTTATCATTAATTACAAGATACTGTTCGAGTTATAGATTGCGTCTAAAATTACGGTCAATTTGGGTAACTTTGAATTACCTTGTAACTTTGAAACGGTATCTAAAGGTCGATCCATTTAACGTAGATACCGTTTTAAATTGTATAGGAATTCCAAAGAATACAATAAAAACAGTTTAAACCAGTTTTATTCAAAGTTACAAGGTAATTCAAAGTTACCCAAATTGACTGTAAGTAAAGTTCTATTTTTGAACACAATTTACGTGTTTTTTGTCTATACGCATTATTTTTAATTATTTATTTTTTGTCAAAACTTATTCTATCCTCAAACAAAACTAAAGTAAAAGTTGTTGAAACAAAGCAATTGGAGCGAGCATTGTTTTTAATGGAATACAACACTTCCGGGTAACATCGGCCTGTTTGCATGGAGTCCAGCTCCGATTACTCTTCAAAGCAAATATCAAGTAATTAGCATCTGGATCATCGGTTTGCACTGTATCAATTTTATTGGCCTCATTAAAATTACAAAAATAGACTATGTTCTTTCTTCCCCTGTACCCTTCATTTGTTTTCCACGTAGCTGTCTGTTCAGGACAAGGCCGTACCAACGTAGGCGACTCTCCAGCAGAAATATCCGAATGAAATATTTTAAAATAATGCCTAACCGATCCTGTCGTTTAAAGTCAAAGAAGCAAATTACATAAAGATAACAACTATCACGGCAAGCTGGCTCTTGAAACAAGTATTGACTTAGCGTTATTTAATTAAGCTGTTTAAACCGCCGCTGTTGGCCGACGCGTAATTAATATTGACCATTGCCAAAACTGCGGCCAGAGGGAATATTGGACAGACTTAGGTCAATGCAAACGTCTGTTGGAAGACTGTTTGCTGGGACTAGTAGGGTTCCGTGATTTTAGTTTTCTCTGGTGCAATAATAATAAATTCATAAAAATGTGGGAGAGCCACGCTTAGGCATGAATGGGCCGGCTCAATCGGAGTGATACCAGAAAACCGACGAGAAGCCGACGGTCGATCGGAGTTTCCCTCGCTTTCACACGCGCTGTGTGCCTCCTTTGTTCGGATGTGACAGGTATATATACAGTGCACATTTTTTGAAATCTCGTAGTTTTTATATTTCAAAAGCTTAAGCCCCAATACATGTACAGATAATATCTTCCAACCGATTACGGCTACGGCGGCCAATCTCAAAGATCAGCCACGTACGCAGGATATATTATAGTGCTCAAATGTGTGCGCAAACACAAGCGCACTCTCTATTCCCTTACACACATATTCTGATGGGACACCAGTGTCACACGACCGGAGCTTGGGAAATTGGGCGCAGGACCAACGGCTCAACATGCTTTCCGAGGCACGGAGGTACATGACCGCCGACTTCCAGAGTCCGGACTGACACTAAGAATTGCTTACCGAAAACTTAGGTACAAAATTTTGGCCCGACCCGGGGATCGAACCCGGGACGTCTTGCGCAGTCGTCGCTTTAAAGTGCGACCTACTAACCACTGCGCCACCGAGGCAGCCATACATGTACAAAGTGTAACACAACTAGGTATATAACATATCTGTCTTTCTTCAATTGATTATCAGCGTAATATCAATTGCTAAGTAGTTTCTAGTAACCAAGTGTTGCTGTCTGTACAAAGATTTTCGGAAAATTAAATGTCCAATCAGATTAAGATACCATTTAAAGTGGAACAATCTTTCCCTAGTTGTAATCTGATATACGTAGCGCGCGTATACAGAATTTAAACGCATCACTAATTAATTGTACAGTCAGCTTCGGCTTGACGAAAACATAAACAGTACCCCTCCCCGGAACGACCTACTTACCCCACTATATCTGGAACAAAGGACCGGGGCGGCATCTCTGGATAATAATTTTAAGAAAACTGCCGGGGAGGTTTGGGGTTCGCTGAGGAATGAATGAACCCGACGTTTGTCGGTCCTGTCCGGAACATGGAGTTTAGAAACTATTCGCATTTGTGGTTAACTTTTTTAGTAGTCATAGTAACTCGCAATGTGCGTATTTAGATCGCTCGGCTGTGGGTGAAAACATCGTGAGGATACATACTTTCATGTCTCGAATAGTTCCTCAAAACATTTTGAGAAAATGATCATTAAGAATCACCTTAAGAACTCGTAACTTCTAAATATGGTCACAGAATATAGAGGGACAGAAGACTCACTTCCGACACTGTATCAATAAAATATCAGTCTTCGCCTCCCGGCAATAAGGTCTAAAACAATATGCACCTGCACGCTTGCCTACCGCGATCGCGAGGTGCGTTCACACGAAACTCGACCTTTGCATTTACGAGACACGTTCTAATGTGATCTAGCCATGGTTTAAGTCTGGCCGGCTACTGTATGTCGGGTCAACTTACCTCATCGAATTATTGGAATGGAAAATATCACTCAATACAAAAATTAGACCTTAAATGTTACCAACCTATTTTAGGTCTTTTTTTCGTGTTTAGTGATATTGTCTATTAACTTGATGAGGTCTAAACGGTCACTATATTGTAATTACTGGACTTGTAATTTTTTGGACCATTATCTAAGCGAACCCTGAAAAGAAACGGTATTCATTCAGAACAACTTGCTATTCTAAGTTAAAAATTGTTTTTCTTTATCTTTCTAACTAGCTAGGCCACATAATCTATGCTCAGTATTAATAAAGAGGGAAATCCTACAGACAGCGGCAACACTTATTTACTATTACACGGTAATCCGAAAACACAATGGAGACGGATTGATTGGAACTCAAAAAAAGCAGCCCTTTAGATCAGGTATCTACATAGTCAGCTACGGAACCAAACTTTCACTTTCCCCCACACTAACGCCCAAGTTTTTTTTATTTCTTCATAAAATAACCGGGGGCTCGGTATTCGTCGACCGCGTGGAGCGAGACGCGCCATAAAGTTGCAAATGAAGCAATATCGTTCCGGGGCCAACTCAGTGCCTAAACTTGCCGTCAACTGCTAACACTCACTGGGCCGGCTGCATTCATTTGCACTTATTGTTTACTTATGTTTACGAGCAGAGTTGCATGTTACCCCATTATAGGCACCCAAGTACTATTGTACGGTCTATTACCGCACATTTGGCCGTGGCGCCATTAATGGGGTCACACGTCAGCATTTTACTTACGTTTGTTTTGTTTACTTATTTACTTTACTCATAGAGATCGTTATTAACTGCAATCGAGGAAAGACGTCTTATAAACTTAACCTTGTAACTTAACTTAACTTCAATAAATCTGGGAAAGTAACAAACTCTCTTCCTCCGTCTACAATCATCAGCTGATCTAACTGCCTGTACCTGTCACCGTCAACTACGTGCCAGGA
This sequence comes from Marasmia exigua, assembly GCA_019059595.1. Lineage (NCBI taxonomy): Eukaryota > Metazoa > Arthropoda > Insecta > Lepidoptera > Crambidae > Marasmia > Marasmia exigua. The sequence goes on along the minus strand of CM032477.1, from coordinate 16,526,914 downwards.
CACAACTAACTACAAGCAACTCCATGTATGGTGTAGCGGTCAACTAAGCGCACCATACAACTATACAGGGCGATCCAGGACCATAGTACTACTTGAGTATCCCAGAGGACATAAAGGAAAAGTAACTCAAATTAGTATTTTTACGTAAAGAAAACTTAACTTTTATTTATGAGAAAGAAAAACCTGCATTGTAAGGTTTTTTGGGTTGTACTTGTATTGCACGGGAACAGAATCAAATTAAATTGACTTTTTATTCTGTCAATCAATACAGTATTTATTATTAACGATAAAATTTCACCATTTTTTACTTAAAGGAAACACTTTTAAGTAAAAGATGCTTAAGAATTTAAGGTACTTTCCCTTCATGTTTCATGGTCTTGGAACGGACTGAATATTTAGTGATATTTTGACTTATTTAGTGAGTTTTAGTTGGTTGGAAATAAACAAAACTCAAATTATAATACATTATTATCTACCACTAAGAATAAAAACTTTTTTGTGGGTTTGTCGCGTGATACTTTTGTTGAAATAAATAAATATTTCACAACATTACATACATTGGTCTGATTCCGTGATAAGTAGCTCAAGCACCTGTGTTTCGGATATCAGAACCAACAGAGGAATTACAAATATATACATATAATACTTTTCTTTTGTAAATACATACTTATAATACAAAGAAACCACCCAGGCCAATACAAACAGACATGTTTACGCACACAAATGTTTGTACTGTGTGCGGGGATCGAACCCGCAACCAGAAAAAATCAATTCAATTCAAATATTTTATTTCTGACAAACATAGTCCATACATGTTATTTTTGAAAAATTAGTCAGCTTACAAAGTGATTACATATACATTATTATGATTAATTCATTATAAAATACTATTATATGGGTCTCAATTTACTCAGTAGGTGAGGGTTGATTAGGTTCTACCCTTCCCTCCTTGATCATCTTCAACGGCCCTGTAAAATTTAATGCAATCATTAACAGATGATTTCGTGTTACGGGATCTGTAAGGTGCGTTGTGTTTGTTTACGATTGACCTACTTTCAAAGATCGTATTTGGGTTATGTTTTCAATTGCAATAAGAAATCAATTGGGAATTGTATCTACTTGTAATATAAAATTAAATTGAATGCTTATTGCTAGCGATGGAATATGAGACGCCTACCTATCGTCCGTGGCAGCGGAACTACGGTGAAGATAGGGACTCACCTAGGGGATGGCAGCAGATTAAAACGCACTGTTTTGAGCACAACTATAATATTAAATAGAAAAAAAAACACCCTTCTTGGGGACGTTCCAGTATTACGTAAGCAGATTTATTCAGAATGTGAGGGTTGCCATTTGTGTTAAAAAGAAAATAAGTATCGATGACGTAATCAACATCTAGACACCCCTACCCCTCATGTCATCCAAAATAAGCAAAACTTGAACGGCCCCTTCTTCCTACCACAATGACACTTGAAAATATACTAAGCAAAAATAATAATATTAATATCAAAAGGAGCAAGGTAAATTCAAATTACCATTAATTATTACGCTTATAAATATTTTAAAATAAATATTTCACAACATCACACACATTGATCTGACTTCGAGATAGGTAGCTCAAGCACCTGTGTTACGGATGTCAGAATCAACAGTGGGATTAAAAATATATACATATAAAATACTTTTCTTTTGTAAATACATACTTACAATATATAGAAAACACCCAGACCAATACTAACAGACATGTTCATGCACACAAATGTTTGTACTGTGCGGGGATCGAACCCGCAACCCTTGGACCAAAGGCAGCGTTCACTCTGTTCCAAAAGGGTTGCCGACATTTATTATTGTAACAACTTATTATAACAACTAGGCCAATGTATGAAATGTTGTAAAAGTTTATTAAAATGAATTTAATTTTTTTTCAAAAGTTTAAAACAATTATAACTCACACAACAATAAATTCTTGTCTTTCTTCAAGTTCAAACAGTAATATTAAACTACACACAAAAGCCAGCTCACGTGTTCCCATTTCTGTCTACTATTATGCAATATTTTCTGGGAAATTCTATCCATTTCCTGGAATATTCCAGCCTTAGTCAGCCGCTGGCTGACGTGTGACGGGCTCGATATCTCGAAACCGACAAATTTCCTTTAAAGGGAGTTTTATTTCTTCCGCTTCTTGAGTTAAAATGTTTTCAAGCTATCTGTTTAAATCACAGATCATATGTTTGAACGATGGAATTATTTTCTAATTTTAGGGATCTTCAAGAGAAGAGCGTACTCTTTTTTAAAAAAAAAGGCCGGCAACACATTAGCGATCTCTCTGATTTCGCGGATGTTCATGGGCGGCGATGATTACTTTCCATCAGGTGACTCGCTTGCTCGTTTGTCCGCGCCTCTAGGATAAAAAAAATGATTATTGACATATTTTGTAGATAGATTAGAGATAAGCTTTTTCTCTATTAAATGTCCTCTACGCAAAAAACTTCTTTGTATATTTCTTTTGTTATCAAGATTAATAATACAATCAAAGGAAAAATTCTGGTGACTTGTGATTCATAGTACTGCATCATATGCTTTACAGTCTTGCATTAACCAATAACACAGAATGTATTGCAATCATTGATTATTCTTTTATTGGCACTTAAAATTGAGAGCCTGCAAAATCATATTTATTCTCAATTTTATTATTAAAGCCATTTTTACCAGATGTGGACCCCAGCCGTTATGATTAGCAAATGCGAGTCACAATTTTATTGGGTCCACATAAATTTCGAAGGACTGTTTCTATTAAATTTTACGATAAACACTAACCCTAATATAACTTTGTTAATAAAGGTTGCGATATATGGAGCAAGCCTACTAGTGATGTACAAAACACGAGCTTTTTGAGTCTCGTTTTACACAGGTATCATCTTTCTAGCTTCAGTATATTTATGACTAGCGGCCCGTCCCGGCTTCGCATGGGGGGCCACGGAAGGCCTCAGAAACGATACTTTTCCCCCGTTTTTAAAACATTTTTGGTTACTGCTCCACAACTATAGTACCTAGCGTGATATTATATAGCCTATGTTACTTCTGAATAATGCAGCTTTCTAATGGTGAAAAAATTATTGCAATCGGTCCAGTAGTTTTTGAGTTCATTCATTACAAACATACAAAAATACAAAAATACAAATCTTTCCTCTTTATAATATTATAGTATAGATATAGATTTATGATTTGACGACCCGTTTGGATCAGTGGTAGTTAACACCGCCTCTGTATTGTGATGGATTCGATCCCCGCATAGTACAAACAAAAAAAATATACTGCTCTTTTTGTGCTCTAACGATTTTTCCTACGTTCGAGTTATCTAAGTATTGAAACTTTTTTCGTGCCTGAGTCTTGTCCTACACTCGAGCTATTTCGAGACTTGAATCCTTGTTAAGAGGATCCGAACCCGACTCGACTCTTTTACATTAGAACTAAAGTTTTCTACATCACTAAAGCCTACTCGCTGAGAATTAAATTGTAATGGGAAACTATTTTAAGTTGGTTATGAAATTGCAAATAACTGAGCTCTTGATCTTAATATCGGGAGCTGAAGAAACTTGGGCATTTGGGGGCCGACTATTTAGTGGTTATTGAATACTTTTGTCAAAGTCATTCGATATTTTAACTTTATATTGTTACACGTTTATGTGTCGAAATCGATTGAGGAAATTTGACAGTTTTGTATAGCTTGACCTGTCCGCCACTGTACATAATCAATTTTAAAACATTAAAATTATATTTAAAAAAAACAACTCAAAAAACAATAAAACAAGAAAAAAATACACCAATGGCATTCGCGGGTGCCAAACCAATATTATCATAAGCGACAGTGGCGCTACCAACACTAAGTTTTGAGGAGTCTGGTAATTACAATGAAGCGACACGTCTTAGTAATTTTCCGAAAGGTTAAGGTTTTCCCTCACCGACGAGCTAATAATAGAAATATGCAGTTAGATTTGAAAAATTCAGAGGTGAATGCTCGGATTTGAACCAGGACCTCCGTATGGAAGATTCGTTCTAAATCACTGGGTTTAGAACGAATCATCCATACGGGAGGTATGTATACATACAACATTAAGAAATAGCCGTGGTAGTCAGTACAACCACGGCTCTTTCTTAATGTTGTATGTATAGAATAACCGATTTATTTTTCGCTTACGTCGGGGATTGTTTTTATTTTTATGTGCTCATGTGCCACCTGGCACACGAGCAGACGGATCGCCTGATAGTAAGCTATAGACAATCGCGACACAAGTGCGCTGCCAACGTTTAAGCCCCCTTTTCCCCCCTTTGGACCTCCGGGACCCTCACTCACGCAGCGAAACACAGCACGCATCTTCACGCCGGTTTTTCAATGAGGCCGTGGTATCACTCTGGTCGAGCCTGCCCATTCATGCCGAAGCGTGGCTCTACCACGTGTATGATCTAAAAGAATTAAAACACCACGAGTATCAGTAATTCTATTTCTAAACGCAGATACTATCTAAGTGCTATGTTTCGCTCGAGTGAAGGGTACTGGAGGCCCAATCCGGGAGAAAAGGGCGTTTAAAGGTTGGCAGCGCACTTGTGACTTCACTGCGGTCACCAGTGTCCATGGGCGGAGGCAATTGTTTACCATCAGGTGATCCGTCTGCCCGTCTGCAATCTACATATATACTGAAAAACAAGTGGATCACCTATTCATCTCCATAAGTGCGATTGAATAAAATATGCAAAACTACCTCTTAGTCATAGAGCGTTGTTTACTCAGCGTTCTCGAGTGACAGCGAAGATTATATTTTGAGGGTCGCTTGTCGCTCCCGAATTCTTATTTGATTGATAACTTGAGTGCGATACGCAGGGGAAGTCAGGGGAACTCTGTCAGAGGGGCTTTTCCTTGAAAAGTTGATGTTCCGTATGTAGCGAGATTTCTCTGCAATTGTTTTTTTTTTTCACTTTTATAATTTTGTCAATGTATACCAGATTTCTCCTCGCCATGTGCACTGCCCATTGCCACTTGAGGGATGCAATCCTTTGGCCTATGTCTGTGACCTTAGTTCTCCTGCGGATCTCATCATTTCTGATACGATCACGCAACACCGGCGAGACGGCCGTTGGTGCGGAAAGGTCCTCGAGTGGAGGCCACGTACAGGAAGTCGCAGCCGTGGCAGGCTTCCCACAAAGTGGACCAACGATCTGGTGAAGGTTGCGGAAATCCATTGTGTCAACATCCTGCGTGTTTATAATTTTCTTTGGTACCAACTCAAAAAGGACGCTAAAGACGTTTGATATTTGAAATTTGAACGCGTGTTCTATATTGTTCATCAAAGCAAAAAATTAATAAAAGTAGGTGAAAGATTTACATCTTTTCTTTTTTCGTATTTTTAGAGCGTGTTTTTTAGTCGGGTTTTAGTTTTTACCCAACTACGGCAAAGCCAAAAAGGAAGGGTTATGAATTTAGCAGTCTGAGTACGTAAGTACGTTTGTATTTTTTTATGTGATAGGCGGCAGACGAGCAGACGTATCACCTGATGCTAAGCGCCGCCCATAAACACCCGCGAGTCACAATTGCGCTGCCAAAATTTAACGCCGTCTTTTTTTTTTCCCGAATTGGGCCTCCGGTACCCTCACTCACGCAGCGAAACACAGCACAGTGCTGCTTTGCGCCGGTTTTCTGTGAGGCCGTGGTATCATTCCGGTCGAGCCAGCCCATTCATAACGAAGCGTGGCTTTCCCACGGTTAAAAGCTTCAAGATTCTGCCTATACTACCCAATGAATGAGGAATCAATCGATTCCTTATTACTGTCCAGGTGACCTAGGCTTATATTTAAACTTACCTCTTTTGTGATCATTCGTTTCAAGTTAAATGTTATAGAGTCTTGGAAAGGAATAGGTCAGTTCTTTCCTAAATCTGTGGTGTCTTTCCAAAGTTTACTCGAGTCATTGGAGAGATACAGGTGTATCTGCGAATATTAACATCCCCTGAAACATATTCCACCAACAATTTGTAATCAAAATTTTACTCTATGACTTTTGGAAAATTTAATATTATTAAAAAAAAAAGTTTTTGTTCTTTTTCTAATGGTATAGGAGGCAGACGAGCCGACGGATCACTTGATGGTAAGCGATTACCGCCGCCCATGGACACCTGCAACATTAGTAGTGTCACAAGTGCGCTGCTTACCTTCTAACCCCCCTTCCCATGGATTGGGCCTCCGGTACCCTCACTCACGCAGCGAAACACAGCGCATGCACTGCTTCACGTCGGTTTTCTGCGAGGACATGGTATTACTCCGGTCGAGCCGGCCCATTCATACCGAAGCGTGGCTCTTCCACTTTTAAAAGTTTTCACCCAGTTGTTTGTACCCCAAAACCCTCTCCTCTAAGGCCCATAAACTACGTAAAAACAACCCCCTACCCCGAAGACATAAAAAACCCACTTACAATTACACTAATTTCATCTTACTAACAATAACCACGTATGATTGCCTTAATTTAAGCTATTGTAATTTTATTTAATTTAATTTTGTCGCGGTGAAAATGTTAAAATGTGACCCTTACAAAAGAATAAGCACAAAAAAGGCACGGAACCAGTGTCCGTGGAATTTAATATATATTTAAAAAAAACAATAACATTTTCAACGAATTTCGAAAAGTCATCGACAAAATATTGTTCAGAATGGATGAGAGAACTCGTGGTTAAAGGTTTATCTATCACTCGCTGAGGCAGTTCTCAAATCCAATTATTCGACCATAATTGACATGAATCTTCCTTACTAATATTATAAAGGCGAAAGTTTGTTTGGATGGATGTATGGATGGATGTTTGTTCCTCTTTCACGCAAAAACTACTAAACGGATTTTAATGAAACTTTACAGTAATGTAGCTTATAGATCAGAATAACACATAGGCTATAATTTATAAAGATATCTATAAGACCTTGCTTTTATTCGAATTACACGCAGACGAAGTCGCGGGCAAAAGCTAGTAAAATATACGTTTGAGAGTTTTTAGGTCATCGGGAATTTTTCAAGATTCTGATGTCGTTTTCGATGAAATATTGAATCTAAGGACTGCCATAGCTAATAATAAAATCTCTCGAATGATACCACGAGTAAACATGGAGTGACGCTACAGATTTAGAAAAAAACTGACCGTGTGTATTTAGGTTGGTGTATGCCCGCCTTTAGGAAGGAGTCCACACACTCGTCACTTGAAGCATCCAGTACATACCTCAATAATAATAAGTTGAGTTTTTGTGCAATAAAGTATTTATCTATCTATATAAATAATAGAAATCGATTTTAGGACATTATAAAAAGTGGGGTAATTTTTGCACTTTTGGGGTAATTTTCCCCACTTCTATGGAAATATCCCCAAAATTCATGTAGTCCTATTTTGACGGGGAAACGTTGAATTCGGTCAATTCTTACAGGAATCACCAGTGATCCATGGACCACTGGTGGTTTCTGGAGGAATTTCGAGTAGTCCGTGGGGCCATCTAATTAAATGATAAAGATATTGAGTAATCACAATGCCCACGGTGTGAGTGAACTTATCCGCAGCAGACAAAAATTTCGTTGAGGTGACGGGTAGGCCACACTAGCGACACCGATCGATTTCAATTTTTAGCTACTAAACCGGATCTAATTTAAGCAATTTCGGGGTTACAACCTCTCGGCAGACACTAATACTATTTACTAAATAACCATGCACGAATGTTGGACGCGAAAAATTAACTCACGTTAAAAGTGGCCGCTTTTGGCGTGAATCTATTTTTCACCTACGCGTTAGATCCAATATTTGTGCATGGTTATTTAATAAATAGTATAAGAGTTTGCCGAGAGGTTGTAACCTCGAAAGTGTTTAAAATAGATCCAGTTTAGGAGCTAAATATTGAAATCGATTGGCGTCGCTAGTGTGCCCTACCCGTCAACTTAAGTGGTCCATCTACTCCCCCCATATCACAAAGGTACTCTAGTAGGTCCCATATTTTTTGTTTCTGGACTTAACTTTGTGCTTGTTTTGTTTTCCGGTCTCAACCCTAGATGGCGCTGATTTACCGTCTCCCTCGCACGGAGTGGGGAGCACGGTTGTTGCATTTACGTTAATGTTTGATGTGATAAGTGTGTTGTTTGCGTTTCTGTTATGTCCCGTTTTTGTAGTTACACGAATTTTCTTTTATCTTCACACGGATTTTATGGGAAACATTTTGCGATTTATAATCTCGGGTTCGAAATACAAGGTTTATTGTTTTATGTTTGCCTGTTTTTAAACTGGTATGGACTTGGAGCAATTATGTTTTATGTATACAATTAAGTAGTTAAATGTAAAATGGGTTTCTGTTTTCTACGGTAAGTAAATAGATATGTTGAAAATAACGAAATAAATTGCAGTGTTGGATTATTCTGCTTGTAGCTTAATTTAGAAAATAAAAAAGGGTTTTGTTAAAAGACGCCCTCAACCTTGATCGTCTAGTACTCAAAGCACAGGGAACACGCACAGGGTTTAGACCAGTTTTCCACAAAGTAGGCTATAACGCCCCCTTGTGGGGGCGGTAACAGACCCAGAAAACTGTTTAAGTACCTAAGTAAGAAAAAAAATTATTATTAAAAAAACAAAATACCCGACTGCACACTAAAAAAAGAGTAAAACAAGCCCCACAATAATATTGATCAATCAAATGCTAAAAACTAATTATGTAATACCGTTTAAACAATACCTATATTAAAATACACTACAATATGTGTTCGTAATCGATAGTTAAATAAACAGAAACTTATTTTGAATACAAATTTACTGAATATAATTTATAAATGTTGATGGAAAGCATCGCAGGCGGGGACCAACAGAGGCTTACCAACAGAGGCTTATTTATAGTCATTTCGGTTGTGCACCATTTAGCAGAATTTTCGTTGGTGGCGGTCAAGGTGGTCCCCGCCTGCGATGCTTTCCATCAACATTTATAAATTATATTCAGTAAATTTGTATTCAAAATAAGTTTCTGTTTATTTAACTATCGATTACGAACACATATTGTAGTGTATTTTAATATAGGTATTGTTTAAACGGTATTACATAATTAGTTTTTAGCATTTGATTGATCAATATTATTGTGGGGCTTGTTTTACTCTTTTTTTAGTGTGCAGTCGGGTATTTTGTTTTTTTAATAATAATTTTTTTTATTTATAACTTTTTAGCTGTTTTTATTTAACGAAAATGTTGTAGATGTAGAAGACTAAATTAACATGTTCCCGTGGGAATTTTGAGAAAAAACGTATCCTATATTAATTACTCCCGTGATTGAAATGAATCTAATGATACCGCATACATATTTTTTTTTTAAAGGGAAATTTAGAAAAAATATTATTATGTCTTTATCCCGTGGGACTTTTAGGATAAAATGTATCCTATGACACTCCCGTAATCAAGACAAATCTAACGATACCTCATACATCAAAATCCATCAAGCCGTTTAGGCTACAGGAGGTCACAAAGGAAAAGACATACATACATACTTACATACACTCGAAAAACATTACCCTCCTTCTTTGGCAGTCGGGTAAAAAGGGGAAGGGGGCGCTGAAAAAACATATACCTATTTTAATGTGAGCAGTTTACTAAATAAGCCCGGCAATCTCGAAGTGCGGTTTAGGATTTGTGTCTTCGGCTATATTACCTTCTCAATTCATTCATACATTCATTATAAAATGGCGGCGGAGTCGCGGCGCGAGCACACTTGAACGCCTCCGCCGCGTCTGCGCCTCGACTCCGTGCCGCTACCATCTCGACGGCGCCGGCCTGCCTTTACCTCGCTTGTGTCACGACTCCAGTTTATGAGGGCACGCCATTTTCACACGAAAAAACCTTAACCGGTCGCCGCTTAAGGTTTCTTTAAAATAAATGGCGCGGCTTAACTGTCACCAAGTCTTAACAATAGTTGACAGGTCAGAATTATCTGGTGCAAATTTGTACGTAACACATCTCCTAATATTACACACAACAGTCAGACGGGCCGGGCGGAAAGTTGGATAAAATAAAGGGATAATGAACGAGTTGATCATAATATGCTAATTAAATACACTCCGAGGATTGGGCTAAGCTAATGGAATTTTGTAATGTTCCCCATGAGACGGGATGTACAGGAGTTACTGATTTGTTATTGGATGTGGATTATTTATTTATCTCACAACATTACAAGTTTACAGAGGATTGCAACAAACATAAGTAAGTTCTTAATGATTTGAAATAAAGTTGTCAAAATAAAATAATTAACAAAATAAGATAAAATTTGAATTTACAAAAAATCAAATTGAATATTTAAAAAACCCCCGATACAAATAAAGTTCTTTCATTTGATACTTATATTGAGGCAGTTGGAACAACAAATAGTTTATTCGTCATTTTCTGACGGCGGCTATCTTGGATTTGAAAGTTTTCACAATTAATATATTTTGCTACTCAAGCCCTTTTATACCCATATTGTGGGAGTTGTGTTAAAACATAAAATCCAAATCTTTGTGACGGCGGCCAACTTGAATCGATCTTTATCCAACATAGCTAAGAACACTTCTTCCTTATTCATCTTTCAAACAAAAGAAACAAAATCAAAATCGGTTAATTTGTTCGGGAGCTACGATGCCATAGACAGACACACACACACATACACACACACACAGACACGTGAAACTTATAACCGTCGTTTTTTTGTGGGGGATTAAAAACTAATTAAAAGCCTTTTTACGGGTTGAATGGAATTAAGACAATAAAAGCAAAATTGATCAAGACATTTAAAGAAGAAGGGTTTATGATTTTTCAAGCTTATTTTGCACACGCGTTTCACGTCACCATCATCTCTAGCAAGATTTAAATTTTAGCGGCTCCTCCTTATATCGAATGACCTCAATGTTGATTGATGGTCTTGACCCCGACGTAGCACTTTTTCCAGGATTTTCTTTCGCCAGCTTGACCTGTCTTCAGCGGCGTGGCATCACACACTGAGGTGTTTAGCGTGGTACTGATTTGGTCTGACCATCGTGTTGGGCTTCTTCCTCTCGGTCTTTTCCCGCCAACTATACCAGTCAGAAGCAGTTTCTCCAGATTGTCCCCTCTTTTCCTGGCGACGTGTCCGAACAACTCGAGACACCTTTTCAAGCATATTAAGGTTGAAAGCCTTATTGGTATTTCGATTTCAGCAAGGATAGATGAATTGGTCCGGTGCTCCGGTGGATCCTGGAAGCATTTTACTCCAGCACCACATCTCGAATGCGTCCATGCCTAGCCGGGAAACCTTTTTTAGGGTCCATGTCTCCGCGCCATATAGGACGACGGAGAAAACCAGACGCTTTTTTTAAAATCATCTGATATAAGTATGATTGCTGCAACCCATAGACAAAGGTGACCCAGCGGAGTCAATAGTGTTCTACTTTAAACTCCTCTTACCTCCGACTGAGCCTCCGCCAACCTCAATCATGCCGGTTTTCTGTGAGGCTGGGTAATTACTCTAGTCAATCCAGCCCAATTATGTCGAAGCGTGGCTCATCCACGGTTGACGGTCTTCATAGTTTCAGTGGTTTAAGCGTAAATGTGTAATTTCAAAATATTGTTACGTACTAAAATAACATTTTCTCTTCTATAGTTATAGTCGGCTGCAAAAAGATGTATACAGTTTAGTACCTACCATGCTATAAGAAATAATAACTACCTAACTTCTACTTCCTTACACTTACGATAACTATACAGTAGTATTGTGACAAGTGTATAGATTTTTTGCAGCCGAGAGAACCATGAAGGTTCTCTCGGATATCATTTGAAAAAAAATCTAATAAAAATTTACTTATAATAAAATGGGCTATCTCCTGGCAAAAGAGGGTCGTAAATATTATTCCCAGCTTAAAATCGAATGAGAACTTCTTAATTGAAATGCACAACAGTTGGATCTTTTCAATTACCCGCCCAATAATAGACGAATAACGAAGGACGAATACCATTGTTCGCTAAGGAGGTGTAATTCAATTAGATGCCTTGAGAGCCTTGTTTGCATGACTTTGCATTTTTAAGCGTGGACGGGGATCCGAGTGAATTTTGACAAGTTGAGTCCTGCCCTCAGGGGCCTAATGAACAATCGAGTCACTGAACTGAGAGACCGCCTTTTACAAGTTAAATAATGTGAATTTTAAACTGTGTCGGGAAACTTTTTGATGGTCTCATTTTGACTGTAGTAGTTCTAATTTTAGAGATAAGGCGTCTGTGAAATATATTACCGCCGTGTGGTCCCCGGCAGAGTAGAATAGGCCACCCTTACTCTTACCGAGGTGTCGTAAAAGGCGACTAAGGTAAAGTTGCTGGCATGATCATCAGAACCCAGAGAAGGAAAACTCTGCATTTATATCAAAACCCGTCTGCCAAGCGTGGTGAGTATGGCAATTACCCCTCACGTGATTGAGGGAGGCCCGTGCCCCAGCAGTGGGGACTTAAATGGGCTGACGATGATGATGATGATGAAATATATTAAACCGTTATAGTATGGGCAAGGACTCGCTGCATATGAGAGAGTATTTCATTGATTTATGATTAAACCAGTTAAGTGTTCAAAATGGTCTGTAGGCTTATTGGTAAGTAAATGTTATGATCGAGCTACTTTCGTGTACCGTAAGTGTAAAGCACCCTCGGAGATCAGACAGGGAGACGGTTGAAATAAGAGACCAGTTCCGTCTTGAACCGCCTGCTTGTTTACTTTGTACAGTAAGTATTTACACATATGTATAAAAATCTTAATTTAATTAAATTACCTACACAAATGTCTTTTTTTTTATATATTTTTTATATGAGAGGTGGCAGACGAGCAGACGGATCACCTAATGGTAAGCAATTCCGCCGCCCATGGACACCCGCAACACCAGTGGAGTCACAAGTGCGCTGCCAACCTTTTCCCCTTCCCCCCTTGGGCTTCCGGTAGCCTCACTCACACGGCGAAACACAGCGCAAGCGCTGCTTCACGCCGGTCTTCTGTGAGGCAGTGGTATCACTCCGGTCGAGCCGGCCCATTCATGCCTAAGCGTGGCTCTCCCACATTTCAATCCATTGTCACCTTATCTATATTATTAATAAAGAGGTAACGCCTCGGCGGGTGACTGGCTGACTGACTGATCTATCAACGCACAGCCGAAACTATTGTACCAAAAAGCATGAAATTTGAAACATAGTTTTTATTATGTAGGCGCGCACTAAGAAGGGGTTTTTAAAAATTCAACCCCCAAAGGTTCGTCATTTTTACCCGACTACGGCAAAGCAAAAGGAGAGTTATGATTTTGACAGGCTATGTATGTATGTATGTATGTATGTATGTATGTATGTATGTATGTATGTTCATCTGTTTCCACGTAACTTCTTAACTACTTATCAGAATTCGACAAATGACATATCATTATAAGCGTCTTGATCGTCCGCTGGTTATAGGCTATATGAAGTTTCACAAAATCTAATGTGGCGCCCTCTAGCGGACAAAACATACAGAGTAAAAAATAAAGTTATGATAAATATGCCGTGTTTGGTATCATTTGAAAGCGCTTGACTTGTACATTTTGAATATATATATATATTACTAGCACTTGGACACCAAAATAGTACAAATAAAATAAAAGTAAAAAAACTAAAACCCAACTACGACAAAAAACGTCGCTGAAAAAGTATAAAACAAGCCTTCGTTGTCAATTTATGCAATATTCACTATGTAGAGATAAAATTTCATGTTTGGAAAGGCGTAGTCACACGTTAAATATACTACCCGTTGACAACGTGTGACTGCGGATTTCCAAACATGAAATTTTATCTCTACATAGTGAATATTGCATAAATTGACAACGAAGGCTTGTTTTATACTTTTTCAGCGACGTTTTTTGTCGTAGTTGGGTTTTAGTTTTTTAAAAGCTAGAGTCATGAGAATTGGTATTTGGGCTCATCATACAAATTTAAGAAAAGTGATTTGTTTTTTAAATTATATTGCTCTTTTTATATAAACTATTAAGCATCTTTTATTCAACTCCTAAAAAAGTGAAATGGGGTTAAAACGTAGTATAGAAGATTAAAATATATGCAAAATGTATGAATGGCATTTCAGTGTGTTAGTCTCATTTTTAGTGTCCGTTTAATACCTACCTACTTACCTTTAATCTTAGAGTAGGTTAACTACAAATTAAGTTCGTATAGAAAAATACAATTTATAAATGTTTTGTTTTAAATTTTTATTACCGAAGCGAAGCGAGGGCGGGCCACTAGTTTGATATAAAAAAGACATAAGTTAAGTTTAAAATAAATGAACATTTAACAGAATGTAGTAACATGACGTGTGACTCTCTGTACCTTTAGGTATCGTAGCATCTATATTAAGTTTTATAAAAGTAAAAACAAATCTTTGTGTCATAGTTTGTAATTATGCAAAAATCTTAGTATCTTTAGTCCACAAACAAATTACTAACATCGTAAATTCGTTTTTAGTAACATTCTGGCTGCGTTCTGATTTATTTCCCTTTTTTCGGAGACAAGCGGCAATCGTCAGATCTAAATGGCTCTCATAGCAAATGGCGGCGCTGTCCAGCATTGCTCGTTGCCAGTTCCGAATGCTAAATTCGATATTTGAATTTCAAAATACCCGCCATAGCCCCGGGCGAGGCAAGTCGTAGAATAACGGCTCTCATGATTCTTCTGGTATTCGAATAAAATAAGTCGAATGCTGTGACATCTGAATATCAATTTTGTTGACTTTACCAAGATTCCGATTCTGATTTTAGTTTTGAAGTTGAACTGATTGAATTATTTTAAGGGGAGTGAATAAATAGTTTGAAATGCATTACGTATTTCAACTTAAATTGTATTACAGTTCAGACAAATCTGTAAGATTTGCCTAGTGCTGCCAACTTAGTTTAAGCTTCATATCCAGCTGTAACCATTAAAGAAAACTACCATTTACAATGTGCTGGTTAAGGAGGCTCAAAGTCACCCAGAGAACAATCGAGAGGGCTATGCTCGGAGTCGCTTTGCGTGATTGTATCAGAAATGATGAAATCCGCAGGAGAAGTAAGGTCACATACATAGCCCAGAGGATTGCATGTCTCAAGTGGCAATGGGCTGGGCACATAGCGAGGAGAACAGACGGCCGTTGGCGCGGAAAGGTCCTCGAGTGGAGGCCACGTACAGGAAGTCGCAGCCGTGGGAGGCCCCCCATAAGATGAACCGACGATCTGGTGAAGGTTGCGGGAATCCATTGGATGCGGGCGGCATAGGACTGATCTGTGTGGAGAACATTAGGAAGCCTATGTCTAGCAGTGGACGTCTATTAGCTGAAATGATGATGACTAATGAAAAATACCTGCCATATCATTATCATTCAATCAATCAAAATATTATGTACATTGAAATTTAAAAACCTACGTCCAACAACTTCCAATGTCATATCGTACAAAAAATTAAAGGTGTTGGCGGAGTTGAGAAAGAAATGGTTACTACACCGAAAAGTGTGACACCGTGGGGTGTGACTTGATTGGAATGAGTGCTTTTTATGTCACAAAAAATATCTTCATGTCAACAGTAATAAAGCTTAAAATTTTGTAGAATGATAAACTGTATGTTTATAGAAATAGAGATCAAATCACAGCTTTCATTCTAGTCGGGCTATATTTTGCGTACTAAATATAGTAAAACAGAATGTATACAGGTCGAATTAACATTGCCTGCGATAACTATTGGTGGAAATTATTTAAGGCAAATGTGTTATATACTTAATTTTTTCTATTTGCATTATAATGATGCTGTTTTTTTCCTGAATAAATAAATAAATAAAGAGCGACGCTTCTAAATTAGAGA
The DNA here is from genome assembly GCA_019059595.1 of Marasmia exigua. NCBI lineage: Eukaryota > Metazoa > Arthropoda > Insecta > Lepidoptera > Crambidae > Marasmia > Marasmia exigua. The sequence continues at coordinate 16,511,033 of CM032477.1, read as the reverse complement.
GAATGATTATTAGCACAGCAATACTAAATCCATCAATATACATTACGGTACACATAACGTAACCACAAGCACACTGGCTGGTAAGATTGACACGGCATTGAGCAACATCGACAATCACAAATAGCATTGTGTGGTGCCATGTTGCTATGACTGCAAAGCTTCGCCACTGGCGCTAGCTGTTTGCGCTCGTGTAAGCCGAGCTGGCTGCATTCGACAACAGGGTGTGACGTCATCGGTGTGTATGACTTCTGTTTACATTGTTATGGGGTAGTTAGAATTTAATTGAACGACCCGTTTGGATCAGTGATAGTGATCGCTGCCTTTGGTGCAAGGGTTGCGAGTTTGATCTCCGCAGAGTAAACACATTTGTGTGCATGAACATGTTTGTTTGTATTGGTCTCAGTGTTTTCTTTGTATTGGAAGTATGTATTTACAAAAGAAAAGTATTAAAATGTATATATTTGTAATTGCGCTGTTTGTTCTGATATCCTTAACACAGGTACTTAATCTCGGAGTCAGATCAATATAAGTGATGTAGTGTGAAATATTTATTTATTTAATTTAATTAAACTAAAGACTTAGCAGAACGGGAAAAGAGTTTGTTCTTAGTGAAGTCGTCTCTTCGTGAAAGTTTAATCACATCGGGGCTACGTCACCCTCTCGATTATTGAAATGTGCGTGTTGCGAATGTATCCAAAAATAATAATAATAAGAAATTGAAGTAACAACACATACATTGTCCTGGTCTCAAACTAAGGTTTTCCTTTGTACTATGGAAACCAGAAACGACGGTACCATAAACACCCAGACTCAACACAATCATCTGCTTCATCAATAACTAAGTACTGTCCCTTGAAGCTGTGAAAAAATCAAACTTCTAAGCCAACGCAATCAAAAGAAACAGCAATTTAAGCTGCATATTTTGAAACTCGCAAGTACTCGCAAGGGAATCAAAACCTAAAGGGTACTTCCAGTCGACCTAGAATCTTGAAATTTGGCATGAAGCAACGTTTTATAGCACACATAAAGGAAAAATTCCGAAAACCTTAAATTTTTAGTTACATTACAAAATATATATTTTTTAATAAATATAAACTTATTACTTTTTTCCTCATGAACGCGTAGAGCTATCAAGTTGAAATTCATATCAAATACTTAGATCTAATTGCCTTTAACCCGTGAAAAAAAAAATCTAAGTCAACGCAAAAACGCAAAAGTACAACCATTGATACCGCATATTTTGAAACTCGCAACTACACGCAAAGGAATTAAAACCTAAAGACCACTTCCCGTTGATCAATATAAAATAAAGGATTACTTAAACGATAAAGAGATCTTTGTCTTAAATTTATGCTCTTCCATCTTTCCCCATTGTAATGTTATGAATTTCATTTTGCAATAAAAATACCATAGTTATGACTCGTTGTTATAATGAACGAACTTTGTAAACCTTGCAGGTTTGTACGGAACCCTCGGTGCGCGAGTCCGACTCGCACTTGGCCGGTTTTTCATACCGGGATTTCTATAAAGCTTTCTATAAGTGGTATTCTGGTCAAGCTGACCCATTCACGGCGAAGCATGGCTCTCTTACGGTAAATTTCACTGCGAATTCTCTCTCTCTAGAAAAAGTGTCAGCTTAAAGAAGTTGACTTACCGATGTCTGCAGCCGCGTGTAGTAAGTCAGCTAGCAGCTCAGGCTCGTGGCACGCTATCGCCAGCCGCTCGTCGTGCAGCCGAGCTGCATCGAGCTCGCCCGGCGCTGCTTCCCGCAGCTGTAGCGCTACGGCGCCTTCCCCGCCGACCGCGGCGCTGTACATAAGCACCGCACGCGGTGAGAACGTCGGCAGCGGCAGCCTTGCTGTATGAACCTGGAAGTAAGAAAAATAATTGGTTGGTAGGAGGACAATTTTTATCAAGGGGAGGGAGAGGCCTGCCTGTAGCCGGCTTTCAATATATCATTTAGCATATGCTTAAGATGACGGGTAGGGCACTCTAGCAACGCCAATCGGTTTTTATTTTTAGCTATTAAACCGGATCTATTTTAAACAATTACGGGTTACAACCTCTCGGCAAACACTTATACTATTTATTAAATAAGCATGCAAAAATGTTGAGTCCAACGCGTACGCGAAAAATTGATTCACGCCAAAAGCGGCCACTTTTCGCGTACGAAAACGGACCCTAACATTTGTGCATGGTTATTTAATAAATAGTATAAGTGTTTGCCGAGAGGTTGTAATACCGAAATGGTTTAAAATAGATCAGGTTTAGGACCTAAACATTAAAATCGATTGGCGTCACTAGTGTGCCCTACCTGTCACCTTAATTGAGATCATTTTCTCGTCTTAACGTACTGGATATATATCCAACTCCTATAATAAGGGCCAGAAAGTACCCGGATGACAGAGATGCTGTATAATACATGCTGTTATGTTTATATCTCTATAAATAAAAATGAATTGATGTTCGTTAGTCTGATTCAACACCGAGAACGGCTGGACCGATTGAGCTGATTTTAGTTTTAAAATGTTAGTCTTAGACCAGGGAAGGTCTAAAAGGTGAGAAATTAAACAATAAGTTGGCGGAACTAAGTTCGCCGGGAGCCACTAGTATAATAATAATAGTACTAGTATAATAGTAATGATATTTGCAAATGTTAAGTTTAAGCATGAAGCGCAATAAGAATGTTAATATTTAGTCTGCGATTCAGTCTCTATTGAAAATCAGCGCTATGGCCCAGATCGATTCGGCACTCTCATAAACTGATGTTTCTTTGTAAGATGTTTTATGATAAATGTCGATTTGTGCATATTCTGGGCAGTCCTGGAGCCCAATTCTTTTCTAGTACATAGTTTTTTTGTATGGATTGCATGTGACATCCGCCATGTCTTTTCATATCGAAAATCCCGAGAAATTGGAATCCTGATATTTTTACACCCAAATACTCAAACGCTTCTTAGCTTTAAAAGTTACTCAAACATGTCGTTTTCTAGCCATCAAGTTGAAAGGAGGGATAGCTTGACATTAGAGCAGCTCGCAATAGTTATAAACACGTGGTAGGCGGGAGTTGGTCACTCGAAAGTCTTTTTTAATTAGTAGAATATTTCTGGTTCTAAATAATTCTATACCTATTATGGACTATAAAATTGATTCTATACCTATTATGGAGACACGGTCTATGGAGGACAAAGGTTTTCGCATCTAAATCAACCAAATGCCAAAATTTTTCGTATTGATATCATCATTTGACTGACTAAAAAAAAATTGGCAGTTCTTATTTCTGCCGCACTAACAAGAAATGGAACTCGTTGCCGGCGTATCTATTTCCCCCTTCCTACAATATGGATTCCTTCAAACGAAGCGTGAAGAAGCATCTCGCGGGCCAGTATGGCGGTGCCAACGGAGGTGATGCCTTGACATCGCTTCATCGTCTCATTGTAATAATATTTCCACTGGATATTGTAAATATACCTACAATATTGATGAGACTATTGACAGCTCATTTCGAATCAAGCGCTTACAAATTTCGTCTGGTTAGTAACGCGTTCAGTGGTCTAATTGGTAGAACATTCACCCGGATTGTGAAAGGTGTGGGTTCGAGTCCCGCCTGAACACGAGATGAAATTTTTAAGTGTGTTATTTACTTAAATTGTAGGTACTAGTAGATTTACGAATTTGCATTGAGCATTGCCAATTATTATAGAGCTGTGTCATCACAACTGGTAAAGGCTCGCAAATAAGAATACTACTTTGCCTGAAAATGTTTTCATTTCCTGAAACAACAATCACATGTTTACATCGGTCAGCGAGCGAGTTTGTGAAATTGATTTTATTTACACACTGCATGTTTATACGAAAAACTATGGTTTTTAATATAGGTGCGTACACTTAATTGCACAGTAAGAAGGTAACAGTTATTACAATGTAGAGAGTTACAGTTAATTTGTGTGCCCACCTATCAAATAAAAAAGTAATATACGGTTTTGAATTTTACTCTTTAAACCTTAATTTTTTTAAATGTTTTTTTATGAGATAGGGGACAGGCGAGCAGACGGATTACCTGATGTTAAGCGATTTTCACCGCCCATCGACACCTGCAGCCTTTTTTGGAAGGTTTGCAAGTCGGAAAGGTACTTATATATTTTTTTTAGTATTTATTTTACTCTTTTAATATTGATATTTATATATAATACAGTAAAACTTGTTAATATTTACACGATGGTTCTCTTGTTTGATTGTTATGCTGTGTACACATATTTTTGGTGTTGCAACCTACCATTTTTTTATGTTTTGTATAATCATGTATTGTTGTTTGTAACTCTGGTCTGTGTATCAAATAAAGAAAATAAAAAATAAAATAAAAATATCGGCAGGCAATGACTAACCTTTCATTTGACACTCATGATTCTTATTTCATTTTCGGGCGCCATTTAAATTAAAAAAGTTCGTTTCTGTATTCTATAAATTTCAACGAAACTCAAATCTAGTCCAGCCATTTTGGCAACATGGAAATGGACGATCATCAGATGAAAATAAAGAGACAGTTTGTGTTTGCATTCAAAACATAGACATCTTTGATTTCGCATTAAAAATGTCTGACATATATGTTATACGTATATACGTTATAAACTATATACAACATTACGTGTACTTGAGAAATAAATGATTAGTAACGTATGAAAATATTGCTAAATTAATCACGATAAGTAGGCAGAATCTCCATAAATTAGTGATGCGTAAATGCATTAGCAACATCAGTTAATCTATTGTCACGACGATACTTAATTAATTACCTGTTCCAGTAATATCCTAATATTCTGACGCGGTAAGGGGATTATGCGCCATCTTTGCTTATTAGTTTCTGCTCGTAGACACTTACGAATCTTAAGGGGCCGGCGAACAATGTATTTCCCATACAAACGTAATACCAAAATAATTTGCAATGTGAGGATATCTCTACATTTCATTGCTGTTATTCCGATTAAGGAAATATTTACCTATGTCTGTGTTAAAACATTTTCTTACAAATATTCACTTACTAAAAAATATAGGCGATTACATTTTGTAATTTTTTCGACGTTAACGACCTATTTTCTGCCTATTTGTTAACAGAGACACAGCTTGAATTATCTAGTAATACAGTGTTCTAAATAAAATCAGAATATAATCTAGTTTTATTCATCCATTTTGGTATTCGCAAATTCACACATTTTTTTTTACTAATTTCAAAGAGCTATGACGCTGTTTCTACTAGCACGTAAGGGTTGTGGTGGCGCGACAGAGATAGCAAGATGTCCGAGTAACGGCGAAGCTTGCCTCAAATTGAGTTCGAACTGACCTCCACAGGACTCTTAATCACTACAATACTACTAGGAGTTTAAATTGAATATATTTAACAGTAAAGGATATCCATTTATCTACACATTTAATTGTACTACAGGCTTTACCGGAGAAAACAATCCATCACGGACTAATAAATTTGGCAGTTCCTATTTCTGCCGCACTATCAAGAAATATTATTACTCATTGCCGGCGCATATATTTCCTCCTTGAGTGGAGATCGCGACTCGGTAAGCGTAGTGTAGGACGCCCTGCGACTAGATGGGATGATGACATTCGAAGGCTGGCTGGTGTGGGCTGGATGAGAGTGGCTGAAAATCGGGAGCAGTGGCGTGCATTAGGAGAGACCTATGTCCAGCAGTGGATGAGTGTGAGTTGCTGATGTTCTGTTTCCTCCTTCATACAATATGGATTCCTTCAAACGAAGCATAGAGAAGTATCTCGGGTTTCAGCATGGGAGTGCCAACGAAAGCGATTCCTTGACATCGCGTCCGTTGTATGTAATTACAACGTGGGCTCTCCTCTTGCTTATCATCAGGCTCAGGAGAGCCAATATACTGTGTCACTATAAAAATACATTCTTGCACAAAGTGTTGTAAATGTTCCTATTACAGTAGTAGTTTGTAAGGTTGTCTTTTCACTTATAGTGTATACACTCTACCAGACACCCTTGAGGTATAGGAGCATAGTATTCTATCAAGTTCTCGGAAAACCGAGAAAAGTTATTTCTATAAGCGAAAGGAAAACCTTTCGCTTATAGAAATAACTATTAAAACTTAGGTAGAATTAGATTGTCCTGAAATAGGGTTGCACGGTAAGAGAAACAAATTGACCATATTAGAAATATAATGGATTTGAAACGTGCTAATACATTTCAAATTCATAATTTTTCTATTATGGTCGTCAAATACTACCAATAAACAATTAAATTGTTCGATGGCATATTTGATAGTGCCTCAAAGTCGTGTGTTTGATCCCCTCCATGGACAAACATTTGAGTGATAAACACTTAATATGTAAGTATTAGTAGTGCAAATACTTGTGCACTCTAATATGTCCTGCGTCGATGATTGATCGCTGAGATTGACCGCCATGACCGAAATATCGGTTTGGATTATGTAAGTATTATTATTTGTCATTCATCTGCGGTTTTCAGCAATATCCTTACGGATGTGTTACATACAACTGCTTAAACTACTTAGTACAGAATGAGGTCACTGTATGAGATGTTATGTTAGCTTCTTTTGATATTTCATTAGTGGCTGTTACCACCCTTTGATTCACCTGTAAACTTTTTATTCAAAAATACAATATCGTAGCGAAGTGTAAATGAAGAACCAGTCATTTTATTTTAAATAAATACGACCCAAGGGCTTCTTCAGGTCTCGTCTAGACAATTCTAAAACATCTTGTTAAGTAAGACAGATCGCCATGGCAACGTCCACAGCGCCTCCCTCGTTTTTCAACTCGTACATTCGAAATGAACTGACGTCTACAAACTAAATTTGCTACCAGTAAAAATAGTTTCAATATTTTGACATAAAAACACGAGTCGTTCCATTAAACCCGTTTCTTTTAGTAGTTTCTATTTCCACAACATGAAAAATAAAGAGATCTAATGGATAGACATGCACCCTGAACGGACTAACTGCCGCACTCAGAAACGTCAAATTAACTTTAATTGGTACTTAAGAAAAAATATTGACACTTATTTCAATACCCATAAAGACTTTTGATAATTAAGTAAGTGAACATTTAGCTTAATTGACGCCTCTTAGTGCGGCAATGAGCCTTTGCAAGGAAAGCCATATTTGAAAAACCGCACGAAGTCGTTAGTACTGGAGTGACGTGCTGGGTGACGTTCTTTCTCTACCGCACCCGTACAGAGTTGTATTAAAGGTGCGTCAGGGGCCGGTTTTATCTCTTTCACACTCAGTGACGTTTATCCGAAAGTGACACATTTAACGTTTGGTACGCGGTCTCGTAAAGAAAGACCGAGCATGGAACGATCCATAGCACGTTGCGCCACCTTTAACTATACAGATACACACGATAGATTACATATTATCAAAACCTTTTTATTTACATTAGGACTGTTTTCTAATGGACAACTTAAAAATGCCATTAGAATCACAATCAATGCAATGCAATCAATCAATTTTCCCACATTGATTCATCAAAATCTACAGTTGTTTATAAAATCAAAACATTACGGAGCTTTTAATCAGTCATGCAATTCCACGAATCATGCATTGGTTAAGAGGGGAGGGTGATTTGAAAAAACTCATCTCACATGATTACAGCCGAATTGATGAATTTGCGAGGGGGTTCGAACTCGAATACCTACGCAATTTTGGGCTTATTTCTCGAATGATGGCATAAAGGGCATTACTCCATCACTCAATTAGTATATTTTTGACAAATGCTTTTTAAGGGGAAATTGGAAATGTTTATCAAATGTTTCTTTTTTCAGTTCGTTGTAGTAAAAAAACGTAATAATAACTTTAGGACACTAAAGCCCTAAAATCCATGTTTGACTTTTTAGATCACACAATTTAACACTGGTAAGCCATTCGCAGTAGTTACTTCTCATATATCGCTTTATATTACGACCATCACCAATCACTATTATAAGGGCGGATTCCACCAACTTGACAGTTATAAGGGGATAACTATACGCAGGATAATTTATCTCGTTACTTTATTTTCCTAATAAACTCAATTGTGTTCTTCCAAAGCTGGTATAGGAGTGAATGAACGAATGAAAAACAATATGTATTGTTTTGCGATAAGCCACCGGGATCTATCCCGTAATGTCAAAAGTCAATAACAGCTGTGACAATGACAACGCCATTTTGTGTTACCTAGAATATTACTTATCGTGTCAAAATTGGCGGTCTAACGATTTACGATTGGTTTTGGATGACGTCTTTGCTGCCATGGAGGAATGTGGCACGTCCTTCCACTTAACCCAGTACCTAACTGTCCACGGGTACCATCGGGCCTATCTTTACCGATTTAAGATTACAGAAACTGACACATGTCCTTGTGACGACATCTCTGTGCAGACAGTCGACCATCTTGTCACACAGTGCCCCAGATTTGCAAGAGTTCGGTTCAACCATGAAAACATCTGTTCAAAGCTTAGAGTCTCACCATTCACATTTACAAAAGTTATTAAAAAGGAGACAACAAGACAGTCATTTACTCTCTTCATAGACCACATTTTCAGTAATCTTAAAGAATTCAATAAATAAAGCAGAATATATTATTATTATATACTTACATTTTATATATTTATGACAAATTACAGTGCAAAACTTACCATATCAGTGAAAACTTTTCTAAACAGAATGTTGTTAAGACTTGTATCAAATCGCAGGTCCTAAACATCACAATTATTGTAAAACAAATACATTGGAAAAAAAAAACGATTTACCATTGGAATTAGGCGTTGAATGATCGATGAGTTGATAGAACGGATTTTTATTTTACACTGCATATAAATAACATACATCAGTCAGGTCGCATCAACTAAATTATTTTTAAAGTTGGACAGCTGGAACAAAACCAGACAAATACGTTGGATAAACGTTTATCGAATCCACCCTAAGGCTCGATTCGACCAATCTTTATGCGTGGATAAATCTATGGTATAACGTCAGATTTGTATAGAATGACAGCGATTTACCCTAGATCTAGTATCGGATTAAGATTGGTCGAATTGGCCCTAAGTACTTTTACAATACAAAGGGTAGGCAGAGTCTCACTGACCGCAGAGTCACGCGGAATGGTTGGATGGTTGCGAGTGCTGATCTGTGAGAGTCTACAAGTAACCTAAATGTTACATTTTTTTATTCAGTTAGCTATTTAGAATACCAGGCTTGGACAAATGGGTGGATCCTTTATTGTCCACCCAAATGGGTGGATAATAAAGGATCCAAAATTTGTTCAATTGATTCTCAAACTCATTTTTATTGTAACTCAATGTAGCGTCTGTTATTTTTTTTATGTGATAAGTGGCAGACGAGCAGACAGATCAACTGATGGTAAGCGATTGCCGCCGCCCGTGAACACCCGCGACACCAGTGGAGTCAGAAGTGCGCTGCCAACCTTTAAACCCCCCCCCTTACGCCCGGATTGGGCCAGCGTTTCGTCCCAGTTGCGTCCCTAGCTGTCATTTCAGAGCCCGGGATCTGGTTAAGCAATGTACCATCTGTTATACAAATCTAACTTTATTCAGCCAAAACTTAAGCCTGACTGGTCTGACAAATCACTTTATTTTATTTAGCCTCATCTAAATCTGTGAGAGTTTGCAGTGTAAATCAGGCTGCTATCACAAAACCGCTCGTTAGCGCCCCCTGTCGGTTCTTGCAACATTATCCGATATCCATCTTCCACGTAATCAGTCACGCGATGCTGGTGGTCTACAACGAACGTGACGTTACTATCGATTCAGAGTTTCCTTCCCTTTCACTCGCGCTGTGTGTCTCCTTTGTTTGGATGCGATAGATATATGCTCGTTCGTTCGGAGGGCTTCAAATTAAGCTCCATGTATTAGCCGCCGTACGGTGGTGAACGTAAAATGTTTAGCAAGCTTTATCTGAGCGTGTGTTTTGCTGACGTAATCCGATGCGGTCCAATATTATTAAATAAAAAAAATCTGTGAAAAAACCGCCTTCAAAAGTGTAAAATAATATTTTTAACACTATACTTTTCAAATAACAGTTTATAACAGTACACTCGAGAAAAGGTTTTACCGAAGTCGGCGCCCAATACTATCTAGTAATTTAATACAACAATCAATTATTCCACAGGGATTAGGCGCCGACTTCGGTAAAACCTTTTCTCAAGTGTACTGTTATAAACTGTTATTTTGAAGAGTATAAAGTGTTAAAAATATTATTTTACACTTTTTAGTTCGTGGTTTTTGAAGGCGGTTTTTGTTCACAGAAAATTTAGTTTTTACAAGCTTTTTAGTGTCTCATATTTTGGCAAAAAAATAAGACACTAAAAATACCTTTTTAAATTTTTAGGGTTCTATTTTTTTAGCAGATTAACTTGCAAAACATTAAATTAGATATGCTAATGTTCTCGTTATTATCTTCTTCACTCCTAATTCCTAATTCCTGTATGTCTGTCATCACTGCTATGTAGCAGTGATGACAGACATACAGTGGCGAATTTATATCAAAAAATGTGAGGGTGTTCGAAGATTCACAGCCCGGGCCCAGCAGACGACGCCGTGCTCCGCCAGTCCGCTCGTGACCGCGGATGCTGTAACGTAGCCGAAACGTCGTGCCAAATATGTGAGTACACAATGTTGTATCACATAATAAATTTCGTGTTAATTCCCGTCTTGATACATTATAGATATATATATATATACATGTCGAATTGAGAACCTCTTTTTTTGAAGTCGGTTAAAAACAGGTTTGGTTCAAAAAGTTTTGATTTTATTTTCTCGTGACCCAATGCAATAGATACTATTTGCTATAAGATATTTTCAAACAAATTAATCATGCTATACGCGAGAGTTAAGATTACCGCGTACAATGGAACGTGTAAGCGATGGAGGCGGTTTTTTTTTCGAAAAAAAACCGCCTTCACAAACCACGAACTAAAAAGTATAAAATAATATTTTTAACAGTTTATACACTTCAAATAACATTTCGGTAGAATAGATATGAAATTTTTCAGTCTTTGTGTTTAATATACTTATTGAATAAACAAGTAAATTAATGTAACAAAATTATCAACTCTAAATTCAAACAATTCGTGCCTTGATTTTAATCTCCCCGACGGCGCAATGCGAAATGGGACACCCGAAACTGATTACTTGTAATACAATTATAGACAAGGAATTCGGTTAAATTGAATTTGTCACAGACATACAATCTAGAGATTACTCGTGTCGCTCATCCATTAATAGCTAATCACAAACCAGGTGGTAATCATATGTAACTCGGTGTAGAATTTAATAACAAGCAGACATTTTAGCAGTGTCATGTGAGGACTGGAGAGGTGAAAATTGTGATCTTATACTCACCATTGGCGCTGGTTCGGTGCCTTCCAATTGTGACTCTCTACTCCTTAGGGTGTGTGTTTGGCCGTGTGGTACCCGGCAGATTAGAATAGGCCACCCTCACTCTTACCGAGGTGTCGTAAAAGGCGACTAAGGTAAAGCTGCTGGCATGATCATCAGCACCCAGAGAAGGAAAACTCTGCATTTATATCAAAACCCTCGCCAACCCGTCTGCCAAGCGTGGTGAGTATGGCAATTACCCCTCATGTGATTGAGGGAGGCCCGTGCCCCAGCAGTGGGGACTAAAATGGGCTGACGAGGACTCCTTAGGGTGACGGGTAGGGCACACTAGCGACTCCAATTGATTTAAATTGTTAGCAACTAAACAGGATATCTTTTTAACAATTTCGAAGCTGCAATCTCTCGGAAAACACTTATACTATTTATTTAAGACTTATACTTAACTTTTGTGTCTGTTTTTGTAGGTACTCGAAATTTGATTGACCGCCAAAAACGGCCACTTACGGCGTTAATCCGCATTTCGAGTGCAAAAACAGATCAAAAAGTAGTGCACAATTATTAAATTAATAGTATGAATGTTTGTTCAGCGATTGCCGTTTGAAATGTTTAAAATAGATCCGGTTTAGTAGGTAGCTAACAATTTAAATCGATTGGCGTCGCTAGTGAGGTATACCCTTCACTTTAACATACACACCTTAACAACAAGGGTGCCCCTTGCCGTTTCATGGGATAAATCCAGTAATCGACCGCTCGACACGCACGGAACAGACTGTTTGTCGAGTCATTTCACTTCTATCTTCCAGCTTTTTTCCCATTATTCCACACAAGTTAGGATTGGGAAGGTAGGTGAAGATTGATGAGGATGCGTTCGGAAATGTGATATAAAGTTGATACCTAACAGCTAGTTTCGATCATTTGCGAGGCTGGAAACTTCACTCCATTTTGAACGGGTGAAGGGGTTGAGGTCGTACTGTAGTTTGTAAATTTCTTCGTAGGAGGGTGAGCTCTAAACCAAAAAACCTTGACACAGAAAACCTTGTTGGTAGAAAAAACGTACACCGAGGCGGTGAAGTGTCTTTTGTGTCGTTTTAACCATAATATTTAAAATAGCATGCCGGATTTAAATCGGTTTGTTTTAGATAAGATAAATAAATATTTCACAACATCACACACATTGATCTGACTCCGAGATAGGTAGCTCAATCACCTGTGTTACGGATGTCAGAATCAACAGCGGAATCGCAAACTTTATACATTTAATATTTTTCTTTTGTAAATACATATTTATTCCAATTTATGTGCATATTTCTACCAGAAACCTGCAAGTCTCGGATGGTCTCTCAAAACTGTCATACAATACTTAAAATTTTTGAGTTATTGATTATGAACGTGTAACCATCATCCGGTTGGTCTGGTTCTTATGTCTAAGGGTTACGAAGGTCAGACGGCAGTCGCTTCATTGTAATTACTAGACTACCCGAATCATGAATTATGGTCCAAGCATACCCGGAGCTACAAAGCGAGAGCTTTGGGCGAAACTGGGAATCATACATTAAGACGAGGGAGAAGAACAGCATTGAAATGAAAAAAGTTTCATTAAAAAATAATCAAAAAAAAAAAAAAACTAATTATTTTGCTCGAAAGGTCGTACATAAATCAAATCCGATCAGTACTTAGTTTTAGGTATTATATTCATGTTCTGTTTTTTGATCATCCTACGTTATTTTGAGTTACATAAATATTATCAATGATATATTCAATGTACAGACATATCTTTTTTACATTAAATTTAAATTCTAGAGCCGGCCGATTTACTCCAACAGTAAAAGATCAAATTGAAACTGAGTCTGGGATTCATAAAGCTAGCCTTCAACCAAACTTAATCAAAACTAAACTTGTACCATTGCCTAGATATTAACACTGGGTTGAAATGGAAAGTCAAGATTTCGAATTAATGAATGATTTATTAAGTTTTACTACCGCATTGGTTTGGAAGTACGTCTCCAACTTTAAAATGTGCAAAGGTTTTAAGTTTCGATTTCTGATTGGTCAACTATGTAGATAATAACTATCGCCTATCTAAGTTCATTATCAGTTTTTTGCTAATTGTATTTATTTGAAAGTAACAAAAAAAAATACATTTTTTAATTTTTTTTTATATAAATGCCAATCAGGATGACCTTACTCCGCCAGATGAGGCTAACAGGCACAATAGAACTAACAAAGTACCCATTGAGTCTGCCATCCTCACCCTGATGGTCTGCTGAGATGCCGCTTCACGCCCCGCCTAAAAGAACTCGGATTGTATAAAGAAGGAAACACATGAGCTGGGAGGGCATTCCATGTCTTGAAGGCTCGGGGCGGAAACGAGGAGCCAAACCTGTTGGTGCGCGCTGCCATTGTCTGGATGGTATGCGGATGGCAACGCTGTCCAGCACGTGTTGTTCAGAAGTGGAAAGGGGAGGTTGGGAACATTTTCGAAAATCCGCCATTTCAGTACTTTTTATCAACTTTAGAAAATACATTCACTGAATAACTAATGGTAATAGAGATAATATCACCGTATTGTTACTCGGTCTTATTTTAACCAACTTCAAAAAAGAAGGAGGTTCTATGTTCGACTGTATATACTTTTTATTTTTTTAAAACGGTACGACGACAAGACGCAGTAGGGCTCCCCTCCTCCAGTATTCTGGCTTCAGATAGAGATAAAAAAAATCTTCATTGAAGTTAGGTCCACACTAAACATTTATAAATGTCACAATACTACAATACGAATCTCCCCGTTGGTCTAGTAGTTAAAGTACCAGGCCGTGATCTTGGGGTCCTGGGTTCGATTCTCGGGTCGAGCAAAGGTATGTTTAGAATTTTTCGAACATAGCTTGAGATTGTGATCACTAATCCGCATTAGGCAAGCGTGGTAATTAAGCCTAATCACATCATAGTAGCGATGATGACTTGATTTCTATGTTGGAGGCCTATTTGCCCTGCAGTGGAACTGTCCCAAGTATCAGCCTATATACTGATATAGGCTGATACTTTACTACAATACTAACTTCAAAGCCAGATGACCATAATATTGTCTCAAAAAAACATTTAAGACACCCAAATATATAGTTATAGTTAGGTCCACCAACTCTCTGGTCAGTCGGGTCATCAAAGTATCAGCCTATATACTGTCCCACTGCAGGGCAAATGAAATCAAGTCATCGCTACTATGATGGGATTAGGCTTATGCAGCACGCTTGTCAAATGCGGATTGGTGATGATGATCATATACCCTGACTGACCGGATGGCGCAATTGGTAGTGACCCTGCCTCTTACGCCAAAGGTCGTGGGTTCGATCCCCACCCTGGACAAGCATTCGTGCGATGAGCACTTGTGTTTGTTCAGTGTCTGGGTGTAATATATGTATTTAAGTATATGTTAGTGTTCCTCTGTTGTCTGATATCTGTAACACAAGTGCTTACGCTACTTAGTACGGAATCAGGTCAATGTATGAGATGTTGTGAGAATTATTATTATTATACCCGAGATTTGTCCGAAAAATTCGAAACATAGTTTTTGCTCGACCAACAGGGCGTTTCGGGTCATCAAACTAGAATGAAACTGTTTAGTATTGAGTCGGAGTTCGGCAAAGGACTGCAATTAAAGTTCATCAAAGCTGGGCATCAGGAGTGTTTAACTTAGATGGCGCTGTTAACTGCCGCACTTCGTTAAAGCATTCACTTTACGACATTGCGCCGGCAGAATAGCAACACTGGCGGAAAACACTTATAGTGGGCCGGTTTAATTGCCTAGTATTATTTGCCTATTAGCACTGGCATGTTGGCAAATTTTAAATGTGTATTGTGGCTATATAAGTTTTTAAACCGACGGGCCTCCGTAACAAGAAATTTGTATACAACCGGCAGGACAGTCCGAGATAATGAAAGGAATGTCGATATTTTTTCTGAAAAATATTTTGGGACACTAATTCCATTGCCAATGGTATGCTGTTTCTTGCTTCTACCCAAAGATTGCCTGGAAGAAATTGGTTCAAGTGATAAAACCGCCTAAGTGTTTTTTTACATTATGGCGGACAAACGAGCAGACGGCTCATCTGGATGTTAAGGCAACGGGTAGTCTAGCTAGCGCCACCAATCAATTTAAATTGTTAGCTATTGAACCAGATCTATTTTAAACAAATTTTGGAGCGGCAGTCTCTAAGCAAAGATTTATACTATTTATTTAATAATTGTGCTTTACTTTTTGATTTGCACTCGAAATTAGGATTAACGCCATAAGCGGCCGTTTTTGGCGGTTATTCAAATTTCGAGTACAAATGCAGACCCAACAGTTAAGTATAAGTATTAAATAAGTAGTATAAGTGTTTTCCGAGAGGCGAAATTGTTAAAAACATATCCGATTTAGTTGTTAACAATTTAAATCAATTGGCGTCGCTAGTGTGTGACCACCCCGCCCAAGGACATTTGCAACACACGAGGCATCACAGATGCACTGTATGTTGTTGTTGTACCATTCGTGTATATTATTTCTATGCAATAAAGAAATATCTAACTATCTATGATTCGCGAAACCTATAGCGGCTGACACTAGTCAACAAAGACAGGAATGAAACCTACACTCCACTACATACACTGTCTCAATAATCATTGCTTATCCCGAGGGAGTGTGGCGAGGTTTGATTACAGCACGATTATCCTGCTATAACGACCCGAGGAACTCAGAGCTTCCAACATTATTGTAGTCAACAAAGTAATTAAAAGGGGTTAAGTATGAAATTGCCGTCTTTTTCGTTTTTGGTGGCAGACGAGCAGACGGATCATCGGATGATAAGCGATTGCCGCCGCCCATAAACACCAGCGGCACCAGCAAAGTCACAAATGCGCTGCTTACCTTTGAACCCCCCTTACTCCCTCCCGTACCCTCACTCACGCAGCGGACCACAGCACAGTGCTGCTTCACGTCAGTACTCTGTGAGGCCGTGGTATCACTCCAGTTTTTGCGTCAGTACCTATTATTATTCCTATTAAAAATTAAATAAAAATAAATAAACAAATTCGTAGAACCTCGCATACATTGACCTGAATCCGTATTAAGTAACAGGGTGGGGATCAAACTCACGACCTTTAGCGTATGAGGCAAGGTCACTATCAAATACGCCATTGGGCCAGTTCAAATTCGCAACATCTAGACGCAAAATGATTAATAATTCCTTTAATAATGATTAATAACCAAAAAGTTAATGTAGTGTATTTTTATTTTGAATTTAAACTATATTTCTAAGGTTTGCAATATGCATATCAGTCTATATTGTATTCTAGATGCAGAATTTTTTTTTTATTGTAAATTGAATATTGTTAATATTGAATGTTTATCATTACTTAGATTGTTTCAATATATAAAGGTGCTTTTTCATTATACTTTGGTGCTTTTTCACATATCGCGCGGTTGCGGCGTTGGTAGCGGGTTCGAGCGTGCTGCTTAGATCGCGCGTGCAATTTGCACGTGAACGCTTGCATATAACGTTGTATATTTGATATTTAGTGACCTCGCCCGCGAGTCAATGTTCGGTTCATTTTTTATGTTTTCCCGGGACCGTCGGCTCGAAGGGAGCCCACGTTGGCGCCGTTGGTCAACGCCGCCTTAACTTATCTTTAAGGCAAGAGTGAACAGGCATCTTTTAGGCAAACGCGTATCATCCTAGACCACATCGTCGCTCTCCATCAGGTGCAATTGTGGTAAAGCGTTAGCCTATTGCCCAAAAAAGTCCCTAAAATCACAGCATAACAAAAGCTTTCATAGGTTGACCTGATTCCCTACTAAGTAGCTTAAGCATTTATGTTACAGATATCAGACAACAGAGGAACACAAATATATACTTGAATACATATATTACACCCAGACACTGAACAAACACAAGTGTTCATCGCACGAATTCTTGTCCAGGGTTTAGTCCGCCCATGTAATTAGTAATCTATATAAATAAAAATGAGTCGATGTCGTTAGCTTGATTGAAACCCGAGAACGGCTGGACCGATTGAGCTGATTTTAGTTTTAAAATGTTTGTTGTAGTTCAGGGAAGGTCTTAAAGGTGAGAAATTAAACAAAAAGTAGGCGGAACGAAGTTCGTCGGGAGCTACTAGTTTCATATAAAAATGTCCAATAGCAGCTTTATTAAAAAACCTTGCAAAAACATCAGGATAAAGATTGTTTTTAGGTTTTTGATTTATTTTTGAATTCTTTTTTTACTTTAAAACTTTTTACAAAGTAGGTTAAGGTCGTCCACAATGGCTGTTGCACAAACACCGATCCTGTGTGATTTGTTTCGTATATTTTTTCCTCAAATAAAAAATATGTCAGATAAAAAGCAGACAGCGAAGCGTGAGCCGCAGCCGCGGGCGACGCGACGCGACGCGACGCAATCAGATCTAACAACTATACGCTTCGCGAATCGACAACCAATATTTTACACCACTATCAATACACTCTGTTATTTTTATGTACTTTCAGCTACATCTTGAGGGTAGGAGAGCCACGCTTCGGCATGAATGGGCCGGCTCGACCGGAGTGATATCACGGCCTCACAGAAAACCAGCGTGAAGCAGCACTGTGCTGTGTTCCGCTGCGTGAGTGAGGGTACCGGAGGCCCAATCCGGGGGAAAGGGGGTTTAAAAGTTGGCAGCGCACTTGTGACTCCAATGGTGCCGCGGGTGTCCATGGGCGCCGGTAATTGCTTACAATCAGGTAATCCGTCTGCTCGTCTGCCACCTATCACAACAAAATGAAAAAAAAAACCGGCAATTTTGTACTTAACCCAAAAACATGTATGTTCCTTTTTTTGGAAACAAAACCGTACTAACTATTTCTTCAATGAAAGGCACAACTTACCCATTTTGTTTTTTAAGAAAATTTTGTTTTTAATGAAGTTGGAATTTCACCTTTTTTATGTGATAGTTGGCAGACGCGTAGACAGAACACCTGATGGTAAGCGAGTACTACTGCCCGAATGTCCATGGGCAAACACAAGCAAAGTCACAAGTGGATTGCCAACCTTTAAACCCAATCCGGAGGGCCCCTGCCCCTTCTTCCGGTACCCTCACTGACATAACTAAACATAGCACAGGCGCTCTTACGTGCCGATTTTCTGTTAGTTGGTATCATTCCGGTCGAGTCGGACTCTTTATGCGGAAGCATGGCTCTCACTCGAACAAACCTTCATAATGGCGGCGTGAAATATTCCCCGAGCAGCGCTTGTATTTACCGGGCCCCCGGGGATAATTGCAGCATGATGAGAGGCCCGGGGGAGGTTGTACGGTAATTTTCGTAGCTCCCAAGTTATTACATGATTGCATACCTAATAGTTTAAGAACTTAGCCAATAGCCATGCATCGCTACACTGGTATCACAAACATAGCCGAATTTTTTTATGATATAGTATATATAGCCGGATTTTTTTATGATATAATATATATTTTACGATATAGACACCCGCGACACCAGTGTGGTCACAAATGCGCTGCCAACCTTTATCCCTCCGGTACCCTCACTTACGCAGCGAAACACAGCCTAGTGCTGCTTCACGCCGGTTTTCTGTGAGGCCGTGGTATCCCTCCGGTCGAGCCGGCCCATTCATGCCGAAGCGTGGTTCTCCCTCGGTCAAAATATCAAAATCTGAACTGACGCTGTTTCCTTTACAAGAAAAATATTGTGCAGCGCCTCCTTGTCAATGTCACTTAAGTGCCTTCTGATCATGGTCGGTCTGTATGTAGAACTTGTCATACTTTCTAGCGATGACACGGCATTAAGTTCATTCTATCACAAAAATGTACGAAATAGTAGGCTACATTGAAAAAAAAGTTTTATACTTGCGGTAAATCAACAATTGCTATGTCAAATGTGTCAACAAAAACATAATATTGTATGTGTACCTACGCGTAGTGTAGGTACGCTAATAACGAAGGCTATAGCCGGAGGATGCAAAAAAAAAATACAACATTTAGTTAAAATAAGTTTAATGTATAAAAATTACAATAGTAAAGTATAGGCTAATTTGGGTGACAACTGATCGATGTGTGAATCAAGAGTGACGAAATATTGCAAGGCTCCGTCCGGTGTCGGGTGGGCGGCGGCACGTAGCGCTGACTCGACACCTAGATTTGGTTGTTTCCTCGCGCTGCTATAATGAGGTAATTGCTGATCGGCAATATCAATAGTACCGCAATATGTAACACGCTTTTTAAATACGGTTTACGAATACACTTTCAATCCTTTTACTCTCCCCGCTCTTCCTTATGATTAGAGAGATCACACTTAGAGACTACAGCCAATCGTTATATATCTTGAAAAAAAAAAAACATTCATACTCATTTTAATTTTCAACATTCAAACAGTCAAAACTAGAGACTAGATCTTTATACCCGCTTTAGATAATAAAGTAGTTATGATTGTGTGAATAAATGGGATAGGTAGACACATTTGTTTAGCGGTCAGCGGGGGATAATCGCGCGCGGTGCACGGCATATG
This sequence comes from Marasmia exigua, assembly GCA_019059595.1. Lineage (NCBI taxonomy): Eukaryota > Metazoa > Arthropoda > Insecta > Lepidoptera > Crambidae > Marasmia > Marasmia exigua. Next base: position 16,491,117 of record CM032477.1, on the reverse strand, counting down.
CCATCCGCTAATGGCTCCCTGGGTGGTTCATATTTACTGGTGCTATTATGGCGTTTATTAACAAGACAATTAGGTCATTAGAAATAACGCTCGCTAAAGTTTGTCAAACTTTATCGTTGTTGAAATATCGTTTCTACCTATATGAGTTAAGTTTGGATGTTTTCAGTATCTAGCGGTTATTGCAAACGGATTTCTTATACTATCCAGTCTAACAATTCGTTTTCAATCTTGTTTTCTGGACTTAATCTCATAATTTCAGCCAATAGACGTCCACTGCTGGATATAGGCCTCCCCCAATGTTCTCCACACAGATCGGTCCTGTGCCGCCCGCGTCCAATGGATTCCCGCGATCTTCATCAGATCGTCGGTCCACCTTGTGGGGGTCTGCCACGACTGCGACTTCCTGTACGTGGCCTCCACTAGAGGACCTTTCCGCCCCAACGGCCGTCTGTTCACTTCGCTATGTGCCAAGCCCATTGCCACTTGAGGCATGCAATCCTTTTGGCTATGTCTGTGACCTTAGTTCTCCTGCGGATTTCATCATTTTCTTAATCTTACTTACTTAGGGAGATCCCTAAGTAAGTAAGATTAAGAAAAAGCTATGTTTCTTCTTCTTGATTTTATTTGTGGCCACCCATTGCTCGACTGAGAATTACTGCTGTCATTTTCATGTTTGTGACAGTGTCCGCAAGAGTAGTTCAGAACGTTCTACAGGAGGGAAGGGGTGAGAGGAAGATATATCTACCTATCCCCTTCTCTCCTGTAGGAAGTTCTAAACTAATCTGGAATAATCGCGATCTCCAGACCAAGACACGTCTCCCCTAGCATACATCTAATCTATGACAGACGAGGCTGGCTTACTGCCTTATAGTGGCAGCTCATTTGTCATTTCGTTCTTATTTGTCAGGTTATATCAATGACTTTTAAAAAATAATAACTAATTAAATTCTCATTTTAATATCATTTTGATTTCTCAAAACATTTACAAATGGGACATTGATCGATGGACTTGGCTCGCTGCTAATCTTTATTAATGCGACGAGCGTGTAGCATTAATAGTGACATCAAAACATCTTCCGTCATAATGTAAAACACATCACGTTACACAGTCGAGAGTAAAGTGGGATAACTCACAAATTTCGATTTTTTAATTGAATTTGTAAATATTAATAGACAGGAAAAGTGTCTACAGAAATATAATTGAATAATATTTACCATATTAAGTACAAAACATATAATTAATTTATAGTGTTCGGTGGGTTTTAAAATGCAGCTATGTTTCTTCTTCTTATTTTATTTGTGGCAATCCATTGCTCGACTGAGAATTACTGCTGCCATTTTCATGTTTTAGGTTTTAGGCGGGACAATTCCTCAGGAAAAAATTCAAGTGATATTTTGTCAAAGTCAGTCAAAGTCTGTCAAAGTATCACTCACTCAATAAAACGTAGGTGTTAAGCGTTTTATACACCTACGGATTCTGCTGAGACTACTCTTAACGAAATCGCAGGTTTTAAGACCCTATTAGGTCCAAGCGAGTTGTTCACGTGACAACTCATTGGACACACAATAGCAGTGTTAAAACGATACAAGTCAACGATTCTTATATCAATATCACTTTGCGACACTTCACTGTATAAAACAACACCAAATTTGTACACGAAAAACCACTAAATACTAATTTAAAACCTTTGAATTGCATGACCCGTTCTACTACCCTCCGCAGAATCCCAAAACAAAACACAACTGATGTTTTTTGATAGCTTAGCGCATATTTTTACGTTGTCGATGACGTACGCACGTAGTAAAGTTTACTAAGTTAGAGAAATAGCGCTAAAATTAAATTTAATCAGACAGCATTCGGTATATCAAACAGTTCTTCTAAATTACTGTAATTTACCCATTTGTTATTTAGAACAAATTCTTGCTTTAGTGAACTCGTGTAAATAGCTTCATCTTTAATTTTCCTTGGTAGTTGGAATGGGACATTAGACATTTAACAGGCAATTGTAAAGAAGTTGTTAAACTTGAGCTGAATGATATAAAAATATTCTATAGAAGTAACTTTATCTAACATCTTTTTATTGAAAAGTTAATACTGAAAAATATGAATCTGAAGTTTTTTGTCTATAAATAAATAGAAAAAAATTCTGGTGTTCCATAATTTTACATGGAACAGCAGAATCCCTTTTCTGATTACCATTTCAACAATATACATGGTACCTATTTTTCACAAGTACCTATATTCTATATTCTTGTTCATCCAAAAGTTATTTTGTTATTCAGCGAAAATGATAGGTACAACTCGAAATAGAAAGTAACTAATGATTCTAAAAGCGTAAATGAAAGCCAGTATTAGCGAACCCTAATCAGACTTAAAACTCAAAATGATCTTGGAATAAGTAGGTAAGTATTGTATTTTTTGAAGTCTACGTTCTCCCACTGCTAGGCAAAGGCCTCCCCATTAAACCGTCATTGGACTCTATTTGGCTCTATTCTGGCAATGGCAAACCAGCGAAGGTTTGCCAAAGTAGTCAAAATATCACGCCATTTTTTTCGGGCCTGCTTCTCAATCGACGTCCTACTGGCTGCCAATATGTAATAACTCTAGTCCACCTCTCCGGGTGCATTCTAAAAACGAGACCGGCTCAGTCCCTTTTCAGCCTTGCAGATTTTTCGCCCACATCCGCAATCCCAATTTTGGAGCATATTGTAATGTAATGTATTATTGCAGCAAACACTCTTCATCTATCCACTACCTGCCTACAACGAATACTGCGGTACTTTGGGCATGTTGCAGGAAGGGACACCAGAAACGTCTTGAGGTGTCTGGTAAAATCTAAGGTAAACGACCTAGAGGCCAAACGATAGTCGGACCAAATAACAGAGGAACTAAATATACCTGTTAGGGAAGCATTCCATCACGCTACAGACGATGGAGACAACTAGTTGACGGAATTAAACGGATCCACGATCCTCAGCAAAGAGGGACCGACTGAATAGACAGAGAGTATTGTATTATTAAATTATTTTCCGAAAAAACCAGTTACCTACATCACTTCGTCGTTGATACCCGCCATAATTGGAAGCACGCTCGCTATTCGTGACGTCAGCGTCAGAGACGAGCTCAAATAGTTGCTCGTGAGTAATTATCGGCGAGCATTGTTCCTGTAACGAGGGCGTAGATTATAACGCGATTAAGCCGACTCCGGGCCTCAGTGTATCCCGGAATAAGGGTGAGGCTATACCTAGGCGGAGATAAAATAAAAAAAAATGCGCCAGAAAAAATACACCAACTAGTTAGTCATGTCTAAAATACTCTCTAAGAAGACCGCAGATGCGTCGAAAAGACATCAATAGAATTGCCAAAAAAAAAAGTGAATCCAGATTGAACAATCCATGGGCGGCGGCAATCGCTTACCTATTACATAAAAGAAAACAAGGTCACGACAAATCGCGTGGATCCTACACCCAAAAAAGGTCAAAACTGGCTGAAAAATGAAAGAGACCTAGTCTCAAACTATTCAATTGACCCAACCGGGAATTGAACGCAGGTCTTTCCGCGCCTCCTTGTAATGTTTCCTCTATCATTTTATTTTATTATTTCATGATTGCAGCGATATAACTCTACTGAGACATTCAAATAAGATGACAATTGGATTTGATATTAACGATGTTGCAATATCAAAGAATCAATACCTCAAGAATGTAGGTAACTTCTTTCCAACACATCTAAGAATCAGAAGATACCGAAAATCCTTACTAATATTATAAATCCGAAAGTAACTCTGTCTGTCTGTCTGTCTGTCTGTCTGTCTGTCTGCTACTCTTTCACGCCAAAACTACTCAACGGATTTAAATGAAATTTGGTATACAGATAATCTAGACCCTGAGAAAGAACATAGGCTACCTTTTATTGCGAAAAGGGGGTTGTAAGGGGTTGAAAGGGGGGTTAAAAGTTACCTTTCCACGCGGACGAAGTCGCGGGCGGCCGCTAGTTAATCATAAAAATCAAACTATAAAATCAGACAAAATAATAAAATAGCGGTCTAAAAGGTTCAGCTTCAGCATGTGTTCCAACAACCACTAAAAAGAAGCTTCGGCGTTGGATATAAGGCCTTGAATGCCGCCGTCGCTATAAAAAATTTTTTTTTCAAGCAATCATTTCAACAAATAGATGCCCACTACTGGACATATGCCTCCCTAATGTCCTTCATGCTGATCGTTCCTTTGCCGCCCGCTTTCAATTCCCGCGATCTTCACCAGATCTTCTTTGACTTTACAAGCAAGCAATTAGCAAAATACTAGTGCATCATCATCATCATCAGCCCATTTAAGTCCCCACTGCTGGGGCACGGGCCTCCCTCAATCAAATGAGGGGTAATTGCCATACTCACCACGCTTGGCAGACGGGTTGGCGAGGGTTTTGATATAAATGCAGAGTTTTCCTTCTCTGGGTGCTGATGATCATGCCAGCAGCTTTACCTTAGTCGCCTTTTACGACACCTCGGTAAGAGTGAGGGTGGCCTACTCTGCCGAGGACAACACGGCGTAGGTATACTAGTGCAATACTACTTTTTTGGTCTGTCGTATAAATAACAGAGCAAAGAAAAATTAACAGGGAACAAAATGCGCACAAACATAAAAAATAAGAGCTTCTCTTCTTTGTTATCTCCTTTTCGGTGGAGTTCCGCCCTTATTCTTCGGGTACAGCTCCCACGAAGACTGCTATATTATGCAAATGCGTGATAGGCGAGGCTGAGCTGATGTCATAGACGGCTTTTTATTTGAAGCCTAACGTTTTGGTATTTATTTTGTAATTTTCTTTGTTCAAAGTCAGATACACTAGAAGGATTTAGCAAGCGCCAGACGATATTACTTTTTTGCAAGGAAAAGGTTACAGAAAAATGTTATCTGGAATAAAAAATGACACTTTTTCAAATATGATTGAGATGAAAAATGTTTCAAAAATTTAATAGGTTTGCTGTATCTTATTTTAATTTGGTTCATATACTCGTAGTTTTTCGTAGTTTTTAGTTTTCGTAGTTTTATATTTATTTTTTAAAGGAAACAAACATTATTTTGGGTTAAACCTACTTGGGTTTCTATTGACAAAGTCTACACTCTGGTTTTAAGAAGACACCTGTATGTCAATCTGTTCGGTGTTCAATTGTCTGCTTACCAAAATATATGTCGTATGTAAATCATATACAGTGATCTGTGATGTAAATACAAATATGCCTGTTTACTTTGCCCCTCAACCGATATAAACAAATTTTTGAAAACTTAAATTATTTAGTATCAGCCTACAAACTAACCCACTGCAGGGCAAAGGCCTCCATCCTAGAAATCAAGTCATCACTAGTATGATAGGAAAACTTATATATAAATAACATTAATACTTATAGAACATGTAACACCAAAGTTTTCACAGAATATTTAAATAGAGAAGTATATTACATATTTTACCAATATGAAGCTATAAGTATATAATCATTATTTATTAGCATGGGTAAATTCAATTTTGTATGAAGCACTTTCAAAATGTCGCCCTGTTGGTCTAGTGGTTTAGGTACCGGGCCGTGATCTCGGGGTCCTGGGTTCGATTCCTGGGTCGAGCAAAAAGTGTGTTTCGAATATTTCGAACATAGCTCGGGTTAGTTATCACCAATCCGCGTTTAGCAAGCGTGGTGATTAAGCCTAATCCCATCATAGAAGCGATCACTTGATTTCTATGATGGAGGCCTTTGCCCAGCAGTAGGACAGTTATAGGCTGATACTACTATTACTTTTAAAATCTATTTAACTCATATATAGCTATAATCAATGTTTGCTATTTTATTGCGTACAATGGCAAAATTTACTAGTTATATTTTAATTTATACTGAAATATAATGATAGCAATACGGTATTTGACCATTTGTTTATTTTTGTAATCAAAAGACCTCTCAATTACAGAAACTGTGGAAGTTCCACCAGCTCGCACTAAGCGTTCCGCTTCTTCTTTTTTGGTACGAACTGCTAAGGAATGGAACAACTTGCCGGCTTCTGTATTCCCAGAGAGCTACATTTTGGATGTCTTTAAGTCGAGAGTGAATAGGCTTCTTCTGGGTAAGCACGCTACATCTTAGACCTTATTGTCACTTTCCATCAGGTGAGATGAGGTCAAGTGCAAACCCATTTAATATATAAATAAAATTAAAAAAGTTTGATAGGCATCTATGCCGCGTTTGGTAGTGACGTTGCCTCATACTACGAGCAATTGTGCGATGAACACTAAACTTCTGTTTTTGTTTAGTGTCTAGGTGTAGTATTTTTACCTACTAGTGGCTCCCGGCCAACTTCGTTCCGCTTACTTTTTGTTTAATTTCGCACCTTTTAGTCCTTCCCTGGACTACAACAAACATTTTGAAACTAAAATCAGCTCATTCGGTCCATCCGTTCTCGGGTTTTAATCAGACTAACGAACATCAATTTATTTTTATTTATATCCGCATCATCATCATCATCAGCAACCCACACTCGTCCACTGCTGGACATAGGTCTCCCCTAATGCACGCCACTGTTCCCGATTTTCGGCCACTTTCATCCAGCCCACACCAGCCAGCCTTCGAATGTCATCATCCCATCTTGTCGCAGGGCGTCCTACACTACGCTTACCGAGTCGCGGTCTCCACTCAAGGACTTTTTTATTTATATAGATGTATGGAATCTCTGTTGTGTGATACTCGTAACAAAAGTGCTTCAGCTTCTTAATACGGAATAAGTTCTATGTTTGAGATATTGTAAGAAATTGGTTATTTTTATTAAAGTTGTACCCGTAAAATATTTTTGAAAGTGAAAAAATCCAAACACACTTTGCGCGCGTGCTCAAGCCGTGAAACAGGTAAAACTGTGCGGGAAGCTCAACCGCGTACCAGAATAAAACGCGGCGCATCATATTGTGCGTTTCAAATTGCATTTCAAACCTGCAATGAAACAAAAGAAAGATTTGGTATTTCAACGTTCCGTTCCACATAACAAAGTCTGACGTTGAGGGCTTGCATTTTGCGTGACAATACAAAACCTATTTATGTATTTCAGATTCCGACTAATTGGGAATACCGTTATCGATTTCGTATTACAACTGAAATACAAAAGCACGTATCGTTATGAAATACTCTGTTATTGGCTGTATAATAGAGCAACCTCTCATTGAACGAAGGGTTTAAAGTTGTAATAATGTTCGCGAAACCATAATTTATGAATTTCGAATTTAAGTCTTCCAATTACTGAATAAATGTGTTTATAATTAACGATTGGATGTTGCAAAACGGCCGCAATGAATGAATGAATGAATACTCAAAGTTTTTTGGAGGATTTGAAGAGGGGAAAACTGTCCTTTGTGACTGCAGTTTCGATAAAACAAAAAAAGGAGCGAAACCATATTAATCCTCGGTGGCTCTGCCGACAGATTTCGTGTATTTTGTTTGCTTTCAAAGTGAGCTTTTCGACTGGTTGTATTTCACATTTTTCGTATCAGATGTTCGTACGAGTATGTTGCCTACAAACGGTTGGTAAGGTTACACAAAAATCGAATTTCTGGATGGTTGATGAATTTGTTACTTGCTTCTCTACCTGCGCTAGTCACACATATTTTTAGCTATACATACAATATTTATTTTTTCATAGAGAGATAACGATTTCACTGAATTTTACAGCAATATCGATGACCCGATTGGAACAGTGGTAGTGAACACTGCCTTTGGTCCAAGGGTTGCGGGTTCAATCCCCGCACAGTACAAACATTTGTGTGCATGAACATGTCTGTTTGTATTGGTCTGGGTGTTTTCTATGTATTATAAGTATGTATTTACAAAAGAAAAGTATTACTGTGTATATATTTGTAATCCGACTGTTGATTCTGATAACCATAACACAGGTGCTCGAGCTACCTATCTCGGAGTCAGGTCAATGTATGTGATGTTGTGAAATATTTGTAAAAAAAGGAAAAAAAAAGAATATCTTTCATTGAAAACCGCATTGATATTAAATATCAAAGGAAAAAGGGACTTTTAGGAACATTTATTACAGCTCATGATAGGACCATGATAACTTCTAAATAAACCTTGAAAGCGTATAGTAAATTTAATAAGTTACGTTTTGACTTTGCGTTGGTAAATTAGTAAATTAGTAACCAATAACTTACTAATGCCGAGCGGATGGTAGAAAAACAGAAGTGCATGCTCAGATTCGAACTCGGAAGTGCACGAACTTATTCACGTGCTACCATTAATCTCACTTCAAATTTTACTAACCATGTCATTACAAAATTCCATTCTACACAGACGCAAACATTACCAAAACCCTTTTTCCGGATTACCGTGGCATACGAAACTCATCAGAACACACCAGATGTGTAACCGAATTAATGTTCTGGAAATCCGGCTTTTGCTCCACGAACGCTTTTTATGCATGTAAAAAACTACTTCGACCGCGGGATACGCTTAATTCAGCTCGATATTTATGAATAAATAACTTTCATTACCGGAGAGACAGGAAAATAGGGCTAGCGATGAGTAAGTAACCCAAAACCAATTCTTCGAGATTCGATGTAAAAAAAAACCTATTTGAAAGATCATGTTATAAGTCAAACTTCTTACGACAAATATGTAACTAGATCATCACTGGCCTAATGGGGCATGGCGTATGACCCTTCCTCATATGCCAAACGTTGTGGATTCGATTTTCACCCTAGATAAACATTCGTGGGTGGAATACTTGCGTTTGTTCAGTGTCTGGGTGTATATTTACGTAATTACGTATTATAATATCTGTAATTCCTCAGTTGTCTGCAATCCGTAACACAAGTGCATGAGTTACTTAATACAAAATCAGGTCAATGTGTGAGACGTTTTATAAATTTATTAAAAAATATATATATCGATCTGATTTCCAAGAACGTAGCCTTAGCACTCCACTTGAAAGATCAGAGATTCGAGGTGATAGTAAGTTTAGAAAACCCCACGGCCTTTTGGCAAATAACCAATGATGGTTTCTCTCGGGACACCCAAAAAATCATGCCGTTACGACACTGCTGACTAGACCAGCAATGATTGTATATGTAAATTATTTGAGTAATCACGAAAACCTCATTTTGGCTACCGTACATGCTTTTTTCTTACTCTGATGGTCAGCGACCTGTAGTGGATCTGGGCCTCCGACACAGCAAATCGCCATTCCACTCTGTTCTGGGCCACGGCCGACCAATCGTCGATCTGCAGCCCAAGCAGGTTCTGCTACATGATATTTACGTGAAATAATGCTGAGGCAAGTTTCCATTATCAGGACACCAAGAAAAACTATAAACACAAAGCTATAAGTAACAGTGAACTTCAAACATATCTTAGCGTTCAAACTTAAACATCTGAGCATTTGACAAAAGACAACTTTTGATTAGAATACGCCAAGGTGCATTTTCATTTGTTCTTCGAGAACAAATGAAAATACAACTTAAGGTATTGCGCTAAAAGTGATCTTTGTTCATACGCTCAGATATTTATGCTAGGTTTGCACACTAAGATATTTTTGAAGCTGACTTACAGTAAGATCTCCAAAATATTAACTCCTGAACAGCACTAGTGTGTGGGCAAAGGCAGAATATTCAGTAAGCATTACAACTCCGGGAGAGGGCTTTGCGTAGCGATTAATTGGGGCTTATACTATTGATTTTGTATTACTCTAAGCCGATAGAACTTACTGATATTAGACAGTTGCAGATGCTGCTTATTTATTCAAATTGCTTTACGCAGGAGAGCTTAGCGGTGGTGCACTCGGGCTTTGTTGCTTTTGTAAACATAATAAAGAATCTCACTATTTTAGTTTACGTTTTGAAGTAATCTTTTACTCGCTATAATATCCTCAAACCGATTACGGCTACTGCGGACAATCTCAACGATCAACCAGAGGATACAGGATATTTTATAATGCTCAAGTGTGTGCGCAAACACAAGTTCAAGAACTTGTGTAGAAGAGTAGTAGTAGTAGTACTAGTACTCTCTCAACTTTAAGAACAAAACTGTAACATGCTTCATGGCAATAAAGCTTATCTTATCTTATCTTATCTTATCTATTCTCTTAGCCTCATATTCCGATGGGACACTACTGTGTCACGACCGGAGCGGGATCGGGCGCAGGACCAACGGCTTAAAGTGCTTTCCGAGGCACGGGGTTACAAGACTGCCAACTTCCAGACTTCGGGCTTTTCGGGGTAAGAAATTCTTAGTGTCACTCGCTATACTCAAGTTGTTATTATTTTATAGGAGAGGTGATAAACAAGTAATTGAGTAATCATCGTTATCACCAGGGGGACCCGCTCAAAATATTTTTTTCATCTTAGCGTGCAATTCCCGGTTGCTTTCAAAGCTGTCACTGCGGAGCCCGGAGTACATTTAGACCATGATTCAGGATTTGGGGAGTCTGGTAAACGGCAGTCGCTTCACTGTAATTCAGTCATTTTCATTCGTTTTCATTTATTTTTAATAATTTTCATCCAATTTCATTCATTTTCATTCATTTTAATTATCCCTCTCTTTCACTCTCGCTGTGTGTCTCCTTTGTTTGGAAGCGACAGATATATTCTCGTTCGTTACGGGATGACTTCGAATTAAGCCTGATAACAAGTTTCAGAAACTATCCGGACTGTGCAGGTTTTCTCACGATGTCTTCCCTTACCGCCCAGCTAATGGTAGAAATAAATAAATGAATGAATGGTAGAATAAATGAAAAATTAAGTGGTGCATGCGCGGATTCGAATCACGACCCACCGTATGGAAGGGTCTAACTATTTCAGTATACCTATTAAAGTAATCTTTTACTAACTATACTCAAGTTAATAGAATGTATCAAGACGGGAATTAACACGATATTTATTATGTAAGTAAGTAAGTAAGTAAACATTTATTGACCACATAAAAGATTTACATACACAGGACACAAAACATAAGCATATGGAGATTGCACAGTAATACATATATTAAACAAAGATATGTGATACAACTTTGTGTACTCACATATTATATTTAATATGTGAGTACACAAAGTTGTATTTGATACATTTTATTGATAATGCAACGCGAAAATCTAAAAAACTATACTCAACTTACTCAAGTAACTATGCAACCATTTCTCCACTCCTGATATCCATGGGCGGCGGTGATCACTTTCTGTCAAGTGACTCGCTTGCCCGTTTGCCTCCCTTTATACATACAGGCCAGTTTATGGGCACCCATGTTTCCCTTACGTCGTCAAGCCACAACTTTTTGTGCTATATACACTTTCTGCTAAGAACCGGCAGTGGTGGCAAGGCCAGACACATCAAACTATCAAATTTCTTTAATCGATCTCGCCTTAATGTCAAACACGTTTGGTTCAATATCAATTGAGGAATTTTGAAGATTGTAGTAACCTTATGGCTGTGGCTGTCTGTACATACATTTGATTTGAAGTAAAAAAAGTTTAAAAGTAAGTATAGTAATATTAATAGTATTAATAATAATAGATAGATAGATAGATACTCTTTATTGCACAACATACAAAACTTAAAAACTAAGTATACAGAGATACATTGTACAATTTAGGCGGTCTTATCGCTGGGAGCGATCTCTACCAGACAACCTTCAGGTAAAGGACAGAAGAGGGGAGGGTGGTGCAATCCTTTTGATTTTGAACATTATAATAATGTCTTATGCCGTGTGGTCCCGGCAGAGTAGAATAGGCCACCCTTACTCTTACCGAGGTGTCATAAAAGGCGACTAAGGTAAAGCTGCTGGCATGATCATCAGCACCCAGAGAAGGAAAACTCTGCATTTATATCAAAACCCTCGCCAACCCGTCTGCCAAGCGTGGTGAGTATGGTAATTACCCCTCATGTGATTGAGGGAGGCCCGTGCCCCAGAGTGGGGACTTAAATGGGCTGACCATGAATAATGTCTTCCAAACCGATATTTCGGTCATCGCTGCCAATCTCAGCGATCAGCCATCGACGCAGGACATATAATAGTGCACAAGTATTAGCGCAGATACTAGTGCACTCTCTATTCCCGTACCCTCTTATTTCTATGGGACACCAGTGTGACACGACCGAAGAGAGATTAGGCGCAGGCCCAACGGCGTAACGTGCTTTCTGAGGCACGGGGATACAAGACCGCCAACTTCCAGACTCCGGGCTAACACTGAGAATTTCTTAATAGAAAAACTCAGGTGAAAATTTTGACCCGACCCGGGGATCGAACCCGGGACCCCGAGCGCAACCGTCGCTTTAAAGTGCGACCCACTAATCATTGTCCCACCAATCATTACCACGGTCTTGACCTATATTTAAGCTATCGACACTCAATATTCGTAAGTCTCGAAGTCTTGGTTTAGGAGTCACCCCCGGCCACCAGTCCCTGGCCTCGATACCGCTGATTGAATCAACGTCACCCCCACGAAGCTATAACAGCGTCGTGGTCACGCCAGTCTCAATTGAAATAAATATTAATGAACTTCAAGCAGGCCGTCACAACTCTCGAGGTGTCAAATTTATTGGTTATCGAAGGTATTCTGTGACAAATGTGTTTGCGGGTAGATTGATAGGGCTTTGTCTTCAAACCTATTTGAAGACGAAGCTCTACAAAATTTGTTCCGGAAATGAAACCTTAATTTATGCTGATTTTAATTGGCAAAATGGTAACATAAGTAAAGCAGGGCTTACGCTGTGTTTCACCGAGTGAGGGTACCGGAGGCCCATTTCGGGAGGAAGACATGAATCATTTGATAAGAGTGTTTCTCTCTGGGGTATAATAAAAACCTATGTCGAAAAAATATAGGTTTTTTATGTAATAGGTGGCAGACGAGCAGACGGATCACCTGATGGTAAGCGATTGCCACCGCCCATGGACAACCGACGACACCAGTGGAGCTACAAGTGCGCTGTCAACTTTTGAAACACTGCTTCACGCCGGTTTTCTGTGAGGCCGTGATATCATTCCTTTCAGCCGACCCATTCATGCCGAAGCTTGGCTCTCCCACGGTTAAAAAGGTACAAATCTTTTAACTAGCCAGATTGCGCATTTGGTAGAGACCCTGTCTAATACCAATACGTCAAAGGTCGTGGGTTCGATCCCCACTCTGTAGAAACATTCGTGTGATGAACACTAATGTTTATTTACTACCTGGGTGTAATATATGTATTTAAATATATATTTAATTCTGGTGTCTGATATCCGTAACACAAGTGCATAATACTTAGTATGGTCAATGTATGAGATGTTGTATTGATTTAGTTTATTTATATTTGTGATTTTTGTCTGATATCCGTAACACAAGTAGTGATGTACAAGGCTTCGAGTCCTTTTGCTGAGAGCTCATAGTCGTTTACAGGGCTCGCCTCGTTTGTATGAAGCTCGGCGACTCGGTATTCTTTTTAAGAGTTCGAGCCTTTTCGAAAGCTAGAACCTTTTGTAACGCTTGAACCACACCACCAACATTATTAACTTTGCAGTTTTTATTTAGATATTTTATATATACTCGTATAGATAATGTAGCTTTATATATTACTTAGTTACGGAGTTTTTTTTACATTATGGCAGACAAACGAGCAGACGGCTCACCTGATGGTAAGTGATTACCGCCTCCCATGGACATCTGCAACACATGGGGCATCACAGATACGTTGCCGGCTCTTAAGGATAAAATTTAGTAAAATCTAAACATAAACTTGAACTTTTATTAAAGGCTTGCGTTTATATTAGTACTCAAGCTCTTTTGAAGTTTCGAGCTCTTTTGAAGGTTCGAGCTCTTTCGAAGGCTCGAGCTCTTTCAAAGGTTCGAGCTCTTTCGAAGGTTCGAGCTTTTGTGAAGGCTTGAGCTCTTTTAAAGCCTCGAGGCATGGCTCAAAGACCTCGCGGCTCTGCTAAGCTCGGGGCACCGAGCCTGAGCTCACTGAGCTTTGCCATTTCGCCTCGAGGCATCAAAAATAGGACTCGACGCCTCGAAGTCTTGTACATCACTAAACACAAGTGCTTAAGCAACTTAGTACGGAATCAGGTCAATGTATCAAATGTATGAGATGTTGTTGAATCTCGGTATTCTTTTAAGAGTTCGAGCCTTTTCGAAAGCTAGAACCTTTTTAAACGCTTGACCACACCACCAACATTATTAACTTTGCAGTTTTTATTTAGATTTTTATATATACTCGTATAGATAATGTACCTTTATATATTACTTAGTTACGGAGTTTTTTTTTACATTATAGCAGACAAACGAGCAGACGGCTCACCTGATGGTAAGTGATTACCGCCTCCCATGGACATCTGCAACACATGGGACATCACAGATACGTTGCCGGCTCTTAAGGATAAAATTTAATAAAATCACTTAAAACTTGAACTTTTATTAAAGCCTTGCGTTTATATTAGTACTCAAGCTCTTTTGAAGTTTCGAGCTCTTTTGAAGGTTCGAGCTCTTTCGAAGGCTCGAGCTCTTTCAAAGGTTCGAGCTCTTTCGAAGGTTCGAGCTTTTGTGAAGGCTTGAGCTCTTTTAAAGCCTCGAGGCATGGCTCAAAGACCTCGCGGCTCTGCTAAACTCGGGGCACCTGAGACTTAGCTCACTGAGCTTTGCCATTTCGCCTCGAGGCAATCAAAATAGGAACTCGCTCGACGCCCCTCTCGATCTTTTACATCCTAACACAAGTGCTTTAAGCGACTTAGTACGGAATCAGGTCACTGTCCAAAGGTATGAGATGTTGTATGAATTTATTGCTAATTAATTATTTAAATGCATTTGGTTCTATATCAATTTAGGAAAGAGAGATATCTTAGTAACCCTGTTATCTGTACCACTACTCTATTCGCGTTTATATGACGTTTTATAAATTTAAACACAAGATCTCATGCTTTTCTCATTGAAAGTGTCTCATTTTCTCGTCGAAATTGTTTCTACATGTTATTGAAATGTAGAGAAACCTGTAGAGCGCATTTTATATCCAACAACACCACGATTATATTCAGTTGCGTACTAGTTACCCATTTCGCACCAATAAGCGAAGTTAAACTCGAAGCGCAGGGTTACTATCGATTCACATAATCCATTTTCCATTACCCGCGCGCGTGCTGTCCGTGAAATATCCCGCAAACATTGCGTGTAAAAGAGATTATATTCATTGTGACGCTGCACGCTCCCGAATGTATTATTTTATAAACCTTTTTGTTTTGCTCTGCGCTCAGAATATTACCGAAATAGTTTTCTGTGTAATTAAAGCGATAACGCTTGAATAATGAAGTAATTATTAAAGTTATTCAATAGCTATATTCTGTAGAGGTTTACTATTAAATCTATTTGGGCCAATTAGGTTTACTTATTCTAACGAAATTGTATGCTTCATTTATTATGGTCTATTGAGGATGTCTGATCATTATGTATTTATAGCTTGAACTTATGCGTAGGTATGAGTAAATCAGAACATTATATTCTTCCCCATTATTACTCTGGATAGGTATATAATTTCCAGTAAAACTAGTGTTACGAATGTCCAGAAAAAAGATCTGTCTGCATCATCTGATGCGTGGGAGATTATAATAATCTCAACGATCAACCACATATGCAGGATATATTATAGTGTTCAAGTGTGTGCGCAAACAAAGGTGCATTATCTATTCCCGCTGGTAGTCCGATGGGACACCAGCGGGACACGACCGGAGACAGAAAGGGCGCAGAACCAAGTTAAAGTGCTTTCCGAGGCACGGGGATACAAGACCGTCAACTTCCAGACTTCGGGAGATTACAAAAAGTGGTAGAGTAACCGTGACGTCATCGATAGCTTTTTTTTTTTTGGTCAATAAGCCAACGCTTGACCACAATCGCACCTGATGGAAAGCGACGATGAGGTCTTGGATGATACGCGTTTGCCTAAAAGATGCCTGTTCACTCTTGCCTTAAAGATGCCCAGATTATAGTGGTCAGGAAAAACAGATCTCGGCAGAGAGTTCCATTCCTTAGCCGTCCGCATTATAAAAGTGGAAGCAAATCGCTGTGGCAAATGACCTTCACAAAGGTCTACCAGTCTACTCTTGACCTCTATCGTTTTATCACAGGCATCTATTTCCATCTACAGGTATTTCTCAGCTGCAAGGAGTCTTAAACACATTCAGCTCATTTAATAGGCTCGTACAAAATTCACGATGTACTGGAACGGCTTTCGAGTCGCTCGAGTCCCGTAAATACTGGATAAGAGCCTCTTACGCAGTAATTCCTAACCGTTTGTCCATTATGATGCAACTTAGGATCACTTATGTTGGATAAACTTTATTGTTTGAGAGCGAGGAGAATTTAAAAACTCTTCGTGGGAGTATCGTTTTTTAGGGTGAACGGAATAAGCTGGTAGTTGCAATGATGAATGATGAATGGATGGCAGACACAATGGTTACTTTGTTAGTTCTTTTGTGCCTGTCAGCCTCATATTTGGATTTCACGGCCGCTTACCATCAGGCGGAGTGAGGTCATCCTGATTGTCTTGTCAAACATTATATCTACATTTATAAAAGAAAGTCGTGTTAGCTACTAACTAATTAGGAGCTTAGAACACCCTCTCGGACCGGAGTGATACCACGGCCTCACAGAAAACTGACGTGAAGCAGCACTGCCCTGTGCTTCGCTGCGTCAGTGAGGGTACCTGAGGCCCAATCTGGGAAAAAGGGGGGTTCAAAGCTTGGCAGCGCACTTGTGACTCCACTGGTGTCGCCAGTGTTCATGGGCGGCGGCAATCGCTTACCATCAGGTGATCCGTCTGCTAGTCTCGTCTAAAAAAAAACCCGGGAAAAGGACATAGAATACTTTTCATCCCGAAAATGACAGGTTCCTGTGGGATAAACTAAATGGGATAAAATAAACTAAAAATACTACGCGCGCAACGCCGCGGGCGAAATCTAGTATACATAATATTTGAAACGCGTAAATAGGTACTCAAGTTTCTTGTTAGTTCTAATTTGAAAAATGTAGATTCCGAATCAGCGTTACATAATAATGCTACACTATTTTTAGCGGTTAACCCTATCGGGTAATCGAAAACTCTATAAACTAAGATGACCAGTTGGTTTAGCCGAGACGAAACCAAATTTCCTGAAATCTGGGATCACTGGTAACTATTTTTCTCCACTTAGACAGTCGACAACACAAAGAATGAGAGATCACAATATTATTTTTGGAGTCCCCATTTTTATAAATAAGATCCGCCAAATTCATTGAAACAGCGTGAATTGTATTTAACATGTTTGAAAATTTTTATTGGACAAATAAAAAAGGAAATAAAAGGTGGAAGACAGCAAATTCTAAAATGATCCCGAAATTAAATTTCAACTGAACGAAGTTCACTCCCGAACCCTATTATTGTACAATTGGGCCTGTATCCCAATCGATAGCCATTTCGTCCTTTAGCAACATTTATATCCTTTTTTGTATTTACTGCAAACGTTTGCCGTACAAACCGGACGCCTCTCTGTTAGACATTAGCCCTGTGAAATGAAGCATCAAATCCACAAAAATTAGACAAGCGAACAATTTAGGCGATTTTCCGTTCGTCCGGGCCATTTAACCCAATAAATTTAGACCATTACCCGTGTTTAGGGCTGTCATACGCCGGTTTGGTTTTGCAAAGACTTAACTGTTTTATAATAATCCGAATTTAATATTTAAGTATCTTTCGAAAGTTAATATTTTGGGGGAGAGGACGAAGATAATAATTAAATAAAGTTATTTCGTTCCTGAGATACTAGTAGATGATAAAATAAACATTCAAAACTCGAGTTTTTGTTTACCGAGAAGCAACTAAAATCCAATCTGTCTAGATCTCAAGGGCGGCTAGCGAGCAGTGCATTTGACGCACGTTCATCGGATATAATATGTAGGTGGACTCTTCTTTTTATTCTGTCAGCCCTGACAGGAACATAAAGGCGACCCGACCCGTTTGGAACAGTGGTAGTGAACGCTGCCTTTGGTCCAAGGGATGCGGGTTCGATCCCCGCACAGTAAAAACATTTGTGTGCATGAACGTGTCTGTTTGTATTGGTCTGGGTGTTTCCTATCTATTATAGGTATGTATTTACAAAATAAAAGTATTATACCGGGTGTAAAAAGACCCTAACGAAGCCGAAACCTACGTATTCAGCACATCATCAGGACCATTTTTTCCTTCTAGACCATACCTGGGAACTCAATACTTTCCAAGTTATTGAAGGTCAAAGTCAAAATAAAAATCTCAAGATTTTGATGAAAATAAATTTTAAATATTATAACCAATTTTTGTCCAAAGAAACTTGTTCAAATTTTAAGTAATTCCTAGGGGAAAATGGTTTCAAAACGTACAGCCTGCAATGTAATGTTTGAGAGAGCGCCTCGGCGACTGAGGCGCGGGCGCGCGTGCATCGCGGTCCGGTGTACGCTAGTTCATTGCGTTGTCCGTTTATAGGATTAAATTGACACCAAAAAATCAACTTCGTTTCCCATCAATAATTTTTTGTTCTAAGACTTGTTTTAATGGTCTGAGTGCGTAGACGCCGGCTTCTTTAAGGGTCTTTTTACACCCTGTATGTATATATTTGTAATCTGATATCAGTAACACAGGTGCTTGAGCTACCTATCTCGGAGTCTGATCAATATATGTGATGTTGTGAAATATTTATAAAAGGGTTTTCTCCTCTGCGCTCTAAAAAGATTGAGCTTACCGACTATATAGTGGAGCAACCCTACTAGAACCAAACAGAGCAATAAAAAGTTGACAATGACCGTGTCGCTTTGAAATCTTTTTTTGGACGAAGACAGCAATGAAATTAATTTGGGCATAATTGAGGTATTATGTGTTTGGGGTTCGGCGTCCGGCCGATTCATTTAACAGCCCCTGGCGGGCAACAGTTAGGGTGACCAGATGAATCGGTATGTTACGGATCACACCTTCATTCGCGCCTTAAAAATGTTTAATATACTTGGAATTACGGGATAAGCGAATTCCTGTATTTTTACAAGATCTGATGTAATAAAATCAAGGCGAAGCTGCAAGAAGTTTATAACCTCCCACTTTAAAAGTATAATAAATTCAAATTTCGAAACTAAACGATGTTCATAAGAAAAAGCTGTATCAAGCTCTAGGTTTTGTCAGTCCAATTTTTTGTCGGCGGCATTTCCCTTCGCCCCAAAAAGCTTTAATCTCAACTCCTCGTAAACCAATAGTGAAACAAAGAAAATTTTCTGAAAATAATTCAGTAGCCAAAATCATCACGCCATCTCTTTTTGGGCCTGCCTCTCAATCGACGTCCTGCTGGCTGCCAATGGGTGATAGGTCTGGTCCACCTCTCCGTTGCATCCTACAAACGTGGCCGGCCCAGTCACATTTTAATCTAGCGGATTTTTCGCCCACATCCGCAATCCCGGGCAATTGGCAAACCATCGCCACAAATAGAGTCCAATGGCGGCTTTTAGGGGAGGCCTTTGCCCAGCAGTGGGACGACGCAGGCTAAAAAAAATTCAGTACCCATTTGTACTACTGCTGGAGGAGGTTGGCAGTGTAGCTGCATAGCAAACCATACCATACCAACATTGCAAGTTACCAAGCTGCTCGCTAGCCTGCTGCTGTAGCACAAGTCTCGAAAAAAATTGAATGGGAAACTTACCTCTTCCACTACAGACAGACCAAGATCAGAAGGCACTTCAGTACGCTTGCCACGTGCCAAATAACCTTGATTATTTGGCACGTGGCAAAAGTCAGAACTGTTTCCTTTACAAGAGTGTCAGTGCTTTAGACATTTTCTGAAGTCCCATCCTGATCTTGGTCGGTCTGTACTTGATTCGCCCTCTCCTAGTCCTTAAATCAAACAGTGACAGCTGGTCACCATAGTGACAGTCGTGTGTGAAAAGCCTCTCTGAATAATGTAGAGGCAAGCAATGGAGAAAAAAGGTCATGTACAGACGACCAATTTGTATTGTAGGACACTGAAACATTGCAAAAATACAAATATACTCGTGCATTTTTCATAGCGAGAAATATTTACTCCGGTTGATATTATTTTTTGTCCATAAAGCGACCGTTTAACATTTTTTTATTTATGACCCTATCATTACATAATCTTAATTCTAATGCGATAGTGTAACAAAATAAATAAATAAATAATCTGTATTGACACATTAAATGTTACATTGAGAAGTGTCATCAACTAATGCACTAGGCTGACAGGCCTGAATCGCATTAGTTGAGTTGAGTGTACATGAACATTTTTTACATTTAACGACAGCTTCGGTTTTGGTTATTTAAACATTACAACATGTGCGGATAAAGAATGGTAACAGAAATGGCGGCGCATCTATTCACTTCTCGCTCGCACACTATTTGCGTCTATACTCGCACTCGTGGGGTGCGAGTATAGACGCGAGGTTGTATGTACTTATCAGGATCATGGTCGAAGTCTACCATAATAAGTAGAGAGAAATCATGCGACTATGATTTCTCTCTACTTATTATGCACCTCCTGATATCTTATTTTAATTAATAATAAATTCTTAGATTCCTTTAGACGGTGAAACGGGGTCTAAGGGTTCCGTAGATCAGAAGGCATTAGCTTCATTGTAGTTATCAGTCTTGCCAAAGCCAGGATCATGGTCGAAGTCTACCGTACAGAAACGGGATTAAGAGCTAGGCGGAAAAAGTTTTCGATCGATTGATTGTATTATTATACAAAAAATGCTTATCAAACAATTTGACCAAGTCTGTAATTTTTTTTTAAAGAACTGTAAGTAAAGCTATATGTAAGTTTTTTTTATGTGATAGGTGGCAGACAAGCAGAAGGATCACCCGATGGTAACCGTTTGCCGCCGCCCATGAACACCCGCGACACCGTGGAGTCACATGTACGCCGTCATCCTTTAAACCCCCCTTTCCCCCGTGTTGGGCCTCTGGTATCTCTCTCTCTCTCTCACTCACGCAGCGAAACACAGCAAACTGCTGCATCACGCCGGTTTTCTGTGAGGCTGTGGTATCACTCCGGTCAAGCCAGTACATTCATGAAGAAACGTGGCTCTCTCACGGTGAAATACGGTGAGTATTATTAATTTGTTACAGAAAAGTAACATACTCATTGACCACAAACGCTACATCAGCTACCAACGATGGTGTTTCCGAACAGATACAACCTGGTGATCTTCAAGAAAAGAGCTTATTCCTCCCTTAAGAGCCGGCAACGCATCTGTGATGCCACGTGTGTCGCAGATGTCCATGGGCGGCGGTAACTCACTTACCATCAGGTGAGTAAATTTTTTTTTGGTCGTTTCTATAAGTAACCTAGAGGCGTTGTAGTCAATTTAACGTGACGACATGTCACCTTTAATCAGAAGACAAGCAAGACGCTTCTAACGACACCTCATTTGTTCAAATATGATAAGTAGTTAAGAAGTTATGAGGAAACAGATGAACAACCATACATACAAGTCAAAATCATAACCCTCCTTTATGCTTCGCCGTAGTCGGGTAAAAAGAACCTATGTCACAAAGGCAGGTAGCCGCCCGTGCTCCTCCAGCGCGCTCTAAAGGCCGGAGAAAAACATCATATTACCAAATGCGTGAATCATTTGAACAATGTTTGTGACAGTTATGGCTGCGTTCCGCTGAGTTATTGTGTTCCAGACTCAAATTTATTGTGATTTAACGTATACCGGTCGTTATTTTTCTTGCCATTCTCCTTGGGTTTTGTTCGCGTAGCATCAAAATGCCGACTCAGCGACCTTATTATCTCCATTGTGAGGTGTATTGGGAATATTTTGCAATATCCATCCTTTTTTATTTATAATATTTTGTGGGGATACCTATGGCGCCATGTGAGAAGGCTTTGTCGCCAGACTTACACGCTTTCTTGCCGTATATTTTGATCTCTTTTTTGGTAAAGGCGCTATAATACTTGGCGGGTATTATAGGGCCTTTACCATATAGCGGGTTATAATATATAGCGGGTTTGAGTTCAATACGATCACTATTATGAAATGAGGTTTTACTAAGTCATAATTTACCTTCGGAACCGCCGTTTTGAATACAGATTTTATTTTATTTATTTATTTATTTTATCAATTCAAAGAAACATGCAGCTTTTATATTCCTTACAATAGTTTTGAACTTATTAACATGCATTGCGAAGACCATACTTAGGTATAAAACAAAAACAAAATATTGCAGTATCTTCACGATATAGAAAAGAACAATTCCGGTAGTATTATGGACTTATTGAAATTCTAACATAAAAGTAACAAATAGTAGGTATTATGGACAAATTATGGACTTATCAAATTCTTACATAAAAGTAACAAATAAACGCTAGAACTAACTTACGTTTGAACATCTACCCAATATGCCATGTTATATTTTCCTTACAGAGGAAATGAAAGTACATAGTTTACAATTAAATATATCTATTTTGAGAGGTTTTGTCTGCCAGAGTAACTTTTTTAAATTTGCAAAGTAACTTTTTTTATGGGATAGGGGCAGACGAGCAGACGGATCACCTGATTGTAAGCGATTACCGCCCATGGACACTTGCAACCTGTATCTAGAGGTACCTACAGTTGTGTGTAAAATGTTGATTTGATTTGAAGCGTCTTTTCGTCTCCACTATTTCTAAGACAGATATTGTTAAAAAAAGTAACATGACTAGTTTATTTCACCTTACCTATAGCAACGATAAAACTTAAACCACACTATTATAAATCGCGATCTAAAGTCGTTACCGTACTAAAGCTCTCGTCATCCCATTTCAACACGCAAGGTTAAAAAGAACTGGTACGAATTTTGTAACGGGACTATCCTTAGACGCTTTCCCCCTTATTACAATAATTACAATGTTTTGTCTTTACAAAGTCTAAGACAGGAGTTATTAAAAAAAGTACCTACCATTGCAATTTTATCGCATTCTACCCACAGCAAAAGATTTGAGGCATCTTCTCGTCTCCACTAATCCTAAGACAGGAATTGTTAAAGGAAAGGCCCATTGCATGTTAACAACAGCAACGGCAAGACTTGAGGCGTCTACGCGTCTTCTCGTCTCTACCAATCCTAAGACAGGAACTGTTAAAAGAAAAGAACCGTTGCATGTTACCCATAGCAACGGTAAGACTTGAGGCGTCTACGCGTCTTTTTCTCTCCACTAATCCTAGGACAGGAACTTTACAATAGCAACGGTAACACTTGAGGCGATTACGCGTCTTCTCGTCTCCACTAATCCTAAGACAGGAACGGATAAAGGAAAGTACCGTTACATGTTACCCACAGCAACGGTAAGGCTTGAGGCGTCTACGCGTCTTTTTGTCTCCACTAATCCTAAGACAGGAACGGATAAAGGAAAGTACCGTTGCATGTTACCCACAGCAACGGTAAGGCTTGAGGCGTCTACGCGTCTTTTTGTCTCCACTAATCCTAAGACAGGAATTGTTAAAGGAAAGGCCCATTGCATGTTACCCACAGCAACGGTAGGACTCGAGGCGTCTACGTGTCTTCTTGTCTCCACTAATCCTAAGACAGGAACTATTAAAGAATAGTACCGTTGCATGTTACCCACAGCAACGATATGATTTAAGGTGTCTACGCGTCTTCTCGTCTCCACCAATCCTAAGACAGGAACTGTTAAAGGAAAGTACCATTGCATATTAATAACAACAACGGTAGGACTCGAGGCGTCTACGCGTCTTCTCGTCTCCACCAATCCTAAGACAGGAACGGATAAAGGAAAGTACCGTTGCATGTTACCCACAGCAACGGTAAGGCTTGAGGCGTCTACGCGTCTTTTTGTCTCCACTAATCCTAAGACAGGAACGGATAAAGGGAAGTACCGTTGCATGTTACCCACAGCAACGGTAAGACTTGAGGCGTCTACGCGTCTTCTTGTCTCCACTAATCCTAAGACAGGAACTATTAAAGGAAAATACCGTTGCATGTTATTAACAGCAATGGTAGGACTTGAGGCGTCTACGCGTCTTCTTGTCTCCACTAATCCTAAGACAGGAACTGTTAAAGGAAAGTACCATTGCATATTAATAACAACAACAATAGGACTCGAGGCGTCTACGCGTCTTCTCGTCTCCACCAATCCTAAGACAGGAACTGTTAAAGGAAAGTACCGTTGCATGTTACTTACAGCAACGATATGACTTAAGGTGTCTACGCGTCTTCTCGTCTCCACCAATGCTAAGACAGGAACTGTTAAAGGAAAGCACCATTGCATATTAATAACAACAACGGTAGGACTCGAGGCGTCTACGCGTCTTCTCGTCTCCACCAATCCTAAGACAGGAACTATTAAAGGAAAGTACCAGTGCATGTTACCCACAGCAACGATATGACTTAAGGCGTCTACGCGTCTTCTCGTCTCCACTAATCCTAAGACAGGATCTGTCAAAGGAAAGTACTGTTGCATATTAATAACAACAACGGAAGGACTCGAGGCGTCTAAGCGTCTTCTCGTCTTCACCAATCCTAAGACAGGAACTGTTAAAGGAAAGTACCGTTGCTGTTGTCAACATACAACGGTAAGACTTGAAGGGTCTACGCGTTTTCTCATCTCCACTAAATCTACGGCAGGAATTGAATGAAACGGCTCTCCCGTCGCTGACGGTGATAATGCACAATTTACGGCATTGTCCCTGTAATCCCGCCGCAAGAAGGAGCTCGCTGAATTTTTAATTTAATTTCTTTTTAACATATTCTCCACGCGGTTTTTTGGGTGATTTTGCTCATCCTCAGGGCTGGCGTCAGGATATCTATATGTTTATAATATGTGTCAAAGTGGAGGCGTGTTGAATGCTTGATATTGGATAAGAATAGGGATTGTTTTGTTTTTGAATTTGGTGGAACAGGACCAATTGGTTTGAAAATCTTTGGAGGGAAGCACAAGGATTTATATTTAAAGACGTATACATCTTTTTATTATAATATCATAGTAGATATTATAATAAAACGAGGTATATACAATACATATTACAATATCAGTACTGATGCAAAATCACAAAATTGGCCTTTTTCCTGGCTTATAATTTTGACAAAGATAGCTTGATAATTACTTGAGTGTAATCCAGTCAGAAACAAGTTGCACTATGCTTCTAAAGGTAGGCAACGCATTTTTGATTCAGCTGGTGCTGCGGATATCCATGGATGGCGGCAAAAGCTTCCCATCGGGTGATCCATCTGCTCGTCTGCTATTTATTACATTTATTTATTTATTTAATTAGAACACTAACATAAAATACATTTTGACAATACATAAGGGGTTATATAATGGGGTATAAAGCTTAATGCATTTACAATTACAGGTGCAGACTGCATGCTATAGAAATAAGTTAAGAAGCAACAAAAAATTGTAAAGAAAGTAATATTTAGAAATACATTTTACGTAGTGTGGCTGTTGGCCAATGATTTTTTTAAAGTTACGAATGTCACCCGCCAATAAATCGAGACTCTTTGTTCCAGCCAAACTGATGTCTTTAACAAGACGGTTCAATGGAGCATTTTGACCTAGGTTAGAATTGCTACTTTGCTGAACAAGAATGTGGAATCTGGATGGGCGAGGAAGTTTAAGTGGTGCTGAGAAGGTTAGCTGCTGTAATAGATCCGGAGCATCGATGATGCCATTCGCCAACCTGTACAGGAATAGCAGGTTGCGCAAGTGCCTCCAACTTGATAAAGAACTCACTTTAAAGTTTTCCAATCTGGCTTCATAATTTAGAAGTACCTTGCCCAGGTAACATTTATATGTAAGATGCCACATAAATCGTTTTTGGATACAAAAGAATTATACCGATTTAGCTAGGCAAACGGTGTGAGCCTCTCTGGTAAAAACTCTTTTACATCTAGAAATAGTCCTCTTCATCTTACCGTGTAATTCCCATTTGCATCCAATGCTGTCACCCGGGGTAAGCTTGGACCATAATCCAGGATTCAGGAAGTTTGGTAATTACAATAAAGCATCTGACCTTCGCAACCCTTAGAACCAGATCAAAGGGGGCTATCGCGTTGCAAAAAATCCGCAAGATGGCGTACTATATGACTGAGGTCAATCTACAAGGCTATTTTTAGACGTGATAATATGTCAAATTGTTATTTTACGAATAAATCAGCTAATGATGTTAAAATTGGACCTCTGTTCTCAAGCATGCCATCTAGCAGATATTTCACAACTATTGAATCACGGTTACACGATCAGAATCATTATCTCAAATATTGTAGATATTTACAATTTCGATAAACTATCCGACAAGTGCAGGTTGCATGACGATGTTCTCTCTTAATGCCGAGTTAGTGATAGAAATGTGCCGAGTTAGTGATAGAAAATGTGTAGTTTTGAAAAATCCGGAGGTGAATCCTCGGATTCGAACTGCGACTCTCCGTATGGAGGGCGCGTATCCACTGAGCTACAATCGTTCTCTATTAAATAGTGGCAAGAATTTTTGTCTCTCAGTCATATATAGCCCGTGGACCGGACTGCTAGACCGGAGTGATACCACGGCATTGCAGAAAAACGGCATGAAGCAGAATTGTGCTATGTTTCGATGCGTGAGTGAGAGAACCGGAGGCCCAATCCAAGTGAAAGAGGGTTTAAAGGTAGGCAGCGCACTTTTGACTCCACTGGTATCGCGAGTGTTCATGGGCGGCGGCAATCCGTGATCCGCCTGCTCGTCTGCCACCTATCACATAAAAAAAATACATCCATCCTGTAAAAAGAGTGCCGATATCACTGGTTCATGCTTTTGTTCGATGAGCTCGTTTGTCGCTACCGACTGTGTGGGCTGTCAATTGTACTCGTTGACTATTGTCGGATTATTTGGGGACGGCATTTCGACATTTTGTTCGATGTTGAATGGAATTCTCTATAAAATTTATTTGGGAATAGATAATTACAAGTTTGCGTTCGGCCTGTCCTTTTTTGTACCGATTGCTTTGTAATATTGGCCTACAGTTATTTGGCACGTGGAAAAACCCGGAACTAAAGCTTTTTTGATATTTTTCGCGTAGAAATAACGTTGTATACAGTCACTGAAGTGCCTTCTGATCGCGGTCGTACTGTAGGTAAATGATGCCGATTTCATTTCTGACCCAATCTCTATCGAGGTTTTACCTAAACGTGTTGGTTGAAGATGTATTCATTATAATAGATAAAGAAATAAACTTGATTGCACAAAATAAAGAACTGGGATTCATATATTGGAGCTAAACGCGGCGAAAATTAACAAGTGATTTATAGTACTTACTGCTTGACATTCCGACCGTGGTCATAAGCGGAGTGGAGGTGTACGGCGTCGTCTGCTACACCTGGTTTGTGAATCTTCGGATACCCTCTGATTTTCAACATTTGTTATAGGAAGGCCAATCAGGATGACCTCACTCCGCCTGATAAGCGGCCGTGAAATCCAAATATGAGGTTGACAGGCACAAAAGAACTAACAAAGTACCCATTGAGTCCGCCATCCTCACCTTGTTCTCCTCATCCTCCAATATTTACCAGTGCGACATTGAGATCTTCAAGAAACGAGCCTATACCTTTCTCAGAGGCCGGCAACGCATCTCCACTCCTTCCGTTGTGGCTGATGTCCATGGGTGGCGGTGATCACTTACCATGAGGTGACTCGCTTGCTCGTTTACCTCCCTTTCTCATAAAAAAAATACACTGTCACTAAATAAAATTTCAGTGAAGTCGATTATGAATTTTAGTATAATGCAACGCGAAAGTTTTAAAAACTATTTAAGAACTAAACATTACAGACAGACATTTGAACTAAATGCAAATACTCTAGAGAACCAGTAAGTAAATATAAATTCCATCGTGATTTGAAACCACTCTTTTTTCAGTAATTAAACAGTGAAAAACAACGCCAGGAAGTCTTTACTTCGAGACAACTTCGCCGAGAGTCTTGGCATTGATTTCATCTGCTAATGAAATTATGGCGTCTTAAAGTTTTGAATAAACCTTTGAGACTCGAGTTCCGCAAACGCTATCTGATATACCTTCTGGGCAGTGCATAAAACCGCATTCAACGCTCTTACTGAAGTTAAAAGGTGGGGTAAGATTTCTATAGACATTGAAAAGTTATGAAAACTTAATGCCAAGTCATGAGTGAAATTTATCATCAAAGAGCGTAGTTTTTTTTAATGACTAGTGGCCCGCCCTCACTTCGTTAGGGACATTAGTTCCACTTTATTCTAATAGATGGCGCCAGATGTCGATTACATCGCGCAAGCGTTTCGTATTTTCGGATTACCTATAAGCGTTGCCGCTGTCTGTCAGGAGTGGTTCACCTTTTAAACTATTGATAATCACCTTTCCTGACGGAGTGGTCGTGATTATGGATTGTCTGTATGTTGGGTAGCGTCTTTAGCGAGACTTCTCCATCTTTCTCTGTTTGTGGCACTGCGTGCACATTCAGTCAGTTTTTGTAAATAGTATAGATAAAAGTAAGTAACAATCGGCGGATCACCTGATTGTAAGTCATTCCCACCACCCATGAACCTCTACTTCGTCATCGGTTTCTTCATTGCTGAAGGTTGTGCCTTTCTTGAAATGCTTTTACCGAAGCGGTGACAAGGTCTTTCCATTCTTCCCTACCCTCGGCTTGTCTTAAGGCAATCGGGAAAGTGAGTCCGGTTACATCCCTTAATTGGTCTGACCAACGAAGAGGTGAACGGCCTCTTCGTCTTTTACCATCGACCTTCCCCACAACATCCAACTTGTCCAAGAACCTCTGCAACACTAGTGGGATTACAAGTGCGATGACAATCTGACCGGATGGTGCAATTGGTAGTGACCCTGCCTCTTACGCCAAAGGTCGTGGGTTCGATCCCCACCCTGGACAAACATTCGTGCGATGACCACTTGTGTTTGTTCAGTGTCTGGGTGTAATATATGTATTTAAGTATATATTTGTGTTCCTCTGTTGTCTGATATCTGTAACACAAGTGCTTAAGCTACTTAGTACGGAATCAGGTCAACGTATGAGATGTTGTGAGAATTATTATTATTATCTTTTTATTTCTGTTCTCAGCTTGTAGATATTTTTTATTTTTTTTGTAAATTTTTTTTTTGTCTCAAAATGGTTGCTAAAAACATTTTGGTGTTCATACTGGACTCACGGACCTAGGCCAAGTGAGCCGCAGCTTCTATTATTATTATAATCTTTTAGTTAACCTTCCCTCCGGATTTACCAGTTCACTCAGCAAAACATAGGTTTTCTGTGATTCATGCCGAAGAAGTGGCGTAGCGTGGCTAAACGTAGACGTGATCGAACCGGTTAGGGGTACTTACTATGAGGTTATTGGGGACTAAACGATGAAAATATAACGGTGTATATTATACCTACTACTTTTTTGAATCAATGTGAACCCAGTACAACTGAAGACACTGAACGAACACACGTGTTCATCATGAATGGATAAGGCAGAGTCACTACCAAATGCGTCATAGAAATGACATTACTAACAGTAGTGTTTATTAAAAATTGTAAGGTTTTCAGAACAAAGTACGAGAAAAAGTAAATAAATATCTTGTAACAGATAACTGGATGACCTACTACAAATTAAACCAAGCATCCTCACTCAAATCAGATTGGAGGGATGGAAATAAATGTTATTACGCGATAATTAACTCCCACTCAAGAACCATTACTCTATTTCAAAATTTAATGGAAACTTTAGCTTTTCATTTTGAAAGTTCAGCTTTTACAATGTGATTTATACGTGATAGTAGTGATTATTTGATGATACTTTTTTTGTGATAGGTGGCAGACGAGCAAACGGATTACCTGATGGTAAGCGATTACCGCCGCCCATTGGAAACTCACGATAGCAATGGAGTCACAAGTGCACTGCCAACCTTTAAGCCCCCTTTTCCCCCGGATTGGGCCTCCGGTACCCTCACTCACGCAGCGAAACAGCACAGTGCTGCTTCCCGCCGGTTTTATGTGAGGCCGTGGTATCACTCCGGTCGAGCCAGCCCATTCATGCCGAAGCGTAGCTTTCTCACGGTAA
This sequence comes from Marasmia exigua, assembly GCA_019059595.1. Lineage (NCBI taxonomy): Eukaryota > Metazoa > Arthropoda > Insecta > Lepidoptera > Crambidae > Marasmia > Marasmia exigua. The sequence continues at coordinate 16,461,068 of CM032477.1, read as the reverse complement.
ACTACTACGTGCCAATAAGTTGCGTCCAAAGCTGTCGCTTTGAAGCCCAGGGTACGCCTAAGCGTCAAACCTTGGTTCAGTATTTAGGAGTCTGGCGTAAAAATCTACAGTGAATCGACTGCCGTCTGCCCCCCGCAATCCTTTAACAAGAAAACCAGACCAACTGAATCATGGTTACACGTTTCAGAAACTATCCGACTTTTTTCGACTTTCGAATGTATGTTCGGTTGACCCTTTCGAACAGTGGTAGTGAACGCTGCCTTTGGTCCGAGGGTTGCGGTTTCGATCCCCGCACAGTAGAAACACCGTGCCGTGTGGTCCCCGGCAGAGTAGAATAGGCCACCCTCACTCTTACCGAGGTGTCGTATAAGGCGACTAAGGTAAAGCTGCTGGCATGATCATCAGCACCCAGAGAAGGAAAACTCTGCATTTATATCAAAACCCTCGCCAACCCGTCTGCCAAGCGTGGTGAGTATGGCAATTACCCCTCATGTAATTGAGGGAGGCCCGTGCCCCAGCAGTGGGGACTTAAATGGGCTGACGATGATGACGATGACAGTAGAAACATTTGTGTGCATGAACATGACTGTTTGTATTGGTCTGGTTGTTTTCTATGTATTATAAGTATGTTATTAAAAAGAAAAGTATCAGATGTATATATTTGTAATCCCACTGTTGATCCTGATATCCTTAACACAGGTCCTTGAGCTACTATCTCTTAGTCAGATCAATGTATATTATGTTGTGAAATAATTTATTAATTTAATTTATGTATGTACATACGTTAAGAAATCTGGCGCTTAACGACCTGAAGAGCGAAAGTCCCTTGTAGCTTCCATAGCTTATTTTTGTTTGAAATAACACAATTTTTGTGTCATGCCTGCAACTGATTTTCGTTAGAAAGTGGTTAAGCGCCACATTCCCCGACCGTACGCGTGATGATGTCCCAACTTACAGATAATTTACAAATAAAACAATACAGTTTGACCGCTGTAATCCTAGTCCACCCACTCTTTGAAAACCTAACATTATTTCCACAAACAATATGCGCAAACATTTAACAAACAGATTCAGTTACACCGGTCAAATCCCACTATTTCCAATCCGAATCTATTCCAAACAAACTGACGCAAAACCTTTCGCATTAGGCTCTAACTGAATTTAAAACTAGTTTATTACTTGAAAGTGTAATAAAAACGCCAGTGGATCCGAATAAATTTGCGAAATCTATCGAGAAGAATAGTGCGGCTAGATTTACGGGCCCAGGAGGCCGGTAAAGTCTCGTTATGTTGAGCTATGTCCCGAGCAAGCCCATATTACGGACTGGAATTTATTTTTGGGAGTTTTGACCAATTGGGACTTTTGGATAGAGTAAAGATAAATGTTTTCACTCTGAGTGATCAAAGAGTGAAAACATTAACTACCTGATGGTAGACCTGGCAAAAATGTATCTTTCTAAAGTTTGGATCATTTAAATCTGGAACAGATATTCCCTTGCTCTCAAATTCCGATGGGACACCAGTGTGAGACTACTGGAGAGGATACTGGATCGGGCGAAGGATAATGGCTTAGCGTTACCGTTAGCTTTCCGAGGCACGGGGGTACAAGACCGCCATCTTCCAGACTCCGGGCTGACACTGAGAATTTCGTAACAGAAATCTCAGGTACAAATTTTGGCACGACCCTCGGAACCAACCCAGGAACCCAAGCGCAGCCGTCACCTTAAAGTACGACGCACTACCCACTGCGCCAACGAGGCATTCACCAACCACTACCACATAAACATAACACGTGGGAGATGTAACTTTCACGGTATAGCAGCTACACCAAACTTGCTACGCGCTACCGCTACGAAGTCATCAAGCACTGCTACGTCGTAGCAGAGTGGGCCATATCCACCAGCCAGTTTATATAAACCCGTGCGCGATGCCAACTGCTATCATCACTTTAGATTTTTATGTAAGCTCTGTCCAAACATTGCAATCTAAGGGCAGAATATTTTGATCCGTAGTTGTACTGGACTAATGTTTAAAGTAACTAATCAATCAAATATCGCCAAAATGTGTCATATGTGCAATAGTTGGCTTGACTAACAGCCAATGGTTATATTACTAGGAATACTAGGAATAGGCCGACAGTTTGACTATTGGGTAGACAGTTAACTGAGGTTAATTTAATCAAAAGGTAACTACGGACATGGACTAATGCTACGGATCACAACATCCACATTAATATTTTTTATAGTGGCACAGTATATTGGCTCTCCTCGGCCTGATGGTAAGCAAGAGAAGAGCCTAAATTGCAATTGCAACGGAAGCGATGTCAAGGAATTACCTCCGTTGGCACCGCCATACTGGATCGCAAGATGCTTCTTCACGCTTCGTTTGAAGGAATCCATATTGTATATAGATGATGATCCATAAAGGATACAAGCGCAAGCAACGAGTTCCATTTGTTGATGGTGCGGCAGAGTGCCGCTCAAAAGAAAAGCTTATGATTATTAAAATATTAAATAAAATCGGTTTGTTGTTTTAAGATCACTTCTCACGCCACTTCCTACCGCGCGTAGTCAAACTATGGAATCAGCCGAACAGATACGACCTGATGATCTTCAAGGAAAGAGCTTATTCATCCCTTAAGAGCCGGCAACGCATCTGTGATGCCCCGTGTGTCGCAGATGTCCATGGGCGGCGGTAATTCACTTACCATCAGGTGAGCCGTCCGTCAGCTCGTTTGACTGCTACAATGTAAAAAAAAAGATCACTTGAGTAATAGGTTATAAATATCTATTTTTCTTCTTGTGTTTAATATGAATAGAAAACTAATCAATCAACAACCACTATCGAGCTTAAAAAATCTGTTTAGACTGCACTAATTTTGAATGAACCCCAGCTGAAACTTTCTACAATCCCTCATGAAACCATTCCTGTAATTAATCAAGGTAAACAAAAAACTTGAGCGAATTTAAAAGATCTCTGAGACGCATTAGCCAGAAAGTTGTTTGAAAAACTCTAGATTTATTACGGGAGCGAAAATATTCGGTAGCCACAGCAAAAGTACAGCACCAGTGGGTCAAAATAATGTAGGCACTCAGGATTTTTTTTTTATGTGATAGTTGGCAGACGAGCAGACGGATCATCAGATGGTAAGCAATTGCCACCACACATGGGGGCAACACCAGGAGTCACAAGTGCGTTGCCAACCTCTAAACCCCCTTCCCCTGGATTGGGCCTCCGTTACCCTCACTCACTCAGCGAAACACAGCACAGTGATTTTCTGTGAGGCTGTGGTATCACACCGGTCGAGCCAGCCCATTAATGCCGAAGCGTTGCTCTCACAGGGTCAAAATTCAGGTAAGGTTGTCAAGAGTGAGTGCGGTGTTAAGAGTTCGTCGGTGTTGTTTTTTTTATGTGAATAGTGGCATACGAGCACTTGGACCACCAAATTGTATCTTTTAAAGTGACGGTAGGGCACACTAGCGGCGCCAATTGATTTCAATTGTTAGCAACTAAAGCGTAAGAAAGCGCACCCGTGGCAGGCCCCCTATAAGGTGGACCGACAATCTGGTGAAGGTCGCGGGAATCCATTGGATGCAGGCGGCGTAGGACTGATCTGTGTGGAGATCATTAGTGGAGGCCTATGTCCAGCAGTTGATGTCTATTGGCTGAAATGATGATGATGATGAACTAAACCGGATATCTTTTTAACTATTTCGTAGCTGCAGGCTCTCGGAAAACAATTATACTATTTATTTAATACTTATACTTAACTTTTGGGATCTGATTTTGTACCTACTCAAAATTTGAATTACCGCCAAAAAAGGCCACTGAGTGTATAAACAGATAAAAAAAAGTGCTAAATATATAATATAGTATAAATATTTGCTTAAAGACTCCCGCTCCAAAATTGTTTAAGATAAATCCGGTTTAGTAGCTAACAATTTAAATCGGTTGGTGCCGCTAGTTAGGGCTACCCGTCGCCTTAATATAGTCAGGTCATCGACATCATAGTTTGCCAACTTAGCCAACTCTTACTCCTCTACTCTACTCTTGAGTTTTCATTCTTAAAATTTCGCTTTGCAAAATGAAGTCATGAAAAGATGTGAGAGCGGCCAACTAGTACTTATTATAAACGAGAAAGTGTGTGTTTGTTTGTCACTCTTTCACGGCAAAACAGAGCGATTTCTTTTTTACATTATAGCAGACAAACGAGCAGACGGCACACCCATATATATTGACGTGATTTTGAGGTGGAGATAGTTGAAGGGAATGAGAATGACATAGGCTACATGTGGGAAACCAGGCGAAGCGAAGCTGCGAACGCCAGGCTGGTATTTAAAACCAGGGACATTTCACTTAGAACTTTTTTCCTTAGTATGGGAAAAATAGTTCAGCGGTTTTCGTTAGATGGAGCTTGTAAAAAGCAGATGTAGCTTGTAAAAAACAATCAATCAGATTGTTTGGAGTTGTTTCGGTAGATGTCACTATGCATTTTTATATCGCGCTAGTAAAGCGTGTTTTCGAAACAATGACCTCAAGCCGCCTGCCCACACTTTTTTTACTTAATGTCATGTGTCCCCTAGGTAGGGCAAAGGGACACAGTGCTCCGCCATCTGGAACGGTCTTGAACTTCGCGCTTTACTTCGCTTCAAGTTAGTCCTAAGGTCTTCGCTTCTGCAGTGATAGTCCGCCGCTAGGATTGTATAACGCGGCCACGTTTCCGTTTTCATTGGGGGTTCTAGGGCTTGCCTCTGTATTTAGCCCGGTTCCCTTCGCGTGTGGCCAATCCAGTTCCATTTGCTGCGTTGATCTGCTGGTCAATCGGAGTCTCACCGCAGGGATCCCTGTCCACACTAGCAATTTTCAAAAATAAACCGTGATATTGGGAATTTTGTTACTACTATGTAACAAAATTCCCAATATCACGGTTTATTTTTGAAAATTGCTCCTGACTGATTCTCGAAGGTGGCCGTACTACATAGCCGTTGAGTATGGTCATTTTCCTGTAGATGGCGCTAGCACTGGGTAGCCGACTGATGCCTCTGTCTCAGTATATAATATTCTCTACTCTACTCTACGTATAAAACCTCAGTGTTGGCCTTGGAGTTCGGGCCACTTGTCATCTTTCCACTGTGGCGGAGCTCTTAGCTGACGTAGTTAAATCGCGGCTCTTTTAATCGTGCAATTTGTTTAATGAACGCGCTCTATTACCGCGACACGGCCTAGAGAGATGCTCTACGTAGAGTTGAGGTAGTTTCGTTTAGCTCCTGGCTCATGGTTAGGTCAGTAGATTTTATTTAGTGATAAGCTTCTTTTTGGTGTTTGACTTTTTATGCGATAAGTGGCAGACGGAGCTCCTGATGGGAAAACAATTACCGCCGCACGTGACAGGGGTAGTGCTAAGTTATTTTCTCTCCGTGAGCTATGTTTTCCTGGTACCTAGGTCTCCTATTTTCTTGAAGTATTGGGGATGCTTCTTTATTATAAGGCTCATTTCAATATTATATATAATTAATCAAGACGGGAATTAACACGATATTTATTAAGTGATACAACATTGTGTACTCACATATTTTACTCGACGTTTCGGCTACGTTACAGCAGCAGCGGTCACGAGCGGACCGCGTGGGTGGTGAGTCCGCTTGTGATAGTTATAATGCAACGCAAAAATTAAAAAAAAACTATTTATTTCAATACTGTTTCACACCTGTTACTGTACATAAGAGTTTTTAGCTTAATGAATATTGCCCTAAACGATTGTTTCGGCGTGGTAAGGGTTATAATCCCAAGGCAGCGTTTTTGTAGGATAAGCACACTTGCTATCCCGTATCTAATCCAGGCTGCAGCGTGGCTGTGATATGCGATAAGGGCACACTCAGCATTAGTGCGGCATTAGGTTTGAGACCGAGTATGCACCGAGATTTTTAAAATCTATGTGCGTATTATTCACTCGGTGATGACGGAAACCATATCGCGAGGAAAAGTGCAATTTTCATGACGTCCAATAGTCTAGCTTTTTGTGAACAACACTATTCTTAGTATATATTTAAGCCAATTCTTCAGTGAATTACATTATTAATGGATAGTGAAAGTATGAAGCTATAAAGTAGTTATATGTACACTCGGGCTTGTACAAAGTGACCCTTGAATGACGATAATACAAATGTCCTAAAAAGGTCAACTTAAAAAAGCACTCACGACACTGACCTCCCACGGTTAAAGGCTTCAGCGGGTCATTTATCATCGGACAACGCACCGCGCCAGAGGCGGTGTTGCCAGCTACTAAGAATGTTTTGTACAGTATTAACAATAACTTTTTTCTCTAAACTATATACTAATTATATATTATATTTCTTTATTTAAGTAACTAGGACTCCGAAAATAAAAACCTAAAATCTAATTTAGCACATTTAAATCAATTACAATTTTTTAAATTAAGACTGAGTACATGACTCACTTCCGTTTCACTCCAAAGGCCGTGGCGCAGCAATGACTCACGTACACACGCTGACTGGCAATCATGGCCAGGATGCAGTTGCCACTGTCTCGCACCCTGCGCGCCGAGGATGTGCATTTTTTGCGCATTATCGTGAAGAAACAATTCATTCTGGCCTCGACAAACATCCCTGATGGGATGATGACATTCGAAGGCTGGCTGGTGTGGGCTGGATGAGAGTGGCCAAAGATCAGGAGTGGACGAGTGTGGGTTGCTGATGATGATGATGATGATGATAATACCAAGCCTGGCAGAAATGAATCAATTAATTTTTTTACTAAAATATAGCTATACCTTCAAGAGCATCGTGATCACACATAAAAGGTTTAAATAACAATTAATTTATAGTCATGAGCATATTAATGCTCCTACTACTAAGATAAATAGGCCTATAAATGATGATAAATCCACCTCACATGGGTTTTCATACGTTCACTTAAACACACATTTACTATTAATCTTGCAAATGTAAGTATGTGCTAGATCTGCTGTTAGTAATTAGTCGCTTTGACAAGAAATATATTTAGCAAAATATTCCTTCAGTAGTAGTAGATATCTGCCTATATACCTAATACTTTCCCACTGTAGGGTAAAGGCTTCCATCATAGAAATCAAGTCATCGCTACTATGATGGGATTAAGCTTAATCACCACGCTTGCCAAGTATTACTGAAAAACTCTAAAATTATCACTGTTACAAATTTCTCCACTAGCAACACAAGCTGGAGTATCATATCCATCATTGTAAGAGCACCACCATTATAATTTCAAATGATTTACTCTCTAACGGCAAGTCTTAAATGGCGGGGAGGGGCGGAGCATATTCCTCATTATAAATTGCGCGATTAAAACAAAGGATGGTCGACGTAGATCTGTGAGGCCCCACAATTATGTGCTCTTCGGTCCTGTTGCTGGCGATTGAAAATAATGGAAGTAATTCGGAGGAATAAATTGAAAAAGTAAGGAGTGATTTGAGGAGGGAGCAACTACCAAAAATATGAAAGATTTTATATCATATGATGATTCTATTCTCATATAACATCTCACACATGGACCTGATTCCGTACACAAGCTTAAGCACTTGTGATGGCATTGTCGTGTTCTTGAATAAAACTTTTGGTATTTGGTCTTCAGGCTTTATTTTATAATATTTAAAATTGTACAGAGACCTGACTAGTGCCTAACTGCATTAGAGGTAAGAGAGGGAAAAGGGGCGCCAGCTGTACAAATGCACTTATCTGAAATTAAATTTGACATTTTACTTTTTTAATCGAAATGTGTTCTCCAATACAGTGATGATAATTTGGTATCTAGTTGTCTGCAACAGGGAAATAAATTGTAGGACACGGTCGATTTTTTTTGGACTATAGTTCTCTACGATTTGTGAAATCATCTTCATCATTAGTTTGTGTTTTGATCCCAAAGTACGCTCCTGGGTTCGCCACAACGGTCCTGTGCCAAGTGCCAGGTCTCTCCCACGGCTTTTTTATGTCATCAACCCATCTGGTTAATGGACGTCCTGTTTCGTTTACCTTGCCGTGGTCATTAATGTATTATTGTCGAGATACGTAAGATATACATATTATTAGATACAATGCGCAAATGTCGCTTAACTATCCTCTTTCTTTTCCTCTTTCTCTTTCGTACCTCAGTTCTGTGGAACGGTTTGGCTGCCTGAGTATTTCCGGACGGCTGCGACTCAGGGACCTTCAAGAGAAGAGCGTACTCTTTTTTAAAAAGGCCGGCAACACATTAGCGATCTCTCTGACTTCGCGGATGTTTATGAGCGGCGTTAATTACTTTCCATCAGGTGACTCGCTTGCTCGTTTGTCCGCCTCTAGTATAAAAAAACTATCCTTTTCGCTGTATCAGCTACTATCACCTAAAGTAGTCTTTTAATTTTCTTTCTCCTGGCGCTCAATTTTGTTTTACTTTCGGTTCATTATACGGGCTAAGATTAGAGTTAAACAATATTCCAGGATTTAGCAAGTACTTATAGTATTTACATTAAATCGATTACCCTCTTACCCTTGGGTAGGGCAACTTGACTGAATGGATTTTTTTAGATAAGTCGTAACACGAACAGAAATTATTATCTTTTGTAATTACGTAGTACTTGGATAGCCTCCATACCTACATCCCAAAGATGTTTATCTACGAAATGAAGATAGATTTAATGTACAAAGAAAATTGTTATCATTTGCCTTGATAATTTTAGTTGTAATTCCCTTTGCCCACCTCCGAAAAATGTTTTACGAGAAAAGAAAAAATTTGCAAACATAATACTCAGGGAGGGAATGGCATTGGCGTTTTCCTGTTCCCGAAAGACGATTAACAGGATATTGAAGCTGTATGAAACATTAAAATATAAATATAGCAACGTTATTAAGGGCCTTCGGATGTGTACTGATGGAAATAGTCGGAAAATATAAATAAGTTTCACGTTTATTTACCGTAATAAATTCGAGTACGTTTCGTGGAAACTACATAGGAGTAAGTACATAAAATGTAAATGTGAAACGCTTTTGAAAGCATCACCAAAATGTTTCCTTTTTATTTCCAAATAGGATCCATCGTTTGGTGATTTCTCATCACAGATATATGTTTGACCTTAGTGTTGGGCATACAATTCTGGGTGATTTAAACAATTTAAGTAGTACGATATGCTATTTGTTTGTATTACTCACGAGTATTCATTCATTCAGTATTCATTCGGAATGTTTATTTAGTTTTTTTTATGATATAGGTGGCACACGAGCAGACAGATCACCTGATGGTAAGCGATTACCGCCGCCCATGGACGCCTGCAACACCAGTGGTGTCACAAGTGCGCTGCTTACCTTTTAACCCCTGCCTTAAGCCCCCTGGATTGGGCCTCCGGTACCCTCACTCACGCAGCGAAACACAGCGCATGCACTGCTTCACGCCGGTTTTCTGTGAGGACGTGGTATTACTCCGGTCGAGCCGGCCCATTAATGCCGAAGCGTGGCTCTCACACTGTTAAAGTATGCCAATCCCTATGCAAACGCTGAGGCGTTAACCCCTGTGAGTAAGCTGTTAATGTACTCCTTGACTGCCTCGATGGCGCGGGCACTTTGAAGCAACGGCTATGCAAGCCAAAAAGCACCTCCAGTTAGATATCAATGTACAAAGTCTACCAAAGCTTTTATCACTCTTAAAATCTTGCAAAATGCCCCAGTGCATTTAAACTATCGGTTGGTTTTAAAGTTATCTTGATGTTTTGTTGTATCTTAAGTTTAAATGTATAAATCACTACAATCTAAATCTGTTTAATTGATAAGTATTGTCATAGCTTTTGTTTGTTTTTTTTTTATTTGTTAAGAAAATATTTATTAGTCCACATTGCATGCTGTGGCTATCTTTAATTAAAAGAGCAGTCAACTAATGAAAATATTAATGTATAGTTTATAAATTTTATGCTGTATCTTATCCGGGTTCGATCCCCGGGTTGGGCCAAAAATTGTACCTAAGTTTTCGGTAAGAAATTCTTAGTGCCAGCCCGGAGTCTGGAAGTCGGCGGTCATATACCGACACTGGTGTCCCATCGGATTATGAGGGTAAGGGAATAGACAGTGCACTTGTGATTGCGCACATACTTGAACACTATAATAAATCTTGCGTACGTGGCCGATCGTGGTCGTGGCAAGCGTGGTGATTAAGTCTAATCCCATTATAGTAGCGATGACTTGATTTCTATGATGGAGGCCTTTGCCCGGCAGTGGTACAGTATATAGGCTGATACACACTATCAAATGTCCTTTTTCTAAAATGCCGCCAAAACAAAAGAGCCGTTTCGGTTCCACATTAGTTGATTCCCATTGCGTGAGATCGCAAACTTCCCAAGTCGCCACAAAAAACGAACCTGTCATAATTCCGTTTTCATGAAAAATAGGTTCGATTTTCGGCTATAATTTGTCACTTAGGGCTGTGACAGGCCTGAGAAAGTTTGAGCAAGAGGGATTACAGGAAAACCTTATGAATAATTAAGTGCATCGGGACATTTGGGAAACAACTTTTTTATTCTAAGCCCACCTCGTGAATACAGGTCATTTTTTTAAGTGACAGCTAAAAGAGGACATGGAAAAACACTTTCTTTGTGAGGAAACTTTGTAGGTACTTAAATGCCTTATCTACGTGATATTTGTTCCATTTGCTATTTTCGTGGAAAAAGTAGAGGAATTGATATTTTTAGTTGTAGAACCTACTTTGCGCTTTAACTTAAAGCTATTTTTATTTCATAAATAGTTTTTTTTTAAAGTATATTGGCTCTCCTCAGCCTCAAGAGAAGAGCCCACATTGAAATTACAACGGCAGCGATGTCAGGCATCACCTCCGTTGGGACTGCCATACTGGCCCGCGAGATGCTTCTTCACGCTTCGTTTGAAGGAATCCATATAGGAAGGGGGAAATACATGCGCCGGCAACGAATTCCATTTCTTGTAACATGCAAGTTACGGTAATGGTGGGCTCAATTTAATTCAATAATTTGTTTGCAATAAAATTGGTAGTACCTACATACATACAATTTATGTATGTAGGTATTACCAGCTTAGTATTTAATACTATGACTATGACTACCTACTATATTTTATAAATAGAATATTGTTTAAGTTACTTACCTAAGTACCTAATATAAAACTGTGTGTGCTATCTTAGATTCAAAAGTTTAACCAGGTTTTTTCCAGTAATAGGTTTTTTCGTTTCGAATCGTATCCCAATACCAAATTTAAAGAAAACCAAATCTCACTTACCATTTACATGAGGGCGTGGTTTGCTCAGTATTTAAATCACTGTTGAGCACACAATGATTTGCTTCCTAGGTGTGAATGGAACCAACTTTGAAATGTTTTTTCAATCGTTAAAAAACAGCTATAATTCAGCACAATATTATATTCAGTAAGTAATTCAGTACAGATTCAATATCTGTATCGCACTTTTTGATGTTTTCCTTTTCCTAACTCCGATTTCTAGTTCCGTGACCTTTTTTGGTAACTTTGTATCGCTGTTATTTGTCATAATATTCACAATACAAGTATAAATGATCAGCCTATAAACTGTCCCACTGCAGGGCAAAGGCCTCCATCATAGAAATCAAGTTATAGCTACTATGATGGGATTAGGCCTAATCACCGCGCTTGCCAAATGCGGATTGGTGATCACAAACCAGAGCTATGTTCGAAAAATTTGTAACATACTTTTCGCTCGACCCGGGAATTGAACCCATGACCCCGAGATCACGGCCTGGTACTTAACACACTAGACCATCAGGGCGTTGTACAGTAGAAGTATGATTTGTACATATTTTAACAAGTATATATACTTTTTTTCCATTATTTTGATTTAATTTATATAATTATTGTTTTTTTTTCTAATATAATTATTTGTATATAGCTTACTCAAATTCTGATTTGACATTTTTGCACGCAAAATACAGTAAGTATTTTTTATTTTCTATCTAAAAACCAGTAGGTCCCTCTGGAGCCTTTTGAATAGTAGGTCATTTCGGACGTACGGACGACGCGACAGTTTGTCAATAACAAAGTTTTATCACGCTCGAACGTGTTGACAAATAAAATGCCTTATACCCAGTCAATATCTACAATTCAAATAGGTAATAGAATGGTTACTTATGTTGTTGATAATACATTTTGGCCACTTGGTTAATCATCATCATCGTCAGCCCATTTAAGCCCCCACTGCTGGGGCACGGGCCTCCCTCAATCACATGAGGGGTTAATAATATCCTCCAACCGATTACGGCTACGGCGGCTAATTTCAAAGAGCAGCCACGTACGCAGGATATATTATAGTGCTCAAGTGTGTGCGCAAACACAAGTATACTCTCTATTCCCTTAATCCTCTTTTTCCGATGGGACACGACCAGAAAGGGATCGGGCGCAGGACCAACGGCTTAATGTGCTCTCCGAGGCACGGGGGTACAAGACCGCCAACTACTAGAGTCCGGGCTGCCACAAAGAATTTATAACCGAAAACTTAGAACTTAAAACCATCACTTGGTTACAGATATGATAAAGGAAGGATATCGATTTATGTAGATTCCTCATTGAAATTATTATAGTTACATTCGATTTTATCTATTTGAATTTTCCTGTAAAAATATCTTCTTCAAACAACTCAACACGCAAAATTGAGTCAGACATCTTTGAGGGGCAAGGGATTTTTAAAATCATTATCGTTTAAAAAGAATTGAAAAAAAAAAACACTAAGAACCAGAGCGGCATCTCAAGTCTTGCTACTTGCAGATGTTTACCTGCAAAGTATTTAGAAATCAACAGACAGAAACAATCTTTTATTCTTTCGTTCCATTCTTTCAAATAGAAACATTACAAGAAAAACAACCTAAGCAAAAGAACAAAAATGTCTTATGCCTCCACCCTTGCGAAACAAAAGTCCGGTAATTTTATATTCCTATCTCTCTGTCACATTCTATTTGGTACATTAGTCGGCAAGTTTCAAATCTGTAATCCTCCGAGTTCATTAGGTAGAGTGTGCGTATGAAAATTGTATGAAAACCACGGTACAGAAATGTCAAATAGGTTGTGATGCAGTAAGATATTTTTGTACTGGCCACAAAACTACTTTCGTTGGACCGTCCTTATGTCTAAGTCACAAGTGCTATTTTTGCACTGGTTTAACTTGACCCTGTGACAGTACTGCTGACGTTTCACCATACTTTTATTTATCTTGAACATCGTAGGCAGGCATATCTCTTAGATAGACTCATTAATGACCAAACAGAAATTTAATTACTTGGCGTACAAAAATTCAGTTCTACAATTTCGACCATGCTGTCATTTATCATCATTCATCATCAATTTAGTTTCTTAGTACGGATTTCCTATGATGCGGTTTACGACCCGCGAGCAGACTTGCGGCGGCAATGCTTTTTCGATACTTTTGTTACATTTTTTAGGCTACGTTATTGGAAAAACATGGCCGCCAGCCCGCATGCGGGTAGAAGTTTGCATCACAGGAAAACCTCTCCTAGTTGAGGATTCCGGATGAAGTGCACTATGATATTTTTTTGGTTAATAAACACGCGAAACCTCTTAATACTTTACTGTCTGGCAGACCATGTAAACGTAAAATTCTTGTGACGATAAATTTGCTTTTCTTTTTTGAGCTGTCGTAATATAGTATAGTACATTGACTCACCTTAGCCTGATAAGCAAAAGGAGAGCCCACGTTGCAATTAAAATGGACGCCATGGCACGGCATCACATCCATTGCTACTGCTCACGAGATTCTTTTACACGCTTTTTTTTATAAATATTAAATGGGTTTGCACTTGACCTCATCTCACCTGATGGAAAGTGACAATAAGCTCTAAGATGTAGCGTGCTTATCAAGAAGAAGCCTATTCGCTCTCGACCTAAAGACACCCAAATTGTAACTCTCTGGGAATACAGAAGCCGGCAAGTTGTTCCATTCCTTAGCAGTTGGTACCAAAAAAGAAAAAGCGGAACGCTTAGTACGAGCTGGTGGAACTTCCACAGTGTAAGCGTGGATTCCTGTTGTCTTCCGCAATGTCCGGTGGTAGAAAGGAGAAGGTGGTATCAGGTCGTGAAGCTCATTCGAACACTCTCCAAAATGTCTCCTATAAAAAACCGATAGACAGGCCACTCTACGTCGGTGAGCGAGGCTTTGAGATTTACCCTCCACTAATTCTGCGTCACAAACTAACTTCATGGCTCGACACTCAATCGAGTCGAGGGCAGCCAGCTGATAGGTACTTTGTTTGCTGATACTTTGTACTGACGCTTTGTTTAAAGGTCCATATTGTAGGACGGAGGAAACACATCGAGTTCCAATTATTAATGGTCCTGCAGAGATATCTGCTGCCAAACTTTTTAGTCCGAGAAAAAAATAAATAAACATAAAATAAACATTGCTTATTCGTTTTAACAACAACCATTACAATTTTTGTTGACATCCTCTAGTAGGTACAGAATAAGCACACTACAGTGTGTGTGTGTGTCTGTGTGATGAAATGTTCCTGCGTATAACAGCTCTTAAGCGCCTCAATATTTGTCCCTCACTGCTTTGCTTACGTTGTGCTAGCAGGACGTCGTTGCCTGGTATCTACCTGTGCCAATATGACGATAAGCCCTCCTCCCCACCCGTGTCACAGCAAATCCTTTGCCCAAACAAAGCATTTTATTTTTGCGTGTTTTTATTTACACCGTGACAGAGGTACTGTTTGTTTTGTTATCTTGCTTATTTCGGATATTTTTCGTTCCAAATCAGGTGTTTTTGTGATACTTTTAAGGCGATTTGGGAGGCGTCTTTTGCAGACAAATATCATGAGTTTAATCCTGCAATTCTTGAAGATATCACACATACATTTGAATGATTCAAAACTATTTATAAATACTTATGTATAATTTACATGTCAATACATATATATGTTAATACATAAAATATGCTAAAAATGAATAAAAATAATACGATTCTACTACCACCTCGGAAAGTTGCTTCTGGTCGAGAAGATAACACCTAGAATGAAACTGTACGCGTCCTAGTGTTTTATTGCAACTAGGGATTGCAATCCAGCGGCGTTTTCAATCCAGTTGGATTTTTGCTGGATTGACCTGAATCCAGCTGGATCCAGCGCGGATCTAGCAAAACGTAGAACGAAAATAGAAAGCCGAGATTTTTGAGCCTTTTTTATTGATTTTTTACTTCTTACGATAAATCTATAAAATATTTCACTTATTTGGTGATATCATACATATAATAGTCAATGTTTTCTTTACCTTTTTAATCATTTAAATCAAAAGAATCAACTTAAATTGAAATGACTAACTCAATATGTTAATATATTATATTAACCTCATATAACATTTTAGATAAGGTTTCTGAGTAAGATCTTGTTTCATTTACTTTTAATAATAGGACGGTTTATCACTAGCAAACAATCAGTCTTACAAATTATTTTAAAATGGACTACAAAAAGGACTAACAATAATACAATTTAAATAATCAATCACTTATTGAATCAAACAGAAGAAGCTCCGAAATAATCCTCTATCCACTTCTTTATCTAATAATCTTTAAAATTAGGCAGTTTTCATTATACGTATGTTAATAATAAGAGACCATTTTTTTTTTGAGTCCTTTGAAAATTAGACCTTAGAAAACAAATTTTATCTAATGTCTCATCTCCCAGCCGGCTTCGCACAGAACTGCATATGAAGCCTGCTGCTGAGAATGCCCTTTCGAAACCTTCCTTTTAATAGCTTTAATTTATTTGTGCACTAAGTTTTGCTTGATTAAAGTTTTCTTTCTCTGTTTTGAGCTCCATTTCAAGCTCCTGCTCCAAAGTCATTGGCGAAGATTCTGTCCCTTCTGCGTCATTATCTACTAGACCCTTCTCCATAAAATCCATAATATCTTCTCGCATCGCAACTCTACAATCTATTGTTTATTCACTCGTTGTAGCAGAGTTTTCATCTACTGCTGCATCGCATTCTTTTTTTATAACAACTTTCTTCATACTTTTTTAGATTTTTTAAGTACACTAACGTACCAGTTACTTCGAAGAGACGCCGTTCTTTGATTCTGTCGCGTCCCTCCGCGCTGTTTTGAAAATGGCGGCAAATCAAAAGCAAATAATTGGAATCGATACGTTTGCGGATCCGCATCGCTAGATCCAGCACGCAGTGCTGGATCCAGCATGTTTAGAAAAGCGCTGGATCCAGCAATTGCAATCCCTAATTGCAACAGACGAAATATTAGTCATGAAAAAATAATTAATTACTTTTTAATTTTCGAACGGTCATAAATATAATAGATATTGATTCTAATTACGAGCGACTATATATTTATGATATATAATATACTGCGAGTAGCGATACTATTGCAATAATTAAATAGTATTGCCTGAGCTATCGACTGCAGATAAAAAGTTTTGATAAGTATGCAGCACTAGGGAAAATGTTTTATACTAAACACAGTTTGCTGCTACTGAAATATTATATAAAATATTAGAGTAGTGAATTTTATTAGAATCTTTGCTATTGATCGATTAAGACGCACAGAGGCGGGATAATATCCGCTTGTGTACGCTCCCTCTACGGTTTTTGAAAGGGTATCGTGCTCCAATCTCCGGCTTTGCTTTACACTGACGTCACTGTTTGTATTTTAAAGGATATCATTTATTTTAATTAGCATGGAGAGAGAATAAAGCGTCGTATGGAAAGAAAGAAATCTCAACACACACACACACATACTCACACGAAATAGATACAAAGAAGAGAGGCGATACAAGTAGTGATGGTGTGATTGTGTGTGGTCAGTCAGTTCCAGACCTCAGCATTTGCTGGTACGGCATTATCCGCGGTGCCGCAACAGCGCTAGTATTCTGGTGGGACCTGGTTAGTGGGTGTGTTTGTAAATAAGTAGAAATATCTTAATGTATAATATGTAGTATACATATTCAAATATGTGTAGGGTATTCGGCTTCGGCATGAATGGACCGGCTCAACTGGAGTGATACCACGTCCTCACACAAAACCGGAGTGAAGCAGCACTGTGCTGTGTTTCGCTGACTGAGTAAGGGGACCGGAGACCCAATCCGAGGGAAAGGGGTGTTTAGATGTCGGCAGCGCACATAAAAAAAATCTAATTTAATAGTATCCAAAAAGGTTGATGATGAATATACAATCGGACATCGTCTGCCGAGCATACAAGGAGGAGACGGAAAGTATAGAACACCTTTTATGTAAATGCGATTCACTGGCCGGAGGTGGAATGTGTCTTCTAGGTAGCTTATTCGAAACCAGAAGACTACAGGAACTTCAATCCGAAAGACATCGTGACGCTAATGAAACGAATTTTTCGTGAGTCTTCTTCTCTTCTTCTTATCGTGTAGATGGCGACATATTCGATTTTTCCAGCAAATTACTTCGCCACACGGATTGCACAGTCGGTAGCCTGGAGGAGGTCGCAATACGTGCAGCTGTCCGGGCATAGAGGGGAAGTCAGGGGGTGGTCCATGGTACTCAGGTTTCCCTGTAACGCCCAACCCGGGAGCGGGTAACCTGTTGAGGGACTTCCAGGTCTGCCACGGCAATCCATGTCCTGGAGTGCGTTTTTTCGTGGGTAGGAGTGCAAAGGATAGGGGAGGTATAAAAGATCCTATAAGGTCGACTTACTCCATGGAAATGGCCACAAATAAGATAATAATAATAATGTCCTCCAAACCGATATTTCAGCGATCAGCCATCGACGCAGGAGATATTATAGTGCACAAGTATTTGCGCAGATACAAGTGCACTCCCTATTCCCGTACCCTCTTATTTCGATATGACACTAGTGTGACACGACTAAAGAGAGATTAGGCGCAGGCTTAACGTGCTTTCCGAGGCACGGGGGTACAAGACCGCCAACTTCCAGACTCCGGGCTAACACTGAGAATTTCTCAGCAGAAAACTCAGGTATATATACATTTTGGCCCGACCCGGGGATCGAACCCGGGACTCCAGGCGCAACAGTTGCTTTAAAGTGCGACCCACTAACCATTGCGCCACCGAGGCAGTCGAGGCACCGAGGCAGGCAGCAAAGAAGATAAGACTCTAAAAGGTTGACTGTATATTTGCTTCTAATAAATTAAAAATACATGACACACCGTTATCCTGGTCTCGAGCATAGTACATGGAAACCAGAAACGGACTCTGAAAAAATATATCTACGCTGATTACATTGGTTTAACGTTATCTTGAAAGTCAACATACGAGGAAACCAATTCTTGGGATTTTCGATATAAAAAATCATGGCGGATGTCGCATGAAAAAGTTACAAAAAACTATGTTTTTGCGATAGGTAGGTATATATTGTACGATGACAAGATCACTGGCTTCATCATATGTTATGTTTGAATTCCGCGTTTCGTACTTAGGTAGTTATTACCTATGTAGGCATGTTTTTTATGTGATGGGTGGCAGACGAGCAGACGGAACACCTGATAAGCAATTGCCGCCACCCATGGACACCCGTGACACCATTGTGTCACAAGTGTGCGGCCAACCTTTAATCCCCCTTTTCACCCGGATTGGGCCTCCGGCACCCTCACTCACGCAGCGAAATACATCATAGTATGTATGGAGTGTTTCACGAGGTACTTCTCACTAACTCGATCTCTTCCTGTCGCTATTGTTAGGGCGATAGAGGATTTACACAGCTCGATATTTTCTATAAAATGTTCGAGTTCAACATTTTTTTGGCAATTTATTCTTAAGTAAATGCACCTACAATTACAACATCGACAGCCTTCGAATGGTATTTTAATCTACGGCCACGTTTAGCAAACCGGGCGAATGCTATGACAAACAGAGCTACCGATTACTTCAGTCAGTTGACGAATTTTGTATAAGTACTTGTGCCTGATTCGCTTTGAGCTGACGATAGTTACGAAAAAACATTTGATGTGTGGGCATGCGGTTTTCGCGTGTCAAAAATCCGCTAGATGGAGTACTATAGGAGTAAGGTCCGTATACAATGTGATTGGTTATTTTTAAATGTGATCTGTCAAAATGTCAATTTGACAAACTAAACAACCAATGCGATTGATGTTGGACCTCAGTCCAACAGTAAGCCATCTAGCGGATTTTTCACACGACTCCATTCTCACCACGTGGCTATTTAATTTTTTACTATATGTAGTAAAATCAGTATTTGTTTATGTATCTTCCTGGAAATAATGTCTTACTGTGTAAACCGGCCCGCACACGCTTCGTGCTCAAAGCGCACTTTAATATGAAAATATCGTGCTTCCCCGTCTCGAAAAATCGGGCAATCAAGCCTTAATTCTGCTTGAAATTCTTAAATTATTGCGCTCGTAGTGGAGTTGTTATGCTGTTTATAACATCTGGCAAAGAGGCTGGGTAAGTGCACTTGTTATTGTAATATGAATCGGGGTTCAACGTTGTCATATGAGGAATTTTTGAGTAGTAGGTAACCTGCGTACCGTGCCGTGTGGTCCCCGGCAGAGCAGAATAGGCCACCCTCACTCTTACCGAGATGTCGTAAAAGGCGACTAAGGTAAAGCTGCTGGCATGATCATCAGCACCCAGAGAAGGAAAACTCTACATTTATATCAAAACCCTCGCCAACCCGTCTGCCAAGCGTGGTGAGTATGGCAATTACCCCTCATGTGATTGAGGGAGGCCCGTGCCCCAGCAGTGGGGACTTAAATATGCTGATGATGGTGATGATGAACCTGCGTACGGGAGATAGAAACATAAACGTCATTTTACAAAGGTTTGGGGTGGACTTAATATTATATTGTTATATGGCAATTTATGGCGTACCCAACGATGAAATTCGAAACAGAACGTCTACTACGTTTGCACGCGTGTGTGAGCTAAAGTGGAGATGGGCAGGACACCTGGCAAGGCGTAAAGACGATAGGTGGACTATAAAACTTACCGAATGGCAGTAAAGAATGGGGCGACGTCCTGTGGGTAGACCACCTACCCGATGATCTGACAAAATTGGATATTGGAGGTTTGAATCTGTGCGTACACCTCTGGGATTTTAAAATCCATGTGTAAATTTCTACCATTCGTTTGGTGGTGAAAAAAACATCGTGACAAAATCTTCACGTTTCAGATGGTTTCCCAAAACTGAAGATAACCACAATTGTTAAGAAAAAGATCCTGAACCCACAATTAAGTTCGTCTAATTTATTTTTTGTTTGATTCCCAAGGTTGCGAAGGTTAGAAGGCAATTGCGTCATTATAATTCATTTATTACTGTTCAATCAAAAAGCATTCTTGTGGTTGCTGGAATCGAAGCTGCTACCTTTACGTCGCAACCGGCGTGGTGCAGTGGTTTACTGCGCTAAACAGGTCGGGTAAATAAACATACCCATAACGACCAAATTATTAAACTGTATTTAATTAAATACGACGCTAAACTTTCACGTTGCATTATACTAAAATTCATATGACGGTGTTAAATGCAACGAAAATAAACATACATTGTAGTATTTACTGCTTGACCTGTCTTGTGACCGCAGCTATTGTAACATAGAAACGTCTAGCAGTAAGTACAACCAAATACTTGTTTATTTATTTATTTATTTATTATTATTTGCATCACATATGACTATATGACTAGGTATGTGGTAACATTACACAATCAAAAGAACATATGCGCCTTGGTAAGCATCGCAAATTGGCATAGAGAGGAGCAGACATTTCTTATTTTATATACTTGGTTTTTTTTTATGCTAGAGGCGACAAACGAGCAAGCGAGTCACCTGATGGAAAGCAATCATCGCCGCCCATTAACATCCGCGAAATCAGAGAGATCGCTAATGCGTTGCCGGCCTTTTTAAAAAGGAGTACACTTGAAGGTCCCTAAGTCGTAGCCGTCGGGAAATACTCCCATAGGTAAACTGTTCCACAAAACTGAGGTATTTGCTTTTGATATATTCTTCTATGTAATAGTAATATTTGGAATTTGCAATTTATTTATAATCCACTTGTACTTATTTTTTCTTATATTTTATCCTGTAAATATTAGTTCACTGAGTAGTAGCATTTATAAGTAAGTAAATATTCTAATAAATGAATAAACTTATTGTAATTACCGTTTCGTTACCGTTCCGTATCGTTAAATGAATTGGTTTTAATTATTCGAAGGTCCAGATAAAAATAAGGATAAAGGTAGTGTCCATAATACAAGTGGAAATTCCCTTCGGAGGCTCAAAGGCTGTCCGGCGGAGGCTCCCCTGTGGCCTTACTTTAATGTTTCCACGTCAAACCACCACGTCAGCCTGTATACCTTTGTGTCGACCCTGTATTTCTGTCGTAGGCCCAAAGGACTTTGACCCTTTCAACTTTTCAACGGCGAAATTCGTACACGACTTGTTCCATGAGGGCCAAGATTAATTTTACGAAAATTTGGGGCTAGTTTGTGACGAGTATTTGTAGCTATGAATAGCGGACCTCGTGAACACGGTACATAATGATTTGTTTAGAACTGAACTTCATTTTATACAATAAACCAATCCATAGGGTAGAGTCTGCTTATAATAGTTCCTAACGGGATTGAAACCGTGTAGGTACCTCGGTGTAACAATAATCATTCTCATAATCTTAGCGTTCTTTCTCGGTTGCTGCTCAAGCTGTCGCTCCGGAGCCCGGGTTCCGCTTCTAACAATAAATAAATAAATATTTCACAACATCACATACATTGATCTGACTCTGAGATAGGTCGATCAAGCACCTGTGTTACGAATATCAAAACCAACAGTGGAATTACAAATTATACATTTAAGATGACGGGTAGGGCACACTAGGCGACGCCAATCGATTTTAATTTTTGGCTACTAAACCGGATCTATTTTAAACAATATCGGGGTTACAACCTCTCGGCAAACACTTACACTATTTATTAAATAACCATGCACAAAATTTTTTTGTACGCGAAAAATTGATTACCGCCAAAAACGGCCACTTTTACCGTGAATCAATTTTTCGCGTACAAAAACGGTCCCATCATTTGTGAATGGTTATTTAATAAATAGTACAATCGTTAGCCGAGAGGTTGTAACCCCAAAATTGTTTAAAATAGATCCGATAAGTAGCTTAATATTACAATCGATTGGCGTCGCTAGTGTGCCCTACCCGTCATCTTAATACTTTTCTTTTTGTAAATACACACTTATAATATAGCGAAGCGAATAAATGAGCTGTTCCATACACACTTTGTATGGAACAGCAGATTTTTTTCTCGCTTTTATTGTCGATCAAACTGCTAAATGGACTTTATTGACGATACCTATTATGAGGTTTTAAAGAAAGAAAGAAAGAAAATATTTATTATTATAGACATCACAACACAGAACATATAGCAATTATAAACAGAACACAATTTGGCACAAACAGAAAACAAAACATAAAACAATTAAAAATAAAACAAAAGGAAAAAAAAAACAAAACTATATTCAATCATGTCCAGACAGTGCCAAATGAATATTATGATGTGTTATGACGTCTAGTATAAATGGCCCTCACTCAGATTATGTCACAGCCCAGACAAAGGCCATGACGCTGGTTTTCAGTGAGACCAGCTGAATGAGTGCCACGGACGCTTGTCTAGTGTATTTTGTTTTCGAGATGTGAACGATAAAAAATAATAACGGTGTATCATCACTATCTTAAGCCGTTTTCAACCAATTTGGTGTAGGCCAAATAGCAGTTGAAGTCCAGTTGTGCCCGCCAATCTTTGCTATGTCGTCTCTCCATCTCATTTGTGGCCTGCCGATACGTCTTTTCTGATCCCATGGCCTCGACTGCAGCATTTCTCTACACCACGAGCCTGTCCTTCAGGCTATATGTCCCGCCTGTTGCCACTTGAGTTGCGCCACCCTTTTGACTACGTCTGTCAACTTACTGTCAGACAACACGGAAGACAGAACGTTGTACAATACAAATTATCCCTTGTCTAAAGTATCTCAAATCCATAATACAAAATTATCAAAACACGGAAGTCCCATCGAGCGCCATTTCAAGCCGAAGTTTGGACAATAACTAAACACTTAGCGGAACAAAGATCGCCCGCGACGGTGCACATTGCTTCTATAGTTTAACAGATTGCACTTAACAATTTGGACTAGTTTTGAAACTTGTATACGATAGATAGATCCTATAACTCGTACTGTCATAAAATAGTTAAACTTTTATTATAAACTGCGAGTGGCCTGCCCTCACTTCGTTTCGGGACATTAGTTCTACTTCATACCAATAGATGGCGCTAGGTGTCGATTACATCGCGCAAGCGTTTCGTGTTTTCGGATTATCTAAAAGCGATGCCGCGATCTGTAGAATTTACCTCAGTATATCTATCTACCAATTCATTTCCTAAAATGAGCCCATTTTAGGAAATGAATTGATAGACAGATAGATTGCATTCAATTTTACCGAACATATTGCTATGGTCACTGGTAAAAGTGGTAAATACAATCTAGGCAGTTTTATCGCTAGTGGCGATCGCTTCCAGACAACTAGATAAAGGAAAAGTACAGCGAGTTGAAACAGGGTAAGGCTGTGCAAATTTGTTATTACTAGAATGAAGTAAGAATATAAATATAACTTCGGTTGTCTCTCCTCAATAGTGCAGGCAGAGTCCGTACCCGCTAGGTGTCCACATCCCCACTTTCATTATTGTGTCTCTTCGTGTTGGATCTGTATCCCCACGCTACGCCTTCCAAAAGGACCGGCCTCCGTGCCGTGATTTCCCGCAGGAGAAATACATGACAATAATATCCTCCAACCGGTTTCGGCTAAATCGGCCAATTTCAACGATCAGCCACTTACGCAGGATATATTATAGTGCTCAAGTGTGTGCGCAAACACAACTGCATTCTCTATTCCCTTATCCTCATATTCCGATGGGACACCAGTGCGACAGAACCGGAGAGGGATCGGGCGCAGGGTCAACGGCTTAACGTGCTTTCCGAGGCACGGGACAAATTTTCACCCAACCCAACACAAATTTTGGCCCGACCCAGGGATAGAACCCAGGACCATAAGCGCAGTCGCTTTAAAGTGCGACGGACTATTGATGAAATTCACGCAGCCATGGAAACTCCCACTTCACTTTTCCACTCCAGCTTCCTAAAACATGTTCCACACTTTAGTTGGATCTCTTCATCAATTCGACCCAACACGTGTATCAAAGTTCAAAGCGCTCCACAGACACCAATTAAGGGAAATAAAATTTCGATGGTTTCACTCCAGCTTCCTAAAAATGTTCGAGGTTAGTCAAAATATATATATTATGAATAAATAAAGAGCTGGGATGGACTCTTTCAAACTGTGGTGAAATATTTATTGGCCGTGTGACTTTCGTTCGGCTCAAGATTCTGCTATCTTTTTCGGTATGCCTAGATAGTGAAAGTGTATAGTACACTAAGTTAAGTGGCAGTGGGCTGGCCATATTAGCCGCAGAACCGACAACCGATGGGGTAAACGAGTTCTAGAGTGGAGGCAGCGTCTTGACAAACGTAATGTAGGGCGCCCTCTGGCTAGGTGGGGGGACGAGCAGCGCAGGATGGCTGGCAAGAGCTGGATGCGAGATCAAGCCATGGATAGATCACAGCGGCGAATAACTGGAGAGGCCTATATCCAGCAGTGAACTGCGATAGGCTGATGATGATGATAGTACACTTGTTACTATCAAATTGAAAATAGTGGCTAGTGGCTCGACATGCAAGTATCATCTATCAAGGGACATCGTTGGGGTAGAGATCATGGTGAGGGGATTCCAAAAAAAATTTGCTTTATCATGGGAGAGCCACGCTTCACAGAAAACCGGCGTGTAGCAGCACTGTGCTCTGTTTTACTGCGTGAGTGAGGGTACCGGAGGCTCAATTGGGGGGTTAGGAGAGTTTAAAGGTTGGCAGCGCACTTGAGACTCCACTGGTGTCGCCGGTGTCCATAGGCGGCGGTAATAGATTACCATCAGGTGATCCGTCTGCTAGTCTGCCACCTGTCAAATAAAAAAATGAAGATGATAAGACATTATTACTGTGTCTGATCATGATTTTGATTTCATTAGACATCATTTCACGTGATATGTAGAAAAATACTTGATCTCATTAACTTTTTTTTTCTGTTCTTACTGATTGGTTTAAGCGGAACTCTGTTATTAGGCTAGTGTATTCATTTAATATACTTTAGGGTGTATAACCACAACTAGTGTATTTAAAGCTGTTGAGTTTCCAAATAAATTAATGAAAATGGGATTGAATCGGCAACCATCACAAATACGGAGGGTTGGCTCTAGCAGACCCCAAACTAAGGTTCAAAGAGTTCGTTGACCTACACGCTAGGCAGTAAATCGTATTTTTTATGTGAAAGGTGGCAAGCCAGCAGACGGATCGCCTGATCTTTAGCCGATTGCCGGCGCCCATAGACAGCCGCATCACCAGTGGAGTCACGTGCGCTGCCAATCTTTAAACTCCCCCATTCCCCCGGATTGGGCCTCCGGTATCCTCACTCACGCAGCGAAACACAGCACAGTGCTTTCATGTATCGTGTCTCTCCTGCACATGTTTCGTATAGTTTTTTTCTATCTCACGCCGAAACGTACCGAGATAATTGTACGCGCACCTGTTTGAGTGCGGAATCTGTTTAGCGATATAGATATAGTTAGTATTTTGTGTTTATGTTTTGTGATTAAGGACTCAATCGGCATCTAAGCCACTTCGTTAACAGGTCATCAAACATAACAATTAGTGCGTAATGGCGACGTTAATAAACACATTATTTTCGTAAAGAACATCTCATCAACGTCATTATTCGGCAGCCCGAGCGTTATGAATTTTCGAGTACGTAGTTATGAAAATGATACGCCATACCGTGATAATATTCGTATTTTGTAAATTCGCCCAATTTAAGCTGAAACTGCCGTGAGCGTTTTGCACGTATGAGTGTATTTTGTACCACAGTCTAAACATCACTAGCAGGTAGAAATATAACTGATCTAATTAGAAGTGAAATAATAGGTTGAAATAAATATCTATGAAATTGACGTTTTTTTTCTAGACACAATAAGATGACCGTGGGAGAAAAATCATCATCATCATCATCATTTCAGCCAATAGACGTCCACTGCTGGACATAGGCCTCCCCCAATGTTCTCCACACAGATCGGACCTGTGCCGCCCGCATCCAATGGATTCCCGAGATCTTCACCAGATCGTCGGTCCACCTTGTGGGGGGCCTGCCACGGCTGCGACTTCTTGTACGTAGGCCGCCACTCGAAGGAGAACAGACGGCCGTTTGGGGCGTTCTCCTGCGGATGTCATCATTTCTGATACGATCACGCAGGGAGACTCCGAGCATAGCCCTCTCCATTGCTCTCTGGGTGACTTTGAGCCTCCTTAATCGGCACATTGTAAGCGGCCACGTTTCGGTTCCATATGTCATCACTGGCAACACACACGCATTGAAGACTTTCGTCTTGAGACACTGCGGTAGATGGGCCGAAAATATGCTGCGTAGCTTCCCGAACGCTGCCCAGCCGAGTTGGATTCGTCGATCGACCTCTTTCTGGAAGTTGGACTTACCAAGGTGGACTTTTTGTACGAGGTAGATGTACTCGTATACAACTTCCAGTATAGAGCTTCCAACCTTTACAAGAGAATGCCTGTAATTCTTCAATTACGGATTTGTCACCCTTTTTGAAGAAAAATAAATAAACATAAATTTCGACGACCCGTTTGGAACAGTGGTAGTGAACGCTGCCTCTGGTGCAAGGGTTGCAGGTTCGATCCCCGCACAGTACAAACATTTGTGTGCATGAACATATCTGTTTGTATTGGTCTGGGCGTTATCTATATATTATAAGTATGTATTTACAAAAGAAAAGTATTATATGTATATATTTGTAATCCCACTGTTGATTCTGATATCCGTAACACAGGTGCTTGAGCTACCTATCTCGGAGTCAGATCAATGTATGTGATGTTGTGAAATATTTATTATTTATTTATAATGCGATTCTACCAACGGTTCGGAAAGTTGATTTTGGTCTAGAAGATCCGGCAAGATACTCGAAAGTTACTCCTTTTTAAACGTCAAACTTTCATACAATGTTGTGTCATCATCGTCATACCAAGCCATACAGTTTAATTATAACACAAAATAAATTAAGGGAAATAATAAAATAAATATTATTCGGTCAACCGAAGCACTACCACTTGAGGTTCCTGTATTGACTTTAGCAATCACTTTAGTACTTAAATTGAGCCACCGTCAATTTCCCGCTGCGGTAATACGCACATGTTATTATAATGGATTAACTTGCAAGAGCGTAAACCCCGGTATCAGTACCTTAGGGACAGATTTAGACTTAACTGTTGTTTTATCGTAGTCGTATTTCATTGGCGTTGTTTTAACACGACTTGCGCCTGAATGATGATTTTTTTATTTATTTTTCTTTATTTAAGGACTTTTATACAAAAGTACATGTCAGTCCTATAGGACAATACATTAGTTTACACTTAGTATTAAATGACATTAAATAACTAGTATAAATGAGACAAGTGGCTTCTCAGCCTCTTGTTTTGATGCAGTCTATTGCAAAATCCAGCAGGAAACCTTGCACGAGAATGGTGATATGCTTTATGTTTTTGTTACAGTTTTTATTTTATATTTTCACTGGCTTTGTTCGTGTAAAGTATCAGCCTATTTATTGGCCCACTGCAGGACACAGGCCTCTATCATAGAAATCAACTTTCCGTTTCTATAATAATTAGGTTAGGCTTAATCACACTTGCTTAAGGCTCTTAGATATTAGATAGTCAGTCTTTGTACTGAAATTTTCAATCCGAAACAGTCTTTTTAATACTAAAGACCAGACGAGATCATAAACAATGCCAGTAATAAAACGTCCTGTTGGGCTAGTGGGTCCTGGGTCGAACACAAAATATATTTCTAACTTTTCGAACATAGCTAGGGAGTGTGATTATCAGTTCGCATTAAGGTGACGGGTAGGGCTCACTAGCGAAGCCAATCGATTTAAATTGATAGCAACTAAACCGGATATCTTTTTAACAATGTCGAAGTTCGAGCTTCTCGGAAAGAATATATGCTATTTATTCTATTCATTTAATACTTTTATAATTAAGTTTTTGATCTGTTTTTGCACTCGAAATTTAGATTGACGCCATAAGTGGCCGTTTTTGGCGGTAATTCATATTTCGAGTGGAAGCAGACAAAAATGTTAATTATAAGTATTGAATAAATAGTATAAGTTCTTTTCGAGATGCTCGAACTTCGAAATTGTTAAAAAGATATCCGGTTTAGATGCTAACAATTTAAATCAAATGGCGTCGCTAGTGTGCCCTACCCGTCACCTTAATGCGAACTGATAATCACACTCCCGAGCTATGTTCGAAAAGTTAGAAATATATTTTGTGTTCGACCCAGGACCCACTAGCCCAACAGGACGTTATTATTACTGGCATTGTTTATGATTTCATCTGGTCTTTAGTATTAAAAAGACTGTTTCGGATTGAAAATTTCAGTGCAAAGACGACTATCTAATATCTAAGAACTCTATATCACATAATCCCTTGTATGTTCATTTGAAACAGCAGTAAAATACTTTTTTATTTTTCATTTTAGAGCAAATATTGGAAGTAATAGGAAACTTGCACTTGGCTAATTAGCAAAGTGAGCATTTTTCTGCTTGCTCAGCGTTCGAGTGCCGAGAAAGACTCAGCAGTTTCCAAACACAACTTCACTGACAAGTAGGAGGTTAAAACAAAATTTAAAAAAAATCCATAGAAATATTAACTGTCTTATCCTTGAAGATAATGAATGTTTTTTTGAAATAGTAATATGATAATTTAAATTCAAATTCAAATAATTCTTTAGTTGCATAGGCTTGTACACAGCACTTACAAATCGTCATACATTTGAATGACTTAAAACTATTTATATGTACTTATGTATAATTTACATGTTAATACATATATTGATACATAAATATACTAAAGAAATAAATAAACATAATGCGATTCCTACAACCGGCTCGGAAAGTTGTTTCTGGTCGAGAAGATCCGGCAAGAAACTCGCCAGTTACTCTTTTTAATCGCTAAACTTTCATACAATGTTGTGTCATCATCATACCAAGCCATACAGTTCAATTGTTACACAAAATAATATAAAGGAAATAAATAATAAAATAAATATAATGAGGTAAACCGAAGCAGACCAGTCCCCAAAGGTGGCACCTGTTCACAAGTATGACGTATGATAAATATAGCCCACATGTCCTAAAAATCGTAATATAATCGATTATAAGGAGACACATTACAGCACTATATTATTGTCTATTTATAAATGCACAGTCGTATACACTATCACGTCGTGATTAAAACTGCTAAAATTAATTTACTTTTTCATACATTGCTATACGTCATGGTATTATTGTGTGTAGCTAAATTTGTGACCAGTTGATGCAAGTACCCTGTGAGATAGTGACCATCTAATTATTCATAAAATTAACACTTATACTAAACTAATAGTTATTATTCATGCTAAGCTTAACAAACAAACATTTATACTGTATATTATACATATTTAAGTAGTACACAATTATTTGCAAAAGGTTTATTGATAAGATACGGTATACATATCAGACTCCGTGTGTTCAAAATTTTACTGGAAACCATGATAGAGTTCGTTTTAAAAGGGATTAGCATAAACCCACGTGAAAGGATAGCTTTGATTTCATTTCGTTCTATGTTTACCAACTTTGAATGGTATTTCCTGGCATTACATATAAACAACTCATTCTAAGAAATACTAGTCAAATGTTTATCAACCTGATGTGCTGCGATGCAATGATGATTAATATTACCTGTAACAAAATAAGTAATGCAGTTAGTGGATTGTTCAATTTTGCCAAAATTACACTAAAACCGTGTCACAAAAATATTACTCACTAAAAGGGAGTATAAAGGTGGAATGTTTGGCATCGGGGAAAACCGAATTAACTTATTAAGAATATAAAATAATCGACAAAATGAGTAACTTCAGATCGGTAAAAAGAAAATATTCACATTGAATAAGTTGCTTCTTCCACACCAGTTATCTAGCTAATAAACACTAATGAACACCCAAACCTGGTTCATTTGTATGAGCATGTCTGCGAACCTGAAGAGCACCTAATTAGAGAAGAAAAAGCCCTGAGGCCCTCGGGAATACTGCGGGCCGCGACCTGGTTACGTGTTCGGCTTTAAAAATTGTGCTACGAGACTTGTTACTCGTAGCTACTACGACGTAGCATTTGTAGCAGTGCTTGTTGCCGCTACGACGTATATCTACGAATGCTTCAGGTTACCCATTGCATATAATATTAATTGTTTGCCCTCGCCCTAACTACGGTTCGGGACATTTGGTTCCAAGCGGTTATGACTGGCTGATATATCAACGCAGGGCTTAAACTATAAGGATTAGAAACATGAAATTTTGCCCAGGGGTTATTTTTAGAGCGAAGAGGAGCACTAGGAAAGGATTTTTTTAAATTCATCCATTAAGAGGGCAAAACGGGGGTTTTAAAGTTAGTATGAAACATAATTCGGCGTTGGGTTTCGACGCCATATTCCAAAAAGAAGAAAAACATCGTTTTGACACTTCATGTCACTGTGCAAAATGAAGGCCCGAAACGAAGTCAAACACTCCGCGTGGTTTAAATTGGTTTTTAGTTAACAAATGTGGTGTACTCGTATATTTGTGCAGTGAAGTGCCGCAAAGTGATAATTGTATCGTTTTTAACACTGCTACTTTGTGTCGAGTGAGTTGTCACGGACAAATTGCTTAGACCTAATAGAGTTTTAAATCCCGCGATTGTGTTTAGAGTGGTATTGGTTAGAATACGTAGGTCAATAAAACGTAAAACACCGGCGTTATATTGAGTAACTGTGATTTTTACTAATTTCGATTGTCATTTACAAATACAAATACAAATCTTTTATTTGTAAAACATAGGTGGAATGATACAGGTATTAAAATGTTTTTGTAAGTGTAGCACTATGTCTTGGCCTTTGTAGGCGTACAAATATAGGTATAGGTAGGTAAAGAATTATTTATCATTAATTTCGATTATGATCAGATTACATTTTTATACATATTTCAATACTATTTCAATTATACACATTCTTAAAAAAAAATAAAAAATTACAATCAATTATACATTCTTACAAAATACAATTCTGGTATTATAGTTATCTACCCACTTATTCTCAATAAGTTACTTGATATTGGCAAGATATCTTTGGGTAGAGCCATAATATAAAAAAAAAGAAGTGAAGACGGGCGACTAGTATTTAACAATATTAATAAGCAGCCAAAATAATAAGCGTCCTTGGAATAAACAATGGCCTCTCAGACATAAATATGCTGAGACATCAAAATAATATTTTTATATTACATGACACTCAATACAATATCTGCTTCCAATATAGATAAAACAACATTAATAATTACGTACGTAAAGGAACTCGGTTGATCGAAACCATAGATATTCTTATTATGACATATTTTGTGGAATATTAAATCCCTTTGTGTGGCTTGAAGGAGAAAAGAGCACAGTTATTGGCTGATTCTGAACGGTAGCTTTAAAGGTTTCATTTTAATATCGCACGGTATTCGCTTATTTGGAACTTGGCCCATTGTTTATCTTTACTGCTTGGTATGCATTATGTAGTGGAAGCACTTACAGTGAAGACGGGGTCTTATGTTTAAGGCTTTATGAGAATTTTATAACAACATAAAGTCAAAAAGAGCTTTCATGTGAAAATCAATGAAAAAGATGAAGGAATTTTATGAAAAGCGTTACTATCACATTGAGTTTTGAACTTTTGACCGTGGTAGAGCCACGCTTTGGCTTGACCGGAGTGAAACTACGGCCTCACAGAAAACCGGCGTGAAGCAGCATTGTGCTGTTCGCTGTGTGAGTAAGGGGACCGTAAGGCCAATTCGGGGGAAATGGGGGTTTAACGGTTGGCAACGCACTTGTGACTCCACCGGTGTCGCCGGTGTCCATGGGCGAATCTCACATAAAAAAATTGAGGAAATTGTATTTGATCATTTCTATGAATGGATGTCCATCAGCCAGATGGTCAGATGATCTATGAAGCCACGCAGGAAACTTATGGACCAAGGAGAACTCACGACGTCCGCTCCAAAGAGGCATATGCTAACGGATATTGTTTTTTTTAATATATATTTGATTCCATTGAAAATCCAAAACAGATTCATTACATTTTCTTACAGAAAATGACCTAATTTCTACGTTGTTGTACCTTATACGTTTTTTTTTACTTTTACTCGAAAATACTGGTATAGGAAACTAGTTTTCTGATTGTATTTTTAACTTATAAATACGTTAAATTCATCATTACACCCAATAGACGTCCACTGCTGGACATAGGTCTCCCCCAATGTTCTCCACACAGGTCCTGTGCCGCCCGCATCCAATGGGTTCCCGCGGCCTTCACCAGATTGTCTGTCCGCCTTGTGGGGGGCCTGCCACGGCTGCGACTTCCTGTACGCGGCCTTCACTCTACGTTAAATTTCTTTCATAAAATACACCCCGTGGGATGTATTATAAACCAACTCCCCGTGACGTCACATGTGGAAATGCTAGCAGGTCATGAATGTGAAATTCGGAGACACCATACAAATGTTTGCACATAAATTCAGCGGGCGCTCGGGTGAGCCCCTGTTTGACGGTTTAAATGAGACAGCCCCCTTTAAAGCTGTCAATGTCTTACGCACAGGGTTGTCTCTGACTGAAGGCCAATGTAAAATGTTAAAAGGTGTACAAAATCACTTAAAACTATGGTCCCAGTAGAGATTATATCTATAAAAATATACAAGTTTTTGTTTATCAAAAACGACCAAGTATAAATGAATTTACAAAAAAAAAAATCCCAGGAGCGCGCTAGTATTGTGACGTCACCGTAAAACTTTTTTTTTAAATGATGTATCGCGGGAAATACACGACATGTTTTTTTATTTCCAACCAAGTTGATGGAGATACGGGTACACGCGACTGGACTGAGCTAGTGTTGCGAAGTACTGGGACGGCGACGACGTCACATTACAACCCGTGTATCATGAAATCAAATTTCTCCACGTATCGCAGTAATTCTTCCAATTAAACTACAAGACGCATCGTAGTATTTTTTTCAACCATATTTTTTATTTTCAATTGAGTTTAAGGAGAACTAAATAACTTCAGTAATTTGTTTGCGAAATTATCCGAAACTAGACATAACCCGTCTCGTGCTCAGCATGTACACAATCTACGCATAGTTCAATGTAAAACTTCATTATTAAAAAATAGTGTTTTAGCGATGGCACCTAAAATATTTAATAAATTACCATTATATTATAAAAAGTATGCAAGGAAAATTATTCAAAAGGACACTATATAATTTATAATTATATAGTATATAATTTACTAATTGATAAATGTTAATATTCTATTAATGATTATTTGACTGACAAAAACTTCTGATACGTAACTTTAATATTTAACTGTGACTTGCATTTTTTTTTAATTAAATGTAATGCCGAATATTTGTATACTTTTAAAGGCAAAACATGGAGGACTTCAATGTAATTTGTCAACTTATACTATACCTATGTTATATAAATAAATGATTCTATTCTATTCTATTCTATAAAATTAGTTAACATTCTCCATTCGAACAATCTTTATCAGTGGATAAATCTATGGATGAAGCAATGGATTCGCCGCGGATACAAGTGGCGGATACAATGGCGTTCAGCCATTTTTTTTTTATGGCGGTCACGCAATAACACGCCGGCGAATCCGTTGCGCAGCCGCAACGTAGTCGCTGCGTCGTCGCTCCGCTTTAAAAACGCTCTCAAACCGCCTGTGTGGCAACTCCTTAACTAATCACCACCGCCTATCGTTTGTCCGTCACAGATTTAATAGGTCAGATGAGTCGCTGATACGTTGCCGGCTTTTTAGAAAGGAGTACGCCATATACACAATTTTAACTGGCCAAGTTAACAAATTGTGCTATGTATTTTAACATTGATAGATTGATAAATTCAATGCCCGTTGTTACAAGGTTACGTTGTCGAATTTTGATGATGTGTCAAATGTGGCCTATTATTTTGGCCCAACTATAATTTCCATACATTACAATTTTTGTTCTACGTCGACACACCATGAATTTAACAAAGTCAATAAATGCATTTTACATAAAATTTTACTTTTAAATACCGTAGAGTCAGCGAAATAAGTAAAATATGGCCTTTGAAAAATTATTTTTCACAAATATATTAAGAAAAATTTGCTAGACTTAGATTACAAAAAAAAAAACAAAAAACACAATTGTGATTAATTGGTTTTTGATCCGACGCTCCTCAGTTATGATAGGTACTTAGTCGCCCTGTTGGTCTAGTGGTTTAAGTACCGGGCCATGATCTCGGGGTCCTAGGTTCGATTCCTGGGTTCGATTCCTGGGTCGAGCAAAAAGTGTTTCGAATTTTTCGAACATAGCTCGGGTTTGTGATCACCAATCTACATTTGGCAAACGTGGTTATTAAGCCTAATCCCATCATAGTAGCGATGACTTGATTTCTATGATAGAGGTCTTTGCCCTGCAGTGGTACAGTTATACGCTGATACTTTACTTTACTTTTTTAACTGGCTGGATGGCGTATTTGATAGTGACCGCCTCATAAGCCAAAGGTCGTGAGTTCGATCCCCACCCTGCTACTTAATACGGATTCAGGTCAATGTATGAGATGTTGTATGAATTTGTTTATTTATATTTATTAAATTTTAATAGGAATATTAGGTACTGACGCAGAAACCGGAGTGATACCACGGCCTTACAGAAAATCGGCGTGAAACAGCACTGTTTGTGTTTCGCTACGTGAGGTAGCCCAATCCGGGGGAATAAGGGGTTTAACGTTTGGCATCGTACTTGTGACTCCATTGGTGTCGCAGATGTCCACAGGCGGCAGTAATCGCTTACTATCGGGTCATCTATCTGCTCTGTCATCTATCACATTAAGCAAAAAACATTTTCTACACTTTTCTTCAACCCTACGCCGCGTTACGTCCTTGACTCGGAAATGATACGCAGTTGTTGGGTCGCGGAAGTCGTCTGCGGCGGCTCAGGGCTGTCTCTCCGGATATGAGGAACCAGCCGTTAAAATTTTGATCTACTGCGCAAGTCAGGTTAATTTTGAGCGTCAAAACAAACGTTGAGGGTGAAATTATAAGGAGACTATATGAAGGAAGGTTTTAACTTTATCGCCATTTCGTATTTAAGCCACTTACAATGCTCGCTGTAGAGTAAGAAAATTGGAGAAATAATGCAATTTCATTCCTTCTCCACAGCTTATCTTTCAGTAAAACTATTTTTGGCACAGAACCCCTTTTCAACTACGTATCAGAAGAAAATATTTTTTTAGTAAAACTTACTTTTACAAGTCGGATCTAATTGTTTTGACTACACATTAAGAGCCTTTTCACGAATTAGTGGCCACTAAAAATTTTAATTCTGGCTAGAATTGATCGTGACATGAATGGCGTATGAAAAAAAAGCTTAAAAAAATCCAAATCCTTTTTTTTTATTTTGAACTAAGTTTTTGTCTACGGCCTTGCTCGCGTTAGAAAGAGACAAAAAGTAGCCTTTGTTACTCTTTTTCGATTCAACTATATCTCCTCCAATATAAGTATGTATTTACAAAAGAAAAGTATTATAATGTATATATTTGTAATTTCGTTGTTGATTCTGATATCCGTAACACAGGTACTTGAGCTACCTATCTCGGAGTCAGATCAATGTATGTGATGTTGTGAAATATTTATTATTTATTATTATTCTCAGCCTTAGCCTAAAAAAATATTTTGTACTGTATATTAATATTGATTCTTTGTTACCCGTGAACTTCAACTTGTTATTGGGAAACTCGCTAACAGTTCTCATCTTCTGCAAATGAATAAGATGGAAATAGTTCCATTCCTGTACACTACATACATAATAGGAGCAAGATTTCTAAAGTCACTTCATTAACATTTACCCAATAGTTGGCGAGACACTCGCGTTTTGACAAAGCACCTCGGAGCGTGAAGTATGAACACGTATAATTGCAAACTCATTCAAACAATTCGAGTTGCCGCTCGTATGTGTTATCTGAGCAATAATCGCGAACCTACGAATCTCGGGACAAGTTTTCGTAAGTGATTAACTACCTATTGCGCTAGTTAGGAACTTAGGTCTAACAAGTGTAGCAAGTTAAGTTTAACTTTTAAACCTGTATATTTAATCACCTTGTTTTATTTTATATGTTATATATTAAAGCCGTGTGGTCCCCGGCAGAGTAGAATACGCCACCCTCACTCTTACCGAGGTGTCGTAAAAGGCGACGTTTAAGCTGCTGGCATGATCATCAGCACCCAGAGAAGGAAAACTCTGCATTTATATCAAAACCCTCGCCAACCCGTCTGCCAAGCGTGGTGAGTATGGCAAGTACCCCTCATGTGATTGAGGGAGGCCCGTGCCCCAGCAGTGGGGACTTAAATGGGCTGACGATGACCATGACGATGTTTTATTTTATGACAAGACATAAACTATATAGATACACTACGCGATATTATAAAATTTAAATTATTAAAAGTGCTATATCCTGATAACATACAGTAACATGAAATTTAGATGGAGATTCCTGGACGCTATAAATGCAAAGAGTTAATCAACTTTTTAGGGTTCCGTAGCCAAATGGCAAATATAAGAACGAATGAAAATATAAGAACTATACTATTGAAACTTGGTAAATAGTTGTATTTTGTTAACCACATAACGAATTTTTACACAAAAATTGGAAGAAATAAAAATTGGGGGGTCTCCATACTTGAAACTGAAACCTATACGTGTGGGGTATCTATGGATAGGTCTTTAAAAATGATGTTGAGGTTATTAACATCATTTTTTTCTAAACACAATATTTTGCTCAAGAGACGCTCCCAAAGTGGTAAATTGTGTATCTCCCCCCCCCTCAAACTTCTATAATAAATGAATTATATATCCAAAACAAAATATATGATCTACATAATAATGAAAACTAACAACGAAACTTGGTTTGAACTAGATATAGCGAGTAGTTTTTTTTTATACGTTTTCCATATATCTTACTTGATGCTACGGAACCCTTCATGAGCCGTCCGACTCACACTTGGCCGGTTTTTAATAATTAAGTCAATTTGCTTCTAATATGAGTTACCAAATTATTTTATAAAATAGCTGACAATATAAACTGTGTTAGAGTGTTCAAAGGATAAACAGTGTAATAAATGAGACAAAAATATGACGTAGGATCTTGTTATCTCGCTCTCGCTCTCTGTGTAGAAATCTGTAATGGCGGTTATAACCTGTAGCGGTGTATAAGTAAAATAGAAAAATAAAACTACAGTTAATATTGAGTATTTCTTTCATTCAAACTCTTTCTTAGAGCAAGTACAATCTTTTTTTATATAAAATTGAATGACAGTTACGATTTACCACTTAAAGTGTACTGCAAAACTGGTTAATACTGTGCGGGACATCAACATTGTAAGCAGTTAGATTTTTACTATTGCTTGTGTTAAATTCCTGAATTCTGAAGTCAAAATAGTCTAGTTGAAGTATATTGTTTCAGTCATGCTTTCCATCAAGATCTGATTGATAAAAAATCTACTGATTACAAATGTGATTGAAATAGACCATTTCCGTCCTCATAAAATAAAACATTGACAAACCTTTTAATAGAGTTACAGGAAGCAAGCAATCAAAATAATTTTCGATTCCGCGCAAGAGTTAATAGTTTACGTCGCCATTCCTACTCTTAAGGCAGCGGGTAGCCCAAACTAGCGACACCAATCGATTTAAATTGTAAGCTACTAAACCGGTTTTATTTTAAACAATGTCGGGGTTACAACCGGAGAGGTTACCACTTATACTATTTATTAAATAACCATGCACGAGTTGGAGGCAAACACTTATACTATTTATTAAATAACCATGCACAAATGTTGGGTCCGATTTTGTACGCGAAAAATTGAAAAGCGGCCACTTTTGGCGGTAATACAAAATTCGAGTGCAAAAGCAGACCAAACAGTTAACTATAAGTATAAAATAAATAGTATAGGTGTTTGCCGAGAGATTGTAACCCCGAAATTGTTTAAAATAGATCCGGTAAATTAAAATCGATTGGCGTCGCTAGTGTGCCCTACCCGTCACCTTAAGACAGTTTCCAGCGTTCCTGAGTTAGATCCGAATCTAAGTTCGGTTGCAGTTTCGTGGATAATACTCCCAGCTGATATATGGGAGATAACTTGGCCAGGATTGCGCTGAAGAAGTTTAACATTACGTTACAATCGACGATTCGGCAAGGAGATAGTTGTAAGTTGGATAGCTCCTGGTAATAGAACCGCTGAATGTACTAGTAAGGTTTGGACTCTTAAATCTTTATCGTCTTTTATAACAAACAGACACATGCTTTTGGATACTACGTAGAGAGACGTGATTTTAATTTAGTCTTTATTCCTATTTTGACTTTGATCTAGTTTAGACTGCCTTGAGTCTGGCAACCCGTTTGGAACAGTGGTAGTGAACGCTGCCTCTGGTGCAAGGGTTGCGGGTTCGATCCCCGCACAGTACAAACATTTGTGTGCATGAACATATCTGTTTGTATTGGTCTGGGCGTTATCTATATATTATTAGTATGTATTTACAAAAGAAAAGTATTATATGTATATATTTGTAATCCCACTCTTGATTCTGATATTCGTAACACAGGTGCTTGAGCTACCTATCTCGGAGTCAGATCAATGTATGTGATGTTGTGAAATATTTATTATTTATTTAAAGTCTTTATTCCTATTTTGACTTTGATCTAGTTTAGACTGCCTTGAGTCTTACGAGGCATATTGAAGCGACAGGTACGCAATGGGGTTCAAGCTCAACCTTTTTTGGTTCAGAAAGGTTCAATTTCAGCCCGTAGTTTGGTAGTTGACGGTGTACCCCCGTGGCCTGAACCCTCCGGTCGTATTACACAGGTGTCCCATCGGAATATGAGGGAATGGATAGTAAGTGTACTTATGTCTGTATACATTTATGCGCCATAAGTTAGATGACCGTTGGAATTGGCTGCCGTAGTTCAAATATCGGCACGTGCTGCGAATGTACGTTCCTACTTATACATTTGGTGACTACGATAGGGTCAGTAATGTAAACAAACAAACCGTAATCAAGTCACTAGCGCCCTCATTTCCGATTCCGATATTAGGTTCAGTTCGGTACAGCCCACATCAGTAATAGTAGTCTGCAAATTTCGCACCCTGCGAGTTACTAGCGAGTATTCCTCGTAACTCTGAGGGAATGTGCCTTCCCGCAGTTTTCCTTCCATTGCGCATAATGTGGCGATATGCAAGTTCCGTCCATGGAAAGTTATTTTTTGCTTCATCTCCGTGACCGACTTCTGGAAATTCTTTTATTAGATGAAACTTTGAAATGTGCCGGATGGAAGCTAGAATATTTGATATTGTAATATGTAGGTATTCCACAAGGAAGCATACTTGGCCCTACTTTTTTCACGATTACCATTTCTGCTTTTTTATTTGGTGCTGAGGTTCAAGGTCTAAGACTTTTGGGCGCCTAAATATAAACACTACCTCCATTGGACGGTTCTGCCTAGATGCAATAACAGTGTTTGAGTTTTTGAGAAATCCTTTGTGCTTCCTTCTTTCCCTCTATTAAAAAAAACGTGTTAGTATTGATAACTAAAATGATATTTTTAGATTTTCATGACCTATTTACACAAGCAGAGTAAATAAAATTAATTGTAAGTAATATCATTTCAGGAATTGTTACCAACTAGGTGGTAATAAGGTGATAAAATATGGTTCAAAATATCTACTTCGGAGATTTATCGGGCTAGACAGCCGGATCGCATTCATCTCAATTAGGGAGACAGCCCATCTGTCAATCAGGAGTCCCAGCGGTGTGATTCGTTACCGATTTCATTGGGAAGAAAACGAATTGTCTTATTTACCATATGCATCAACGGAAGCTTGGGTGAGGAAGTTTTATAGAGCTAAAAATAGCACCTCTAATAGGGCTGTGCAGTGTGCACATTGGCGACGTCATTGCATTTTGATTAATGTGGTAAATTTTAGATATTAATACAATTTAACTCTCTGGAAGCTTTTAGTGGATTTTTTTGTAAATTCCCTAGAATATTAATCCAACCAAAATAAAAAAGGTATTTTTTTATTACGATTGTATCTGTTATGTGCCTATGCTATATAATATACTCTCTACAAAAACTTGTAAATATCATATTCGAGTGCACTTCAGAGAATTTTAACGATATATCGGATGTAGTATACCATTTTAATTATTCTCTGAGTTAATCCGAGAGCCGCGCTTTTTATTGTTATTTACAAGTAAATAGATACCCAATATTAAATATTTGTTCTGATATCCGTAGCACGGGTGCTTGAGCTGCCTTTCTGAGTCAGATATATATCTTGCTCCGAGATATGATTACACACATTGGTATGTGATGTTGTGAAATATTATATCATTAATGGTATTTATAAAGTATTTATAAACAACAGTATAATCTATTCTATCGCATTTGGCAACTAACCTGTAAAGGTAGAATAAGATAAAAAACTTGGCGTGCTCAATAGGGCGTATTTCGTGACGTGGCAACTCTTGCAACTTTATAAGGCGCAGGTGCGTCCTCATATGAAACACTGCTCTCACCTCTGGGCTGGAGCTCCAAAGTATTAGCTTCTTTCTCTAGACCGTATCCAGCGAAGGGCAGTCAGAATTATCGACGACCAGGCTCTTTCCGACACGCTTGATCCTTTGTCATTGCGTAGAGATGTAGCATCACTATGTGTCTTCTATCGCATCTACAATGGGGAGTGTTCCAAGGAGCTGTTCGGCCTTATTCCAGCTGCAAATTTTCACCATCGTACATCACGCCAGAATTCCAAATTTCACCCACGTCACTTGGATGGGTTTTACTCCACCACAGTGCGGTTTTCACGCCACTTCCTACCGCGCGTAGTAAAACTATGGAATCAGCTACCAATGATGGTGTTTCTGAATAGATACGACCTGGTGATCTCAAAGAAAAGAGCTTATTCCTCCCTTAAGAGCCGGCAACGCATCTGTGATGCCCTGTGTGTCGCAGATGTCCATGGGCGGCGGTTCACTTACCATCAGGTAAGCCGTCTGCTCGTTTGTCTGCCATAATGTAAAAAAAAAATAAGTTGATCAACTAAATAAATGTAAAATGAGTTATGTGCAGACTGCGTCTTCTTAACATCTTTTTATTTTTATTATTGTGATCACGTCACGAATGGAATTGAATTATTTTTGTAAACAACACACAGGTGCAGTCGCTGTTCTCTTACCCTCATATCCCTATGGGACACCAGTGTAACATGACGGGAAAGGGATAAAAAAGAGGCAGGGACAATGGTCAAATTTTCTGTTTGGAATCGAAGACGATGCTGTGCACCGCCAGTTCGCTTGTGACTATTTACATTTATAATCATGTACCTAACAAATATCGATCATTACGTTAGTCCCCGTTAGTCATAGCTTTGAATTGATTTTGAACCCAATATAGGATTCAAACCCGGGACCTCAATCGCAGCCGTTGCTGAACCATTGCGTCACCAGAGCAGTCAAAATTAATAATGAGTTGATAGATAGATATTGTTTATTGCACAAAAACAAAACACAAGTATGATACAACAAACAACAGACAATTCAATAAGGCGGTCTTATCGCAAAATAAATTAAGGTATTAATAATTATAACAAACTAATATTTGATCGAAACATTAGTAAATATTAGGTACATACTACTATTATCCTTTTTATGAACTTTTCAGAAAATATTTGAAAGTAATCTTATAGGCAGTTGTGATTCAATAATTATTAAATCTTCTTCTTAAAGTGCCTCTCCGACTAGCGAAGGTTGGCCTTCAATCTAGCATATTCTTCTCGGTCTCTAGCGAGGCGAAACAGCTCGGCAATTATTAAATATGGTTGTTAAAAAAATAGCTATTAAATTAAAATATAATAAGTAGGCTTATTCGTTTCACGAACATCCAGTCCAAAATGATAATACCCTGAGCATACTAAAAGGACGTTCAAAAACAACTTTGTTATTCATCGCGAAACTCTCAAAAGGACACCTTAAAAACATAACATTTTATTGGCACAAGAAACTTGTTTACACAGGCCCTTATGATTAATGCATATTTCCGTGGCCGATAAATAATGTAAGCCTGGGGCCAAAAAACGTTCAACTTCGCTGGACGTAACTCACGAAATTTAATCATGATTGTAACAAGTTTGCTTTAGTTTGACCGGCGAACTTGGTGGGATAAAAACTGGTGGATTTACCCTGGACGCCTGGAGTTCCCAAGGTAAGTAATGGTCTTAAAGTTATGAGTTTTTTTGATTCACCCGTTTTAATGCTAGTTTTACGAAAATTTGTCGTAAAATATGAAGAAATTTATCTGGCATTCTTTGAAGATTAATATTTGGAACTAACAAGATTTTTTTCTTTAACTAATATTAAGACATTAATATTACCTTAGTGTGTTTTTTCGTCTTCTACCACATTTTTTACATTAAACTAGTGAAAACTACTTTTAAGAAAAGTAAAAAAAAGTAAAGTATCAGCCTATAAACTGTCCCACTGCAGGGCAAAGGCCTCCATCATAGAAATCAAGTCATCGCTACTATGATGGGATTAGGCTTAATCACCACGCTTGCCAAATGCGGATTGGTGATCACAAACCTGAGCTATGTTCGAAAAATTCAAAACATACTTTTCGCTCGACCCGGGAATCGAACCCAGGACCCCGAGATCACGGACCGGTACTTAAACCACTAGACCAACAGGGCGTCACTTTGTATTTCGATACTTTTAAGTATCGAAATATAAAACAAGTACATTTTGCCAGTCTCTCAACAAAAACCTAATCTGCATTATGGTCTAAGCATATCCTGGGCTCCAAATCGACAGCTTTAGATGCAACCGGAAACCGCACGCTAAGTAATAAAAAATAAATTAATAAAAATTGGGTTATTGCTTTCAAAAATCTACTGTACATGCAGATAAAATAACTACATGTCCTCCGGAGATAGTGATTGAGGGAGGCCCGTGCCCCAGCAGTGGGGACTTAAATGGGCTGACGATGATGATGATATACTATACAATTCAGCAAATTGTAGCTACAGTCTTGGGTTAGCAATTAGTTAGTGTCTCAGCATGTGCTGGACCAGCTGGTTGCCCAGTCAGCCCTGTTTTTCAGACACTTCTCTGGGATGTTATGCGAGAAGTTCGGTCAAAAGGGCTATGAATTTAATATAAATAAATCATAGTACAAATATCCAATTGACAATAAAGAAAATGAGAGATAAGATGAGGAGGAGTCCTAAACAAAAGTATTAAAAATCAAAAAATATACAATTCTTTGTTTAAATCAAAGAATTTGTACGTGTAAAATGTTTCATGTAACTTTTACATTCTTGCCGCGCCCCGCCTTTAACCCACATGGTGATAGAATCATTTGGATAATTAAATGATCTTTTTGAATTGTACATGCTATTCTGATATAAAATAACATACATTGATCTGACTCCGAGATAGGTAGCTCAAGCACCTGTGTTACGGATATCAGAATCAACTGTGGGATTACAAATATATACATATAATACTTTTCTTTTGTAAATACATACTTATAATACATAGATAACGCCCAGACCAATACAAACAGATACGAGTATGTTCATGCACACAAATGTTTGTACTGTGCGGGGATCGAATCCGCAATCCTTGCACCAGAGGCAGCGTTCACTACCACTATATGTAAGCTAATTCTGATATGCAAAAAAAGTAACCTATTTATTGTGATGTTTCATCAATATACCACGACTAATATCACGGCTTCACAGAACACCGGCGTGAAGTAACACTGTGCTGTGTTTTGCTGCGTGAGTTTGGGTACCGCAAATCGGGGGGAAAGGGGGGCTTAGAGGTCGGCACCGCACTTGTGACTTCACTGGTGTCGCGGGTGTCCATGGGCGGCGGCAATCGCTTACCATCAGGTGATCTGTCTGCTCGTCTGCCACCTATGACATAAAAAAAATCCATTTA
Source organism: Marasmia exigua (assembly GCA_019059595.1). Classification (NCBI taxonomy): domain Eukaryota; kingdom Metazoa; phylum Arthropoda; class Insecta; order Lepidoptera; family Crambidae; genus Marasmia; species Marasmia exigua. The sequence continues at coordinate 16,416,779 of CM032477.1, read as the reverse complement.
GTAGTATTTGCGTCAAAAAAATCAAATGTCCTTACATACGTCCTCACAAACTTTCGGGTTTATATTATTAGCAGGATAATAACATTTCCGAACACGGTGGACATTAAAGCGAAAGCAGCGATTTAAGATTTCACATAGTAATCGTAAAACTAAGTCGTCCTCAATTGCGGAACTTTGTAAGGCATAACGACGGTCGTAAAGCGAGATATTATTTACGACGTACGAGCCAAGCTGACGTATGAGAGGAAACTTTGGGTTTGGACTCGATTTAGGGAAGAAGCTGACATGTTTTGAGGTTGAAAGTTTATACGCTAATAGAATCGTGAAAAATAAGAAACTAAACATAGTTTCTTTTTTTTTAAAAAACATTAATATAAGAAAATAAATTCATACAATATCTCATACATTGACCTGATTCCGTACTAAGTAGCTTCATCACTTTTGTTCAGAACAAACACAAGTGTTCATCACATAAATGTTTGTCCCAGGTGGGGATCGAACCTACGACCATTGGCGTATACGCTGCCATATGGCATATGGCAAGGACACTACCAAATGCGTAACCTTACATAATTGGAACACCATTGTACAATTTCTTGTGAACCAGCCTTTGAAACCCGCACATGTTGGGTGGGCTTCACCGCATATATCTCTTTGTACGGGCCACCAGTTTACAGTAGAAGTTTGGTTGAGAATTCAGTGCTCGAAGTGTATTTTGGATGTATTGAGAGGCGAGGTCCACTGAAATATGCGAACGCTGTAAGAATTTATAGTACACAATGGCATTTGCTTTGAAAATATTTTTGAAATCAATATAGCTGAGAGTTTTAGCATTATTCTCGGATCTGCTCCCAGGTTATAAACATAGGGGGTGAGGGGTTTTCTCCATTTAATCCCTCATTTTTAGTTTATTTTTTTGTCGATGCATATAAGTAGAAAGTAATACAATCTGACGTCGGTTTTTACCTTTGTGACGATGGTGAAATAAATAAAAGATATTAGATAGATATACTCGTATAGATATTCTTCATTGCACTGAAACAAAATTCAAGTATGGCTCAAAAACAACGGACAGAATAATAAGAACATTGGGTGAACGTAGGAAATATGTAATTTGATAGCATGTTCTTGCAAAAAACTTTTGGGAGAGGAAAGAAATCAAGTATTCGTAATGGAGAAATGCAGTGCATTAGCTCGCAAGTACAAGCCTTCTCCTGTGCTCGCCATAAACGATAGTCCTGTGTTTGTTTCATCCAGGTCATTCTCACTGGTTTGCTTATGTCATTGATCCATCTACGTAGTTAATGAGCGTCATCTACTTCTTTTTTTCTTACCTGTAGCTATAATTTTATCTTTAAGCGTTAGTTTAATTTTAATACAACAACAAACTTGGCACCTCATTTCACTTGTGCACTAAACCTAAGCTGTGGCTTGCACATCTGCTCCTCTTTTATTGCTTAACTCGCCGAGTAAACAGTCGCGACTCATTGTCCAACTTCGCATGACGAATGTGCCTTGCGGCCCGCAACTGCGCCCCGGTGTATTTGTAATGACTACCGGAATTCCAAAATGAGGAAACGCTCGATTTTCCTCTTTGAAACATTTACTTATTCTAGATACAAGTGCTTTAAAGCACAGTTAAAGTACCTACGACATATTTCGCGACTTTTCAAAAGCGTTCAGTAGAGTTACTTAAAAAATGTAATAAATTTATCTCATAAATTTCACTAGGTTTAGGCATCTCAACATACCCTTGAACATAATTATCCCTTATTGTAAAAGTTCTAAAAAGGTTATATTTATACCACAATATATTTTTTTTGCAATCTCTAATTACGGGGCTCTGAGAGTTTCCCAAAGCTCCGTTATGAGACCCTTTTTATTGAAAATCACTGATTACTAAGTTGATAGTCGTTTTTATGCATAAGTTTTTGTTAAATTTGAGACCTAACGTATTCTTTATTATTGTTGATAGGTACACCTCAAATGTTTATGGGATACAATCATTCCGACTTAGGTTTTGCAAATCACATTCCTACAAATGGAACAAACTTTCAGCAAGAAAGTGTATGCATTTCAAGCATAAGAAAAATAAATTACTCAATTTCGCTGAGTGAGGTGCGCGATTCTGCATAACACTTCCTCTTCACATGCATAATAGAATAAAATACAGTGAAGATTCGCACACTTACATTATTTGAAGAACGCACGATGCGTACTGAGTAAGCGTGTTCGTTGCATGATAACGATAAGTCTTGCTAGTGATGCGTACTAATTATTGTAAAATATTGTGTACCTAACTATTAAAGTTTAACACTAAACCACCCACGGGCTTGTCCTGGAACTAATTTATTTCTATTTCCCACAGATTTAAAATAATAATATTTCATAATATATTATATCAGAGAAAGGTAGCTCAGACACCTGTGTTATGGATATCAGAATCAACAGCGGAAAAACAAATAATAAACTTGTATAAATTTGAATGAATGAATGAATGAATGAAACATTTATTGACACAACAAATACATAGGTAACAGATATCACAAGAATTAAGAAATGGGAACAATACATAACAAAAACAATAAGTTTAATACTTTTTTGATATTTAGAAAACACCCAGACCTACACAAACAGACATGTTCATGCTCACAAATGTTTGTATTATTCCGAAACCCTTGGATTAGAGGCAGCTTTCACTACCACTGTTTCAAACGGGTCGTCAAATTATAAATAACTCACAGTAAAAATCTCATCAATTGGAAGCTAAGCAGATGTCACTTAGTGACACACCACACCATTTTTTTAAATCATCGTCTTGCACATACACTGCATTGTGTCTGTTTATGTTTGATGATCTGAATAACTACATGCCATTATGATGTCACGCATGTCTTTCTTTGCTGCGGCCCCTCCTACACTGTGTCATTTTCCTTGGTATCCCATGAGACCGTTCTCATAAATATTACATCACCGCCCAAACCCCACTTGCTTCTCAAAAAGGCCACTTATTGCAACAAATGGACGATTTACGTAAACGACTTAAGCCTTTTTGAATAAAATAAGCTTCGCGGAGCGCGTTATGCATTTCAGATTTAAAGCATGTCTTCTAGAACGTATGGATGCGATTTGTTGGATCGGATCCTAGCAAAAGTGAATAAGGGGGTAATATTTTATGGGCGACGAAGTCTGAAACACTTAAAGCAAACTTTGAATACCTAAATCTTAGCTACTTATTGGCTTAATGCTGAGTTTGCGGAGTGACAATGTAAGACGGAGTGCAGTCTTGCCGTCGTGTTGAATTGAATACATTATGAATATATAGCTTAGTATAACTTAGAATTAAATTATCGTTCTTCTTACATTTTTACTTATTTACCTTTCTAATGTACTACATCTTTACTTGTTAACTTATTCCTGATTTTTAATAGTTTTAAATCAATAAAAATAAATCTGTGGTATTACAGAAAATACCTTCCAATAAATACTTACTTTGCTGGAACAAATTTTAATATAACTGAATAGCATGGAAATAAATGTTTCGAACATTTTCAGAAGGATGAGTGAACTAAGCCGGTTGAATAGTTTCAAAAAGTATGTACTTACTTACGCAACAATGATTCTGAAAATGTTCCCCTCAATTTTTCCAGGATCCCATTTTTATCTTGAAAAACAAAAGTCTCTCCCTAATCTTAGCTTGTAATTCCCGGTTGAGTCCAAAGTTGTCTCTTTGGAGCCCCTATGGTACGCTTAGACCATGATTCAGGATTTAGGGAGTCTGGTAATTACAATCAAGTGACTGCCATCTGACCTTCGCTAATCTTAATAGACCATACTAAATGATGGTTACGCGTTTCAGAAACTACCCAAAACGTGCAGGATCCCTCAGGATGTTTTTCCTAATCGTAGAGCTAATGGTATGAATACGCACATAGATTTGAAAAATCCTGTGGTGTATGCTTTGATTCGACTGGCCGGATGGCGTAATTGGTAGTGACCTTGCCTCTTACGCCAAAGGTCGTGGGTTCGATCCCCACCCTGGACAAACATTCGTGCGATGAACACTTGTGTTTGTTCAGTGTCTGGGTGTAATATATGTCATCATCATCATCAGCCCATTTAAGTCCCCACTGCTGGGCACGGGCCTCCCTCAATCACATGGGGGGTAATTGCCATACTCACCACGCTTGGCAGACGGGTTGGCGAGGGTTTTGATATAAATGCAGAGTTTTCCTTCTCTGGGTGCTGATGATCATGTCAGCAGCTTTACCTTAGTCGCCTTTTACGACACCTCGGTAAGAGTGAGGGTGGCCTATTCTACTCTGCCGGGGACCACACGGCTCATAATAAATAATATATGTATTTAAGTATATATTTGTGTTCCTCTGTTGTCTGATATCTGTAACACAAGTGCTTAAGCTACTTAATACGGAATCAGGTCAACTTATGAGATCTTGATGTTGTGAGAATTATTATTATTCGGATTCAAACGACGGAATTCGAGGCATGGCAGGCACGTTTTAATTATCCAACTACCGTTGCTCTTAAGAAACAAATGTAAGCTACTATTGGACCTACATGTAGTCTCATTATCCTGAACTATTATGCATTTTGATTGAAAAAGTCTTCATAAACACAGCTCCAGCAAGTTTCTGTTCGCGTCATCTCGAATATTCCTCGCTACTTCGAGGCACGTCTGGAGTAAGCGCACATTAGTCAGGCAAGTTGGACAACGAGCTCGCGAGTTGAGCAATAACCGACAGACGTGCCCCTCTCACAAGTAGGCTACAAGGTGACTGGAACAGCGTCGGGAAGTGTGAATACGTACAAGTTTATACAAGCACAGCTGCGCCCCGTGGCATGGGGAGTTTAGTCTGTCGTACGAATCAACTGAATACTTAGGTCTTCGGAATACGTGAGTTTGTACTACTGCAGAGTACAATAATGCTGGCTTTTTTATGTGATAGGTGGCAGAGGAGCAGACGGATCACCTGATGGTAAGAGATTGCTGCCACCTATGGACACCCGCGACACTAGCGGAGTCACTAGTGCGATACCAACCTTTAAACGCCCCGTACTCCCGGATTGGGCCTCCGGTACCCTCACTCATGCAGCGAAACGCAGCACAGTGCTGCTTCGCTCGAACTGGCCCATTCATGCCGAAGCGTGGCTTTTCCACGGTCATAATTGAAAATCCTCTTTCTATCCATCAGGTGAGGTTTGCTAGCTTTTTTGTATAAAATGTTAGAAATGATACATTTCTTAACATGAGTAACACATATAAAGCGAACATATTCGGATACTTAGCGGAATTTTCGCTCATTAAATTAGATAACCTCAAAGGCTGTAATCAGAGCAAGCTACAAGCCCCATAATGAGCGTAAGGCTCTTAAAAATACTATTACTCCAGGTTTCTGAGCACGCTCACTAAAGCCTCATTGAAAGACTTGAGGAGTTTATTCACAAAGCAAGGTGGCGACCTGGCGATCAATAGCGCCGTGGAGTTACATTTTCTTCGCTTGGTATTTTTTTTCATGTTTCAACATTCCTGAATGCATAGGACGAACATTCAAAGAATTTCTAACGTTAACTTATAGTGCCCACGCTACGATTAAGGACCAATACACTAGTACTCAGTATGAAGCACCTTCGTCGACGATAGCTAACCTATGGAACAAGAAAACGCGTGCTTTAAACGGAATGGGCCATATTCGGAAAAACGTCACAGTATGTGAAAGAGACCCAACCGGCCCTGACGCAGCTTTAATGCAACTTTATACGGGTGCGGTAGAGAAAGAACGTCGCCCCGCACGTCATTCCAGTACATACGGCTTCGTGCGGTATTTCAAGTATGGCTTTCTATGAAAAGGCTCAGTCAGCAGTCACATTCTGTGACGTCTGTGACTAAACCACGAAACCGAACGTCAAAATGTATTGGATACATCAGTACCCTTACCATGAGTTTGAAAAAACTGTTCTCGCTATCGAAAACTATCGCTTTGTCCCTTTCATTGTTGTGCATGTGAAAGAGACAGAGCAATAGTTTTGCATAGCGAGGATAGTATTTCAAACTCGTGGTAAAGTCTCTGATTACGATACTGTAATCCTCCTCCTGTCAGAAAAGTTTAGCAATTCCTATTTCTGCCACACCATCAAGAAATGGAACTCGTTCCCGGCGCATGTATTTCCTCCTTCCTACAATATGGATTCCTTCAAACGAAGCGTAAAGAAGCATCTCGCGGGCCAGTATGGCAGTCCCAACGAAGGTGATGCCTGACATCGCTTCCGTTGTAATTGCAACGAGGGCTTTTCTCTTGCTTACCATCAGGCTGAGGAGAGCCAATATACTGTGTCACTATAAAAAAAGAAACGTTCGTGCTGTCGTAATGTTTCATGCAAATTGCATACGTAAATAACACACTTAATAATTTAATCTCGTGTTCAGGCGGGACTCGAACCCATACCTGTAAAAGCTGAAACTCATAAACTTATTGATCAAGGTTACCTCTTTATAATTGCTAGACAATATTACACAAGTAAATGTACAGGATTTCTACTAAATTGCACGTGTCAATACGTTGCCATGCATTAGGTGATCCGTCTTTTTGTCTGCTCCTATCACTAAAAAAAGGTTAAATTGCTGCCGCTAGTTACCGCAGAGAGTTATTTAAGGTGCCTTAACAACCTCTGACTGGCACAAGTATTCGGTAAAAAGTAGTATACCCCTTTAATTCCTGTTTGAAATTAAATGCCAATTATACAAACGTGAACTGAGTGGCGGACGGGGCCATAATCTGGGGCTTCGCGCTTGCAGGGGGCCTCATGCGGCACCGCGTAGGAGCTCTTCTATCTTAGATGCTACGACGAGCTGCTTGGGGACTCCCGTAGCAAAGTACACAAGCCACTGGGAGACCCTCACGTAGCAAATGATCTGATCTGCTGGGAACCCACCGTAGCAAATGATACGAGCTGCCGGGGGCCCCTCCGTAGCAAACGAGCTGCCGGGAGGCCCCCCCACCCCATATAAAAAACTGTTTAATGAAAAAAGATGATTAGTATATAACAGACGATTTTTTGTATGACAATAATTGAGGGACATATTAGTAAAACACAAGTTGTACTTTATCTTAAAGCTAATGATGACTTTTTGTAAACAACTTTTTTTAAAAGAGTATCTCCTAAGTTTCTTGCTGGTGTCTTCTTAAAAAGTAGAAAACTACATAGTTTTTTAGATTTTCGCGTTGCATTATAACTATAATTAATCAAGACGGGAATTAACACGATATTTATTATGTGATACAACATTGTGTACTCACATATTTGACGCGAAGTTTCGGCTACGTTACAGCAGCCGTGGTCACGAGCGGACTGCTCGCTCGTGACCACGGCTGCTGTAATGTAGAACAGATCTAAATATGGTGTTAATTCCCATCTTGATAAATTATAGAAAACTACATTCTGAACCAGCGGTAAACATGTTGACATTCATAAGTGTTCTGTATGGACCTAAATTCAATAAACTATTTTTTTATATAAGATTATTTAAGAAGTTCTTTCAAGTCTGTCGAATACCTATTAAATATCAATTTCTAGATTATACGTATTGGAGAATGGGACAGGCTTGCTTATGAAATTTTCATTAAGCTTGCCAAAGTCCCGGGGGAAGCGAGGGCGGTGGGGTCGCTGAAAAATATTTCATTAGGACTTAGGCAGAGGGCGACTCATAAGGCTTACCTGCCGATGTGTGTGTAGACAACGCGCACAAGCGCGCTTTAACATGAATTTGATTGTTTTAGCACGTTGCGTTCCTTTTTTTTTTCAAGTATTCTAATCATGTTACTAATCCCATTAGAATCATTCAGTGTTTTTTTAATAAAATAAATTACTAAATATAATAAATATTTCACAACATTAAATACATTGATCTGACTCCGAGATAGGTAGCTCAAGCACCTGTGTTACGGATATCAAAATCAACAGTGGGATTAAAAATATATACATTTAATACTTTTCTTTTGTAAATACATTATTATACAAAGAAAACACCAATAAATAGGTAGTTAATTCAAATTAAAATTCAAATAATTCTTTATTTGCATAGGCTTGTACACAACACTAACAATGTAAGTAATAAAAACGATTTATAAGTACTTATGTATAATTTACATATATAAGTTGATACATAAAATACACAAAAAAATGAATAAACATAATGCGATTCAACTACCGGGTCGGAAAATTGTCTGGTTGAGAAGATCCTCGCCATCCTCCTCGCCTCGCAAGAAACTCGCCATTTACTTTTTTTAATCGTCAAACTTTGATACAATTTTGTGTCATCATGCCAAGCCATACAGTTAATACAAAATAAAATAAATATTACGAGGTAATCAGAAGCAAGCCAATTCCCAAAGATGGCACCTGTTCACAAGTATGAAGTATGTGTCAGCTATAATTTCACTCATCCATAATAGAGGGAATGGAATGACTCGCCCTTTAAATATATCCTCCAACCGATTACGGCTACGGCGGCCAATCTCAACGATCAGCCACGTACGCAGGATTTATTATAGTGCTCAAGTGTGTGCGCAATCACAAGTGCACTCTCTATTCCCTTACCCTCATATTCCGATGGGACACTACTGTGACATGACCAGAGAGGGATTGGGCGCAGGACCAACGGCTTAACGTGCTTTCCGAGGCACGGGGGTACAAGACCGCCAACTTCCAGACTCCGGGCTGCCACTAAGAATTTCTTACCGAAAACTTAGGTACAAATTGTTGGCCCGACCCGGGGATCGAACCCGGGACCTCTTGCACAGCCGTCGCTTTAAAGTGCGACCCACTAACCACTGCGCCATCGAGTCAGTTTAAATATACAGGTAGTATGTAAGACATATTTTTAGATCTGTTCAAAAAACAAACTTTAAAAGCTGTATTCCCACCAGAGATCAGCGAGGATATGTTTCAAGAAATTTGTTTTTAAGAGCCAATTGAATCGCTCCATTTACCCAGCTTCTCTCAGTGAAGCGATTCCATTGGCTCTTAACAAACATATTCTTCGCAACACTATATCCTCGTTGATCTTTGGTGGAAACGCAGTTTTAAAAGTTTGGTTTTTGAACAGAACTAGAAATATGTCCCGTAAACAATCGATATATTTGTGATTTCTTAAAAAAACACTAATATGATTGTATCGGAATTTGTAATGGAAGATTCTTTAGCTACCGACATAAAGTATCAGCCTATATACTGTCACACTGCAGGACAAAGGCCACCATCATAGACATCAAGTCATCGCTATTATGATGGGATTAGGCTTAATCACCACGCTTGCCTAATGCGGATTGGTGATCACAATCTCGAGCTATGTTCGAAAAATTCGAAACATACCCTTGTTCGACCCGGGAATCGAACCCAGGACCCCAAGATCACGGCCTGGTACTCAAACCACTAGACAAACGGGGTGATCCCTACTGACATGATGGGTAATAAATGAAAATATTATATTTCTAGACCAGAAGTCCATAATAAGGGATAGCAATAAATTGACCTTAAAAATATGTAAGTAGTATACATAAATAATAAATGAATGATTAGGGAATTAATGAATAAGGGTTCTCTTGTTTCATCGCAAATTATTATAGAGCTAAATCATTTTAGTGTATTTAAACTGTAAAATATACTACTACTTCTGTTTCGTAATTTATTTATTTTATTTAGAACAAGTTATGTAAGACAAATACAAGGTAAATAGTTTAATGACGGTACAGCAAAGAACATCGTTGGTTTTACCGTGCACTGCAGATTCGACATTCATTCGCGAACATAATACGTAACATCGCACGTATACCTGCTCGGGCCGATAATAGAAAACAAGATATTTGGTACAGGAATAGAGGAATAATGGTTACTGGTTCAAGTTAAATCTATGAGTACACACATACACACTCACGCACATACAAATATTTGCGCGCACAGGAACACATAAGCACGCAGTCACACGCACGCACACAACTACGATGCTTGCCGACACGCACATTTCAGCACGCTTTTTTTTAACTTTTTTTTTATTAATTATTATTCTAGTGATGTTAAGTTACTATAATTCCAAGGTAATTTGAATGTATAGAAATAGAAGAGCGGTGCCTTTTGACAAAAGTTATTTCATGCTTAAAAGAAGGCTCCAGCTTAGTTATTTCCAATTAGGCATATAACAATAATATGACTAATTGGAAATAAAGAGTTTATTAGTTGGCAGTAGGTATTAGTAAAGCACAAAAACTTTTACATTTATCATCTAACTGTCAAAGCGTCAAAAAGAACGTTAAAATTTGGTAAATTAAGGCAATTTACCTCCGTACATGCTCAACTTGGCCGAGTAGCCCCAATATCAAACTGCACTAGTTTGGTGCAAAGTTGTTTCACGTGAGATAGGCAAACTTCAGCCAGACTGATCTCGCCACAAAGGTAAAATCTTGAATAGTTGGTGTTAGCTTACAGCATGTTACGTTGTAATTAATTCTACCATTATCTCGGCGGTAAAGGAAAACCTGCACGTTTCGGATAGTTTCTGAAACGTGTAACCATAGTTCAGTTGGTCTGGTCCCCTTTTTTTTTGGTGCTGGGAAATGCCTCCTTATGCATATGCTCCTGCCGGGGGGGCAGATGGGATACGTCGGGCTCTCCTCTGGCGGGGGCTTCTCCTAACGAGAAGCCGGCCAGAGGAACATCGACTAAACCCCATGACGCTCTTCATCGCCAGAGTGGGGAGTACGGGTTAAAGAACCTTACTTCACGTCCCTCCCCAGGTGGAGAGACTACATACACTGCGGGCCTGACACTGCCTCCCCAGTCAAACTGAGGGTGGGGGGGTGGGACTGGGATAAACCCTGGGAGCTGGGAGCGCCGATTCTGGTTGGGTGGTGATAGTCAGATGGCAGTCGCTTCATTCTAATTTTTTTATGTGATAAGTGGCAAACAGCACACGGACCGCCTGATAGTAAGTGATTGCCGCCACCCATAGACACCCGCGACACCAGTGGAGTCACAAGTTCGGTTACCCACCTTTTGAGTTATGGATCTATAATTTCTACTTAGTATGGAATCAGGCAGATTTGCGGCAGAGTAGAATAGGCCACCCTCACTCTTACCGAGGTGTCGTAAAAGGCGACTAAGGTAAAGCTGCGTGCATGATCATCAGCACCCAGAGAAGGAAAACTCTGCATTTATATCAAAACCCTCGCCAACCCGTTTGCCAAGCGTGGTGAGTATGGCAATTACCCCTCATGTGATTGAGGGAGGCCCGTGCCCCAGCAGTGGGGACTTAAATGGGCTGATGATGATGATGATGATGATGATGATGATGGAATCAGGTCAACATAAAATGTTGTACGTGCGGGAGGAGCAGTGTGGGAGGCAATGTACCGGTGCCGTCACAGCGGCCGCCGCAAATGGACACAGTCAGACTGCTCAAATAAATAACACCTAAAAATTGCAAAAGATTGAAAAAAAGAATAAAAGAAAAATATTGCTTGCTATAAAAATATCAAATATTTTAAGAATGTATTGATACATAAAAGTTCTAAATTTAGAGATGCTGCTTATTAATGATAATTATTAAAGTGATCTAGCAATAACAAAGCGAACAAATTTATATCATAAAACAGAAACTCTTTTAACCCTTTACCAGGCAACTAGACATCATTTATTTCATTGGTTGAAAACCAATGAAATAAACCCTATCTCAACTGCACAAAGTTCAAAATTTGGTGGTCTCGTATGATCCATTGCCTGGTTAAACGTTAAAATAACTTTCAGCTCCTTCATTATAATACATTTTCGTTTTTAAAAAGCGGATTTACCTTTCTTCTGAATAAAATGTTAACCAGACTCAACTGCTACGTCCATGTAACCGAATAGGTGTGGTTTTCACACCAAGTTCAATTATCACCACTGGTATTTCATATTTCACATTTTCCATACGTTATGTTTATAATATGAAAAGCCACATAATATTAAATTTCAACATTTCCGCTGAAACCCTAGGTTGTGGTGGTGTATTCAGCTTTAAAATTTTGTTTTCATGAATATATTTCGACCGTGGGAGGGCCACGGTTTGGCATGAATGGGCTAGCTCGAGTGATACCACGGGCTCATAGAAAGCCGGTATGAAGCAGCAATGTGCTGTTTCGCTTCGTTAGTGAGGGTACCGGAGGCCCTATCCGGGGGAAATGGGGGTTGACAGTGCACTTGTAAATACATTGGTGTACGCGCGACACCGTCTATGGGCGGCGGCAATCGTTTACCATCAGGTGATCCGTCTGCTCGTCTGCCACCTATCACATAAAAAAAAAGCTGTCAATCATACAGATCAATCATTAGCTGAACACATGGTATAGTAAAAACACGTCCAGAATTAGACTGAATTGGGCTCTTTCGTAGGTTCGTTTTACCAATTGTAGATACTTTCATGAAAAAGTAGTTGTGGCGATGCGCCACGCTTTTGTAAATGACGTTTAGAGTATTTTCTTTCATACGACCCCCCGCCATACTACGGCACAAGACGCCCCCCATATAGTAAGTATTTATAGGTGCGATATTCTTATATCGCAACTACTGTTATTTAAATACATATAATTAATAAAAAAAATACCATTAACACAAATACAACGACCACGAAACACGTAAAAGACCTTTCTTTAATAAAAAAACATTGACTATACCCATAGACAAGTGTTGAATTGGCTAAGACTATACCTAATAAAAATTCTGTTATTTTAAGTCTTATTTTTATTTCTTTCTGCATACTTTTACGTCGTTTGCATGGGGCTAAGTGGTTGTTGCAAAAAACTCATGGACTGAAAACTTGCTACATTTGCATAGTAAAATGAACTAATACGCAAATTAGTAACAGTGGGAGAGCCACGCTTCGGCATGAATGGTCCGGCTCGACCGGAGTAATACCACGTCCTCACAGAAAACCGGCGTGAAGCCGTGCATGCGCTGTGTTTCGCTGCGTGAGTGAGGGTACCGGAGGCCCAATCCAGGGGAAGGGGGGTTAAAAGGTAAGCAGCGCACTTGTGACACCACTGGTGTTGCAGGCGTCCATGGGCACCATCAGGTGATCCGTCTGCTCGTCTGCCACCTATATCATAAAAAAAAAACATGGGTCTGTACTGATGATCGTTCCTTCCAAACATAATTTACACATACAACATTAATGGACACAGAAGAACGGCTCTAGCTGACATTCTTATTAAAAAGTTTGTTCCTACGCGCTAGGAAGTATATCGTATCGTGTCACTCTTGCCCACTTTTCCGGATATTTTGTCTCTGTCTTCGGACGCGTGATATATAAAGAAGGTGAGAGAAAAATTCTTTCAATTGTCCAAACGCATTGGACAATTGGAAGAAAGGCGCCGCTTGATGCAGTCTTGTAGTTCAGCGTTCGTTAAATCTCGCCAGCGATAGCGTGGATACTATACATACTCGCGATTGGCTCTGATATATTTAATCCTCTTTCATTTGGTTGCGCACCTGAAAGTTAGTTACATGTGTAAGCCCGAATCAGACGTCACGCAGTATTCTTATTTAACTGTCTTGTTTTATCCAGAATCGCAAAGTAGCTAGACTTTCCACCCTGTCACTAACTGTTCCATTTAGGAGCAGCAAACAAAACACGAAAGGAAGAATAATAAATTCCCGATGAATCTCAAACAACGCATCAGCCCATGAATCTTTAAAAACGGCCCCAACTTTCTGGAAAGTTAACCAATCCGCCATCGGCTACGTCTCTTCTACAAAGAGTAAATGTGGATACATCATGAATATTTATCCGACATACCAACGAAAGGCCAGTTAGATTGATGGTCCGACCGGCTTCATCGAGTTACAGATAATTGATATTCAGCAAATATTGGTGGATAAAATAAACCGAAAATTGAGTTTCAAAACCGGCCTAAATTAATTTGCAACTTCATAACAGCTTCGTTACGACGCGCCATTTTTATTAAAGGCAAATCCTGGGCTTGGGGTAGACTTTACTGGGACGCCATACTTTTGGGTAAACAGTAGGCATGGTTTGGACACAGAACAATTAATAAATAATTAGGCCCAGAGCGCCAGCACCCTACATTGCGACACAAAATACAGTAGGTATTTAAATGTCTACACAGACTGCCCTAGCTGACCTTGATATCGATGAGTTCCTTACACTTATAGCAGTATATTGTGCCATGTCTCTCCCGCACATCTGTCTCTGTCATTCAAGCCAAAATACACTGAAATCACTGTACGTGCGAATGAATGAGTCTCATTTATCAACAATAATTAGACCCAGAACCCCGAGCTGCCTAGATCGCGAGCTAAACGGGGAGAGATACGATACAATATTCTGCTATACTAAACTATGTCGCGCTTTTCCTTATAAAGGTAAGCTAAAGTCTACCCTATATTTTAGTACAAGTAAGTAGCAGTCCGGAGCAGAAGCAGTAGTATCAGCACGGTATCTGGAAGTTGGCGTTAAGGTGTTCGTCTTGCACCCGATTCCTTTTCTGTTGGTCACCCTTATGTCCCATCGGAAATTGAGGGTAAGGAAAAGGAGAGGAATTGTGTTCACACACATTGTATGTATACTACTATTATTTTGTATACGTGGTCTATTGCTAAGATCGGGTGCCATAGCATTATTGATAGTAGCAACCATAGGATTAGAATGTAGGGCGGGCATCCTAAGTCTATGGTTACACATACATGTTATGGGAAAATATATGTGCGGCAAATACAGAAAATGTGCGTAAAACATTCGCAAGCGTCATCATCATCTTAGCGTTTAGTCCCGGTTGCGTCCCAAGCCTTCGTTCTGGAGTCCGGGACTCTCCTGCAGTTTCTCTGCTATGACACGGATGTGAAGGCTTCCATGCGTGCGTGAGTTTCTTACGCGGTCTCTCCGCTTGACTTCAAACATCCATCGCAGTTGCATGTTCATCTCCATGACATGCAACTCCTGTTTGTGCTCAAATACAGGCTAAGTCTCACTGCCATATAGAAGAACCAGTCTAATGATGGACTTACAGACCTGTCCTTTCCAGTTAACCGGCATTTTCGGGTCACAGAAGACGCCTGGCATCTCATGCCATTTAGCCCACGTGGCAGCAATGCGCGCCTTGATGTCATAATCGATGTCTCCGGACGAATGAAGTTCTGATCCCAGGTACTTAAACTGATCCGTGCGCTCGACCTTATCGTCGCCAATACGGACAGACGTGGGATCAGTAGAGTTGCTGACCATATACTCGGTCTTCGCCCCATTCAGTTTGAGACCACCGTTCTCAAGCGACTCCTTCCACCTTTTAACTTGTATCACCAACCTCCCCTTGTCCGAATCCACCAGCACGATAACGTCAGCATATGCTGCTCATGGGGATTCTCGATGCTGTCTGATAGAACGTCTAATATCACGCTGAACAGAAATGGACTGAGGGCGGAACCCTAGTGCACGCCGGCAATAATGGAGAAGGATTCGGAGTCGCCAACAGCGGTCCTAACTAAAGATTCGCAACCGTGAGCGGAGTAATCACAGAGCGCCTAGGTCGCCTTCTCATTAGGAGAAAGTCGTAGATCGACTAAGCACCCATCGATATTTACCTCTGCATTATCATTTGGTTAGTACGTAAATATCGAGTGAATTCAATAATTTGCATATTTTTCAAATCTTTGTCCGCATTTCTATTGTATAACTCTTAAAATAAAAATATTATAGCTAATCAATTAATGTATATTGGTCTTGATTTTTAAATATTGTTTCTGCGAAGATAGCAATAAATTTGTCCTTGAATTTGTTTAAGAAAATACATACCCATTATCTAATATGCTTTGTCAGCCATTCATATCTATGTCATTGAAATCTGTCACCTCTTTTTGTAATCACATACTTATGGTAAATTAAGGGAAACCTCATCATCATCATCATCAGCCTATCGCAGTCCACTGCTGGACGTAGGTCTCTCCAATTGTTCGCCACTGTGATCTATCCATGGCATCTCGCATCCAGCTCTTGCCAGTCATCCTGCGCAGATCGTCCCCCCACCTAGCCAGAGGGCGCCCTACATTACGTTTGCGAAGACGCGGTCTCCACTCCAGAACTCGTTTACCCCATCGGTTGTCGGTTCTGCGGCTAATATGGCCAGCCCACTGCCACTTAAGCTTGCTAATCCGGTGAGCAATGTCGATAACTTTGGTTCTCTGCCGGATCACCTCATTTCGGATTCGATCTCGGAGAGAGACGCCGAGCATTGCTCGTTCCATAGCCCGCTGACTGAAACCTTTTAACTTTGAAACCTTCATAGACTTATTATTGTAATTAGTTCTAAATAATACCATGTGAAACGCTGTTAGTTTTCTTATAAATAAATAAATAATTGAAAACTACACGAACTAAACGAAGCGTAAATACGGTCGAACACAACAGCATTTATTCAAAGTTGCTCGTACAGGGAAATGGGCAATACAATTCGCTTTCAAAAGTGGGATGAATAGCGAGAGGCAATTAGAACTCAAGCGTGGACTGTGGCGGGAAGGATAGGACAGGGCTGGAATCAGAGCATGAGTAAAGGTACATGCTTATTTTCATGCTTAAGCATGAAAATGAAAGCTACTTTTAATCAAGTGCTACTTAGTAGCATGTGTGGACGGACGTACTACTAAAAAGCATGCTAGTTTTCAAAGCTCAAAAATCGCACGACGGTCGTTTTTAAGCATGCTACCTGCAGTGCGGGGGGAATGGAGAGTGTAGGGGAGTACTTTAGCACGTGTAAACAGGTTTGCTTATTTTTAACCATGCTAATAGATGCCTAATAGCATGCTTATTGAAAGCAAATGTTAACAATTCATTAAGCATGCTCATATTTGGCATGTTTTTTTAAGCATGTGTAACAGTAGCTTAAGGACTGAAACTGTGTTGCGCTGTCTAGGCCTATCGTTAATAGCGATCTCTCATAAGAGGTCCGTTACTGGGAGCCGTGCGCGGCCGCGACGCATCCATTGCAGGGGCCTGCTTTGGTTATTTTTGTACAAAACAGCCTGAGCGGTTTCGGCCTAAGTCTTGTCGCAACGATGGGCCCTCTACATAGATCGTCACGAGGAGACGAAATAAATGTAAAATTATTTTGTTGATGTTTGCACTCACTCTATATTACAATACAACATTGCTTGGTACCTAATTTTGAGGCTTGATAATCTCGTGACATTTTTAGTGATTCCAGGAGCCCAATTCTCGTGCTCGTGACATTTATTATCACACGGCATATATCACTAAAATATGTTTTTTGTATGGTTTTCAGCTGATATCCGCCATCTTTTTTTTCATATTGAAAATCCTAATAATTGGGCTCCAGATAGTTTAAAAGTATTTTTTTCGATTATATTACAAAAATCTACGACTGTACGAGCCCGAGGATCCCCCTGAGTCCGTATCTGGGCTGCAACATAGGTCATGTCAGATCGTTCTTACGGAATCAATGGATATTTTGCATAATGGCTGGATTTAGGTCAGCGGGTCGGCCATTTTTTTGTGCAATTGCTAAGCCGAAGGGTTGGGTTGCGATTCGCGCTTCTAAGCAGATTTCTGACATTTCCATTTGTGTTTGAGTGATGCCCTGAAAATGAGTTAAATTGTTTGACCTTGAAAAAAAATGCATATACTTATGACAGTTTTCAAAAATTATTCTAGGTAAATGGATTTCAAAAAAGAAAACTTCTTTAAGCTGTTTTTGTGATTTCAAGGGTTTTTGTCTTTCAGTCTATGATGAACAATTACGACAGAATAATTTTTTTGGCAATTTTAAATACCCAATTCGTAAATAATTAAAAAAGAAATCTTAGATTGCCCTGATTCAGTACAGTAGCACGAATATCAGACAAGAGAGGTATTACAAATTTAATACTTAAATACATACATATCACTATATAATATTTACCCCAGCCTGCGTTACAGAGGAACTGTTCTGTCGATTGTGTTCATAACAAAATATACTCTAACACACGTTGAATAAAGGGGATATTGCACCAGGTGCCATGTTAGACGTGTCTGAATGAAATTAATTTTGGCGAAATATTGCAAAGCAGTTCAAAAGCTTCAATAGAACAAGCGAATGTTGGACAATAGGCAAAACATTTGATGTTTTGTAATCACTGAGGTTGAAACTCGTAGTTACAAAATACCTACTAAGAAAAATATATATACGACTTATTTGCGAATTTAATGTCGGTTTTATTAATAAGAATACTATAAAACTATCATCATTCAATTATTTGAAATTAATTATCAATCAAAACTTATTTAATAAAATTTAGAAAACACAAAGCATTCCTTGATTTATTTCAATCGTAACAAGAATGTCACTTTTGACGAAATGAACTTAAAAAAATTTCGACAGTCTTCGGGTGGGACTCGAACCCACGATCTTTTGCTAACCGGGCAACTGCTTTACCGACAAAGCTACCGGAGACCTTGGTGTGTCGACGAATTTTGTAAATGCTTTTTGCTTGGCCGTGAGCCGAAAAAAATTAAGTGCATTATTTACTTAAGAATAAATTTCAATAAATTGCTATACCCAAAAAAATTAAAATGAATACAGATATCAAAAGTACCATTTATTTTTTCGCACAGATATTAATCAGCTATTTATTACTTGGTGGTAAAAGCAAAAATACAGTATTTTAAAATCTGCGCCCAGTTTTTCAGTCAGATTTTGCAAAAAGTTATGTTTAAACGACTAGATATGGTGGAACAGTTCGAACAGACACAAACATTACAAAATGTCAAAGAGATATTTTGTTTGCAGTGACGTGCATGTTTGTACAGTCAACATCAATAGTGGCTTAACGTATAAACATTTCAAATGGAGCTGACTTTACTAAATCGAATCTGAATGTTACGGAATGGGGCTGAAAAGCGAGGTTGGTTTAATAACGAGAAGAATTTATCTTATAATCATAATGATCCCTTAAGTATTGTGTGCCAAATATGGTATTTAGATGTTAATTTAATTATTAAACATCGGACTCGAGGTACACGGGTCGAGAGACTGGAGTAAGTGGCTTAAGACCACTAGTATCCACACTTCGGGCTGACATTGAGAATTTCTTATAAAAAACTCAGACGCAATGACTTTTGAATCGACCTTGGGGTCGGATCGGGGATCACTTTAAAGTACGACCCACCAGCCACTGCATTGAAAACCATCTAAACAGAATGGTGTAGAATAACACGTCAACAACAAAACACTTAAGACATGTTGAGTTACAATAAATAGCAAATAAACTGAGGACGAACAAATCGAAAAGAAATAATAAAATTGTCACACAAGTTTACACTTATCTGACTCTGTGAAGGTTGGTTACACCTGTTTTCTTTTTACCAATACTAAGAAGTGTGGGAGTTTTATCTCGATGACATGTTGTGTTATTTTCAACGTACCTTATTCTTCGTAATTTGTGTTTAGTGAGTCTGCCTGGATTCATAGTATGACAGTTTATCTAAGGCACTTACCGTGACATAGCACTTATGAACTGCATTAGTCGTCAATAGTCTTGGCATATGTAGAACTAGCTTTTGCCCGCGGTTTACCTTGCGTTAGAAAGAGACAAAAATATACTATGTCACTCATGCATCCCTTCAACTATCTTCACTTAAAAATCTCGCCAATTCCCCGCTCCGTTTTGCCATGAAAGACGGACAAACAGACAGACAGAAACACTTATAATATTACTTATACTTACTTTCACATTTATAATATTAGTGTGGATGTAGGATTGTAGGTAACTTGGATTTTACATGCCATATTATGATTTAACAAAACTTTAAATATTTATAGATATATAACACTTTATCGGCATTTTTTAATAAAACTTATGCCCTGTTAGCTGAATGTCACGCCTCATAAAAATACATGCAGAGTGGAAAAACATTGAGCTCCCGAGAGTTTGATGGAGTATGGCAATCTTAATTTTTATAACCGACTTTACAGAGGAAGAAGTTATAAACTCGACTGTATATAAAAAGAACAAACTTTCAAGTCGGCCCCATTGTTGAGATGGCGTGTGTGTTGGGGCTGGGGCAGGTCTATCCAATGAAGAATTATTATTTAACGTTTAAAATTCTTATTTATTTTTGAATTACAAAATATTTCATATGTAATTACAAGTAAACGATCGTCTTCCAAGGGGTGATGTGAGAGAGTGTGCGTGCCGCGGCGTCCGCGGCTGCTTTTGCGTCCTCCGCTCCCCGCGCCCCTCCGGCGCGCCGTTGAAGGGGTTGCCGCTGTTCGCCGCAGGATGGCGTTAACACCCATTTTAACCACTCAGGATCTGATAGGAATGGAATCCCGGATTTTATACGCAAGTTTTATTTTATTTTTATTTTATTTTATATTTTACAAGTTTTTGAAAAACTTACAGCTAGATTTAGGGATACAGTCACAGAAAAAAAACATTGGGGGCCAATTACAAGTTTCCACTGATAATAACTTGGTTGTTTAACAAAAATGCAAGTGGGTAATGTTAAGAAAGAAAAAAGTTACTAAATTACAAACAAAACGAACAACGTATTTGCCACTCTTAGAAGAAGAAACATTGAATCAAGTCATCTGACATTATCAGGAAAAAAGAAATTAAATGACATTTGAGAGAAAGTTATCATTCAGTACACGTTTCAATTTCGAAACTGAATTGTTGAACAAGTCAATGTCCACATCTACTTTTGCCAAATTATTAAATAGTTGACATGTTCTAATGGAAAATGCGTTCCGTCTATAATTAGTCTTTGCGTGCTGTAAAAAGAGCAAGCTGGGTGTCTGAAAGACATCGAGTTAGTGCGCAGCGCTATAAGTTCAAGAAACTCTGGACAGTCTATCTTTCCACTTGCTATGATCTGATATTGCTTGCTATCAAAAGATATGAAAGGTCAGAAGTATTTCTTCTTTCATACAGCGGAAGGAAAAGAAATTGTCGACAACGTGAGATGTAGTCGGGGAGATAAATCCCAGCACGATATTGCAGATATTTAAGAAATTTCCTCTGAATCCTCTCAAGTTAGGCACATGTAATGTTTTTGTATTTTATTTCTAAGCTGCACGAGTATTTATGTCTGATTGTATTATTTTTGAGGCTCAGCTGATGCAAAAAGGTCAACTCCTCAACGGTTAGAAGTTAAAGGATAATTCTTTCAATAATGTACGCACACTGTACTGTACTGTATCATCGTCAGCCCATTTAAGTCCCCACTGCTGGGGCACGGGCCTCCCTCAATCACATAAGGGGTAATTGCCATACTCACCACGCTTGGCAGACGGGTTGGCGAGGGTTTTGATATAAATGCAGAGTTTTCCTTCTATTTTTGCTGATGATCATGCCTGCAGCTTTACCTTAGTCGCCTTTTACGACACCTCGGTAATAGTGAGGGTGGCCTATTCTATTCTGCCGGGGACCACACGGCCACACTGTACTGTATACTGTTAGTTATTTGGCGGGACTGTTAGTTATTTGGTTTTGAAAAAATGAGACTCTAAAAAAATATGACCAAAAACCATGAACGAAAAGTGTAAAATAACACTTTGTACACTGCACATAACATTTTTTGATACACTCGAAAATAATATATACGAGTCGAATTGAGAACCCCCTTTTTTTGAAGTCAGTTGAAAAAGGTGCTACTGAAGTCGGCGCCCAATACTATCTTGTAATACAACATTCAATTATTCAACAGGGATTCGTGATTTTTGAAAGCGGCTGTTTTAGGTCCATCACCGGGCATCAAAAGCACAAAGCAAAAAGTTTTTAAGATTTAAGATAGTTTCCCTTTAGGGCTCATTGTTTTTTTTCACGATTCTTCGCCCAGCAACACAACATTGATTGGGCGTTTTGATGATCAAACCATCAAAGATGAATATACATCGTTTTTGTTTTCGCTCACATTCACCACCACACCACATAAAAGAAAACCACATAATAGGTATCGTGTATAAAGACTATTTAGTATGTTAGATAAACAAAATAAGCGAAAAAAAAATCTGCTGTTCCATACAAAATTGAATTTCCAGCTGATTTTTTTTCGCTTATTTTGTTGATTTAATATGCTGAATGGACTTTATGGAACTTTATGGACTTAATGGAATTATCAAGTATTCGGTATATAAACGATAAAATATGGTGTATACCAAATGTTTGTCCTTTTTAAATTAGACTAGAGATCTTCAAAATGACTTTCTTTATTCAAACCGTCTTACGTGTGATGGCGGTTGTGTGATTACCTCTAAATTGGGTAAGTCGGTCACGTATAAAGTAAACGTGACCGATTTTTCCTATTTCAGGGAATGACTCGTAACTTCAACATATTAAGTAGCCTAAATTGGTAAGAATAGTGTATATAGATGAATCAACGTCATCGCACATAGAATTTTAGCAACTTAGGTCCGATTTTTTAGGACCTTCCGAGTACGCGAGCATAATCACTATTGGGGAAGTGGCTTAGAGTCCCACACACCATCTTGTTCCCTACATGTGACAAGGTGAAGGCCATGATGGTTTCCCCAGAAAATAAAAACATAGACCCAGACCAGTCACCAATCACCAAATCTCTAACACATAGTTACCATGATACCATGTACAGTCAACCGCAGAAGTAGCTGCACATATTTCGTAGTTTGTAGTTCTTATTCCGAAGAGCATAAGAGTCACTAGATGCGAAAAGTGTGCATCAACTTTTGCTGTTGACTGTAGGTACTATCAGTTCTAGATTACAAGGACCAGGGCGTCTTTTGACACACTCAGAACCGATACAATTAAATACGGGGTAAATATGTAAAGAACAGAATTTATTTTATTTAAAATCTAATTCCTAGGTATGCCAATATCGTCATTATTTAACAAACAATTGCAAACAAATTAAGTTTATCAAATTTCCATCGCGATCCAGCGGGGTAATGCTGCCAGCATTTTGGGGACACTGCCACGGGGACCTACTTTGTTTTAACTTTCCTTTTTATTTACTTTTAGTTTAATTTTATTTCTTAGTTATTGTCTTAATTTTCTTGTGTTTTTGTTCAATAAAATTAGTATACGTTTCAAAGAAATAAAAAGAAGTCAAACCGTAAAAAATCCAAGTTTATCAAAAAAAATCACTAGAAAAAGGAAACTAGCAAAGGCTTCGCTCGCCTTGCATTTTCTTTTCCTTTCAACCATTTTTTAAAAACCTTTCTCATACTTGTGGGTACTGATACCAAAATTGAGCCTGTAATCTTATTATCAACTAAACGAAGCGGAGCAGATACTCAAAGAGCAAGTAAGGAGCTTACCTTTTGTTTTCGAATGCTTCTCGATCATAACAAGGGGTTTATCTGAAAGCGGACAGGGGACACGGTTGGAGTCTGCTGAGAAAATAGAAGAAAAGTGATTATTTCCTTGAAATAAATTAAAAAATGTAAAATGTCTCAGACAATCCATTTTGATCATTTTGTTTCAAACTAGGGGCATCCCTTCAACTGAAAAAAATTAATGAGTAATTTTAATTTATTAATCCAAAGAATCTACTGACTATCAAATTTCTACTGAGAAGTTTTTGTGAATTGCAGTCTTTGATCATAGAGATTATATGATCGAAGGTTGTAATATTCAATAATCTGATATTTTGCAAAAAATCAAGATTTCGTGTTTTGGAAAAATAACCTGACAAACTTCAAACCACATCTGATTTAGACGTTTTCAAACTTGCAGAAACTTAAACTCCCGATAAGAAAAGGAGAGATTCGGCGGGTAGGGCTAAAACAAGCCGCGTGGGCTGATGCAATTCAAAGATTTTAAATTAGTGTCAAGTGGTTTTTAGTGTACAAATTTGGTGTTTATTTGTGCAGTGAAGTGCCGCAAAGTGATCCTAATAATAAGAATCGTTGGATTGTATTGTTTTTAACACTGCTATTGTGTGTCGAGTGCGTTGTCTCGTGATAACTTGCTTAAACCTAATAGAGTCTGAATCCGTAGGTCGATGAAACGTAAAACACCGGCGTTTTATTGAGTGTCTGTGACTTTGACTGACTTCGACTGTTGACTACCTACTTATTCTAAATAATTTACTTGACATTGGGGAATTATCTTCGGTTAGAGCCATAATAAAAAAAAGAAAAAAAAATAGGAGAGGAGATTTCCCGTAGTATTCCAAGCCAAAAGCAAGCACTTATTTTCAACGTGAAAGAAAAAGTTCAAGGCGTTGAAGCGTACACAAACTTCCATCAGTAGATTCTTACCATTTTTAAAAGAAGTTCGGTTAGTTTTTCCGTCCTGGAATCCTGATTTGTTTGTAATAAAAATAAAACGTTATTTTTTACACTGAACTTCAATTCTGTATTGCAGTAATTCACGAGTTAGACAAGTTAACAAGCGATCTCCTTCCTCACCTCAGCGTGTAATTCTAAGCCTGAGGTACGCTTAGACCATGATTCAGGATTTTGGGGAGTCTGGTAATTACAATGAATCGACTGCCGTCTGACCTTCGCAGCCCTTTTGACAGGGGAAACAGACCAATTGAATAATGATTACATGTTTCAGAAACTATCCGAAACGTGCAGCTTTCGTCACGATAGATAGATAAATAGATACTCTTTATTCCACAACATACAAAATTTAAGGTGATGGGTAGGGCATACTAGCGACGCCAATGGATTTTAATTTTTAGCTACTAAACCTGATCTATTTTAAACAATTTCGGTTACAATCTCTCGGCAAACACTTATACTATTTATTAAATAACCATGCACAAATGTTGGGTCCGTTTTTGTACGCGAAAAATTGATTCACGCCAAAAGCGGCCACTTTTGGCGGTAATCCAAAATCGAGTACAAAAGCAGACCAAACAGTTAACTATAAGTATTAAATAAATAGTATAGATGTTTGCCGAGAGATTGTAACCCAGGAATTGTTTAATTAATCCGGTTTAGTAGCTAAAAATTAAAATCGATTGGCGCCCTATCCGTCACCTTAAAAGATATGTATACAGAGATACAATGTACAATTTAGGCGGTCTTATCGCTGGGAGCGATCTCTACCAGACAACTTCACGATCACGATGTTTTCCATCACCGCCGAGCTAATGGTAGAAATAGGTACGCACATAGATTCTGCTCTTTAGCGCGGGAGAGCCAAGCTTCGGCATGAATGGGCTGGCTCGACCGGAGTGATACCACGGCCTCACAGAAAACCGGCGTGAAGCAGCACTGTGCTGTGTTTCGCTGCGTGAGTGAGGGTACCGGAGGCCCAATCCGGGGGATAGGGGGGGCTTAAAGGTTGGCAGCGCACTTGTGACTCCACTGGTGTCGCGTGTGTCCATAGATAGATAGATAGATAGATACTCTTTATTGCACAACATACAAAACTTAAAAGCTAGGTATACAGAGATACAATGTACAATTTAGGCGGTCTTATCGCTGGGAGCGATCTCTACCAGACAACCTTCAGGTAAAGGACATTAGATAGAAGATGGTCCATGTGCGGCGGCAATTGCTTACCATCAGGTGATCCGTCTTTTTGTCTACCTACTTATTAGATAAAAAAAAGATTTGAATAATCCAGAAGTGCATGCTTGCTTAAAGCTGCTGGCATGATCATCAGCACCCAGAGAAGGAAAACTCTGCATTTATATCAAAACCCTCGCCAACCCGTCTGCCAAGCGTGGTGAGTATGGCAATTACCCCTCATGTGTTTGAGGGAGGCCCGTGCCCCAGCAGTGGGGACTTAAATGGGCTGATGATGATGATGGTGATGTGGGATTGTCACATACCAAATAAGATTCCTGTGAGTGTTTACAAAGAATCGAATCTAGAATCGTCGACTGCCAAGATATCTCTAATAGGCTAGACTCCTTAGCACTGCGTAGAGATGTAGCCTCGCTATGTATACCGTACCGCCTATACTATGGAGAATGCTCTGAGGAATGTTCGGACTGATCCCTGCCGCTTCCTTTCGCCATCGTTCCACTCGACAACTGTTCCATCGACATCATCTGTATGGTTGGCAGTCTTCAACTCTGCGTTTCTCAAGAAACTTTCTGCCTCGTACGACAAAACTATGGGTAGAACTATCGCCTGCGGTATTTTCGGACAGATACGACCTGCAAACCTTCAAGAAAAAACGTATTCCTTTTTAAAAGGTCGGCAGCGCACTTGTGATTCCTCTGGTGTTGCAGGTGTTCATGGGCGGCGGTAATCGCTTACCATCTGGTGATCCGTCTGCTCATCTGCCCCCTATCCCATAAAAAAAATAATGGAATATATTTATTAACTACAGAGCCGTGTTCGACCAGAGATCCGAACCGAATAATTTGGTTGTGGCACATTTAATTAATTTGCCACCATATTAGACGGGCCAGGATGTCGCTAAATAGTGTTTCGGTAAAGTTTGGAGACGTAGTTTAAACACACCTAGAGGTTTGCATGTTTGCATTTTGTATGGGTGCTTGTCCTTGCTGTGTTTTCGTAAGTGGTGGTGTTTGTTTACTGAATGAAACGGGGCATTGATTGAATTGAATAAGTATTTGCTAATAAGGAAATAGGCATTTGGTAAATGCCTCTGACCACATCAGAATGAACACCGGAATAACAAATATGTACATAATACTTATCTTTTGTAACTACATACTTACAATACATAGCAACACCCAAACTCTATGGTTCTGTATGTAGGTCTTAGATTTGTTAGTTAATGTATTAACAATTAGAGTTTCAATAAGGGCTAGTCTATGCCAATATTTTAAAAATAGGGCTAAAAAGTTTTGACAGTTATTTTTTTATATAAATAGAAGAATCAAACACACTAAATAAAACCGGCCAAGTGCGAGTCTGACTCGCGCACCGAGGGTTCCACCGTACATTTCATTTTAATAAAATATTTTTATTATATTAAATAACCTAAAAAATGTGATTTTCTCAATTTTTCCTATATTTGCATTATATGACAATGCTTCGAGTCAAATTTCAAGATTCTGAATTTACGGGAAGTAAGTACCCCGTAGGTTTTGATTCCTTTGCGAGTGTCGAAAATTTGTTGAAAATATCGACATAATCGGCTGTATCTTTTGATTGGCTTGGCTTAGCTTAGAAGTTTGATATTTTCACATCTTCAAAGGACAATAGACCTGAGTATTTCATGTGAATTTCAGCTTGATACGTCCACGCGTTCATGAGATAAAGGGTCTTGACAGAAAGACAGACAGACAGACGGATAACAAAGTGATCCTATAAGGGTTCCGTTTTTTCCTTTTGAGGTACGGAACCCTAAAAAACAGCTCAAGCGTCAAAAAAAATCTTTTGTAGCGAAGAATCTTCTGATGAGTCCTCATTCTACTCAAGATTCATTCTATTCTCAAGATTTTACTTCAATCGTTAGCCATGTATCACTCTCACTTTGATGGTTGTGAACTGTCTATTTCAGCAAGGGCAGTTTTGCCGAATACAAATTATACATTATTTTGGGGTTAGGGGCTAAATAAGCATAGAAAAGGCTAGATCCAGCCCCGAAAGCGCTTATTTGGCAACACTGACAATGAAACGCATTCTGAGTAGGATTACACATATTAATAGCAATGGTATAATCATCACCAGTAGAATCTAACACATGAGTATCTGACCGCTTGAGTGAGTAAATCACTTAGTGATGTATGTAATGTTAACTAGGCTGACCATACTGTGAGAATGCACCCGGAGAGATGGACCCATGTTGTCACGAAATGGCATCCTGTAGATGGCCGTCGCCCAAGAGGCAGGCCGAAAAAGATATGGCGTGACGACCAGGACCAATACTACCGTAACTGGCGAACGCTGGCAATGAATAGGGAGCAGTGGAGGCTGTTAGGGAAGGTCTTGCCCAGCAGTGGTACTATTCGAGCTAACAAAAAAAAAACAGTATCGTATTGTGCTGTGTTTTGCTGCGTTAGTGGGGGTACCGGAGACCCAATCCGGGGGAAAGGGGTGTTTAAAGGTTAGCAGCACACTCGTGACTCCACTGGTGTCACGGGTGTCAATCGCTTTCCATGCTCGTCTGCTACCTATAACTTAAAAAAAAAACAGAAATTTAAGCGAGTACGTAGTAACCGAGACGAGACCTAAAATAGCTGTATTTCCAGACACACTCAAACCCAGTAACGCATTGCACCGCGGAACTACGAATAAATGCACTTATATCTCTTTCGAACTCTTCGCGCAGGTCTCCCGCCGCACTCGTCTCCTCAAGAGCCGTGTGTTAACTTGCACCACTTTCGAGTTGAGGACAGTCTCTTAAATTCAGGACTGAATTATTTTAGAAGCTGGTTTTGTAGTCTAGTTTGGTAGGTTTACTCTTAGGTTAACGTTGTAAAACCTGATTTGAACACTAAACTAAAGTTTATGTATCTGGGAAAGCACTCAATTCTGCAACGCATAGTTCACCCGTGGGGATTTCGTGAGATTGAGTGCCTGATGATAATGTTGCCAAATTATCTCATTGATAGTACGGTTGGCTGCAAAGAAAAGTACTTTAGTACATTGTCATAATAGATAGATATCATCTGACATCTACTTTCATACACAGATACGGACGGTATTATTGTGACAAGGTACTAAAGGGCACACATCTCTCTTCAGCTGACTGTACCTATCGATATTTCGTATACTCACTTATGTAATCGATACTTTATTATATCCGACTAATAATACGTTATTGAAACTATTCCAATACTAATAGTCGTCGATATCAGCCAAATATTGATAGTTCACAAAAAAACTTGAATGACAAGAAAGTACGGAAAATACTATAAGTATGCTTTACGATCTGAGACTTCCGGGAGCAGGGATTAGAACGATGATGAAAGGTAAAACTTCAGGTAACATCTGGTAACATCAAAAACAATAATGTAGTGACCCAAATTGTTCCATATTGAGGTTGAAGGTTAGTCTATCGATGTTGATACGTACAACCGGTGACCATTGGCTATTCTTGTTCACGATATTGAACTTTATGGCTTAAGGTTTAAGAGGAGTTCATGAAGATTACTTGGTGTATCTAAGTCGAGGTACTGGGCCGACTCTTTTCCGGTACATTTAACAGACGAAAGGGCACTCTTGGGGAGTTACTCCTGCAGAATCAGTAAGCAGGCTTGTACTCGTTTATTCGGGTGAGCGCATTTTTAAGTGTTTCAACCCGATACGAGAGTATTGCCTAAGAACGTGTTCTTATATTTTTCAGGTAAATCAAGATCACAAACCAAAACTAAAACCTTTTTTTTATTTGATCGTGGCATGAACATTGATTTCTAAATGTTTAAGTCGAACTTCATTTGTCATCGGTTTTAGTAATCTCTTCTACATAATTATCTTCTAATCCAAATGCGTTCTCGGATATCAACTAATAAAGTGATTCTAGACAAAATATATAAAAAAATATATATATAAGAATGAAATATTCCCTAATAATATATATGCCACACAAATCAAATCAATATCACTGATAGTTTGAAATATAAGATATAGTAGCATTTTAATCGGTTTTGTTTAGGGCCAAATCTTGTAAACTGAAAGTCCGACTGTTGACAGATTGATCTGAAAGATACACACCTTAGTTAGGGCGGCATCCTAAGTCTATAGGTTTATTTCTAATCAGAACACTTTATTACATTCGATCAAAGACATGCACCCTAAACAGACTGTGCCTTTTCATAGAAAGCCATACGTGAAAAACTGCGCGAAACCGTCAGTACTAGGGTGAAGTACTGGGCGACGTTCCTTCTCTGCCGCACCCGTATAAGAATCTGCGTATGACTCTTTCACACTCTGTGACGTATTTTTCAGAAAATGACACATTTTGTTTATGGCGCGCGTTTTCTAGTTCAAAGCATTCAATATCATAAATCCGAAATGGCAGCCGCCTACAAACTGCATATTGCGCGGAAACTACGAGTGACATGCATTTTAAACTCATAATGAAATAAAAGTAAAGTTTAAAAACTAAAACCCGACTGTCAAAAAACACGATCTAAAAAGTACGAAACAAGAAAAATTGTCTCAGTTGAAATGATTATGCTGTATCACTGTGTTCGTATGCCACATTGATTTTATTTTATTATTATAATTTATCTGTTTTGCTACAGTCAGTGGCATACGACCACGGCGATACGGTATAATAATTTCAGCTGAGACCATTTTCGATTTCGATTCGATTCGATTTTCAATTTTGAAATGTGCTAAAAAGCTCTTTTATTTGATACCCCTCACGGTACCGTCAAGCAAAACTTTTTTTTAGTTCCTTACTCGAAGTCCCCTAGAGGGCGCTGTAATCAATATAACCTGATGTCATGTCGCCTATAACCAGAAGACAGCCCAGACGCTTCTAACGACACCGCATTTGTTCACATATGATTACTAGTTTAGAAGTTATGAGGGAATAGATGAACAACCATATATACATACATACATACAGGTCAAAATCATAACCCTTCTTTTTGCTTCGCCGTGGTCGGGTAATAAATGAGTGAGATGGTGGGGGCCTAGTAATCTGTAACACAGGTTCGCCTAGCACGGATACCAGTGTCTCACAATAATATAGTTATTTAAAAAGTACATGTTTTTTTCTCATAATATTGTCATTTGTAATAATTTAGCTATATTGTGACAGAGAAATAAAATCTTTATGATATTATATTAAACTCATAATTCGTAGGTATAATGGATTGATTGTTTTTTTTTCATTTCATTGCAGGTTTTCGTTAACACTGCACAAAATCTCTATTCGGAATACTTTCGGGGACAGGAGGAAAGGGGAAGGAGAGTGAATAAATTCCTCGACGCCATATTCTAAAAAGAAGAAAAACTAATTTTGACACTTCATCTCTGATGTCACTGTCCAAAATAAAGTCCCGTAACGAAGCCCGGGCCACCAGTAATATTGATATAGACAAATATTGACAGTAGATATATGTATGTATCTATACACAACTGTACCCACGTACCGGCAAGCCTCCCTCAAAGCCTTACGCACGAAAAGCAAATAACACACGTTTTGCACATAAACACCACACAGCGACAGTTTTACAGTGCGTGAATTGAATGGCCCACTCTTTTGTCTTTGCGCGAATGACGAAATCCCGATTTTCATTCATGAATTGAACCAATCGTTTCGTTTTTCCAAATTCGTGCGGGGTATACCTAAATAACCTCGAAAGTTTGACATGATTGTCTGTTGAAACAAAAACTAGGGATATATATTTTTTTGGCCAGTGATATTTAGGTATGAAAAGATATTAATAAATAAATAGATTACATACAGTCTTCCCTGTATTCGGAATTTTTCATGTGCACAGATAACGTTTATCTAGTCGCAAAATACAATTGGCATTAATTGGTAACTTAATAAAGGTAAGTCGCAATTGAATGTTTGTGTTTTAGTAAATACTTTTGTAATCTAAAATTATAGTCTTTCATAAATAATCTTTCACGATTTATTTAGCAAACAAACGGAGGTTATAAGACAACAAACTCGATTCCGGACTGTCAACAACAAAAATAGCATATATTTTAGTTTGTGGCTCTTCTTCAGAGGAGATATTCAATATAAGAATTAATCAAGCAGCTTTTTCTGTTCTCTGACTTTATAAGTAATATAATATCTGTGGTATACATATACCATCCCGACCCGACGACCCGTTTTGACGACCCGTTTGGAACAGTGGTAGTGAACGCTGCCTTTGATCCAAGGGTTGCGGGTTCGATCCCCGCACAGTACAAACATTTGTGTGCATGAACATGTCTGTTTGTATTGGTCTGGGTGTTTTCTATGTATTATTAGTATGTATTTACAAAAAAAATAAATATTATATGTATATATTTGTAATCCCACTGTTGATTCTGATATCCGTAACACAGGTGCTTGCGCTACCTATCTCGGAGTCAGATCAATGTATGTGATGTTGTGAAATATTTATTTAAAATATTTATTTATTTATTTACCATCATAGTATAAAATATTTATGTGATGTTGCCGTGATCTGTCGGCCTTATTGTTTTAATTAAAGAAAAAAATAGTGAAAGAACATTAACTAAAATCTAAATTTGCTTTTGTTTTTTTGTATTTGATAGGTGGTAGACGAGCTGACGGTTTAATTGATGGTAACTCAGATCTTTTTGGTAGGTTTGGACACTAAGATATTTTTGAAGCTGACTGTAACCTAAGCAATTTCTCCCACCCATAGACACCCATTAAAGCTACAAGTATACCTTACTGCCAACCATTTCCTGTTTCTCCCAAATTGGGCCTACAGTAACGCGCCCATTTTCTGTGAGGCCGTGGAATCACTACGGCCGAGTCGACATTTGTGTCCAATTGTGGCTCTCCCACGGTTAAAGTATAAAATTATAATTTACGCAATAATTTAAAAATTATTAATTTACAAAATAGAGGGGAAGCGACGCGTAGGGAGAATAAAAAATCATGGCTGCGTATATAAGGAAGTGGATTGGCATCACATCTGTGGAACGGCTTAAAAAGCATGCTACAAATGAGCATATGTAACAGTAG
Source organism: Marasmia exigua (assembly GCA_019059595.1). Taxonomy (NCBI): domain Eukaryota; kingdom Metazoa; phylum Arthropoda; class Insecta; order Lepidoptera; family Crambidae; genus Marasmia; species Marasmia exigua. Next base: position 16,384,193 of record CM032477.1, on the reverse strand, counting down.
CTTTACGGCATGGCATAATAGTGTACACTCTTTCGGCACACGATTCTTTGCGTTTTACCCTTCTTTTCTATTACGTTATGTTATATTATGTTACGTTGTATTTATTATTGAAATAAATGTTATATTCATTCATTAACTCGTTCCAAATAGCAGTTTATAGTTGTTACTTTTCCCAGCCTTCAATTCCACGCTGTTATCTCTTTCCAGTCGAGTAGCCCTCTTCAATGCCCCATTCAATTACGAGAGCAAGATAGGTAAATGAAAACCGGTTTCTGGTTTTAAGACGGTCCTGAGGGATCGAAAGGGTCCTTCATGCTCCAGTTACGTAGCGCCATTCAGGACAGATGATGGAATATCGATGTACTATCGAGATGTTCCTCTGACACGCTTTTAGGCTGGTTTCAGATTAGCGTATTTTTCGGCGCCTCCTTATCTTAGCGTGTAAGTAGTTATACGCGCGTATAAAAATCTAATCTGAAACATGGACTAGATAATTACTCCTTGTTTGAAACTCCCCTTAGGTAGCAAAGTCTGCAGAGGTGCAAGTTAGGGTAAGAAATAGGGATGATTTTTTTTTTATTACTAAAAATAGACAGATGAGCATGTGATACATCTGGTAAATGGTAACCGCCGCACATAGACATCAACAATGCCGGAGCACAGTCATGCCGCTGCCTACCGTGTAAGAAGAAATTTTAAGAAATTGATAAATGTCTTTTTTTAACCGCTACTAAACATCGATTCGTCTGATTTTTTTTATAAGCGTACTTTTGCGTAACTGAACGTTAGCACGAACTTTTCGTAATGCATATCGTAACCAATTTTCATGAAAGCAGAAGAGAACTGAACTCAATCGTACGTTAGCATAATTATATTCTCTCTCACTCTCTAACTTGAAATTAAAAGGTGATAAAGTATTGCGTGGACATGCTACGAATTCTTTCTCGTAGAAGCCCCTCAGCAGAAATATATGATAGGTTCTTGTGTATATTTGATGAGAAATTGGCAAAACTATCATGCCTAAATTAAAAATGATAATATAAATTACTAAATATAAATAAATAATCTTTGTTTGGTATCAAGCTAAGGTATCTATACCACACCTGACTAAAAATTGAGAGTTCCTTTTAAGCGACGCCAATCGATTTTAATTTTTAGCTACTTAACCGCATCTATTTTAAAACTCTCGGCAAAAACTTATACTATTTATTAAATAACCATGCACAAATGTTTGGTCTGTGTACAAAAGCTAAAAATCAATTTTTCGCGTACAAAAAAGGACCCAATATTTGTGCATGGTTATTTAATAAATAGTATAAGTGTTTTCCGAGAGATTGTAATCCCGAAATTGTTTAAAATAGATCCGGTTAAGTAGCTAAAAATTAAAATCAATTCACGTCGCTCGTGCGACCTACCTGTCACCTTAAGTACGAGTACCACATATTCAAGTGCCTAACTAATCAGAAGCTTTTCATAGTGTGTTAGGAGATCTTGCTCTTACATTTCATAATAAATATAATACATAAAATGTCCTATTGCATTGAAAGTAATACTTCGATTTGTGAATAAGGACCGGTTTTGAATCAATTCACCCATGGCCATGCCGGTTTTCAATCCATACAATAGAAAGTTTCTGAAAAGTTGGCAGTTTGGCACCCCTTAGTTTGGGTCACGATTGCATAGTGGTTGGTAATAGGGGTAGTTTGTAAACAACTTCTGGGTGGATGTATTAAAACTGAAAAGCGTATTCACGGTCTAAGATAGTTTGACAGTTTTACATTTGGGATGGTTTTTATTTTCGAGATGATTATAGAAGTATTTTAATATTTTATTTCTGAAGGTAAAGTAGCATTTTCATTGCATGTTATATTTATCAATGAAATAAATTTTAATATTTTGTGTTCATGTCACCAATTTTTTCTTATGCCACGGATCTTATTTGATACTAAGCAAAAAACGGAGCTAATGCTGTTTTCTTATGCCACGGATCTTATTTGGTACTAAGCAAAAAACGGAGGTAATGCTGTTATCTTATGCCACGGATCTTATTTGGTACTAAGCAAAAAACGGAGCTAATGCTGTTTTCTTATGCCACGGATCTTATTTGGTACTAAGCTAAAAACGGAGCTAATGCTGTTATCTTATGCCACGGATCTTATTTGGTACTAAGTCAAAAACGGAGCCAATACTGTTTTCTTATGCCACGGATCTTATTTGGTACTAAGCAAAAAACGGAGCTACTGCTGTTTTCTTATGCCACGGATCTTATTTGGTACTAAGCAAAAAACGGAGGTAATGCTGTTATCTTATGCCACGGATCTTATTTGGTACTAAGCAAAAAACGGAGCTAATGCTGTTTTCTTATGCCACGGATCTTATTTGGTACGAAGCAAAAAACGGAGGTAATGCTGTTATCTTATGCCACGGATCTTATTTGTTACTAAGCAAAAAACGGAACTAATGCTGTATTTCTTTTGGCACGGATCTTACTTGGTACCAAGAAAAAAACGGAGCTAATGCTGTATTTCTTATGGCACGGATCTTATTTGATACTAAGCAAAAAACGGAGCTAATGCTGTTTTCTTATGCCACGGATCTTATTTGGTACTAAGTAAAAAACTGAGCTAATGCTGTTTTCTTATGCCACAGATCTTATTTGGTACTAAGCTAAAAACGGAGCTAATGCTGTTTTCTTATGCCACGGATCTTATTTGGTACTAAGCCAAAAACGGAGCTAATACTGTTTTCTTATGCCACGTTTTCTGTGAGGCCGTGGTATCACTCCGGTCAAGCCGGCCCATTCATGCCAAAGCGTGGCTCTCCCACGATCAAAACTTATAACTTAAGACCTTTTTCATCATCTCCACCATTAATGTTTATCCCATTTTAAACCACACCTAGAAGTATCGCGGCCATTAATCAGAGTGGCCCTAACAAAAGCAAGTGTTGCCTACAAAATGCAAGGCGTACGCCATTGTTGGAGGGCTATAAAGCACCTCGCCCCACTTCCGTCGCGCGCAGGAATACACTTCGGAGATATAATTTCCAATAGCACCGATGCTGCAGGAAGGAAAGAAAAAGGCAAGTTTTAAAACTATGCAGTTGTGGCTTGTTCAGAAAGAGAGCCTGAAAGATGATAGAGATAATTCACTTCTTTGCAGAAGCATCATCATCATCATCATCAGCCCATTTAAGTCCCCACTGCTGGGGCACGGGCCTCCCTCAATCACATGAGGGGTAATTGCCATACTCACCACGCTTGGCAGACGGGTTGGCGAGGGTTTTGATATAAATGCAGAGTTTTCCTTCTCTGGGTGCTGATGATCATGCCACAGCTTTACCTTAGTCGCCTTTTACGACACCTCGGTAAGAGTGAGAGTGGCCTATCTACTCTGCCGGGGACCACACGGCTCCCGTGCCGTGTGTCCCACGGCAGAGTAGTAGGTATAGGCCACCCTCACTCTTGCAGAAGCATCTGTTGGTAAAATTAGTAACATGGATAAGATGCTTATTATTAGATGTTAATATTAATATTACAGATCATGTAATAGGAGATAGTAAATTTATATATGTACTCGTAACAGTTGTTTTCTTGATAGGTGGCAGACAAAGAGATAGATCATCTGATGGAAAGCGACAGTGTAGTAACAAGTGCGTTGGTAAACTTTAGACCCCCTCAAGATTAAGTCCCCGGTGCCCTCACTCACTCGGCGCAACACAGGCGCAGCTTCACAACGTTTTTTGTAAGACCGTCGGATCACTCCGATCAAATTGTTAGCAAAACACAGTGTAGTATGTGACGCACCTCGCCCCTAGGTTAAGCTAGCATATAAGTTAGTTAGTACGTAATAAATGAGACAGTAATGACGCATCACTTGTTTCTATTACACGTCCCCAAAGCCCATAATGGCGTGCTGCCTATGGCGGCGCTGTGCCGAGTTTTTTTTGTTTTTGTGGAAAATAGAACTTTGAATTTAACAAACTTCTATGTGAATTTATTGTGAAAAATGATTATAATGTGAAAAAAAAGTCAATACGGGCGTGCGTGCTGTAATACCATCGTGAGGAGTGCTGGGCGCAGGGCGCAGATGAAGCCAGAGGACAAAGTAGCTGTAGGCTGCCGGGCGATAATGGAGACCGATGGTTGGAGAGGAATTGCAGGGCACCGGGAGAATGTTGGAGACCATGTAGTCGCATGGTTCCATGGAATTGGAACAGCCGCCGTCGTAGATTTTTACTATTTTTCCCAAAGCCCATCATTGCAACAGTTTCAAAAGTTAAAATGAGTATTCGGGAATTAGGTACCTTAGCAGGCAAAGTACCTACTAGCAATGAATTTATTCTTCCATTTTACAACGGCAGATGATTATCCCGTAAATCACTAAATGACGATGAGATATAGATAAGGCAATTCGCCTACAAAATTTTTGGGCATTTGATAAAAAGGATGTTATTTAAAATCGACTACAACTCTTAGCTTTCGTGTGAATGGACGAAATCGTCGTCTCTACACGCTGACTTTCAGGGCGGCCTTTTAACCAACTTCCTGTCTCCGTTAGATATTTTAACGCGAACTACGAGCCTTCGAAATAAACAGATTTAAAGTTTATCAGACATGCTGACAATTATTTAATATTATTATAAAATGCATGAAGTTATTTTTGAGATGACATATGAATTTATCAAAAAAAAATGTATAGAGAGAGATAGAAAGACCACAGATCAAACAAATAAGGGAGATATTGTGTTAAGATGGCTCGATTCAGGGTCGCAAACCGGGTTTTATCTCCCCAACCCACTCTGCACTGCAGCCAGCAGTGTATGGGTGCCATTCGGGCGGCGGTGTTTGGTGGGCCGTGGGAGAGGCCCTGGGTCCGTTGAACCGGAGTATGGAGAGAGGCCGTACTGGCGAGCCTCTTTCGCCCTGAGCGGGTTCGCGGTGACTTAAAAAGGTTGGTCCTATAGCCTGCGTTCCCTCTCTGAGAGTTTCTCCCGGGCGAGGGATGGAAACTGTCGCAGTTTGAGCCGGCGGCATTCTCTCTGCGTTACCAAAAAAAATATGGTCGCAAACCTCTTCTTGTACATCAAGCACAAAAACGATTTTTGGCTTGAGAGACTTATCTCCAGTAGTTATTTCACGTATTTCATAATGTATAAGTTTGAGAGTTTTCGCTTATTCTAGAATAAATATTATGTATCTATCCATCTACCTAATACGTTTCTTTTTAATGTGATAGGTGGCAGACCAGCAGACGGATCACCTGATGGTAAGCGATTGCCGCCGCCCATTGACACCCGCGACACCAGTGGAGTGAGGACTCACGCAGCGAAACACAGCACACTGCTGCTTCACGCCGTTTTTCTGTGAGACGGTGGTATCACTCTGGTCGAGTCGGCCAATTCATGTCGAACGTATAAAAATAAACCTGTTTAAAAATAAACTTAATACAATGAAAGCAACAATCGCAGAAAAGTTTATCAACACATTTTATTTGACACAGATTTCAGGAAGTTGTCTCCAACGTGTTTGGTTTCCAGTTCAAGCTAATGGAAAGCTATATTTATGACGCAGACCTCTTGCATATTTTGAAGGTTTGTATACGCCGCACAGTCAGTTTAAAAACGTTTGCGGTTTTGTAATCAGCTGAAAAAAAATTACAACTCGTCAAATTTTTAAATTTACGGTTGAGTTTACAAAAATGGTCGATTTTAAGAGGCGTTATGCAGGTGGTGTTTGTATCGTTAATTAATGCTTAGTCGTAAATGCAAGGATACAAAGTGGCCTTGCGATCGATGTGGCAAGATATGCCGAGCAGCAATAAGGATTTACAACCATCAACGCCGATATGGATTTCCACCAACCTCCTAGCGCTGCAACAATCATCTTCTAGATGCTGTGGCCAATGATGAGTCATAATATATAGAACATGGTAATACACGGAGTATTATATTCATTTGACCTTCCACAAATGACGTACAACGAGAGTTTCTAGACTAACGCCGCGGTATTTAACCTTCAAGCGGGTAGGCGCGTAGTCGAATCGACCGCGCTTAGTACATTTTCGTTCATATTACTATGTATCCATTACATTTATTTGTCAATTATAGTAGCCTGTCTCTATGTCATTGGGAGTAAAACATAAAATTAAACAAAAGAATACAACAAATAATAAAAAAAAATACTCATTATGTTATACTAGTGCATAGGTTGTTTATATGAGAAAGGACTGGTTTCTTATATTTTTTATGCTAGAGGCGAAAAAAGAGTAAGCGAGCCACCAGAGTCCTTACCATAAGTTTAAAATACTATCCACGCTATCGAAAACTATTGCTCTGTCTCTTTCACATGCACCACAATGAAAGGGACAAAGCGATAGTTTTCGATAGCGAGAACAGTTTTTCAAACTCATGGTAAGGGCACTGATGGAAATTAATCAACGCCTCCCATGAACATCCGCGAAATCATAGAGATCGCTAATGTGTTGCCGGCTTTTTTAAAAAACCGTACGCTCTTCCCTTGAAAGTCCCTAAGTCGTAGCCGTCGGGAAATACTCCTGCAGGTAAACCGTTCCACAGAACTGAGGTACGAGGTATTTATTTCCAACTGTTTATGCGTGTATGCCCTGTTGAACGCCCTGTTGGTCTAGTGGTTTAAGTACTGGGCCGTGATCTCGGGGTCCTGAGTTCGATCCCGGGTCGAGCGAAAAGTATGTTTCGAATTTTTGCACATAGCTCGGTTTGTGATCACCAATCCGCATTTGGCAAGCGTGGTGATTAAGCCTAATCCCATCATAGTAGCGATGACTTGATTTCTATGATGAGGCCTTTGCCCTGCAGTGGGACAGTTTATAGGCTGATACTTTACTTTATGTGTGTATGGGCGGTTTCCCCAGATACGTTAATGTAGCTATTTTATCGCTTGCTTACTCACTGGTTCACAAGCCCAGCGTCTTCCAGACGACCGATACTTCACACTTGTCTCGAACGGACCCGTGTTCCTGACGGTTTGTTCATTTATTTCCAACCTCTTATTTTATTTTCTTCAAGCTCTCTATTGTGTTTCTGTGTCAATGTATTAGAAAACAGGTCAACCAATAGACTGCGATCCTTATACGTTTTAGCTGGAAGTATATTTTTAAAATTGCGTTCGTTTTACGGCTTCTTTAAAATTGCTTTTTAAGAAAGCGGTCTTACTTTGTCCCTATGTTATTTGTGATTATAATAAAAAGATATAAACAGAATTAAATGTATATACTCGTATATATATATTTCTTTTTATTTGAATAAATATTTCACGCTCGGTAAGCGTAGTGTAGGACGCCCTGCGACAAGATGGGATGATGACATTCGAAGGCTGGTGTGGGCTGGATGAGAGTGGCCGAAAATCGGGAGCAGTGGCGTGCATTAGGGGAGACCTATGTCCAGCAGTGGACGAATGTGGGTTGCTGATGATGATGATGATGAAATATTTCACAACATCACATTCACCCGACTCCGAGATTGGTAGCTCAAGCAACAGTGTTACTGATATCAGATTCAATAGTGGGATTACAAATTTATACATAGAATACTTTTCTTTTGTAAATACATACTTATAATACATAGAAAACACCCAGACTAAATATTAAAAGTTAGTAGCATTATAAGTTATTGGTTTTCTTTAATGTTAGTATAGGAAACGCCACTTCTTAGATAATATCCATACATCGCAAACATAGATAGACTAGAGACCTAGTTTATGTAGTCAAAATAGTAATGGGGACAAAGAGAAGACGCTAGCCAAATTGCATTTATGTTGTAGCCAAGTCAGGAGGGCTATCGCAGCACGGACGTCCGTATTCACTGTGACCGAGCACGTCCCGGTTCTATCCCCCACTTTCCTCAACCAGTCACTGCCAGGCGTACTCCAGCGACAGCAATCCAACGAAAAGCTAAGTGTCCTCCATTATCACAGCAGTCCTCACTTCAAAACACATATCCAGACTAAAATCTTTATGTAAAGTCGGGAAATCTGGCACTTGAACACCTGAAAAGGTAAAATCGCTTGCAGCTTGGATAGTTTTTTGTTTACAATGACACATATAATTTGTGGCGTGCGTGCAAGCGAATTTTGTTTGAAAGCAGATTGCAGATTCACCTACTGTTCGATATAACCTCATTGGTGCATTTTAATGGCGCGAAGAAAGTCTGTTCTTTTTTCAAATATTGCCGCTCTTTTGCTTTCATGCATCAATCATTTTCGTTTTTTTTTTTGAAAGCACATATTCACCAATTGTTTATTATAAGGTTATAATAAACAGTTGGTGAATATGTGAAAAAAGTAAAGTAAAGTTGGTGAAAAAAGAACAGACTTTCTTCGCGCCATTAAATGGCACCAATGAGGTCATTGGTGCCATTTAATGGCGCGAAGAAAGTCTGTTTTTTTTTCAAATATTTCCGCTCTTTTGTTTTCATGCATCAATAATTTTCGATTTTTTTTTTGAAAGCACTGATTCACCAACTGTTCATTATAACCTCAATTGGTGTCTTTTAATGGCGCGAAGAAAGTCTGTTCTTTTTTCAAATATTGCCGCTCTTTTGTTTTCATGCATCAATAATTTTCGCTCCTGGACAATGAGAGCAATAAATTGAAACTTTGTAGATTGATTTTGTTTCGAAACGACTATTAAACTTCTGTATCACTTTAAATGCCATACCTGTGACCTTAATTTCGTACAGCCAGCAACAATTCAAGCTACCGATTCTTCGTAAAATAAAGTCAAAACAAATCTACCCCAACCGTCCCCAAATTAATTTTACATACGTTACTTAGCATAGACTTAAGGTGACGCATTGACGTTACTAGCGTCGCCAGAAGATTTGTATTAATTTTAGCAATTCATCGTCAGCCCATTTAAGTCCCCACTGCTGGGGCACGGGCCTCCCTCAATCACATGAGGGGTAATTGCCATACTCACCACGCTTGGCAGACGGGTTGGCGAGGGTTTTGATATAAATGCAGAGTTTTCCTTCTCTGGGTGCTGATGATCATGCCAGCAGCTTTACCTTAGTCGCCTTTTACGACACCTCGGTAAGAGTGAGGGTGGCCTATTCTACTGTTTGTTGTGTGTTTCATAATTGCTAAAATTAGAGGCCGTGTGGCCGGGCACCACACGGCCTCTAATTTTAGCAATTATGAAACATTAAAAAAAAGAACAACGGTGAATCCATAAAGAAAAGTGTTAAGAATTTTTGGATATGTATTTGTCTAATATTTATCTTCGCATAGGTCTTGTTATAATTCTATGTATCTTCGTAAAAGTAACCGAAATTCTTATTGCCTAAAGTGGCCACTTTTAACAGTTAAAAATAATATTTAACTTGTAAAAAGAAATTATGACATAATTTTGTATGAAAATGTAGTTTTTAAAAAATGTCTCATAATTGCCACAATTAATACGAATCTATTTTTAGCGCTAGCTTCGTCAATGCGTCACCTTAATTAAAATTACCATTTTATGTCTGCATAAATATTAAAATCTACACAAAAAACCTATCCTACTTAATTTAAAAACACTTACCTTTCCTAAGTAGAAGTAGGCAAATTCATTACCAAGGGCCACGAGGGACTTCCAAGAGGAAATTGACTTACCTGCAAAAGAAAATATTCCATTTAGCCACAAAGTCAAAAAGTGTCAAAGAATATTGAAAACGAAATCAAAGAGGGCAAAATGGCCAAATGAAGCAGCCAAAGTACGTATACACTTGACCTTTGGAGCATCGTGGAATTGCCTCACTATTAGGGCTGGCACGAAATATTATTTTTTGAAGAAAATAAAGAAGAAGACTACATGGTCACAAGTGCGCTGTCAACCTTTAAATTCCCCTTCTCCTCCCCGGATTTGGCCTTCGGTACCCTCATTCACGCAGCGAAACTCAGCACAGTGATAATTCACGCCGGTTTTCTGTGAGTATCATCATCATCATCATCATCATCAGCCCGGTAGTACCCACTGCTGAGTATAGGCCTCCTTCCTTTACGCCAATGATGTACCCGGTTTTGAGCCGCTCGGATGACTCCACTGGTGTTGCGGGTATCCATGGGCGGAGGCAATCGCTTACCATCAGGTGATCCGTCTGCTCGTCTGCCACCTATGTCAAAAGGTAGGACATCATTGAAGCGATTACCGTCAGACCTTCGCAGTTCGTAGACTGGTGAATCAGGCCAACTGGATCCTAGATACACCAATCATGATTTCGACAACAATAGAATCTATAGTCTTGTTGAGACCCGAAAGAGTTTCTGAAGTAAAAACCACTTTCAACCCTAGACAAATCTCATTCGATTTTCCGCCAATGTAAATTCGATAAAAACTTTCCCATTCCAAAGGGAAACACGGGCAAAATCTCCGATTAATTATTCAAGAAAAATCTTGAAGGCCCCACCTCATTCGCTCGCCCCGTCAAATCATTCCATTCTTTAATTTGTTACGCGTCACTTATTACCGACCATTAGGAATACCAATTTTTCACGATATTAATATCGGAGAACATGCCATTTACACTACTATATAATCTAGGGATATTCCAACAATTTTTCTCTTGTAATATGAAACTAATTTGCCTAATTTTATATCATACTATCTAATTTCTAGGGTTTTGAACTTAGGTCTGAGAGTCAACGCAGTGTAGGCGTATGTTATATTTTAATGCAAATAATAATTAAGATTATGACTAAGACTCTGATTAGGACTTATGTATTTATAAACGAGAGCTCTTTGAAACGTTTAATGGTACAGGGAAGAGTGGAAGGTCAACGCTCCCGAGGCAGATCACCTACAAGGTGCACGGACGTATCTATATCAAGTCTGCTACAAAGTGTTCCTTGACTGAATGTGCACGCAGTGCCACAAACAGAGAAAGATGGAAAGATGGATGGGAAGCCTTGCTAAAGCCACTACCCTTCATACAGACAATCCATAACCACGACCACTCCATCAGGTGTGTAAGACTGAGTTAATTTAATTAAAATATTACTAAGATATGTAGGGCTACTTATGTCAGTAATATTTTAATTTGCAATAATATTGAAACCCGCTTTGCGGGTTCAATTCCTAAATAAATTGAGACAATATACTTAACATCTGAATAGTAACATCAACCTGTTTCTAAACTAAGGTTTTCCCTTGTACCAAGGGAAACAGGAGCAATGTATGTATCACAAACTCCAAATCATTGCGCAATATTTTTTAAATTACATGGTAGTTATTTCATTCATAAAGAACATTTTTAACTACTTAATCTATGAAATATGCTACCGTCTGCCGCGAGTTCTTGCGTTTAGTATAGCCCTGTACGTTTAATAAATGGGAAATTTGCATTATATTTTTATTTTAGTTTTATAAATTCTATCTTATACATTTAAGGATAACTGAAGGTGACGGGTAGGGCACACTAGTGACGCCAATCGATTTTAATTTTTAGCTACTAAACCAAATCTATTTTAAACAATTTCGGAGTTACAACCTCTCGGCAAACACTTATACTATTTAATAAATAACCATGCACAAATGTTTGGTCCGTTTTTGTACGCGATAAATTGATTCACGCCAAAAGTGGCCGGTTTTGGCGTGAATCAATTTTTCGCGTACGCGTTGGACGCGAAATTGTTCAAAATAGATCCGGTTTAGTAGCTAAAAATTAAAATTGATTGGCGTCGCTAGTGTGCCCTACCCGTCACCTTAAATATAAAAACAAAAAACTTAAAATATGCACCAATAATGATTAAAACGAAAATCAAAAGTTGACACTTATAAGTTCGCGCGGAAACGCTCGACTGGCTTCTCGTGACGTCATTCTCTACGGAGTACGTTTCTACAAAACGAAATGTTACGTTTAAATGTAGGTATTAATTTTACATTTTATAATATTTTTTTTTATCTTTGTCATCTCACTTTACATGGCAGAAAAAAAACCAAAAAAAGATATTCGCAATATTGTATGTTTTAGTAAAAAATAAAGCCTACGTTACCGGGACAATTAGCACCTACCTAGTAAAGTAAAGTATCAGGCTATAAACTGTCCCCCTGCAGGGCAAAGGCCTCCATCATAGAAATCAAGTCATCGCTACTATAATGGGATTAGGCTTAATCACCACGACCAAATGCGGATTGGTCACAAACCCGAGTTATGTTCGAAAAATTCGAAACATACTTTCTCTCGACCCGGAAATCGAACCCAGGACCCCCGAGATGACGGCCCGGTTCTTAAACCACTAGACCAACAGGGCGTTAGCACCTACCTACTCGTACATAATTAGAAAATTATGTAGCGAAACTTGACATCTCATTCATCAAATTTGGTTCAGTAATTTGAGCACAATGGGCGTATTTTAATACCCAACATAGATTGTTTAAAAGATAACCCTTACTTTGACTTAGGTGGCCGGGGAGAAATGGATGAGTATAACATACATTGGTGTGTGAAAAGAAAGGCGATTTAGGAAGCTGCAGGGAAGTCCAGCTTTGTAGCACCATTCATTACTGAACCTTCCCTACCCGAGATACAGTTTAAATTTCGATGAAAATGTATGTGTTAGGAAGCAGACACAATGATGGATTAATGGACGCTGGGCTCAGTCGAGTACAATTTAAACTGTTCTGGAAGAAGGCGAAACTTTTAATGTACTGCAATCTACCTGGGCTAAGTACTAAATGAATGGTCTGCAAGTTTGTGCAACTGCTACGGTAATGTACTTTTTATATGGCGTCTTTCTGTTATATTTAAAGTATCAGCCTATAACTGTCCCATTGCAGGGCAAAGGCCTCCGTCATAGAAATCAAGTCATCGCTACTATGATGGGATTAGGCTTAATCACCACGCTTGCCAAATGCGGATTGGTGATCACAAACCCGAGCTATGCTCGCAAAATTCGAAACACACTTTTTGCTCGACCCAGGAATCGAACCCAGGACCCCGAGATCACGGCCCGGTACTTAAACCACTAGACCAACAGGGCGTCATTGTGTTTATATTATGCGTGTTATATTTATTATTATTTTTGTATATATTATCTATTCTTATCTTCATTATAATATTGGATTCCATCTTCTAGATCCACCTTACCTAACTCACTCGCAACCAGGTTCCACCAGAATCACCAACGTTGCTGCGGCATCGCAGATAACGCCGTAGCAGCAAATGCTGAGATTGGGACCTGATTTTTTTAATGTGATTAGTAGCAGACGAGCAGACGGATCACCTGCTGGTAAGCGATTGCCGCCGCCCGTGGACACCCGTAGCACCAGGCCAGTCGCAAGTGCGCTGCCAACCTTTAAACCCCCCTTCTACTCCCCCGGGAGGAGAAAGCCCCCGCCCTCCTGGGGGCGGGTATGCGTAACGAATTTCTCCTAGGGTCATCAAAAAAAAAAGAAGTGGATAGTGCGTCGCACTTTAAAGCGACGGCTGCGCTTGAAGCTCAGCTCGGAGTCTAAAAGTTAGCGATCTTGTACCCCCGTGCTTCGGAAAGCACTTAAGCGGTTGGTCGTGCGCCCGATCTCTCTCCGGTCGTGTCCCATCAGAATATGAGAGCAAGGGAAAAGAGAGTGTGTGTTTGCATACACACTCGAGCACTATAATATATCCTGCGTAAGTGACTGATCGTTGAGATTAGCCGCCTTAGCCAAAATCGGTTGGAGTATATTATGATTAAGATCTTTATCGTGGGCATCATTGTAAGTAAATTCAAATGGTGTCATAATATGACGTTATTACGACGGCAACGACACTTATTGCCACACTCAGAGCCGTTGATTAACTTAGTTGGCTACTTAAGAAAAAATATTGACACTAATTTTGATACGCATAAAGACTACCGGTACTAAAGTTAATGAGCTTTCGCTTAAATGACGTCTCTGAGTGCAACCATTAGGGACCTGCTTCTTTTTTAAAGGCCGGCAATGTATTGGCGATTCTCTATTATTTCACAAATGTGCATAGTCCCGATTGCTTGTTGTTCGCCTGTAGCATAAATAAATATATACGCGAATCACGAAATACGGTTCTGTTAGGTATAAATATATAAATATTTACATTGATAATACATTGATCTGACTCCGAGATAGGTAGCTCAAGCACCTGTGTTACGGATATCAGAATCAACAGTGGGATTACAAATATATACGTATAATACTTTTCTTTTGTAAATACATACTTATAATACATAGGGAACACCCAAACCAACACAAACATACATGTTCATGCTCACAAATGTTTGTACTGTGCGGGGATCGAACCCGCAAGCCTTGGACCAAAGGCAGCGTTCACTACCACTGTTCCAAACGAATCGTCGAGCTATGTTAAGTAATACGAAAATAAGAGATTATAAATATTCTCAGAATGAAAAGCAAGCCAGTAGTGGTACTTAAGAATTAAATTCTCACGTTTGCACTTAAAGTAATACACCTAAAAGTATCGCACTTTAATAAAAGCTTTTCTCATTTACGAGGACTTGAAGTAGATACTTCTATGGAGAAAGTGCAGTTTGCCTCAACTTAAATACAAGCCTTAAAATATTTTTTGAGAACCATTTATTCTAATACTCATTCGTGATTCTACTTTCATAGGGGTACAGACAATTTGATTTTATCTGTCTTACTTGTTGATGTAATGTGACTTGCAATAAAATATTTGAATTGAATTGAATTGGTTTAAGTACCGGACCGTCATCTCGGGGTCTTGGTTACATGTTACATCTTATAAGTGCTTTTACGGATCGATTATGATATCGTAAATGATTCATCGCATCATTCTTTCTCTTTTACTTGCACGCATCAGAATGAGAGGAAACCAAATCGTAAATTATATAGCGACAAAAATTGTTTATTTAACATTACGATTGGTTTGAAGCGACGAATTGATGACGATTAATTGTATCATGAATGGAGCTCTGTTAAAAGTTAAAAATCGGATGAGTGAGTTTAGGTTATACTAATAAAAAGTAAAGTAAAGTCATCATCGTCATCATCAGCAACCCATACTTGACCACTGCTGGACATAGGTCTCCCCTAATGCACGCCACTGCTCCCGATTTGCGGCCACTCTCATCCAGCCCACACCAGCCAGCCTTCGAATGTAATCATCCCATCTTGTCGCAGGGCGTCCTACACTATGCTTACCGAGTCGCGGTTTCCACTCAAGGACTTTACGGCTCCAACGGCTGTCAGTTCTGCGGCTAATATGACCAGCCCATTGACACTTCAGTTTGCTAATTCGGTGGGCTATTCGGTGACTCTGGTTCTCTGTCGGATTACATCATTTCTGATGCGGTCCTTCAGAGATACTCCGAGCATAGCCCTTTCCATAGCTCTTTGAGCCGACTTTGAACCGGTGGACTAGTCCAACCGTGAGTAAAGTAAAGTATCTGCCTATAAACTGTCCCACTGCAGGGAAAAGGCCTCAAAAATGGGATTAGGCTTAATCACCACGCTTGCCAAATGCGGATTGGTGATCACAAACCCGAGCTATGTTCGAATAATTCGAAACATACTTTTTGCTCGACCCGGGAATCGAACCCAGGACCCCGAGATCAGGGCCCGGTACTTAAAGCACTAGAGCATTGTACTAATAGTTTGGATTAATATTCAACTTTTTACTCTATAACAAAAATGTTAAAAAATATTAAAACAAAACTAATGCATGCTTTTATGTAATTGTAGGTAGCAAGCATAGATAGCTGATACACAACACATAAGTCAAGAATTGGAATTACATAGGAACAAAGTGCGGCTATGTTCCCAGTTTAATGGCGCGGAACAACCTCAGCTTAATGTTCCGAGGGCACGGAACACGGACGGAACACTTTGTACGTGCAACACGGAGGTTAGCACGTGGATTTTTACGATTCGGCATAAAATTTCACTTAACGCCACATATGTGATGTCAATTTGGCTTGTTGGCTTAGTTCATTCGGTATGCCGGGCGTCAGGTGGCGTAATAGCTGATTGCCTTTGTGTCAGACAATGAGCATCAGTTTTCACACATGAATGTACAAATGCCTACTAAAACTGAGAACCATATTTAAACTTAGGTATATAGCTATGAAACTACATCCGATGAACTTTGATGAGTACATATCAGTGCTCACTGGACAATTTTATTCTTTATGCCACAAGTGGCAGACGAGCAAACGGATCACCTGATGGTGAGCGATTGCCGCCGCCCATGGACACCCGCGCCACCAGTGGAGTCACTAGTGCGCTGCCAACCTTTAAACCCCCCTTTCCCCAGGATTGGGCCTCCGGTAACCTCACTCACGCAGCGAAAAACAGCACAGTGCTGCTTCACGCCGGTTTTCTGTGCGGCAGTGTTATCATTCCGGTCGAGCCGGCCCATTCATACCGAAGCGTGGCTCTCCCATGGTCAAAACGGCCTCCGTCGTCTCCCACGGACAATTTAATCCTATTACTTACTAGTGATCAGGTTATTTGTATTTGTTCGTTTTCTGTACGCTGTACCAATTCTATCACAGACTAAAGCCTATATAGGTAACACCTTCAACCAATATTTTTTTTTTTGTATTGGCGTCTATCGAATTTCGATTTTACTTTGCCAATGTCAAGTGATTAAAGAGACACATGTTCGAAGACGAAATTGTCCGGGAGTTGGATCTCTGTAATTAATTGAGCTATAATTATATATAAAAAAAAAAACAAAATATACTAGACATGGACACATCTAGAACAAACAAAACGTACACGTCTCATAGACAACACAGTATTAGTTGAGAGATTCTGAGTATTGGATAATATTATTATAGTCTAATATTATAAATATAAATATACTTACATAAATATTTTATATTAGATGAGAAAGAAAGAGAAAGGAGATAGGGGAAGTTAATAGGACGGGGAATTTTGAGGGAAGGACATCATACAATGAGCTGGGTACTTCTGACAGTTCAAAAATATATGTTCTGGGGTACCCTCTCCTAGTTTACTTTCGCAGTGAGATGAGTCTTTTACTCGAATTTTTGGCATGGTTATTTAATAAATAGTATAAGTGTTTGCCGGAAGGTTCCATGCTTCGGCATGCATAGGCCAGCTCGACCCTTATGACACCACGGCCTCACAGAAAACAGGCGTGAAGCAGCGCTATGCTGTGTTTCGCTGCGTGAGTGAGGGTACCAGAGGCCCGATTCGGGCGAAAGGGGGGTTTAAAAGTTGGCACTTGGGGGGTTTAGAGCACACATGTGACCCCACTGGTGTCGCGGTTGGGCATGGGCGACGGAAATCGCTTACTATCAGGTGATCCGTCTGCTCGTCTGCCACCTATCACGTTAAATAAAATTGCTCCCTCTATCGAACGTAAGCATTACTATCCACTTGGAATTATAAGGTGACAAACTATTGTTTTGGCACGCTACGAATTCCTCGAATGTTCCTAGAATCCGCGCCACGATAGAAGTCCCGCGGAAAAACACGAAACCAAAATTTGAGATTCCTTGTGTCTATTTCCTTGCGCATAAGGCTCAAATTTGAATGTTGATGGTGACTAAAGCGCGATTTTCACGGGGCTTCTTTAGTGACGAGGACTCTAGCTCCTCTGTAATCAGCGCCGGCGCTGCCGCTAACTCGGCCGGTAATTGCGGCCGCTCTGTGTCAGCCTCTTCATTACAGCCGGGGACGGACCTAACCGACTAGAGCGAGGTTTTATTACTAAAAAATCTTCTCCAGTGAGGAAATGGTTGGGTGTAATATTTTGGCATTGCATTGGTCGTGATGAAATGCGTTACATCTGTCGATGGCGTAATCTTCTGTATATCGCAGGTTAATAATATAGGTTAAAGTATTAAATTGCCGTTTTCTGGATACAACAAGAATAATAATTCCTATATTATATTTTGGTTAATGACCATATTTCTAAGGTGCGTCATGAGCAGATCAGATAAAATTGTATTCATGATGCAGAAAAAAACCTTGAAATTGACTCTTTTTTTGTTAGGCAGAATTGATGCTTTCAGCATTACATATTAAGCTTAACTTTTTAAATAAACAATGCTTTTTTCCATGTCCAATAAATCATAGTAAAATAATAAACAGTACCATTAATATGTACTTTGAAAATTAAAGTATGGAAAGCACAGCTTTCCAAAATCATTCCATACAAATCGGAAATTTCATACTAATATAATAACTTATAATCACATAATTGGATAGAGTTTAGTTTATGAAGTTGAAAATATCAAACGCGTAACAAAATATTGTTACATTATATAAAGTATCTTAACTTACTTTTTTATGCTAGAGGCGGAGAAACGAGCAAGCGAGTCACCTGATGGAATGTAATCAACGCCGCCCACGAACATCCGCGAAATCAGAGAGATCGCTAGTGTGTTGGCGGCTTTTTTAGAAAAGAGTACGCTCTTCTCTTGAAGGTCCCTTAGTCGTAGCCGTCGGAAAATACTTCAGCAATCAAACCATTCCACAGAACAGAGGTACGTGGCAGAAAGTTTCGCGAGAAACTCACAGTATTGGATCGCCATCCATCGAGATGATGGGGATGCAATGAAAATAGCTCGCGAGTGGTTTGATGTAAGAATTCAGCTGCAGGGACTACAATTCCATTCATGGTATCGCTGTTTGCAAAAATAGCTAAGCTATGATATATGTAAATGTATCTTTCGTAATTATTTTTTAATAATAAAAAGACAACATTCCGTTTCCATTCTACAAAAAACTATCAGAAGCAATCAGTTTTTGTGCATCAAAACATACATTTGCAACGAGAGTAAATTAAAATATTAAATTAAATGCAAGACACACACCATCGCATACATGTACAATGATTTCAAAAAGTTATGTTACCACTCATGAGTGAAAAGGACAAGAAAATTGAGTGGGTATGTGACATGTCATCTATATGATTCTATATTGTTGACCGAAGTCCGAAGGGCAAAACTTTGCTTGTTATAAGAGATATATCACTACATATCTCCGGCCTTTATAGGGGAAGTTTGGAGTGCACATACCCGCCAAGTATTGAATCGTTGACCGATCAAATGAAAACTTTGGCGGAATTAAGCGGGCGGTTATTGATTGTGCAGTGTGCTATATGGTTTTGGGCTAGCTCATGTAAGTAGCCATTAAGTCTGAATGAAATTACCTAATGTTATTTTTTGGTGAGGCTTTTGACACGAATTCATTAGCGTGGCTCTATGTTAGACGAGTCAAGCATGAGCATAAGCAAGAGTGCGCCAATAATCACTCTCATCTCAAATAACAAGTACAGTCCGCGCCATACTCTGAAAAGCGTGCTAGAATCACCGAGGGAAAGGGGAGTTTAAAGGGTGTCCATGGGCGGCGGCAATCGTTTACCATCCAATGATCCGTCTGGTCGTCTGCCACTTGTCACATAAAAAAAATCATACGGCCGCACTCAGAGACGTCATTTAAGCTTATGTTTATTAACTTTAGTGTCGGTAGTCTTTATGCGTATCAAAATAAGTGTCAATATTTTTTCATAAGTAGTCAACTCAGTTAATCAACGACTCTGAGTGTGGCAGATAGACATTCAAATTTCAGCTTCATGATCATGGACACAAGGAATAAATAAGCGGACCCCGGGCTCCCAAGCGACGGCTTGAGACGCAACTGAGACAGAACGCTAAGGGCATTTCTCGATTGAGAATTTGAAGTTAAGCATGATTTGAGCACAAAGTCTCGACGACCCGTTTGGAACAGAGAGACGTGATTATGTCTCAAAAATCTTAATAATTTTCTTTACGGATTCACCGATGTACTTTTTTAAATAATGTCTCATAATCGCTACAGTTAATATAAATAAATAAATATTTCACAACATCACATACATTGATCTGACTCCGAGATAGGTAGCTCAAGCACCTGTGTTACGGATATCAGAGTCAACAGTGGGATTTTTTATTATTATTTGGTAGAAATGGGGTGAGCCCTGCGACCAGTAGATGATCTATTGTGGCAGCCCCGTAACCTATTACAGCACCTCATGTAGCTCCAGTTCCGGGATAAACCCGAGAATGGAGCTGATGGGGGAGCTCTTGATCTCGTCAGCTGAGATCATGTGTGCTTCCAGATGCTGCCGGCTTCTGCAGCGGTGCAGCGCTATGCACTCACCGAGGACGTGGATAATCGTTTCCTCGTCCTCGCGACAGAACCTGCAGATTTTGGTATCTGAAAGGCCCATGTTGTGCAGGTGCTTGTTTAATTTGCAGTGCCCTGTGAGGGTCCGAATGAGTGCCCTAACATGTCCTCTACTCAGTTTTATTATTTCTACAGCTCGTCTCTGATCGAACGCCTGTATCAACCGTTAGACTGTTCTAGTCGAGGTAGTCTTTTCCAGAATTCAGTGCTTTGCTTATGCTCCCACTCTTTTAACTCAAACCTGACCATGCAGGCTGGAACGCCATTTATTGGTTCCGGTCCGAGTAGTGGGCTCTCTGCCCCGGCCTTTGCTAGCACGTCAGCGATTTCGTTGTCTCTGATATTGCAGTGTCCCGGTACCCAAATCAGATTGACGATGTTGGCATTGCCAAGCTGGTTTAGGAGCAGGACACACTCGCTAGTGAGTTTGAAGTCAAGTTCACAGGATGTTAACGCCTTGAGGGCAGCTTGACTATCTGAGAAGATGAATATCTTCTTATTCTGGAGATTCATTTGTAGACTCTCTTGGATACAGCCAATTATTGCGAAGACTTCCGCTTGGTACACTGTGGTATAGCGACCCAGGTTGGCGAATTTGCGAATTCCGCAACGATCATTACAAAATCCCGCCCTGGATATGCCCTGCTTCCTGGAACCATCCGTATACCAAACGATGTCATTCTGCTTAACATTTCCGGGAGTTCCAGCCTCCCAGTCTTGTCTACTAGGTAACAAGACTGTAAACCGCTTATCGAAGCGGTGTTCACGACCATGAAGTCAGAGGGACATATCCATGACCGGAATTTTCATTACTTCATTGTAGAGGTTTCTCATGACCCTAGATTGCCATCTCAACAACAGTGAGATTACAAATAAATACATATTCTTTTGTAAATTCATACTAATAATAACATAGGAAACACCCAGACCAATACAAACAGACATGTTCATGCACACAAATGTTTGTACTGTGCGGGGATCGAACCCGCAACCCTTGGACCAAAGGCAGCGTTCACTACCACTGTCCCAATATAAATCTATTGTATAGTGGGTCGTCAATATAAATCTTAATATTAAATATCAAAAATTAAACTTTACAAAATGGTTTTAAACCTAACGGTCGCTGATTCAATATAAAATTCACTCCATGTTGAAAAATACTTTCCAGTCAGGCTTTAGTCATTTATCAAAATTAGTTCAGCGAATAAAAAGTTTTTCATTCAATTTCTAGTTCTTAAACAAACTTAGCTTAGCGTTTCCACCAAAATCTCCAAGTCGTGAGAGGCTTTTTAAAAATAATTACCTATGTCCGAAAATTAATTAGCCAAAAACGGTGATTAATCTTCGGTTGACGTTGAGAAGAGTGCCGGTATAGATTGCTAGAGCAGAGGGTGGCTAATACTGTATTTTAGCTAAGTGCTTTTAGGAGAATGATATTTTTGTTTACTTACATTATAGCGAGAAAATGAGCAGCCATACGTGATGGTAACAGCCGCCATTAGGGATCTGCAGAAGCTGTAGGATCGCACATACGTTCCCGGCTTTTATTTTTTATATGATAAGTGGCAGACGTGCAAACGGATCGCCTGATGGTAAGCCACGACTTTTTAAGAAAGCTACCATTCCCGGTTGCGTCCCAAGCCATTATATCGAATCCCAAGATGTGCCTGGATCGTGATCCAAAATTTGGTGAGTCTAGTAGTTGAAATGAAGTAAAACGTGCAATCACGAATCATGGTTCGGTTTCCCTTTCTAATGGTTGCAAAGGTCAAAAGGCAGTCACTTCATGTGATTACCAGACTCTTCAAATCTTAAATCTGTTTTAAACTTACCCCGAGCACCGAAGCAACGCTTTGGATGCAACCGGGAACTACACCCGTAGCCGTTAGCCGTGTGGTCCCCGGCAGAGTAGAATAGGCCACCCTCACTCTTGCCGAGTTGTCGTAAAAGGCGACTAAGGTAAAGGCTACTGGCATGATCATCAGCGCCCAGAGAAGGCAAACTCTGCATTTATATCAAAACCCTCGCCAACCCGTCTGCCAAGCGTGGTGAGTATGGCAATTACACCTCATGTGATTGAGGGAGGCCCGTGCTCCAGCAGTGGGGACTTAAATGGGCTGACGATGACGATGGGAACTACACGGTGATGATGAGAGAGATTTGTTGAACCATTTAGCAAAATATTTCAGAATGTTAATATTATTGATCGCATATCCGTACTTAAGTAAAATTAAGACCGTTATTATTTCTGTATAAATTTTAAAATTGTGTAGAAAATTCGGCAAGAATTACCCAACTGCATTTTAATTCCAAAACACCCTTTTTAGGGTTCCGTAGCCAAATGGCAAAAAAAATCTGTCCGACTGTCCGTCTGTCCGGCCGTTCTTATGTGACTGCCACTTCTTTCCGAAACTATAAGAACTATGCTATTGAAAATTGGTAAATAGATGTATTTTGTTAACCGCATTACGATTTTTACACAAAAATAGGAAAAAAACATTTTTGGGAACTCCCTAGACTTTAAGTTCAATTTTTTTTTCATCAAACTCATACGTGTGAGGTATCTATTGATAGGTCTTTAAAACTTATGTTGAGGTTTCTAATAAAAAAAAAATCTAAACGTAATACTTAGCGCAAGAGACGCCCCCATAGAAGTAAAATGTGTCTGTCCCCCCTCTTACTTCTATAATAAAATAATTATAAAACTGAAAAAATAAATGATATACATTACCATGAAAACTGACAACGAAAACTAGTTTGAACTAGATCTAGTGAGTAGTTTTTTTTTTAAAACGTTATATAACCGTAAACCGCAATGTACCTTCCATTTAGTCAGCTCAATTATTGTTTTACTCGTACAATTAAGCAATATCTTACTTGCTGCTACGGAATCCTTCATAGATGAGTCTGACTTGCACTTGGCAGGTTTTAACTTCAACTGTTGGAACGAATTCCCAGCAAAGTCACTTAAAAAGGGATCGGTTTAATTACAAGATTTGTCAAATAATAAATAAAGGGATGGTTCTGCGCCGGCCCAAGATAAGGGTTGACTGTCTTGGCTTGTCAACTGTTTATCTTTATTTTTATGACGCACTTCACTGAACTCCATTTAACAGTAAATAACGGTTAGGACTGCCTTAAGAGGACTTTGTGTTTCTATGGTACCTACCTAAGGGATTATTCCCATGCGTTCGACGTTGAAGTCAAAAAGAGATTTATGTCGACGAATGTATGTAATACCTAATTCGAATTCAATGTCCAGTGCTTTAGTTGTACGTTTAAGGGCAGATTTAACTAATCTTAATCCGATACTATGATATACGATTACTATGATATATGATATACGATTTAAATGTGGGAGAGCCACCCTTAGGCATGAATGGGCCGGCTCGACCGGAGTGATACCACTGCCTCACAGAAGACCGGCGTGAAGCAGCGCCTGCGCTGTGTTTCGCCGTGTGAGTGAGGTTACCGGAGGCCCAATGGGGGGGAAGGGGAAAAGGTTGGCAGCACACTTGTGACTCCACTGGTGTTGACGGTGTCCATGAGCGGCGGAATTGCTTACCATCAGGTGATCCGTCTGATCCACTGACACCTCTCATATAAAAAAAAAAACTAAATCTCCATAGATTTAGTATCGGTTTAGATTAGACTATTCTAATGCTCTCATTCTATACAAATCTGACATATCATAGATTTTTCCCCATGGATAACTCGACATTGTAGCCTTAGGCCCGATTCGACCAATCTTTATCCGTATAAAGATTGGTCGAATCGGGCCTAAGGGTGGAGGTGGTAAAATGCCATTAACGTAATCATAACGCAGATACATAATATAAACATATTCACAATATAATTCATATATATAAGAATATTCAATAAATCACGGTGTATTAGTTTATTAATGAAACCATTAATAAACTAATACACCGTGATTTATTGAATATTCTAAAAACCTCTAGAGGGCATTTTACCAAAGATGTTTTTTCTAATATTCAAAAAATCATGGTGTATGAGCATAGGTAATTCGCTATCGATGCCAGCTGGCTTTACTTTTCATAGACTTTTTTATTTTCTCATATGATTAGACTTTTCTGTAAAAACTGACTATAGTTGTCAGCATTCCCGAATACAAATTCTACACCAATTTACTAACCCTTATCCCTATTTTCCCACTCACAATTTAAACAAGCCCTATCTCCCTTTTATATAACATGGCCCTTAAAACCCCAGCTTTTAATGACGTGAATATTTTTCTATTCTTTGTCTATTCTATTGAATTTCTCAATTCGTAATATGCAGTTCACGATGAATAGTTTTTGCAGCGTGATAGGACGAGAATTCTATGCTATTTCTGTTAGATCAGAGGGGATTTTATGAATCAGGTGACTTTTATATTTTTAAGCCTTTTTTGAAGAATACCTAACTATAATACTTAAACCACTAATCCTTAAACAATCAGCATTAAATACCGATACCTGTCTTAAGAACACCTACAGGGAATCCATTGTTCCGTTCATCATCATCATCATCAGCCCATTTAAGTCCCCACTGCTGGGGCACGGGCCTCCCTCAATCACATGAGGGGTAATTGCCATACTCACCACGCTTGGCAGACGGGTTGGCGAGGGTTTTGATATAAATGCAGAGTTTTCCTTCTCTGGGTGCTGATGATCATGCCAGCAGCTTTACCTTAGTCGCCTTTTACGACACCTCGGTAAGAGTGAGGGTGGCCTATTCTACTCTGCCGGGACCACACGGCAATTGTTCCGTTAACAAATTCCAATTTTATCATAAACAATCTATTTTTATAAAATCCGAAGCACACCCGTCAAAACATTATTTAATTAAATTAGAAATGGAGCTTGAAGCCGACGACATGGCCCTGTCAAATTGCTCCAGATTAATTTTGATTCATTTTGTGTTGCTACCACCTGTTCTCAATTTAATTACTCCGAGTTCGTTGATAAGTAGCTATCTCGTTTCACATGATTCCAAGACTCGAGTGCTAATTAAATTCTTTGGTAGGCACCTCGATAATGATTTTGACGATCGTGTTTAAGGACTAACGTGAACTCGTAGAAAATTCAATGAGGTAAGCCTTAGAAGTTAAGATAATCACGTCTGAGGGGGGTGCGTCGTAGAGCTAAATTTAGTTGCCAAAGCACAAAAACCGTAAGGTTTGCAAAATACATAATACAAGTTATTGTATACAACAAATATACAATATAGAAGTATATATGTAATAGTTAATTATATACAAGTAATTGTATTATGTATTTTGTCTCAAGATCAATCCATTTTTTGACGTCATAGGCTGAACGCAACACGCAACGCTTTTTCAGTTCTTTTTGACTGACCGGATGGCGCAATTGGTAGTGACCCTGCCTTTTACGCCAAAGGTCGTGGGTTCGATCCCCGCCCTGGACAAACATTCGTGCGATGAACACTTGTGTTTGTTCAGTGTCTGGGTGTAATATATGTATTTAAGTATATATTTGTGTTCCTCTGTTGCCTGATATCTGTAACACAAGTGCTTAAGCTACTTAGTACGGAATCAGGTCAACGTATGAGATGTTGTGAGAATTATTATAATTATTAGTTCTCGATTTGACTCGATTTTTTTTATGTGATAGGTGGCAGACGAGCAGACAGATCGCCTGATGGTAAGCGATTGCCACTGCCCCTGGACACTTACGTCACGAGTCACAAGTGCACTGGCAACCTTTGAACCCCACTTTCTTCCGGATTGGGTCTCCGGTAATCTCACTTACGCAGCGAAACACAGCACAGTACTGCTTCACGCTGGTTTTCTGCTGGCCCATTCATGCGTAAGCGTGGCTCTCCCACGGTCATTTATTTATACACGGAATTAGGTAGTAGCTTTCAGATTAAATTCTAATATCAGTTTCATTATGTAGGTATTCTTATAAAAACGCACCGACGGTTAAGCTTTTTGTCGTGCTCACGATGAAGCAAGCCCTCGCAAATCTTCGTCGACTTCTTAAAGTCTTCAGTAGCAGTTAGTCAGAGCATTCTTTCGGTAAGCAAAACATCGTTAGTTTGGACCCCATATGAACAAATCGAAGAATTCTAAGTGCATTTTAGTTAAGAATAAGTACAGCGAAATGCTAAACTAAAATAAAATACCTACCTAACGGTGTAGTGCCGTGTTATTTAGACTGTAACAGTTATATAGGCCAGATGCTAACGAGGCTGGCGGGAACTGAGCTCGGTTCATTAGAGGCCGAATGGATAGCAGTAATTGCTGCGGACTGTACACATGCGAATTCTATAACAAGTAGTATCTTGATACTCTGTGCTATAATATATGCCGGATTATAGTCTGGCCGCATGTACAGATAAACATAGTTAACTGGACATTTGTTCATACTTAGGTATCATTTCAGTGTGCATTTTTTTATAAGTGTAGCTGATAGTACAAACATAGACTGTAGTTAGTCTCAAAGACATTCCGAATATTTTCATCTCATTCTCACTGTAAAAACTATAAGAACCATTTGGATACTCTGGCCGGGTGTGTCTAGCAAAAACAAGCTTCATCCTCAGCCCATTTAAGTCCCCACTGCTGGGGCACGGGCCTCCCTCAATCACATGAGGGGTAATTGCCATACTCACCACGCTTGGCAGACGGGTTGGCGAGGATTTTGATATAAATGCAGAGTTTTCCTTCTCTGGGTGCTGATGATCATGCCAGCAGCTTTACTTTAGTCGCCTTTTACGACACCTCGGTAAGAGTGAGGGTGGCCTATTCTACTCTGCCGGAGACCACACGGCCTCAACAACAACAAGCTTACTCAGCATGAGATATGGCTTCACGCGGCGGCGTAACTGTAGGTCGTGGCACTGATTTTAAGAGAGTTGCCATACTGGCGGATTGCGAGCGATTTCAAAGCGTAGCGACGACGCAGCGTTCACGCCGCGGATGCGCAACTAATACGCGACGGATTCGCGGCGGAGATAAGTCTGTACGCCATTGTTGTTTGTGGCGGCCACGAAGAAAAACGCCGGTGAATCCGTTGCGCTTCCGCGACGTGTTCGCTGCGTCGTCGCTCCGCTTAAAGAGGCCCATAGGTTCAGCTACTTCAGCGACTTTTGACGTTGACTGTACATTTAGATTATAAATATAATAAATATTCAATAAATAAATAAATATTTCACAACATCACATACATTGACATAACATATTTATTTATTATATAATATTGTGTTTATTTATGTATTAGCATTATATATATAAATATATGTAATGAGAAGAGGGGAAGAACATGTTGCCAAAAAGTGATGAGTTTAAACGTAAGTGGGTGGAGGAACAGAGGACGGCCGAAAAAGAGATGGATGGATTGTGTGAAGAATGACATGATGGAAAAAGAGGTGGATGATTCGATGACGAATGACAGGGACGTATGGAAAAGAAAAACATACTGCGCCGACCCCAGATAACCTGGGAAAAGGGCAGGAGGATGATGATGATGATGATATAAATATATACAGTTCACTTTAATTTCCCCTTTTCAATATTGCACGACCTACCCTTCCCTACCATCAAATGTCCTTTGCCTGAAGGTTGTCTGGTAGAAATCGCTTCCAGCGATAAGACCGCCGATATTCTTTCGCTGAAAGTTTCTGTAATGCCTAGTTTTTTAAGTTGTGTTTTTTTATGCAATAAAGTATATATATCTCTCTATTTATTGATCTGTCTCCCAGATAGGTAGCTCAAGCACCTGTGTTACGGATATCAGAACCAACAGTGGGATTACAAATATATATATACAATACTTTTCTTTTGTAAATACAAACATAGTGGGAGAGCCACGTTTCGGCATGAATGGGCCGGCTCGATCGGAGTTATACCACGTCTTCACAGAAAACCGAAGAAGCAGTGCATGCGCTGTGTTTCGCTGCGTGAGTGAGGGTACCGGAGGCACCACTAGTGTTGCAGGTGTCCCTGGGCGGCGGTAATCACTTACCATCAGGTGATCCGTCGGCTCGTCTGCTACCTATATTATTGAAAAAAAACATACTTATAATTATAGGAAACACCCATACCAATACAAACAGACATGTTAATGCACACAAATGTTTGTACTGTTCGAGGATCGAACCCGCAAGCCTTGGACCAAAGACAGCGTTCACTAACACTGTTCCAAACGGTTCGTCCCGTTTGGCACTCTGGCTCAATAACCTACTCTACTGCTTTTTCGTTTTTAACTGTTTTCAACCTCTAAGGCGTGGGCCTCCTTTAGTTTATGCCTTTGTTGTTGATAGCGGGCATATTTTATCGATGGTTCTTTTAATGCCACCCTTTTGGTATTGCACACCAATGCATTGGGCATTTTTCACTCCACTCCTACTACTACTTCAATACCCGATTTCGTTTTTATTAACTACAGGCCTACCCACACAATAACAATAAGATTCAATATAATAAATTAACTGCTTTCATGAGAATAGCTGCCAATTTTCTGTATTAATTAGTTAAATCTAATCAGTAATTTAGGTATTCATTCTATTAGTGTGATGTTAATTAAAGTGAGATTGTTTTCAAACGCTCTAAACTACATTTCATTGCGATAAATAGTTTAATGCGTAGCTTCATAAATTAAAAGCTTAGCAACTGACTGCTACCTACGAGTATAGCTGAGTTTAAGCGAATTGTTGTGTTGAGCAGATAAACTCGCCGGTAGGAAACTTGGCGAATGCTGTTTTCACAAAAACAGCTTTTCTTACGGTGTAATAAAACAAAAAATACTTCTCATTCTGTAATAATATACTATCTAACCGATTACGGCTACGGCGGCAAATCTTAACGATCAGCCACTTACGCAGGATATATTAAAGTGCTGCAGTGAGTTCGCAAACACAAGTGCACTCTCTATTCTCTTACAGCGTGACAGGACCGGAGAGGTAGGGCCAACAAGACCTCCAACTTCCAGACTCCGGGCTGACACTAAGAATTTCTTACTGAAAACTTAGGTATACATTTTTAGCCTATAATTAGGCTGTAACAAATCATTAGTAAATGTGATTCTTTAATGCTTGGTTTTTGTCTATTATTTCAATTAAGTAAAATATGGCCGGTGAAGTTTGAAATACGAAAATAAGAAAATATTTTATCAAATGCAAGTACAGGACGTTCTAAAGAATGTAAAATAGATTTTTTTAAGTATATGATAGGTGACAGACAAGTAGATAAATAAACTAAAGGTAAGCATGGCCTTTAACCTCACTATTGGTTAGACAGACCAAATAATATGTAGTCTTACTTAGTGATGTCTGTAAGATAAGTTAAAGATAGAGTTGAGTGGAGAAGCCTTGTCATTACCTCAGTGAAACCATTTTCAGAAAGGCATCTTGATTCATTCACCCAGTGATGATCCTGTCCTAGTTCTAACTTAGATACATTGATATTAAGTCTTACTAGTATTCTATATATTAAAAAAACACTTAAATGAAAACAAACCTACTTTTTATTTGGTACAACCGAAAAGCGCATCTTAGTTTAAAAATAACGCGGGCCAAGTTTTCGTGCCAGCAAGTGTATTTAAATTACCATGTCCCCGCAAGCAAGACGTGCGAACTGGAATCTAAATGAAACGACACGCCCTTAAGCGACAGTTCCAATAAATATTAACATGTCTTGTAAGGCGTGTGAATCTGAACATTTGTTTCATCATCGTCAGCCCATTTTAGTCCCCACTGCTGGGACACGGGCCTCCCTCAATCACATGAGGGATAATTGCCATACTCACCACGCTTGGCAGACGGGTTGGCGAGGGTTTAGATATAAATGCAGAGTTTTCCTTCTCTGGGGGCTGCTGATCATGCCAGCTTCTTTACCTTAGTCGCCTTTTACGACACCTCGGTAAGAGTGAGGGTGGCCTATTCTACTCTGTCGGGGACCACACGGCAACATTTGTTTACTAATATATATTACGTTTATAATTAGGTCGGATATGTCATTCACTTTAAATATAGTTCGTTCAATTCACTAGGATGCGCCTCGATCAAAGAGAACTCGTATCTTGGTGAATTAAACAAACTATTATAGTATTTATATTAAACCCTTAGTCCAGTTGCCTGATTCGCTTTTGCATTCATTTTCAAAATGAATTTAGGCCCAAGCTCAGGAGTTAAAAATTCCAATCAATAGTACATCAATAGTAGTAGGATGAATAGGTATTCATCCTATGAAATGTAATGCAACCAACATCGTATCATATTTCCATGAAATACTACGAGCATAACAGGGTTTTAACCGTAGTCCGTAGCAGTCGTTGTGATTCGTAGCCACTACCGTAGTCCGTAGCTACATCTGTAGTCCTACTACAAATATACGCCACGCTACGAATATAAGGTGACGGGTAGGGCACACTATTAAATAACTATGCACAAACAGTGGGTCCGTTTTGTATACGAAAAATTGATTCACGCCAAAAGAGGCCGCTTTTGGCGTGAATCAATTTTTCGCGTACGCGTTGGACCCAACATTTGTGCATGGCTATTTAATAATAGTATAAGTGTTTGACGAGAGGTTGTAAACCCGAAATTGTTTAAAATAGATCCGGTTTAGTAGCTAAAAATTAAAATCGATTGGCGTCGCTAGTGTGCCCTACCCGTCACCTTTAAGGATTTTGATCTTTTGATCTCACAATACGTATTTTTAATGCCATGTAGAATGGTGGTAGCTTAGTGGATAAGAACGGGGGCCATCTAAACGGAGAGTGTTAAGGAGTAAAGAGGACTTTACAGATATCTATGTATTTATGGTAGTTAATAGATGCAGTAGCTGGGCTATGAAGGAGAACATTCTGAGGAAACTATCATAACTTAAAGTCGAAATTCTATAGCAGAAGTAGAGTCTTCCACCTGAAAGTGGGCTAGCATGACGAAAACTGACTGACGCTCATTCTTCTCCGCGTGAAGGTAGCCCTCTGTCCCATGAGTTCTGACAACAATACGCCAGTGATGTGACCATGTTAAACTTACTATTACTAACAGAGTCCGAACAGAATCTTGGCCTCTGAAATCAGAGATCACCGCTTCCCTAGATCTTGCACTACGAGTACTTCTTGCTTGTTAAAGCTTGAATAGATCAGTCCCGACGTCATCGATACCTTGGTCAGATAACTGGGCGTGGACCATGTTGAATTTAGAAATTTTAATTCACAGATAAGTTTCTTCTCTCTCTTCATTCTCCTTTTTGCTATTGGAAATCATTTTCCGAAATGCTTTAAAGCGGCTATTTACATCAAGCAAAGCGGCACTCAGAATTCTTTATGCAAATATTTGCAGATCACTCCAGGGCTTGACGCAAATTTAAAACATGCACCTTTTTCTATCCAACTTCACGCCAAATCGCTCAAAGTTCCGAAGACACGCTTAGCCTTAACCTGGTTTCACGTGATCACGTCATATACATAAATTGCGTGACGCGTACGTGATGAGGGTCCCAATCTGCGTGACACATCTTAAGTTAAGCCGCGGGTTGCACCATTAATAATATATGCCACGTTTAGGGTGACCAGACATCCTTTGTTTTTTTCGTTTTTTGTACTATAAAATTGTATAGAACCAACGGAACGCGAAGCCGCCGTAAACTTGATATCGTATAACTATTTATTACATTGAATTTCAATGTGGGCATGGTAAGAAAGTTGTTGTCTGATAGTTTTGACAATTTTAAGCGATATCACATTATAGTGGAACCCTTCAATCAGGTTGGTTCTTAAATTCAGATCATTCGAGGGCTACCTGTACGAAAAATATGAAATGTTGGCAGATGCTCACCCTAGCTTCGTATTCCATCATGGCCGCCTCACTGAATTTAAATCGCGATGACTGCCGATTAACATTTAGTTTAACCTTTAAGTATTTCTATTTTGAGTCGCTTCGTTTTGATATTAAGCAACCTTTATTGAAGCTTTATACAGCCCCGAAGTAAAAATAGAGCATTCATATTTTTATTGAAAGCCTTTCTTAACCTATTACTTTAATACTTTTGTAGGTTGTCTCGAATTCAGATGGCATTACTAGCTAAATAAATCTAAATATTTCTTAGAATCATAGGATCCTAAGGCAGTACCGTATAGGTAAGGTATTATTTTCAATAGCAATATTTTCGTTGTAATTTAAAGTAGGTGCAGATGAAAACATGGTCAGCTAGGGTTACAGTTTTTTCCTGGTTTATGTGTAACTATGTTTTTTTTATGATATAGGTGGCAGGACAAGCCGACGGATCACCTGATGGTAAGCGATTACCGCCGCCCATGGACACCTGCAACACCAGTGGTGTCACAAGTGCACTGCTTAACTTTAAACCCCCCTTCCCCTGGATTGGGCCTCCGGTACACTCACTCACACAGCGAAACACAGCGCATGCACTGCTTCACGCCGGTTTTCTGTGAGGACGTGGTATTACACCGGTCGAGCCGGCCCATTCATGCCAAAGCGTGGCTCTCCCACTGTTAACAGCTCATGTACTTTTAAAATGCTTAGATGTGGCCAACAACCGGGCACACTACCTGGGAAACCTAGGTAGTCTCCAGGAAATCTTCAGCAACACCAAGGCGCTGATAGGTTTCTTTGAAGAAATCGGCTGGTTGGAGTGACGCCGGCCGACTTCCCCCCCTTCACGCGCGAAATGGGCACAACTGCTGCCTGATTGCGGAAAAGTCCGCACGATCAAGAAGAAGTAATATGTCTAATCTAACTAATTTACTTATTTGAAAGATTTTTTCTGCAGGTTAATAGCAAATGAACAAACTTTGTACTTGTATCGAAACAGCCGTCTCGTCAGCCCCGTAAATAGAAATCCGAAACAACGTACTTTCTTCAAAGTTGCTAACAAACTAAATTCTATAGAGCCCATTCCTTCCATGTGCCAAGATATTTTATGAAGTTAGCAAACTGTATACCGAAAACCAGTATCGGAAAAGTTTTGATACAAACTAATAACGAGTTCACAATATATAGACTCGCTTTATTTGGTGGGAGTGAAAGGCATGAAATTGTGGAGACAGGGTTATCTGTCAAGTGTCAATTGTTATTTATCCATAGCTATGAAAGCTTTTTTGCCGTCGTAAAAAAATAAAATATATACGTTTTTATTTGTGTAGGCAACCTAGCAATTTAGATTGATCACCGCTGCCAATATGCCTTTTAGCATTACATTCGCCCACTGTTTTTTTTTTTGTGAAATAAGTATTGGTAAATAAGGAACAATTATATGTCCTAAAGTTTAAGGTAGCTCAACGGGCGATAGAGCATGCTATGTTCGGAGTTTCTCTGGCGGATAAAATTCATAACGAAGTTATTCGCCAGAGAAATAAAGTCAAAGACATTGCACGCAGGATCAGCACGCTGAGGTGGAGATGGGCCGGTCATGTCTTTAGACGTACTAATGAAAGATGGAGTTGACACATACTGGACTAAAGTGGGCGCCACGTGGGGAAACGCAGTGTTGGACACCCTGCGGTGCGATGGACTGGCGATTTGAGATAGATGGCTGGTGTGAGCTGGATGCAGACTGCTCATGACCGGGTTGTTTGGCGCTCTTTGGGGGCCTACGTTCAGCGATATCTTAATTGATATGTCCTAGAGTACTACTTCCAAAAATCTTAGACATAATTAGTGGTTGATCAATAGTACAAACAATAATTTGACTGACCCGATGGCGCAATTGGTAGTGACCATGCCTCTTACGCCAAAGGTCGTGGGTTCGATCCCCACCCTGGACAAACATTCGTGCGATGAACACTTTTGTTTGTTCGGTGTCTGGGTGTAATATATGTATTTAAGTATATATTTGTGTTCCTCTGTTGTCTAATATCTGAAACACAAGTGCTTAAGCTACTTAGTACGGAATCAGGTCAACGTATGAGATGTTGTGAAAATTAATTATTAATTATTATTAATTAATTAATTAATAATGATGATACAATTTGTAATAACAGAAAATATGCGAAATTTCTATCAGCCCTTAAACGCTTACAATGTCTAGTAATCTTTAATTTAAATACAAAATATATTGCCTGACCAATTAAAGTACCTGCGGGTGAAAATCAGTCCAAAATATACTCCTTAGTTGGCATTCCGCGCAGTTACATGGAAAGAGCAGAAACAAACAACCTATTCAAGCATAACAGCCAAGTAGGTTACAAAAAGAGCAAAGTCAAAAGTTTTTCTCGAATGCATCAGCTAACTCCGACAATGTTCGCGCCAGTTACAATGATAAACGTGTTTATTTACTTCACGCTCGTCCGCCGCTTGTCTGGAAATATCGATAACATCTTAACATAGTTTTCCATTTCTCTCCAACTTTTGCGCTGATAGAAATCTCACCTCTGTTGCAATAAGAAATTTTATGACGTCAATAATAATTTTATCTGATAAAGATATCGCCTTTTATCATTCTGTACATTGTATCCACTGAGCTCTCATCGCTCTGATCTAAATCTATCTTAACACTTTCAGCGGAGCACACTGCCATATATTTTTTTGTTATGTGACACAATTGTTTTTCATACAAATATAATTGACATCTATAAACGTTGTTCATGACAAAATAACAATATACAAAACAATTAACTCCTTTGTACAAACTTATTCCCTTACACCGCTTGCTCACTACTGGAGGGAATACCCCCTAGTCTCCACAGCAGGGAGGAAGTGGTGACACCCAAAGCAGCATCATTAGGGATGATGCTGTGAGTGGGGCAAAGGGAATAAGACAAAACAAAAAAAAAAAATCTTGCAGGGCGATTACGCACAATGCGAGCAAAACAGGCTACGCACACATATGCGCGCTTACAGTAATCTCAGCTAGTTTCGGCAATAATGACAGAGACAGATATGTGGGAGAGACACGATACAATATATGTACTGCTATAACTTTCTGGTAATTGTGAGACGTATCATAACGTTGTGTATATGTGTAGGCGAATAAATTTACATGTGTGTGTGCTCCGATGACAATGAGGGTAAAAAAATGTACGTGTCGTGGCGCTAGAGATTTGGGAATTCGATGCGGTATGATCATTTTTTTGTTTTTAAACGTCAAAACTGTTCTATAACACTGTTTTAGCTAACAAAGGTTTATTGAACGTTTATGAATAAAGACCTAAAACACCCCCGTAATTGCACTCTCAATAAGTGCACTTTCATATGATGATTTGAGTTTCTCAACCCATTAAGCGACACCTAAATATTTAATAGACCTATAACCGCAAACACTAAAGTATTAATTAGGCATTTGGTGCAAAATACGCGTGTAGTGCCAATGCTACAAGCGTGGATTGGATCTTCGTACCCATAAAACCACGCTATATCTTTTTAGGAGCTATATCGTTCTGTATTTTCCATTATTTCTTCATATCTATGAATATGGATAAAGTTTGTTTTATCAGGTAGAACTTTTAGCACTCACAGTATTGGTATAGTGTAATCATTTCCAGTGCGTCGGTATGTTAATTAGTCAGTCACACGACAATCTGACACATTCTTAATTCGATTCTCGACTATAATGTCAACCACATTTGATTTAATAGGAATTGAGGTATCGACAGATTGTAGGTTGTCTTTTTTATGCGATAGGTGCCAGACAAGCAAGCAGATCACGTAAGCGTATAAATCGGTAAAGCGATAAGCGATTGCCGCCTCCCATAGACTCCTGTAACATCATCCTTCACTCACTGACACGGCTAAACACGCTGGCGCTATTCATTCCGATTTTTTGTGACATAGACATCAGCCAAACCAGAAGGAGTGGAGACGGCCGGCCTTTAAGGAAGGTATAGGCTCGTTTCTTGAAGGTCTCAATGTCGTACCGGTTTATGGGAATACTGCTGCGGGAAGTTGGTTCCATAATGAGGAGGTGCATGGCAAAAAAAAATCGTGTACTCGTAAAGCGCACGTCGTGAAAGTTGTGAATTTTGTGCAGTAAAGTGTATCTATCCATATGCTTTTACTGTGGCATTGGGCTTGGCTCTCCATTTGCTTTATTTTCTAGATAGTGCCTAGTACTTTTGCTTAACGACGTTATTAGGAAGCTTTCATAACATTATGCGAATGGTCTCGAGTTCCTTCGCCAGTAAAGGCACTTTGGAAAATTAACCTCCCTTCCAGTATTTCGATAGTGATTTTCATTCATGGTATTCTCTCTTTGAAATCGAACAATGGTAACTGAGATACAATTACCATAGCATTGACTAGAGTTTGGATAAGATTTTAGAATTGTTCAGGTTTTGTATTGGGAGTACTTGTGATCTAAAACTATTATTATTTAAGTTTATTATAAGTGACTGGATTTAGGTGTAGCAATTTTTGACAAATCTGAACATGGACACTGCCAACGGCACTTGTAAATGGATGACATTTATCAATAAGTGTTGCTTATACTGAATATAAAATTTCACATACACAAACACTTGCTTTTTAATTTACTGATAAGAAAAAAGTATATTTCTACGTATAGAAAATTTCCGATCCCGCGGGCGTATCCATACTAATGTAATGTTTAAGGTTGTTAACCCCAAATTGCACTACCTATTCCGATCACTGTCTATTATCATAGAACTAAACTGAATTAGTTTAATATTTTAGATTGGTCCATGTTTCCTACTGGAAACACTTTTGATCGACAACTATTATTAATTATGTAAGTTTCCAAAACTTTTTTCGACACTGCTGAAGTTTGCTGGGGGCCACTTGTATAGTAGTTGATATGTGTCTATTAATACATCATGTAGAGTGACGTGCACTAAAAAGTATACACTCTCATTCAAATATGAACCTTATTGTTCCGCCTTAAGGTGTTTCGAGTATAAAAGTATCAGCCTATAACTGTCCCACTGCAGGGCAAATGCCATCATAGAAATCAAGCCATCGCTACTATGATGGGATTAGGCTTAATCACCACGCTTGCCAAATTCGGATTGGTGATCAAAAACCCGAGCTATGTTCGAAAAATTCGAAAACCATTTTTGCTCGACCCAGGAATTGAACCCAGGACCCGGAGATCACGGTCCGGTACTTAAACCACTAGACCAACAGGGCGTCTCTATAATTTCGATTATAAGTCAGCTTTACTTTAGAGAGCAGACTAAAACACTCCAGTACCCAAGCCACCAATACCAACGCATGCACGCACGCACGCACGCACGCACGCACGCACGCACGCACGCACGCACGCACGCACGCACGCACGCACGCACGCACGCACGCACGCATGCACGCACACAAACACACACACACAAGACACGTCAAACTTATGACACCCCGTCGTTTTTTCGTCGGGGGTTAAAAAGTAGTGGGTACAGTTTTTTCAAAGTTAAAGATTGGTAATATTTAGTACAAAATAGTGATGGTAATGATTTACGATATCTTGACGTTAATTATTTTTTACAGGACATTTAGAGATTATTCCTTCGTTGAGCGCCCTAGCCTCCCAGTTCAGGCAAGCGGGGCAGATGTGTGCTACGAGTTAATGTAATATGCGACGTCTAGTCTCGTAAAAATGTCCAGGCAAATAGTCCGGGGAAATGTCAACAGGCCTGTTGCTCGGGGCTAGAACGCGTGTTTGAGTTCGGGACAACAGATTTTTCCGAATATTCCGAGTGGATGAAATGTGTAATGTTTGATGAAAATGCGTCGTACATACCTTGGTACAAATATCCATATATCTAGTTACCACAATCTGCCAAATTGAACCAAACATGTTTGACATTACAGTAAGATTCGATAGAGTCAGATTTGTATACATTGATGTATGGCTGTCCGTATCTTGACAAGTCACTCTAAATTGTAAGCCAATGGCGTGACCTTGCCTCAAGTTCAGATTCAAGAAAAACGAACATTAATGGAATGAGGGTTAGTATATTTTTTATGTGACAGGTGGCAGACGAGCAGACGGATCGCCTGATGGTAAGCGATTGCCGCCGCCCATAGACACCCGCGACACCAGGGGATTCACAAGTGCGCTGCCAATCTATAAACCCCCCTTCTCCCAGTTTAGACCTCCGATACCCTCACTCACGCAACGAAACACAGCACAGTGCTACTTCACGGTTCTCTGTGAGGCCGTGGTATCACTCCGGTCGAGCCAGCTTATTCATGCCGAAGCGTGGCTTTCCCACGGATATCCACACAGTCAATGAACATACTATCAAGTATGTTAATTGATTGTGTGGATATTGTACTATCCAATTACCATTTTGTTCATGTTGGTAGCTCAGGAGCTTAATTTTAAGCTTAAAGATTTATTCATCTTTTACCCGATCTTTTTTGTAAATCAATTGAGACACAAAAGAGGCAAAACATTCAATGTAAACCAATTGAGACGTAAAAGAGACAATTTTTTTTTAGATATGCGTTTTAGGCATACTATTAATGCTTGGTACTTTTATAAAACTACGGAACTCCATCAAAACTTTAATCGTGGGAGAGCCACGCTTCGGCATGAATGGGCCAGCTCGGCCGGAGTGATACGGCCTCGGCCTCACAGAAAACTGGCGTGAACAGGTTTCGTTGCGTGAGTGGGCGTGCACCGGGAGCGTAACTCCACTGGAGTCACGGGTGTTCATGGGCGGTGGCAATCGTTTACCATCAGATGATCCATCTGCTCGTCTGCCACCTATCACAAAAAAAAAAACGATTCTTAATGCCTCATTTACAATTTCTCTTCTGCTTTAAAAGACTTCCAATCGAGAATCGTTATTACAAAGAACTAAAGCCCTCAATCTGTCTAAAGGAAACTTCGTTATGCACCTCTGATTCTTCGAATCTCAATACACTTTATTCTACGGTGTAATTTCCACAGAGGCGTAGTGCCAGTCCTACTAGGCACCTCGTTGGCGATAAAGGTGAAATTCCCAGTCCTAATGACAGAATTCAAGCTCAGCCTCGCCATTAGTGAAATGGCTCAACGTCAGATTCCTTTATCGTTAAGAATTCCGCAGAAAAACTCCATGGGTCCGTGGGAAGTGGGCCAAAGCGCCGAAATGTGTTGACGTTCGGATTCCGTATGGGGGAGTTTGGGGTGCGTAAACGATCCGAAACGGGTTCTCAGATAATTTTGCCATTCTTAGATTCTGAAAACATTGTTCTCGTATGGATTTTTTTTGCTGAGGCACAGGTTGCTCTGGAATAAGAGATAAGAGCCTAATATTTATTGAAATTTGAGTCATCCTCTTGTCTTGGCTCTAAAATACCTTTTTACGCTGCAGGCAGGTTAAATGTCTGTTGATTTGTGGATAGTAATATTTTTTTACACAGTTCGAGCTGCTTAGCCAGTGCACAGTTACCCGGCTTGTCATGCGATCTACTCCCTAGTTTGCTCGTGCGAGTTACTCACAAGTGACGTCCAAATAGTACAAGTTACTGCAGTGTAACTCGAAAGGCTGACTCCCACTGTATTGTCATCTTGTAGAGTCCGCGCCACCAAAGAAGTCCCTTGAAAAACGCGCTTCAGTCGCCATGAATATTTAAATTTGAACGTCATGTCCATAGACATAAGGAATCTAATATTATAGTGCCGTGTTTTGCCGGGGGGCTTCTTTCGTGGCGCATAATTCTAGTTACTAGTTTTGTAAAATATATCCTCCAACCGATTACGGCTACGGGGGCCAATCTCAACAATCAGCTACGTACGCAGGATATATTTTAGTGATCAAGTGTGTGCACAAACACAAGTGCACTATCTATTCTCTTACTCTCATATTCCGATAGGACACCAGCGTGACATGACCGGAGAGGGATTGGGACCAACGGCTTAACGTGCTTTGCGAGGCAAAAGGGTACA
Organism: Marasmia exigua; assembly: GCA_019059595.1. Classification (NCBI taxonomy): domain Eukaryota; kingdom Metazoa; phylum Arthropoda; class Insecta; order Lepidoptera; family Crambidae; genus Marasmia; species Marasmia exigua. Next base: position 16,344,218 of record CM032477.1, on the reverse strand, counting down.
AGACCGCCAACTTCCAGACTCTGTGTTGACACTAAGAATTTCTTACCGAAAACCATAGAGTAACTACTCTAACCGAAAACTTGGGTACAAATTTTTAGCCCAATAAACAATTCGTACAATTTTTGGTACAGTCTGTACAATATAAAACCAGTAGCATGTCTAACTGAGACAGGACAGTCAGGTCCGGATGGCGATGAGGCAGCACCGGGGTTGGAGCGGTGCCAGCGATGTGTCCCGCTGCATGAACCAGGATATCTCGGGCTTATCCGGACAACTGGCTGGGATCAAATATTCTGTGGGGGTTAAATGGGATAGATATTATTTTTTAAGCATTTTCTTACTCTGTTTATTGATTCATTTTTTTTACTTTCGCTGTTTTTTTAATGATAATTAATTTGCCTTTAAGTCAATGCCAACGTTTATTTTTAACGATAACATAAAATAAGACCACGGTTTCTATTCTCTAGAATTTTTAATGTGATACACTTATCACAACCCAATCGGAACCAAATTTGATCTGACCCAAATTAAAGAACTTGTCCTTTAGTAGCACTCTACTGAAGGACAAGTTCTTTAATTTGGGTCAGAACAAATTTGGGTCCGTTTTTTGTCCCTAAGCCATAGTCGAATGAACCTTTAATTAGATGTTGCAGGTGTTGTACATGCGGCGGCAATTTTATACCGTGATCCGTCTGCTATTTGCCACATATAACATAAAAAACATGGGTACAGGTACTCTTCAGACTTATCACACATTAGCAGCCAGCAGGACGTCGAGTAGCAGGCCCAAAAAGAGAAGGCGTGATGATTTTGACCACTTCTCCGGCAATTGATAAACCATCGCTACAAAGAGAGTCCAATGGCGGCTTTTAGGGGAGGCATTTGCCCAGTAGTGGGACGACGTAGGTTAATAATAAAAAAAAAACAGGTAATCTGGTTATAATATTCTTCTACCTACCGGCTTTTACAGATAGCCTGCTGTAAAACAAAGGACGTCTTAACGAACATCCATCCATTGAAGATCTTGAACGCTCACTAGGAGTGCGATTTCGTAGTAGTGACTTTCGCACTGTGACAGCTCTTATGACTAAAGCGCAGCTAAAAGCACACATCTATGAGTTCTGTTTCTACTCGTCACCATCGCTTCGAGCCGCTCAGCTTACCACTCGACCGCTGCTTTTTTCGTGCAACCTTACACTGCATTACGTTCCATACGTTATTTCCGGGTGGATATTCTATTTTGCTATAGAGCAGCAGATTTTTATAACGCTTATTTTTTTATACCACGTCGATGGCAAACCAGCGCGATCAGTCAGCCACTCACTCGCAGCCCAAAAAAAAGGCGAACCTTTTTTGTGATTGCAACAGTGACGTGCCAGCAGCAAGTGCGCTGCTAACCATTAAACCTTCGGTAACCGGTTATCACTCACGCAGCGAGACACGAACACGGTGTTGTCTCGCCGGTTTGCCGAACCGTGGCTCTCCCATTGGTTCGCCTAAGAGGCCGTGGCCTATGCTTACGATTTTTTGTAAGTGCTCGCTTCGTTCGTTCGCCGTTAGTGGACGACGGTACTGTGGTAGTAATATGCGGTAAAATTCCACTCAGTCTTGTTTCACCACACATTTGGCCACGTTCCATCGCATAATCCCGTTGGGTGGACAATGCAGACTGACTCAGTGTCAACTCTTTACGTCCTTCCGTGTCTGTATATGCTCCAGCTAACTGGATAGCGTTCCAAGTCGCCCCGCTTTGAAACTCGGTTATATGGCCACGAGTTACGTCATGTTCGAACCAACTTGAAACTAAGTTAGATGGAAAGTTAGATTATTTGAGATAAAAAATAGTTTTCTTTATTTTACTCGCAGCCAGCACTCTAAAAATTTAAATAATAAAAAAAAAAGTTATATTATTACGAATATGGATTTTAACATAGAAAGAGTTTATTTTAAACCAAAATCACATTTTAATTGAAATGAAACTCTATATTGATCGAAAATTCTTGAATATATATATATCGATTTTTTCAAGAATTTTCGATCAATATAGAGATTCATTTCAATTAAAATGTGATTTTGGTTTAAAATAAACTCTTTCTATGTTAAAATCCATTATCGTAATAATATAACTTTTTTTTATTCTCTGCTATTAAGAAATTTCTTTTTTTACTTTTAATCCCTAATGTGCGAGTTTTTCATTCAACATTATTTGTATTACCTAATAGTGGAAACTAATTTGGCTAGTGAGCTACTTATATTTAATGAGTCTGAATGTCATCATCATTTCAGCCAATGGACGTCCACTGCTGGACATAGGCCTCCCCCAATGTTCTCCACACAGATCGGTCCTGTGCCTCCCGCATCCAATGGATTCCCGCGATCTTCACCAGATCGTCGGTCCATCTTGTAGGAGGCCTGCCACGGCTGCGAGTTCCTGTACGTGGCCTCCACTCGAGGACCTTTCCGCCCCAACGGCCGTCTGTTCTCCTCGCTATGTGCCCTGCCCATTGCCACTTAAGGCATGCAATCCTTTGGGCTACGTCTGTGACCTTAGTTCTCCTGCGGATCTCATCATTTCTGATACGATCACGCAGGGAGACCCCGAGCATAGCCCTCTCCATTGCTCTCTGGGTGACTTTGAGCCTCCTTAATCGGCACATTGTAAGCGGCCACGTTTCGGTTCCGTATGTCATCACTGGCAACACACACGCATTAAAGACTTTCGTCTTGAGACACTGCGGTAGATCTGCCGAAAATATGCTGCGTAGCTTCCCAGACCTATTAAAGCTGTTTGCTTCCTCAATAAAGAAAATAAAAATTTAAAAAACACTATACAAAAACTTCATTTATCTAACTTAAATATGTTTTCTTTTAAATGACATTATATTATTTATAAATAAAGAAAGAAAAATTCAGTGTATCTCAAAGAAATAACATTAAATATTTAGACAGTACACAGTTAAAACCGAAATAGCCTATTATACTCAGCATGTGTCGGGGTGTCGAAACACTTCATGACGCTGGTGTATAATATGTTACATATAATAAATAAATAAAATAAATAAATATTTCACAACATCACATACATTGGATCTGACTCCGAGATAGGTAGCTCAAGCATCTGTGTTACGGATATCAGAATCAACATGGGAGATTACAAATATATACGTATAATACTTTTCTTTTGTAAATACATACTTATAATACAAAGGGAAAACCTAAACCAATACAAACAGACATGTTCATGCACACAAATGTTTGTACTGTGCGGGGATTGTACCCGCAACCCTTGTACCAAAGGTAGCGTTTACTACCATCTGTTCCAAACGGGTTAGTTCCTTACTAATACAATTCCATATAGAAATATTAATTTACCTAAGATATTATATTTTTCAAAACCGCTAAAACACGTCTCAATAATCTTATAAACATGTTGTCCTACTTGACAATAGGTTACGTATTTATAAAATCAATCAAAAAACCTTAATTAGTTGACGTTCAACAAATTCCTGAACCAATCAGAAAGACCAATGATTCATCAAGATATTAAAACCTGACGGCTTTTCCAGCCGGAACAAACACAATGGCGCTTCAAGTTTTTAATTAAATTGAAATATTCCTTCTTGGTCTACTTACCAACATTTATATAAGGGCAGAATTCCGCGTAACAAAGGGCCCTTAGTCCGATTAAATTTCCGGCGGGTCCACTTCTGTCCTAGTATGTCCTTTATTACCGGGTACAAAAGGGCCCCCGCTGTAAGGACTAGGGGTGTGACATTGGAGGCAATTTTACGATTTACAGTCGAGTCATTTAACTTCCTCAAAATTCAAAGTTATTCCTAATTCAACACTCGTGTCATCCTCGATCACCCAGGGGGTCACAAAATAATATAGGTACAAGATGTATCGGTTAACATTTGTATTGGTCTAGGGTGTTTTCTATGTATTATAAGTGTGTATTTACAAAAGAAAATAATTATATGTATATATTTGTAATCCCACTGTTGATTCTGATATCCGTAACACAGGTGCTTGAGCTACCTATCTCGGAGTCAGATCAATGTATGTGACGTTGTGAAATATTTATTTATTATTTATTTGAGCATTATAAAATTTACCGCAAAATCCTGATTTTGGACTTTTTAATAAGCAAAATATAATTTTGTTTTATCAAGTTTATCTTCCTGACTTTTTATTTTTCCGTGAATTTCATTTTAGATGGTTAAATAGGTAAATATAAAACCGTTAAAAATCGTTTTAACTCGTTAAAAATTTACATTTAGCATCCCTTTAACCACAACGTATTCTACCAACAAATCCACTCGACTCCTCATACAAATGCACAAGTCACGTGTCCGACTTGGTATAAAAAGCTATTTTTTTATGAAAATTTCCAAAAGTTAGAGAACAATTTTTTTAGATTGGTTAGTAGAGCACGTGGCTAAAAGGATGTCAATTTTGCAAATCGGCTGATAATTGGCGGCAAAATTGGTGAACATACCTACATAAAAAAACACACACATACAGCCAAACATAGAACCTCCTCCTTTTTGAAATCGGTTAAAAAAGAGATAGGCTCTAAATGTTTCATTAAATGAATAAATTTAATTTTTTAAATTTTCAGCAATTAGTACTAGCAGTTGTAATCTCTGTATTTACTCGAGTCATCACTACGTAGCACTAAAAAAAATAGAATACCCCTCTATCAAATCTTCTTTGGTTTGCTTCGCCACTTCGCTGCTATTTTGAGAGTAATCGTTTCGACTCGGTGACGTGATTGTTAAAAACAGTTAAAAATGCAGATGTAATAACATCAATCTGTTTATGAACAATAATTAAGTGGGTACTATCATCATCATCATCAGCGCATTTAAGTCCCCACTGCTGGGGCACGGGCCTCCCTCAATCACGTGAGGGGTAATTGCCATACTCACCACGCTTGGCAGACGGGTTGGCGAGGGTTTTGATATAAATGCAGAGTTTTCCTTCTCTGGGTGCTGATGATCATGCCAGCAGCTTTACCTTAGTCGCCTTTTACGACACCTCGGTAAGAGTGAGGGTGGCCTATTCTACTCTGCCGGGGACCACACGGCCTAGTGTACTATACTTACTAAGTTATTTTAGGTACACGTGTAAACATCCAACTAAGGCGATAAAATATATGTAAGTGCAAAAAAATAGGCCTTATTTTTATAGTAATAATGAAAACGGAGAAAATTTTATATGTAGAGGGCGTCTAAGTTAAAATGACGCGCCCTACTTCCCCATTTACGCACATAAGAAATTTTCAAATATGAAACATGCAATAATTTGGTCGCTCACTCAATGATAAGTTGCTCAGTGTTTCAGTTGCCGGTTAGACTCAGATCAGCATGTCTAAAATATCTTCAGAGCAAGGTAATTAAGTAGTAGGATACGTCATTTGAACATAAACAATTTCTAGGTTTAAAAATTAAGGTCAAATTGTCATACCATTTGAGTATAACGTCATCATCATCATCATCAGCCCATTTAAGTCCCCACTGCTGGAGCACGGGCCTCCCTCAATCACATGAGGGGTAATTGCCATACTCACCACGCTTGCCAGACGGGTTGGCAAGGGTTTTGATATAAATGCAGAGTTTTCCTTCTCTGGGTGCTGATGATCATGCCAGCAGCTTTACCTTAGTCGCCTTTTACGACACCTCGGTAAGAGTGAGGGATGCCTATTCTACTCTGCCGGGGACCACACGGCGTTCTGCCGGGGACCACACGGTGTATCACGTAAGACAACTTTAATAAACCGAGTATCAGTCGAGTGCTGTTAACTTATAAAAATCTACCCTAAAAGCAATCAATCAATAAGATCGAAAAGTAGAATAAAACTACGTCCTTAACAAAAATAATAACTAACATCAAAAAATTTCGATTCCACAACTAATAAAATACTCGTAATGCCTTCTTAATTTTTTAACCACTGACCCAAAAACGACGGGGTGTTATAAGTTTGACGTGTCTGTGTGTGTGTGTGTGTCTGTGTCTATGGCAGCTCCTGAACAAATGAACCGATTTTGATTTTGTTTTTTTTTTGTTTGAAAGATGAATAAGGGGGAGTGTTGTTAGCTATGTTGGTTAAAAATCGATCCAAGATGGCCGCAGTCACAAAGATATGGATTGTATGTCTTAACACAACTCCCACAATATGGGTATCATATAAAGGGGCTTGAGTAGCAGAATATATTTATTGTGACAAATCTCAAATCTAAGATGGTCGCCGTCAGAATTTGAAGAATAACCTATTTGTTTTTGTCACCTACACTTAACAAAATACAATTCCGTGCGTCCTGTGAAAAGTGGTACAAGTCGACTTACTTGTAACGAATTTGATTTTCTTCTTACTACTTCTTCTTGCTACTTCGTCACAAAAAATCGTCTGTTATTCTGTCTGATCAGACGGAAAAACGGAGGATTTTTTTGCTTGTCTGATCAGACAGAAAAATAGAGGTTTTTTTTGTGATGAAGTAGCAAGAAGAAAATAAAATTCGATATAAGTAGACTTGTACCACTTTTCACAGGACGCACAGAATAATTACCCATCAAATATGAAAGTGCGTCATGTAATTGTAACCGGGCTACAGGGTGCTTCATTCCGACCTAATAAAGTGTTTAGTGGCAGTTTGCACGGCGTTAGAGGCCAAATAACATTGTCGTATGTAAGGTTCCCATTCAGCCGCGGATATAGCCCAACTCGGGTAATAAAAGGAACGAGAAAGATAACTGCTTGGGTCCGTCACGGTACTACGGTAATGAGTCGAGTTTATTGGCTTTGGCTCCAAACCCGTCTAGCTTGGGATTTGGAATATTAAGGTTTGGAACGTAATTTGTATGGTAATAGTAGTGAGCACAATCGTATACACAACCATTCATTAATTTCGCATAAATAGGAATGGGACTTAGTTCTAGGACCTTGTAACCAATATTTTATTGGTTTTGTAAAAAAAAACGTAAGTTTGTAGTAAAATAATGCAAAAAACGTATTAAAACGGCAATCTTTTTTTATAATATTAAAACAACATTTTTTCACAATCCAGAAAAGATTAATGTGGAATTCCTCTGTCATAATGAATGACAAGCGATCTCAGCGTGTCCACCGAGGTGACAGTCAGCGAAATTATAGGCCAGGCATGTCTAGGGTTGCCTGGCCTTTAAATAAAATGTCACAGAATAAATTCTGCAATGTTCTTCCGAATGCAACGAGCACGCGTCTTCCTTCAATCCAAGTAATATCAGCCCTTTCCTTAAATATTTGATTAGAAAATAAATAAAAACGCTAGGAAATTCACACTAACGATTATTTCAGTCTCAAATTAAGCACTTCCTTGAAAAATGTAGCTTTATTTGAATTTATTAAATTAAATAAAATTTAGTATTTTCTTATAGATATTATAATATTAATTTAACTTCAGGGTAATGAAGTGTTTACGTGACAAAGAAGATAGCTGCTGGAGAGTTGCCTACGTTGCTACGGTTATGTCCTGCGAAAACCAGAAAGCTACGGGGGAAACTACTGTCTGGCCATGCCACCACCGCCGGGTCTCGGCAGAAGTGGTAGACCTAAAAAGGTGTGGCTTGACATCATAAAGGATGACATGCGTGCTAATAAACTGCGAACACTAGGTATGCACAAGACTATGCGAAGTGGTGTAGTTGGGATCTTAAAGCGGACCCCGCTAAACGCTAAAAGATGATTGTAATGATGCACTTACGCTGGCGTCGTGGTTTATAACCATATACTGTATCATTTCACACCATGTACATGCACAATTATAGTCCATTCAGTATTTGAAGGTGAATAGGACAGTTAAAACGTTTCGTATCATGCATTCAACTTTCTAAAAATAAAAAATTAAACTAAAAATTTAAGTATAATGTAATTAACAAAACTTATAACTAGGTACATAATTGTTTTCAAATATTATTTCTTAAATTAATATATGTATGCCTCTAAGATCTATGCATTTGAATACTAGTGACATCTATATTATACTTAGGGTTTAAAATAGGTCTACATTCCAAGCATTCTGAACAACATTTGTTCAATGACTTTTCGAAAATCATCGAAAAATTTTTTGACTCCCGATACAAAATGACCAAGTCAAGTGACCGACTTTGTATGAAAAGTTGAATTTTTTTCATGCGAAATTCCAAAAGTGATAGAACAAATTTTGTTCATAATGGTTAGTAAAACACGCGGTTGAATGTTCACAGATACACCCTGTATAAGCAATATCACGATATAAGCGGTTTCGACGAGTGCTGAGATAACGTAAATTATATTTGTCGGTAAAGTTCTTCAAAGTCAAACTGTTATTCTAGTTTCACTTTTTAGAAGTTAACCGTCTCTTTTTTTATGTGATAGGTGGCAAACGAGCAGACAGATCAACTGAGGGTAAGCGATTGCCGCCGCCCATGGACACCCGCAACACCAGTGGAGTCACAAGTGCGCTGCCAACTTTCGAACTCCCCTTTTCCCTTGGGCCTCCGGTACCCTCTCTCTAGTTAATTTCTCATAAAGTTGTCCTATTTACGTCTCGTCCGAATTCGCTCCGATCCATGTACGTGTCCTTCATTATGCGTAAAACCACAAATCAATCTGTCAATCGACTTTAGTGTTTATAGCGCATATAATTGTAATACATTTCTAGCTTGAAAATTACTATGCAATAAGGCATAAAGTCCAATGGTCCATGAGACGTTAAGCGTCAACGCGCCCAAACTAACGCAATAAAACGAAGGTGAGTGAATTTCGATGAAATTGGAACTGTACGTGATATCGTTTCGGGTAGAGATGTGAAAAATATATTTTATTATATTGAAAAATATATCGATTATTGTAAATGATCCTTTATTCTCCAACCGAATTCGAAAACGTATAAAAATTTATACGTTGCTTTTTTACGTCTTTTGATTTGGTATTATCTGAAGATATAGCCAAACAAATCAGTAGGTACGCTGCTGGAATAGTGGGCTGGCTACGTTTTTCATAGAAATGTTAGAGCAGATGTGTTGAGTAGAAACTGCGGTTAGGCGAGCGTAGTGTAGGACATCCTACTGCTACAGACAGTATACGTACAGCAGGGTACGGGGAATCATAGTAATTGATTGATGAATCGATAGATATATAGAAGACTGAAATATAATAAATTGGGTTATCAAAACAGAAAGGTTCTTAAAAACGAGCCTAAGCATTTTTATAAAGTGTTTAAATTGGTATTTAACTTGGTAGTTATAAGCAGTCTCATACATTAATAAAATATCTCAACTCAAGTTTTAAATCTAAAAAGTAAGAAATCAAAGGGAAACATTTTATTTTTTTGACAGTATGATTAAAAACTTGTCCTCACGCCAACGCTTTAAAAATAACTATTTCATAATGTGAAATATCGAAACTTGAATGATCATTATTTTATGTTTCTGTATTGTTAAATGCGCGCCTCTGAGATCTTAATTTGAAGATGTGGTAATAACAACATCAGTGTAAATAAAACAGTGAACGAATATTTTGTTCACTGAGATAAATAAAATATATTTTCATTCTCATTCATGGAATGTCACATCTCTATCTGTAGAGGCCTGGAGATTGTAAAGTTTCCAACTTTGTCTGGATCTCGCTCCAGTCGAATTTGAATTTTGCTCCACTGGAATGAAGCTGTAAAATGCAATTTGCATTTGGCACTTTTCCGATATGACGTCATTTTGTTATTAGCCGCGCTGGCCAGCATTAACAAATGCTTCGAATATGGTGTGATATTGGATAATTTCATTTAGTCGAAATCCGCCTTATTGAAATGCCATATTCTTTTGAAAAGAAATATTTAAAAATTGTCAGTTATTGGTCCGGTTTTCGGCCACTTCTGATACCGAAAAATATACCTAGTATAGTAATATAGCATAAAAAGTCTGTTTTTTCCACACACTAAATTCGGAAATCATACTTTTCCTTGGCATGTCAATGCATAAGAACTTGCGCCTTTTAAATAATAGGTTATAGGTTCAAATCCGAGCATGCAACTTTGTGTGTATATCTACTTCTCTCTCGGCTGTGGAAAACATCGTGAGAAATTCTGCACGTTTCGGATATTTTCCCAAAATTACGGACACACAATTGTTAGGATGATGATTCTCAACATGTAACAATGATGCAGTTGATCTGTTATATAAAATATAATATAGATATATTATATTTGAATCAGATCAGTCGATGTCATGAGGTCTGAATCTTCAGACTTCATGATATACATCGACTTGATTCCAAATATAGTAGCAATGATTCCTAAAATAAAACCCAACCTTATGAAGAAGAAGAATACCGATATCGACTGTGCGACCGGTCGGGGCCGGCGTGCCACAGGGGTCGTGTCTTTCACCTATCTGCTACGGCAGATACACGGACGACATCCCGGTGGCAGGCGGGGCCACGCTGGCGCTCTACGCTGACGACGCCGCCTTTATCACCTCGTCTCTCACGACGGAGCACGCTGCAGTTAAGATGCAGCGCGCTCTCGACGCCCTCCCCAAGTGGATATGCGAAGAGAGCATACCTGGGTCGACCAACTGGCAAGCGCTCGATGGGATGCTGAAGGAATCGCTGGATAGAGCAGGTCGAAAAAGATCTAGCCCACCTACAACGGCCAAACTGGCGACATGTGGCCGAAAAGACCGGAATGGCAAAGTCTCGCGTCGGAGGCCAAGATCCACTTCGGTTCACCGAGCATAATAAAACTAAGTACCTTTTGAAGAAAGTTGTTTCTATCTTTGTCTCTGTCTCTTATTCTCTCAAACATCAACATAGACGTCTTTGCATGCCAAGTACCTTAACCGACATTCCATTAATCCGACTTAACATTAATACCTTATAATTCAACGTCATTATGGAAGACACCGGAGTGTCTCATTAGTGGGATTCAATCTTTCGTAAAAGCTACTCATTATGTAGTTGTTAATTGGCACAGATTTTGCTTAGACTTGAGTACGAGCAGCGTGGGAAGCCCTGAAATGGCTTTGTCTTCGGAAAATCTGTTGCTTTGATGAATTCATTCTTTTAAAATAGGTTTTACTTATTCAATAAATCTATTTATCCCTGAAATCGAAATACCACTCACTAATCAATCATGATAAAGAAAAAGACTTTTTTATTTGTGAAAAACAGGAGTAAATTAGGTACAGTAGTTGGCAAAGAATTTAACTTAGTTGACTGACCGGATGGCCCAATTGGTAGTGACCCTGCCACTTGCGCCAAAGGTCGTGGGTTCGATCCCCACCCTGGACAAACCTTCGTGCGATGAACACTTGTGTTTGTTCGGTGTCTGGGTGTAATATATGTATTTAAGTATATATTTGTGTTCCTCTGTTGTCTGATATCTGTAACACAAGTGCTTAAGCTACTTAGTACGGAATCAGGTCAACGTATGAGATGTTGTGAGAATTATTATTATTATATGTTTCGCCATTGAGTCATACAAATATAAAGGTCATTTTGTTATTTAATCAATCATGAAATCTCAAAAATACAATTTGGCAGGTAAGTAGTTTCCTTTTATATATAAGGTGTAAGAATCCTCTAAGAACAGACGATTGGACTCCAAATTTCCAACCCTAAAGGGGTTAAACGGGGGCTTATCTCCACGTGTGTACTTTTTGTTTACTTAGATCTAAATAGGCACAACTCAAAAATAACGTGGTACACTTTTGCAATTTTATACAAATACCTCTATTATTTTTAATAAGCATAGCCAATGGCACTGAACCATTTTTTAAGGAACATGGGTCAAAACCATTAAGAAAAATGTACGTACGTGTATGATAACGTGTTTATTTATTATCTAGATAAATGTATTTGTACTATAAATTTACTTAATCAATGTTCAAAATCAAAAGGATTGCACCACCCTCCCCTCTTCTATCTAATGTCCTTTACCTGAAGGTTCTCTGGTAGAGATCGCTCCAAGCGATAAGACCGCCTAAATTGTATATTGTATCTCTGTATACCTAGCTTTTAAGTTATGTATGTTATGCAATAAAGAGTATCTATATATCTATCTATGTAATAATAAATAATAGATTGTTTATTCTGTACAAATAAAGGCAGATAACGTAAGATAACTTAAAAAGTGCTTAGAGACTCATAATCGATGTAGTCTGGGAGATATTATAAATGATTATATGTGATAATGATACTGTCGAAAACAATTTAAGTGCATTACTTAAGAATAAATTGCAAAAGATTGCTATAGCCAAAATAAACATTTTTTGGATGTAGCTTAAAAGACGAAAGAAGAAGTTCAATTCAATATCTAAATACTACAGTGTGAGTCTGCATAAAGTGCACATTATCAAAATCAGCGACCCCATTTTATCGACGGAAAAAAAAATATTTTTGTAAATCTGTATTTTTTTATAATTTCTGCATTTGTTTTACAATTTTTCCTAAAATCATGCTATTGACCCTACTTTTTTTTCATGCTAGCTTATTCTACAAACGTTATAAAAAATTCACATTTATTACTCAAAAACAATAGTTTCTATGACCGTTTGTAAAAGATCATAAAATATACAAATATTTTTTTTCCTTCGTTTAAATGGGGATTAGTTTCCCTAATAAGTAGTATTAAGATATTGAATTGAGCTTCTTTTATCTTTTAAGCTAAATCCAAATTTCTTTGGTTAACGCAATCTTTTGCAATTTATTCTTAAGTAACTGCGCTTAAAATTTGTTCGACTGTGTTCGGGTGGGACTCGAACCCACGATCTTTTGCTAACCGGGCAACGAAGTAAATATTTGTTACAATATTTCCACTCGATATTTGTAGGTAATTACAAATATTGAAGAAACTATCGTCGGCACACGGCGAAGCAAAAAGCACTTACAAAATTCGTCGATATACCAAGGTCTCCCGTCGGTAAAGCAGTTGCCCAGTTAGCAAAAGATCGTGGGTTCGAGTCCCACCCGAAGACTGTCGAAAAAATTTTTGGTGCATTATTTACCGACAAAATTTTATTATAATCGTCTGTAATCCATTCGTAAATGTTAATCTAATAGTTATGGCTTACCGAATTAACTGCAGCCATCACAGCGTGGGCGACGCCACTTCGCCAACCTGGTCACCACCCCATCTGAAACAAATGACGTCATCGGTCAGACTATTGGTTTACGATAAAGTTTAAATGGGCCGTGTGGTCCCCGGCAGAGTAGAATAGGCCACCCTCACTCTTACCGAGGTGTCGTAAAAGGCGACTAAGGTAAAGCTGCTGGCATAATCATCAGCACCCAGAGAAGGAAAACTCTGTTCAAAGCCCTCGCCAACCCGTCTGCCAAGCGTGGTGAGTATGGCAATTACCCCTCATGTGAATGAGGGAGGCCCGTGCCCCAGCAGTGGGGACTTAAATGCGCTGATGATGATGATGATGAAAGTTTAAATTACTGGCTCAAAAGTGTAGTTAACTCAATCGATCTCTGAATGATCTTCGAATACTTTGATTTGTCTTACTGAATAACTATTCAAATATAAAAATCTTGAAGTAAAATTTTAGCCGTTAAAATGAAAATCATTTTAAACTTTCGGATTTTTATAAAATATTGTTACTTACAGGGAGTTTAATATTATTGTGAATACCTACTATTTTAACTAATTTAATCTATGTGCACCCTGGATTAAATCTATGGGCGTATTTGTACCAGTAGCTCACATTGTGAAGAAAACTGCACGTTTTGTATACATTCTGGAACGTGTAACAATAATTCAGTTCGGGTTGGTTTATGGATTACGAAGGTCAGACAACAGTCGCTTCATTGTAATTAGCAGATACCCCATATCTTGGATCATGGTCTAAGCGTACCCCCCGGGATCAAAGCGACAGTTTTGGATGGAACCACTAATTACACGCTGAGATGTGGGAGGAACTTAATTTTGAAAACTAGGTTACGCAACAGATACTGAATTTAAGGATCTAAAGTAGAATGACCCAAAACCCGGACATTAGTCACACAATCAAACTTAATTATATTGCTTTGACCCCATAAATTGGTGCAAATCTTAGAACAAAGGCACGCCGGCTTCATCCTAATTATTGCTAGGGTTGCCCCTGAGTGAGCTCTGTTAGGTCATTAACGGCCGATCGTAAAGTAAATGAGTCCGCGCGACATCATAAATACCGGCATTGTTGACGTGTCGTTCTAAGTCTAATCGAGAATGTGCTGTCTCTGTCTCGCGCTGAGTCAGAGCGTCAGCCACGGCCGTGCGTCCTACTTAGGGTTGCCAGTGGATATCTAGTATTTTTAGTCCTATTATGTGCACAAAGGCATAACATATTACAGCATAATTGTTGGTTTTTCCGTTCAGCGAGCTTTGTTAAGCTTTGTTGTAAATACTCATTTCATCATTTCAGCCAATAGACGTCCACTGCTGGACATAGGCCTCCCCCAATGTTCTCCACACAGATCGGTCCTGTGCCGCCCGCATCCAATGGATTCCCGCGATCTTCACCAGATCGTCGGTCTACCTTGTGGGGGGCCTGCCTCGGCTGCGACTTCCTGTACGTGGCCTCCACTCGAGGACCTTTCCGCCCCAACAGCCGTCTGTTCTCCTCGCTATGTGCCCTGCCCATTGCCACTTGAGGCATGCAATCCTTTGGGCTATGTCTGTAACCTTAGTTCTCCTGCGGATCTCATCATTTCTGATACGATCACGCAGGGAGACTCCGAGCATAGCTCTCTCCATTGCTCTCTGAGTGACTTTGAGCCTCCTTAATCGGCACATTGTAAGCGGCCACGTTTCGGTTCCGTATGTCATTACTGGCAACACACACGCATTGAAGACTTTCGTCTTGAGACACTGCGGTAGGTGGGCCGAAAATATGTAGTAAATACTTATTTACGCAACATTAATTTGTTTATCTGAGATTCAGTGAGAATGCTCTATCCTTCTCGCGTACTAAATCACAGAAAGAGGGCTGGCAAGAAGTGGAAAACTAATGATTTTATTTCTATAAAATGTAATATAAGAACATTTTTATTTTAAACTTTTACCATTATCTTCTTTAGCTTTGTTAGAAACAATGAATAACCAATTTCATGAATTTAAAATAAAAGCGAATGACATTTAAAAATTAAACGTAACTGATGTTGTAAAATAAAAACAAAAGGCAGCGTTTCTTATATCCGTGAAGGTTATACTTCTCGGAATTCATGCCGAAAATATATGGAGATTTCATTATTGAATTGTGTCAGCAATGATGCTAATTCTAAAAAATAAATCAATTAGACTAAAAGCTTTCTGTAACACACATTAAAACAAAACTCAATGCCGTTTTCTAAAACCGCTGATTTAATCATTGGCCTATTTCGGGAACTCTTTAAATAACATCGACAGCCCTATTCGTAGAACACGATGGATATTAGGAGCTGTGCCAGACGAAACCGTGCCTAAAAACAATAGTATAAGTCACATATTTAGTAATCTGAGATTGCAATAGGACACGTCTCGAGTCGACTCGCGACAAATAGAATAGTCGCGCTCTGTCAGTGGGGCAAGCGTCCAAGTCCATTAATAAAATTGAATCAGGCGGACATTCCGAAGTACAATGCGCGCACGTGTGTGGATATATAAAACTCGGCAAGTCGGGGAATGCAAAAAGCGGCGAGTTTGGACATCGTTAGTTGGTTTTTGTTCAGCTCATCTCAAAGTTTATCGACAGTATGACTTAGAGACCTTCAAGAGAAGAGCGTACACCTCTGATCTCGCAAATGTTTTTAAGTGTCGGAAATTACTTTCAATCACGGGACCCTCTTACAGGTTGGTCACCTATAGCTTAAAAAAGTAGTTTGGCGTATTTTTTTTATGATATAGTTGGCAGACGAGCCGACGAATCACCTGATGGTAAGCGATTACCGCCGCCCATGGACACCTGCAACACCAGTGGTGTCACAAATGAGCTGCTTACCTTTTAACCCCCCTTCCCCTGAATTGATCATCCGGTACCCTCACTCACGCAGCGAAACACAGCGCATGCACTGCCTCACGCCGGCTTTCTGTGTGTATAGAAGATATAAGCTGACGTCATATAGCTGTTTCGTAAAAACAACGTCTCTAAAACAAGAAAATTGATGTCTATTTTCTCTACAATCTCAAATAAAGGACAGGTCATTAAAAAGGAGTTTGCATGATAATGGAATACCTAAAATGCTTCATATTATTTTGCCAACGCTTAACAACTTCAGCTATTGCCTGCCATTTTAGACAGCATGACAAGTATCTTTAGATTCGTGGAAGACAGGAAAATATTGACAGGAGAATAGTGTACTGCTTGTATTTTTAACAGATGACTTTTTATTTGTGTTTCGTGTTTCTGTGAACTGTCATTCTAATAGAAACACTGTCATTTTAAAGAACAATAGTTGTGTGGGACAGAATAAATAATACACCCAGGTTTCAGGAATAAGAGCTTCTATAATATTATCGTCTTTACTACGTCTTTACGCCTTTCACAGTTGTCGACCATTCGTCGTCTATCTCACTCTCGCACGTCGTTCTATAATTCAAATATCGATCACTTTACCATGCATCTTACCATGATCACCAATCCTACATTTGCTACTGTATTGACACATTATTCCGTGTTTATTTTTTTTTATTTTAAAATCACCGCTAAGCACATACTATCGGGTTCGTTTCTGAACCAGTCAGCATGCCTAGATTGCAACATTGTAACTAAATAGGTATTTTCATAATTTATTTGTCAATAACTGATCTATTAATAATGCGACATCTGGTTCATCAATAATTAATACTAACTCTAGAATCACATACTATCTGAGATCCAAAATCTATTATGTCATTATTGGCAAACCCTTTGTTTATCTTGTGAAGTCCAGCATGAGTACTGTTAGGTATAATTTTGTAACAACTGACAGACATAGGTTTTATTAGTAGCGATAAATAGTTATTATTATAAGGTGGTAATAAAGCTTATTATTTACAATGTATAAAGTTGGTTACTAGATGAGTTAACAAATATTGAGACTTGAAATAATTGCAGTAAACTAACATCCTTTATATTTTTTTTTCTATAATGATATTTTTATTTTTATTTGATTTAGGATTATAAAAAATATATACAAGGCAAATATTTACGCAACCGACTTGTCAACTCATATAATATTACCCTCTTACGATTTGATAAGGACCTCTAAGCTTTGGCAAGAAAAAAATAAAGCGCAATGATGTCACCAATTCCTTAGTGGCTAGCGTCAAATTCCCCATAGCCAATTGTAACGGTTTACTATATAAGCAGTTCATTATAGCTAAGTTAATAAAATACTAGTAATAATAAAACAAATTAAATATAATCATCCTCCAAAAAAACTCTGAAGATTTCAAACATAACAAGACATAGAACAAGTTCCCAAAATATTATAATCAAGTGAAAACTTAAACAGGCCACCGCTAATTTAAAAAAACTGGACACTTTCATCTTTTGATTACCTCTTGTCACCAATAAAACTCGGCTCGGTTTGGAAGCCAGTGGACTAATAGTTTCCGGTTAGAATCTGACACTTTGATGGATGCATCTGGCATCGGACAGACGGATGTTAGGACGATGCAATTGATTCCGCAAATCGTAGTTATCGCGATCAAAGCCAAGTCTCAATTAATGGATTTAGACTTTTGGAACGAACAAAAGTAAGATAGAATAGTTATTTACGAGATTTCTACCATGTACCTTATATTTGACGATATTTCGACGATCTTGCAAGCGCTATGGTTACGGACTGAAGTAACTGAAGGTTTTGCGGGTAAGTTGTTACTAGGCAGACATATCGGTCTACCCTCCTTCGTCTTTTTAAAACAATATAAGAGCAAGTTATTGGTAGTTTCTTTATAGTGTCTTCTAATTTAAGTTGTTGGTACCCTTTCTTAGACGTTGTATTTTACGTGAACCAAATTAATAACATTTGAATTTGTAGACGGTAATATGATTTTAATCAATCTGTCGATCGACAGAATCCAACTCGGCTGGGCAGCGTTCGGGAAGCTACGCAGAATATTTCGGCCCATCTACCGCAGTGTCTCAAGATAAAAGTCTTCAATGCTTGTGTGTTGCCAGTGATGACATACGGAACCGAGACATGGCCGCTTACAATGTGCCGATTAAGGAGACTCAAAGTCACCCAGAGAGCAATGGAGAGGGCTATGCTCGGAGTCTCCTTGCATGATCGTATCAGAAATGATGAGATCCGCAGGAGAACTAAGTTCACAGACATAGCCCAAAGGATTGCATGCGTCAAGTGGCAATGGGCAGGGCACATAGCGAGGAGAACAGACAGCCGTTGGGGCGGAAAGGTCCTTTAGTGGGGGCCACGTACAGGAAGTCGCAGCCGTAGCAGGCCCCCCACAAGGTGGACCGACGATCTGGTGAAGGTCGCGGGAATCCATTGGATGCGGGCGGCGTAGGACCGATCTGTGTGGAGATCGTTGGGGGAGGCCTATATCCAGCAGTGGATGTCTTTGGCTGAAATGATGATGATGATGAATATGATTTTGGAACATGATAAAAAGAGTAGCTATGTTGAAATTATTTTCTTGTTAGTTTTAATAACTTTCGGGATGCATGTAGTAAATGCAAAATTTTTAGTATCTATTATGTTTTATGGCTATAAACACGATAAAGTATATCCCGGACTCTTGCAAAATGCCATTAAAAAGAGGTGAAGACGTTTATGACGACGTAGTTCAACTAATAAAAGGTGATTTATTCAAACTTTACACTACACTTATTTATTTATATCGGTAGAGGGGCAAAGTAAACAGGCATATTTTGTATTTACATACGACATATATTTTGGTAAGCAGACAATTGAACGCCGAACAGACTGACATACAGGATGTCTTCTTAAATCCAGAGTGTAGACTTTGTCTATGGAAACCCAAGTAGGTTTAACACACTTTAACATGTAATAAAACAGTTACAAATAAATCAAACGTGTTTTAAGAAAGGCAACAATTGAAAACAGGGCTATATTTTACCATCAAAGACTAACCTATCAAAATAATAGCCTATTCTATTCATGACGACATACATGACTCCAAATAAAATAATTTACAACGTACACACCTGAATGTTTTAAATAACATTTCGGCGGTACTTGCTGTGACAGGACATCAATCTCCCGGTCCAGCTTGGCACCAGCTCTGGGCTCATAATAAATGATATTTTAACCCCCTCCGCACCTCCCTTCACATCCCTGGCTAAACTAGGGTTTAGTAAAAATGTAATTTTTATTTTTAAGCTCGTGCTTAGCTGTGTCATTAAAATGTTGGCGAGACTTCAATGTTAAAGTAATATCGTCAGTTTTAAATTAATGTTTATTACTTTTTCAGATGGCAGGTCGTTTAACCATTAGCGATGTAGGTGAGGACGAGTAATTGATGGGGTCACCGTCACCCATGGATGCAGTTACACTTACGGTATTATGTAAAGCCATTGGGTTACTACTGGACTTAATGTACTATGTCCCCTAAATTACTCTGGTATTAATCTGGTAGTAATAGATATGATACCACATACACTAAAATGAAGCACGATAGAAACGTTTGTTTACAGTTTATACATGCATATTTACATCGAAAAATACGAAACTGTTATTATAATTATATCACAGAAGCCGAATACGAGTAGTCCGTGGTTAATCAAAGTGCGAATATTTGGCAAAGCCTATAATTATATAGGCTTTGCCAAATATTCGCACTAGGCTACATAAGCGAATACTTAAAACAAATCTTGTATAAAGCATCTTATATAAACCCAAATTTGGTCAATCTATTCTATTATCTGAACCCTAATTTTGTCAATCTATTCTATTATCTAAACCCTAATTTTGTCAATCTATTTTATTTCTAATCTTAATAGTTTAATAGATTAATATTTATCTTAATAGATTAGAAATAAAATACATTTACAAAATTAGGGTTTAGATAATAGAATAGATTGACAAAATTAGGGTTTATATAAGATGCTTTATACAAGATTTGTTTTAAGTATTCGCTTATGTAGCCTAGTGAGTAAGTATCACTGTACTTCTAAGTTTTATTGGAAATAAATATTTATTGATTGATTGATATTCAACAGTAGACTGTTCTGACAGTCTACTACTGGATATAGGCCTAATTATGATGATGTGTCTAAATCTGAGAACCTCTTTACTATTCCATGTTAGTTGTATTACGTTCCAGTTGCGCCAGACTCTCAATCCCCCCCCCCCCCCCCTCACCTTAACGTGTGATTCCCGATTACATAATCAACATATACTTAAGAGCGACAGCTTTGGACATCCACTCTCAACACTGAAGTTCGAGGTTGCTTAGCCCAGGATTCAGGATTTGAGGAGTCTGGTAGTTCCGATGAACCCTTAAACAGGGGAACCAGACTAACTGAATCATGGTTACACGTTTCAAAAACTATTTGAAACGTGTAGGTTTCGTCGTAATGTTTTCCCTCACCTTCAAGATAATGGTAGAAATACGGACATAGAGTTTAAAAATCTAGAGGTGGTACCATACCACGTTGACGGCCCCCGTATAGGAGACGCGTTTTTAACCACTGGGCCACCAACGCTCCAGACTCTCATGCGAATCATGCGACGTTTTTAAGACAACATTTTTATCACTTTGCCGGAGCCTGTTTATTAAAGCAAACATTGCGAGTGAAATATTACATTTTTATACACATGCCTTGTTTTAATTTAGTTTAGAGAGCATGTTCTAGGGTTGGCAAATTTTGGCAATTTTCTTACAAGATAAAAGATCAAAAAAGGGAGTGATGATAGCTCAGCTGTAGTTGAAGCAAAGGGTCCCGCATACTAGCGACGTCAATTGATTAACAATTACGGACCGTCGAAGACTCGGCAAACATGTATACTATATTTAGTAATCATACACAAATATTTGGTCTGTGTATGTATTCGAAATTTTGATTCACGCCAAAAGTGGCCGCTTTTGTTTTATTTAGTTTTGTTGTCCGAGTACAAAAACAGACAAAAAAGCAGTGCACAATGATTAAATAATAATTAAATAATAATTAAATAGGATTGCCGAGTCTCGGACGGTCCACAATTCAATCAATTGGCGTCGCTAGTGTGCGGTACCCTTCACCTTAACAAATTATTGTATTCCGTAGTAAATTAGATCTCGCATATTTATAACAGTAACAACATCGTAGCGTAGCAATGCTACGAGGACCTACAGTAGTAGAAACCGTAGCAAGCTCTCGTAGCAAATCTGCTACGATATTGCAGGCTCTTGCACTATTTAAGTGACCAATTTTAATAAACTTGTTGTTTAATTGCGATTATTTTAACGTTTCAAAATAGTTTAGGTTTTGCGCTGTTTTTTGGGAAAACTTAATTTTATTAAATGGAACACAGATTTCAATTAGTATGAAAATTTATAGCGAATAGCAGACGAAATATCTTTCTAGACACAAATTTATATAATACTTTATTTTATTATTTTTTGTGACATCAACCCTAGCAGTTTTGTGTAAGTAAAATGTGCAAGATTAAATAAATAGACGTACACGAACTAGAGCACTCTTTAGGCTGGAGCAAATATTTATAAATGTGAATAAAATGCTTACTGAAATAAATTGGTGCCTACAAAACGTTGTAGTAGTAACATGGACTACATGGAAGTAATTAACATTACGTAACATTGTACGTATGTTTATAAATCTTTAGGTGGATTTTATTTTGTGTTTCAAAAAATGTAATTAACTTACAAATGTTCCTCAATCCCATTAGTAAAGTAGAGATTTAACACTGAATTGAGCGATGGTAGCTCCACGCGCCTTCCATACTGGGGACCTCTTTGAAATCTATATACTATTTCTACCATTAGCTCGGCAACACTGACCCAGTTGTAACAGTGACCCAGTTGGACTGGTTTCCTTGTCTAAGGATTGTGAAGGTCAGACGGCAA
Source organism: Marasmia exigua (assembly GCA_019059595.1). NCBI lineage: Eukaryota > Metazoa > Arthropoda > Insecta > Lepidoptera > Crambidae > Marasmia > Marasmia exigua. The sequence goes on along the minus strand of CM032477.1, from coordinate 16,322,211 downwards.
TCGTTTAATTGTAGTTATCAAAATGTCATCTTTTACATACGCGCTCCAACACTTAAAAAGAGTGACAGATTTAGAGACTTTAATATATTATTATTAAATATTATTATATATCAATTAATATTACAGTATTACATTTAAGACCTAATATAATAATGTAATGTGATTATGCAATAAATGAATAAGAATATAAATATCAAATTTTGCGTATCCAGGATCATGGTCCAAACGTAGCCCGGGCTCCAAACCGATAGTTTTGGACGCAACGATGAGGTTAGATGAGGAAATTTAACATTAAGTGCTCTTCCTAGGAATACATATTAATCAAAATACTAAATAGACACGCTTAGTACTGACGCGTTTAATATTCCCGAGAGCTTAATATCTGTAATATATTTTAGCCATGAAAGCTATTTCTGAGGTAAGTAATGATTTCTAGAAATTATATCCTATTTCCACGTTAAATATTTTACCAGGACATTAAATATTAAATAGTATTATTTATATGAAAAACTTTATTTATAGTGTTATACCTAAAGCCATTTTGTCGAAAATAGTGAATATTTAGTACAGGTGTGATCCGATCTGTGTTTTGAGGACGTTAAACTTCATAGATTAGCGCAGTTGTTAAAAATCTCACATTTTAAGGGCACAGGGTTGACTCCTATGCCTATGGTTGGAAGAATGTATTCAGAGAAACATTTTTTTTAAAGAGGGATCATGAGCCTCAGTCATGATGTTCACGACGCGAGGTGCTGGAGGCAGACGAGTAGACGAATCACCTGATGGTAAGTGATTGCCGCCGCCCAAGGACACCCGTGACACCTGAACTGCCAACCTTTAAACCCCCCTTTTCCCTGGATTGCGTGTCCAGATCTTAGCCTCATCGCAGTAGTAGTTTGTTAATTATTCAACAGTTCATTACCACTAAACACACACACTGAATTACCACTAATAAACCAAAATGTATACCTATCGAATACCTTCTAGCTTCTGTTATAAACGGCCTCAAATGAGAAAGGTACTAATAAATCAAAGATACAACAATAGCTTACAATAACACAACGGCCACACAAAAGATCAGCCTGGGCGAACATCGGAACCCGCATGCCGAGGCTCGCTTTACCTGCCCTAATTTTAATCAACCAATTCCCAAGGGTTCGCGACGTATTTCATAAGTACACATTTTTTTTCCGTATTTTGGCGAAGTCGATGGGACTACTTGGGCATTTGGTTCGAAATTCTTTTACAAAAGTTCTGCTTCGGAAGTTAAAGTAAAAACACAAAGCTTACTGACACTTCATTAAGAATTTTTGTCTAAACCTTTCCGTTTTTACTTTACAAACTCTTACAAATAAAGTGAAATTAAAGATTTTACATCATTTGCTAGTGTTATCTCAGTCACTTAATAAAAAGATGAAAACGAGCAAAAAACCCATGTAAAATCACTTGAAATCATGAGATTTATTCATAAAAGTTTCAGTTAACATCCCCCTTATTACAAATCGCTAACTAATGCTAGTCGTGGAACAAAATTCGTGCCAGCCCCTTATAACGTTTCTTGTTGGAAAGAGATGACACGAGCTTTCGAGTTTCGATTGAAGGTTTTTAATATTACTGCCACTCTAATTGCTAGTTTTTTTAATATTTGTACTGTGATTTATTTATATTTAATTCATAGCCCTCATAACCGATTTCGCATAACAGCTCGAAAAGTGGAAGTATCTGAAAAACAGCGCTAACTGGGCAACCTGGTCCAGCACATGCTGAAATACTTATCAATTGCTAACACAATACTCTAGCCACAATTTTCTGAAGTATATAACGTATGTTTGAGAGCAATAAACTTTTTTTTTAATTATTGAAAAAAATGAGGAGTTACTTTTAGACATAGCTTCAATAACTTATAATTAGGTGCCACTTGATATTAGCATAGCCATAATGAAAACGAATGAGAAGCAGGCGTTACTGCTAATTGCTCTCCGATATGACCGATCTCCGACGGAGCAAAAATTTGCGCCCCAATTCGCAAAACGTAAATTAAGTTAGAGACTAGCAGAATTAACGAGATAAATTGGTTCATCACACGTTCAGGCGATACCCTACAATATCGGACGAAGAGAGATGCCTACCAATTCAACAAGCAGACGGGCGAATGGCCCAGCCCATTTAATAAAATTGAATTAATGGCTGGCAGGACGACAATAGCACTTCACTTCACAAAGCGATGGGAGCCGTAAAAATAGACAAATAGGTATATCGGTCAGTGGCTTTTACCAATGAAAACAGAGCTTAGAAGATAAAGTATCTAAGATAATTAAAATGATATTTAAATCAATAACTGCTTCCGTAGAATTATAGTAAGTAGCGTTGTTTCATGCAAACTTGGAAGTCGTGGATTCAAATCCAGCAACAGTTGTCATCAGCTCAAGACTGGTTACTTAGCTGCTAGTCTCGTACAATGGTGTCCTGTAATTACAGGTTCTTTTTGACACCTATATGAGGCACCAGTCTCACAAATACGGGTTGCATCTAAAATTAGCTACTAAGTCCTAGCTCTTAAGACCTATTTGTGACGAGAAATAAATGATTTATTTATTTATTAATGGAATGGTCTAGCGAAAAGTATGTTTCGGGTTTGTGATCACCAATCTGCATTAGGCAATGATTTCTGTGATGAAGGCCTTTGTCCTGCAGTGGGACACTACTTTACTTTTCTTTACGTAATGTCTAGCAAAAGGTATTTCACAATCTAAATTAGTATAAAATCTTGACAGTGTTATAATAATTAACTAGAGAAACCTCAGAGTTTCTTAATATATCGTGAACAGTACATACCCGTACATAAAATGAACTTGTTCATTTCATATTTACGAGACAATAACGCAAAAAATTCATATGTCTTATTAAGTTTTATTTGCAACAAACATCAACATATTTCCGCTCTTCCGAGACGCTCCGAATTTCATCCACTTTTGCATATGTTACACAGGCATTGTTTGCCAATTTAGCTCACACCGCGGGCTGTTGTGAGATAGGCATGCTCTTGACGTATTAGGGAGAATACACATCTATGACGTCAGTGTTTAACAATGAGGGTAGAAACGATAAAATAAAATATAAGTTCCAAAAGGTTTCCAGAGCTCGCACGCTTGTAAACTGTGCCACTCGCATGGAATTCCACTAAACGCATTTGATTCCTGTGATAAGTTTTGACCCACAATCTCACCACTCGCATGGAATTCAACTAAACGTATTTGATTCCTGTGATAAGTTTTGACCCATAATCTCACCACTCGCATGGAATTCAACTAAACGTATTTGATTCCTGTGATAAGTTTTGACCCACAAACTCACCACTCGCATGGAATTCCACTAAACGTTTTTAACGTTCAAAGGTTGCCAGTGCACTTGTGACTCCACTGGAGTCGCTGGTGTCCAAGAGCAATGGCAATCGCTTACCATCAGGCGATCTGTTTAGTCTTGATAGTTCTGTGGGTGCAAATTAAATTTTCAAAATTGGTCAATGTTGTGGAATGCATCCACGAAATCATATACTTACTAATCAACTGGTGATGCATAGGTCAAACCCATGAGAATGGACAACATTTCAAAATTGCTAAGCTCTATAACAAAAAATACCAATTCTTTATTTACTTTTCCGCTGCGCGAAAATATATTTATTCATTTTTTATATTGCCTATTTACTGAGAAAAAAATTAAAAACTAAAAAACGTGAGATGACGTCATCGGACGGCAGAATGTAAAATATTTCTTTGCTTAGCGCATTATAGTTTTAAATTTACGAAATGCCAAATCCATGACATGCAACTGTCAAAAAGAAGACAACTTGTCAACGTTGAATGAATGAATGACGTCGACAATTTTGACACTAGTATTATTTACCTTTGACAGTAGTACCTTTTTTTTATTAAAACAATGATAAGCAAAGGAATATCGCTGTATTCAGCCGTCCGATGACGTCATTTGGCGCTTACGTCTATTTAGAATATAAAGAATTTTAATAATTATTTTATGCATGAAAATGGACAAATTTTGAAAAAAGAAAAAATATGGGTCTGTTCATTTTATGTCTATTTTCATATAAAAAAACAATATGGACATGTTAAAAATATGAAATGTTGTCCATTGCATTTTTACACAACATGGCGACCCAAATCACCTTATTACAAATCACGTACTAAAACTCATGTCATTCTGTTCCAACAGGCAATGTTAAAACGGGCTGGCACGAATTTGTTCCGGAACTATCCTTAGTTCGAGATATGTCATCATCGTAAGCCTTCTCATCTCATCATTACAGCTGCGCTCGTGGCTGTAGGTATAGTCCTATTCGGGAGTGAATTTTTCGTACCTGTGACTCTTGACGTGACAGGTGTCTATGGACGGCTGTAAGAATTCAGCTGCGGGGAGACCAAACAGTTACTCAGAGCACTCCCCATGATAGATGTTTTGACGAGCCTTGCTTTTCAGGGTTCGATACCCAACGGGTAAGTTGAAATTTTTATAAATAATGTATGTTACTTATAGACAAGCATTTAACTTCAATCACACCTAATGTTGTTATTATGTGATAGGTTGCAGACAAGCAGACATATCACCTAATGGTAAGCGATTGATTGTCGCTTACCAACAGGTGATACGTCTGCTCGTCTCTATCATAAAAAAAAGTTATTCAGTGTACGAAGGATCACACAAATATCAACAATAAACAACCTTGACCTTTCCGTGCGAAAAAACTTAAAAACCCAAGTTAGGCCTTATAACTGACTCCGAAACCCTTGTTTGCTCAGCCCGCATTAAAGTGCCCGCGTGCAAAGATAAAAAGTGAAACCCACAATTTGGCCACGCGCTTACAGCGGCAATGAGAGCACCCGAGGAACTGGCATAAATGTTCTCATTGCGACTAGGGATGTTCGTAAATGTTTAAAATAATAGCTACGAATGCTACGCTATAACTATTGTGCTATTGAATCCTCATCTTAGCGCGTAGTCCCCGGTTGCGTCCAAATCTGTTGCTTAGACCCAAAAGCGGATCCAGGGGATAGGTCATGGGGGTCATGATTCCCCCCCTGGCTTTAGTCCAGGAGGACCCAGGCAGAGAGGGTAGATAGATAGATAGATAGATATACTTTATTGCACAAAATACACAACTTAATTACTAGGCATTACAGAAATTTTGTGTACAATTTCGGCGGTCTTATCGCTGAAAGCGATTTCTACCAGACAACCTTCGTAAAATTAGTAAAATTTAATTAAAACTTCTTATGACTTGACCGTGATGTGATCCACCCCCTGGCGCCAAAGCTGGATCCGCATTAGCTTAGACCATTACTCAGGGTTTGGGGAATCTAAGAATTTCGGATCGAAGCGAATGACCTTTGCAACCCTTTAACAGGGAAACCAGACCAAATGAATCATGCTTACATGTATCGCGCTATTGAATAATTACGTTATATTAGAGCTCTGGGTTCCAAAACGATAGTTTTGATAGATATTTTAGCAGGACTGTCTAAACTTAAGCTATTGTAATTTTATGTTATTTATTTTGGTCTGTTTGTTTCCTATGTATTATAAGTATGCATTTACAAAAGAAAAGTATTATATGTATATATTTGTAATCCCACTGTTGATTCTGATATCCGTAACACAGGTGCTTGAGCTACCTATCTCGGAGTTAGATTAATGTATGTGATGTTGTGAAATATTTATTTTATTTTATTTATTTTTGTCGAGAAGAAAACGTTAAAATATTGTGACCCTTAAAATAGAATAAGCACAATCAACTCACGGAACCAGTGTCCGTGGAATTTAATGTATAATTTAAAAAAAACGGTAGCTTTGGACGCAACTGGAAATTTCAAGCTAAGATTAGGTTTATAGCGTGCTTTTTAATACAAAGCGTTTGGCCAGTCAATAGGTGTGATGGCACGGACACGGGGTCACGTAGTTCATTACATTTCATCAGTTGGATGGACCCTTTACTATTTATAAAATATATGACGCTATTTAAACAGCGCCATAGCGTCACTTAGCGCGCTACATGCGCTATGAAAAAATAGCGCACTTTGCGTTATATTTTTCACCTGTAATTACGACCCTTTGGTCGAGGGCCGGCGTCGCGTCAATGGGAGTCTACCTTCCCTGTTTATATCGCAATAAAACTCCGTTTACGACGGAGCGCAACGCCATACTGTACCGTGTACTGTGTTGCCACGTGTACACGTTTTGCGGGCGAATCTATTTTTAATATAAGATAAAAAGCATTTTTCGCTAAACATTACTTTCAAAACACATAAATATGGCTAAACCTATACAAAAATAAAACTCGTCAAATTATGGATTTTAACCATCTAGAAGGATTTTTGAAAACTAAACCAATAATCATTTATTGAAACAAAGTTTCATTAATTACCTACTTAACTAGTTAATAATGCATAGGAGCAGCTCCTCTGCCACCTATCACAAAAAGTACGGACCACTTTTTGAATTTTGGTAATTTTATCATTGATTAAATTCACCCAATCTTTATTCGTGGATAAATCTATGGTATAGCGTCAGACTAATATAGAATGACAGCACTATACCATAGATTTAGTATCGGATTAAGATTGATCTGGTCGACCCTTAGGTATTATAAGAGAAATAAACAACATTTTACAAAATTTTAATGAATGAATGATAACATTATTTGGCATAATACAAATCAAGTTTAATTATAAATATAGCCTAGACATAAATAATAAAAGAAAAGGACTTAGTTCCGTTTTGGGAATTTATATACAGTGTAAGTCTTCATAAAGTGCACATATCAAAATTAGGGAAACTTTACCCCATTTTTTCGATGGCAAAATAAAATAAAAATATTTGAAATTGTAAAATAAATGCAAAAATAATGAAAACAATTACAGATTTTTTTCAAGTTTCACTTAACTATACATTTATAGGGTTAGTTTTCTTGTACATTTTTGCTTTATGGGTACGGCTTATTATTAGACATCATCATAAAATTATTCCATTGCGATAACACACTTAGTTTAAAAATTATGACGATTTATCTAAATAGAGTCAACATGTTTTTTTTTAATTAAAAAATACATTTTTTTTTAAATTAATTGTTTTATTTTTTTGTCGATAAAATGGGGTGTAGTTTTCCTGATTTTGATCTATGCACTTATGAAGACTCACACTGTATAAAAAGAAACCCTTTTTCGTCATAAAAGTAAACAAAGTGCCTGGCAACACCATTTCCACGCCACGCGTCTCTTTTCCCAGTTTTTAAAGAACAGCTGGACTGATGGAAAATTTTGCAGAAGCGTTTTTTACAACCGCTAAGTAACAAGTACATGGTGAATTTTTTAACGGCTTTTATCAAAATAAAGTTCCTGGCGAGGGGAGGTTTTCATTTGTTGTTTTAAAATTGTACAGACTGAGATCGAGGGTAGGAAGTTTGTGCCACCTGGAGTTTTTATTGGGTTTGTTGCGGATTTTTTTACCCATCTTTCGGGAGCTACGGGAAGAAAGGCAATCCATGTCTATCTGTTTTTGTCCATTTAACCTAAGCTACCAAGTAATATTTGTTTATACATATATGTTACACTCATAGGGTTTTTAACCAGATGGACTAACGAAATAGACATAGCTGGGTAAGACCTGGATGAGGCTGGCACAGAACCGTCGCGAGTGGCAAACGTGGGAGGAGGCCCATACCCTGCAGTTGGACCATAATACAGGCATAATATAATTAATATAATAAATATTTATTATAATATATTCCTGAGACAATACAATTGGAGAGGCCTACGTCCAGTAGTGGACTGCGATAGGCTGATGATGATGATGATAATATATTCCGTGTAATATTTGCCGTGTGGTTCCGGCAGAGTAGAATAGGCCTCACTCTTACCGAGGTGTCGTAAAAGGCGACTAAGGTAAAGCTGCTAGCATGATCAACAGCATCCAGAGAAGGAAAACTCTGCATTTATATCAAAATCCTCGCCAACCCGTCTGCCAAGCGTGGTGAGTATGGCAATTACCCCACATGTGATTGCGGGAGGCCCGTGTCCCAGCAGTGGGGACTTAAATGGGCTGACGATGACGATGACGATTATTATCATCAGCCTGTCTCATCCTGCTGCAGGGTCTCCTACGTTTCCCACTCATCCAGGTCTTACCTACCGCTATATATATATATATATATATTTTAATTTATAGGTTTCAGAGGAGCAGACGGATCACCTGATGGTAAAAATGAGCGTCTATGGACATTTGCAACACCAAAGAAGTGATAAGTACGATGCCAATCTCCGTACCCCCCTTTCCTCAGATTGTGCCTCTAGTGCCTTCGACGAAGCAAAGCACAGAGCCGCTGCTTCACGCCTGTTTTCTGTGAGACTTATACTACATGGTAAACGTCATAAAGTTGCGTTAGCTCTTTCAGTATCGATTAATTCAAGCAAAAGATTTGAACACAATCAAAAAGAACAGCCTTAAATTATGATTACTAGCTAATTGAACCTTTCCGTCCCACCGGCTGTCTGTCCTCCTCGCCATATGTACCTTGCCCATTGCCACTGGAGACATGAAATTCTTCGAGCTATGTCTGTGACCTTAGTTCTCCAGTGGAGGCCACGTAGAGGAAGTCGCAGCCGTGGCAGGCCCCCCACAAGGTGGACCGACGATCTGGTGAAGGTTGCGGGAATCCATTGGATGCGGGCGGCACAGGACCGATCTGTGTGGGGGGTGATTGGGGGAGGCCTAAGTCCAGCAGTGGACGTCTATTGGCTGAAATGATGATGATGATGAGCTAATTGAAAAGTCCAGCAGTCCAGTAACTGGATCGCGGTCCATTACTGTGTGTTTCTTACGGAACTTGCTACCCCGGACCTCAGTTTTTTGGAATGGTTTGGACGAGTTAGTATTTTCAGGCGGTTATGACTTAAGGCTTTTTAAAATGTCAGCAACCTATCAGCGATGCATCTGATCTCGCAGATGGTCATGAGCAGCGATGGTTACTTACAGGTGAGACGATTGCTCGCTTGTCGCCTTTAGCATAAGAAAAATTACTATAATTACTAATAAATAACCAAATAGGTCTTAGACACTATTTGGCAACATTTTCAACTTATATACGAACGCCCTGTTGGTGTAGTGGTTTAAGTACCAGGCCGTGATCTCGGGGTCCTGGGTTTGATTCCCGGGTCGAGAAAAAAGTATGTTTCGAATTTTTCGAACATAGGCCGTGAATATGATCACCAATCCGCATTTGGCAAGCGTGGTGCCTATTAAGCCTAATTCCATGATAGTAGCAATCACTTGATTTCTATGATGGAGGCCTTTGCCCTGCTGTGGGACAGTTTATAGGTTGATACCTACTACCTACCTTCCAACTTATATACGCACAAATATGAATACCGAGACAGAAAAATGTATTAACAGTTGCAAAAGAGAGCAAAGGATATTGGAAGACAAAATTTAATACTTGCAAAGTTGGAGATAAAGAGATTTTTCTGCCAACTGAGAGTTATACAACTTGTGGGAAGAAAGTTAGCTTGCGATTATTTTTACTGGGATATTTGCAGTTGACGGATTGTGAGTCTGTAAACCCTTTAAAGATTTTTAATATTTCCGAAGGAAACTGTAAATCTGAACTTAATTTTAGTTCCACGAATGTATTTAATCTTCATCTGCTATCTTAGCTTATTCCGGTAGTGTCCAAAGCTGTCGCTTTTGAGCTTGGATTACGCTTAGACTAGGACTCAGGGTCCAACTCGGTTGGGCAGCGTTCGGGAAGCTACGCAGCATATTTTCGGCAGATCTACCGCAGTGTCTCAAGACGAAAGTCTTTAATGCGTGTGTGTTGCCAGTGATGACATACGGAACCGAAACGTGGCCGCTTACAATGTGCCGGTTAAGGAGGCTCAAAGTCACCCAGAGAGCAATGGAGAGGGCTATGCTCGGAGTCTCCCTGCGTGATCGTATCAGAAATGATGAGATCCGCAGGAGAACTAAGGTCACAGACGTAGTCCAAAGGATTGCATGCCTCAAGTGGCAATGGGCAGGGCACATAGCCAGGAGAACAGACGGCCGTTGGGGCGGAAAGGTCCTCGAGTGGAGGCCACGTACAGGAAGTCGCAGCCGTGGCAGACCTCCTACAAGGTGGACCGACGATCTGTTGAAGATCGCGGGAATCCATTGGATGCGGGAGGCACAGGACCGATCTGTGTGGAGAACATTGGGGGAGGCCTATGTCCAGCAGTGGACGTCTATTGGCTGAAATGATGATGATGATGATGATGAGGACTCAGGGTTTGGGGAGCCGGTTATTACAATGAAGCGACTGCCTGACCTTTGCAACTCATTTGACAGAGAAACCAGACCAATGGTTCATGTTTGCACGTTCAGAATCATTATCTCAACATTGTGGGGATCCATGATTTTGAGTAGGTAACTTTGCGAAACATGCAGGTTTCTTCACCATGTTTTTTCACAATGCCAAGCTAAACGATGTGGCAGACAGAAAAGGAGACACCGATAAGGGGGCAAAAATAAATATATTATCAAAATAAGATTATAAAAATACAGAAAATTTACATAGCTAGGCCTAAACGTCAGAAGAAGAAGAAACGTCAAAGAAATACTTTTTCTATTTATAACGGCGCCTAAGCGGCAAGGAGGTCTGTCCTCGACATAGCCCTCCCCGTAAGGGATCAAAGGACCTTACTACAAACCAAGAGTTCGAGGGCAGACCTCATTGTGGGCCTACCTAGACACATATTTGTTTAAACACTGCACTGGTCATATAGACGTCTCAATGTCCTCGTAAAACTTTCACACGATGAGGATGCGAGAAATGACTGTCGATCACCACAGAAGATACCGCTGGTGGTTGTGGCGGCGCTGGATGGCACCATGTGGTGGTCAAGGTAATTATAAAAGAAAACCAAAATATTTATTTGGGTACAATCACAACTAAAATTAAACAGTAAAAACAAAATAAATAATATCAAACACTAATGTTTAATCTCAAGTGTTAATAAGAAAATCACTTGAAATTTTAACTGCTTTAATAATGTAATAGTTGCTTGCTTGTTTTTGTGATTGGCATGTTGTTTACACATACTTGTGGAATTACAGTCTACCATGGCTGCACATTAACTTTGTATAATTTTCATCATTTCATTTGCTGTAACTCTGTTGTGTGTGACTAATAAAATAAATTAAAAAAAAACACTAATAACAGGTTACATATAGGAAACGCACATAAATTTGAAAAATCCAACGATGCCTGCTCGGATTCAAACCTACGACCACCCAATTGGAATGCGCATATATGTATATTTTACAACATCACATACATTAATCCGACATTGGTAGCTCAAACACATGTGTTACGGATATCAGAACCAACAGCGGGATTACAATTTATACCTATACTTACATTACTTTTCTTTTGTAAATACATACCTACTTATAATGCATAGAACACACCCAGGCCAATACAAACAGACATGTTCTTGCGCACAAATGTTTGTACTGTGCGGGGATAGAACCCGCAACCTTTGCACCAGAGGCAGCGTTCACAACCACTGTTTCAAACGGGTCGTCTTTATCTTTCTTATATACGGAGCTACCATTGCTTTTCGTAGAAATAGCAGGCCAATTTCAATTTCATTCATAAACGTGAATCGCTTGCGTCAATGTTTTAAATAAACATTTATCAACGGTTGACGCTTCGTTTCCGGTGTGACGTCGAGAAATATCTGTTACGTGACTCTTATAATTTTGGCAAGTCACGCTTTAAACAAGATTTCATTTTATGAATTACCGAAACCACTTTGTTTTGAGCTGTTATACTTACGTGGCGGTTTTTTTTGACGTGCCAGATACACCTACAAATTTAGTAGAGAAGAGCGTACTCTTTTTTAAAAAGGCCGACAACACATTAGCGATGACTCGGATTTCGCGGATGTTCATGGGCGGCGTTGATTACTTTCCATCAGGTGACTCGCTAGCTCTTTTGTCCGCCTCTAGCATAAAAAAATTGTATAGCAGGCATTTTTGACAACAGTTATGTTTTTATTTTTCTTTATTTGAAATAAATGGGCTAAGCCTTGCGTCTAATAGCCACTGCAACCAGTAGTTGGTTGGTCTATTATGGCAACCCCAGAACCTATTACAGCACCTCATGTAGTTCCAACTCCAGGATAAACCCGAGAATGAAGCTAGATATATATACCTTAGTCGATGTTGATTTAGATGGACAGAGGCGATACCGCGACAATACTAGATGTACAAAAAAAACTAATGTTTTTATTACGTGATAGGTCGCAGACGAGCAGACGTATCTCCTGATGTTAAGCGATTACCGCCGCCCATGGACACCTGCCACGTCAGAGGAGTCACAGAAAATATCGGTTAGGTTTGAAAAGATCTTCTCACTTTTAATGTCAAAATAGAACTGTCCTATTCACCTTCACATACTGAATGGTCTATAGTAAATAAGATGTTAAAAGTACATAGCTACTAGATGCACTTAGAGTCTAGATATTATTTGGGCTGATTAATACTGCATTTAAACGTTGGTGTCAGATTTACCTACATAGAGTGTCAAAGCAAAAGAGAACAGTTATCTATTATGAAAGAACCGAACCAACGGGAACACGGCTGCTGTAGCTGAAACTACAAGGAAAATATGTGAGTAAAAAATATTGTACTTAAATAATAAACGTCGCGGTAAACCCCGTCTTAAGTAATTATGCACTAAAACCAATCATATACAACTAACTATGTACAGCTAAGCGGCCGAGTGTGTTCTTGTTAAATTCACCGATCATCTGGTAGAATAACGCCTCGAGCACAAGGTTGTCTGTACAGGGTTACAGACACAATAATTCAACTACAGAGAAACGTCTTGCACGTGCTCTGTGGCAGCAACACGTTAACACGGGTATAAGGGAATTTTCCTATATTACGCCGATACAAATTCCCCAGTCTAGCCGAAATTTGTACCTTATATTAGAACGAGAAGTTCTCAGTGGTCAGCCCAAAGTCTGGAAGTTGGCGCCTTATTTCTTGCCAATAGTGTCACTCTGTTCCATCAGAAAATGAAGGAATATAGTTCGTAAGCTACTTTTGGAAATTCGCATAAAAAAATATATTTTTTTCATACAAAGTCGACCACGTGACCAGGAGCCCAATTCTCGTGCCCGTGACATTGATTTTCATACCACATATATTACTAAAACGTAGTTTTTTTTAAGGTTTCCAGGTGATATCCGCGATGTTTTAAAAATATCACGAACACGGAAATTGGGCTCTTGGTCATTTTGTATGGAGAGTCGTAAAATTTTCGATGAATTTCAAAAAGTTGTGGAACAATGTTGTTCAGAATGGTTGGTAGAACACGTGGTTAAAGGGATGTATATGTTCACAGATACACCTAGTATAATACATATTTCTATATAATTATTGTATAATTTTACTCCCAATGCGTATCATACTCCTTTGTAGGTTTAAATCATCATTCTATAGGAGTTTACTATATGACTCATAAAAGTCTGACAAAGTTTATCATTAAAATTTTCGAGTATTCAAAAAATATATATTTTTAAATACCAAATACAATAACTTGTCGATTCGCTATTCATTATTAAATTCTGACTTTTAGTATTTTTTTTTTAATGATATTGGTGGCAGACGAGCCGACGGATCACCTGATGGTAAGCGATTACCGCCGCCCATGGACACCATGCAACACCAGTGGTGTAATAAGTGCGCTGTTTACCTTTTAACCCCCCTTCCCCTGGATTGGGCATCCGGTACCCCCAATCACGCAGCGAAACACAGCGCATGCACTGCTTCACGCCGGTTTTCTGTGAGGACGTGGTATTACTCCGGCCCATTCGTGCCGAAGCGTGGCTCTCCCAATGTTAAGTTAAATTCATCCGTAGAGATACATTTTAAGATGTAAATACTTAACAAGAAGACTTAATAGGTGCTCCGTTAAATTCAATTAAGTGAGTTACAAGCGACTTTATGTCAAGTTTCAGGAGACAACATTGTGTGGCGCGGAACATATTAAATTAAACTGCTCAATCCGACAACTCCCGCGCATAACAAACTTTATAGCAGGGACCCTACTAAATGTGGATCAACTCAACTGTCTATTGAGTTGCGAAAAATTATTTACCGCCTAAGCTTTAATTTTTTTTATATACATAATGTATTACATAACGTTCTCAATCCAATCCCTCTACGGTCGTGTCATGTGTTGGTGTCCCATCGGAATATGAGGGTAAGTGAATAGAGAGTGCACTTATGTTTGCGCACACACTTGAGCACTATAATATATTCTGCGTACGTGGCTGATCGTTAAGATTGGTCGCCGTAGCCGTAATGGGTTGGAGGATATCATTTATTACTATGTTGCGGGTGTCTATGGGCGGCGGCAATCGCTTGAATTACCTGATGGTGTCAGGTGATCCGTTTGCACGTCTGCTACCTATCACACTAACATTTGTGTTTGTTCATGAAACAGATATTGTGTTAGATTGGATGTATGTGGGACTCTGGTACATGGACATGTACCTACCTCATGGTTTTCATCGGGGGGAGCGGCTAGATAGATAGATAGATAGATACTCTTTATTGCACAACATACAAAACTTAAAAGCTAGGTATACAGAGATACAATGTACAATTTAGGCGGTCTTATCGCTAGGAGCGATCTCTACCAGACAACTTTCAGGTAAAGGACATTAGATAGAAGAGGGGAGTTTGGTGCAATCCTTTTGATTTTGAACATTGATTAAGTAAATTTATAGTATAAATACATATATCTAGATAATAAATAAATAAATAAACACGTTATCATACACTAATATATACGAATGTTACCTTACTATACTAGCTAGGCTAGGTTTGTACAGTAAATAGATTTGCTTACTCTAATCGCTAGTATCAAATAGTTATTGAATATATATTAGACACATTGTCTAAGGAATATATAGGTGACAATAAAGCTGGCAGTATGTTAGAGTCAAACTTTTTAATTGGGGATGATTTTAAATAAAAAGCTGACTGAATCAAACAAGGTGTTATCTGTCTGTTTAGTTACCAAAATAAATGAAGGAAAATGAAGGGCTATCGACGGTGGGGGCCCTGAGTAGAGTTATGATGATTAGTCATCTGCGGGACCGCAGTGACGTCAGCAGTACACTCCCGCATCTCTCCTCCCGCGCGTACGATCATCTTGTCACAACAGAGTCAAAATCTGATTTCATTATATTACTATGAGGGCACTGGTATATTTTATTTATATATATCGACGACGTAATTCGATAAGATAATCATTGTTTCCAAACGTGCCTTGAAAATAAAATTAATATTATCGAACGGTTCGGATTTCCAACAATAGAGCGCCTGTAATTTTAAAGCAAAACATTTTTCTCGCAGAGCGTCATTCCAGAGATTCTTAATTCCAAAACCAGTCTTTGGAATACGACGTCGGGTGGATTTCTATGGAAGTGGGAGGGGGACCCGCTCGTACCTTACCACCCCTTCGACGTGATGTCTGGAGGTGAAGGGCTCACTGGGCTTTTTGAGAGCAAAGTTTTCTCTGAAGTCGATATTAGGTTAAAGTTTGAGCTTGGCATTGTGAAGCCATGATATGTTAGGTCGTTATTAATAAAAAGGGCTTTTTTTGTGAACACTCCATAGAGTTACAGAAGATCAATTTTAGTTCAAGAGCTAAAAGTAATAATAATCATTTTAGATTATTTTTAGTTTCAATAGTGAATAGGCGGTTACTAGACAAACATGATCCATCCTCGTCCACGACATCACTTACAACCTGTGCGGATAAAGAATGGGATCAGAAATGGCGGCGCATCTATTTACTTCTCGCTCGCAGACTATTTTCGTCTATACTCGCACTCGTGGGGTGAGAGTATAGACGCAAATAGTGTGCGAGCGAGAAGTAAATAGATGCGCCGCCATTTCTGATCCCATTCTTCATCCGCACTGGTTGTACCATCAGGTGATTGTGGCCAAATGTCTTGCTATTCTAATTTTAAAAAAAGTTTTTTTTTACCGCTTTTACCGCTGATATTACGATATTTTTATTTACTAAAAATACGATAGCATCTGACTTTTTTACAATCGTATCTTGAAAAAGGTACTTATATTAATTACCTCTATAATTCCTTTAGTTGTATTTTATTTGTAGAAATTCGAGTCAAAGTTCGATATGATTCTTTTTATTTTTATTTTTAATGGCTGCCAGCAACTGTCATATCAAAGTATCTGTGGGAGTTGTAATAACATTTTTCACCTGTTCGGATATTTTTTTAACCTACTCTTATATAAAGCCACTATTCTTATGTAACTGTTCACTGTTCTTAAATAAATTTACCCATTTACTCAATGAGGTATTGGAATAAAGATAAAAATATACTAGAACAACATTGTTGTTTCTGATGCAGAGGAAGGACGCAGTGGAAAAAAGCCGGAATAATGGCCGCTAGAGTATCCAAATAATTAGTTGTATTTAATAGGTTTAAAAATTATACACGGTATCTTGGTCACATGGAGACAGTCAGACATGATATATTGTTAAAACAAAGTACATACAATAAATTCAAATCAGTGTCAAAATATTGCCAGTGTCTGATTAGGCAAAAAGCAGGTTTTACCTACAGTTGTGTTTTCCAATTATCTTCTAAGCCCACATCCGACCCTATGCTGACGACGGCTTAACTCATTTATTTATTGGTACATTTTGAAACAAAACGGCCCGAAATAAAGTGAAGGCGAGATCATAGTAAGTATTGAATATTTGACTAACAATGTATTGTACAAACTCCAGAGGGCCTATTCACGTGATTCGACATACACTACACACTGAGCACCATAGATTATACATATAATAAACTGAGCACAGTAATTGCTCACGCGCGTTTTATATGTTACTTTTTTCTACTTTTTTTAGTTTTTATTTCTTTTATTCTTATTATTTATTTATATGTATGTTTATAATTGTAGCTCTTATGTATGAAACCGCCCGTACCCAATACGTCATCGGCTGTTAAAGTCACACGGTCACTTGTTCAACCAGACAATTAATCCCGCCACTCAAGATCCAAACTGAAAACCAGCGCTGCAGCGGCTTCAAGCAGTTGTAGCACATGCTGAGGTTGGACCTTGTTGACCACTTGGTTTTCGCTGGTAATCTTTCACGCAACAGATGACATACTTATTATTTGTTCCCTTCTGTCTTATTGTTAACATCTTGTTGTAATTGTTATCGTGTTTGTTGTCAATAAATGTCTTACTTACTTTCTTATATTGAAGTTAGAGATTTGTATGAACGAATGTAGGAAATCTTTAAATTCTTCTTCAATGGCGACGGTTGACATAAAATTTTCACTATGTATTATTCAATAAAAGAATGAATTGGAATTTCAAATGTCAATACATCATCCGTCAACGGGAATCAATGAAGTGACGATCTCGCAACGTCCGGCATGACAATTATTTTCGCTGCGTGACATCACGCCGCTCTACATTCCGTGGGCTGTCAGCAGCTGCTGTTAGCAACAAACTCATTTTAAAAAATCGGCCAAGTTTGTGTTCGGTTGGGGGGAGAGTGTTAAATATGTTGGACTAACGGTTTTCATACTATTTTGGTGACAGAGCCCCTTTGGAAAGTGAAATACTCAACGGAACCCAGAACTAAAACAAAATGTATTATAAATAAATATAAATAAAACAAATAATATAAATTTTAATAAAAAAATCAATCTCAAGCTGGTTAAAAAGGCTGTAGCTATGCTGCAGATTCTCCATTTGTTTTTTAACTTCTCCTAATGAACTACTGTATTTATACCTGTAGATATACAATATAGAATGGATGATTATTATTTATTAAGACTGAGTTAAACATTTTATTTATTGAAGTGCTTATTGAATAGTAATAATGCTTTGGCCTTAAAATTGTAATGATTGTATGATGTCAATAATAAATGAATAACAATTGTTTGTCATAATTATAATACAATTGCTCACAGTTTTATTCATATTACAAAATACAAATAATAGGTAGAAGTCACAAAAAAAAAAAGAAAAAAAAACAAACAGGACAAATCTAAGTAACGATCATATCTACTAACTGACAATAAACTAGAAAATAAATATCAACCAAAACTGCTTATTTCACCTGTATTCCACACTAACTCTCATGAATCCACAGCCCGTAATTCGGTTAGGCTATAATGAGATAAAAGCCTATGGCACGTGCGGGACACGTCACAGGCGTTATTCTTGTGGTTATGTTGTATTGCGATTATTATCACATCTGTAAATATAACCAGTAGCTTAACATGCAATTTATCTTTTTAACCAACTTAACAAAAGGAGGTTTTCAATTCGACATGTATATACATTTTTTTTCATATTAGCGGTTTGCTATTTTATTAGTTTAATATGAATTGAGATTTGAGGTTTAAATAACTCAAGAGCCACTGTGTTACATTGAGCTAAATGAGATACGGAGCTAGAAGAGCTATATAGCTCTTGACGGTGTAAAGAGCTACATAGCTCTTATCTTTCCAAAGAGCTAAATATCTCATGGCTGTATCTGTATACTAATTATATAGAGGTAAATTCTGAACACCACGATAACGCTTATAGGTAAACCGAAAAAACAGAACACTTGTGCAATACAATCGACGCCCAGCGCCATCTATTGGTAATATTTGAAAATAATGTCCCCAAACAAAGTGAGGGCAGGTGACATCTTAAAGAATGCCTTTTTAGCGTTTTAGATCAATAATATAAGCCAAAAACCTACTGTGTCACACATTTTTACTGAGTGGATGTTTATATTTTGGAACAGCAATTTTTTTCTCGTTAGCAACAGAAACTCCTCATTGATGCGAACAACCAATTGGAACTCGTTACCCTCAGAAGTATTTTCTATAGTCAATAGGATTTTCCTGGAAAAACATGGCCTTCATTAGAACTCGTCTTCACTTAACATTTTTTGATCGTGGGAGAACCATGCTTCGTCATGAAAGGGCCGCCTCGACAGAAAACCGCCCTAAAGCAGAACTGTGCTGTGTTTCTCTGCGTGAGTGAGGGTACTGGAGGGAAAGGGGGGCTAGTTTGGCAGCGCATTTGTGACTCCACTGGTGTCGCGGGTGTCCATGGGCGGCGGCAATCGCTTACCATCAGGTGATCCGTCTGCTCATCTGCTACCTATCACATAATAAAAACATAAGGTGTGATTTAAGTTAAATGCTTGATTATAAGTAACATAAATAATTTATGAAAATTTCAACTTCCTAGCTATCCATGTCTCGAGATACAGCCTGGCGACAGACAGACGAACAAACAGTGGAGTCTTGTAACAGGGTCCCGTTTTTAACATCTATCATAGGGAGTGCTCTGAGTAACTGTTTGGTGAATTTTCCTGCAGCTGAATTTTCTTACATCGAACCACACGCAAGCGATTGTCATTCCATCCCCATCATCTCGATGGATGATCATCACTTTCCGTCATGTGACTCGCTTGCTTGTTTGTCGCCTCTAGCATAAAAAAAAACATCTAGCCACTGGTTAAAATATTAATGTGAATTCTTAGCATAGAATTATTAAAATAATTCTATGGTTCTTAGCCAAAATATAATCCGTTTAATAGGTTTCGGAAAGATGTATTAGTTTTTTCTCGTGTTATTTTGTTTATTTGCATATTGTAAACATGCGAGATATACGCACAAATAGGCCGTGACACTCAGAGTGAATAATAGTCTTGAGACTCTTAGATAGTTTAGGTTTGTATTTTTAGGGTACCGTAGCCAAAAGGCAAAAAACGGAACCCTTATAGATTCGTCATGTCTGTCTGTCCGTCTATCCGTCTGTCCGTCCATCCGTCCGTTTGCCACAGACACTTTTTCCGAAACTATAAGAATTATACTGTTGAAACTTGGTAAATAAATGTATTTTGTTAACCAAATTACGATTTTTACACAGACATAAAAAAAAAAATTTTTGGGGGTCGTCCTACTTAGAACTGAAACAAACAATTTTTTTTTCATCAAACCCATAAGTATCGGGTATCCATGGATAGGGCTTTAAAAATGATGTTGAGGTTTCTAATATAACCTTTTTCTAACCTGATACTTTGCACAAGAGACGCTCCCAAAGTGGTAAAGTTCCTGATTTATTGATATGCTTACCTCCACAGAACAAATATTAAGTATGTAAGTCCTAAATACCTCGAATTGTAACCCCCTTTCATAAAACGCAATTATACATGTTCTAAATTTAAATTACGAGTTTCATTTGTTTTTACTGTCCCATTTTTTCTTTTTAGGGTCTCTACTAATGTTACAAATAAACAATCTTTACATTACGATTTTTAAAGCGATTCAATTTTGCATCGCTTTCTTACGGCTGTATCGAGACTGAATCGCGTTTGTATTGTATGCAAAAGTGGCCCTTTAAGGTGGACTGAGCTTGCTTTTTGTTGGGCTTGTTTTTTTTCATTTTTTGGCGGCATTATGTTTCCGTTTACAACGCCATTGAATCGGTGCACTATTGAACGTCGTATGCTTTGCTACTGCCTACCTTTATATTGTAGTCGAACGTCATTTAACCGTCATTGAGTAGGCCGCAGACCTCCTTTCATGGTCAGCGTTCGTTTGTCAATACAGTCGTTAATTATTTACTCGGCGTATAATGATATTACTCTAATTGGCACCGCTCGTGTGTTTGGCTGTGATCACTTCGTACCTAATTAGGTACCTAGTATTTAGTTTGGCTAATGTGACTAATATTAGGTACGCAATCAGCGTGCTGTTATTCTATTTTATATCAATGGTCTTGTAGTGTTGTGTTTAAATGTGTCATCATCATCAGCCCGGTAGTACCTACTGCTGAGTATAGGCCTCCTTTCCTTTACGCCAATGTACAGTCAACTCCAAAAATATGTATACACTTTAGGACGTTGTCACAAAATATAATATAAGAAAGTAAACCTCTACTTTCGTATAGGTAAGTATTGTGACAAGGTCCTAAAGTGTATACATATTTTTGGAGTTGACTGTACAATGTAATAATGTATGTATGTATGTGGTCCTGAGCCGCTCGGATCCATGTAGTCCCTACGATTTTGGTGATCTCATCGACCCAACGTGACACTGGACGACCCGGATTTCGGCTGCCAGTTCTAGGACACCATTCGGTCAGGAATTTACTCCACCTGCCATCACCGCACCTAGCTAAGTGTCCTGCCCAATTCCACTTTAGTTCCATCACTCTTGATCCGAAGTCATGGATTTTAGTCCTGCTTATTGTTTATTTAATTTGTACAATGTGTTTTTTTTTATAGAAAGGCCAATCAGGATGACCTCACTCCGCCTGATGGTAAGCGGCCGTGAAATCCAAAAATGAGGCTGACCGGCACAGAAGAACTAACAAAGTACCCATTGTGTCTGCCATCCTCACCCTAATGGCCTGCTGAAATGCCGTTTCACGCCCCGCCTAAAAGACCCCGGATTGTATGAAGGAGGAAACACATGAGCTGGGAGGGCATTCCATGCCTTGATGGCTCGGGGCAGGAACGAGGAGCAAAACCTCTTGGTGGCGGTTTATTGCCATGTTAATTATTAAATACACCTTTGTTACTAACTTATCCAGGGCTTATTATTATAAGTATTTCATCATATTTAACAGTGGAAGAGCCACGCTTCGGCATGAATGGGCCGGCTCGACCGGAGTAATACCACGTACTCACAGAAAACCGGCGTGAAGCAGTGCATGCGCTGTGTTTCGCTGCGAGAGTGAGGGTAACGGAGGCCCAATCCAGGGGAAGGGGGGTTAAAAGGTAAGCAGCGCACTTGTGACACTATTAATGTTGCAGGTGTCCATGGACGGCGGTAATCGCTTACCGTCAGGTGATCCGTCGGCTCGTCTGCGTCTTATATCATTAAAAAAAACAGTATGAAAAGAAACATTTTTCTCCAAAAAACAGCTTTTTTTTTCTGACCCCCTAGCTCAGAAAAAAAAAACCACCTTCCCATACAAAAGCTGAGTGCAAATTAGCTGATTGGTGCAATTAGTATGGGTTTATTATATGGGGACTATTTGTTCCTTGAGGAAAATATTTGTTTTCAATAGTATTATGTCTACTTACCTTCGATAAGCGATAATTGCCGCTACCCATGCACGCCCACGACACTAGTGGAGTGGAGTGGATTCATGCCGAAGCGTGGCTCTCCCAAGATCTATCACGGTGTATTTTATAAATAACTTGGCAAAATGGCATCCTACATTAAAACAGCTCATTATATTTAATTTGGGATTTCAAAAGCTTCTATTTATTACACTCAGGTTTATACAACCGATATACAATTATTATTAATATTGTTATCTTTTCAATAAATATCTGCTCGCCATAACGGAAAAATTTAATTAAACACTGTATGTGATCATTAATTTTACACTCAATACGCAATTACGGGTACTGTTAGGAGGAAACAGAGAATTGGTTTTTTAAAAAAAGTTAATTTATTTTATTTTGATTTTGACCAGTTAATTTTACAGAGATTTTCTAGGCAAGTGTCGCGGAGCGCGGATAGCGTCGAACTAACTGACTGAAATTAGAAAACATACTCAAGTAGTATAGTCATCTAATGACAAAGGCAGTATTGCACTTTTATATACTAAGAACATATATAACAGCCCCCAAGGTTAAAATTAAACTTTACTTAAAAGTGAAGTTTAAGTTCAGAGTAAAGCTATGTAGGTCTAATGCGGGCTGCTACCTTTGGCGATTCAATAATTTCTAACTCTATGTCATTATTTTCGGCAATGCCTTGATGCCTTGTTATAGATACTCTTCGACATTTGCCTTTACAATTTTTATAAAATAAAAAGGATGTTATTAATATAATTATGATCAAGATACAAACAGTTGCACTTGAGTAATATTGACCATATAGAACAATATGAGGCTTTTCAATGATTTTATCCAGATTTTTAATAATTTTATCTGAGGCTTTATTATATTCCATGGAAATAGAGTTAAGGTTAATATTATGTAATTTTAAATTTGGTAAACTGATTTTAATATTATTTAATTTAGTAAAGTCGCAACATTTGTCATTTAGTAAGTCGAATGTCGAATTAACGGTTTGTATCTCGATAATTTTAGTATATTTAGGAATTAGTATTAAATCTTTATAATAGGCTATACAATCAATAGGGAGATGCAGAATGCCAGTACCTAAAATATTGATCTCGCTATCTCCTGATTTTTGACACGTTACAGCTAATTTGGATTTTTCGGAAATAACATAAATCCATTTGTTGTTACTAAGTCTTTGCCAAATTTCTATGTCACCATAAAATAAATTAATTTCACATTGTTTTGGTACAGAGTTCAAGGCTTTAGATATTATTTCAGATTCACAAATCGCATTTGCAGATGTAGAATAAACATTAATAAATTCACACAAATAAAACATATCATAAACTCTCTTACAGCTATTTAGGCTATCAAGTTTACAATACAAAGACCTATCTCTAGTTATACCTATATATTTCGTCGATGGAATAATGGTTGTATAAGTTCTATTTTCGAATTTGTTTAACATCGGAAATGGGATACAATTATATAAACTAAATTCATTGGAGGTCACTAAGGGAACTTTTAAAACAAATACAATTTTGTTATTACTATAGAAAGTAGCTAATTCGGATATATTTAGTAAAACATATATATTTTCTAAAGACAGGCTAACAGGAAATTGTCTAAAATTTGGTAAAAATCTATAATTGTCAACTAATTCAGAAAAAAGTTGTTTTGGTGTTATAATCGAAGGATGTAAAATATTAGATTTACTAAACATTATTCCATTTACAATATCTTCTAACTTAAATGATAGGGTTAGTAAACTACTCTCTAACATATTAAACATTTCGTTAAAATTTGATTTAATTTCAATTTTATTAGTAAGCAGAGTTAAATTCTTCAAATTATTTGATAAATTTTCAACAGCGCTATTTAATCTCAATTCATTGTTTCCAATATCATTAATAATATTTTTATAAGAAGAAAGTGTAGATTTTGTTACCAAAATATTCTCTTTCATTAATTCTGATATTTTAATTTGATCATTTTCTACAGATTGAATGGCGCTGCTATATTTAATAGCATCATCTTCGTTCATAGTTCCAAATAAGTGTTTAAAGACAGTACCTACGATGCCAAACCAAGCTGACCTTTTTGACCTAAATTCTATAAGATGCGAAATTGATTCAAAGTCTCTAATTAAGTCATAATAACGAACAGATAAAGGTTGTAATAAGTTATGACACTCTAACTCATTGAACGCATTACTTTGTTTACACAAGTACCGTAGGGTGCCTATCACACCGTTCAGATTTTCTAGGTGCGGTTTAATAAATGAAATATCTGTAGGAATAACTATGTTTAGGTGACCATCGATTAATTTTAATAAGCCAATGGGGTCAAAATGGATACCTGGACTTTTTGTAGCTGGTTGAATGAAGTTACCGCTCACTACAGTCACGAAACTGAAATAGAATTTGTTTAATGTAAAACTAGTTAAAACTATACTTTTTTTTTTAATTAAGTGGGACTTATTATTTTTTAGTCACCACCGCGACGTGCTAGTTTGACCTGATCGAAGTGATGGGTCACGTGACGCCTATTTATGAGTAAAGTTAGGCTGTTTCTACCATTTATCTTAACAACCTTATAGGGTCCCTTCCAAATTGGCGATAACGCTTTTCGGAGCCTGAGGTGGTTTTTCAGGAATACATAGTCACCAACTTTATAGTTTACAGGTTTTGAATGGGAGTCGTAGTAGGCTTTTGATGATTGTTTAGATCTGTTAATATTTTCTATGGCTTTAGACCTGGTAAATTGGAGTCGATGTTTCAGCTTTTTTACGTAATCAGAATATGTAGCATCAGAGGCAGAAGTTTCATAGATGGAATTTGGAAGATATGGCTTATGACCAAAGAGAAGTTCGTAAGGGGAGTAATTAGTCGTGGAGTGAATAGCAGTATTATATGCTAACATAGCGGTATATACATACCGGGGCCAATTGGACTGAGATTCGTCAACGTAGGACTTTAAATATTCTTTAAGGGTTGAGTGGCTACGTTCTAACGCGCCTTGGGTCTGGGGGTGGTAAGGAGATGACCACAGCTGTTTTATTTTTAGAAAAGAACAAGTTTGTTTGAATAGTTCTGCTGTGAAGTTGGTACCTTGGTCGGTGAGAATACACTTAGGTATGCCGAAGAGGGATATGAAGTGGATGAGGCAGTCACTGGTCTCTTCAGCAGTTGTACTTCTTATGGGATAAGCTGTAGAATATTTTGTCATATCATCTTGAAGGGTTAAGATATATTTTAATTTAGCAGTTCCAGATTCGGGGAGAGGTCCAACGATATCTAGAGAAAGTCTTTCAAAAGGGATAGTGGAGGTGCTAGTTATTTGCATAGGGGCTCTATTTATTTGACGAAGAGCTTTATTAGTTTGGCAGGACATGCATTTCTTTACATAATTTTCTATATCACTGCGCATATTCTTCCAATAAAATTGTTCACGAATTTTATTAAACATTCTGTTTGATCCCAGATGACCAGCTATTGGTACATCGTGGTTTTCTTTAAGTATCTTGTGTATTTCACTTGGACTAGGATAATATATTTTATTTCTGTAAATATGAATTTCTATTCCGGTATTGTCAAATAAGTAGGCTAACATATTATACAATTTTGAATAAATGTGTCGATCAAATGGGTTTTTAAAATCAGTGATGCTGATTGATTTTTCTTCATTTAAATTGGATATTAAGTGATTTCTGAAAGTTTTAAGTGTTTCAAATATGTCAGAGTAACTACAGTCATCAAAGTGGTGTACCTTTGTAAATAAAAAGAAATAAGTTTTGTCATTGTATGAAAGAGATTTGTAAGAATGTAACGTTTTTTCAGACTGTATAAAGGATTGTGAGTCAGGACAATTTGATAGTATATCTTGTACATAGGGAATAGACTCATCGAGATCAAGAGAGGTTGGGATTACAATTATTTTATTTCGAGTTTTCAATAAGTTGTCATTATGTTCTATTATTGGAGTGTTACAGGAAGCATTTGACTTTAGGAATTTGGAATAGTTATCATTTATTTCAGGTAAGACTTTAGGCGAATGATTTTGATTTATTTCAGGATCTACTCGACTTGTAGAGGGTTGCGGATTTTGAAGGTAAGGATTAGGTTTATTTTTACTTTCAGGGATCGAGACCGAAGGAGGTTGAACGTCAGTAGATTTCATTGACTTAGGAGGAGATGCAGAGTTAGGATTCAAGAGATTATCATTTTCCAGGAGATCCGTAATAGATATATCATCGAGGTTCATTTGATCTATGTCAGAAATTGGGATACCTAAATCATCTAAGGTAAGAGGACTAAAGGGAGAAAGTAGGGCGTTGTCATTACTAGGATTTTCAGGTGCTGGAGGGACTGGATTAGCAGAAGTTGGAGAATCGGTAAGTTTTTCAGGATTTTCATTTGTTATAGGATTCACAGGATATCGCGAGAGGGCATCGGCTGCAGAATTTAATTTTCCTTTTCTATAAATAATTTCGTATTCGAACTCTTCTAACTGTAGACGCCATCGTTGCATTTTACTGCTAGGGTCAGTATGATTGAAGAGCCATTTTAAAGGGCGATGATCAGTTACTATATAGAATTTTCTGCCAAAAAGATAGGGACGAAAGTTTTTACAACCAAATATTATTGCCAAAAGTTCTTTTTCTGTTGTACTGTAATTGATCTCATTTTTGTTTAAGGTTCTGGAAGAATAAGCTATAGGATTGTCTTTTCCAATGGGACCTTGGGAAAGGATTGCGGAAATAGCGTAATTGGACGCATCACAGGTAAGGGTAAAGGGTTTTGTAAAATCAGGATAAGTGAGAACGGGGGCAGATATTAATTTATCTTTAAGGCTTTCAAAAGAGAGCTGCTGTTCATTTGACCAAATAAACGGGACATCCTTCTTTAAAAGAGAGGTAAGAGGTTTGGACAACTTGGAAAAATCGGGAATAAATCTTCTATAATATGATATGAGACCTAAGAAAGATTTTATATCTTTAGGACATTTCGGGACTGGAAATTGTTGAACGGATTTGATTTTATTAGGATCGGGTTTAAGGCCATTTTCAGTTATAACATGACCTAAATAACCGACTTCTTTTCTCAAAAATTCGCACTTGTCGGGCTGTAACTTGAGGTTGAAAGATCTAAGTTTTTGAAAAACTGCGGAAAGGTTTTCGATGTGGGATTTTAAATCGTGTGAGTAGATTACTACATCGTCAAGGTAAACAAAGCACCTTTCACCTTGAAGACCAGTTAAAACGTTATTCATTAAGCGTTGGAAGGTGGACGGGGCATTTTTTAAGCCAAAGGGCATGCGACAAAATTCAAATTGACCTTGTGGGACGCTAAATGCTGTCTTGCAAGAATCCTGGGGTTTCATTTTTATTTGATGGAACCCTGACGCGAGATCAAGGGTTGAGAAGTACTTAGATTTACCTAATTGGTCTAAAATTTCGGTAATGTTCGGAATCGGATAGGTTTCACCAATTGTAATATCATTTAGTTTTCGATAATCGATTACAATGCGCCATTTCTTTTGGCCAGAAGCATCGATTTTCTTTGGAACTATCCAAATTGGAGAAGACCAGGGAGATAAAGAAGGTTGGATTATATTTTGTTCAAGCATTTTGTCAATTTGTGCTTTTACTTCTTGCTTGTGGACTTCTGGGAATCTATACGACTTTACGTTAATTGGTTGTTCAGAAGTAGTCCGAATTTGATGTGTAATAGCATCAGTTGAAGTTAGTTGATCACCAGGAAGGTGAAAGATATCTGAGTATTTGGAGCATACATCACGTAAGACTTCAGATTCTTCGGAATTTAAATGAGAAGTTCGCAAGAGATTTAGGACTTCTTTAGTTCTATTAAGGCAGGTTGGTTCATTTATATTATTATAATTATAAGTATGTTTTTCAATAGGGTATAAGGTAAGTTGGAGGTTTGAATTTAAGTTAACAGGGTTTTCAGAAGTATTTAGTATTGTAAGATTTATTCTATTATTTTCTTTTACTTTTACAACACAATTTGCTATCAAAAGAGAGTCAGTAAGATGTTCGTCAAGAATCATTCCTTCTTTAATTTCAGGATTACGAATAGAACATTCCACTAAAATTTCAGAACGAGGCGGGATGTAATAAACAGGATCATTAAAGATAAGTTTGATTTTATTTTTGTCAATGTTAAATATATTACGATTGTAATCAATGTAACATTGGTAGTGAGTCATTAAATTGTTACCAATTATTCCGTCGTAAGGTAAATTAATTTTATCTACAACGTGAAAATTGTAAGGAATAGATTCTCTTCCTAGAATAAGATTCATATCAAAATCACCAAGAGTAGGGACGGCTTCCATATCATTATCTATACCTTTTAATTTTAATATATTATCTTTTTTGAGTTTCAGGTGCGGGCATTGTATTGAAGACTTTTTAATGAGGCAGATTGAAGATCCAGTATCTACGAGAAAGGTAAGTGGTTCATCAGAAATAGAAGTTTTGAGGAGAACATGAGGTAAGGATAATTTAGATGTATTACATTTTATCTCATAAATCTTATCAATCTTTTTTACAGTTAAGTCATTCCGAGGATTTTTATGGACTCTTTGATTACAGTCCTTTGAAATAGTAGAGTCAGAGGAAACAGAGGGCTTATGGACTTTCTGTTTACAGTCCTTTGAATTAGTAGAATCAGAGGATACAGAGGGTTTATGGACTTTCTGTTTACAGTCCTTTGAATTAGTAGAATCAGAGGATACAGAGGGTTTATGGACTTTCTGTTTACAGTCCTTTGAAATAGTAGAATCAGTGGATACAGAGGATTTCAGAATGGTGCCATTAGAATTAATATGAGATGGAATTTCGGACTCGACGCGACACCGTTGGGAGTCCGTTACTCGTTTAAATCTTCATTTTCTTCCATACAATAATTTTCTTCTTGGGTATCGTAATTATCTTGGGATTGGTATTCTGGTTCAAATCCAGAATCAAGTGCCTGATTATGATCATCGTTATGATCATCGTTTACGAAGTGAACTCGAATGTTACGACCATTGAATGGTTTTCGATTGAAGCTGCTTTGAGGTTGCTGCTGAAATTGATTTGAAGTCGGACGTTGGGGATATTGGGTTGAAATTGGACGTTGAGGATATTGTACTGGTTTAGTCGGAAATTGGGGAGGCTGACGCCTGATGTTGTAAGAATTATTATATTCGCGTTTTTTACAGTTTTCAATAGTATGGCCTTGATTTTTACAATACCGACAGATCGGTACTTGAAATTGATTGGATGATGACGTATTGAGATTATGTACGGGTCTGAAATTTGGCTTGAATTGAGTAGGACGCTGAGACATCGAAACATTTTGTGAAGACGGCGTATGACGTTTATACATAAGTTTTTGAATTTTTTCTTCGGCTGTTGCGAAATCTATAGCACTGTTTAAGTTTTGTGGATTCTTTCCACGGACTAAATTGGAAATGCTAGGCTTAAGGCCCAGTAAGAACGTGTGTAGGGCTAAGTCGTCCATAGCTGCAAGACGACCTACTAACTCTGATTTCTTTTTATTTGACAACGTAATTTCGGTGATTAATTTTGACAGACATGTCTCAACTCTGAGTGCAAATTGACTGACCATTTCTTGAGGAAGTTGATGACAGTCTTGAAGATCTGAAAGAAGATGCGCATAATGTTTTGTTTCGCCGAATTGACTTTTCAAAAATTCACTAAGTTGTTCCCAATCATCAAAGTCTTTAATGGAACAGGCTATCTCAGCTTTACCTAGTAGCTGGGATTGGATAAATTTCAACAAAATCGGCCTTTGAGATGAAGTAGCTAAATCTATAGCACTTTGACATATTGATAAAAATGAGCTTAGTTTATCTCTAGAGCCATCAAAAGGCTTTATGAATTTGAATAATGTTCCGATAGAGATTGATTCCATTTCTTTCTCACCTTTTACAGACATTTCAAATAATTAAAATAACTTTCAATTCGAATGAAATAAAAAGTTGTTACGGTGTAATAGACGGACACTGTAGGTAACTTACAGCGGATCAAGTTTCAGCTTGTGTTATAAAAGGTTTGTGAGAATACAATTTGTTATTCACGATAGATAGAACGTGTTATGATGATGATGGTTATTATCGTGAGAACTTAATGTAAACAAACTCGATATTAATACTGACTGATATTAAGCACGGATATTAATAACTATGAACTTCGGATTAAAATAAAAGTTGTCTGACTTACAGTAGGATTATGATTTTCATGATTATGAATCTTCTTTTCAGGACACAGGGGGACGTTCTACTTTTCAGGTTACACAGGGGCGATCTTCTTTCCAGGACACAGAGGGGCAGTTTTCTTTCCAGGGCATTTTCTTTCCAGGATACAGAGGGTCGATCTTCTTTCAAGGACACAGAGGGGCGATCTTCTTTCTAGGTACACAGAGGGCGTTCTTCTTTCAGGGACACAGAGGGGCGATCTTCTTTCAAGGACACAGAGGACGTTCTTCTTTCAGGGACACAGAGGGGCGATCTTCTTTCAAGGACACAGAGGACGTTCTTCTTTCATAGACACAGAGAGGCGATCTTCTTTCAAGAACACAGAGGACGTTCTTCTTTCAGAGACACAGTGGAGCAATCTTCTTTCAAGGACACAGAGGAGCAGTCTTCTTTCAAGGATCCAGAGGATGTTCTTCTTTCAGGGACACAGAGTGGTGATCTTCTTTCAAGGACACAGAGGAGCAATCTTCTTTCAGGACACAGAGGGTGTTCTTCTTTTCAGGACACAGAGGACGTTCTTCTTTTTAGGACACAGAGGCACGGCACAGAGTTTTTAGAATACCGAGGAAACAGAGTTCGAGTTCGACACCGCGAGGAATTGAATAATGACACTTCACTTTTTGATTCAGAGTCCGAGGAAGTTCAGAAACGGAGACGAGTCCAGGGATACCAGCGGTTGTTATCCCTTTACGCTGCCACCAAATTGTTAGGAGGAAACAGAGAATTGGTTTTTTAAAAAAAGTTAATTTATTTTATTTTGATTTTGACCAGTTAATTTTACAGAGATTTTCTAGGCAAGTGTCGCGGAGCGCGGATAGCGTCGAACTAACTGACTGAAATTAGAAAACATACTCAAGTAGTATAGTCATCTAATGACAAAGGCAGTATTGCACTTTTATATACTAAGAACATATATAACAGTACGATCAAGTAATTAAGTCTGCAATTTAATCGTATTTTTAATTGCTACTGTTTTGTCTCATTATAAACACTCGCCTGTAAGCATTGAAACGAAACGCTATCACAAATATAATAAATCCATTTGGTAGGTAATTTAAATTAAATTAATATATTGGGTCACTACGCAGGGTGCTTTTAGGGCTTTATTAGGGCTCACATAAAACCAGCGCCATGGCCTGAAGGTAGGCACTCCTACCTAAAGCCATGACCGAAGCTGAGTGAGCTACTTTTCACTGACTATCACGACACACCTCACACACACACACACACCTGTACGCAAATAATTTTTGCCCGGCTTGAGAAGCCGTATTATTACTTTAATTTATTTTTTCCTCTCTTAATTTTTTCCCTCCTTTTATTCTAGTATTTTTTTCGTTCCTTTTCGTTTTAGTTTGTATTTGTTTCTTCTTCTGTTTGTTTAAATATTATATAATTATACTTATTGTGTCCTTTCTTATCCGTAAAATTTTGGTGTGTCGTATTGTCAGTGAATAAATGTTTCTATCTATCTTTCCTTTTCTTCTTTGATTAATTAAAATGTCGTGGTTCAAACGTACCTTAGGCTCCGAAGTGACTTTGGACGCAACTAGAAATTACTCGCTTTAATGAAGGGGTATCAATTTAAAAATATACGGGAACGGTGGTATATCAGTGGATAAAAACGCACCTTCTATGCATCTTTTTTTTTATGCTAGAGGCGGACAAACGAGCAAGCGAGTCCCATGATGGAAAGTAATCAACGCCGCCCATAAACATCCGCGAAATCAGCATCTAAGCAAGCACTTTTTTTTAATATATGTGCTTATTTCTACCATTAGCTTGAGGGTAAAGGAAAACATCGTGTGGAAACGCAGGGTTTTTATGTGATAGGTGGCAGACGAGCCTATTAAACGGATTACATTTTGGCTACGAACCATAGAATTATAACAAAATAATTCACAATAAGCTAAGAAATTAATTTAAATTAAATAAGAAATGCTAAGAATTTACAATTTTATTTTATCCAGTGGCAAGATGTTTTGACTAGCCTTGCTTTTTAGGGTTCAATACCCAAGTCGTAAAAACGTGACCCTGTTACAAGACTCCACTATTTGTTCGTCTGTCTGTCGCCAGGCTGTTGTAACTCGAGACAGGGATAGCTAGACAGTGAAATTTTCACAAATTATTTAAGTTACGAAAGACAAGCATTTAACTTTCATCACACCTAATGTTTTCATGTGATAGGTGGCAGACGAGCAGACGGATCACCTGATGGTAAGCGATAGCCGCCGCCCACACCCGTGACACCAGTAGAGTCACAAGTGCGCTGCCAACCATTAAACTCACCTTTCCCCCCGGATTGGGCCTCCGTTACCCCTCACTCACGCAGCAAAACACAGCACAATACTGCTTCACGCCGGTTTTCTGTGAGGCCGTGGTTTCACTCCTTTTCAATTAAATTGTTTTTTTTTTAACATAAACAAACGCTCTATCTTTATCTATTTTCGTATTTGTAAGTTTGCCTATTGTGATATCATGAATTTTACCTCCCTATATAAATACGCCCACACGACCCTCATACAAATAGAAAATATCCCAACCTACCCGTGTAAGTGGTCTGGGCGATTTTCCCCGAACTTCCACAACTCATTGTGCTTGATTGAAAACAGGTCGCTCAAAAGAGGATAAAGTTTTGCCCGATATGTATTTGAGGAAAAGCATTGCGTAACTGTTTACTACAGAGATTACTAATTTTATGTTTTTTATCTCCTAATTTTTTTTACTCTTAAGAGTGCTTTAAATTTTACCACGCCCATCGTTTGTTTTTTGTGATAGGTGGCAGACGAGCAGACAGTATTAAGATATTTAATAATATACCACAAAATGTCATTAACCTATCACTGGATAAGTTTAAGTCTCATATCAAAACCTGCCTAATGAAGAAAGGTTACTATAGTGTACAAGACTATTTAAATGATAAGGATTCTTGGTCATGTTAATTGATTAATCTTTTGAGTTGTTATTCATAGTAGTCTATTAACCTTCATAATTGTATTTTTTTCTCTTCTCAATTATAACTCTGTAACATCATCAATATGTGAAAAGAGTAACTACTGAGTTTCTTGCTGGTGTCTTCTCAGTAGAAATCGACATTCCGAACCAGCGGTAGATATTATGTACCTATTTTGACATTCATAAGTGGTCTGTGTGGACCTAAATTGAATAAAGAATTTTTTATCTTTTTTTTAGACGGTTCATGGATTAAATTAAAGAAGTCATGAAAACTTTTTCGCCGTTAAAGACCACGGTGTCAATGGATGAAGTCTAAAAACGTTATTCGCCGACTAATACTATGGTAGGAAGCACGGGGTCTATCGCACAATTCAAAAAATATCCTTGTGCAGTTGACACCGCGGTGTCATCGGCTCGTGGTGTCCACCGACGAAAGAACCCACCTGATGGTAAACGATTGCCGCCGCCCATGGACACCCGTGACATGAGTGGAGTCACAAGTGCGTTGCCAAACTCCGGTACTCACTCACACAGCGAAACACAGCACAGTCCTGCTTCACACTGTTTTCACACTGTTTGACGATCCGTTTGGAACAGTGGTGAACGCTGCCTTTGTTGCGGGTTCGATCCCCGCACAGTACAAACATTTAAGTGTATGAACATATCTTTGTATTGGTCTGGGTGTTTGTATGTATTATAAGTATGTATTTACAAAAGAAAAGTATTATATGTATATATTTGTAATTCCGCTGTTGATTCTGATATCCGTAACACAGGTGCTTGAGCTACCTATCTCGGAATCAGATCAATGTATATGATGTTGTGAAATATTTATTTATTTCTGTTAGGCCGTGGTATGACTCCGGTCGAACCGACCCATTTGTGCCAAAGCGTAGCTCTCCACGGATTGATTTTAATAAGATCTTTAAAGTAAAGATATTATTTATTACTATCCGTTACGTACCATTTTCATCTTTTCAAGTCTTATCTCATCTCAGCGTGTAATACCCAGTTGCGTCCAAGCAACAGCTTCAGAACCCGGGGAACACTTGGACAGTTATCCAGGATTTGGGAGCTCTGTTAAAATAATTATAGTAAAGCGACTGCCATCTGATCTTCGCAGCTCTTAGACAAGGGAGTCAGATTAATCGTTGATGCACGCACATTTTTAAGAAACTATCCGAAACTAATAAAGCTAATAAAAAAATATGCACATACACAGATTTAAAGAAACAGAGATGTATGCCCAGATTTGAATATACGACCACCCGTACAGAAGGCACTCTCTTATCCACTGATCTACCATCGCTTATAATCTTAGTGTTCGTAAAAAGAGGTTACCATTTTTAAAAGACATGTAACCACTCGGCTAGTCTTAATTTCGGTCTATACATTGAGTCCATAGCTAAAACTGCAGCAAAAAAGCTAAGCATCCTCTGGAACGTCAGGCGCTTCTTTAAGCCCAAGCAGTTCTTAAATTTTAATCGAGCGCAGGTTCGCTGCTGCTTGGAGTACTGATGTCACCTCTGGGAAAGTTCTGCCCGGTATCAGTAAGACGCTCTGGACTCAATAGAACGACGTGTGAAGAGGTTCGTCGATGATGACGCACTCTCCGAATGTCCAGCAGAGCCTGGACCTACGTCGACGTGGCATGCCTCTCGGTCTTCTTCCGGATTCATTTAGGGGAGTGTGCGGAGGTTCTACATAATTTGAACCCCCCCAACCCATTTCATCACCGGATGACAAGGCACCGCGAAGGCTTTCATTCCTATGTGGTAGAATTACCCCTTATCCGCACAAAGCGATTCGCTTCCACATTTATAATGCGAACGGCTAAGGAATGGAACTCCCTGCTGAAGCCTGTTTTTTCTGTCCACTATAATCTGGACATTTTTAAGGCAAGAGTGAATAGGCATCTTTAGGCAAACACATATCATCGCTTTCCATCAGGTGCGATTGTGGTCAAGCGTTAGCCTATTGACCAAAAAATAAACCTATGTCTACAACCTGTGCGGATAAAGAATGGGATCAGAAATGGCGGCGTATCTATCCATTTCTCGCTCTCACACTATTTGAGTCTATACTCGCACTCGTGGGGTGCGAGTATAGACGCAAATAGTGAGCGAGCGAGAAGTAAATAGATGCGCCGCCATTTCTGATCCCATTCTTTATCCGCACAGGTTGTACAATACGTCAGGTTTACTTCGTTAATAACTCAACTCAAAATTTGTATAGTTGAACAAGTCTTAGTTAGCAGCAATCTATACACATTGAAGATATAACAGAGAGCAGAATGAGTAAAAGGCGCTAAATACCAACGTTGATTCTGTTAAATTGCTTGCATTCACCCGACTACGTGACTAGTCTAAACTCTATCCCTCTTATTACAAAAAACTACTCTGATACCGGCTTTAATCCTAAACTAGCAAGTTCATGTTTATTACGGAGTATCGTTAGCTCTTATTTTTTTATTACAAATCTTCGACTAACCATAGACCATTTAGTACCGCAGGATAGTGTCAAAGTTAATCGAATCATTCAATTATTCGTTCAGTAACGTTTCGTTTTTTATAACCTTGTTTTGTTTTCTGAAGTAAAAATATTTGTAAAATGTTTTTAGGTAACAATAAATTATAATATTGTATTAAGTAACGTGTCCAAATAATATGATTAGGAATTGCTTCTATTTTGGAGTTAAATCCAAAAAAAATCAGTTGACTGCTTTCTCACAAATAACTTACCGTAAAATTAAATGAACTGTCACATGGATAATGTGTCATTGTCACTGAATCGATACTTTGAGGTTATTATTTTAATACTCATTTTAAACTAGAGAACCGGTTGGTTTATCATTAGTATTATAGTTTATATACTAACGTTAAACTTAATTTTGTAATAATGTTTATTACAAAATTAAGTATTAAGTTCTTCAATTACTTCTAGTATTAATACCACTACTTTTTTTAAACCCCGTTTTGGAATAAAAGGGTATTCATATAAGCACCGCACTTGTGACCAGCCTCTGAACCGAATCAGAGGCAGTATCGTTAAACAAGGAGTAGTTAGCGGTAATCCTGCTCGGCCATTGAACATAGACTCTGGTCACGCGGATATGCACCGCGTAAAGGGAAATGGGCCTTTACGATCTAGCTTGTAAAGTGAGTGCACTAACTGTATACGAACATTCAATTATAAGCCGTATGGCATTGCCAAAGAGTCCAAATTCACTTGAAGTAACACAATGTTGACTGTAGAGTTTACTTAGATTTTCTATTTCGTTTCGCTTTTACATGTTGCTTATTGAGGAGTGATATAGCTCAGTGAAAAAGAGTCACACCTCTTAGACAAAAGTCATAGGTTCTCGTCCGAGCATGCACCTCTGGATTTTTCAAATCTAAGTGCGTATTTCCACCTCTAACCCGGCGCTGATGGAAAACATTGTGAAGATAACCTACACGTTTTTAATTCGAATTATTCTGATCATGTACGTACCTAACCATAATCACAGGTTTGCAAACATCAGAAGGCTGTCGGTTTACTGGAACTACCATTCTTATCGAATCCTGGATCATGGTCCAAACGTACTCCGTGCCTCGAGCTTCGGATGCAACTGAGAATGACTTGTTAGGATGATCAGTTGTCTATCATGAGGGAATTTCCGTTTACTAACGTACCCAACTCAGGTTAAGTTCTTTTTTATACCAGTCAAGTCTATGGTGTCTCCAAACCAAGAATCATGGTCCAAGCGGCCCCGGGCTCCAAAGCGACAGCTTTGGACTTAACTAGGAATTACACGCTAAGATGAGGAGGAAATCTATGGTTTATAAGTGTGTGTCTGCCGTGTGGTCCCCGGCAGAGTAGAATAGACCACCCTCACTCTTACCGAGGTGTCGTAAAAGGCGACTAAGGTAAAGCTGCTGGCATAATCATCAGCACCCAGAGAAGGAAAACTCTGCATTTATATCAAAACCCGCGCAAACCCGTCTGCCAAGCGTGGTGAGTATGGCAATTACCCCTCATATGATTGAGGGAGGCCCGTGCCCCAGCAGTGGGCACTTTAATGGGCTGATGATGAAGTGTACCGAAGTAAAAATAAAATCATCCCAAGGTATTGTCTTGTTTTAGGACAAACACACGCCCAAAACTCAGACATTTTAGAACGCACAAATCAATGTAGTTTTAATCATAATTTACTGGAAGAGATTGCTCATAGTAATAAGGCCGCCTTCGTTGTACATATCCTGTAATACCTAGTATTAAGTTTTCTTACTATACTTTGAGTGCAATAAAAGTATATTCATTCATTCATTCATTATTTCTTTCGAGCAAAAAAATATATTCAAAATATTTCATTGGCCCATATAACAAATACCTTACAGTCTAACATACATACAGCGGGGTAATGCTGCTAACATTTTGGGGACACTGCCACGGGGACCTACTTTGTTTTAACTTTCCTTTTAGGTTTAAGGTCATTTTTATTTCTCAGTTGCTTTCTTAATTTTCTTGTGATTTCGTTCATTTTTTCAATAAAACCACATACATGCTGGGAGGTGAAAAAGTGTTAACCAGTTTTGAAATTTGATTCTATAGATATCACACTTTTTGCACTAAAGTAAAAAATAAATAACATATCAAGTTACATATTACCTTAATAAAGTAAATATGAAAAAAGACACATAAAGAGGATACAATACAGAAGCAGCCACAAAAAAACCTAATTTCTTTGAAATGACATGACATTTGATATAAACTGTCAGCTGTCATATCATTAAAAAAGATATTTTAACTATGATCAATATTATTTATAGGCATATAGAACTTATCACCTACATGTGTCGGTGCGATTATGATCCTTAAGGTGGTAAGCACTTTTTGACAGCGACCGTACATAATGAATTAATATATACATATTTTTTTTCATATTTCTACGTGCGGCGCGTAGAGTCAGCTGGTAGCCGTTCCCGAAACTTCCGAAAGCTTTTACCTTTCTGGTAGATACTAATTAACTAAGTGTTATTACAGTTATAGCGGGTAACTATCTCTCAGATTCCAGTTTCCATGACTTCAACCAAAAGTGTTAAGGCGAGTTTGCTAGCAAAAGTACACAAAGTTCTGTTTGGTTACAGGTTGCATACCTAAGGCCCGAGTTACGGACGCCTGAACGTTCGCATCAGCTCCAACTTTGACGGGTGAGCCAGACCCTAAACATACTAAATCCATACTGTAGATACTTTGAACTTGGATACCTTTGCAGAGAAAATTATTCGGTACAACATGTTCTTTGAAGTAATTTTTTTGTGTGCCGATGACGCGCCATTCATTTTTTTATAAATGCTCAGTAAATTGGCTCTTCTCAGCCTGATAATAAGCAATAGAAGAATCCAAGTTGCAATTACAACAGAGCGATGTCAAGGCATCACCTCCGTAGCTCAAATTTGAATGTTGTTGGCGACTGAAAGTGCTTTTCACGGGACTTATTTGGTGGCACGGACTTTATCATCGGCTATCAAGGTCAGACGGTACGATAAATTATAATCGAATTTCTAAATAGATGCCTAAGTAGGTATTCGCGGTCGTTAAGTTCTGCGATTGTGAATCATTACGATAGTCACGATCTCGAAAATGGTATATTTGAGGATTAGGTTTAAAATAGGACTAAACTAGTGAATGCTGTGCAGCATTTAATGCTGATACTTACTTACTTACTCCGCTGACCCAAATAGAGTCTTGGACTCCGAAACAAGATATCGCCACTTCGGTTGATCCTGCGCCACTTCGTGCCAATTATTGACCAGACCAGTCTTTCAAGCGATACCTAGGTCGGCCAACTGGGCGAAATGCTGTTAGATGCCGTAAAATAATAAGATTTTGTTGTCTAAATTAAATTTGAAGTGAACTTAAGCCATTCATACTAGACAGTATTAGAATTACCAAATTCAAGATAAAACAAAGCGCGGGTAAAGTCAGAATTATTTATAACAAACACGTGATGAGGCTAATGACCGGTTTATGAGGTATATCTTCCATGAATAATGAGACTGAATAAATATTAACATTTCGAGTAAGTAAATATTATGAGAGCTCTCCAAGAGTTCACCAAGATTAATCATTTGTTTTTCATAGACTTTCAGAGGTCAAAGCCATTATAGTTTTAGTTCATACAAATGTTCATGATTTTGTTTAGTTCGTAAATATGTTTCGGACGTCATAAAAGTGCAAAATATTTTTGAAGCTTTCAATGACGTCATAATGTTTGGAATTTATCATCTTTTTTGCATAGCGTTTAGAGTTAACACATTTATTGATGAGATTATCAAAGTAAATATGTTTGCGACCACATTGGTCTTATAGCGTTATAATGAATGTTCTCGATGACATTCGACATTTATGAAGACATATTCATTTTTGACGACCCGATTGGAACAGTGGTAGTGAACGCTACCTCTGATACAAGGATTGCGGGTTCGATCCCCGCACAGTACAAACATTTGTGTGCATGAACATGTTTGTTTGTATTGGTCTGGGTGTTTGCTATGTATTATAAGTATGTATTTACAAAAGAAAAGTATTATATGTATATATTTGTAATCCCACTGTTGATTCTGATATCCGTAACACAGGTACTTGAGCTACCTATCTCGGAGCCAGATCAATGTATGTGATGTTGTGAAATATTTATTATTATTATTATAATTATACTCAGTTACATATTAAGTCCAAGTCGCGGTCTCCACTCAAGGACTTTACGGCTCCAACGGCTGTCAGTTCTGCGGCTAATATGACCAGCCCACTGCCACTTCAGTTTGCTAATTCAGTTTTGCTAATTTCAATTTGGTAAACGTAGTGTAGGACGCCCTGCGACAAGATGGGATGATGACATCGGGAGCAGTGGCGTGCATTAGGGGAGACCTATGTCTAGCAGTGGACGAGTGTGGGTTGCTGATGATGATGACGATGATGACATATTAAGTATATGAGTTTATTATGATTGAGCTCTAACTATCTCATTTTTCTTTAACAGATGGCTACGATTTAGGGACCCTCAAGGGAAGACAGTAAGTACTCCTTTTTAAAAGTCTGGCAACGCATTAGCGATCTCTCTGATTTCGCAGATGTTTATTGGGGGTGATAGGAAGAGTCTGCATAACCAAAAAAGTCCCGTGAACACCGCGCAAGTCGCCATAGTCGCATAATAGACACAAGGAATCTCGACTGACCGGATGGCGCAATTGGTAGTGACCCTGCCTCTTACGCCAAAGGTCGTGGGTTCGACTCCCACCCTGGACAAACATTCGTGCGATGAACACTTGTGTTTGTTCGGTATCTGGGTGTTATGTATGTATTTACGTATATATTTATGTTCCTCTATTGTCTGATATCTGTAACACAAGTGCTTAAGCTACTTAGTACGGAATCAGGTCAACGTATGAGATGTTGTGAGAATTATTTAAAATCTCAAATGTTAGTCCCGTGTTTTTCCGAAGGACTGCCTTCGTGGTGCAAACTCTACTATTCATCAGGTGATTCGCTTGCTCGTTTGTCGGCTCTAGCATAAAAAAGAACAGTATTTATTGACTGTTTTGTCATAAACAATGTTTAAATTTTCATTAAGGCGTACTTTTGTTACCATTACATTTATCACTGCAATTTAAAATCAATATCAATATCAATTTTTTTTATTTTTCATAAAACTTAGAAGCACAGTGATACTTACTCACTAGGTTACATAAGCGAATACTTAAAACAAATCTTGTATAAAGCATCATATCCAAACCTTAATTTTGTCTATTTTATTATTACAAAAGTTTTTTATTTTTTGTAAGTGCTAGTTGTAATAACTGTGTTACGGCAAGGAACGATTCTCGCTCCATACAAATACAAGGCAAAATGTAT
Source organism: Marasmia exigua (assembly GCA_019059595.1). Classification (NCBI taxonomy): domain Eukaryota; kingdom Metazoa; phylum Arthropoda; class Insecta; order Lepidoptera; family Crambidae; genus Marasmia; species Marasmia exigua. The sequence goes on along the minus strand of CM032477.1, from coordinate 16,280,870 downwards.
CTGCTGTGCATGCATGTGAAGCTGAGCACAAGTGCGCTGCCAACTTTTAAACTACCCTTTCTCCCGTATTAGGCCTCCGGTACCCTCACTCACTCAGCGAAACTTAGCACAATGCTGCTTCACCCCGGTTCTCTGTGAGGCCGTGGTATCACTTCGATCGAGCCGGCCCACTCACACCGAAACTTGGCTCTCCCACGGTCAATTTCCAACGTTCTTGGAATTCCAAGTTGTTTTGATAATTTTGGTAGCTTACACATTTTTGGCGCTACTTTATTTACCCTGCTGCGAGGACCGAAATACGGTTGTGACCTTATATATTTTTTAAGCTTGTTGCCTTTGGACTTTTGCTCTTACAGCCAGTGATCCGAGCCGCTAGTGATTGGATAAAGGGTTCCATTGGATTTGTTGAGAAGAGTGCACAGCCCTGTCGGTCTTTACAACGTAGAATAATTTATGTCCTGTACGCAACGTTAGCCTATTTTCAGATAATAGGGGTAATGTGAGTTTTTGTATGGGCGAATTGGTTTACCATAAAAATAGGCATTGAATGAGAATATCAAGCGTTGTCGGTCCTGAATATAATAGAAAGAGTCGCCCACATTTATACACTGACGCGATTGGTTGTGTGTTTGCCCTGCCTAATGTGCCAAAGGTGTGGCTTCACCCTAGACAAACATTCTTATGATGAACACTTGCGTTTATTCAGTGTCTGGATGTTGGTATTAATTGTTCATGTATTTAAGCATTAATATTATTAGTAGTCCTGCTGTTGTCTGTTCACAGCACAAGTCCTTAAGCTTCTTAGAGTTTAGGTACGTACTACTTGACTGCCTCGTTGGCGTTGTGGGTAATGCGTCGTACTTAAAAGCGATGACTGCGCTTGTGGTCCTGGGTTCGATCCCCTGGTCGGGTCAAAATTTGTTCCTGAGTTTTTCTGTTAAGAAATTCTCAGTGTCGGTCGAGAGTCTGGAAGTCGGCAGTCTTGTACCCACGTGCCTTGGAAAGCACGTTAAGCCGTTGGTTCTGTGCCCGATCCCTCTCCGGTCGTGACACACTGGTGTCCCATCTGATTATGAGGGAAAGGAAATAGAGAGTGCACTTGTGTTTGCGCACTCGCTTGACCATTATATCCTGCGTAAGTCGTTGAGATTAGCTGAAAGCGGTTGGAGGATATTATTATTTAGGTATTTACACTTACAATACAAGTGTAGTCACCCCTTCTCTCGGCTTCCGGAATCGGCGAACCAAAGCGCAAGCTCTGGTGCCTTATTTTGAAGTAACGAACGAGAATATACCTGTCGCGTCCAAACGAAGGAGACACACAGCGCGTGTGAAAGAGAGGGAAACTCCGATTCGGTTGTAACGTCTGCTTTAAATTAGGCCCTCTGGTTCGCGCCAGTATTCTGTGACATGGCGGTCATCCCAGTTCGAGCCCACCCATTCATGTTGAAGCTTGTTTCTCCCTCGAGCAACTTACGTCATCAGTACACTTTGTAGCACCGCACATAATTAAGCCTCACGAAACAAGCATCCACTCTTATTTCTAATCAAGCCCAACAAAATGAGGAATGAGTTTTTTATTTCACAATTTTTAATGAGTGTTAGAAAAACTGGGGCGTTTGTAACTCTCCCTCCATTTGGGGATACGATATTAATTAATTTCATCTAACCTTTTTTTTTACAAAACGCTTTATAATGGTGCCGTAATTATAATAGAGTCTTTCAAGTTATTAATATATTTTTTGTAAGATGCCGAAGCTGTTTTTATGGATATGTCGAACTTTTAAAATCAAAAGACTGTAGCGCAGCTTGGCAAATCAATTTCACGTGACGTGAACGTTACAAATATAAAGAGCCTGTCTATGCTTTGTATTTATGTAAGGAATAAGCCTCTACTAAACTAAATTAAAACTTGGACGAAAATTTCAAGTACTTTTTGCTGGTCACTTTCAAGTACTTTTGTTGTCTTAACCTAACTTAACCAAAATTTTTTTACAGAGTTTATTATTTATACATTTTTTTGATAAGGACTATGTTAAAACACTGATCAGTTAAAAAAAATGAAATTTGTAAATAAATGAATTCATACCTAAAACATACCACACTTGACCTGATCAAATACGAGATGCGAGAAGCCATGGATAGATCACGGTGGCAAACAATTGAAGAGGCCTACGTCCAGCAGTGGACTGCGATAGGCTGATGATGATGATGATCTTGATGACCCTCACTCACGCAGCGAAACACAGCACAGTGCTGCTTCACGCCGGTTTTCTGTGAGGCCGTGGTATCACTCCGGTCGAGCCGACCCATTAATTCCGAAGCGTGGCTCTCCCATGGGTAAACTATAGTCAGTGTCTGAAGATGAATAGGACAGCTCAATCGTTTCGTATCGTGCTGTCAACGTTTCCACAAATAAAGATACCTGTTAAATGGTAAAAATCATTACCTTTTTTGTGTTCTTATTCTTCCAAAATAAGAAGTATATCTTTCACAATTTATTTGAACAAGAACTTAAAATACCTAATAAAAAAATAACTTATGAATTGCATAATGCGCTTATTTAGAATATTTGGAATTATTTGGAAATTCGCTCATAGGGATTGACACAAACAATCGCAATAAATCAGTAATCGGTATGGCGACCATCTTACCATCGAATCGGCGATTATCGTCTCTGTGCAAAATATGTCATGTTAGGGACCAAGAACTAATCAGTTTCTTTTGGTGACGAAGGTGGTTTCGATATGTCAAGCGAGTGTTGTTATTTTTTAAATGAATAAGATGCATATTATTTAATTATAGATAGATAGATACTCTTTATTGCACAACATACAAAACTTAAAAGCTAGGTACACAGAGATACAATGTACAATTTACGGCGGTCTTATTTGTGATTTATTGCGTGTGTACCACTAAGAGTATTTACATATTGTGTTCCATATCCAGATAGTTTCAATTCATAGATAAAATTTTGATTAAAATTAAAAATCAAACAAATAAAAAGTCGATTAGATTTCTAAAGAAAATTTTCTCGATTCTTAAAAATATCGATTAGGTTTAAACAGAGCGTCTCACTTTTAATGTCCAAAATAGAACTGTCCTATTCACCTTCACATACGGAATATAGCTAAGGTTGCTTTCTCTCATTATAATTTGTAGCACCGCTAAGTTAAAATTTGTAATATCATTTTAAAAGGACGCTCACAAAGAAGGCGACGTCGTTTCCTATTCATGCTTATTCCCTCTAATACTCGGTAATCTCCGTCTATTGAGATGCAATTAGGTGTCCTACGCTGTAACGTAAAAGCATGCAATAACATGCATGAGAGGAACAAATTGAATGGAACATTGCAGCTCCCTTGGTAGGTTACCCATTGTGTGTTCAGCAAATTATCCATCAAGTTGATATAGTTTGTAGGCCGGGTCGGCCGTAGAGATTTACTTGATAAATTTAATGGATATATTTTAGAATGGTTTGGTTTGAGCGAAACTAAAAGGCATCATTCCATTTTGGGATACTTTTGTTATAACTAAGAAATATCGTTTTGTATATAGAAAGAAGAACGTATTTTTTTTTATATCATAAGAGGCAGACGAGCAAACGGATCACCTGATGGTAAGCGATTGCCACCCATGGACACCCGCGACACCAGTGGAGTCACAAGTGCACTGCCAACCTTTAAACCCCCCTTTTCCCAGGATTGGGCCTCCGGTACCCTCACTCCGGTGACTCACGCACCGAAACACAGCACAGTGCTGCATCACACCGTTTTTCTGTGAGACCGTGGTATCACTCCGGTCGAGCTGGCCCATTCATGCTGAAGCGTGACTTTCCCAGTCACCATGATCCAGTTAGTCTGCCCTTGGCTTAGGGTCAGGAAAGTTAGTTTTATTTTTGTATGCTAGAAGAATCCAGTCACCTTGTGGAAAGTAATCAACGCCGCCCATGAACATCCGCGAAATCAGAGAGATCGCTAATTTGTTGCCGGCCTTTTTAATAAATATTACGATCTTCTCTTGCGGGTCCCTAAGTCGTAGCCGTCGGGAAACACTCATGCAGCCAAACCGTTCCACAGAAAAGAGGTACGTAGTAGAAAGTTCCGGGAGAAACGCACAGTATTTGACCGCCATCCATCAAGATGATGGGGATGGAATGACAATCGCTTGCGTGTGATTGGATGTAAGAATTTAGCTGTAGGGAGTAGACCAAACAGTTCCTCAGAGCACTACCCATGAAAGATGCAGTATATAATGCCAAGGGAAGCTAAATCCCGTTGCACCCTCCCTCTGAGGATCCCCAAATTCCCATTTTAACCGATATTACCTACTAACAGCAGCATTGCACCACGTTGTTTACTGCGCAAACAGCAAATGGTGCAAGAAATAAAAGATCAATACTACACATTAACAATGACAATAATAACTTAGTAATTAAGTCATGTAATAGCATGTAAGCATGAAACCAAAAAAAAAAACATTCTAACAATAATTAAAGCAAAACATGTTATAGTAACATAAGAAATAAAAAAAAAACACTATAAAAAACTTCATAATAAAAAATAAAAAAAATAAAGTAAATAAAAAAAAAATTTAGACAAAGAATAGCATTAAGACTGTCTTAGAAATTTAAGGAACTTTTAGACACAAAACCCAAATTTTGTTACGCGGAGCACTGTTACTATTTAACACAATAAAAAACTAACAGAAAAAAGGCGCAGACCAAGAGTCAGCAGAAAAAAAAATCATTTAAAAAAAAAATCCCGTTGCAGTGCTAGAGGATCAAGTCGACTAAAGAGAGTCAAGACACCGACGATTCGAGCAGCCCTACGTTATGCAGCCAAACGGAAATAAGTAAAATAATTTCAATGTAATCACCACATTTTTCAAATTCTGGATCAAAGTCCTAACGTATCTTGTAAAGAAAGGGGAGCGCAAGATGGAAGATGCAATTTTGATTCAGTGAACAATCATTTAAAATGATCAACATTTCTTCCTTATTCCAATTTCAGTGAACTCAACTAACACAAGATATACTTTATTACACCAAAAGCACAACTTCGGCGATCTTATCACTGAGAATTTCAACTAGACAGCCTTCAATAAAATTCAATAAAAATAGTAAGCAGTTTCATTATTTCAGCCAATAGGCGTCTATTGGCTGAAATGACTGGATACTGCTGGATATAGGCCTAACCCAATGTTCTCCACACAGATCGGTCCTGCGCCGCCCGCATCCAATGGATTAGTCGGTCCACCTTGTGGGTGGCCTGCCACGGCTGCAACTTTCTGTTATGTACGTGGCCTCCACGCGAGCACTAAGCAGATTATTAAGTAACATATTTGTAATAATTGACCGTGGGATAGCCACGCTTCGGCATGAATGGGCCGGCTCACAGAAACCGGCCTCACAGAAAACCGGCGTGAAGCAGCACTGTGCGGTAGTTTCGCTGCGTGAAGTGAGGGTACCAGAGGCCCAATCCGGGGAAAGGGAGGTTTAAAGGATTGGCACTAGTGTCGCGGGTGTCCATGGGCTATGGAAATTGCTTACCATCAGGTGATCCGTTTGCTCGTCTGCCACTTATCACATAAAAAAGAAACTCATTTTTCTCAATATCACTATCAGTCATGGAAAGTCCTCTGTTAGACAGGTTTATCCAAAATGCTTAGGCTATGCAATCTGCCGACTTCCGACTTCCAAAGTTAAAAGACTTTGTCTTATTATATATCTACTGCCTGGAAGAAACTTCAATATAAAACTTTTTGGCTCGTCGACTAAATCCATCTGTTTTTATATTATTTTCAACGTATTTGTCATTTCTGATTCGAGACCATGTTATCATGAGATTTTTTATAACAATCGTAATAAAAGACTCAGAAATCCACATGTCAAAACAGACGCCATTCAAAAGAAGTGAAAAAGGACAAATTATTCTTGATGTTAGTCACAAACTAAAAAAATGTAGTGGACTGTTTTAACTCTTTTTTATTGTGAAAAATAAGTATTGAGTACTTACAATCGGGTGAGCCGCTTGGTCATTAGTTGCCTCTAGCTAAAAAATAGGTAGATGTAAATGCAGCCCGTCTTATAGTAAATGGTAAGTGCCGCCCAAAGACATCAGCAATACCGGAATACAGTCATGCCGCTACCAACCGTGAAACAAGAACTGTTTACCAACCATTTTTACTACATTAATCCGTGGGTGACATAACATAATATCCGGTTAGTTCACTGTGTTACCACAGAATATATACTTAGTATCACCATACCAATGCCTCAAGTGACAATGGGCAGGTCACATTGCGAGGAGATCAGACGGCCAATGGGACAGAAAGATCCTCAAGTGGAGGCCGCGTCGTGGCAGGCCCCCCGCAAGGTGGACCGACGACCTGATGAAGTTCGCAGGATTCCCCTGAATGCGGGTGGCACAGGACCCAGCTGTGTGAAGATCATTGGGGGAGGCTATGTCCAGCAGTGGACGTCTATTGGCTGAAATGATGATGATGATAATAACCTATACTGACACGGATCGAATAATAAAAATGCCGTATTAATAGTTAAAGTTTCCACAATGCTACGAGTATGACTGGCTCGACCAATACTTGAGACTGTGCCAGAGTAGGTACTCATTACTGGTCAATAGGCCAGCTAGAAATTAAAAACAGTCATTTTATTCTATTTTTATTATGGTGCAACACATTGTATGGAGTTTTGTGCAGCGATGGTTGCTCTTTAGGTAAGAACGAGCCTTCCAAATGGGGGGGTAGATAGATTGATAAATATACTTTATTGCACAAAATACACAACTTACTTACTTACTTACTCCACTGGCTCAATGACCCGAAACGAGTCTTTGCCTTCGAAACAAGAGAACGCCACTTTGATCGATCCTGCACTACTGTGATCGAACACCAGTGTGACATGACCGGAGAGGAATCGAGCGTAGCACCAACGGCTTAACGTGCTTTCCGAGGGTACAAGACCGTCAACTTCCAGACTCCGGGCTGACACTGAGAATTTCGTAACAGAAAAACAAAATTTTGGCCCAAACCCGGGGATCGAACCCGGGAACTAAATACTAAGTAGCTTTAGCACTTGTGTTATGAACAGACAACAGCCGGATTACTAATACTAATAATATATAAATATCCTTACTGTTAATATCACGGACTGCGTGACGCATCCAGCCTCGATGCGCCCAAGTGATTATAATAACAGTATTAATTTATTACTGTTTCGTATAATAAAGCCGTTTGTTTGTTCGTGCGGTGCCGAACAAGAATGTAAGGCGTTATGGACGCTCCGCGAGAGCTGGGCGGCGGCACTACAAACAATGTTAACCGCCAAATAACTGTAACATTGAGTGAATTATAATTGTTGGCAAACAATTCTAATATTCACAATGTTACTTGCTTGCTTTATATAATATTCTAGTAGATATAACCAGGTCTAGACACGATGCATTTAAACAAATACAAATATGTGTTATGACTGTACGAACTGTGTCACTAACTGTGATTCTGTTTATAACCGGTGCAGATAAAGAATGGGATCAGAATGGCGGCGCATCTATTCACTTTTCGCTCGCACACTATTTGCGTCTATACTCGCACTCGTGGGGTGCGAGTGTAGACGCAAATAGTGTGCGAGCGAGAAGAGACTATTCTCTTCTCGCTCGCACACTATTTGCATCTATATGCGCCGCCATTTCTGATCCCATTCTTTATCCGCACAGGTAGTAGTCTCGGTTATATCTAGTAATTCCATAAAGCATCGTGCAAGTTTGAAACCTTAACACAAATATTGACCTGATTCCGTACCAAGTAGTTGAAACTTTAAATTGATATGTAAATAAATAAATAATTAATTCTTACATCATCTTACACACATATTGACCTGATTCCGTACCATGTAGCATAAGCATAAGCACTTGTGTTACGGATTTCAGACAACAGAGGATTTTCTAAATAGGTAGGTTGTATATAACTGGAAACATACCATTTCTTTAGGGTTACGTACTCAAGGAGTATAATAGCCGCCTATCTTAGCTATACCTATCTACCTATCCTACGTGAGCTACCTATCTCGGAGTCAGATCAATGTACGTGATGTTGTTAAAAAAAGGGGTACCCGTTACAAAGACTCCACTGTCCGTCTGTCTGTCACCAGACTGTTTCACATGAACTGTGAAAGCTAAACAGACATTTAGTTTAAAAGATTAATAAGAAAAGCGGCCAAGTGCGAGTCGGACTCGCCCATGAAGGGTACCGCAGCGGCAAGTAAGATATTACTTAACTGTAAAACAATTGAGTTGACTAAATGGAAGGTAAATTGCGGTTTCCGGTTTATAACGCACTTAAAAAAAACTACTTAGTAGGTTTAGTCCAAACCAATTTTCGTTGTGAGTTTTCATGGTAATATAAAGGTACCTGGGGCACCCACGTAGTCACCTTAAAATTTCCGCAGCGCCTAAAAGACCTCAGCTGGTTGGAGTCAGGCTTCGGCATGAATGGGCCGGCACAATATATATACAGCACGAGTGATACCACGGCCTCACAGAAAACCAGCGTGAAACTGTACTGTGCTGTGTTTCGCTGCGTGAGTACCCGATGCCCAATCCGGGGTAAGGGTGGTTTAAAGGTTGGCAGCACACTGGTGTCGCGAGTGTCCATGGGCGGAGGCAATCGCTTACCATCAGGTGATCCGTCTGCTTGTCTGCCACTTATCACATAAAAAAAAAAAAGTCAAAACCAGCCGAATACCCTCCACACGCCAAAATGGGCATATCTGACTCCCTATTGCGTAAAGCCCAAACGAATATCCAATGGTGTCACGGGTGTCCATGGGCGGCAGCTATTGCTTACCATCAGGTGATGCGTCTGCTCGTCTGCCACCGATGACATAAAAAAATAAGAAGATAGAATACGTTCGCTGCCTATATCTAATACTAAGAAGACATTAAAAGGGCATCTCAAAAGCTTCGGCAACCATAAAACCGCCCAAACTATCCGGCACGTCTCTCCTCCACATTTCCAACCCTTTCAGGCCCGAAACCAAAGTCGTGTATTACCCCAGTTGTAATGAAAACGAAACTTTTCCCACGGGACAGTGATGTCGCTCAAAATAATCACCACTCGAGTTATCCGATTAATTTTTACCCAACTACGGCGAAAAAAAAGAAACCTATGATTTTGACCTGTATTTAATATGTAATGTCATAATCATTCATAACTTCTAAAATTATTATCATAATTATTTGACATTTCTTGTCATTTGAAACGACTTAGTACATAGTTGTCCACTGGTTAAAGTCTACATGACGTTACGTTAAATTGACTAAAGCGTCCTTTAGGAGAATCAAAATAAAAAAAAAACGCGTGAGATATCAAATGAAAGAAATTTGTTAGCACATTTCAACTTACGCCAAATTCAAAGGGAAGATTTTACACTTAATAAAATCAGAGGCACTTTGAAATTGAAATTCAATTAAATTCTTAAGTCGTCTTAAGATTTAACTAATAAATAAACTAACACATTTATATTAAGAAAGCTGTACTCACCTATAATTGATACAGATAGCAGAACTGTAGTGAGAATTGTAACATATATATAGCGAACAGATCATGCATGTATTGTTGGTGTGTCTTTAATAAATAAATAAATTTCAACCATGTAAACATTATTCACTAAAAAATTAAATAAAAATAACTAAAACCAGACTAACAGTTCACTTTTATTAATATTGTATGTTCCTTGAAGGCTAAATATTCCAGGCTAAAGTCCTTTGTTTCTTTTTGTTTATTGTATTTATCTATAGGATTATTGCGTCGTCTACTCTTTTCATACCTACTCCTTAGCTATTTGTGGAAACTTTTAATTGGCCATCAGTAACATGTAGTAATCTGCATGTTTGAAAGTTTAAATAACAATTTTATATACCTAGCTGTAAGTTTTCCTTAACTGTAAATAAAATAAAATAAATAAAAATAAAATTTCCCCTCTCAATATTGCACCACCTGCCCCTCTACTATCGCTTCCAGCGATAAGACCGCTAAAATTGTACACTTAAGTTTCTGTAATGCTAAGTTTGTTAAGTTGTGTATTTTGTGCAATAAAATCTATCTATCTATCTAAACTTTATTTTTATTCAAAGAGATAGAATAAATAAACAGATAAATAATTAAAACACACAATATCTCATACACTCTTGGTTTACACATCATCACTATCAGCTGTAGCAGTCCACTGTTGGATACAGGCCTTCCCAAATGTAGTTATATCACATTGATAGATCCTCGGCTAGGTACTCATTCATCACCATCTTAGCCTTTATTCCCCGTTGCATCCCAAGATAGCGTTTCGAACCCAGGGTCCTCATAGTACCTACTATTTTTATGTTATAGGTGGCGTTAAGCGCTGCGTTACACCAGTTTTCTGTTAAGCGGTCCATCCATGCCGAAACGTGACTCTCCTACATTACTCATTTTATTGCACGAATAAATCTGTCAAATCACATCCCTACCGCGGATTATTCGGGCCCAGGTGATCCCGGTCAATTCAGTTGTTCCCGGCTAGTTGCCAAACTTTCCGCCAAACAAACCAGCCTTAACATTAAACCGTAGATTAAACAAGTTACCAACTATTAGAACTTTTGACTTCCGTTTTAATTAGGAGATTGGCTATTCAAAGGCTGATGGGATTTAGATATCTCACGTCGATGGACGGTTAATTGAATTTGAGATCATTTACGAATACGAGGAAAACATAGATTTATTGAAAAATACTAGCTTTTGACTGTGGCCTCGCTCGAAAGAGACAAAAATGCTAAATATGAAAAGTAATATTTAGCATTTTTGTCTCTTTCTAAGGCGAGCGAGGCCTTTCAAATGTGTCCACTAAAATAAAATTAAACCCTTTGATCAGCTTTGCCTTCAAAGACGGACAAACAGACAGACACACACTCACATTTAAATTACACATGCTATATGCCAATAGAAGTATAAAATGTAATGTTATTTGATGGTAAATAAAATAGAAGAATATAAGGAAATATAAGGAATGGAGTATGGATTGATCGTTCTTACAAATCCACTGACAGCATGCTGGTTAATTTTGCCGTAGAACCAAATATCGTTGGAACCGAAGTGTTGGGGGGGGGGGGGGGGGGGGGGGGAGTGGCAGCCGTCTAACCTTTGCAAACCTTAGACAAGGTAATCAGATCATCTGTTCAGAATCATTACCTGTCTCGAATATTGTAGGTATCCACCATTTTGCGAAACTATCCAGGCCGTGCAGGTTTCTTCATATTTTTTCCCACACCGCTAAGATAATGTTAGCAATACACTTAGATTAATCAGATAGCAAAATCCAGAATTGCAACATTGGATTCAAAACCCTACCTTCCGTATGGAAGGCGCTTTCTAATCCACTGAGCCACCATCGCTCTTTTCCCATCTGTAACTAAATGTTACATGTTTAGTTTGTTAATTATCTCGAAGCAAAATGTCCGCAGCAGTTTATAAAAGGTCGGGTCGGAGTAATGCGCGACTTCTTCCACTCGACGAAACTTGTTCGAGTTTGGCCGAAACCCCGCTTTGGACGAAAATATTATCTTGTCGGAGTGCCCGCACCTTTTGTCCGGGTCTATTGGGGTGTCTTGTTTCTCTTTTTACCTGGGAATTGAATTTTTGGAGCGGAATTAGGACGGTAATAGTTCTCTCGTTTTGACCTCATCGGTCCGTATTTGACGACGCTTGACGATTAGACTAGGCTCAAGTTTGCTATTTCTCAATAATCAAACAAACAAAATCATCTTCACTTAACTCATAAGTCCATACAGAACATTTATGAATGTCAAATGTTATCTAATCTACCGCTGATTCGGAATGTCAATTTCTACCGAGAAGAACCAGCAAGAAACTCAGTAGTTACTCTTTTCAAATAATATGGTAATTAGAATTTTCATTCTTATACAAATTATGATTACAGTGACAGTATGACCACACAATGCTTATAATCAGTATCGTTTAGCAAAAATGAAATGAAATTATACATTAGAGGACAGGTCCAGGAATTATTATTATCATTCAAATAATCATCTACTTCATAGTAGCCTTTCTGCATTAGGCAGTGTTTTACATGCAACTTAAACGTATGTACGGCTTAATCAATAATTTTTTGAGATAACTTATTAAACAGTGTTAATTCTCAATCCTACAAATGAATTTCCTATGTTTACTTCGTGTGTTAAAGCTATGAAAATCTGATTTTTACAAGTAAAGGTGCAAGTTCTTGCATAATGTTATGGTAGCAGCTGAAAATCAGCGTCGTGGTTGGTCTTTTGGATCAGCACCGACTATTGCTGAGTGACCGCCTGTTTGGCACACACAGGGATGTTGTCTTACTTTTCTTTTATTATTTATGTCTAGGCTATGAATAAAATCACCTGATGTTAAGTAACTACCGCCGCCCATGAAAATCTGCAAAACATCCATATGCATTTACTATGAAATAACCATTTGATATCGTAATTAGCTAACAAAGTGCTAAGAATTCAATACTAAGCAAATTTATCATCATTTCATCATCATCATTTCAGCCAATAGACATAGGCCTCCCCCAATGTTCTCCACACAGATCGGTCCTGTGCCGCCCGCATCCAATGAATTCCCGCGATCTTCACCAGATCATCGGACCACCTTGTGGGGGGCCTGCCACGGCTGCGACTTCCTGTACGTGGCCTCCATTCGAGGACCTTTCCGCCCCAACGGCCGTTTGTTCTCCTCGCTATGTGCCCAGCCCATTGCCACTTGAGGCATGCAATCTTTTGGGCAATGTCTGTGACCTTAGTTCTCCTGCGGATCTCATCATTTCTGATACGATCACGCAGGGAGACTCCGAGCATAGCCCTCTCCATTGCTCTCTGGGTGACTTTGAGCCTCCTTAATCGGCACATTGTAACGGGCCACGTTTCGGTTCCGTATGTCATCACTGGCAACACACACGCATTGAAGACTTTCGTCTTGAGACACTGCGGTAGATGGGCCGAAAATATGCTGCGTAGCTTCCCGAACGCTGCCCAGCCGAGTCGGATTCGTCGATCGACCTCTTTCTGGAAGTTGGACTTACCAAGCTGGACTTTTTGTCCGAGGTAGATGTACTCGTCTATAACTTTAGCTTTGCAACTTACTTAACTTAACTTTAGGTTGCTAAGCAAATTCAGCTTTGCACAAAATATTTCATAATGGATATTAACGTACAGAGTATAACATGAACAACGAATGTATCGAAAAACATTTAGTCAGTGGCTTTTATTAAGTTTTGATGTAAAGAATATAACATGAACGGATGTATCGATAAGCATTTAGCCAAGGGCTTTTAATATTAATGTAAAAAAATATTTCAGAGTTACTCGTTCGCAGGGTTGCCCGCGTGGATCTAAATTATATTTTTCGGAATGAGAATGAAAAGGGTACTATTCCACTCCACTTCACTGGTGTTGCATGGACACCCCATAGGCAGTAGCAATCGCTAAACACCTGGTCACACATATGTTCGTCTGCTACTTATTACATAAATACATTCTTTACTGCATTCATTCGTTGACTGGCTCGGTGGCGCAGTGGTTAGTGGGTCGCACTTTAAAGCGATGGCTTGCGCAAGAGGTCCCGGGTTCGATCCCCGGGTCGGGCCAAAAATTAGTACTTAAGTTATCGCTAAGAAATTCTTAGTCTGCCACTAACTGCCCTGCCGCCGGCCCGGAGTCTGGAATTCGGCGTTTTGTACCCTCGTGCCTTGGAAAGCACGTTAAGCTGTTGGTCCTGCGCCCGATCCCCGGTCGTGTCACTATAGTGTCCCATCGGAATATGAGGGTAAAGGTATAGAGAGAGCGCTTGTGTTTGCGCGCACACTTGAGCACTATAATATATCGTGCGTGGCTGATCGTTGAGATTGGCCCTCGTAGCCGTAATCGGTTGGAGGATATTACATTTCTTTGAATATTTGTTTATTATATCTGAAGGATTGCACCTCCCTTCCTTCTTCTATCTAACGACCTTTACCTGAAGGATGTACGGTAAAGATCGCTGCCAGCGATAAGACCGCTTAAATTTTACATTGTATCTATGTATACCTAGCTTTGCAAGCCCTGATGATCTAGTGGTTTAAGTACCAGGCCCTGATTTTGAGATCCTGGTTTAAGTTCCCGGATCGAGCAGAGGTATGATAGATAGATAGATATTCTTTATTGCACAAAAATAAAATACAAGCATGATACAACAACAGCAACAGACAGTACAATAAGGCGGTCTTAACGCTTGTAGCGATTTTCTTCGAGACAACCTTTGGGTAGAGGAAAGAAATATCGTATTCGTAATAAGGGAAGGCAGTGCAAAGTAGTTTACAAATGAAATTGAGAACGGCAGAAATATACAGTATTTTATATATTAATAATATTACATAACATAAATAATAATAAACAATACATACATACCCAATAATATATGTATGTTTCGAATTTTTTGAATATATCTCGGGATTGTGATCACCAATCCGCATTAGGCAAACGTTGGTGATTAAGCGTAATCCTATCATAGTAGCGATGTCTTGATTTCTATGATGTAGGCCTTTGCCTTTCAAATAAAGAGTATATATCTATCTATGTATGTATCTATCTGTAAAGAGTATGCATCTATCTTTGGCCGTGTGGTCCCCGGCAGAGTAGAATAGGCCACCCTTACTTTTACCGAGGTGTCGTAAAAGGCGACTAAGGTAAAGCTGCTGACATGATCATCAGCACCCAGAGAAGGAAAACTCTGCATTTCTATCAAAACCCTCGCCAAGCCGTCTGCCAAGCGTGGTGATTATGGCAATTACCCCTCATGTGATTGAGGGAGGCCCGTGCCCCAGCAGTGGGGACTTAAATGGGCTGATGATGATGATGATGATGATGATCTATCTATGTATAAAATCAACGCAAATCACCGCAACAACAACTTCAAACCGCAAAGTGGAGCGTTTAAGCTATCCAAACCGTTAATTGTTGCTAAATAACGATAGTTACAATGAAACGCTTAATCACAAACCACGTGTGCGC
The DNA here is from genome assembly GCA_019059595.1 of Marasmia exigua. NCBI lineage: Eukaryota > Metazoa > Arthropoda > Insecta > Lepidoptera > Crambidae > Marasmia > Marasmia exigua. The sequence continues at coordinate 16,265,775 of CM032477.1, read as the reverse complement.
AAAACAGCAAATAAGCTTTTGTCCGCGGCATCAAATTGGAAATTGCAGTGTCAATCAGCACTGTTTAGATTGGACGAGCACATAAATTAATGCGTATCGTGGAGAGATAGGAAAAAAAAAGTTTGAAAACTAAAACCCGGCTACTAAAAAAACACGCTCTAAAAAGTAGGAAACAAGAAAATTGTCTCTGCTGAAATTGTTATGCTGTATCGCCGTGGTCGTATGCCGCATTGGTTTTATTTTATTATTATAATAATAAATAAATAATAATAAATAAATATTTCACAACATCACATACATTGATCTAACTCCGAGATAGGTAGCTCAAGCACCTGTGTTACGGATATTAGAATCAACAGTGGGATTACAAATATATACATATGACACTTTTCTTTTGTAAATACATACTTATAATACATAGATAACAGCCAGACCAATACAAACAAACATGTTCATGCACACAAATGTTTGTACTAGTGCGGGGATCGAACCCGCAACCCTTGTATCAGAGGCAGCGTTCACTACCACTGTTCCAATTGGGTCGTCATAATGAATCTGTTTTGCTACAGTAGGTGGCATACATACGACCACGCCGATACGGCATAATTTTAGAGCGTGTTTTTTTTAGTAGTCGGGTTTTAGTTTTTAACTTTATTTTTATTTAGCATATTTTTACTTATGTAAATAAAATTGCATATTCAAAATGTGCTAAAAAAGTTCTTTCATTTGATACCCCACACTGTACCGTCAAGCAATTTTTTTTTAGTTCCTTACTCTCAGTCCCCTAGAGAGCGATGTAGTCAATTTAACGTAACGACACCTCTTTTGTTCAAATATGACAACTAGTTTAGAAGTCATGAGGGAACAGATGAACAACCATTACATAAATACAGGTCAAAATCATAACCATCCTTTTTGTTCGCCGTAGTCGGGTAAAAATTTAATTTAAATAAACACAAAAGAATAATTATTTGACCATGATTATGAGAATACCAACCCACAAATTTTACTGTTAAAAAAATCGTTAATACTTTCTTTTCTGACCATACCACCGACAATCACTTCATTTGCGTTTGTCAAAAACAGATTTTCTCTTTAGCCCAAATATAAAATGGTTCAAACAACATTTGGGCTCAAAAGAAAAATACTAGGTTTGATTGTTTTTGCAAACAAGATTCGTGTACGCGACATATTCAGGTCGTAGGTACTCTTGTAGTAACAGGTAATTTGTCCGAAAATAACAAATAAAGATACAATGGGCTAAGCATTTTCCTGTATTATACTAGGAGCCCTATGGCTCTTAGTCTAATACAGGAAAATAATATTAATACGGTATTTTAAAACCCCAATAACTCTTACATCATTCCTCTAATCTTTAGTATTATTATTTTATTTTATTAATTATATCTACACATTCCTATTTATTCTCATTACTATGTGTTCCTTCGCTTTTGTGTTACTTATAGACCATTATTTTCTTGCGTTTGTTTTTTTTCTCTCCTTTCTTCTTGTTGTACAACCAGTGCGGATAAAGAATGGGATCAGAAATGGCGGCGCATCTATTCACTTCTCGCTCGCACACTATTTGCGTCTATACTCGCACCCCACGAGCGCGCTTCTTTATCCGCACAGGTTGTATGTGTGCACGTACGTCACCCAAGGCTCCGCCGGAAAACCAGCGCTGCAGCGGCTTCGACCACTACAGCATATGTTGAGGTTCGGCCTTGTTGGCTACAGAATTTGTCCTATTTGTGTATTTATATCACTCGTGTTTAAATTTGTATTCTGTGGCTAATAAAGAAATCTTTGTCGTTTTATCTTTATCTAAACTCAATTGAAATCACAAGTAGTCATGCTGACATAGACATAGACATTGATACTGGGACTAATATAAGCTTAGTTCTAACGTTTGGGCGGAAAGGTCTTCGAGTAGAGACCGCATACAGGTCGTTAATAGTTGAAAAAGGTGGACTGACGATCTGTGAAGGTCGCGGGAATACCTTGAATACAGGCGGCATAGGACCGATCTGTGTAGAGAACATTCGAGGAGGCCTATTTCTAGCAGTGGCCGTTTACTAGCTGAAAGAATGATAATGGTCCTAATTTCAAAAAAAAAATCTGAAACATAACATAATTTAGGACCGTGCAAAACTGACGTAACACATGATTGGACCAATTAAATACAACGATTTAGTCTCATGTTTTGTTCCGTCTAACGCTGGGAACTTTGCCAAATGGCAGGATAAAATATTATTGTCATATGTACAAGGAGAAAAATGTGTATTTAGAATCTATCTAAACTATACGTATTTTAAGACACAATAAAAACGCAATTACTAAGCAGAGTAGAAAACACATTGCTTTAATTTTTAGCGGCTTTCTAGTCTAGTTTCATTTATACATAGACTTTAAATTCATTCCTATGAACTTGACATAAATATGTCATTCTAATGACAACGAGTAGCTGCATTCTGTTAAAAAAACTGATTTTAATTGGTCAACAAGAGAATTCTCAACTTTTTTGATCAAATTATAGCAATCGCTGAGAGTATAACGTGTGTGGAGTGACAGTGAAGTAGGTATTGTTAGTTTGTCTCATACCTACTAAAACCACAGTTTCACTGTGCTAAAACCAAGCATCAATATTCGATCTACTTCGAGCTGTCATAAATATGAAAAATAACATTTTTATTGTTATGATTAGCTAACTTCTTTATAATTTCTTTATGATCCGGAAGATGTGTTCCCAGAACGCTATGATCTAAACTTATTCAAGAAAAGAGTGAATAGGCTGTTACTAGACAGGCATGATCCATCCTCGGCCACATCGTCACTTACCATCAGGTGAGATTGTAGCCAAATGTCTGGCTATTCTAATAAAAAAAAAATGAGATGGCAGTCGAGCAGACAGATCACCTGGACCCCAATTCTCGTGCTCGTGACATTTATTTTCATACGACATACCTATATCACTAGAACATAGGTTTTTTTTTATGGTTTTCAGGTGATATCCACCATGTTTTCAAAATATCACGAGCCCGAGAATTGGGGTCCTGGAGCTCAATTCTCGGGATTGTCGATATGAAAAAACATGATTTGTCACATGAAATTCGACGAGAATTGGACTCCTGATAGGAAGCATCAGATCGGCATACCAACGGAGTCACAAGTGCGCTGCCAACCTTTTTATCCCCTTTCCCCCCATTAGGCCTCCGATTTAGAGTATTGGAGGCTCAATAGGCTCAATAGGCTAAGCGGTTTTCTGTGTCTGCTCAGCCAATTGGTTGCCTAGACTCATAAAAATTAACGCACAGAATAACTTGTCCAAATCCTGCCCGCAATTTATGAAGATCTGACTGGATATCTAGTTCTACATGATTCATGGAGTGAATGGAAGCTTAAACACCTAAAATAAAATTCTAAATACCTAATCTAATTGTTTATTGACTAATTGCAATTAAAACTTCAGAAGATTTCTTGTATTATTTATACTCTCTGGAGCCGTAAAAGCTGTCAACGCCTTTTTGCCAGTTCATGAAAAAATTTATATGGTGATCGTAAAATGATGAGTGACATTTATTTTCGAGGTGACAGGGATGAGTTAAAGGTTAGGACGAAAATGTTATATTTACATCAATATCAATTTATAAATCATCTAAAATTGGGAGACTCACTGGGCCGTGTACTTTTAACGACAACTTATAACTTTTTTTTTAAATTAATTTAAGGCAAAGTAAAAAAGGATCGCTCTGTTGGTCTTGTGGTTTAAGTACCGGGCCGTGATCTCAGGATCCAAGGTTCGATTCTTGGGTCAAGCAAAAAGTTGGTTTCGAAATTTGCGAACATAGCTCGGGTTTGTGATCACTAACCCGCATCAGGCAAGGCACCCGGTAACTTCAGTGAAGTCACAAGTGCGCTGCCAATCTTAAAACCCCCTTCCCTTGAATTGGACTTCCAGTCACTCGGGAATCACAGCTATGAATCACTGCTGGGGCACGGGCCTTCCTCAATCACATGAGGGGTAAATGCCATACTCACCACGCTTGGCAGACGGGTTGGCGAGGATTTTGATATAAATGCAGAGTTTTCCTTCTCTGGGTGCTGATGATCATGCCAGCAGCTTTACCTTAGTCGCCTTTTACGACACCTCGGTAAGAGTGAGGGTGGCCTATTCTGCCGGGGACCACACGGCTATGAAATTATGTTAATTCATAGAAAATTAATTATACATTAATCTCCTCCAACCGATTAGCCGTAATCGATTGGCGGCCAATCTCAATGATCATTGAGATTAGGTAATGCGTACCTACGCAGAATATATTATAGTGCTCAAGTGTGTGCGCAAACACAAGCGCACTCTGTATTTCTTTACCCTCATATTCCGATGTAACACCAGCGTTATACGTACCGGAGAGGGATTGGCTGCAAGACCAGCGGCTTAACGTGCTTTCCGATTCACGGGAGTAGAAGACCGCCGAAATCCAGACTCCGGGCTGCAACTAAGAATTTCTTACCGAAAACTTAGGTACAAAGCTTTTGGCCCGACCCGGGGATCGAACCCTGGGACCTCTTGCGCAGCCGTCGCTTTATAGTGCGACCCACTAACCATTACGCCACAGAGGCAGTTTAAAACATTACTGTTTACCTAACGCAAGCTGACCGCCTAATAGAGTCCGCGCCACCAAAAAAAAGTCCCGTGAAAAGCTCGCTGCAGTCGCCATCAACATTATGAGCTTAATGTTCATAGACACAAGGAATATAACATTCTAGTTACGTTTTTTTCTCCGGGACATTCTTTCGTGGCGGTCTCTAGGTATGTTCATTTATAGTTGATATTTTCTCGTGTTCAGCAGAATTGTGGAAGGTGGGGGTTCGATTCCCGCCTGAACACGAGATGAAAATTTTAAGTGTGCTATTTACTTGTTGATTTACTATGTAATTCGTCTTCTAAAAAGCTTTTGAGGAAGGAATAAAAATGCTGCAAATATCAAGTAGCCATGAAATGCACAACAAGTCGACAGATTTAAAATCCGGCCAAGTGCGAGTCGGATTCGCCCATGAAGGGTTCCGTAGCAGAAAGTAAGATATTATATGGAAGGTAAATTGCGATTTATGGCGTATAACGTTTTAAAAAAAACTACTTACTAGATCTAGTTCTAACCAATTTTCGTTGTTAGTTTTCATGGTAATGTATATCATATATTTTTATAGTTTTATAATATTTTTACTATAGTAGAAGTTAGAGGGGGGATACATTTTACCACTTTGGGAGCAGTATCTTGCGCAAAGTATTAAGTTTAGATTTTTTTTTATTTAAAACCTCAACATCATTTTTAAAGACCTATCCATAAATACCCCACACGTTTGGGTTGAGTTTGAGTTTGAGTATGGGGACTCCCCCAAAATTTCTATTTTTTTCTTACTTTTATGTAAAATCGTAATTCAAAATACATCTATTTACCAAGTTTGAACAGTATAGTTCTTATAGTTTCGGAAAAAAGTAGCTGTCGGACAGACAGACCGTTCCGTTCCGTTCCGTTTTTATTTTGCCATTTGGCTACGGAACCCTAAAAAGCTAAATTAAAATGAATGCATCGAGATGTTATCTTCCAGTGGCATCCGCTACGATTCACAAAAATAAACTTTATCTTATTAAATCTAAAACAACATGGTGCCAGAATCATTTGGTATTTAAATATTAAATGACATAATATCCGATACTTAATTTTGGTTTTTATTCAAGCTAAGGAATCGTTAAATGTTTTATTTTATTAAAGCAATTCAAATCATCTTCTTCTGTTTAATGTGGGTTGTCATTAAAATCAATATTTATTCCACTTTTAAGTTTCCGTTATAAAAACATAATCTTTGGGTAAAATGTAAAATACTGTCAAAATCACCCAGAGAGCAATGGAGAGAGAGGGCTATGATTTCTTTGCGTGATCGTATCAGAATTATTAAATCCGCAGGAGAAATAAGGTCACAGACATAGCCCAAAGGATCGCATGCCTCAAGTGGCAATGGGCAGCACAGGACCGATATGTGTGACCAATGTCCAACAGTGGACGTCTATTGGCTGAAATAATGATGACGACTGTCAAAATTTTAGTGTTATATCGTTTTAATGGATATCAATTACCTAATTTTATAACTAAACCTCCCAACGAGTATAGTGCAAATTTACTGCACAATTAACTACTTACTGGTCTGGGTGTTTGGTACCTTATGCGTAGTATATAAGGAAAAACCTTAGATTGGGACCAGGACAATGTCTAAATTTATTTATTTATTCAATTTTATTTATTTACAAAAAAGGCTATACTGAACCTTGATACATTCTAAATAATCAATTAAATTATTAGTAATATCTTGAAGTACACTCGCAATAAAAACTCACCAAACATTCGGGTGCATACATACATAATGCAAAAGTAAAGTTGTTTACAAAACAGCCATAACCCAAACTTAACAACGCCATTCATTCAAACCGTCTTCTAAATTTACCATCCATCTTTCCCCGGACAATAAAACCCAACATCGAAGAGCCCAACAATGTATACTGCCACTGGACCACGTTATGACACGGCCCATCAAAAGTTTACGGCATCGTTATACTGATCAATAAAGCTATTTAGAGTGCTTGAGTGTGCACCCGCCTTTACGAGCTACAGCCTGTTACAAACTACAAAAGTCTTAATAGCCTGAAGGAGTCCGACCTCAAAATAGAGAGTCGTTTCATATTTTTTCTTCACTCTTAGCAAGATTTTTTCTGAAGACATTTTTGGACACGCTATGAGTGTTTATCATTACTAAAGCACCTTACTGTTTAATTATTTTGTAAGAGAGTGTTTTTTTTTACTGATTTTGTATATAGTAATGTAACGTACAACGTAGGACTGCTCGAATTGTCGCTAACTTGACTTTTTCTAGTCGGCTTAATCCTCTGTCTGACCGTATATATCATGGGAAGTGCTCTCAGGAACTGTCTGATCTACTTCCAGCAGCTGAAAACGTACACCAAACCACACGCATGCGATTGTTATTTAATCTGACCGTAGGAGAGCCACGCTTCGCTATAAATGGGCCGGCTCAACGGGAGTGATTCCACGGCCTCACAGAAAACCGGCGTAAAGCAGCACTGTGCTGTGTTTCGAAGCGTGAGTGAGGGTACCGGAGGCCAAGCCGGGGGGAAAGGGGTGTCTCCACTAGTGTAAATTTGCAACTGGAATAAGGCCGAACAACTCCTCGGAATACTCCCCCATTGTAGATGCGATAGAAAATACTTAGAGATGCTAGATCTCTACGCAATGACAAAGGATCAAGCGTGTCGGAAAGAGCCTGGTCGTCGATAATTCGGACTGCCCTACACTGTATAATACGGTCTAGAGGAAGCTGATACTTGGAAGCTCCAGTCAGCAACAAAAAAATAGGTAAAGGTTTATAACTGAGTATAATCATACTGTATATTACCGTACCATAATAAATTAATAAATAGATATGCCTAAAAAGGTAGGATCAAATGTTACTATGTGACTATTTTAAGATCAATTTTGTAACCTTGTTTTTCATACACAATAAAGAACTTACTTATTTAAAATTCATCGTATCTTTGATAAGTTACGTTTCATATCAAATTTCTCTATTTTCTTCGATTTCCCGCTGCGTAGACGGCTGACGTATGTTTCGATGTTTTCGCAAATCTGATTTGTCCATCGCAAGGCATCCTATTCAGTTCTGGTATCTTTCCAGTGACACATAACTCCACACGTACGTTTACATTAGTACAGTATTGCGCAGTCTTTTATTGCGTTCCAAAAAAAAAAGATTTCTCAAACGGCTCATTGTTTTCGTTCGGACCGTCGCATGAGTTAGTGCGCGACAGATGCGTCTACATTCTACATTCCAGATGGTCATCGCGCCCGGAATAGACCGGCGCGGTTAAACCACACACACACGCTCATTTCTTGATGACCGTTTATAAAACGATAATGGGTTTTGTGAGAATAAATGACAGCGGTGTTTAATGCTGGCATATACCTACCCTTTTCATCCGTTGGAGGTACCTACGCAATAATTATTGTACTCTGATTAAAAAGCTGAGTATACTAGACTAGACTGTGGCCGCGGCGTTACTCACGTCGTTTTAGTCTTTATTACAAAAGTCTTCATTCAAACTTCAAACCTGCGCAACTACCCCTTTTTTTTAAAAAACCCGTGTCCAAACATCAATTTTAAGTTTCTTACTTTACTAATTAGCAAACCCCTATACTGCATTTCACCCCTATTTCACCCCTTCATAGGATGATTTTACGGAAACGTTGAAGTGCATTTCTGTTTATTTTAAGAATGAGTACAAGTACCAATATTCACATTCCCAACATCAAAGCCGACGGTTTATCATACCAACTTCAATCCCCTTTTTCACCCCCTCAAGGGTTGAATTTACAAAATTGTTAAACGATTTGTTTTTGATTTAATATTAGGAGCCTAAATAAAGATTTTCAAGATTCTCACATTAAAATTGCTAAACCCCCATACCGCGTTTCTAACTCTATGTAACCCCCTGTAAGGGTAATTTTCCAAAAAACTTTTGATAAATTATTTTTAATTTTCAATTAATAGTCTTAATACAAAAAACACATTCCTAACATCAAAGAAGATAGACTTTCATACAAACTTAAACCCCCTTTTTACCCCCTTAAGGGCCGATTTAAATCCTTTCTTCGTGCTCACTTTCACTATTAAAGGAACCCCCTGCCCAAATTTCAAGCTTTTTGTATCAATATTTTGGGCTGTAGGTGCATTCCTAGTCACTTAAAACCTAAGTCACACAGGTTCTCCCTTTATATATATACATAGATGAAAGATCCCTCTCCTTCTCTTGCGTCGGTCCCTCATGTCTGAGGATCGTGATCAGCATCGTGACTGCATCGCGTTGATCTGCCTCCAACGGTTTCTGTCCTGCGCATCTCTTATGACAGCTCAGAATTTAGAGGACGACGAGTCTTTCAACTGATGGGTCCACCTTGTTGGTGAACGAACACGCAATCTTCTGCCTTCAAGCTACTAAGTTCCAAGCCACATTTTTTTTGTGCGCATTGTAAATGAAACATAACGATCACTGAATTTATACGACCTCTTCATCAAGATTGAGCCTTGAGTCTACATACAGACTATTATTATCTTACTCTATGGTCTACATAGAGAATTGTATACGACCTCTTCATCAAGATTGAGCCTTGAGTCTACATACAGACTATTATTATCTTACTCTATGGTCTACATAGAGTCCGCGCCACGGAAGAAGTCCAGTCTTAGATTCCTTGTGTCGATAGACATAAAGCTCAAATTTGAATATTGCGTGTGTTAGATTAGTTTAAGATATGTTAGATACTAGTGTAGGTAAGTATAGTTTTTCAGCATAAGCTTCATTTGTGAATATGCAGGTATATAAACTTATATTAAACATCTATGTATTTAAGATAGATCTGCCTATTAGGGTGTACTAGTGTACTATTTGTATCTCATACAAATGATATATTAGGTGTGTACCTACCTACATGGATGTTGGGTATGTTAGAGGTCAATAAAACGTTGAACTTTGCATCATTATTTATTTAACACAAAATGTATTTCCTAATATTATATCAATTATTATTTCTTGTAAATTATTTTAGTAATCTACCAATGGTTCGGAATACCTACCTACTACCGAGAAGAACCAACAAGAAACTCGGATTTCATCGAAATTCCACAACGCAAACACAGTACCTATTCTTTTAAACTGTTTAACTGGGTTACCTATGTCAGTGCGAAAGCCGTTACACCGAATTTTGTTTCTTCGAAAACCTTTCATCGGCATCACGATACTGCGATGCTTTGGTACATCGATGTCTTGTTACTGCGATGTAACGTTACATCGAAAAACTTTACTTAGAATGATTTTACTGCGACGCCTTGTTTAATCGACGTATTGTTACTGCGATGCTACGTTGCATCGAAAACTGTTCTGCGAAGTCTTCTCCAATCGACATTTTGTTACTGCAGTGTATTGTTAGTTATAAAAAAATATTTTAAACGATCTTTCTGTGAAAATCAAGTATATTCTGTTTTGTTATCGATCATTGAACTTTTTCCATAACACTGAAACAACTATTTTTAGTTTTAAGCAGAGAGCCTGGTCAGAGGTTTAAAATTTTTAGCTACTTAACCAGATCTACTGCAGGTCTGCGGACCGTGGGAGACTCGGCAAAAATGTATACCTACTATTTATTTAGCAAAACAAAATTATTAAATAGGTAAATAAAACATGTCTGCCAAGTCTCCGACGGTCCGCAATTGTTAGAAATAGATCTAGTTTAGTAGCTAAACCAAATCGATGTACAGTCGGCGTCAGGTCTATTTCCCCCAATGAAAAAATAGCATTTGTTTCTCAAACATAAGGACCAACAAGGGTAGCTCCACGTGACGCCGTGGTACTTGATTTTCGCAGAAGGATCGTTTAAAATATTTTTTATAACTAAGATTACATTGCAGTAACAAAAAAATAGATTAAACAAAACTTCGCAGTACAGTTTTCGATGTAACGTAGTATCGCAGTAACAATACGTCGATTAAACAAGGCATCGCAGTAAAATCATTCGAAGTAAAGTTTTTCGATGTAACGTTACATCGCAGTAACAAGACATCGATGTACCAAAGCATCGCAGTATCGTAATGTCGATGAAAGGTTTTCGAAGAAACAAAATTCGATGTAACGGCTTTCGCACTGACGTAGGTAATCCTGTTTAACTATATATATTATATGTTTAGACTTATTATGAGAAAGGCAAGCTAGGATTACATAACTATACTTAGCTGTAAAATCCAGAGACTCCTTAGTATTTTCACCAATAACTTAGCACAATTCCTAGGTTATCTAGTCTCATAATACCGTTCTATTCTACTGCCATTAAAAAAGTGGCTTCCAACCATTCGATTCCCGGTTTTTAAGAACCGAAGCAAAACTATTCATGTACCACGTAATTTCCCTTTTCAGTTGTCAATACATCAATCTTCGTATAATATTTTCATAACACCTGTACTCACAGTTTCCAGTTCCACTTCAGTTTCACATATGTGTGGAGAACATTGGGAGAGGCACATGTCCAGAAGTGATGATGATGAGGTAGAATGTTGTACGCCCCGAAATATTTTATGTCAAAGTAAATTAGCAGACTTATTTGACATTACATTAATGTGCTTAGGAAATGTACGTAAGTACATCTTCGTGGTTCCAAGCCAAATAAATTTCATAACTTATTATAAACAAGAACTACATACATTTTAGTATCTTCATTTCGCAGCGGAATCCGAGATTTCTTTGTTATTTATAATACTTACGTAATAAACATAATGTTTACCTATAAATAGATATCATCGTAAGCCCATTTAAGTCCCCACTGCTGGGGCACGGGCCTCCCTCAATCACATGAGGGGTAATTGCCATACTCACCACGCTTGGCAGACGGGTTGCCGAGGGTTTAGATATAAATGCAGAGTTTTCCTTCTCTGGGTGCTGATGATCATGCCAGCAGCTTTACCTTAGTCGCCTTTTACGACACCTCGATATGAGTGAGGGTGGCCTATTCTACTCTGCCGGGGACCACACGGCGAAAAATAGATATAGATAAAAGAATAAAAATAGATATCACGGTCAAATAAACCAAGACAATATCTTGCACGTACAGTCAACAGCAGAAGTAGCTGAACATATTTCGCCGTTTGTAGTTATAATACTGTTTTTGAAATTCAATACCTACATCGTCATGGCCGTGACCGTGGGATAACCACGCTTCGACATGAATGGGCCGGCTCGACCCGAGTGATACTACAGACTCACAGAAAACCGGCGTTAAGCAGCACGTGCTGTGTCTCGCTGCGTGAGTGAAGGTACCGGAGGCCCAATACGATCCGGGAAAGGGATTTTAAAGGTTGTCACTGGTGTCGCGGGTGTCCATGGGCCGCGGCAATCGCTACCATCAGGTAATCCGTCTGCCTGTCTGCCACCTATCAGATAAAAAAAATCGCCAAAGTAGTAAGTAAAAAAAAGTCAAAATTAAGCAATGCTTAATTTTGACCGAACAAAAAATAAAAATGAGGGAATCGCCATCCTCCAAACTCGACGCAGTAATTTTAAGTCGGCTACGAAACGGGGCTATCGAAGTGTAGGAATTCAAATCGACTCACGCTCAATGGAGTGGAAAGACAAGGATGTATTTAAATTAATTTCGCCGAGTCAACAGTGTAGGGGCGGGCAGTAACTCGTCCGACCAGCTAGTACGGGAGGTGGTTCGATCGGAAGCCCACAAGATTTGATATCAAAAATTAAAATATACATCAATAGACAGTTACACAGTTATCGCCCCGTCGCGACGTTGATCTAATGGTTTAAGTACCAGGCCCTGATTTCGAGGTCTTGGGTTCAATTCCCGGGTCGAGCAAAGGTATGTTTCGAATTTTTTGAACATAGCTCTGGATTGTGATCACCGATCCGCATTAGGAAAGCGTGATGATAAGCCTAATCCCATCATAGTAGCGATGACTTGATTTCTATGATGGAGGCCTTTGCCCTGCAGTGGGACAGTTTATAGGCTGATACTTTATAGGCTAACGCTTGACCAGAATCGCGTCTGATGGAAAGCGATGATGAATTCTAGGACTATACGCGTACGATTCATTTTGCATATACCTACTATAAGTTACACCTGATACTCTTAGTACAATTTTCTTAATATGTTTATTTTCAGTAAGTGGTATTTGTAAATGTATTTTACACAAAGTATTTAGGTATTATTTACCATGGTCTCGATTATAAACTGAACACTCGTTAACAGCAACTATTATAATAGAGCCTATTGGGTTAAAAATGGTTTAACATTTGAATGGCAAAGATTCGTACTCATTGCATTTTATACAAAAACCTTACCTAGCCGTAACATAGTACTCGGACTAGCACGGGAGGCAACGAATTTTGTTAGTATACCTTCATGTTTAACAGATATTTGTTGCTACTACAAATTAATATAGATCTGTTGGCGGCGCTAGATTCGTCGACGCGTCACCTTAAGGTGACGGGTAGGGCACACTAGCGACGCCAATAGATTTTATTTTATAGCGACTAAACCGGATCTATTTTAAACAATTTCGGGGTTACAACCCCTCAGCAAACACTTATACTACTATATACTATTTATGAAATAACCATGCACAAATGTTGGGTCCATGTACAAACGCGAAAATTTGATTCATGCGAAAAGTGGCTGCTTTTGGCGTGAATCAATTATTTTTCGCGTACAAAAACGGACCCTACATTTGTGTATGGTTATTCAATAAATAGTATAAGGGTTTGCCGAGAGATTGTTACGAAATTGTTTAAATATATCCGGTTTAGTAGCTAAAAATTAAAATCGATTCGTGTCGATAGTGTGTGTGCCGTACCCGTCACCTTAAAGTCGACGCTCCCCTGTACTAGGGATCGGTTAGTCTTGAACGGATTAACCGAGACTCGGGACGAGTTTGTGCCTCCTATACGCTTAGTATAGCTCCGTGTTTATGTTTCAGCGCTATTGAGTTAGTTGCGCTGTGTTGGCTTGTGAGTAGATACATTGAATCAGGAGAATTGCGTTTGTTAACCCCCGACGCAAAAACGACGGGGTATTATAAGTTTGACGTGTCTGTGTGTGTGTGTGTGTGTGTGTGTGTGTGTGTGTGTGTGTGTGTGTGTGTCTGTGTGTCTGTCTATGGCATAGTAGCTCCGGAACAAATAAACCGATTTTGATTTTGTTCTTTTGTTTGAAAGATGAATAAGGCGGGAGTGTTCTTAGTCATGTTGGATAAAAATCGATCCAAGATGGCCGCCGTCACAAAGATATGGATTGTATGTTTTAACGCTACTCCCACAATAAGGGTATCATATAAAAGGGCTTGAGTAGCAGAATATATTTATTGTGTCAAATTTCAAATCCAAAATGGCCGCCGTCAGGGGTTTTTTAAATTTTAAATTTAATTTTTTATGTTATACGATAGATGCATATAAACAGACATACTGGTTAAAATTTCAAAGAAAATTTCATAGTACATAACAATACACCGTGCTTATAGAGCGATGGTAGCTCAGTGGTTCAGAACGCGCCATCCATACGGGGTGAGCGGATTCAAACCCGAGCATGCACCTCTGGATTTTTAAAATCTATGTGCGTATTTCTACCATTAGCTCGGCCGTGAGCGAAAACATCGTGAGTAAACCTGCACGTTTCCGATAGTTTTTGGAAACGTGTAAACCATGATTCAGTTGGTTTGGTCGCCCTGTTAAAGGGTTGCGAAGGTCAGACGGCAGTCGCTTCATTATAATTACCAGACTCCCCAAATCAAGAATCATGGTGCAAGCGTATCCCGGGCTCAAGAGCGACAGCTTTGGACGCAACTGGGAATTACGAGCTAAGATGAGGACTTCTTTATCGAGGGCATGATACTGATAAAAACAAATATTTTCCCCTAAGGAACATAGGGTCTTATCTCAGAAAAAAAAATCACCTTCTCATGCAAAAGTAGTGCAAATTGTATGGGAAAGCAAATAATTTTTTCAAGAAAAAAAAATCAAAATGAAAAGTACTGTATTTGCATAGGCTTATAAATTGTTATATTAACATTGTATACACAATCTACCTGGAACATAATTAATAATAATCATTTTTATTCATAAATAATAATAATCCTCCAACCGATTTCGGCTACGGCGGCCAATCTCAACAAAGCCAACACAGGATATACTATAGTGCTCAAGTGTGTGCGCAAACACAAGTTCACTCTCTATTCCCTTACCCGCGTCATTCGATGGGACACCAGCGTGACACGACCGGAGAGGAATCGAGCGTAGGACCAACGGCTTGACGTGCTTTCCGAGGCACAAGGGTACAAGACCGCCAATTTCCAGACTCCGAGCTGACACTGAGAATTTCTTTACAGAAAAACTCAGGCACAAATTTTAGCCCGACACGGGGATCGAACCCAGAACCCCAAGCGCAGCCGTCACGTTTTAAGTGCGACGCACCACTCACTGCGCCAACGAGGCAGTATATAGATTATATTGGATCTGAAAATAGATAAAATATCAAACTTATGAAAGACAATTGATTAGTTAAAAATAAAAAGCTAATGAAGAACCACGGCAAGAATTTAATATCACTCTTTAAACCAAAACAAAGACAAAAAGGAATAGTAAATAAATTCGTAATACAACAATAAAAATGAAAGAGAAAAAATAGGATATTACAATTGTTTGTAGTTCCTTGAATTTTCGATAAATAATTGCTTAGCAACGAAAAAAGAATTAATAAAGGCACTTATTGACACTCAAAAAGATTGATCAATAAAACCAGATTTCCGTCTATTTACATCATATACACAAATAAAAATACACTTTAATAAAATTAGCGAATCAATGTAGACGGGATTCAGCTGACGAACTTACGCTTCGCTGACGATATCGTTTTGTTTTCGAACACATCTGCGGAACTTGAAACCATGCTCGAAGAACTGAGTCAAGTCTTGAGATTGGACTGAAGATGAATAGGTCAAAAACAAAGCTTATGACCAATAGCACGAATAGTAACATAATGGTTAATGGGCAGTTAATAGAATACGTCGATGAGTACATCTACTTAGGCCAGATAGTCTCCTTTCACAATAGGCAAGAAAAAGAGATCGAACGCTGAATCCAAAATGCCTGAAAGAGCTTCAAGATGATGAAAGCGTACTTGAAGGGAGACCTCCTTCTGATACTTAAGCGCAAACTCATCGACGTCTGCATTTTGCCCATCCTTACTTACGGTGCGCAAACCTAGTCGTTGACAGAAAATCAGAAGTTCAAACTCAAGATTTGCCTAAGAGCTATGGAGCGTAGCATTCTAGGGATCAAAAGATCAGATAGAGTGCGCAACTCTGACATACGCTCTAAGACGGGAATCACGGATGTGGGTCGAAAAACTGCGAAGTTAAAATGGGAGTGGGCGGGCCAAGTATGCAGAATGAACCCTGAAAGATGGATAAAAATCGTCATCCAATGGCAACCAAACGATAGATGTCGACTACGCGGCAGGCCCAAAAAAAGATGGTGTGACGATTTCAATACGTATGTTCAAGAATGACAAGTAAAGTTGGATAGGGAGGATTGGAGAGACTTGGGGAAGGTCTTTGCCAAGCAGTGGGACACTGCAGACTAAATTAAAAAAAAAGTAAATAAATTAGCAAATTTATACAAATTTAAAATTAGTGAGTAAGTAATCATTTATTTGGTAAAATTTCAATTCGTATGTCAAAGAATGGCAAGTAAAGTTGGATAGGGAGGAATGGAGAGACTTGGGGAAAGTCTATGCCAAGCAGTGGGACTCTGCAGACTAAATTTAAAAAAAAATAGCAAAATAAATACAAATTTAAAATTAAAATTAGTAAGTAAGTAAGTATTCAATCATTTATTCGGTAAAAGAAAGATACAGTCAAATCAAAACAAACTCTAACAACTGTACACATTAACTGTATGTATTATATTTAATAAGTAAGTTATATTTAGATCGATTAATTATTTTCTGGTGTTATTACTTGCGTCTTGCATCTTGTACTGAAGTAAATCTTGTTGGTGACCTTATAAATAAATAATTAACAAATTGTTTCTGCCACTGATCGAGTTACCACTAGACCAACGCCTCGTTGGTCTAGTGGTTTAAGAACCGAGCCGTGATCTCGGGTTCGATTCCCGGATCGAGCAAAGGTATGTTCCGAATTTTTCGAAAATTGTTCGGTTCGTGATCACCAATCCGCATTAGTCAAGCGTGGTGATTAAGCCTAATCCCATCATAGTAGCGATGACTTGATTTCTATGATAGAGGTCTTGGCCCTGCAGTGGGACAGTATATAGATTGATTATATACTTCTGCCACTGATCGAGTAAATAAGACAGAACAAAGTTTGTGTACTTATCTTGTTCTGTTTTTGATCGCAAGCTCCAACCTACACCAACCGATCGGCTATGAAACAAAAACACCCGCACCCACAAACGGACAAAATTGATAAGCTACGGTTTTGTTAATCAACATTGTGTCTAGGGACTGCTTATCACAAGAAAACGAGACAAAAAGAGCGAAATGTGGGTCGACAGTCAAACGATAATACTGCGAACAATAAGCGCTTGTGTGAGGCGAGTGAACCGATGCTGACCTGGAACAGCTAGTAATCCCATTTACATTTCCATTAAAATAAATTAATGGTATAGGAAAACAATGATCACAGTTTTGACGATTGTTGAGAAAACTAAGTTAAACTCATATTTAGTTAACTAGGTTGTAAAGACTTTCAACTTCTCTACAGGAGTCTTGACAACCGCTGGGATGAACGGGTTCTTAAGTGGAGACCGCGTCTTGGTACACTAGTGTACCACCCCACGAGTGCGAGTATAGACGCAAATAGTGTGCGAGCGAGAAGTGAATAGATTCGCCGCCATTTATGATCCCATTCTTTATCTGCATAGGTAGTACGTGATAGAAATCCCGTAAATAACTATTCTAATCCTTGATGCATTTTTACAACTAGGTGTATCACAAAGTTTCCGTGCACTTTATCTTTTCATTAGTATTTTATCACCATCATTCATTACCTAGTCTATTTGTTAATTTTACTACCCTCTACGTACTTTCAAAGAGTTTTCTTACTCGTTTTATGTTTCTTAGGAAAAGTATTACTTTTAATTAAAATTTAAGATTTACTGTGGGAGAGCCACGCGTCGGCATGAATAGGCCGGCTCGACGGAAGTATACATAAGTTACTCTATGAAGTATACCATGGCCTCAAAAGAAACCGGCGTGAAATAAAGCCTGCGCTGTGTTTCGCCGAGTTTGTAAAGGTATTTAGAGGCCCAATTTGAAGGAAGGGGAAAATATTGGCAGCCCACCTTGCGGGGGGCCTGCCACAGCTGGAGAGGGCTATGCTTGGAGTCTCCCTGCGTGATCGTATCGGAAATGATGAGATCTGCAGGAGAACTAAGGTCACAGACATAGCCCAAAGGATTGCACGCCTCAAGTAAGTCCAACTTCCAGAAAAAGATCGATCGAGTCTCAAGATGAATGTCTTCAATGCGTGTGTATTGCCAGTGATGACATACGGAACCGAAACGTGGCCGCATACAATGTGCCGATTAAGGAGGCTCAAAGTCACCCAGAGAGCAATGGAGAGGGCTATGCTCGGAGTCTCACTGTGTGATCGCATCAGAAATTATGAGATCCGCAGGATAACTAAGGTCACAGACATAGCTCAAAGGATTGCATGCCTCAAGTGACAATGGGCAGGGCACATACAAAAATATTAGTAAGTAAATTATAATGTCACAACATACCTATTGAGTTTCAAAGTCACATAAGATTAGACAAACAATATTTTTTTTCTTTGATGTATCTTCTGAGGTGATCCCTTCCTTAAAATAGTCGCAAAGTTTTAATTAAATGGGCCACTGCCGGTTTTGATATTATATTTAAATTTTATATTCTTAGTTCATCAGTGGTTCAACTTTTGCAGAAGATTTTTTTAACAAACTGGCAGTAGGGTTCAGTGCGAAGCGAAGAGCAAGATCATTATCAATAAAATAAAAAATCGGTAAAAAAACTTTTAAGTTAAACGGTTTTATCTTATGTGCACTGAAAACTAGAAAATAATAATAACAATTAGGTATTTTGATCTTCTAGTTCAGAAATATTTTAATACCAAGCAGAATAGCTTTTAGGCATATTAGACTAAAATAAAAACGTGGGGCCCATTAACTATTGCTGTAATACTTTCTTCTATACTAAGTGTGGATTGCATCGACTTACTATAATCGTAACTGGAGTTTTTGACAATCAACAACCAGCCGTGGCGGCTTCACCAGCGAACTCCCAGCTCAAGTATAAAGTATAAAGATATGCTTTGCCATAGGTAGGATTTCAGAGGGGCCCCACGTTTTTATTTTAGTCTAATATGCCTAAAAGCTATTCTGCTTGGTATTAAAATATTTCTGAACTAGAAGATCAAAATACCTTATTTGTATTATTATTTTCTAGTTTTCAGTGCACATAAGATAAAACCGTTTAACTTAAAAGTTTTTTTTACCGATTTTTTATTTTATAGTTTTTAGTATTTAACGGAAATGCCTACGTTGAGTGCATCATTATTACATGGTTTATTACAATCTAATTCCTCAAACATAGCCCTTCCAGAGACTTGATCTGTCCTTTTAACGTCACACAATCTTGGACATAACTGTTCTGGACACGACTACTCATGCCCTCACCTAATATGCCATTTTGTAACCACGTCCATCTTGGATTTTAAATTTTGTCGTAATCACAGTATTCTACTAGTAGTAGTAGTGTAGCCCTTTCATTTGATGCCCATAATGAGGGGGTTGTGGAAAAATATGAAATCCGCCATTTTGCACCGGCGGCCATCTTAGATTTACAACGTTATTGATATTACTATATTGTATTGTCATCGGAACTAAAAGTGTGTACCAAATTTAAGATAAATCTGACAACAGGAAGGTACTCAAATTTCAATTTCTAATTTTGACCCAAATAAATAAATACCGTACGGGTCGAGCTAAATAAAACCGTTTTAAAACTGAAGGGAAGGAAAAAAGTCCTTACTCTATTGAAGAATTTTAAAATGTGACATAAGTCAATATGTAATCTCTATAGTATTAATTATTATTGTTCTCTAAATCTCTCTTAATCAGCCAGGGGTACGGATCAGACGAAGGATCGCGCACTCTGACAATCTACGAAACCCAGGGACAGACGTTCGAGAACGTTGCGATAGTCAGAACAACTGCCAAACAGTCCCATCTCCTGCAAAGTGTCCCACAAGCGGTGGTAGCCATCTCCAGACACACAAGGACTTGTGTATATTATACAGATAACGCCACTAACGACGCCACAGCGCGCCTAATATCCATGGCATCGAAGGCTACCATCGAAAAAATAACCGAGTACAACCTCAAAATGGCGATCCGCCGGGGCGATGACGCGGTTAGGGACAAGCTTGCAAATAAAACATAAAGTATTAACATATCCCAAAACTCCCCCACTGAGGTCCTTAACTGTTGTTGATACCCATATTGGTGGGATTGATAAAAAAATGTTATCAGCCATTTGGTAGCGGCGGCCATCTTAGATTTCAATTTTTCATAGTAAATTGTATTCTACTTGTTGAGACCTTTCATTTAATACCCATGTTGATGGGATTGATAAAACCTAAGTTATCTGCCATTTTGTAGAGGCCGGCATCTTGGATTTTAATTTTATATAGTACATTATATTCTACTGGTTGATCACTTTCATTTGATACCCATATTGATGGGATTGATAAAACCTACGTTATCCGCCATTTTGTAGCGGCCGCCATCTTGGATTTCAATTTTTTATAGTATATTGTATTCTGCTTGTTGAGCCCTTTCATTTGATACCCATATTGATGGGATTTATAAAACATAAATTATCCGCCATTTTGTAGCGGCGGCCATCTTGAATTTATAATGATAATGAATAAACATAATACGGTACATGACTATTTTTTTTTTATTTTTGCAATCAAAAGACCTCTCAATGATAGAAACATCGTTGAAAAAATCACTTGATTCTCATTTAAACCACCTGAGATATCACAACTTTAAAATCACATTATTTTGGGCAAACCCAAAACGCTCCCTACAAATGGCTACTAAAATGTGACGTCACACTTGAGTATTTTGTATGCATTTCATTTGAATTTTGTATGGTAGCTATATCAAATGTTTCGTTTATGTCAATGGTTTTATTATAATAATTGGTGCAAATTGTATGGGTTATTTAATGGTATAATTATTTTTTAATAATTTCATAGTTTTAAAATGGACTTGCCCATGAATCTTTGAATGATCATAAAACCGGCTAGACGTAATATTTTTAATTGAGAATTTTTGCTATTGGCACATATTGACCTATATTTTGATAAAATATTTATATTTTGTAAAACCTTGAGCTTAGTCATATACCCTATTGTATTGTCACCAAAATCCAAAGTGTATACAAAATTTCAGATTAATCGGTTGACAGGAAGAGGGTGAAATTTGAATTACTAAATTTGACCCAAGAATAAATAATAAAACAAACGGGGTGAGGTAAATAAAACCGTTTAATAATAATACATAAGGTTTCAAGCTGAAAATCTGCGAATCTCTGACCTTGTACACAAGCCTTTTCATATTAATGAATTAAATACTCTACCATTCGCCATGCGAGACCTTGCAATATATGTAGTTAGCAGGTAAGTTGGTCTAGGTTCCCAGAATTTCACACTTATTTACCTGTAACAAACAAATACATCGCATTAGATCAAAATAACAATCTAGCATCGCTTGAAAACACCTGAAAGCAATTTCATTAAATTTCATTGCGAACATCCAAGATGAATATAAATAATATGACACAGCAAACTAAATTAATTGCTACGTCTCTGGGACAAAATTTAATCATTATGCTCTGTGAGATATCAAAGATAACTGAGAACTACTGTGTTTTTCTTGGACTTAGTAACATTTGAATTTAAATGTTGTTTTGTTATCTTCTGTATTGCATGTTAATATTTATAAATCTTCTAATGCAAAGGCGTCACCCTAGGTCCAGCCTGAAAACCAGCGCTGCAGCTGTTGTTTGCGGCACTTGCAGCATATGCTGAGGCTGAGCCTTGTTTGTTGGCCACAACTCCTATGCTCTATACCGTTTTTTTGGGTTCCGTAGCCAATTGGCAAAAAACGGAACGTGTCGTCATGTCTGTCCGTCTGTCCATCCGTCCGTATGTCACATCCACTTTTCTCCAAAACTATAAGAACTATACTATTCAAACTTGTTAAATAGATGTATTTTGTTAACCGCATTATGATTTTTACACAAAAATTGGAAAAAACAAAAAAATTGGGGGGGAAAAAATTTTTTTTAGTTTCAGTTTCAAGTATGGAGACTTGAAACTGAAACTCAACATTTTTTTTTTCATCAAACCTATACCTACCTCTAACTTCTATAATAAATAAATTATAAAACTAAAAAAAATATATGACGTACTTAATCATGAAAACTAACAACGAAAATGGTTTTTAGCTAGATCTAGTAAGTAGGTTTTTTTTAATACGTTATAAACCGTAAACCGCAATTTACCTTCCATATATCTTACTTGCTGCTACGGAACCCTTCATGGGCGAGTCCGACTCGCACTTGGCCAGTTTTTTATTATTTATTTTATGTTTTATGTGTTGTGGTCAATAAATACTTTTTATTTCTTGTTCTTTGTTTCTTATGCTGATAAATAAATAAATTTCATAAATGAGGCCTAGCATTGGCTCTACTTCTTCTGATCAGATTTTAGTCTGTATGCCAGAATCTTGCTTTTATAAACTATATTTTTGACGACCGTTTGGAACAGTGGTAGTGAACGCTGCCTCTGGTGCAAGGGTTGCGGGTTCGATCCCCGCACAGTACAAACATTTGTGTGCATGAACATATCTGTTTGTATTGGTCTGGGCGTTATCTATATATTATAAGTATGTATTTACAAAAGAAAAGTATTATATGTATATATTTGTAATCCCACTGTTGATTCTGATATCCGTAACACAGGTGCTTGAGCTACCTATCTCGGAGTCAGATCAATGTATGTGATGTTGTGAAATATTTATTTATTTATTCATTTATAAACAATAGCCCAATGTGTCTCGTGTTGATTACGGCAACCAGGTATACAAGGCTAGCTAGCTTTTTTAAGTGATAGGATTCAGACGGATCAGTTCATGATAAGCGATTTTTTTTACAGTGACGCAGTATATTGGCTCTCTGACTACCTCGTTGGTGCAGTGGTTAGTGCGTTGCACTTTAAAGCGACGCCTGCGCTTGGGGTCCCGGGTTCGATACCCGGGCGGGTCATTTGTACCTGAGTTTTTCTGTTAAGAAATTCTCAATGTCAGCCCGGAGTCTGGAAGTTGGCAGTCTTCTACCCCCGTGCCTCGGAAAGCACCGATCCCCCTCCGGTCGTATCACACTGGTGTCCCATCGGAATATGAGGGGAAGGGAATAGAGAGTGCACCTGTGTTTGCGCACACACTTGAGCACTATAATATATCCTGCGAAGTGGCTGATCGTTGAGATTGGCCTCCGTAGCCGAAATCGGTTGGAGGATATTATATTGCCTGTCCTCAGCCTGATGGTGAGAAAGAGAAAAGCCTACGTTGCAATTACAACGGAAGCGATGTCAAGGCATTACCTCCGTTGGGACTGCCATACTGGGGCCAGTATGGCAGTCGAGATGCTTGTTCACGCTTCGTTTGAAGGAATCTATATTGTAGGAAGGAGGAAATACATGCGCTGGCAAAGAGTTCCATTTCTTGATGTTGCGGCAGAAATATGAACTGCCTTTTTAGTCCGTGATGGAATGTTTTCCACTGTGAAGAGGTGACAGCGTTGTCCGGCGCGTGTAGTTTGGCGAAGGAAAAGGACAGGTGTGATTAGGGAGAAAAGCTCTTTTGAGTACTCACCGTGACATAGATGGTAAAAGACGCTAAGTGATGTCTCCATGTAGTTGAAGAGGTTCAAGGGTATTGGTGACCTCTTCGTCACCTTATAATACGTACAGCCCATCGCCTTTTCCGCCACGTATTGATACCAACCACACCAGTGGAGTCACAAGCGGACGCGACCCCTGCTCTAAAGCCACAGCTTGGGTTGCAACCGGGACACAACGCTATGATCATGTTGATGAACATCAGTGGAGTCACAAGTACGCAGCCAGCCTTTACTCCATTTCCCTGACATCCTCTCTCGGCGAAACACAACACAGGCCCTGCTTTACACCGGTTATCATCCTGTTCGAGTCTACCCATTCATGCCGAAGCGTAACTCTCCCCCGGTAAAAATCGAAGTACTGGGTGTTACGAAAGATCATAAAAACGTGCAAACGAGCTCTAATTGTTATCACAGTAACTAGGTAGCTTAAGCTAGGTTAGGCATCATCAACGTACCTACCTATACCATCTTTCAATGATCCCATATCGTTT
Source organism: Marasmia exigua (assembly GCA_019059595.1). Classification (NCBI taxonomy): domain Eukaryota; kingdom Metazoa; phylum Arthropoda; class Insecta; order Lepidoptera; family Crambidae; genus Marasmia; species Marasmia exigua. The sequence continues at coordinate 16,241,633 of CM032477.1, read as the reverse complement.
TGAAGCTTCTCTTCTGTTTCTCGTAATGATGAGTATATTAAATATCTTTTAATTTTGATTTATTTTAAGATTGTTTAGCTGCAACGAACACAAGCTAATTTGTGTTAATAATTTAACCTGTTTCATTATTTGCGTTACACACCTAGGTTCAATATAACGTCTCGACTAAATATAAGTAGCATAACTATTTTTAAGTACACTGTGAATAACTTTTTTGGCCTCATTCACTTGGTAGGTTTTAATTGTTATGCCAAACCGGCTGTTATTCCATTTAAAAAAAAAAGAAACTTTATTGAGGAAAATGCCTCCAAAATAACTGCTTGTGATTTTAGCTAATTATTTGAAGGAAACGCGGACCGAAACAACGTGTCATTTGAATCGGAACAAATGGAATCATGTCGTGGATTGTTTTAAAACTTGACGGACGCGTGCGCCAGCGGCTAACGTTTGGTCGAAGGCAACGAAAGTATGCGGTTAAAAATTCATTGATAGAAAAAAATATCATATTCAGCCTATCGCAGTCCACTGCTGGACGTAAGCCTCATCAATTGTTCGCCACCGTGATCTATCCATGGCTTCTCGCATCCAGCTCTTGCCAGCCATCCTGCGCAGATCGTCCCCCCACCTAGCCAGAGGGCGCCCTACATTACGTTTGCCAAGACGCGGTCTCCACTCTAGAACTCGTTTACCCCGTCGGTTGTCGGTTCTGCGGCTAATATGGCCAGCCCACTGCCACTTACGCTTGCTGATCCGGTGAGCAATGTCGATGACTTTGGTTCTCTGCCGGATCACATCATTTCGGTTTTGATCTCGGAGAGAGACCCATTTGACCATACTTTATTCAATTTATTAATAAATCTATAGTATAACCACAGTGCACAAGACCGTGCGCAGCGGAAGATTCGAAGTAGGAAAGCGGACGCCGGGCTCCGAAGCGACTTAACCGGGACAAAATGTTAAGATGATGAGAATAACATGACCACGTATAACAAGATCTTTTCCTAAAGCTCTTGTAATCCTGTTATACCATACGATTCGTAGTATTATACCATTGAATCGCGCCTTAATCTCAAACTACGCATACAGGATCAGTAGGCTATGTATACTCGAGGTGGGCGATCAGTAACATCCCATCAGTTCGTCCAAAGATAAGTATTTACACAAATTGCAGGAGTACGGAGTCAGCTCTTATAAGAATAGAGTGATCGTAGCTTCGGGAGGCGTTTGTGACCCAGTGGCTCAGGGTTATTCTTCGATTCGTTTATTACTCCGACCTGTTGTATTTGGAGTTTGAGTTTATTACAACTATTTGTTTAATATAATTATTACAATTATTTGAAAGAAATGGGGAGAGCGTTGCGTCTCATTGTCACTGCGACCAGTAGTTGAACTAATGTGGCAGCCCCAGAACCTATTACAGCACCTAATAGCTCCAGCTCCAGGATAAACCCGAGAATGGAGCTAATGGGGGAGCTTTTGATCTCGTCTGCCGAGATCATGTGTGTTATTACAACTAACTGTAGAATAAGGTCAAACTTAAAAAAAATAGGAACACGGGTCTCATTAATTTTTATAACCCCTCATTGGACGAATGATAAACGTTCAATTGACCAACCTTCGGATAATTTGGATGCATGAGAGGTTCTTTCCCGAAACCTCGTCAGACATGTTTTAAGCACATAACGACGATAAGTTGATGTTGATGATTGATGAGTCGTGTGGTCCGCCCTCACTTCGTTTCGGGGCATTTTTTTTTATTTCACCATTTATAGGTACCGATAAATGTAAGATGTCGTAATCGACATCACGCTTCGTTTCATGTTTTCGGATTACCTATAAGCATTGCCGCTGTCTCTAGTATTTACTTCTTTATAAATAGTATACCAGATTTTTTTTATATCATATGTGGCAGACGAGCAGACGGTTCACCTGATGGTAAGCGATTGCCGCCACCCATGGACACCCGCGACACCAGTGGAGTCACAAGTGCGCTGCCAACCTTCAAACACCCTCTTCCCCCAGATTGGGTCTCCGGTACCCACACTCACGCAGTGAAACACAGCACAGTGCTGCTTCACGCCGGTTTTCTGTGAGGCCGTGGTATCACTCCGGTCGAGTAGGCACATTCATGCCGAAGCGTGGCTCTCTCACGGTAAAGATAATACTGTTCTGAACATATGCCTTATAAATACAGTCGCGAGCAAAACGATTAACTGAAAGAATTTTTTGACATCGATTTACATTAAAATTATCACTAAAGCACATATACTTTCATATTTATAGGCCTCTGAAGTTAGTATGTTTGTATGAAAATTAGATCCTGAGTCAATTTGGTTACTTGCGAGTGTAATAATATAGTTTTTCAGTGTGAAAGGTAAATAATATCATTCTTATCTCTAGGCCTACGGTCACTCGAGCCGCGCGCTCGCGTCATCTACGAATAAACACTAGTACGCACTGAAAATAAAATATTATGCTATCGCATTCGAAACGCATGGACCGAAATAGCGGCGTGTGTCACCGGCCAGCGTGCCCACTCGGTCTATGCTAGTGGTTCAAAACCTTTTTTTATTGCTGAAACAGGCGGACGAGCATTCAGCCCCTTTTTTATGTAATAGCGTGAGGCAGACGGATCACCTGGTGGTAAGCGATTGCCGCCGCTATGGGCACCTTTTTTTTTACATTATCCCGGACAAACCAGCAGACGGCTCACCTGATGGTAACTGACTACCGCCGTCCATGGACATCTGCAACACATGGGGTATCACAGATGCGTACAGACCTGAAACAATAGTGGAGTCACGAGTGCGCTGCCAATCTTTTAACCCCTTGACCCTGTGATGTTTTGCTACCCGTCCGCCGGGAGACGGTCGGGTTATGTCGGACTCCCCCGGGATGACGGCGGGGGTCTGCCGATCTCATCGTCCTTAAGTGGGGAGTGGCCGTGATAACAGATACGAAACCTTGTTCACCCTCCCTGGACGGAGCCCGCCTGGACGCAGCGGGCAGGACGCTGCGCCCTAGGATGCGCTGGAGGGGGAGTTAGGGACAGCCGATGGTGAGCAGCCGTCCCTAACGAGCACTGGAGGTGAGCTGTGCAATATCGGCGCGGATACCCCCCGCACCGTGGGCCGCCCAGCCACCACCAAGGAGAGGAAGGAGACGCACATATTATCGGCGTCTCCGACCCCTCCTCGCTTTTCCAAGCGCGTCGGCGAAAGGCTTCTCCTTCCACGCGCGCTCCGTGGCCAAACGTTAAGATTGGCAGACGTAACCGTAATCGCCTCCCTTCCCCTGGATTGGGCCTCCGGTACCCTCACTCACGCAGAGAAACACAGCACAGTGCTGCTTCACACTGGTTTTCTGTGAGGCCGTGGTATCACTCCGGTCGAGCCGGCCCAATCATGCCGAAGCGTGGCTCTCCCACGGTCAAATATTACTTGCCTACTTGGATATTACTGAGTCTCTAAAAATGTTGACGAGCAGCGCTCCGTGGTATACGGCGAAATGCCACTGCTTTGCAGCTTTGACATTCAAAATGTCCATCATAAACAGGCCGTCATAAAAAAATCCTAAATAAATAATGTATAAATGTGCAAAACTGCTTCTTGAAAGAAACCTGTCTCTTTATACACTTGACATTGGCAAAGTTATTCTTTGTGATAAAGCTTCATGGTAGAGGTATTAAAAAAAATGTGGTGTCACAGTTCTGGACAGTTCAGGAGCCCAATTCTCGTGCTCGTGACATTTATTTTCATACGACATATATCACCAAAACACAGTTTTTTTGTATGGTTTTCGGGTGATATCCACCATGTTTTCAACATATCACGAGCACGAGAATTGGGCTCCTGGTAGGTTCTGACTGACTGTTTGATCCAATGACTAATTGGTTTGAACATACTGATGTTTTTTCGTATAGTGCTTGGTAGAAAGTATTATGACTCTTGACATTTTTAGAGTTCCGTACCTCTTCGAGAGATCTTAGGGCTATTCATAAACGTTGAATATGAAACAAAGGTTTGTTATCTGAAACGGTGTTAAAGAGCAGTCTTGACGATTGAAATAAAAAAAAACGAAAAAATAATGAAATCTGCTTTATAACACCGGTTTAGCTTACAATAGTTTAACAAACAATATGAATGAAAAGACCCTTAGTGATTTGGACCATATCACCTGAGCTATTACTCGTTGAATTTTCAGCTATAACAACGAACACTTAAAAAAAATATTTTATGTATAGGCCCCTACACTCTGACTTGCAGTGCCTTACTCCTTTTTTTCAATTTGCTATACTTTTCCTCTACCCTGAGGTTGTCTGGAAGAGATCGCTATAAACGATAAGACCGCCTACATTGTATTAGTATAATACCATAGAATAACTCGCCGTGTGGTCCCCGGCAGAGTAGAATAGGCCACCCTCACTCTTACCGAGGTGTCGTAAAAGGCGACTAAGGTAAAGCTGCTGGCATAATCATCAGCACCCAGAGAAGGAAAACTCTGCATTTATATCAAAACCCTCGCCAACCCGTCTGCCAAGCGTGGTGAGTATGGCAATTACCCCTCATGTGATTGAGGGAGGCCCGTGCCCCAGCAGTGGGGACTTAAATAGGCTGACGATGATAGACTAAGATCTGTAAATTTTGTGCAATAAAGTGTATCTATCTATCTATACAAAAAAAAATCAGTTTTTGGCTGTTTTGCTCTAGATATGCACAGAATCTTTAGATTTATATTCATTTTAAAGTATATTGGAATAATAAGTAAATCATATTAAAGGGAGGGCTAACATAAACAACATAAGTGCTTAAATTTTCGCTCGACTATTTATAGGTATATTGAGAACGATAATAGCGGCAACATGTATTGCACCTACATGTTGCAAAGTATTCATTTATTTCTCAATTTTAAAATGGGCACCCATACATTATTCCCACACGGCAAGGTCCAATAATGTAGGTATAGATAACCATCATGCGCGGGCCCGATTCGAACTTGGCCGTTTTTTTCCGCTTGAAAGCAACGTCCTTCCTGACTATACGTTATGTTTTCTGGTCAAATCGACCTTGTCGCTTAAATCAAATGACACACACCGACCGAAACAGCATTCGTCAATGTCGGTTCGACTGTGGCTGTCTTTAGGTATGGGTGGATTTATATTTCATAGTGCGTTAATAGCGCTTGTTTGGTCCACTAGCCCCCATTTTATTCTTAATTAATTGTGTGTGATAAATTCAAGACGAAATGAAAAAATATATTCACGTCGTAATCATCACACACAACATCACAATACGACCTGCAAACTATCGATCAGGGCGAAAATGCTGGCTCGCAGGTTTGCTCGTTGCTCGACACTAGTCAAGACTCACGGCTGGACTAGTCCACCGGTTCAAAGTCGCTCAAAGAGCTATGGAAAGGGCTATGCTCGGAGTATCTCTAAAGGACCGCATCAGAAATGATGTAATCCGACAGAGAACCAGAGTCACCGACATAGCCCACCGAATTAGCAAACTGAAGTGGCAGTGGGCTGGTCATATTAGCCGCAGAACTGACAGCCGTTGGAGCCGTAAAGTCCTTGAGTGGAGACCGCGACTCGGTAAGCGTAGTGTAGGACGCCCTGCGACAAGATGGGATGATGACATTCGAAGGCTGGCTGGTGTGGGCTGGATGAGAGTGGCCGAAAATCGGGAGCAGTGGCGTGCATTAGGGGAGACCTATGTCCAGCAGTGGACGAGTGTGGGTTGCTGATTGATGAGTCAAGATCACGCTTTTTAAATGCTTACTGCAGTTCATTCTACACGAGCAGCATGTGGGTAAACTATACTCATAAGTCCTAAAACGCCCTGCGTATTCAGTACAATAATGCTTTCAGGGCATTGCTGGGGCTGCCGCCCTACTGCAGCGCCTCTAGCATGTTCGCGCACGCAGGCGTCGACAGTTTCCTGGCCATATTGCGTAAGAAAGCCGGCTCATATTTAAGGCGAGTGCGCGGCAGCCGCAACAATGTCCTGAAGGCCATCGCCGAAGGTGGGGACTGTCCACTGCTCGAGCACTTATGCACAATTACTCAGTCGCTCTTAGTTATTAAGTACTAACACTAATTATTAACTTTTTAAGTTGTATGTAATAAAAACCAGTAATAGATTATTTCTGTAATTATTTATTGGTACGATAAACTATCTCTTTTCTTGTTTAAATACAATATGGACGCTTGTCCTTCAAAAAACTCACCCAGTGTCATGGCTGTCAACACTTGTCATTTGTTGCCACCTCCGGCGCCACTGTGCCTTGCGCGAAGGTTGAATGCGAATTGATATACATATTTTAATTACCAATTGTTAACATATGCTACTAACACGTATGGATCACTGTTGTCCGATATATTTTTTTTTTATTTTTATATTTTATTTATTATTATTTCATAGAAAAAAATCTTGTAATGATTGTTAAAAACAGCCGTGTTATTAGTGTGTGCAACGACCCGAAAACTTCACTTTCTTAATGTGCTTTTCAAGGTATGACCGACTTCGAATTACACTCAGAAACAGAAAACCTCCGCCAACTTACAGACATTGAGCTGACACTGAGATTTTCTTAATAGAAAACCTTAGGTACAAAATTTTGGTCCGACCCGGAGGTACTCACTACCGAATAGTGGTACATTAGAACATACAATGTAGCACACCAAGTCTAAACTAATACAGCGCTGTTTGTCATTACTGGAGTTTATTGTCTGTGAACAGTTTGGATCCCCTGAGCGCATGTGATGGCTGCTGTATCTACCTATCTTTAAGGTGACGGGTAGGGCACACTAGCGACGCCAATGTATTTAAATTTTTTGCTACTAAACATGACCTATTTTAAACAATTTCGGGGTTACACCTATACTATTTATAAAATAACCATGCACAAATGTTAGGTCCGTTATTGTACAAGAAAAATTGATTCATGCAAAAACGGCCACTTTTGGCAGTAATCAATTTTCCGCGAACGCGTTGGACCCGACATTTATGCATAGTTAATTAATAAATAGTATAAGTGTTAGCCGAGAGGTTGTAAAACCGAAATTGTTTCAAATAGATCCGGTTTAGTAGCTAAAAATTAAAATCGATTGGCGTCGCTAGTGTACCCTACCTAAATTAGTGACCTATATTAGAAATAACAGATAAATAATGATTGTCTTTTCCCGAGCGCGGCGTATACGGGTTACGCTTTGACAACGGTAATAAAATTTTACCGTTTGCCGTATCTTCTAATCTTAGCGTGTATAATAAATCCCATTTCGTCCATAGCTGTCGCTTCGAAGCCCCGGGTACGCTTGGACAATGATCCAGGATTCGGAGAGTGTGGTTGTTTCAATGAAGCGACTGGCAACCCGACAGGGTAACCACACCACTTGAATCACGGTTACACGTTTTGAATCATTTTCTCTAATATTGTAAGTATCCACCATGTTGGGGAAACTATCCGAGAAGAGCAGGTTTCCTTTCGATGTTTTTCCTCACTAAGCCCAGCTCTCTCTCTCTCTCTAATTGGGTATTTGACTAAGCTCGAGATTTTACAAAATATAAATATTTTATCAAAATATAGGTTAAATATGTGCCAATAGCGAAAATTCTCAATTAAAAATATAACGTCAAGCCGGATTTATGGTCATTCAAAGTTTCATGGGCAAGTCCATTTTAAAAGTATGATATTATCAAATAATAATTATGCCATTGAATAACCCATGCAATTTGCATGAACTATTATAATAGAACCATTAACATAGACATTTGATATAGCTATCATACCAAATTCAAATGAAATGCATACAAAATACTTAGGTGTGACGTCACATCTTAGTAGTCATTTGACCCGTTTGGAACAGTGGTAGTGACCGCTGCCTTTGGTCCAAGGGTTGCGGGTTCGATCCCCGCACAGTACAAACATTTGTTTGCATGAACATGTTTGTTTGTATTGGTCTGGGTGTTTTCTATGTATTATAAGTATGTATTTACAAAAGAAAAGTATTATATGTATATATTTGTAATCCCACTGTTGATTCTGATATCCGTAACACAGGTGCTTGAGATACCTATCTCGGAGTCAGATCAATGTATGTGCTGTGATGTTGTGAAATATTTATTTATTTGTATGGAGTATTGGGTTTGCCCAAAATAATATGAATTTAAAGTTGTGATATCTCAGGTAGTTTAAATGAGAATCAAATAATTCCTTCAACGATGTTTCTATCACTGAGAGCTCTTTTCATTACAAAAAAAAATGTCAAATACCGTATTTATAGATACCATAAGACTCTGCCAGCACTTCTAATTCCTTGTACGACATGACATTTGATTTTTCCTTAAATTGTTGGACCCAATTTCTTCTTGGTCTCCCTCTTCCTCTTTTTCCTTCCACTTTTCCTTCCATTATTATTTTTATGAACATTTCATATCGCACCAACAAGCCTAGTTAAGGGTAGAAATATGCACATAGATTTGAAAAATCAAGAGGTACATGGTCGGATTAGAACTACGACCCCCAATAAGGGAGGCACATGCTTATCCACTGAGTTACTAAAGCGTTTGACATAACTATTATTCTTGATTCGCTGGCTAAAATCGGTCTAACAATGACCGCAATTTTACTACTGCGCAGGTATTTCTAAAGCTGTAGTTAGTGCTGTAGTACAAGCTACTATGTAATAAACCAAGCCTAACTCGTGCTAAAGTATTTGTCAATGCTACAGTTTATTGTCTGTGAACAATTTAACCCGTACTGAGAGCATGTGACGCTACATTCGTGAGGATATTGCAACTATTACTATTTATTTGCAACCACTTGGAAATTTCCTTCCACGCAACTCCTCACTATGGTATCAAATTACCGGAGCGGTATTTCCGAACCAGTACGACATTGAACTCTTTAAGAAACGAGCCTATACCTCCTTTAAAAGGCCATCAACGCATTTCCCCTATATCTGGTGTGGCGGATGTCCGTGGGTGGCGGTGATCACTTGCCATCAGGAGATCCGCTTGCTTGTTTGCCTCTCTTTCTTGTAAAAAAAGAAAACATGAGACACGATTATTTATTGTAGCTACTTAAAAACTCGATACGATTCCTTTGCAAGTAATTTATACCTTAAATATTCCACGTTTTTTTAATGTGATAGGTGACAGACGAGCAGACGGATTACCTGATATTTTAAAATCCCCTTCCCCGATTCTCTAATCTTGTTAGTTTCACTCACTCGCTCGCCGGCCCATTTATTCCAAAGCATAGCTCTTCTATAACCCTTGTGTGAGTGTGTGTATGCGTGCGTGCGGTGTGTGTGTGTGCGTGTGTATGCGTGCGTGCGCGCGCGCGCGCGTGTGTGTGGGTGTGTGTGTGTTTGTGTGTTTGTATGTGTGTGTGTGTGTGTGTGTGTGTGTGTGTGTGTGTGTGTGTGTGTGTGTGTGTGTGTGTGTGTGTGTTGTGTGTGTGTGTGTGTGTGTGTGTGTGTGTGTGTGTGTGTGTGTGTGTGTGTGTGTGTGTGTGTGTGAGAGAGAGAGAGAGAGAGAGTGTTTGTGTGTGTATGTGTGTACGTGTGTGTGTGTGTGTGTGCGTGCGTGTGTGTGTATGCGTGCGTGCGTATGTGTGTGTGCGTGTGTGTGTGTGTGTGTGTGTGTGTGTGTGTGTGTGTGTGTGTGTGAGTGTGTGTGTGAGTGCATGTGCTATGTGCATATTACAATGTAAGTCGTAACACATTAAAATAAATTTCGTGTTTCAACTTGCATTTCAATATCGTGACACTAAGTTTAATCTCCTAGACATTTACTTTAACATTTGAAATTGCTAGACCATTCAAAAGAATAGTTGAGTTGAAAGAAGTCGGTTAAAGAGTTAAAAGCCACATTTTACTTATTAAATTGTGTACAAAAGAGATTTTGTATGGCTGCCAGAGAAAACCGCACTCAGTGAAATCGGCTTAGGATTCCTCTATTAAGCGTCGGGAGCCTAATTATATTTTATCATGAAGCTACTAATTAGCAAGCATTAAAGGAGCAAGCCATTAAAGGATTGTATAAGTGTACCACAAACAGCTAAGAGTTATTCCTTCAGCTTTGCGCCGTATTTCATTTCAATGGAAAATCTACTTATGAATGCAAACCGCAAGCAAGCTTATGTGCGAAGTATAAGTACCTAGGGAGTAAGATTTTGTGCAATCAAGTGTATAAAACGTTAACATTGTATTTTTTTAAATTTTAAGCTTTATAAAAGAAGTATATTGGAATTTTTTGGAACTAAAGTCTTTTTTTTTAATTTAATGTACCTACTTACTTACTCCTTTTCTTCCTTTCTATTTTTTGCTTTCTACGAAACCCTAATATTCAAAACGAATTGATCATAAATTATGTAATAAATAGATTTTCTTATCATAAAATATGTTTATTGTATATTTTATATTAAGGAGACTTATTAAGTGTTGATGATTTAGGTACCAATTTTATTAACCAACTTCAAAAAAGGAGGAGGTTCTATGTTCGGCTGTATGTATGTTTTTTTTATGTATGTTCAACGATTTCTCCGCAATTATTAAATCCATTTGCACAAATATTTTTCTTATTTGAAAATGTGAAGAAAATGCACATTTATGTAAATAAAATCAAACATTACTTACGGTTCTATGTCTTGAATGCCAAAAAATCGCCAAAACACACAAATTATCTTAAAATCGGCCGCTCTCAATAGCCGATACAGGCAGAAAAATTCGTAGAATCAGTCACAGATTCTCTCAAAGATTTTTCGTTTTTTTTCGTACTACAGATGTCCTAAATAACTGTCGAAAAAGCTCATTGTAAACCCCTTACCGGTTTACAAAAGTCAAAATATGAAACGTTAAAATAAAAACCGTAAAAAAGGCATATTTTAGAACCGCAATCGTCAGCATTTTTTGCGTCCCGGAGCGGGACTTCCACGTTAGAATAGAATAGAATAGAATCGTTTATTCCTTTAAAATATGGTGTTACAGAAATGGTCTTAGGGTACATACAATGTTCAGCATATTTTGCCATAATAGGCGTAGGAATGTCATTATTACGGTTAATATTATTTGTATTACATTATTCCAATCGGGTCTGATATTTATATTAATAGAATACACATTGCAAATGCCAAAATAAGTAATCATATAAAATTAATTAAAATAAATGCCAAATAAAAATGATTTCAAAATAAAATTTATATAATATTATTAGCTTGTCAAATTGTCGTTTGAAGTTATAGCTATATTTGTTATTAACTGTCAACGTCCCGCTCCGGGACATCCACGGTTGAGAGGTTATATTGCACACGCCTATTGTGTCATGCGGCAATCAATCCATTGAAATTTGAATGCGAGCGGCACAGGACCAATCTATGTGGAGAACATTGGCGGCCTATGTCCAGCAGTGGGCGTCTATTGGCTGAAATGATGATGATGATGATGATTCATGTCACAATCATCTCTACTAGTCATTTAATGTAGTCGCGGCGCTACGCAAACAATTAAAAAACTGGGTAAATTCGATTTAAAAAAATCGTATTTCAATTACATATTGACAAAAGGGAAATAATGAACTTTCTTCTGTTTGACAGCAGCTAAGCTCAGTAGGTACCTTAATTTCCTTCGCTTCATAATTCGAGAATCAAATATCGTCTGAAATAACAGAGTCCACCAGAAAGTTAAATGTAAACACGGGGCCAAGAAATTACCAGATGTCTTTTTTTAAGTTTACATTGTAAAAGTCATATTTACTGAGTGAATTAACAGCTAGCAAGTAAACGGTAGTAAATAAACGGTGCGCATGTTGACTAGTCAGTTGAAGAACAAGCGACCCACTTGATGTCACATTTTTAACACCAAAGATGCATGTAAGTTTGTCGTTTACATTCGAAAATACTAAACTCACTAAAACTAACCTTCAGGTTATTTAAATGTTGTGAAAAATTGCAAATTTTTTCATTCCAATTTTAAAGGCCAGGCTGCAATACGTTCCGCATATGTAGAATGTTATTGTCAAGGGCGTTTGTTTGGTCCAGTAGTGCACCCACTTGTTATTAATGAATTGGAATGAATAATTTTAGACATAAGAAAAGAAAAAAAAATATCGTCAGGCCAACGCTTTACCACAATCACACCTGGAGCCCAATTCTCGGGCTCGTGACATTTATCATCATACGACATATATCGCTAAAACAGTTTTTTTGTATGGTTTTCAGGTGATATCGGACGCCATGTTTTTTTCATATCGAAATCCCCAGAATTGGGGTCCTGATAGACCTGATAGAATATGACGATTCTTTCTAGGATGTAACGCGTTTACCTATAAGATGCCGATTGCCTGTTCAATCATTGTAATAATAGAAATAACTGACCGTGTGGCCACCGTTACGTTCAACTTGGCCTTTTTGCCGTGCACCCGGCTTTAACGGCTCTTATAAAACCCCGGCCGCTTTAGTATTAACGTCACGCCTATTCACAGATGTCACGGGACAGACTGGGATCGCGACGTGACACTGTAAAAATTAAAAAATATTGCTGTCACGTGATTTTAATATGAAATTGTAATAGCAGGCATTTCGCGAATGATCCAAGCTTAGAGCCTTGAAGGACGTGGGTTTTATAATCAGAATTGGGTCATATGGGGATCTTGTTTAAAAATGAAAAAAATATATATCCTTGTAATTAAGGATTGCTATACATATACACAAACAAGCTCGGATGGTTCACATTGATAAGATCCTGAAGATCTATACCATGGACTAGTGCTGGGTGTTAAAAGTTCTAACCATTAATTAACATGTTAAAAAATATAACTATTAACACAGTTATAACAAAGTTAGAAAGAAAGTTAAAAGTTATTTTTAACTGTATTGCGTGTTATATATATGTTATTTTAAATGTAAAGAGTAACTGGCGAGTTTCTTGTCGGATCTTCTCGACCAGAAACAACTTTCCGTGCCGGTGGTAGAATCACATTATGTATATTTATTTTTTTAGTATATTTTATGTATTTACATATTTATGTATAAACATTTTTTTTTTATATATTAAATGGGTTTGCACTTGACCTCATTTCACCTGTAAATAATACATAAATAAGTGCTTATAAATAGTTTTAAATGAATTATTTTTGGCTTTGATTTTGACTAACATAGCTGTTATTTTCAACAAATTGGTTAGGTATATAGGTTATTTTTAACTAAATTGTTATTTTTAACACAGTTGCTATTTTCAACGAATCGGTTATATTAGTTATTTTGAAAAATATTGTTATTTAAACACACTTGTTATTTTCAACGTATTTGTAATTTTTAACGAATTTGTTATTTTTACCCATTTTTTTCATTTTCATCGAATTTGTAATTTTTAACGCATTTTTTATCTTTAACGAATCTGCTTTTGTAGTGCAGCACATACGTCATTTTGACCCCAGTTGAATTCGTAACGTAATTGTAGCATGCGCACGTGTCACCTTTTTAATAATTCCAAGTGAGAGAGAAGTAATGCCTACGAACGGGCGCTCTTCAGCTTCCATAAAAATTGCTTCCGATACGAATACGATACGATTCTTTGAAAAGTTTGTGCTAGCTCATATGAGGTCCCTTTACACTGCGTGAAGTCATGGTTATTCAGTAGAAAACCATTTATCAGTCAAAGCTACCATATCAATTAATTTTGATCAATGCCGATCGATGCTACGACCGATTTATGCGATTGTATAAAAATATGAGAAATCAGACAGAGAACCAGAGTTATCGAATTAGCAAACAGAAGTGGCAGTGGGCTGGTCACATTAGCCGCAGAACTGACAGCCGTTGGAGCCGTAAAGACCTTGAGTGGAGACCGCGACTCGGTAAGCGTAGTGTAGGACGCCCTGCGACAAGATGGGATGACGACATTCGAAGGCTGGCTGGTGTGGGCTGGATGAGAGTGGCCGAAAATCAGGAGCAGTGGCGTGCATTAGGGCAGACCTATGTCCAGCAGTGGATGAGTGTGGGTTGCTGATGATGAGAAATCAAAAAAAATAATATCATATTACATTCTTATCATACCTACATACAGGATGTATCTGTGGACATTTACATCCCTTTAACCACGTGTTCTACCAACCATTCTGAGCAACATTTGTTCTACGAGTTTTCGAATTTCGTCGAACATTTTTCGACTCCCCATACAAAATGACCAAGTCACGTGACCGACTTTGTATGAAAAGTTGAAATTTTTTATGCGAATTTCCAAAAGTCATAGAACAAATGTTGTTCACAAAGATTGTTAGAACACGTGGTTAAAGGGATGTAAATGTTCACAGATACACCCTGTATAAAACTTCCTCTTGAATTATTATATAATAAATAAAAAAAACTGCATCAAACTGTTTTAAAGGTCTAAAGCTTACATAGGGACAAACAGCAAAAGCGACATCGTTTTGTAGGTCATGACTATTTGAAAGATCTATGAATAAATCGGGACGACAGCGGATGCTTTGTTTTATAGATACTAGAAAAGCTTTAGGCAGCCTTCAGAAAACAAAAAACTGGCTACAGAAAGCGAAAGCAGGTCACAATCAACTCACTTTAGGGGCACAATTTAGTCACTGCTTCTGAGTGATTGTGCAATAATACATAATGATTACCCAACACGGACAGATTAGGATAATTAGTCATTCCCGTTCATTTACTTTAACTAATCTCCGTCTAAAATTAAACTCGGACTAAATAACGAAAGGTAACATTCAAATGCATAAAATACATACAGGAAGTCATCATCATCATCAGCCCATTTAAGTCCCCACTGCTGGGGCACGGGCCTCCCTCAATCACATGAGGGGTAATTGCCATACTCACCACGCTTGGCAGACGGGTTGGCGAGGGTTTTGATGTAAATGCAGAGTTTTCCTTCTCTGGGTGCTGATGATCATGCCAGCAGCTTTACCTTAGTCGCCTTTTACGACACCTCGGTAAGAGTGAGGGTTATTCTACTCTGCCGGGACCACACGGCGTCATACAGGAAGTGTCTGTGAACACTTATATCCCTTTAACCACATATTAGACAAAATATTTTACACAACATTGTTTTGTTTTATGACTGTTGGAAATTCGCATAAAAAACATCAACTTTTCATACTAAGTCGGTCACTGTAAAGAAAATTAAGACGGGGATTAACACGAAATTTATTATGAGGTACAACATTATGTAGTCACATATTTTGCTTGACGTTTCGGCTACGTTACAGCAGCCGTGGTCACAAGCGGACCGCGAAAGTGTTATAGTAATTTTCTTATTAATACCCGTCTTAATGAGTTACAGTCTGAAAAAATATAACTCGGTGACCAACCGTTACCATCCTTGTTTATACAGGATTTATACACAAGTGTGTAACAAACATAAGGGTACTTTTTATTCACATGCTCTCATATTGTGAAACAACGTATGAGATGTTGTGAAAATTATATTCCTATAGGACAACAGAATAACATCGACGGAAAAGGATCAAGCGCAGCCAATTGAGTCTCATATAAATTATAATGATAAAAGTGTGTACTTTGGTGCTTTTTAATTTTATAATACTTTGCACGCGGAAAGATGAGATTCAAATGCAAGTACATCAGCGATAATTCATTTTTTTTTAAAATCAAAAAATCTCAAAAATATTCAATCTCAAAAAAGACGTATTCCAGCTAACATTAAACAGTC
Organism: Marasmia exigua; assembly: GCA_019059595.1. Classification (NCBI taxonomy): domain Eukaryota; kingdom Metazoa; phylum Arthropoda; class Insecta; order Lepidoptera; family Crambidae; genus Marasmia; species Marasmia exigua. The sequence goes on along the minus strand of CM032477.1, from coordinate 16,225,930 downwards.
CTCCTCATAACTTAAATATTCTTCTACGAGCTCTCAGCCCAAACTCAGACAAAACCTTTGAAGTTCGACCGATTCTTGAAATGCTCAACGAAATTATTCAAATAATTGTAAGGTAGCAAAAGAGTAATTCAGCTACAACTTTGTAAAATACAAATCACATTATCTAATCTTCATCTCTGCCTTTGAGGCAAATCGCTCGAGAATGATACTTGTTTACCCACGAACATTTTGTGAAAGGAATATTCTGTCATATCAAAAAGATCTATTTATGGCTGGTTTAACAAAACAAGCGCTGTATGTAATCTTTGAAGACCAAAAAGGTTTGTTCGATTAAAGAATTATGGGAGATGGGTATAAGAACGGTGGATTATTTTTCTTTCAGAGTTGAAACGGTCCCATACGAGTCTATAATAAACTAAAGCGCCTAAAGCGGTACCAACGAAATTAATTCAAAGCATAAGTTCTGATTCGAGGTGATTGCCTATATCAAGTACACCTAATAGGTATTAATAAAATACTAAAAACGAATCTGTTGAAATCATTAATTTTGACAGGCGTCTATTGACCGCTTTACACTTTTTTGTCTATTCTACTAAAAAAGTGCAACATTTGTGTTTCTAAATTAAATAACATTAAGAACATTGTTAATTGTCTTGTGCTTCTTATCAAAACTTAATTAAAATAACGGGATGAAAGGCGACCATCTCGTATCGGAGGCCAAGACATTTTGAGTCAGAGCCATCGAAATTACTTATTTCGATATTATGCACTGTTAGAATACGATGGGAAAGAACTGAATTGTATTAAATAGCTTACTCATCTCTGAAAATAGGAGGATCTAATTCTTTCTGCCGATATGCTTGAAAAGTATTATCGTTTTCTTCCCGAATGACAAATAAATCGTCATTAGGTATATTATTCATTACTTCGCAACGTAAAAGGACCAAGGACGGCATTCATGTTAGTAGCCACTGACACTGCTAATTAAATATTCCTTGAAATTGAAAGTTGTCCCGCCTGATGTCCGGGGTGGGTCGCTAATTAAATCAGTTCGCTTAATGTTTCCCTGGAGCAAGGAAACTGTTCCTGCGGCCGTGTTACAGATTTTTTACTTGCGTAGACGTAAAAAGCCGCAGAGCAAGACGACTTTTTTTCCTTTCAAGCTTGTTCTTTGTACGGATGGGTGCTTTAAAATGGCTGGAAATACATTTTGTTTTTGAGTTTTTCTCTTATACACCTAAAACTACTGTTATGCTATCCTTACAGTTACAAAATGGAACTCCAATTTATTTATTTATTTATTTAGTACAGCCATATGATACATATTAATACACTCGCTAAGTACATACTAATTAAAGTTACAGTTGTGATATGTACCAAAATAACGGCGTACATAACACTTATGAATATATATTTTTTTACATGACTTAATTAACTTTACAAAGATTAAAAGTGTTAAAAGTGCTAGGTAGGACAATGGTGACAGAGCAGGAAACATCCATCAGGCTAGTGGCCCGATAGATACTCTGTCACCAACGATTTAAATTTAGAAAACGCATTGTCGAATATGTCCAGCTCAGGAACAGTGCTACTTATGTTATTATATCTGGAACAAATACGTGCCAAAGGATATTGACCCCAATGATATAATCGGGGCACGGGCCTCCCTCAATCACATGAGGGGTAATTGCCATACTCACCACGCTTGGCAGACAGGTTGGCGAGGGTTTTGATATAAATGCAGAGTTTTCCTTCTCTGGGTGCTGATGATCATGCCAGCAGCTTTTCCTTAGTCGCCTTTTAGGACACCTCGGTAAGAGTGAGGGTGGCCTATTCTACTCTGCCGGGGACCACACGGCAATTATATAATACATCTGAAGATATTTTTGTTATTCATTTTGATTAGGCATTTTATTTGCAAATTCTATTTGCAAATAAAATTTTAATAATGGAATTTCTATTTTAAATTATGAGTCCAGGACAAAAAAAAACATACCTTTCATATCTTACTCATTACCATGCCTATACAAATCTCGAAGTCTCAAAAATGTGATACCTAATGCCTTTTCGTAGTTTTTACGAATGTTTATTTGTGAATTATTAACACTTTCATATGTCTCAAGTGGCAATGGGCAAGACCATGAAGTGAAGGTTGCGGGAATCCATTGGATGCGGACGGCACAAGACCAATCTTTGTGGAGAACATTGGGCGAAGCCTATGTCCAGCAGTTGACGTCTATTGGCTGAAATCATGATATTATTGCCTAGTCAACAAATGTGTGCTCAATCATCATCATTATCATCAGCCCATTTAAGTCCCCACTGCTGGGGCACGAGCCTCCCTTAATCACATGAGGGGTAATTGACATACTCACCACGCTTGGCAGACGGGTTGGCGAGGGTTTTGATATAAATGCAGAGTTTTCCTTCTCTGGGTGCTGATGATCATGCCTGCAGCTTTACCTTAGTCGCCTTTTACGACACCTCGGTAAGAGTGAGGGTGGCCTATTCTACTCTGCCGGGGACCACACGGCTTGTGCTCAAACACATGTGCAATCTTTATGTCCCTTTCTCTTATATTTCGATGGAACACCAGTATGACACAACCATAATCGAAATGACACGGGGGTATGAACACTTTCATATATGACATTTCATAAGTTAGAACATAGCAAATGTTGTATATGTTTTCAACGCTATATCATCATGGCATTTAATTTATTAGATAACGATAACAAATTATAACAGAGAGAGCTAGAAACGAAATTGTACGACCGTACTAATTTCTAAAATGACGATTGAGTTAAATGACCTTAAGCATGCGTGTAAGAACTGATAGATAAATGTGAGGCATATTCCTCTATTCGTCACACGTCACACGTCCTATGCGGTATCTATTGGGGGTGATCTGTGGTCACACTAGATTTTATGTAGTAATTAGTTCAAGCTGCCGCCTAACCAATAGTTAATCAGCTTGTTATACGTACAACTTTCTGACTCATTCGTGCAAGTTACTCGTTGTCGTTGTTGACAAAAAAGTACCAGGATGACTCATGCACTTGCTCGCACTATAATGTAAATTAGTTTTTAAGGTGACGGGTAGGGCACACTAGCGACGCCAGTCGATATTATTTTTTAGCTACTAAACCGGATCTATTTTAAACAATTTCGGAGTTACAACCTCTCGGCAAACACGTATACTATTTATTTAATAACCATACACAAATGCGGACCCAACATTTGTACGCGAATAATTGATTCATGCTAAAAGTGAGATTACCGTCGGAGACCTTCGGCATGAATGGGCCGGCTCGACCGGATTGATACTTACAGAAAACCGGCGTGAAGCAGCACTGTCTTGTGTTTCGCTGCGCGAGTGAGGGTACCGGAGGCCCAATCCGGAGGTTAGGGGGGGTTTAAAGGTTGGCAGCGCACTTGTGACTCCACTGGTATCGCGGGTGCTAATGGGCGGCGGTGATTGCTTACCATCAGGTGATCCGTCAGTTCGTCTGCCTACCTATTACATAAAAAAAAAGTGGCCGCTTTTGGCGGTAATGAATTTTTCGCTTACAAAAACGGACCCATCATTTGTGCATAATTATTTAATTAATAGTATAAGTGTTTGCCAAGAGGTTGTAACCCCGAAATTGTTTAAAATAGATCTGGTTTAGTAGCTAACAATTAAAAACGATTGGCGTCAACTAGTTAGGGCTACTAGTCAGTGTTCAACTAGTAAGGGCTACCCGTCGCCTTAAGCACATCCCGTATACAACTCGCAACGCGTACTAAGATCTAGAAATAATTACTAGGCCTTTATTGGCTGGGCCTGGGAACACTCCGCCTTATCACTATTCGCACTTAGGCCGCGCGGCCGCACTAGCCCTGAATAGAAATGGTCGGAGATGCCCCGTCTGGGTTGCTAGGTTTCAAAACGGAAAAGCTGGAAAACGGAGTTTAGCTGGGTAAACAGAACTTACCCGGACATTTTGGTAAGAAGCCGGACACCTTTAAATAATTCATTAATATTCTTTGTTGGGAGAGCCACACTTTGGCATTAATGGGCCGGTTCGCAGAAAACCGGCGTGAAGCAGCACTATGCTGTGATTCGCTGCGTGAGTGAGGGTATGTACCAAATATGATATGTACCAAAATAACGGCGTACATAACACTTATGAATAAATATTTTTTTTACATGAGCTGGAAACATCCATCAGGCTAGTAGCCCGATAGATACTCTGTCACCAATCGATTTAAATTTAGAAAACGCATTGTCGAATATGTCCAGCTCAGGAACAGTGCTACTTATGCTTTTATATTTGGAACAAATACGTGCCAAAGGAGATTGACTCCAATGATATAATCGTCGTCAGCCCATTTAAGTCCCCACTGCTGGGGCACGGGCATCCCTCAATCACATGAGGGGTAATTGCCATTGCCAGACAGGTTGGCGAGGGTTTAGATATAAATGCAGAGTTTTCCTTCTCTGGGTGCTGATGATCATGCCAGCAGCTTTACCTTAGTCGCCTTTTACGACGACACCTTGGTAAGAGTGAGGGTGGCCTATTCTACTCTGCCGGGGACCACACGGCGAAACACCCTGACCAATACAAATAGACATATTCATGCGCACAAATATTTGTACTGTGCGGGGATCGAACCCGCAACCCATGGACCAAAGGCAGCGTTCACTACCACTGTTTCAAACGGGTCGTCAAATTATGACTGTTTTTTATGAAAGTTGGCAAACAAGCAGACGAAGCACCAGATGATAAGGGATTGGACCATGGACACGGTTTATAGGATATGCTCTTTTCGTGTCCCTGTAGGGCGATGATAGATTAGTGGATAAGAACGTGCCCGCCATTCCGCCATGCATGCACCTCTGGATTTCTAAATCTATATGCATATTTCTACCATCAGCTTGGCGGTGAGGGAAAACATTGTGAGGAAACCTGCACGTGTCGGATAGTTTCTTAAACGTGTAATCATGATTTAGTTGGTCTGCTTCCCCTTTTAAAGGGTTTGCAAAGGTCAGACGGCAATCGCTTCATTGTAATTACCAGACTCCTCAAATCCTGAAATCATGGTCTAAGCGTACCCTGAGCCTTCAGAGCGACCGTTTTTATACTCAACCGGGAATTACACGCTAAGATGAGGAGGCTAAGGTTATTTTCGTGCTAGGCTTATACGGACGGAGGCATGGCAACACCCGTCGTCTACGCAGGCCCGGCAGGAAGACCCTCCCAAATTACCGGGAGATTGGTTTGCGTTTGTGTAAGTAATCGTTTGTTTTATTATTTCGTTTCCGGGAGTATTGGGATGCAGCGCTGTGACTGGGTTAGATATGGTTCGACTTGACCTGGTTTTGTCTGCTGGGAGATTTGTCGCGTGTTTGGGTAGCTACTTAACAAAAAGATTTATATATATATATATCTGTTCTGCCTATTTCAATTATTGATTGTGTGTTGCCAGTGATGACATACGGAACCGAAACGTGGCCGCTTACAATGTGCCGATTAAGGAGGCTCAAAGTCACCCAGCGAGCAATGGTGAGGGCTATGCTTGGAGTCTCTTTATGTGATCGTATCAGAAATGATGAGATCCGCAGGAGAACTAAGGCCACAGACATAGACTAAAATATTGCATGTCTCAAGTGGCAATGGGCGGGGCACATAGCGAGAGAGAACAGACGGCCGTTGGGGCGGAAAGGTCCTCGTGTGGAGGCCACGTACAGAAAGTCGACGGTTGACCGACGATCTGGTGGAGAGAGAATCCATTGGATGCGTGCGGCACAGGACCGATCTGTGTTTGAGAACATTGAGGGAGGCCTATGTCCAGCAGTGGACGTCTATTGGCTGAAATGATGATGATGAAGATGATTGTGTTTGGGTCATAGACACAGGTCTATTTCAGACAATGTAACCAGAACGTGCTCTGCTACACTTAATTAAAATTTAAAATACGCACGGAAGGGCAAATGGCACAATGGCAATTTGTTTATTTTTTTTTTATAGAAAGGCCAATCAGGATGACCTCACTCCGACTGATGATAAGCGGCCGTGAAATCCAAATATGAGGTTAACAGGCACAGAAGAACTAACAAAGTACCCATTGTGTCTGCCACCCTCACCCTAATGGCCTGCTGAGATGCCGTTTCACGCCCCGCCAAAAAGACCCCAGATTGTATGAAGGAGGAAACACATGATGATGTTTTGAAGCTACAGCTATGGACGCAACTGGGAATGAAACACTAAGATGGCGATGGTGATCAGCAATTATTCATTATAAAGGTAATTACTAAGAATAGAAGAAACCCAGCCCAGCAACGTGAAATGAAGTAAGCTGAGGAGATCTGTTCAGATTATGGAAGGAATAACCATGACCTACTTGGTATATGTACTTGGTATCCGTAACACAGGTGCTTGAGCTACCTATCTCGGAGTCATATCAATGTATGTGATGTTGTGAAATATTTATTTATTTATTATTATTTATATGTCCTATAAGAGTAGCAATTGCTAAAGAGATAACTTTAATGTAATTAGTAAATACACCGGTTCTAAGTCGCTCAAAGAGCTATGGAAAGGGCTATGCTCGGAGTATCTCTGAAGGACCGCATCACAAATGATGTAATCCGACAGAGAACCAGAGTCACCGACATAGCCCACCGAATTAGCCAACTGAAGTGGCAGTGGGCTGGTCATATTAGCCGCAGAACTGACAGCCGTTGGAGCCGTAAAGTCCTTGAGTGGAGACCGCGACTCGGTAAGCGTAGTGTAGGACGCCCTGCGACAAGATGGGATGATGACATTCGAAGGCTGGCTGGTGTGGGCTGGATGAGAGTGGCCGAAAATCGGGAGCAGTGGCGTGCATTAGGGGAGACCTATCTCCAGCAGTGGACGAGTGTGGGTTGCTGATGATGAATTAGTAAATGGCCAAATCTTAATTTATGCTAGTATCCAGTATAAAAACGAGAATAAGCGCTAATACAAATACGAATGTTGGCAAGAATTCAGATTAAAAAATTATGCATTCGGATAGGACTAATAAATAAGTTTTCGACACACCCCTAAACAGGAATATTGGTACACATGAATACCTACCCTTACTCTAAATTATTCTCTATAGCTTAGAGTCTAAACCTTTAAAAAAAGTAATATTGGCAGCGTGCCATCTCCAAACCCCTTCCGTTGAAATTGGTTCAGTAGTTTCAACTTAAGTCCCTGTCCAGAGCTGCATGGGAATGGGAATCGTTTCGTAATACATTGTTTGGTTAAAAGGAAGTGTGATTCATGCAACATTCACGCCTGTGCAAGTTTGATTAAAATCGCGACTGAATTCACGACGAATTCGCATCTCTTGGACAAGGTTCCCCTTAGCATTCTATTCGGCATTTGTCACGGGGAATGCTCTGAGGAACTATTAAATTTACTCCTTGCAACTGAATTCTTACATCTAACCACACGCAAGCGATTGTCATACCATCCTCATCATCTCGATAGGATACTTCACTCCGGTTCTGTGGAACGGTTTAGCTTCAGGAGTATTTCTCGACGGCTAAGGGACCTTCAAAGGAAGTGCGTACTCTTTTTAAAAAGACTGGCAACACATTAGCGATGTCTCTGATTTCGCGGAGGTTCATGGGCCGCGTTGATTACTTTCCTACAGGTGACCCACTTGCTCGTTTGTCGCCTCTAGCATAATAAAGGGGGCTTCGGTTCTGTAGCGCTGCTATTAGATTTCAATTCATTGTGATGACTTAGGAATCATCGTCGAACACGCACTTCTTGTGCACGAGTCTTTTTCTGTTACCTTCAGCATTCCTACATTGCAATAACTATAAAAGTGGAAAAATAAATGCCAGCATCAAGTTCTACTCCTTTGTAGAGCGAATAGAAAGTTTAACACAGACATAAAATAAATTGCTACGATATACAGGTTGACATTATTACCTATAAAAAGAGCGACTTTTACTATAAACATTTATAACATGCTCTACACGTTGAATGTGTGCATGTATTTACTCACTCGAGTAAGTTTGTGTACTTCACTCAAGTTACAGCACTAATCTAGATCTTCCAATTATAACCCCTATCGGATAGTCACCCGCCAGTCAAGTCCCGTTGGCTTTGATAGCAATATCCTAACTACTGAGGTGGCTTCACGTTTCTCAGAAATACATGTGCAGTAATGGAGATGTTCGGCTCCCAATCGGTTTCCTCGAATCGATTGTAGGAATAGCCAAACTGAAATCTAAGTAATGTTTTTCATTGGGAGATGCCCGCTATCGTCATCTAGTAGTATAGTACAGGGAATGCCCTATTTCGTGACCAGATGATAGGGGTAACGTGAATTGTCTTACGCATAATTTTAATTATTTAAAAATAAATACACCTTGCAAACTGAAGTGGCAGTAGGCTGGTCATATTAGCCGCAGAACTGACAGCTGTTGGAGCCGTAAAGTCCTTGAGTGGAGACCGCGACTCGGTAAGCGTAGTGTAGGACGCCCTGCGACAAGATGGGAATATGACATTCGAAGGCTGGCTGGTGTGGGCTGGATGAGAGTGGCCGAAAATCGGGAGCAGTGGCGTGCATTAGGGGAGACCTATCTCCAGCAGTGGACGAGTGTGGGTTGCTGATGATGAATTAGTAAATGGCCAAATCTTAATTTATGCTAGTATCCAGTATAAAAACGAGAATAAGCGCTAATACAAATACGAATGTTGGCAAGAATTCAGATTAAAAATTATGCATTCGGATAGGACTAATAAATAAGTTTTCGACACACCCCTAAACAGGAATATTGGTACACATGAATACCTACCCTTACTCTAAATTATTCTCTATAGCTTAGAGTCTAAACCTTTAAAAAAAGTAATATTGGCAGCGTGCCATCTCCAAACCCCTTCCGTTGAAATTGGTTCAGTAGTTTCAACTTAAGTCCCTGTCCAGAGCTGCATGGGAATGGGAATCGTTTCGTAATACATTGTTTGGTTAAAAGGAAGTGTGATTCATGCAACATTCACGCCTGTGCAAGTTTGATTAAAATCGCGACTGAATTCACGACGAATTCGCATCTCTTGGACAAGGTTCCCCTTAGCATTCTATTCGGCATTTGTCACGGGGAATGCTCTGAGGAACTATTAAATTTACTCCTTGCAACTGAATTCTTACATCTAACCACACGCAAGCGATTGTCATACCATCCTCATCATCTCGATAGGATACTTCACTCCGGTTCTGTGGAACGGTTTAGCTTCAGGAGTATTTCTCGACGGCTAAGGGACCTTCAAAGGAAGTGCGTACTCTTTTTAAAAAGACTGGCAACACATTAGCGATGTCTCTGATTTCGCGGAGGTTCATGGGCCGCGTTGATTACTTTCCTACAGGTGACCCACTTGCTCGTTTGTCGCCTCTAGCATAATAAAGGGGGCTTCGGTTCTGTAGCGCTGCTATTAGATTTCAATTCATTGTGATGACTTAGGAATCATCGTCGAACACGCACTTCTTGTGCACGAGTCTTTTTCTGTTACCTTCAGCATTCCTACATTGCAATAACTATAAAAGTGGAAAAATAAATGCCAGCATCAAGTTCTACTCCTTTGTAGAGCGAATAGAAAGTTTAACACAGACATAAAATTGCTACGATATACAGGTTGACATTATTACCTATAAAAAGAGCGACTTTTACTATAAACATTTATAACATGCTCTACACGTTGAATGTGTGCATGTATTTACTCACTCGAGTAAGTTTGTGTACTTCACTCAAGTTACAGCACTAATCTAGATCTTCCAATTATAACCCCTATCGGATAGTCACCCGCCAGTCAAGTCCCGTTGGCTTTGATAGCAATATCCTAACTACTGAGGTGGCTTCACGTTTCTCAGAAATACATGTGCAGTAATGGAGATGTTCGGCTCCCAATCGGTTTCCTCGAATCGATTGTAGGAATAGCCAAACTGAAATCTAAGTAATGTTTTTCATTGGGAGATGCCCGCTATCGTCATCTAGTAGTATAGTACAGGGAATGCCCTATTTCGTGACCAGATGATAGGGGTAACGTGAATTGTCTTACGCATAATTTTAATTATTTAAAAATAAATACACCTTGCAAACTGAAGTGGCAGTAGGCTGGTCATATTAGCCGCAGAACTGACAGCTGTTGGAGCCGTAAAGTCCTTGAGTGGAGACCGCGACTCGGTAAGCGTAGTGTAGGACGCCCTGCGACAAGATGGGAATATGACATTCGAAGGCTGGCTGGTGTGGGCTGGATGAGAGTGGCCGAAAATCGGGAGCAGTGGCGGGCATTAGGGGAGACCTATGTCCAGCAGTGGACGAGTGTGGGTTGCTGATGATGATGATGACACCTCACCTATCTAGTCGTCCGGATTTCGTACGTAGTAGTCAAAACTAATGCTGTTTTTGATATTTTCCCATAGATAAAATTTTGTACAATGCCTGCCCAATGTCACCATAGTGCCTTCTAATCATAGTCGCACTTTTTCGGCCGCCAATATAAACGATTAGTTTAGATAATATGCGAGATAGAGCAACAATTAACTTCATGACATTTTAAGTTTCTATTACTGAGCTTGACTGCCTTGATGGACCAGTGGTTAGTGGGTCTCACTTAAAAGCGACTACTGCGCAAGAGGTCCCGGTTTCGTCGATCCCCGGGTGGGGCCAAATTTTTGTACCTTAGTTTTCGGCAAGATCTCTAAATGTCAGCCTGGAGTCTGGTAGTTGGCGATCTTGTATTCATTACCTATCATTTAGTAGGTAGCGAAAGCTGTAAGAGGAGTCAACAAACGCCCTCACAAAGTTGCAGAACGTCTGACCGAAATTCCAATTTCCCACTCCCCTTCAGCACACATTGTACAGAGAGTTTCAGAGCTGTTTGCCCTTAAAACAATTTGTGAGTATTAATTGAGTCACCGCAGGTATTGCTATAAAGCGAGGAGTTACGATTACAGCCAATACTTCGAAATTGCTAGTGATGCGAGGTTAAGGAAACTAACTCAGCACAGAATGCGCACGTGCTAAAACAGGCTACGCGCATATACAGTGTCCACACAAAAAATGATCGTCAGGATTACGTTTGCTATCGTGCGACAGCGCGAGTTCCATAAGAACTTTTTCGATTGGTCAAGCGCACTTCACCCTCCCCTTCCCCCACGTCCCGTGGCAATGGGAAAATCACATTGCAGCGTTTAAGCTATACCTAGTTCATGAGACAGAGACAGACTATACTGTTAAAGTGCGGGTGAGACACAATCCGATATCTTGCCTAGGACATACACTAACAAATTCTTTGATCAATATCAGCTAGCGCGCATCTTCTGTATCTATTAATTTGGTGGTCTCGTTACCGGTTCCATCTAAAACCGTGCCTAGAATACTTGGAATATGATCTAGGACTATGCAAGTCTAAACTTCGCAACCCTATTGGGAAACCAATCGATGACGTTTATAATGACTATCTCAACAATGGACTATACGACGGAAAAAATATTTGCATTTTAAACGCTTTTCGAATAAAGAAAGAGAAAAAAGTTGATCCATATTTTTTAGTTATCATGTGTATTTGTTGAAATATTTAATTTTTAAATTATTAATTAACTTGCCGGAAGTGACGTAGTCCTGAGGCTCAACGTAATGTGATGTCGGTGCTATACGTCCAATAAAAAAATTAGGTGACTTTAAGTTACTTACGTCACTGTCATCATTTTGGCTTGTCAATATATGATCAGAGATTTTACTTTTTTTTTGCTTTAATCAACGTGAGCAATAGCATTATTAATTTAATTTTTTTTAAAAAGTCATTCCGTGTGATGACGTCATGGGAGAATTTTTATATTTTATTTTTTTTCTCCATTAAAATCGTTTTCAAAATTCTGAATTTATTTTTCTTCAATTTCTATGAGTCTAATCAAGAAATGGTATTTTTCATTTCGGAAAATGATTTTTTGTCGTATTGTCCATTGAGGTTTAATCTATACATTTTTGTAATAGGTGACAGACCAGCAGAGTAGATAATCGCTTGATGGTAAACGATAGCCCGCCCATGGACACCCGCAGTGGAGTCACAAGTCATTTTGAGAAACTGTTTTCAACGGGACAAAAATAGCTATCGCAGCTATTTTACGCTTGCTAGGAAATAGGTAGAATAAAAACAGGACAGTCTCTGAATATTTCACCACCCGCGGCGAGAGAACATTTTTGTCTTCGTGAGTACTATTGTACGTCGCATCACTAGGAAGTATTGACATTCACGCTAAACGCGTGGGCGGCTATTGTTCTGACAGCGCGAGCGTCGCCACCTGGCGGAGCGCCAGCGCGAATGCGGAGCCCGTGAGCAATCCCCGCCAATCCGTTTAATAACGTGTATCGGTTAATCAACCCGAAGTGGAAGGTTACAAATGGAATCTGACTGCGTAGGGAGATGTGGAGGTATCGATAATTCTTTTATCAATATGGATAATTTTGCAAAAAAAAAATAAACAAATTCGGTTCATACCATGGATGATATAACTCACAAGTCCCGCTTGCGTTTAAGCTAAGTGCGACATTTTCAAGAAAAAATCCAAGAGTGAGATACAAGACATATATTTTCTTTTAAAGAAAAGCATGTCAAATAGGTGGTGACGTGCGCCTTATCAAGTATGGCTTTCCTGCTTTGTCTAGTTCAGGTATATATGTCTATGGTTCATACGTGATGCTTACGGACGTCAAAATGTGCATAATCTGAAATTGATTCGGGTAATTCATCGACGATTACTAGTATAATAAAGTAAACTAGCAAGAAACTCAATATTTTTACTCTTTATCATCAATACAAGATTATAATCTTAGGACGAAATCAGATCAATACATGAGATTTAGTAAGAATAAAAAATAATTAAACAAAGGAGATCCGTGGACTTTGGTCCAAATGTGAAAGTGCCAGCTATAGAAACATTTGCTGTATTTTATTATGAATATTCAAATGTCAAGATAAGTTTTTTTCGATAATTCTCTGGAAATCTATGAAGATTTTGATTTTTGAATTTAAGTAAAACCAAGGATAATGCGATAGTTATAAATACTCAGGGGTACGGACTTGTACCAAAGAATCGAGCAATAAAATTCTGAACTAAAAAAGAGAATGTCTTTAATATTCTTCTGGTTGGTGCAGTTTTTGTCACGAACTTTATTATCGATACTATTATCGATGTTTTCGCTCTTCTCTTACTGCGGCCATTCCAAGCTGATAGGTGATTTCGATATTTCAGAAATGTCAATGCGAGGGAAAACATCGTGTTCTCAATCCATATCTATGCATCAAATGAATGTTGTCATTATTTTGGCTGCGTAGGATTTGAGTTCTCGGCCCGTTTGTAATGTAGAGTCGTCGTGACGTCAGATCATTTACCGTCGCAAAGCAAATTATACCGTCAAAAGATTTCGTAGAAATGGCTAATTTGATTCTGTATCTTTCCATTTACCTGATGCATATTTGATATTTGACAAACTTTAACGAGGTTGAAGAGTTTAAAAAAATTTGGTTTTTATTTCTATTACTAACAAGTAGGTAATTTGTTATATTGCGACTCCGAAAACGATGCTTTCGTAATAATGTTAAGTGCATGCTCTGAAAAATATTTCTTTCGCTTTTTTATGCCCATTTGGGTTCCGACCTGAACTAATAAATTAAAATAAAATGTGTTGGTTCGGAACCATAAAATTCATAGTGTTAGTAACAATGTTTGTCTTAAATCCTATGTCAGTACTTTCATGTATTTTTTTTTTTATATGAGAGGTGGCAAACGAGCAGACGGATCACCTGATGGTAAGCAATTCCGCCGCCCATGGACACCCGCACCACCAGTGGAGTCACAAGTGCGCTGCCAACCTTTTCCCCTTCCCCCCCATTGGGCCCGGTAACCTCACTCACACGGCGAAACACAGCGCAGGCCCTGATTCACTCCGTTGTATATGTTGTATTCCGTTGCATTTACTTTACATTACATTCAATACGTTAATTTAATCTGATTTTGACTGCCTCGGTGGTGCAGTGGTTAGTGGGCCGCACCTTAAAGCGACGGCTGCGCAAGAGGTCCCGGTTTCGATCACAGGTCGGGCCAAAAATTTGAACCTAAGCTTTCTGTAAGAAATTTTAAGTCTCTGGGCTACCTGCGCCCGATCCCTCTCCGGTTGTGTCACAGTAGTGTCCCATCGGAATATGAGGGTAAGGGGTAATAGACAGTGCACTTGTGTTTCCGCACACACATGAGCACCATTATATATTCTGCGTACGTGGCTGATCGTTGAGATGGGCCGCCGTAGCCGTAATCGCTTGGAGGGTACTATATGTTTAATCCGATTTGTTTTATTCTTGATGCAATTAAACACTGGTGATGCGGGTGTATATGATCGGCGGGAATCGTTTATCATTAAGTTTAACTATAATTCAGAGGATGTAGATCCCCTGTCTATGGCATGCTAAGATCATCAAATGATGAACTTAGATAAATATCTATAATCGTTTTAAAGAAATTACCAAAGTTAATAAATCCTGGATCTTGATTTGAAGATATCTTGATATAGAAAGAGGAGGAACTTTCAAATAAAGAAAGGTATTCTAAAATCTTTACCAGAAGTCCTGACGAGTGTCGCACGGAGTGCGCTCACACTAAAGTGTTTGGTTTACATACGGATGCTGGCTGGAATTTTTACTCGCGAGTCGACGTCACGTCCGCAGTAACAGAGTACACGTGACCTCACTGCAAATATGTGACACGAACCTTCTAAACGCCACCAATCTAATCTGAGCTCTTTATTCGAACGAGTTTTTAGCGGCGCTGTGATGCGTGAGGCTCTGGATAGCCTGGTGGATGAGTATAAGCGGTGATTGTTGGTTATTCAGGGGTAAACTGTAATTTGCTACAAAGCGTGTTACGGTCAAACGCTAACTCTCGGGCTTTTACCTGGACTTTTGTTCGTATTTTTGGTAAATAGGTTCCTGTTATTTATAACCTACATTTGTTAAGATAATTTGAACGTGTATCTATAGTTCATAGTTGGTCTTGTTCCCCACTTTAAAGATTGCTAAGGTCAGTACAGCTGACGCTTCTTTGCAATTACGAGTTACCTGGATCATGATGATGAACTCATCATCCTTAGCCCATTTAAGTCCCCACTGCTGGGGAACGGGCCGCCCTCAATCACATGAGGGGTAATTGCCATACTCACCACGCTTGGCAGACGGGTTGGTGCGGGATATAAATGCAGAGTTTTCCTTCTCTGGGTGCTGATGATCATGCCAGCAGCTTTACCTTAGTCGCCTTTTACGACACCTCGGTAAGAGTGAGGCCTATTCTACTCTACCGGGGACCACACGGCAACAGATGATGTACTCATGATGGGTAAAATAGGACTCGCGAGACGCGTTAGAAGGAGGAAATTGTCGTGACCACGAAAAATAAAAGAGGATTTGAAATGGCATCCCATCTGTTGAGGAATTATTTCTTCTTGCAATGAAGAGAGAGTATTTGAGTTTTGGGAAGCTGACGGCCAATCTTAAGAACTCAAAAGGCACCTAAAGATGAAGGAGGAATCCTAGATCATGGTCCAAGCGTACCGCGGACTCCTAATTTGCTAGATCCGATCCACTAAGAACTACTATTTACCTACCATACAATAAGAGCACAAGTATATAACAGAATAATACTTTAAATTTAATGCTACACATTTGCAAGAAACATTTTGCTCCAAGTCTTGTCTCCTCTGACATATTAATGACCTAATTTGTGTTTTAGCTTTAATAAAATGCGGCTCGCATCTCATAATTAGCCATCTTAATTGTTTCATGTTTAAAAGAAGTCAGGTAGATACCTCTCTCTTTTTACTTCTGTCATACATTGTGAAATTATTTTTGGTATTCATTTTGATAGGAGGGCGTTCTTTTAATATTAGTGTCTATAGTCTATATACTTTTTTACTTTGCCATTTATGAACCGATTTAGATGTTTTTTTTTATGCTAGGGGCTTGCTCTGAGGCGTTTAAACACTGCAACCTTCTTTTTGATACAGTAATTTTTGCATTTTCAAGTAGAAATAATTGAGTAAGTAAATAGTCGAGTGAGTGATATGGCTTTTGTAAATGACCATTGAAAATGAAAATGAAAATGAAAATATTTATTCAGTTCAGATACACACTTGTACAAATAACATTACTGCTGTATTACATTAAGTAAATACAAAAACTTCAGATGCATAAAGCCAGTATTCCTGGACTTCACACTAGGATTCCCTGTGTCGTGGAGGCCAGTCTTCCCATATAAATTATTGCCATATTATATTTTGTGTTGTGGTGCATGTAAATGTATTGTATATCTTTGTTTGTAGTGTATTTATTTATTATTTTGTTTAATTTTAGTATTATATTGCTTATGATGATAACGACGTATAGATAGATATTTTTATTGCACAGAAGCATGATACAGTACACACAACGAAAACAGACTACAACAAGGCGGTCTTATCGCTGGCGGTATTACCTATGTACCTGCTTCTTAGATTTAGAAGATTTTCAGTTTTGATATAGTTTTTATCATTTAACCGTTGAAGTAATAGTGATTTGCATTCTACTTTTTTCATTCATTCATTCATTCATTCATAACAGATACATCCATCACTCAAAAAATTCCATCAGGTGACTCGCTAGCTTGTTTGTCCGCCTCTATCATTAAAAAAAAGAATCAGCCGTGAAGATTGGGACTCTGAGCTCCAGATACTAATTTAGCGCTACAAAGGTACGCCACGCACTCTATTACAGGATACGCCTTGTTCAATAACTCTCATACATTCTCGCAATATTCAATTCAATTTATTCTGATAATAATTTTACATAAATAATATACATTGTATACTTATTACAAATAAGGTCAAAAATAAATATGAATGCCTGAACTAGGCGAACCTGTTTTTCAGGCTAGAAAGATAAAACATAACAGCAAGTACTCATAAATAATCACAAAAATATTTATCTAACAGACAATAACGTTGGCCGTGTGGGCCCCGGCAGAGTAGAATAGGCCACCCTCACTCTTACCGAGGTGTCGTAAAAGGCGACTAAGGTAAAGCTGCTGGCACGATCATCAGCACCCCGAGAAGGAAAACTCTGCATTTGTATCAAAACCCTCGCCAACCCGTCTGCCAAGCGTGGTGAGTATGGCAATTACCCCTCATGTGATTGAGGGAGGCCCGTGCCCCAGCAGTGGGGACTTAAATGGGCTGACGATGACGATGATGAGACAATAACGTAAGGAAAACAACAACTTTTATAAATTACTTACTTCAAAACAATAAGCAGTTTCTCTGCATCGTCATATGACATGTTAAGCAGAGCATCATGGAGGGTACGCTTGCATTTAGCAAAAGTAAAGAGATACAGGTCTAATATGATTTTTTCTCAGTCATGACCTCTATCTGCTCTTAAAATAAAATATAAAACTATGTATACTATTCATCAGGAGATAAATTCTAAGTATAGAGAATCAAGGTTTTTTGATAAACCGAAAAAGTCAAAATACTTGCCCGATGTAATCGATACGCCATCTATTGATACAACTTGGAACTAATAAAGTCCCAAAACGATGTGAGGGCAGCAAAGATAGTGGGAGAGCCACGCTTCGGCATGGATGGGCCGGCTCGACTGGATAGATACGACGGCCTCACAGAAAACCGGCGTGAAGTAGCACTGTACTGTGTTTGCTGGGTGAGTGAATGTACCGGTAGCCCGATCCGGGGGAAAGGGGGTTTGTCAGCGCATTTGTGACTCCACTGGTGTCGCAGGTGTCTATGGGCGGCGGCAATCGCTTACCATCAGGCGATCCGTCTGCTCGTCTGCCACCTAACACATAAAAAACTAGTAACATTATAATAGATTTACAACCTCTCACACACTATTTGCGTCTATACTCGCACCCCACGAGTGCGAGTATAGACGCAAATAGTGTGCGAGCGAGAAGTGAATAGATGCGCCGCCATTTCTGATCCCATTCTTTATCCGCACAGGTTGTATGTAAGAGTTGCCATAAAAAGCAATACTTTTGCATATCTTCATTATTATATTACGTTCAGCCCGTTAATAAGTTCACGCTTAATTAGGCACTTCGTTATTGCGATTCGTTTAGTAAATACATTCGTTAATTAACTTCCTATGAACTCAAATGTTAATAATAACAGGTATTTATTAATTTTGGAAGGTGCTAGTGTTGTTAACATTCTTCAACTTTTGTCTATACTCGCACCCCACGAGTGCGAGTATAGACGCAAATAGTGTGCGAGCGAGAAGTGAATAGATGCGCCGCCATTTCTGATCCCATTCTTTATCCGCACAGGTTGTACATGTACCATGTACCTAATTATACTAAACTTAAAGACTTGTGGCAGTCAGCAGAGTATTTATCAATTCAATTGTAGTCTTTTAAAAGAATATTATTGTAATCCTAAATATCAGAATAAAGTCGAACACCCTGTATTCATACGTGCAATAGCCCAAGGACGCCTGCGCACGTCGCAAGCCCGTAATGTATATGGTCGCCAAACTACTCAATACTTGGTGCCCCGGTTGATGATCCAACTACCGTCTTTTTAAAAATTTAATATAAATTGTAAGAATTTTAAAGCGAAATTAAAATTACACTTTCTTTTGAATTGGGAGAACATTTACCTGGTTTCCACTTCTTTGGTAATGTATAAATGGAACTTAAATTAGTAGTTTCTTTGTGATTCTTGTTTGTAATAGGTACTACTCGTAGACTATTATTATTGTATTTAATACCAGCAATAGGCTGACGTAAAACCCAGCATTGTGGACAAACCTCGGCGGTTTATATAATGCTATTAACGTGATTGTTTGTCAAAAGTCTTTGTATGTGATAAATAGAAAAAAAATATCATTTATTAAAAATTTAATATGATTTCGACTGCTACGACTCTTTTCCTCTAGTATAAAAGCTACTTGATTCGTCGGGTAGGGCTAAAAAAAAACGTTGGGGGCTGATGCAATTCAAAGGTTTTAAATTAGTGTCTAGTGGTTTTTAGTCTACAAATTTGGTGTTTATTTGTGCAGTGAAGTGCCGCAAAGTGATCCTAATAATAATAATAGTTGGATTGTATCGTTTTTAACCCTGCTACTCGTATTGTGTGTCCAGTAAGTTGTCTCGTGACAACTTGCTTGGACCTAACAGAGTCTTAAAACCCGCGATTACTTTTAGAGTGATATCCGCTGAATCCATAGGTCGATAAAACGTAAAAACTGAGACTTTGACTGACTTCAACTGTTGACTAACTACTTATTCTCATTACTTGTTTACTGTAGTTACTTGCCATTGGCAAATTATCTTCGGGTAGAGCTATATTAAAAAAAAGTTACTTACCCTTAAAACTGTCAGTACTATTTCGAACAACTTAACTGTTTTAATATATCCTTTATTAATAATGAATAATATTTTGCCTTGTGTTTTTGCGCTTAGTAAAATGGGGTGGTTAGTGTTGTATCTATTCACTTGGCTTGGCAACAGTCAAAGGGAATCAAATCGACAGTTGACAACCAATACATTCTATCACCAGCAAAGCCCAAGGTCAAAATTGGAATTTGGCATTCTGACGTGATGTGCGGTGTAAAAATTGCAGCTGGAATAAGGCCGAACAGCACCTCGGAACATTCCCCATTGTAAATGCGATAGAAGATGCACAGTGATCTCTACGCAATAACAGAGGATCAAGTGTGTCGGAAAGTGCCTGGTGGTCGACAATTCTGGACGCCCTTCGCTGGATACGATCCAAAGGAAGAAGCTGATATTTGGGAGCTTCAGCCCAGAGGTGAGAGCAGTAGTCCATGTGAGGCCGCACCTGCGCATTTATACTTCGAATGTTACAACGACCATTTCTGCAATATCCCACAGTTGAGATGTATATAATTAGTGTATATTATTTATGCCACTAGCTAATAGGGAGACAGACCCCAAATTAGTGTAATGACGCGTGACCATTATTTAATTAAAAGCGATTAGAATGAGCTAATCAATTAGGCTATCCATTACCAACGCTGTTCTGATTTTGCCGGCATTATTGGCCTAATGGTAATGACCCTGTCTCACATGGCTAAAGTTGTGGGTTCGATTTCTCCCGGAAAACATTCATGAGATGAAGTGTTTTTAGTGTCTGGTTGTTTTATTGCTGTTGGAGTATTTACTTGTAGTTACTTTGGTGATTCTAATAACTATTATGATGAGTGCTTAAGATATTTTGTGGGCAGATGGGCTAGCATGAACTTTTTGAAGAATCGAAGCGTTTGAGTATCGTAAGCAATTGGTATGAACACTGAAGAGCCTCCTCTATAATTTCTGAGCTTGACTATCTTCTTTCTCGCTCTCTAACTTGGAATTGAAACGTGACAAAGTATGTTGTTGGCATATTACGATATGATTTTTCTTGATAACTGCTAAAAGTGGCCATTTCTAGCAATTATGAAGTTTACTGCTAGGTACTTGTAGGAAGAAATTATATTTATTACATAGGTGGGCCGCATAAAAATTATTTATTTATTTATGTAATAGGTGGCAGACGAGCAGACGGATCACCTGATGGTAAGCGATCGCCGCTCATTGATACCCGCAACACCAGTAGAGTCACAAGTGCATGCCAACCTTTCCCCTGGATTGGGCCTCCGGTACTTGGGCCTCACTCACGCAGCGAAACACAGCGCAGTGCTGCTTCACGCCGGTTTTCTGTGAGGCCGTGGTATCACTTCGGTCTAGTCAGTTTAATCATTTCTTTAAAGTATTTGTTGCTCACTTTTTAAAAAAATGTCTCCTATCCGCCACAATCAATATAAATCATTTATAGTACAAACCACGTCATGTTTAATACTCGTAGTATGTTGCAGGTGCTGCAATTACCTGAAACAAAAGAAACATTTTTATTATTGAAATGTTTATGCTTGAGAAATATAAATTTATTATTTCCTTAAATCCTTACAGATTTCCTTTCAGTTCAATTGAATATTCCAAATCAGCGGTAGCTAACGAATTTGCATCTACCGATCACCAATCCTACATTTATATTATTTCATGAGACTGGAAGAGGATTGTTTCGTGAAGTAAGCATGCCAGGGCCGGTGGGCCGACGCCCGGTTAAGTGTTGAATTTGAAATTTTGAATTTTTGCTAAACTTTGAATTAACTCTTATTTTTACTGTGACAATTGTCCATGTTGGCATGTAGTGCGTATGCAAATTGGTTGTCAATCTAGTTATCGTACCTAACCTTATACCTTTTATATACTAACATATTATGATTGTCAACTGTAGTGTATGCCTTATTATAAATAAATAATAATAGTAATTACAGTAGTACAACCTGTAAGAGTTACTCATATCGTTATTATGAATGCTTTGAGTGTATTGGTGTGAATGACGTTTCGTGCAAGTGTATTTGCCCAAAAATTGGTACCTAAGTTTTCGGTAAGAAATTAAGTGACCTAGGTATCACTGGAAAGACGGCGTCGAGACTGATCTGAGAGAACTTCAGGTAAATTACTGGTATTATGTAGAGCAGGATCTACCAAAGTTGCGCTATGATGTTTCGGAGGCCAAGACTCGATTGGGGTCGTTGAGCTAGCGGAGTAAGTAAATTTTTTTTTTTGTTATTGGCAACCCTAAGCATGAGCGAGTGAATTTCGACCGAGGGATTGTTTTCCGAATACCACACTAATAAAATGGTTGAAGCCTGCATAGTTAGAATTTTTGGCCGGACGTGTAAACAAAACAATGCACTTTTGATATATAGACACTACCTACAAAGCTGACTATTGTTTTATCTGTAACACAAAGCCTGAATCAAACCACAAAATAATTTGATACAGAGTTATTATTTATAAGCACGGATTTTTTTTAAGTAGGTACATGATTATGCACTTACGAGTACACTTGACGTTTCGGCTACATTACAGCAGCCAGACAGTCCGCTTTCCATGTTTATAAATAACTAGTAACCCGCCTTCAGTTCGTTCTAAGAAATTAGTTTTAAATCATACCAACAGATGGCGCTGGGCGTCGAATACATCGCGCAAGTGTTTCGCTTTTTCGGTTTACCTATAAGCGTTGACTTGGGCTTTAGAATATACCCCTTTATAAATAGTATAGATAGATACTTATTTTGCAATGCGAAAATCTAAAGGATTAATTAGATACAGAAAGTCGGCTCTAGCTGACCTTGAGGAAGAGTTCGTTATATTTAAAGCAGTACCTACTTATATCGTGTCTCGTGATGTGATCTGACGCTTAACCGCTTTCCAACGAAAATCGCTCGCACAAAACAAAAATGGTGTCATTTCAGACAAATAACTATGCAAGCTGCAAGCAATTTTTGCTCTTCAGGTAGTTAAGCGCTAGATTCCCCGATCGTACCGTACGTCGTACCTATAAAGGAATTTTGTGTAGTACCAAATAAACTTTTTTTATTGAATGAATGAATGCATATATATTTATTTCAGATTGAAGCATCCATGTTAGTACACAGAAAATATTAAATTAAAATACACACACAGACCGTTGGCCGTGTGGTCCCCGGCAGAGTAGAAAAGGCCACCCTCACTCTTACTGAGGTGTCGTAAAAGGCGACTAAGGTCTTTACCTTAGCTGCTGGCATGATCATCAGCACCAAGAGAAGGAAAACTCTGCATTTATATCAAAACCCTCGCTAACCCGTCTGCCAAGCGTGGTGAGTATGGCAATTACCCCTCATGTGATTGAGGGAGGCCCGTGCCCCAGCAGTGGGGGCTGAAATGGGCTGACGATGATGATGATGATGACACACACAGATAATTATATTTTATTGACACAATCCGGTTCCAATCCCAACCCCATTCCTTTATGCGAGATTGTAGTTGAGATTAGACCGTACGTGCATACACCTCCAGTGTGCGACTGCTGAGTGATAGTTATTCATGTTCACCACAAAAAAAGCAGTGGTTACCACTGCTTAACTGCCGTTTACGCTAACAGAACCAACTGAGGTAGTTCAACGTCTCTTAACTGAGGATTTTTTGTTTATGGAAGAAGGCAAACAGTCTCGACTTACAGCATAGTCTGTAAGTCGATACCATAAATATATGATGATCTTGAGAGGGAAACTAGAAAACCTAGGATTTTTCAAGAACACCGAAATCATTTTGAAGAGTCAAAACATCATTTAGGACAAGATTTCGGCTTATAAAAGAGTCGGCATTGAAAACAACGAAATGTTTTTGTCAATTCTGGAATTTTCTACACAACCACAATGCAGATAGGCATGATCCGCGTAGCGTTATTTTTCCAAATAGACGATTCAATATTATGAAAGGCGTCAAACCAATTTATAATTCTTATAATTCTCTTTTAAGTCCCGTTGATGCTTTACGTATTTGTCACATCTGTCACAATAGGAACTTCAAATTTCAAAAACCGACCTCATTTAGGCTTTTTTATAAAATTACATTTTGATTCTTCCAAAAATAAATCGAATAAATATTAATAATGATAATAATAGTTTTGGTGGGTTTCCTCGAGATGGCGCTAGCACTGGCTTGCCTCTATGTCTGTATAGTAACTCATAGAGTAACTTATATAAGTTAATCTTTGACTCTCAAAGAGTTGACTGTGACAGCTGCATGACGATATTACCTGACCATGTGAAAAAGTACAGTCAAATGAACTGTATGAAATGCGTGTTCGTATTTTTTAATTTAAAAGAGTTATACTTTATTCTTCCAAATATGAATGATACCAAAATCGTGTTAGAAAATTTGTATAATTGACTTCTGGTTTCAGCTGAGTTAAGATATTCATAAAACAGTCAGTTAAGTTAACTGGGATCTAACATATGTGGTGAACAGTACGGCTGGTTAATGTTTGGCATTACTATTACTGCCCGTTTTCGTAACTGTCAGTCATCTAGATTTTGGTGAACTCCGCCCGATGAACTCCGCACTCACCCCCACAGAGCGCCCATTATTCATTTATTCAAGCGCTGCAAAGAGTTCCTACAACTTGTAACCCCACTGGTGTCGTGGGTGTCCATGGGTGTCGGCAATCGCTCGCCAGCCGTCGTATCACATAAAAAAGGTGTAAAAGTGGCGGGTATCAAAGTTGTGAATTCCGTTTTATTGTAGGCCGTCTGATTACAGCTGGTCTCCAATATATAATATCTAACCGTTCGAGGCATGGGGTTACAAAATTCCAGACTCAGGGGAAGCTAACTACAAATATTAACCGGACCTGGAAACCGAACCCGGTAATTCAAGCGGAGGCGACGTAATAATGTGCAACCCACGAAGCACTGCGCTACCGAAGAAGTCTAATGCACAGACGTCAGTTTGAGTTACTCTCCCATATTGCAAAAATAGCACTTTGTATCTCAGAAATAAAGACGTCCAAAGTCCAAAAAGGGTAAACTCCATGTGACATGTGTGTGTAGGTTTGAACGCATGTAAGCATAATGGCGTAGGTGGCTTGTCAGTGTAAGATAAATTCAACCCTAAGGCTCCATGACCTTGCAAAGCAAAAATTTTCATCTCGCCGGGTTACCGCTAAAACATTCAGAGCCTCTGTTCATTGTTTTTATTATAAGCAGGCATCGTGCCTTTTGTTCCCGCCAGGATTATCATAACCGCGCGTTTTGAAGCGATTGTGCTGACTCACAATGAGTCGCGATAGCCACGAACAAAGTGTATTGAATACATGTAACCCTTTGAATTCGGCCCCACATGGATCCTGATTAGGTTATCGGTTCCGTTGTCTAGATAACATAAATACGAATTTGATCCCGGTAGGATGTACATTTGATAACAAAACCCATAGGTACCTCCTAAACCCACAGGCCGTGTGGTCCACGGCAGAGTAGAATAGGCCACCCTCACTCTTACCGAGGTGTCGTAAAAGGCGACTAAGGTAAAGCTGCTGGCTTGATCATCAGCACCCAGAGAAGGTAAACTCTGCATTTATATCAAAACCCTCGCCAACCCGTCTGCCAAGCGTGGTGAGTATGGCAATTACCCCTCTTGTGATTGAGGGAGGCCCATGCCCCAGCAGTGGGGACTTAAATGGGCTGACGATGATGATGATGAAACCTCCTAAACCAAAAGCCTACCTATACATTAGACCGTACGTGCATACACCTCCAGTGTGCGACTGCTGAGTGATAGTTATTCATGTTCACCACAAAAAAAGCAGTGGTTACCACTGCTTAACTGCCGTTTACGCTAACAGAACCAACTGAGGTAGTTCAACGTCTCTTAACTGAGGATTTTTTTGTTTATGGAAGAAGGCAAACAGTCTCGACTTACAGCATAGTCTGTAAGTCGATACCATAATATATGATGATCTTGAGAGGGAAACTAGAAAACCTAGGATTTTTCAAGAACACCGAAATCATTTTGAAGAGTCAAAACATCATTTAGGACAAGATTTCGGCTTATAAAAGAGTCGGCATTGAAAACAACGAAATGTTTTTGTCAATTCTGGAATTTTCTACACAACCACAACCAACCAGTGCAGATAGGCATGATCCGCGTAGCGTTATTTTTCCAAATAGACGATTCAATATTATGAAAGGCGTCAAACCAATTTATAATTCTTATAATTCTCTTTTAAGTCCCGTTGATGCTTTACGTATTTGTCACATCTGTCACAATAGGAACTTCAAATTTCAAAAACCGACCTCATTTAGGCTTTTTTATAAAATTACATTTTGATTCTTCCAAAAATAAATCGAATAAATATTAATAATGATATTAATAATAATAGTTTTGGTGGGTTTCCTCGAGATGGCGCTAGCACTGGCTTGCCTCTATGTCAGTATAGTAACTCATAGAGTAACTTATATAAGTTAATCTTTGACTCTCAAGAGTTGACTGTGACAGCTGCATGACGATATTACCTGACCATGTGAAAAAGTACAGTCAAATGAACTGTATGAAATGCGTGTTCGTATTTTTTAATTTAAAAGAGTTATACTTTATTCTTCCAAATATGAATGATACCAAAAATCGTGTTAGAAAATTTGTATAATTGACTTCTGGTTTCAGCTGAGTTAAGATATTCATAAAACAGTCAGTTAAGTTAACTGGGATCTAACATATGTGGTGAACAGTACGGCTGGTTAATGTTTGGCATAACTATTACTGCCCGTTTTCGTAACTGTCAGTCATCTAGATTTTGGTGAACTCCGCCCGATGAACTCCGCACTCACCCCCACAGAGCGCCCATTATTCATTTATTCAAGCGCTGCAAAGAGTTCCTACAACTTGTAACCCCACTGGTGTCGTGGGTGTCCATGGGTGTCGGCAATCGCTCGCCAGCCGTCGTATCACATTAAAAAAAAGGTGTAAAAGTGGCGGGTATCAAAGTTGTGAATTCCGTTTTATTGTAGGCCGTCTGATTACAGCTGGTCTCCAATATATAATATCTAACCGTTCGAGGCATGGGGTTACAAAATTCCAGACTCAGGGGAAGCTAACTACAAATATTAACCGGACCTGGAAACCGAACCCGGTAATTCAAGCGGAGGCGACGTTATAATGTGCAACCCACGAAGCACTGCGCTACCGAAGAAGTCTAATGCACAGACGTCAGTTTGAGTTACTCTCCCATATTGCAAAAATAGCACTTTGTATCTCAGAAATAAAGACGTCCAAAGTCCAAAAAGGGTAAACTCCATGTGACATGTGTGTGTAGGTTTGAACGCATGTAAGCATAATGGCGTAGGTGGCTTGTCAGTGTAAGATAAATTCAACCCTAAGGCTCCATGACCTTGCAAAGCAAAAATTTTCATCTCGCCGGGTTACCGCTAAAACATTCAGAGCCTCTGTTCATTGTTTTTATTATAAGCAGGCATCGTGCCTTTTGTTCCCGCCAGGATTATCATAACCGCGCGTTTTGAAGCGATTGTGCTGACTCACAATGAGTCGCGATAGCCACGAACAAAGTGTATTGAATACATGTAACCCTTTGAATTCGGCCCCACATGGATCCTGATTAGGTTATCGGTTCCGTTGTCTAGATAACATAAATACGAATTTGATCCCGGTAGGATGTACATTTGATAACAAAACCCATAGGTACCTCCTAAACCCACAGGCCGTGTGGTCCACGGCAGAGTAGAATAGGCCACCCTCACTCTTACCGAGGTGTCGTAAAAGGCGACTAAGGTAAAGCTGCTGGCTTGATCATCAGCACCCAGAGAAGGTAAACTCTGCATTTATATCAAAACCCTCGCCAACCCGTCTGCCAAGCGTGGTGAGTATGGCAATTACCCCTCTTGTGATTGAGGGAGGCCCATGCCCCAGCAGTGGGGACTTAAATGGGCTGACGATGATGATGATGACCTCCTAAAAAACCAAAAGCCTACCTATACGGAATTTAAGAAACGTATTCAATAGTTATTATTTATATTTATTTTTTAGTATATTTTATGTGTGATGTGTGATTTTATGTTATTATATCTATTAACATGTAAATTATACATAAGTACTTATAAATAGTTTTTAGTCATTCAAATGTATGACGATTTATAAGTGCTGTGTACTAGCATATGCAAATAAAGAATTATTTGAGTTGAGTTGAGTTATTTAGAGTTAGAGCGGACTGAATGAGCCGGTACCCTAGAGAAACACAGCACAGGCGATGCTACACTCCGGTCGAGCCGGCCCATTCATGGTCTCCCAAGATAAATATCGTGGGAGACCATGAATGGGCCTTCAAACATCTATTTGTAAACTGTGTGTTGCGTCATAGGGATTTTTAACTTACGAAAACCCTCATGGACACTTGATGAGTTCTGTAGAACGGTTTGGCTGCATGAATATTTCCCGACGGCTACGACTTAGGGACCTTCAAGAGAAGAGCGCAGTCTTTTTAAAAAAGGACGTCAATACATTAGCGATCTCTCTGATGTTCATGGGTGGCGTTGATTACTTTCCATCAGGTGACTCGCTTGCTCGTTTGTCCGCCTCTAGCATAAAAAAATTTAACCTTTGGAATTAAGCTCGGGCACTAATATATAGTTCATCTGAAAAAGCTACATCAGAATTTGTAAGTGGGAAACTCGGCCGCAGATTAAAAAAAAAACAACCCCAATCCCAGAAACATTTGGCAAGCAAGGAGATGTGAGAAACCGTAGCCCAAAATGATTCAATCACCAGTACACAAGCTAAGTACCCACGTAACATTGCGCCCAAACACCCTTTTATATTCCGCAGGCATCGTAGGCACATTCCACGGGACTCGTACTGGCTGAACCTCGACTTAAATCTCTTATACTAAAATAATAGAGCTGGAAAATAAAACGTCTTTGTTGACGTTCAATGCAAGACACACAGACGTGACGGCTTAAGAGCTTAGTTTTTTTTATGTGGAATGTATATGAGCAGAGGGATCACCAGCAAATGGGCAATAATGAGCGAATGCCACCGCAACACCAGTGGAGCCACAAGCGCTCTGAAGGGATAGGGCCTGCGGTCCCCTAACTCACTCGGTGAAACACAATGCAGGCCCTTTATCACGTCAGTTTACCTCGTCCGTGTTATCTACGTTATCACTGACAAGGTGTGACAATTTTAACACTTTTTTCATAAGGGCAACATGATACTTTGCTCACCGGATAAGCAAGCTTAAGTGGCAGTGGGCTGGCCATATAGCCGCAGAACTGACAAGCGATGGGGTAAACGAGTTCTAGAGTGGAGACCGCGTCTTGGCAAACGTAATGTAGGGCGTTCTCTGGCTAGGTGGAGGGACGATCTGCGCAGGATGGCTGGCAAGAGCTGGATGCGAGAAGCCATGGATAGATCACGGTGGCGAACAATTGGAGAGGCCTACGTCCAGCAGTGGACTGATATAAGCTGAAGTTGAACATAATACTCGTTGGAACTTACTTTGGCATGAAATTACAATCATGAAGACTTAAAAGTCTGTCCACGTCTAGCGAAATGAACAATCACGACTCATTCGCCATAGTTTCCAGGTTTTTTTTATGTAATAGATGGCAGACGAGCAGACGGATCACCTGATGGTAAGTGATTGCAGCCGCCCATGGACACCAATGGAGTCACATGCGCTGCCAACCTTTGAACCCCCCTTTCCCTCGGATTGGGCCTCCGGTACCCACACGCAGCGAAACACAGCACAGTGCTGCTTAACGCTGGTTTTCTTTGAGTCCGTGGTATCACTCCGGTCGAGCCGGCCCATTCATGCCGAAGCGTGTCTCTCCCACGGTTAAAACATATATCGAAATAGATATTAAGAATATCAAATGTCTCACATTTTTAATGTTTACACAGCTTTAAAGATACGACCAAACAGCCATACACCTCACCTTTAGATATTACTTTTGTTTCTTATTTTGTTAGTAGGTACCTACTAATGCATAATTCAATAAATGTATTTTATGTCGATGGGTCACTTTTAGGTAAGTACCTATATCAGTTAGGACCACGCGATAAAAAACGGTAGGTAGTGAAAATCTGACTTATTTATTCATTTTTCCCTTCGGAACATAACCCAAAGCTTAACCCTAGCAAATCGAAAGGGGTCCCTTTTACTGCGCTTAAGCCGCGGCAGGGACTCTTATTAAATGGCTACAAGTCAGGTTCCGTGTCCATTCCTCCGGAAATTGGCGGTTCACCGAGTTTTCCAACCATGAGTCGCGCGCATAAGTGAATTGGCCGCCAGCGCGTCTATCCGCTATATTGGAATATGGAATCCCTACGTACTCGGCTGCGGCTTTTATTGCCCGAGTTTCCCCGAACGAAAAGAGTTGCCGATATCTCCCTCTTGATAAATTGTGTTGTTTTCGCCAACCGTTGTTTGTTCCAGCCGGTCACGGCTAGGTTCCGCGGCCGTTTGGCGGGAAAACACCAGGCGCCATCTTCTATTTTCTGTCTGTGGCGGGACTTTTATGGCTGAACTAATTTGGTTAGAGCACGTTTCTTAGTAAGTTTTACAGGTTTAAGGCTAATGAGGCTGTAAAGTTTGACTTAGGTTACCTGCCTTTTTCGTGGAAAATACAGAAGTTTATAAAGAATCTTATAAAAACAGAAAAGTATTTTTTTCTTAGTTGGTACGTAGTCAAAGCTGATTAAACGACCATATTTAATTAAAAAAATTATGTCATAGGTAGCAGACGAGCAGATGGTTCACCTGATGGTAAGCGATTGCAGCCGCTCATAGACACTCGCGACACCAGTGGAGTCACAAGTGCGCTGCCATCATTCAAACACCCCCTTCCCCTAGATTGGGTCTCAGGTACCCTCACTCACACAGCGAAACACATCACAGTGCTGCTTCACGCCAGTTTTCTGTGAGGCCGTGTTATCACTCCGGTCGAACCGGCCCATTCATGCCGTAGCGTGGCTCTCCCACGGTAATAATTCAAGTAAATGAAAATTTCACACAGAATCCAGAGTCATGGTCCAAGAGTACCCTGGATTTTGAAGGGCTACTAGGCAGAAACAATTAGTTAAAATGAGATAACAAACAATAACTAAATTTTTTCGAAGTATGTACCTGCCTAGGTATAAAAAATTTCGGAGCGAAATTGCTAAAGTTAAATGCCGATCTTCTCGAAAATTCGCGAACTCACAAGTAACACATTATGGGGGCACGCAAGTTTGCGTGTAGCGGGGAATTAGCGCCGTCCACGCGATACCCTTACGCGAGGGTTTTTAGAGGTCCGTAGATTGTGCAAAAATATATGAAACGATCTGAATGCCTACGAGAAAAATATTGTAAAAAAACTGTTCATTCATTGGAATCACTTATTGAGAGCGATGATAACTTAGTGGGTGAGAACGTGCGACTTCCCGTCGTTGGATCAGATGGTCTTCCCTCGAGCACTCTGTCAGTATTGAATTCAGACATTAAAGTTCGACAGAGTGCGCAACACCATGATCAGGGAACGCACAAAAGTGATAGGTGTAGGGTACCGAGTCGCAAAACTGAAATGGGCACGCCCATTTCAGTTGCAGGTCATGTATGCGAATAGGAGATGAGAGGTGGAGCAAGGATGATGAGAGGTGTCCTTGAATGGAGACCAAGAGATGGAAAGAGGAATGTTGGCGGGCAAACTGCCAGATGGTCCGATGACATCAAGGATCAAGACGACAGAAGAAAGTGGAAAGAAATTGGAGAGGCATATGCTCTGCAGTGGGCAAATACATTCTGCTGAAGTAGAGAAGAAGAAGACGCTTACGAAGACGTGGGGTAGTAAACGCCCACAAGGAAGACCTCAGAAGCGTTGGAGGGACGACGTGAAAAGAGTGGCTGGCTCAAACTGGATGCGTAATGCGCAATGCCAGCAGGATGAAAAATGCTGAAGGAGGCCTAAGCTAAAATAGTTGAAACAGGCTAAAGAAGAGAAGAAGAGAGAAGAACACTAAAGTCGTATTAGGGATATTTATGGACGAATGAATGAA
Organism: Marasmia exigua; assembly: GCA_019059595.1. NCBI lineage: Eukaryota > Metazoa > Arthropoda > Insecta > Lepidoptera > Crambidae > Marasmia > Marasmia exigua. The sequence continues at coordinate 16,194,433 of CM032477.1, read as the reverse complement.
ATCTGGAAAATTCTGAAGGAGACGTACACTAAAATAGTAGTAACATGCTAATAAAAAGAAGAAGAAGAGAGAAGAACATTAAAGTCGTATTAGGGATATGTATGGACGAATGAATAAAATCTGGAAAATTCTGAAGAAGACGCACACTAAAATAGTTGAAACATGCTAAAAAAACCGGCCAAGTGCGAGTCTGACTCGCGCACCGAGGGTTCCGCCGGTATCTTTTGATTGCGTTAACTTTTGTTTGATTTTTTCACAGCTTAAAGGGACAGTAGACCTAGGTATTTGGTATAAATTTCAATTTGATACCTTTATTCGTTCGTGAGAAATAAAGTAGTAAATTTCATTTTATTAAAATATTTTTATTATTTTATATAACTAAAAAAATTTGATTTTCGCAATTTTTCCTATATTTGCATTATATGACAATGCTTCATGCCAAATTTCAAGATTATGAGTTTACGGGAAGTACCCTGTAGGTTTTGATTCCTTTGCGAGTGTCGAAAATTTGATGAAAATATCGATATAATCAGCTGTATCTTTTGATTGCGTTGGCTTAGAAGTTTGATTTTTTCACAGCTTCAAGGGACAGTAGACCTGAGTAATTGATATAAATTTCAGCTTCATACCTCCACGCGTTCCTGAGAAAAAGGGTCTTGACAGACGGACGGACGGACGGACAACAAAGTGATCCTATAAGGGTTCCGTTTTTTCCTTTTGAGGTACGGAACCCTAAAAAAGAAGAAGAAGAAGAGAGAAGAACATTAAAGTCGTATTAGGGATATGTATGGACGAATATATGAAATCTCTAAATTCGACTTCAAGGTCAAGTGCACGAGAATTATTGCTTCTCAGAGCTTTTTTTTTACGTTATGTTGGCCAGACTAGTTGACGGCTTACCTGATGGTAAGTGATTACCTACCACCTTCTTCCATGAGCTTTTGTTAATTTTTCGAATCTCCGTGAACATTCATACCATTCGCTCGTTTGTGAGGGAAAACATCGTGAGGAAATCTGCACGTTTCAGATAGTTTAGGGGTCGTGAATACCAGACGGCTGACATCCAAGATTTGGACGCAACCGGGAAAACACACTTAGATGGTTATGGTTTTTTAAATTAAATAAATAAATAATAAATATTTCACAACATCACATACTGATCTGTCTCCGAGATAGGTAGCACAAGCACCTGTGTAACGGATGTCAGAACCAACAGCGGAATTACACATATATACTTATACTGGGTGTATCTGTGAACATTTACATCAATTTAACCACGTGTTCACGTCACGTCACGTGTCTTTCATCACGTGTCCCACGTGTTCTACCAACTATTCTGAACAACATCGTTCATTACCACGGATCCAAACTGGTCGTCGTACAAAATTTGTTTGTACTTGCACTCTGTGTTTCGGCATTTAGTTGAATTAAAACCCCGGGGATCTATTTGCTAGGTATTGTGTGTACTGTCGGGTAATCTTTCTTAACAAAAATGCTGACATATCAAATAAAAAACTATGCAAGGTACAAGCGATTTTTGCTCTTCAGGTAGTTATGCGCCATATTCCTCGATCGCACCTATAATGCAATTTCGTGTAGTATCAAATTATTTTTATTTATTCATTCAAGTGTGATACCTGCAAAAATAAACTCCCACCACAAAGTTACACGCTGCAAAGAGTTCCTACAACGTATGCCGACGCGTCGAGGGCAAGGGTTCAATTGAATTTCGCAAACAACGAAGCCACGGAACATTGTTCCAATTAATCCGTGCCCCGCGCTCCGTCGGGAGGTGTTCCTCGAAGCGCACCAACTATAAATCGCACCAAGTTTCAAGCGCACCACATTTTTACCACACATTCTTTAAGCGCACCAACGTGAAAACACGGCCTAGAGCGCTCCAATCTTTTTCTTTGATCCGTCTGGTCGTCTGCCACCTATCACAAAAAAAAAGAATAAAGTGGATCCTGAAATATCGTAATTTATTATATAATAATGAAAAAAAACGTTTTTTTTTTTGTGCTAATCCTCAAATTTAGTCAAAATTGATGTATCTGAAGTAATTTAGTCCATTAAAAATGTCGAGAATATCCATACTACGTATCAACATTTCGAAGCAAGTACATAAATAACCCTAATTCCGACCTCTGTTCATGAATCATGATCCTATATTTTTATAACTATTATGTCCACAACGATTGTTACAGACACATGCAACTTTCATACATAATGAGTGTAAATCTAGAAAATCGTTAGTGCACATCATCATCATCATCATCATCATCATCAGCCCATTTAAGTCCTTACTGCTGAAGCACGGGCCTCCCTCAATCACATGAGGGGTAATTGCCAAACTCACCACGCTTGGCAGACGTGTTGGCGAGGGTTTTGATATAAATGCAGAGTTTTCCTTCTCTGGGTGCTGATGATCATGCCAGCAGCTTTATCTTAGTCGCCTTTTACGACACCTCGGTAAGAGTGAGGGTGGCCTATTCTACTCTGCCGGGGACCACACGGCACATACACATAATTAATCTAACAGGCGCCATGCATTAAAAAACGAATGGATTTTAGCGTCGCAAAGTTGGTGCGCCCTTTAAGGCGCCCCTCTTCATCGGCTCTTGCAGAATGCTCCACCGAATTTTGAGGTTTTTCCGCATAATTTTGCATTGTGATGTCAACTATTTCCCTAGTGAGACGCACTGGGGAGTAAAATTAAGTACACTTAAGTACTGACGTTGTTTTATTTCGGTGCTCTTGATTAAATTTGCGAAGTAGGTGTACTGTTTATGGGTTATCCTACGCAAAATTTTCGAGTAAATTCAATCTTGAACCTGATATTTGACCTTTTTGAATAGGTTTATTTAGCTTTTATCGTGAGTACTAAGCGTAGAATCACTTTACTCGTATAACTTGTCTCAATTGATTTTGACCCGAATATGTTTGACATTTCAGATGAAATAATTCACAAAATACCTATAATCGTGTTGTCGTTTTATAATCGTGTACAACCTGTGCGGATAAAGAATGGGATCAGAAATGGCGGCGCATCTATTCACTTCTCGCTCGCTCACTATTTGCGTCTATACGCAATTCACTAATAATCAAAACAACAAAATTTAAATTATCTACCTATGAACAAAATGGTCTTTGTATCAGGATATTATTAAAAATCTACAACCTGTGCGGATAAAGAATGGGATCAGAAATGGCGGCGCATCTATTCACTTCTCGCTCGCACACTATTTGCGTCTATACGCGAGAAGTGAATAGATGCGCCGCCATTTCTGATCCCATTCTTTATCCGCACAAGTTGTAGATTTTTAATAATATCCTGATACAAAGACCATTTTGTTCATAGGTAGATAATTTAAATTTTGTTGTTTTGATTATTAGTGAAAGATTTATTTAGTTATAATTAGACCTGGCAAAAACGTATCTTTCAAAAAATTGGATCAGTGCAGAGATGCGGAACAGTGAAACTCTTCACTTGAACATCCACTCTCAGATAGATCCGTGATTCATTCGCTCGTTCGGCTCATCGGATCATTCCGCTCATTCGGCTCATCGGATCATTCCACTCTTTCGGATCATTCGGCTCACTCACATCATTCAGCTCAATCGGATCATTCGGCTCATCAAATCATTCAGTTCATTCGGATCATTCGATTCACTCGGATCATTCGGTTCACTCGGACTCGAGATCCATTTGAGTCGAATAATACATTCGGAGCGACCATTAGAGATTCGGAACAGTGTATCATTTGGCTGAGTCGGATCACTGAGTCGTTCCAGTAAAGAATTACAACAATTTTGCAAGATTATTTAATAAATAGGATAAGTGTTTGCCGAGAGGTTGTAACCCCGAAACAGTTTAAAATAGATCCGATTTAGAAGCTAAAAATTAAAATCGATTGGTGTCGCTTGTGTGCCACTTTAATCATACTTACGGAATGAAAATTTATTAATATATTAAATATTTTGTTAATAATTTACCATTATAATATTCAATACACTGTATTTCAAAATTAATGCCAAACATGCCAGTCAGCTTACAACTTAAATATTAAAAAAAATAGATAATATTCGCACCGTCTATTATTGATGCCAAACATTTTATAACCTTAAAGTTCAGAAGATTCATAGCCCCACAATTATAACTTTACTCATCTAGGTCCCAGACTGTCTGACAACCTGATATCCATCTTGACATTACACTCTTACTATGCGCAACAAACAATGCTTTGATTGCCTCGAAATGAGGACAATCCCTATATACATCTCTGTCACTCATAAGTCTAATCCCGTACACCTCTCCTCTTCTCACCGCCTGCAATCACTCCTCACTGTGGCCCAATGATATTTGTGTTCGATTATAATTAAACACATGTCCTCTTTCTTTGAAATGTCAAACCGTCTTTAATTAAAGAGCGGCGTTTAATAATAGATTCCCTTTTTGTCTGAAAACTCAAACAAATAAAATGAAAACTTGAGCTGAATTGCTTTGTTCGGCTCGTGTATCTTTCGTCATATTCTATCGCTGTTCATTCGCCATTCTGTTATTTCGGGAGGCAAATGGATAATTAATTAGCGCACGGAGTTTAGGAACGTCTGAGAAAAGTTTGCTAGCTAAGAGAAAAGATTCGGATTTTTTTGCACTAAAATAAATTAGTACCTACCTAAATTATGATTTGAATTGTTTCAAAGACAAGTTTCTTTATGTTATTATGCGCATTCAAGACTAGCCGCTCACATCTACGGTACGGTACGGTAAGACATTGAGATCTTCAAGAAACGAGCCTATACCTTCCTAAAAGGCCGGCAACGCATCTCCACTCCCTCTGGTATGGCTGATGTCCATGGGCGGCGGTGATCGCTTACCATCAGGTGACTAGCTTGCTCGTTTGCCTCCCTTTCTCATAAAAAAAAAACATCTCAGCGTGTAGTCTCGACCAAAGCTGTCACCTCGGAGCTTGGGGCACAGCCCGGGGTACTCTTAGACCATGATTTTTTTATGTGATAGGTGGCAGACGAGCAGACGGATCACCTGATGGTAAGCGATTGCCGCCGCCCATGGACACAGACACGCGACGCCAGATTGCCATGTTTCAGGATTTGGCGAGTCTGGTAATTACAATGATGTGACTGCCGCCTGAAATTCACGAGCCTTGGAGAGGGTGACCAGACTGACTGAATCATTTGAGTAACTTGTTTCAGCAACCATCCGAAATACGCAGGTTTCCTCACGATGTTTTCACTCACCTCCGAAGTAAGTTAAATGTACGCACATTGATTTTGCGTAATCTAGAGGTCCATACCATGGTCGGAACCTACGATATCAAGAATGGAAGGCCCGTTCTGATACACCGATATTTACATCTCAGAAAGACTTTAAAACATTTCTCTCTATTTTTCTTATGTGATAGGTAGATAGACACCTGCGAGACCAGTAGAGTCACAAGTGCGCTGCCAACCTTTAAACCCTCTTTCCCCTGGATTGGGCCTCCGGGACCGTCACTCACGCAGCGAAACACAACCCAGTGCTGCTTCACGCCGGTTTTCTCTGAGGTTCTATTGATTCATACAAACCAAAACTCAAACCAAGACAAGCCTCCAGCAAAAAATAGTGTTGAAATAAAATGTTCAAACACGATTCATTTTTCATAAGTTTTAATTCATAAAGCCACAGTCCGCACAAATGGAAACTAGAGTTGCTCTAATTGAACAAAATTGAACGGGAAAAACCTAATACAAAATATGAATGCAAAAATGAAACAGTTTCGTTAGAAATAACGAAAAATCAAAAAGTATAGTATCAGCCTATAAACTGTCCCACTGCAGGGCAAAGGCCTCCATCATAGAAATCAAGTCATCGCTACTACGATGGGATTAGTCTTAATCACTACGCTTGCCAAATGCGTATTGTTGATAACAAATGTTCGAAAAATTCGAAACATACTTTTCGCTCGACCCGGGAATCGAACCCAGGACCCCGAGATCACGACCCGGTAATTAAACCAATAGACCAACAGGGCGTTATAATATAAACAAAAAATATAACTGTCTTAAAAATAGAGTTCCGTAGACTATAAGTATCGATGAAACATATTTTTTCGCTTCAATAAAAACAACTCAGTTTATGACATTATAGAACGGAATATAAAATTTCAATTTTTAATCAAAGTAGACCAAATTATTTTACCAGTCGCATGTAACCTTTTAGAGAAATAATATATTTTAAAATACAGTATTACTAAAGTAAACGCAAGGACTCGCGGCAGACTGTGGAGTATTTTATTCATTAATAATGAATGGATATAAATTGTCAGTTAAGTTGTTCAATATGATCAGTAGGTTTAAAGGGAAATAACTATTATACTCAAGTCAAAGACTCGTGGCGGATGCTATATTTCAATCATAATTATTGAATGAAATAAGCACTTTTTGCATCTGCCGCGAGTCCTTGCGATTACTATAATAGATATTTAAAGATAATACAAAAACAGCCACACAATTGCCCACTGTTGACCAGTGGTTATTTATTTATTATTAGGGATAACAAACAAATCTTAATCTTACTTTAAAATACAGTGACCACATAGTATTTAGTAATTGTACAATCAACAACATTATTAACATTGTTATGAAATAAGGTGCAAAACTCTTTCTGATATTTGCAATCCTTGGACAAGGGAACCAAGGTAGCTGGTTAATGGCTTCAAGTTCATAATCCTTATCTCAACTAAACAACTTTGCGTAACTATCCACAGATTGAGAAACTATCCGAAAGACATTGCTTAAGATGAGATCTGAATGAAATAATTGACAAAATATAATCGTGTTGTTGTTTACTAAATACCTGTTGTTTTATAATAGTGTTGTTATTTCATAATATATAGTAGATATTTTTTTTAATTAATTTGATTACAGAAAGGTTTCTTTAGTTAAGTAGTGGTCAAAATGTGCCAATTTCATCACGATATTTTCCACCGCGCCGAGCTATTATTAGAAATATGCAAATATCTTAAACAAATGGAAACAGTTAAACAGAAATAATATCGATATCCTTTATAATTCACACCACTATTCGACGACTCATTGCTCGTGACGGGCACATAAAGGTTAATTATTTTCTTGAATGGTTTTCCCAAGATTTCAGACCTGGTATTTTACGATTCAGTTTTTTAAAGATCTAAGTAATAAGAAGGAAAGAGAGGAAGAGAAAGACAAAGCGAATGTCATGTCATACAAGGAAATGAAGGTCGAGCGAAGAGAGAAGGTCTTCTCTCTAATTTAAGAGTAGAGTGAAGATCTAATAAACTAGCTGACTAACTAGGTTGGCGCAGCGACCCAAAGTGATCCTTGGCCTCTGATAATAAGAGTCACCATCTACGTCGGTCCTGCGCCACCTCCTGCCAGTCATCCGCCAGAAGTCGACGCTTAAGGATGAGACCAAGCTCCTTGGGGCCGACCGAAAGATCTGGATCTGGAGGAAAGTTCTGGGACATCGTTTGTTGGCTTAAGTATTAAGATATTTAATAAGCTACCACAAAATGTCATTAACCTATCACTGGATAAGTTTAAGTCTCATATTAAAACCTGCCTAATGAAGAAATGTTACTATAGTGTACAAGACTATTTAAATGATAAGGATTCTTGGTCATGTTAATTGATTAATCTTTTGAGTTGTTATTCATAGTAGTCTATTAACTTTCATAATTGTATTTTTTTTTTCTCTTCTCAATTGAAACTCTGTAACATCATCAATATTTGAAAAGAGTAACTACTGAGTTTCTTGCTGGTGTCTTCTCAGTAGAAATCGACATTCCGAACCAGCGGTAGATAATATGTACTATTTTGACATTCATAAGTGTTCTGTGTGGACCTAAATTGAATAAACATTTTTTTTATATTTGTGGCTGGCTGTTATATTATCTTTCAGTTTATTTTGTGGTACCATTGTTGATGCCGATACCACGCACGAGTGTGTAATAATTATTGATTTTTAATATTTTTATGTGGTACGTGGCAGATGATGGTAAGCCAATCGCCCTGTTCTTATAAACCTATAACACCAATGGAGTCACACAAGCGCAAGTGCGCTGCCAACCGTGGAAGAGCCTCGTTTCGACTTGAATGTGCCGGCTCGACAGGAGTGATACCACGGCCTCACAGCAAACCGGCGTGAAGGCTCTTAAAAATACGTTATACGAACTATAGTGTCACTATAGTACACACACACCTACACATTATAGTTATCAACTTAATATTGTAGGTACATCTGACAATGTTCACGGTAGGCCACTTTTCAACCTTAATGCGATGAAATATGGTCTAAAAGTGGCCTACCGGGAACTTTGTCAGATCTACGAGTAGGTGGCAGCTACTTAGACTACAAAAACTCAAAGTACCACTTAAATGCCTATTTACAATTAAACACTTTTAATTTTTTCCACGATGCTTATTATTTCTTTTCTTGGAGCGGGGAAACTTGGAAAATGCCGAGAAGTTGAAAATAAAAATGGGTACCTGTTCCCGAATTAAGTGATTCTATTTCTTTTGAGGCTGTTTATTTGTATACGACATGAAAGTTACTTGAGTTTTATAAATAATAAATCCATTTTACCATTTAGGAAAAAATGTTTAACGTGAAAAACTTTATTAACGAGCTTTGAATATATTTTCTTAATCGCTTTGCGTCTTCGAGTTTTAATTGAATTCTATTCAAAAATGTGCAACTGTTTTAACGACTAAGCTACCAGAGACCTTGGTATGTCAACGAATTTTATAAGTGGTCGGTTAACAAAAGATTGGAGTCTCACCCGAAGACTGTCGAAAAATGTTTATGTGTACTATTTACTTAAGTTTTATACTTGCCTTACAATTATCATTTGAATATCCGACAAAGCTGGAAAGCTTTAGCTAATCTAGGTTACTGACGATAAATTCATTTCATTTGTCCCTAGTGACTTAGCAGTCAAGGATTAATTCCATGGCCCAATTCCACGAGGCTTGTGTGGGAGGCTAGAATAATGAGAGCCCTAAGTAGGCGCTTATCAAGTTTACAGCATACAATTTCCACCAAAACATGTGTCAAAGTCTCGGTGCGACACATTTTCGCTCTTAGTAATTAATCTTTATAATGGCTGATCATTAACGTGTGATTGTGAGTACAAAGAACTTTAACCAAGGCACTTTCTTTAATAAAATATCAAGCAAAGGCGTATGACACATGCTGCCTGCAGCCATATTCCATAATTAAATCCTTCCAACGAGGAGGCAAAAAGCCGAGCAAAGAAAGCAAGCACAGGGCTATCTACTGTGAAATTAATGGCGAAAGCACATGTTTGGAAAAAAAAAGAAAAAACGATCATTGACCATCTCAACATTCACATTTTTTTAATACCGAATCAGTGGCAAACAAGCGTGCAGTTCGCCTGTTGGTAAGCGACTACCAGAGCCTATTGATATCTGCGACTTCCAGAGAACTTGCCGACTCTTTGAAAACCTTAATACTCTTCTACTTCTTTTTTGTGTGCAATACGGAGGAAATAAATGGTAAAACAGAAATACGCCACTCATACATACGTTCTCATATAACACGACACATGGTACAAACAAGTGAGGTAGGACAAGGAGAAGAGAAGGTGTGATTATGAGAGGTCAATTAAGCATTCGCTGAAGTCAGCATTAGCTGTTTTGACAGTCATCATCATCATCATCAGCCCATTTAAGTCCCCACTGCTGGGGCACGGGCGTCCCTCAATCACATGAGGGGTAATTGCCATACTCACCACGCTTGGCAGACGGGTTGGCGAGGGTTTTGATATAAATGCAGAGTTTTCCTTCTCTCGGTGCTGATGATCATGCCAGCAGCTTTACCTTAGTCGCCTTTTACGACACCTCGGTAAGAGTGAGGTTGGACCTATTCTACTCTGCCGGGGACCACACGGCTAGGTTTTGACAGTACAGGGTGTCAAATACGCCTTTTCGACGAATTTACTAAAGTCGTAACAACAAAATGTTGTTCAGAAAGCTCGGCAAAAGTATATATGTATGTATATTTACCGATACAACAGTATGTTTACCCTGTATATGGAATGCCACTTATAGGATGAGCACGTAGCAAAGGAACACATTGTTATGGATCTTTTTAACCCCGACTAAATTTCAACATGGTGTTATTTACACAATTATTATAAACGACTCTTCTAAAAGGAACCAAGCGTGATTTCAAAAATCAGCAGTTTCTAATACAAAGAAGTCAACCTGTTTAAAGCAACATCTCGACTGGTCCGATTGGCGCATTTGATATTGACCCTGCCTTATATGTCAATGGTTGTGAATTCGATTCCCGTTCTGGTCAAACATTTCTGTAGTTTACGATTTTTTGTGTCTGGATGGGTGGTATCTATTTAAGTATATATTTATGGTTCTTTATTGATTCTGATACTCATAGTATAAATGGTTTAGCGACTTACTTTGGGCTCTGTGGTCAGGCCGATGTATATATGAAATCAATATCAAATATGTTTATTTCAAAAATAGGTTACAGCATAGGTTACAATACATCATAAGTATAATATTATAAGAACTGTAACAATTTAGACTCCCTGTCAGGCTAAACTAGGAACAAATCCTGTATCTTAGTCGACAGTGATCATCTATAACTGTATGACAATACAGGCTGGTAGCCTTGGACCTAAAGTATACCTATAATTCTTAGTAAAAGATTTATAACATTTAATGAAAGAGAAAAAGAAAAAAAAGAAAGAAAAATTGCTATGAGTATGTGAGAAGAGTAAGTTGTGTAATGCAAGGTGTGTGTGAGTGGTTGTGAGAGTTATGTGTTTATATAGATATTAATTAATAATAAATAATAATAAATATTTCACAACATCACATACATTGATCTAACTCCGAGATAGGTAGCTCAAGCACCTGTGTTACGGATATCAGAATCAACAGTGGGATTACAAATATATACATATAATACTTTTCTTTTGTAAATACATACTTACAATATAGGAAACACCCAGACCAATACAAACAAACATGTTCATGCACACAATTGTTTGTACTGTGCGGGGATCGAACCCGCAACCCTTGGACCAAAGGCAGCGTTCACTATCACTGTTCCAAACGGGTCGTCATTAATTGCACAAAGTTTACAGATCTTAGTGTATGGTATTATCGTAGTACAATGTAGGCGGTCTTATCGCTAATAGCAATCTAATCCAGACCACCTCGTGGTAGAGGAAAAGTATTGAAGATGTGTGTGATGTTTTTTTTTAAAGTACTTCTTCAATTCTTTCCAATTTTTCGCGGCCAACCCTAAACACAGATTTCGTCCCAACCTACGCCCTGCGAGACAACTTGGAAACTCGCCGAAGAATATATTAAAAGTTTATCAAAGTTTTTAGTTCCATTTCCTTGCGCGCGAACTGAGAGTGGAGGTTCCGGCCTCTTTCGAATTGGTAAACCTTGGGGAGCCGATTAATTTGCTTGTGATGTCAACTAAGTGTAGCGGTTCAAGTTGCGACAAAGACAGAAGACCAGACAAGAGACCCTGGCCGTTATTTGCCTTTAGGCCTTTGGCATTGATTCGGTCGACTCGAAAGAGGCCGAAACCGCACCAAGGCAGCAGTATGACATGACTGGATAGGTATAGGGCGTGTGCCAACCAACAGCTTACCGATGTTTCCGAAATACGGGACTACAAAACCACCATCTTCCTGTCTCGGGGCCTGATGGTGTGAATTTATTTTTAAAAACAGTCAAGCACAGATTTTCACCCGATCTAGGGGTCTATTCTTGAACATTACATAGTGAAGTCGAAGGGGAGATTTTAAATACATTCGTCCATATAAATATCGCATCCGAGATCATTGCCGATAGCACAAGATTAATATAAGATTGGTAATTCATTTGTAGGTAGTATTAAAATATGTAATAAGTTACCACAAAAGCTTGTTGATTTACCAATGCCTAAATTTGAAACATATATGTATTAAAAATTATTTAATGCCGAAAGCCTATTATACAGTTTATGATTACTTAAATTACAAGAATTTGTGGAAATGATAAACTTCGCCTCGTTCGCCTACACTCATGCCATTGTAATCGACAAACATGTTTAATGTTTGACACGAAATCAATTTGTACTTATAAAAATTTTGGCAATTAATAATAATAAAAATATTTTCACAACATCACATACATTGATCTGACTCCGAGATAGGTAGCTCAAGAAGCTTTTTTTTATTTCTTATCAAATAACATTACAAATTATACATGTAAAATAATAAGACAGCACATTAAACCACAGAGGTTTGTCTTGTGCTATCGTGAGCTATGGTATTTACAAACTTATATTCAATAATCAATAATTTATTGAAAACCATATTTTGGGAATTAAAAGTGCAATTCGAGCGACACTAATAAATAAGTGTACAATATTTTATACAACTGTACTAGCAATACGGTATTTGACATTTTTATTTTATTTTTGTAATCAAAAGACCTCTCAATGATAGAAATATTGTTGAAAGAATTACTTGATTCTCGTTTAAACTACCTGAGATATCACAATTTCAAAATCACGTTATTTTGGGCAAACCCAAAACGCTCCATACCAATAGCTACTGAGATGTGACGTCACAAACAAGTATTTTGTATGCATTTCATTTGTTTTTTTTATTGTAGCTATATCAAATGTTTCGTTTATGTCAATGGTTCTTTTATAATAGTTGGTGCAAATTGTATGGGTTGTTCAATGGTATAATTATTTTTTAATCATTTCATACTTTCAAAATGGACTCGCCCATGAATCTTTGTATGACTATAAAACTGGCTAGACGTTATATTTTTTATTGAGAATTTTTGCTACTGGCACAAATTTACCTATATTTTAATAAAATATTTATATTTTGTAAAATCTCGAGCTTAGTCAAATACCCTATTGCTAAGACAGTATTCCCTAAGCTTAAGTTTAAAATTGGTAGGTGTCAAACTGTCCCGTGTTACGAATATCAAAATCAACAGTGGCATTACAAATATAGATAGATAGATATACTTTATTGCACAAAAAAAGACAACTTTAAAATCTTAATTGAAATTTCGGCTGTCTACGCTCAAGCGATTCTACGACAACTGGCAAGGTTTTGAGAAAGTTCATTATGAAGGAAAAAAGTGAACGATATAAGTAAATCATAGAAAACATAAATCACAGATTTTATGTCTAATAATAATGTTTAGCTTGAAATACCAATAAAATAATAAAAATTTATATTAAATCAACGACATTGACTGACTCCGAGATGGGCCAAGACTGGTTGCTAGATTATCAAGAATTTATGTAATATATACATATAAACTATTCTTTGTAAATAGCATACGTATAGTATTAAATTGAAAAGAGTAACTGGCGAGTTTCTTGCCGGATCTTCTCGTCAGAATCAACTTTTCGATTCTGGTGGTAGAACCATACATTATATTTATTCAATTCTTATTATATTTTTGTATCGACATATGTTTAATTACGTGTATAATATACAAAGTTATAATTTTTATTTTTCATGTATGACGATTTGTAAGAGATGTATAAAAGCCTATGCAAATAAAGTATTTTTGAATTTTGAATTTCAAGAAAAGTACCACCCACTAATTTGAAGTATCTCATAATACAAAGAGAGCGTACATTATCGAAAAGAAATAGGAAAGTATAATAGTATAAATCTTCTTTAAAGTAATCTAACCGAACTGCAATACGTTTGAAATGTTTCCTCGTTCATTATCTTTTTGCAAGCTGTAAATATTTGAACAGCGCAGAATCAGTTAATTGAGCGAGCCGTCTAATCGGTTGCGCCGATATATTCGTCGGATTTTATGGCTGGCCATAACTTTTTTACAGGTTCATCTCTCACGGACAGTAAAACCATAGTAAACATTTAATAGTAATTGCTTTCCGCTGACCTATTTCTGCATACTTGATTTTTGAGCAATTAAGATTTTTATGGTATTTCAGTTTAGCAAAACTCAAATTTTAATTTACTACAAACTTTTGAAATACCAATATCTGTAAAATTGTATCAATGTAAATGGCCTGACATCGTAAAAGATGACATGCGTGCTAATCAACCGAAAACTAGGGATGCGCAAGACCGTGCAAAGTGTCGAAGTAGAAAACCGAGATAAATCGCTAGGATGATGATGATAAATATATCGATATGAAGTTTACCCATTCAAATACTTATCACAAAAATGAAAAATGTTACCTAACTAACCAAGTTTATCAGATGCAGATCGGGATTATTTACTTGTAGTTATTTAACATGCTAAACTCCTTGATGGAGTAAAAACGTACAGTATGTCTCCGTTGTCATAAAATAATCATAATAGCTTTTACCTCTGTGATACCTGTGTAGGATTTTCACCCGGTAACGAAGAACCAGGTTAATAAAACGGCTTTACTTTCCAGTATGTACTATGACAAACAGAACGTAAAGCGATAGGACGTAAAAGTTTTCATATTTTTTTCTTGTCCGCCAGCCACGCGGGTGTTTGTTAAAAAAACTGCTACCCAGAACCATGCTAGGTATGAAAAACTTTTGCAAACTGAAAAGAGTCAAACAAGAATTTGTAATTAACAGCTCTTTCCTGGGAACTTATTTTCTGTCTACATATTTTATGTGTGAATAGGAGTGGGCTAACTAGAGCAAATTGTTGTTGGAACAGGTGCTGTTCATTTTTAGTATTTTAAAGACCGTTGTATTAAGTGTGTTTACTTTTTTTCATTTTACAGTCTGAATAAATGTTTATTGTCTTTTTATATCTGACTGGCGGCCCGCCCTCACTTCTTTTCGGGAAATTAGTTCCACTTTATACCAATAGATGGCGCTAGGTGTCGATTACATCGCGCAAGTATTTCGTATTTCCTGTAGGATTTTCCTCTTTATAAATAGTATAGATAGATAGAGGAAAGATTTTTACGTTTGTAACAATTGTACAAAATAATATCACATTACACGACCTCTGCTTATCACCCAAACACTGATCAATAAATATAAGATATATTATCGCCTATATGGGCAGGGCACATAGCAAGGAGAACAGATGGCCGTTGGGGCGGAAAGGTCCTCGAGTGGAGGCCACGTACAGGAAGTCGCAGCCGTGGCAGGCCCCCTACAACGTGGACCTACGAAGGTGCGAAGGTTGCGAGAATCCATTAGACGAATGCGGCACAGGAACGATATGGAGAACATTGGGGGAGGCCTATGCACAGCAGTGAACGTCTATTGGCAGAAATGATGATATTATTGCCTAGTCAAAAATGTGTGCGCAAACACATGTGCAATCTTTATGTCCCTTTCTCTTATATTTCGATGGAACACCAGTATGACACAACCATAATCGAAATGACACGAGGGTATAAGACCGCCAACTTCTAGACTTCGGGCTGATACTGAGAATTTCTAGACAGAAGGATTCAGGTAGGTACAAATTTTGGCTTGTCCCAGGAGTTAAATCTCAAGAGCTTCCGTCGTCCTAAAGTGCGACCCAATAGCCACTGCACCACCGAGGCAGTCCGAGATCAACAAACAGTTAAACTCGCAAAATTACGCAATGTGCGTTCCGCATAGTCCAACAAAGTTTAGCTCGAATTGCGTGGACAACCGACATTTTAGTCGGCTCGTTCTGAATCCATTTAAATTATTCACCCTCTGCTAAACTGGTGCAGGTCGAAGCGGTCAGGGTGTTCGTGTAGGTGAAAGTGAGTGAAAAAGGACATTGCAGGGTAACTGTGAGGTAACTGAGTGCAGGTGGGAGGGTCTCATCCGGTTTCTCATTAATACTACTCTCATTATTCTGCACTCATGGCAGACAGTAGATTACCTACTTAATTCATTATAATGAAATAATAATGCGTAACCAAAAACACCAAGGTTCGACTTATCAGATACTTAATATTTCCTATCTTCCTTTACGGAGCTGAAACATGTACAACAACCAAAAATGTCGTAAAAAGATTGACGCCCTCGAGATATGGTGTTGGAGGCGCCTGATTAGAGTGAAGTGGACTGCTCACCGCACCAACGTTTCAATCTTCAAGGAGCTCCGAATCAAACAAAGACTTTCGTCAATTGTGCAAGTGTGAATACTCACCATGTTTGGACATATAATCCAAAACGAGAGATCCTTGGAACGTTTAATGGTACAGGGAAGAGTGGAAGGTCAATGCTCCCGAGGCAGATCACCAACAAGGTGAACGGACAGTATCAAGTCTGCTACAAAGTGTCCCTTGACTGAATGTGCACGCAGTGCCACAAACAGAGAAAGATGGAGAAGTCTCGCTAAAGCCGCTAACAGACAATCCATAATCACGACCACTCTCCTGACGAGTGTACGACTGAGAAGAAGAAGAATGAAATAAAATAGTTATTAAAGTTAAGTTGTTCAAAATGGTCAGAGGTTTAAAGGTAAGTAGCTGTTAATTGAGCCAAATATTCGTAGCAGTCGGTGTACCATTTTATTCATAGTTAATGAATAAAATACTCTACCCTCTACTGCAAGTATTGACGTGTAACATAAATACTAGAAATGTACCTATCGCAACGATTCACGTTCAACGCCGCCCAATTTGTGAGTGCGAAGAAAAATATTTGCCAGTGCCGACATTCTATTACTGTAGCAAGGTTATTGGCACGTATGTCACCCTTTATGTCAAGCCAAACCTTTTTGGGTCTACCGCTTCTTCTGAGACCCGGCGGTGGCATCATGGCTAGAGATATGACTCACGCAATCTTTCCGACTGTTTTGTAACCCTAAGATCAGGACCGTAGCCACCTTATTATAAATCGCGATCTAAAGTTATTACCGTACAAAAGCTCATGTCATCCCGTTCCAACACGAAATGTTAAAAGGGGCTGGCACGAATTATGTTCCAGGACTATCCTAAGTTCGCGATTTGTAATAAGGGGGTAGGAGTCAAACACTTGGCAAGGACTGATGCAATTTAAAGGTTTTAAATTAGTATCTAGTGGTTTTCAGCGAACAAATTTGGTGTTTATTTGTGCAGTGAAGTGCCGCGAAGTAGACCCAATAATAGAATCGTTGTGTTGTATCATTTTTTACACTGCTATTGTGTGTCGAGTGAGTTGTCATGGACAGTTTGCTAGGACTTAGTAGAGTTAAACAACCCGCAATTGTGCTTAAAGTGGTATCGGTAGAGTCCGTAGGTAAAACACCGGCGTTTTATTGCTCGCTAGACATTTTTGTATAGAATGTATATGTTTTGTTATCTTTTGTATTTCATGTCAATATTTATATTTCTTCTCATGCAAAGGCGTCACCCAAGGTCCAGCCTGAAAACCAGCGCTGCAGCTTGCGGCAGTTGCAGCAAATGCTAAGGCTGAGCCTTGTTGGCCGCAACTCATAAGAATTGCGGACAACTCTTATGAGCTCTGTACCGTTTTTTTTATTTATTATGTGTTGTGGTCAATAGATAGTTTTTCTTTCTTTATTTTTGAGTGACTGTGACTTTTACTGACTTCGATTGTTGACTACCCACTTATTCTCAATAAGTTACTTGAAATTGGCGAAATAATATCTTCGGGTAGGGCTGTAATATAAAAAAAAATATTCCAGCCGCAACGATGTCTTGCTACTAACTAACTATCTATCTAGACTATCTCCATACTGTGTTTGCCCGTTTTTCTAAGAGAAATCAGCGTGGATCCCAAAATCCCTCTTTTTGCGCTCGTCTTCGCAGGGTTTTATTACGAAACAATCGCATCCTTTGCTGCAGTTTGTGAAGGAATTATTCTAAGTAAACAACAGTTTTACGGCTTGAAAATTTGCCAAAAACGAAGACCGCTGATAGTTTGCAAGGTATTTTTGATTACGTTTATGAATATTGAAACAGCTAATTGTCTGCCTGACGATAAAAGTTTTTTTCTCCGCTTCAATAATTCTTACCAATGTTTAGTTAATAAAAAAAGACATTACCGAATAATAATGTCGACCAGCAGATTTTTCTAAATTAAATTTAATAAAGTAGTTATAGTTCAAAAGTGTATGCTCATTTCAATAATCATCTTTTCAAAAATCATCAAGTTATATTAAGTAGAAGTAAACTACAAGGATGCGAGGGAGACGCCGAACAGATGCGCGACTCCCTCCTCTCCGAGGAAGAGGCCAGTTGGCACGCGGTACGGGGGTGCCAGCGCCGGCATTGCATAGGCCTCCTCGTCAGCTCGGGACGGCTCGGTTGTCCCTGTCGCCCCCTCCAGTCCATCTGGAGAAGCTATTGCTGGGCCCGCGCTGTAAGTGAGTCACCGCCTGGGTTGGAACATGTAGACAAAGTTGATCAACTAGTGCACATGTCTCTTCCCCACTCTGGCGGTGAAGAGAGCGCCGTTGGGGGTTTATTCGGTAGGTCTCTGGCAGGCTTCTTGTGTAGAAGCCCTCGCCAGAGGAAGAGCCCGACATAGCTCATCCGCCCCACGGTGGATGGGTATGCATAAGGTAACGATGGCCTAGTCCACTCCGGGCCGGCGGCATCCGAGACTTACTCAGTCTTATTATGTTACTAGTTTACTTCTAATTTTTTTTACAGATATTTTGAAAAAAATACTGATTTATTTCAAGAAATTATGAAAAACAAAGATACCATTAACCTCCCTATTATTACCAAGCCTAAACACCAGACACAAACATACGAACTCTGTTTGCTTATAAACAAGTAACTAATCTTAGATTAAACAAACAACAGCTATAATGTGCGTATCCAGATTACATGTTTGCAATCTCGTGGGGCAATTCTCGCACTTCGACGTGAATCGACTTTGGCATTGTCAAAAATCCGGCCGACAACGCATCTCCATTTCTTTTAGTGTGGCTAATGTCCAAGGCTCCCGATGATTACTTACCATCAAGTGACCACTGATCGTATGCTTCAATTTCTCATTAAAAAAAATTACATAATTATCATCGCAGGGCGTCCTACACTACGCTTACCGAGTCGCGGTCTCCACTCAAGGACTTTACGGCTCCAACGGCTGTCAGTTCTGCGGCTAATATGACCATCCCACTGCCACTTCAGTTTGCTAATTCGGTGGGCTATGTCGGTGACTCTGGTCACTGGTGGTGGTATGTCGGTGCGACAAGATGGGATGATGACATTCGAAGGCTGGCTGGTGTGGGCTGGATGAGAGTGGCCGAAAATCGGGAGAAGTGGCGTGCATTAGGGGAGACCTATGTCCAGCAGTGGACGAGTGTGGGTTGCTGATGATGATGATGATGATGAATTATCATCACTAAATCCTTGAGAGCCTAAAATGGAACGGAATAAATATGTACTTATCTCCGTCCTTTTCACATGCGCTATGCGTTTCAACTGTTTGAATATAGACTAGACGCAATATTATATTAAATTGTGGTTAAGAATTATATTAGTAGTTTAAACTAATTAGGTAGTAAGAAATCAGTGACCAATTGTGTAGGTATGAGATTTTGCGAAATTTAATTTAAGAAATTTATTACAATTTAATATTTTTATAATACAGAAAATTCAGCAAAAGAATTACAATAAGTATTTTCAATTGGTTTTGTGACAATATTTTTGACTTTATGTCAAAGCCCCTCTGAATCCGATATCTGAGCTTAAAAGCAAGTTTTCCACAACTCCGCAGCTTTCTAAACGACCTGTTACTGACAATAATGATTACAAACAGTCTAAATTGAAAGTATAACTCGACCATTAGCCCCGTACCCTGTCCTAGGCTGGACGACCAACGAAGCAAAGCGATGCGATCAAGTATTTTTTTCTGCGCGAATGTGGTCCACTCTGAACGTGGTGAACTCCAATCGAGGCAGCCCATTCATGCCGAAACGTGGCTTTACTGTGGTTAAAAGTCGTCGATAGATAAGTACTTACTCTTTATTGCACAAAAGGTTACAAAATTAGGTAATTATGTGAATAAAATATTATAGTATAATAAACGTACATATGTATACGTTTTTGCCATAGCAAAGAAACGAGGCCACGTGCGGACTTTCGTGCGACAAGATGCGTCGATGTCGATGATGATGTCATGTTCCACTTAATTTTGGACCATTATGTATTTTTCAAATAATTTCAAGTATGTATTTATTTGGACAACGTCTATTTTTATACAAGAGACTGATTTAATAACTATGAAGAAGGTTATTTATCTATTTGGATACTTTTAATTCTGAACTACTATTTCAGGTGTCGCTAAGTCTACGTATCCTTAGTCTCCATTATTTCTGGATGACATAGGACACTTATATGAATAATAATGTCCTTTATTTCCAAAAATAATAAATTTCGCTTATAATAATTAGAATATATCTATCTTCGGTCCAAACTATTCCATTGCTTGCTATCTACTGCCACTCTCATCCAGAGAGGCCCAGTGTCTTTTTAAGTTCATCTTTCCATCTCCTTGCTTTGTTACACATGGGACACTTACGCCGTGAAAAATTATAATCTCATCTCATTGCGTGGAGTTCATCGCTATTTGTCGCGCTAATATGTTTATCTAGGACAATGTATAAGAATGTGCAAGGAAGCGAAATCTATAGGCTACGGTCGCCCTTCGTGAAATTATTGCAGGACCGACGAAAATGGGTCAATTGCCTCCTATGTGCGAGCGAGAGGTCCAAATCTCCAGACCCACTTTAGGGGGATATTTAGGGTTGCCAGGCGTTCGCATAAAGTCGGAAATAGGTAGTTAGTCCTTTTTTGTGCTACTCAGATACATTTTATTTTTTCTTCTTCCTTGTGAAGTTGGGTTTTATAACATATTTAACGTTTGTCTGTTACCAAACGGCCTATATGAGTCCATTTTCTGAACCAGCTACCATTTTGTAAGTACCATCAATATTTGCCACGTCAAACATAAGCACATAGAAGCTGACATTCAATGAAGAGCCTACCGATTGCGTGTGGCCTGTCAACTATGTTTTTTTTATGAGATAGTGGGCAGACGAGCAGACGGTTCACCTGATCGTAAGTGATTACCGTCACCCATGGACACATGCAACACATTGTCATGTATTGTACACAAGCAAAATGGAGTACCCGTTTGCCTCATTATCCAGTCGTGGGCGGCGGAAATTGCTTATTATCAGGGAATCCGTCTGCTCGTCTGCCACTTATTACAAGCAAGGTCTAATCTACCATGTGCTTAGTTTTATGGTAATAGATAAAGCAATATTAATTTTAAAATATGTGTTCGTACAGACAGTTCCACGTTTTGTCCCGTTAAATCACTTGTCTTCGTCTTAATTTCAAACACATTATGGTTCAATATCAGTTGAACAAGATTGTAATGTAAAGACGCGGCGTGGCTGTCTAACATTTGCTTGCTTTATCCGGCTTTTCAGTTTTAACACCTGGCAACCCTAGGGTGTGGGAGGAGGTCTTAATTCGTTCAGGTGACGTCACGAGGGTTTTAACGGGTCCATTCGTTTTCTTTTTGGTGCTATTGTTTTGGTAGGTTCGGAAGCCAATGCAGGCTTTCGCTCTACGTCCGTTTTGTTCGAAATAAGACGATACAGAAGGTCGGTATTGGAAGAAGCAATTGTTGTTACCTAATACTAGATTTTCTAAGAAATTCCAAGCCTGGATTAGTAGCTTAGGTATCAGATCTATTCGTACTTGTTACTTTGTACTGTAATCTTTTGTTACCATTATATTGTGAGTACACTTTTCTTCGAGAATGAATATACTTTTATTGCATTCAAAATAAAGTATGAAAACTTAAGACTAGGTAAGAAAAGAATGATTAATCTAAAAAGGAAAATAAATATAAATTCATTTTCTACTATTTTTTACCAATCATAATAAGTCTAGTGTTATTATCGAAAGTTTTAAATTACATACGGATGTGTTTTAACATTCGCGCTAATAAAAATAATATTAAAGTTTTTTTTTTAAATAGAGTTATCATCATCTTTTATCTACTCGGTCAGGCCTTTTTAACCAACTGTCATTCCTTAGGATTTTGGGCAACTTGTATAGGTGATATCATCGTACGAGCACGATTGACATAATGATGGCTTTATCCGTGGGCATTCTCCTTTATTGGTGAAATGATGTTGTTTTTCATCATCATCATTTCAGCCAATAGACGTCCACTGATGGACATAGGCCTCCCCCAATGATCCCACACAGATCGGTCCTTGTTGCCAGCTTCCAAGGGATTCCTGCGACCTTTACCAGATCTTCGGTCCACCTTGTGGGGGACCTGCCACGGCTTCGGCTTCCTGTACGCGGCCTCCACTCGAGGACCTTTCTGCCCGGCCGTCTAATCTCCTTGCAATATGCCCTGCACATTACCACTTGAGGCATGCAAATCTTTGGGCTATGTCTTTGACCTTGGTTCTCCTGCGGATCTCATCATTCCTGATACGATCACGCAAGGAGACTCCGAGCATATTATATAATGTTGTTGGCGAGACTAAAGCGCATCGACTTTCGCTGGCTCTGCCACCTAGAAAGAATGGGAGACGATCGTGCGGTAAAGCGAGCGTATCAGGGACGTCCTAATGACAAAAGGCCAGTCGGCCGTCCGAGATATCGCTGGAAGAATGAGGTCGAAAAAGACTTGCGCGGACTCTCGGCAGATGACTGGCAGGAGGTGGCGCAGGATCGACCAAGATGGAGGCTCTTACTATCGGAGGCCAAGACTCACTATGGGTCGCTGCGCCAACCTAGTTAGTTAGTTAGTTCAATGGTGCAAAGTGCAACTTGATAATTTAGAACAAAATATAAAAAAATACGTGTATTTATTTTCTAAAACCTAGTTTGAACATACACTACTCTTGGTTTTTGTATGATTTTGTTTGGGTTTCTTCTTGATTATCTACATAATCAAAGGGTTTTGTATAATCTGCCTGCCCCCATATTGCGCATCTGTTCAATTATTTATTTCTTCTTTGCTATCTCAATCTCAATTTTATGCATGTGACTGTTGCATAGATATGGGACAGATGCGCAATAATGTTATGGTAGTCGCTGAAAACCAGCGTCGGGGTTGGTCTCTTGGATCAGCACCGACTAATGCTGAGCGGCCGCCTCATTGGCGCATACAGGGATAATGTTGTCCTACTTTTCGTTAATGATTTATGCCTAGGTTATGTTTCTAATTAAGTTTTCTTGTTTTGTATTGTGCCAAATAAAGTTTTCATTCATTAATTCACTCGGTGGAGCCTTCTGTACGAATTTCATCACTGTAGGTACCCCGCGTTTTCACGGCGGAATCAGTAATGTGTCTCCGTTAAGTTTATCGGTCGCCGCTTGTTTTTTATTCTTGTTTTTTTCTTCCGATAAGGGCGAACTTTGCGAAGGAAATGGGCGAGATGAAACAAACGATCCGCCTTTGATCTCGCGACTGTTTATTTTGTTATAATCAGCGGAAGGCGCTCTATGTGGTTGATGAGCCCTTTGTCGCCTCATCTTGGCGACAATTTGGGGGTAGATTGTGGGGTGAAATGCAAATAGTGAGTTTTTGGCCATTGTACGTATAGTAAGTTTGCTTCAGCCAACTTGTTTGCTTTGATTATGTGTCCCCTTTTAGGTGATTGTTATTCATTAGTTTCATTCATTGTTGTTTGTTTGGTTGTGTATTCATTAGTTTCATATTTACAGAAAATTGCTTTAACCCAAAAATAAAACATATAAACTTACATAGCTGAAAAAACGTTTCTTTTGAATTATCAGTCACCAATTGAACACCCGGTATACACACGTTCGGTAGCTCGACGTCAACTGAGCTGCAACTCGTTTCGCGCTAACAATGAATACGGCAGGCGAACATCTGATTACATTGTTCCCCGACTAATAAATAAACTACCTACGGAATTACGGGATGAATTTGACTTAAAAAAATATCAAATAAAAGCTCTTCACTTCCACTTCCTTAATTTCCTCATTACCACACCACCACACAGAACCACACGCGACAGAGAACCAGAGTCACCGATATAGCCCACCGAATTAGCAAACTGCAAAGTGGCAGTGGGCTGGTCATATAATCCGCAGAACTGACAGCCGTTGGAGCCGTAAAGTCCTTGAGTGGAGATCGCGTCTCGGTAAGGGCGTCCTACACTACGCCCTGCGACAAGATGGGATGATGACATTCGAAGTCTGGCTGGTGTGAGCTGGATGGCAAGCGTGGTGATTAAGCCTAATCCCATCATAGTAGCGATGACTTGATTTCTATGATGGAGGCCTTTGCCCTGCAGTGGGACAGTTTATAGGCTGATACTTTACTTTACAATGATTCTGCCATCGACGATACCCAGGATCGACGATCATACATTTTATGGTAACACCCTTAAAAACGCACAGAATGTTGGTCTGTAGTAAAGTAACGAAAAGAACGAAAAAGAACTTCGAGCCATACCAAAGCGAGATATCAAAATATTTTAGTATAGTACTAGCATTTAATGATTGTAAGCAGGAAACAAAGACATTATAAATGTTTACTCCAAGTTCAACGGGTACCTTTCAATTTATCGAACCCACATCTCTATATGGCGACCCTGCCATTGGAGACTGGGCTGCGCGTGTTTAAAGTCGATTCCATTCGAAGTTAGATAAGGTTTACAATGGACCGTACATTGAAGTGCGAGATGATTCACCCAATGTTTGATATATGTAACTATACTTAAAGATAATACATTTTTGACTTCTCATAAAAACCATACGAAACCTTTTAGAGATTAAGTTTTAAGTGTTTTTGAAAAAGATAAAAAAAGAAGTGTATTTATGTAAAAACTTCTTTTTAATAGGTATAATATGAGAGGTGTAGTATAATCTCGTGTATAATGATTGTATGCAGGAAACAAAGACAGAATAAATGTTCACTCCAAGTTCAACGGTTGTCTTTAAATTCATCGAACACACATCTCTACAATATTTTTGTTTACAAAATAAATAAATAAATAATTCACAACATCACATACATTGATTTGACTCTGAGATAGGTAGCTAGAGCACCTGTGTTACGGATATCAGAATCAACAGGGATTACAAATATATACATATAATACTTTTTTTTTGTAAATACTTATTTATAAAACATAGAAACCACCCAGACCACTACAAACACATGTTCATGCACACAAATGTTTGTACTGTGCGCAACCCTTGGATCTCAGGCAGCGTTCACTACCACTGTTCCAAATGGGTCGTCGAATCACTACATTCGTTGCAACATCTCCGATTACCACTGACGTTTATTCCCGACCTATACACCGGAACAAAGTCACGACCAAAACCTAAATATATTCTTCAGATAAATAAAAGTTCCATAATAAATTCTACGTACTATCAACGAACAAAAGGTACCTCCCTATCCAAACCACGGGACGTGACTAGACTGGGACACGAATCGGTTGTGATGGCCAGTGTTGCCTTATTACGACATTTGCCGCGTTTTATGAAAGTTATATTGTATTTTTTTTATGTTAGATGTGGCAAAGCAGACTGATCACCTGGTGGTAAGCGATTGGCGCCGCCCACGGACACCCGCGACACCAGTGGAGTCACAAGTGCGCTGCCAACTTTAAGCCCCCCTTTCCCTGGATTGTGCCTCCAGTACCCTCATCCTCGCAGCTCTACACGCACAGTGCTGCTTCACGCCGGTTTTCTGCGAGGCCGTGCTATCACTCCGGTCGAGCCGGCCCATTCATGCCAAAGCGTGGCTCTCCCACGGTCAACGGAATATTTTTGGAATATTATGGCAAGCGACCAGACGGATCCCTTGATGGTAGGCGATTGCCGCCGCCCATGGACACCCGATACACCAGTGGGGTCACAAGGTGTGTCTTCGGAAATGGGACTCCTGTACTCACTCGGCGAAAAACAGCGCAGGCGCTGTTTTCTGTGAAGTGACATTACTCCCGACGAGCCGGGCCATTCATGACGAAGCGAGGCTCTCTCACGGTAAAATATAAAATATGATCTACTGCCAATGGCAACAACCACTGCCGTGTCTAAACAAGGGTAGTTAGATAGATAGATAGATATACTTTATTGCACCAAATTCACAACTTAAGTACTAGGCATTACAGAAATTTTGTGTACAATTTCGGCGGTCTTATCGCTGAAAGCGATTTCTACCAGACAACCTTCGGGTAAAGGACATTTGATAGTTAGAGAAGGGGTAGGGGGTGCAATATTCAATAAGGAAATAAAAAAAAGAAACTGTAAATGTTAAAATATAACTTATAACCCTAATACATAAATAAAATACAGTATTATAAACTAATAAATAAGTTATGCTCAAATACATATACATAATATTGTGAGATTGATATCAGAAAAAGACAAAAATAATAATAATATGATAATCAAATGGATCTAAGATGGACCATCGACTACAGGCTGCTGATAACAGGACGATTGTAAAAAAAGATAATGGGATGAGGAAGAGTGAAGAAGAGGGTGTTGAAGTTGCAAAAAGTGAGTTTTGACTCGGGCTTTAAAAATGGGCAATGATTGAGACTGTCTTATGGATAGGGGTAAGGAGTTCCATAAACGGATGGACTGGACGGTAAAGGACTGGGTATAGAAATAAGAGGAGTAGTCATTTTTATTGTTCTCAGTATATTTTTCTACTTTAAACCATGTTACTATGATAGAAAGAAATCCTAGATTTACGAGTATTGTCAATTATTAACATCGCCAGTATTTTTTTTCCGTGCATGCGTTTGTAAATCGTTCCGACCACGTAGTAATTCCTCCCTCTAGTGTTTTTTTATGTGATAGGTGGCAGAGGAGCAGACGAATCGCCTGTTGGTAAGCGATTGCTGCCGCCCATAGACACCCGCGACACCAGTGGAATTCCAAGTGCGCTGACAACCATCCCCCTTTCCCTCGGATTGGGCCTCCGTTACCCTCACGCAGCGAAACACACCACAGTGCTGCTTCACGCCGGTTTTCTGTAAGGCCGTTGTATAACTCCGGTCGAGCCGGCCCAGTCATGCCGAAGCCTGGCTCTCCCACGGTAGTGTGGAGGGAGCATCCCAGGGGTTAAAGTTGATATGCTACTAACTAGGTCACCTTCGTGGATAGCCCGACAACCCTTCCTCCCTCTGGCAGCAGTCATGCATAAGGGTGCTAGCCTTACCATCATGATACTATACCGGGGGAGAGCCACACTTTGGCATGAATGGGCGGGCTCTACAACGGCCTCACAGAAAACCGGCGTGAATCAGCACTGTGCTGTGTTTCGCTACGTGAGTGAGGGGACCGGAGGACCAATCCAGGGAAAAGGGGGGTGACTCCACTCTGGTATCGCGCGTGTTTATGGGCGGCGGCAATCGCTTACCATCAGGCAATCCATCTGCTCGTCTGCCACCTATTACATTAAAAAAAAGCATAGCTTTTTAGTGGAGATTGCCGTGTTTCTAAAGTGTCAATAGATTCGGCGATGAAATAGTTGTCGCTGGCAACACTACCTCCGCGGTATATTGACAGTTTGGCAAAAAATTGCTGGCATGGACGTCAGCTGGCCCTGTGCACCAACCTATAAATCTTTTGCACGGAATAGGCCAGGAGATAGATGGCGCAGTGGGTTACTGGCTACTAAAATAGTGGCGACCCGCGGGGAGTTTTATGCCCATATTTAGTTCAGATCGCATATGGGAACGATCGTTTATTTACAAAGCTAGGTTTAGTATGGGACATTTTATGGTACTTATTTTACAGTATCATCTTTGCGCACTCGTTTCACAGATATCATAATATTGACTCATCGAAGGAAATTGCTTTTAGGCATAGTTAATGTCGTCATTATTTATTTGTTGTTCTGTTCTTTTTTGTTTATTCATTTTTTTAATTAATACCGACACTTTTCGTTATCTGTTATTCATTGTCAGTTTTTTTTTATTTTTGCATGTATAGATATCTATCTAAATATGCAATAAAGTATATCTATCAATCTAGGTAGATATACTTTATTGCACAAAATACACAACTTAAGTACTAGGCATTACAGAAATTTTGTGTACAATTTCGGCGGTCTTATCGCTGAAAGCGATTTCTACCTGACAACCTTTGGGTAAAGGACATTTAATAGTATAATAGTAGAGAAGGGGTAGTTTTGGCGTCGCCCAAAGGTACAGACTGTCCTTTTAATTTTTTATGTAAACATATGTGTTGTGGTCAATAAATGACGCCCACAGCTGGACTTAGAACCCCCCCCCCCCCCTCTCCGCACCAAAGTCCTCAAAAATTGGACCTGTGCGTCCCGCATCCAAAAAAATCCCGAGATCTTCTCCAAGTCAAATCAGATTCTTACAATATTAACAATCATGGTGGACTTCTTCTTTTGAGCGCGGAATGCACTCGTGACAGAAGTAAGCCCTCTTCCTTAACATATTTTTAGCTAAAGCAAGAACCGCTTAAGTACTAGGCAAATACATAGTCTGTTTAGAAAATTCAAGAATTTGGGATAAGTAGATAAGAGGTTTCTATTGTTGTTTACTGTGACTTGTACCAACGGGATTTCAAATAAAAGTTTTTTTTTTTTATAGAAAGGCCAATCAGGATGACCTCACTCCGCCTGATGGTAAGCGGCCGTGAAATCAGAAATGAAGCTGACAGGCACAGAAGAACTAACAAAGTACCCATTGTGTCTGCCATCCTCACCCTAATGGCCTGCTAAGACCCCGGATTGTATGAAGGAGGAAACACATGAGCTGGGAGGGAATTCCTTGATGGCTCGGGGCAGGAACGAGGAGCAAAACCTCTTGATGCGCGCCGCCATTGTCTGGATGGTATGCGGATGGCAACGCTGTCCAGCACGTGTTGTTCGGAAGTGGAAAGGGGAGGATGGGATAAGTTGAAATAACTCATTTTGAATATTCTCTCTTTCTCTTGAAGAACTCAAGATCAAAAATTACCTGAATAGCTAAAATTGGTTGTTATTGGTTCTTCAATAACACGTTAAGGCGACGGGTAGGGCACACAAGCGTTGACAATCGATTTTAATTTTTAGCTACTAAACCGATTCTATTGTAAACCATTTCGGGGTTACAACCTCTCGGCAAACACTTACTATTTATTAAATAACCAAGCAAAAATGTAGGGTACAACGCGTACGCAAAAAATTGATTCACGCTAAAAGTGGCCGCTTTTGGCGGTAGTCAATTTTTCGCGTACGAAAACGGACCCAAGATTTGTGCATGGTTATTTAAAAAATAGTATAAGTGTTGTCCGAGAGGTTGTAACCCAGAAATTGTTTAAAATAGATTCGGTTTCATCATGATCATCATCAGCAACCCACACTCATCCACTGCTGGACATAGGTCTCCCCTAATGCACGCCACTGCTCCGGCCACTCTCATCCAGCCCACACCAGCCAGCCTTTGAATGTCATCATCCCATCTTGTCGCAGGGCGTACTACACTACGCTGTACGCTGATTCGGTTTAGTACTTAAAAATTCAAATCGATTGGCGTCGCTAGTGTGCCCTACCCGTCACCTTAAAGCTTTTATGTTATACACTTATAGCAAAACACGTTGGATTGTTCTCTCAATTGCCCGACAAAATAAAAATCAGCCAAATAAATCCTTATTCAAGTTGTTTGCAGCCCCAAATCTTCGGACAAGGCTATGATTGGTGCGAACGAAATCCATTAGGTACCACAAAGGTTTAGCCAGCAAAGCGCGGAATATCGACGTGAATGATTTACAAATGGGGATAACACAGCATTAGCTGGACCGCAACACGTACGCGAGGATTTACCGAGAGATCAGCTGTAGACCGGGCGCTGCGCGCAAAATTACTGACAATGGCTTTTGGTGCGTGAATTTGGGAACTCAATTATAATAATAATAAATAATTCTCACAACATCTCATACGTTGACCTGATTCCGTACTACGTAGCTTAAGCACTTGTGTTACAGATATCAGACAACAGAGGAACACAAATATATACTTAAATACATATATTACACCCAAACACTGAACAAACACAAGTGTTCATCGCACGAATGTTTGTCCAGGGTGGGGAACGAACCCACGACCTTTGGCGTAAGAGGCAGGGTCACTACCAATTGCGCCATCCGGTCAGTCAATTGGAGCTAGTTTAAATAAAAAATACAGGGTGTATCTCTGGACATTTACATCTCTTTAACCACGTGTTCTACTAACCATTCTGAACAACATTTGTTCTATGACTTTTGGAAATTCACATTAAAAAATGCAACTTTTCATACAAAGTTGGTCACGTGACTTTGACATTTTGTATGGGGAGTCGAAAAAAATTTCAACGAATTCCGAAAAGTCATTGAACAAATGTTAAGAATGGTCGGTAGAACACGTGGTTAAAGGGATCCAAATGTTCACAAATACACCCTGTACCGGAGGCCAGAGTACATCTGTGCCCCGCGGTTTCACCTGTACATGAATTGTAGCCTAGATATATTGACGACCCGTTTGGAAGAGTCGTAGTGACCGCTGCCTTTGGTGCAAAGGTTGCGGGTTCGATCCCCGCACAGTACAAACATTTGTGTGCATGAACATGGCTTTTTACGAAAAAAATATTTATTGGTATGTATATATTTGTAATTCCACTGTTGATTCTGATATCCGTAACACAGATG
The DNA here is from genome assembly GCA_019059595.1 of Marasmia exigua. Taxonomy (NCBI): domain Eukaryota; kingdom Metazoa; phylum Arthropoda; class Insecta; order Lepidoptera; family Crambidae; genus Marasmia; species Marasmia exigua. Next base: position 16,163,787 of record CM032477.1, on the reverse strand, counting down.
CTTGAGCTACCTATTTTGGAGTCAGATCTATGTATGTGATGATGTGAAATATTTAATTATCAATGTTAGTAATAAAAGCACCCACGAGTGCGAGTATAGACGCAAATAGTGTGCGAGCGAGAAGTGCGCCGCCATTTCTGATCCCATTCTTTATCCGCACAGGTTGTACACGATGTTGTTTCACATAATAAATATCGTGTTAATTCCCGTTTTGATACATTATAATTATTACATTTTGCACAAAAACAAAATACAAGTATGATACAACAACAACAGACAGTACAATAAGGCGGTCTTATCGCATGTAGTAATTTCTCCCAGACAACCTTTGAGTAGAGGAAAGAAATAACGTATTCGTAATAGGGGAAGGCAGTGCAAAGCAGTTTAACAAATAAATCATCATCATCATCAGCCCATTTAAGTCCCCACTGCTGGGGCACGGGAGTCCCTCAATTACGTGAGGGGTAATTGCCATACTCACCACGCTTGGCAGACGGGTTGGCGAGGGTTTTGATATAAATGCAGAGTTTTCCTTCTCTGGATGCTGATGATCATGCCAGCAGCTTTACCTTAGTCGCCTTTTACGACACCTCGGTAAGAGTGAGGGTGGCCTATTCCACTCTGCCGGGCACCGCACGGCCAGCGGCCAACAAATAAATACTTATTAATTAATAATATTACATAACATAAATAGACTTAGGCACCATGACACACATACAATTTATACATATGAGAGAAAACAAAAATACTATCATTAAATATATCAGCATGTTAAATATATAAATAATAAATATATAACTTTGTTATTCTCATATGTAAGCTATTTATTATGAGTTTTCATCAATATCAGTTCAGTAGTTTTTGAGTGGATGAGTAACAAAAATTTTTTTTGTTATAGGTGGCAGACGAGCAGACGGATCACCTGACGGTAAGCAATTGCTGCCACCCATGGCCACCCGCGACACCAGAGGAGTCACAAGTGCGCTGCCAACCTTTTGACCCCCCTTTCCCCTGGATTGGGCCTCCGGTACCCTCACTCACGCAGCGAAACACAAATCTCAATTTGGTCTTTCATCATCGTCATCATCAGCCTATTTAAGTCCCCACTGCTGGAGCACGGGCCTCCCTCAATCACATGAGGGGTAATTGCCATACTCACCGCGCTTGGCAGACGGGTTGGCGAGGGTTTTGATATAAATGCAGAGTTTTCCTTCTTTGGGTGCTGATGATCATGCCAGCAGCTTTACCTTAGTCGCCTTTTACGACACCTCGGTAAGAGTGAGGGTGGCCTATTCTACTCCGCCGGGGACCACACAGCACAATTTGGTCTTTGAACAAAGGTTATTCAGAATGGTTCGTAAAACACGTGTTTGCAGGGATGTAAATGGTCACAGATTACTCTGTATGTGTTTGTAACTACCAACATACATACACATATAGCAACTGTTTCAAGTTGCATATTGCGGTGCGGTGAAATTAAAGCTACGCTTACGGCAGTAACTATAAGATGGTACAAAACTGTCTCTTAAGCTATATCCATTACCATCTTAGACTAATTGATATAGGTATCAATTACATACAGAGTGTATCTGTGACCATTTACATCCCTTCAACCACGTGTTTTTGTACGCGAAAAATTGATTACCGCCAAAAGCGGCCTCTTTTAGCGTAAATCATTTTTTCGCGTTTGTGCACGGACCCAACATTTGTGCATGGTTATTTAATAAATAGTATAAGCGTTTGCTGAGAGGTTGTAACCCCGAAATTGTTTAAAATAGATGCGGTTTTGTAGCTAAAAATTTAAATCGATTGGCATCGCTAGTGTGCCCTACCTGTCACCTTAAGCTGGTCGACAGCTATCTCCATCGTTTGCGTTCAGTAGTATGGTATATGGCAGTGGTTATCGGAATCACCATTTTTTTGGATATTTAGTATACATCTTAATTTGATAGCAGGCACAGAGAAATCCCTAATTGGGAAGGCCCGCACAAATCGGGAGCTGAAATTGCTCCGCGATGGTGACCAGCGAACAATCGCATTTTTACACCCCCATAAATATTACCCGTTTACGGTTTTATGATATTGAATGGTTAACGAGTCCGTACTAAAGTTGCGGTACACTCCTTTTTACGGCGCCTATGAAAATGTTCGCGAGATATGTGCTCTCATTTGGTTTCGTTATAAAATTGGTAATAATATTTTATATGTAATAAGGTAAAGTGTTTCAGTGTGCAAGTCGAAACGAAATTGTAACAACTTTCAAATAAATCAAGCTCGCGTCAAACATTGTCGGTAAATTGGAAAGACATGCAGAATTCAGTTTAAACAGGTTCAGGTTTCAAAGTTTTATTTGTACATTCATGTTGCGTACAGCTAAGGAATGGAACTCTCTGCCGGAAGATGTGTTCCCTGAACGCTATGATCTGAACTTATTCAAGAAAAGAGTGAATAGGCTGTTACTAGACAGACATGATCCATCCTCAGCCACATCATCACTTACCATCAGGTGAGATTGTGGCCAAATGTCTGGCTATTCTTAAAAAAAAATTTGGCCTCCAAATTGGCCCAGGTGTCAGATAAAAGGTCGTTAGTTAACCCTACATAATTTTGTATGGCCAGATATTTTAAAGTTCCAGACCTCAAAAGACAAAACGAAAAAGGTTTCATTTGTATCATCTGTGAACCAAGAAGCCTTTGTCACAGGAAGTTTTAAAGGTAGCTGAAATTAAGATTACACAAGTAAACAATGATTATAGTTGCATAAAATAAATACCTACAAAAGAATCTTCTTGAGTGAGGGAGATGTTTTATGAAGAGATGAAAATCTTCTGAGATGTAAATTCATGACCAGATATAACGAACAAAAATAAATGCTAATAATTTTCAAAACAATATTCTACAATACCTACACTGAAATTAATTCGTGTATTTAATCATACAGACACGTGTCGTGTCAAAAAAAAGAACGAATCGGAGTTTCCCTCTCTTTCATACGCGCTGTGTGTCTCCTTTGTTTGGATGCGACAAGTACGAGTATATTCTCGTTCGCTACGTGACGGCTTCAAATTAAACCACCAGCATACAATACCAGCCAGCAGATCAGAAGTAGACCCAGAAAACAATGGTTTGACGATTTAGATCGCCAATGTCAAGAGTGGCAAGTGCTGCACTTCAAACGGAGACCATTGAGTGTGTTTAGGTCTTTGCCCAGAAGTGGGACAGGCTAACAAAAAAGAAATACGAACGGTTTCGCGTGGCGTATCAAAAAGGTTTTCCTTGACAGTGATTTTTCTTATTCAGGTGTATGCCTTGCCTGAACTTCAACGACGATCGTTGAAGTTCTAACACCACGTAAGTCATTTTTTGGCGGTATTGACATTACGATGTCATTCGCTAGAGAATCGATAGACGAGTCATTTCATAAGTCACATTTAAAAAAAAATATATAATTTTTGGGTAGCGGTTATGACATTTTGATAACATTCCTTAGAGACTTGGAAGACGGATCTTTTTTTTTCAATCAGAATTCAGTTACGGCCATCCAAAACCTTTTAAACGTAGAAAAGGTAACAGTCAACAATTGAATACTAATGGAAATAGCTCGTAAGTCTCGGATCAATTTTTTGGCTTTCCTGAAAGTGGCTTAAAATGAGTTACGTGGTATTAGAACTTAACTGACGCTATGCTTTTAGTAATGAATATATGAAAATGTTTTATAACCACAAGGATACAAGAGTAACAAACAAAGTGGGTTCCCAAAAAGTCTGGTCTTTCGCTGTACTGTAAGATAAAAAGTAAGTAGGTAAGTCTGTTATTAATTCGCATTTTGTTTCTAAATCTGTGTCGCGCGATGATTCAGTGTGGGTGTGGGGAGGGGGCTCAAATGCTAATGATTTATGTTGTAGCTCGGAGACGCTTGCTCATCCGTCGCAAGATGAATGTGCGTTACGCAACTCCCCGATGTGGGACAACCCTAATGCACGCGGGGTTGTCGCGCGAATTGCGTCATGGTGTGTCTACCTATATATTAACACGGAGTTGTCTATATGGTGAATTACTATGACGATCGTGTTAAATCAACGCTAGGGAGCTTGTTATTTTGATCAAATAGGGAAACCTTCCCATTAGTCCAAAACATAAAATACAAGTGCTACGGTAAAAACTGATTTAGTTTTTCAATTATTTGAACAAATCGGAATGGTTGATTATTTTTGCATGATTCAAAGACGAGCTATACCTATGGGTAAAAATATTGCAATAAAACGTTTTACTTTTTTATTTATAAAACCATGAAGTTTCAACGTTTCTTTGAAATATACGCTAAGGGCGGTTAGATGTCATTCTCAGGTTTTTTAAAATTTGTTGGCTAAAGGCTTTCGCTTTACCTTAATCTCACTTAAAGGAGAATAACGATAAGGTACAGGAAGCTTGCCAGAACGATGACTGTACAATAGATAGAACAGGTATGTCGAGCCGCTGGCTATAATCAATACTCAGTATATTTATTGATAATCATATGAGGTAAAGTGTTACATATTATCAGGTAAATATGAACTCTGATGGGTTTAACAATTTGTAAAGATATGACAGTCAGAATCTTGTTGTAAAATTTAATAAAAAGTAGTTTAAATCTTTTTTTTTCGTGAGGGTACCGGAGGCCCAATCCCCGGATTGGGCCTCCGGTACCCCCCCACCGGGGGGAAGGGAGGGTTTAAAGGTTGGCAGCGCACTTGTGACTCCACTGGTGTCGCGGGTGTCCATTGGCAGCGGCAATCGCTTACCATCAGGTGATCCGTCTGGATAAAAATAATTTTTAATACCTATACCTATTTTGTGTACCTATTTTGGATAAAAAAAAATGTTTTTTGATAATATTTTAAGTTTTAGTCCCGAATACAATATATTGAGTGCCTATTTACTCAAGACAGTATTAATTAATTAATAAGTGCAATTCAACGGTCACTTTTTATATTTCATGTCAAGCTACAAGCAGTAAGACCGCCTTAATGTACCGTCTGTTGTTATTGTATCATAGTTGTATTTTGTTTTTGTATGTAATACCTAATATCTATCTATAATGTTTAGTAGTTTGTTAGTGTATGGGTAAAAAAGTAAGAATTTATAATAAATTAATAATACTATTAAGTATTATTAATCTCTTGTTATACTCCGCTGTACTGTTACGAACTCTAAACCGTCCACGCGAACTCATTCGACTTACAAACCCAGTTTTATTTATACTAAGCGACAGCAGGAAACGACTTAACTATTAATAGTTATTCACTAAACATTGGCCGTGGCGGGATTTATCGTCGCACACAGTATTAATGATATCAAACAGCTGATATTTCACGCGGCTGCCAGTTATCGCGAAGTTAACATAACAAAAAGCTTTTATTTCGTTTCCGTTTCATATTAATGGCCATCAAGTAGTGGCTAATGTGACATGTAGGAAATTGGCTCCGTAATTATTTATGAACTAGTGTAGCCCTCACTTCATGACTAATTAGTTGCATTTTATTCCAATAGATGGCGCTAGATGTCGATTAAATCGCGCAAGCGTTTTGTGTTTTCGCATAACATATAAGGGTTCCGCTGTCTGTAGGATTTACCTTTTTATAAATATATTTTTTTATTTTTATTTATTTCTTTAACCTTAAGTTCCTTACTTAATTTACATCGGCTGGTGCTTCCTTTTAAGCTTGACAAAGCCTATGTCAGGAGGCACCGCTCTTCAATAACTGTAACTGTATTGTTAAGGTGGTTTAGATATAGAAATATTTAGTATAGATGATACAGAGTGATGGTAGCTCAGTGGTTCTGAACGCACCTTCCATACGAGGGGTCAAGGTTCTAATCTATGTGTGTATTCTACCATTAGCTCGCCGGGGAAAACATTGTGAGGAAACCTGCACGTTTCGGATAGTTTCTGAAACGTGTTTCTGAAACGATTCCGTTGGTCTGGATTCCCTGTAAAGGGTTGCGAAGGTCAGACGGCAGTCGCTTCATTGTAATCATCAGACTCTCCAATTCCTGAATCATGGTCTAAGCGTACCCCGGGCTCTAGAGCGACAGCTTTGGACGCCACCGGGAATTACACGCCAAGCTTATCTTGGCGTGTAATTCCCGGTTGCGTCCATATAACATGAGATAAATTATTATTTTTCTCAATATGGTATAACAGAGTGTTTGTGGATCTGTGCGTAGGTAATCTTTTTTTTACACCTCTTGGGTTGTTCTAACGATTTTTTGCTTCTTTTCTTCAGTTTTTAAACGTGACTTGTTGTGAAAATGGTTATTGGGAGTGTACTGTTATAAATGTTATTTAAAATGTATGAAGTATTAAACATGTTATTTTACACATTTTAGTTCGTGGTTTTTGATGGCGATTTTTACAATAAGAATTATTTTCATGTCAATAGTCGAAAAACAGCAATCTTAAGATATTGTATTGCGAAAACAGCGGGCTATCGTCTTACTTTACGGGTAACCGGTACAACATTTAAATAATCAAGAAACGAGCCTACACCTTCCTTAAAAGACGGATCGTTGTCGGCTTTTGTTTTCTTCTTCACTCCTTCTGGTCTGATCCATGGGTGGCGGTGATCACTTACCGCCAGGTGGCCCGCTTGTTCGTTTTCCTACCTTCCTAAAAAAAAAACATCTTTATAAAGTATATACTATGACTATTGGTTTAGTTAACTATTACTAAAACAGCACATTTGCGATATTTTACAATAAGTTACTTTATTACTCCCTGCGGTGTGGTTGATGTCCGTGGGCGGAGGTGATCACTTACAATCAGGTGATACGCTTGCTTGTTTGCCTCACTTTCTTACAAAAACCAACCATTAGTTCAGTTTAACTACGCATTTCCTGAAGGACCGCATCAGAAATGATGTAATCCGACAGAGAACCGGAGTCACCGACATAGCCCACCGAATTAGCAAACTGAAGTGGCAGTGGGCTGGTCATATTAGCCGCAGAACTGACAGCCGCTGGAGCCGTAAAGTCCTTGAGTGGAGACCGCGACTTGGTAAGCGTAGTGTAGGACGCCCTGCGACAAGATGGGATGATGACATTCGAAGGCTGGCTGGTGTGGGCTGGATGAGAGTGGCCGAAAATCGGGAGCAGTGGCGTGCATTAGGGGAGACCTATGTCCAGCAGTGGACGAGTGTGCGTTGCTGATGATGATGATGATGATGAACTACGCATCAAAAAATTGGCTCTTACTTGGCAGATTAACCAGGCATTTAATTGGGCAATCACAAGTTTGACCAATTTGAAAATATAAGAAATCTCCTAATTCAAGTTTCCTCAACAAAAAATCGTTCCCAGCGCTATCTACATCACCCCACTCTAATTTCATAATTTACTCTACAAGTCCGTCCAAAGTTAGGGCTAAAAAAGGGGTACTTTCATCACGATAATGGTTAATCAGCATAAAATCTTATATCCCGAAGGCTGCCCGCATGCTCCTCGTCTGATGAGGGTACCCATGCAAGATTTAGTGACGGTCCTTATGGCCGACCCTTCCCTCTGCATATTTATCTGGCTCCCGTCAACTGTCATTCCATTATTGAAAATTTGATTGTACAAGTAAAAGATTGTTTGAGATTTATTGTGCAATAAATCTTTTAACATTTACCCACAATATTATAGTAAAGACGATATGGTAGAGCCGTTCTGCAATGTATAAAAAGAACCCTATTTCCTCCCTAGATAATGCCGGGAGAGTAATATTTATTTCTGAATATATTTGCCAAGTTTTACTATGGCCCTAGGTTTTCTCAAATCTATTTATTAAAAGAGATATAATAATAATAATAATTCACACAACATCTCATACGTTGACCTGATTCCGTACTAAGTAGCTTAAGCACTTGTGTTACAGATATCAGACAACAGAGGAACACAAATATATACTTAAAATACATATATTACACCCAGACACCGAACAAACACAAGTGTTCATCGCACGAATGTTTGTCCAGGGTGGGGATCGACCCCACGACCTTTGGCGTAAGAGGCAGGGTAACTACCAACTGCGCCATCCGGTCAGTCAAGATATTAGTCTTCAAAACCTTTAAAAACATCCCCTGTGTATAAAGGTCCAGAAAACAAATTTTACTAATTAAAAAGACATATAAACTCTTCCAGAGAAGGAAAACTCTGCATTTGTATCAAAACCCTCGCCAACCCGTCTGCCAAGCGTGGTGAGTAAGGCAATTACCCCTCATGTGATTGAGGGAGGCCCGTGCCCCAGCAGTGGGGACTTAAATGGGGCTGACGATGATGAAACTCTTATGTTGAAGATCGACGGCTGGATCAGCCTCTTTTATATTCTTTATGTTTTTATTTTTTTTTAATTATTTTAATATATTATTGTTTTGTTTTATATGATGGTCTTATTGTCTTTGTGTTGTCTTATATGTGTGTGTGACCCTTGGGAAATAAAATATAGTTCAGCATTCTTCACCAGCAGATTAAATACAGTCCAATTGTCACATCATATTTCAATATTTGGTTTTTAACACCGTTTCTTAAATTCAGGCTCTTTTGCTACTTCAGATAATTTGCTACAGTGTAGTCAAAAGTACGCTGCCAACCTCATCTCCTTCCCCTTGAATAGGGCCTCTGGCACCCACACTTATTCAGCGAAACAGCGCAGGAGCTTCTTCACGTCGATTTTCTGTGATCATCATCATCATCAGCCCATTTAAGTCCCCACTGCTGGGGCACGGGCCTCCCTCAACCACATGAGGGGTAATTGCCATACTCACCACGCTTGGCAGACGAGTTGGCGAGGGTTTTGATATAAATGCAGAGTTTTCCTTCTCAGGGTGCTGATGATCAAGCTAGCAGCTTTACCTTAGTTGCCTTTTACGACACCTCGGTAAGAGTGAGGGTGGCCTATTTTACTCTGCCGGGGACCACACGGCCAATTTCTGTGATCAATCCGGACCATTTATGCCAAAGCGTAGGTAAATATCCCACGGTAAGAATATCAATATTTTGTTAGTTTAATTTCAAATCCGAACATTCAGCAAGTAAATTTTCAGCAACAAGTCAAATTATCAAGGATACAGTCGCCAACGAAGCTTGCTCAAGAAATTTTAATCCTTGTTCACAACTGATATAGTTTGTTAGGTATGCTTGTTGCTGACTGTAGATTAGACTCTAGTTAGTCAATTTCGTAAATTTAAACAAACTAAGATTAGTGAGCAAAAGTTCATATCAAATATTTGAATAGACTGCTAACTGGAGGTCTCTTAATGCTTAAGTAATCCTTCATACTATGTATTTTGCTATCCTATCTTAATTAACAACTTAACATCTTTGCAATGTATAATTTAAGTTAAATAGATATTATTTATTGCACAAAAATAGGTAATTATGCCGATTCAATCTTGGCGGTCTGCTTATTTTTTTTATTGCACAAAAATAGGTAATTATGCCGATTCAATCTTGGCGGTCTGCTTATTTTTTTAAGACATAGGTGGCAGACGAGCAGACGGATCACCTGATGGTAAGCGATTGCCTCCGCCCATGGACACCCAAAAGACACAATTGGAGTCATAAGTGCGCTGCCAACATTTCAATCCCCCGTATTAAGCCTCCGGTACTCTCACTCACGCAGCGAAAAATAGCACAGTGCTCTATGTTATAGGGTAGGGTATGTTCTCGGGTATGCAATACATTATGCGTGCTTTAGATAACAACAAACGATTATCGAAAAAATCCATCGAGATAAAACATACTGGTTAGCTCTGGCCATAATTTACTAAAAAAAAATTGGCAACGTATTGTGCACACTTCTTTCAAAACAAATGTAAATGACAGTGAACACTGTATCAATATTTTCTTTGGTTCAATACTCGGAAGAAGAGAGAAAGAAAACAAATAAGCGTAGGTACTTCTTAAAGATTAACAAAAAAATAAATGAAAGACACAAACGGGGCAATCTCGTTTACAGTTCACTCTTGACTTCTCCCAATTCGCAAATCTCATAAGTACAATCAACCGCACATTGTACAAAGGGGGAAAAATCAATAAATTACGTTTCCTTTCAAAACGCCTGAGGCGGACCGCTTTTCACATTTAAATATGGAATCCTAAAAAGAAGGAATCGAGGCGCGAAGCCTTGAGCCATGGCCGTTTTACGGACGAAACAAGTGCTCGCTCATTTTAATATTCCAACTTTCCCCGGACCATGGCGTCATTAGGCGACGAAAGAAACGCAGCGGGGGAAACTGGGCCAACTGGGATCTCCCTTAAAACCCGCCACTCCATTGTTGTATTTTTTGTACCTTCGGGCTTTTGGTGGGTACAAAGACTTCACTTGTTATAAGATTTTGTGATTTATTTCTGTGTAAACTCTGCCTTGGATCGGTAGATGCGTGCGACGGAATATCGTGGGGTGAAAATGGATAAGTCTGAGAGTTACTATAATCGATATCTTCCTCTACTCGGTATAGTTGGGTATGAAGAATTATCCTGATTGTTCATATTTTTTATAGCAATCTTTTGCAATTTATTCTTAAGTAAATAACACACTTAAAAATTTCATCTCATGTTCAGGCGGGACTCGAACCCACACCTTCCACAATCCGGGTGAATGTTCTACCAATTAAACCACTGAACGCGTTAGTAAGCCGACGAAATTTGTAAGTGCTTGATTCGACAAGAGCTGTCGATAGTCTCATCGATATTGTTGTTGTATTTGATTGTGGAAGATGTGGGTTCGAGTCCCGCCTGAACACGAGATGTAATTTGTAAGTGTGTTATTTACTTATTATCCCGATTTTATTATATACACAATGTTTTAGTCTCTCTGATTTAAATGAGAAATGAAAAATAGAAAAGATCTTGTGTCCCTAATATACGTAAACAATATAGACTTCAAAGTCTTCTTTATTTGCATAGGCTTGTCATACATTTAAGTAATTTAAAACTATCTATATATAATATTATATACACTTTACATGTTAAAACATAATTAATTATGTAGATAAGTAAAATATGCGAGAAGCCATGGATAGATCACGTTGGCGAACAATTGGAGAGGCCTACGTCCAGCAGTGGACTGCGATAGGCTGATGATGATGAAGTAAAATATACTAAAAAATCAAAGGCTAAGGCTCCGAAAGTTATTTCTGGTCGAGGAGATCTGGCAAGAAACTCGCCAGGTACTCTTTTTAATCTCCAACTTTTATACAATCGTTTATTATCCTCATACCAAGTCATACAGTCTAATGCAACACAAAATAGAACGAAGCAAACTAAAAGCTAAATATGAGGTATACCGAAGCAGACCAGTCCCCAAAGGTGGCACCTGTTCACATATATAACGTATGTGTCAGCCATTATTTCACTCAACCATATTAGAGGGAATGTAATGAAGAAAAATAGGTGCACGTTTTAGAAATGTTAATGTGTATGTCGGTATTAAAAATACTTTAAATTACTAGGAATATCACATAGGTACAGACAGCCTAAAATCAGGTTACTATGCCCGAAACTGGAATTCAAAACCAATAAAACTACTACAATGTTGCCATTGCCGTCCCCGTTTTATTGTGTGACTGACTTTGACTGACTTCGACTGATAACTACCCACTTTGTCAAAATATCACTTGACAATATTCCTTACGAGTTATTTCGCTTAGTAACGCCTAAAATCTAAAACATGTGCAAAAATGGACGAATTAAGTACTGGATTGGTAGACATTTTTTATATAATTGACCGACTCAGATTTCGTAGTCAGAGATTCTGACATTAGTGATTGTAAAGATGAAGATTATACAGAACAATTAATTTAAAAATGGTTTTAGTTAACTTTTCCATACTGTCTTAATAATATGCCACACTTTCGTGGGTGTTCATGGGTAATTCAATTTGTTTAAGTTCTTAACAATAAAATTTTGTCAAAGTTATTTGAGTTGAAAATTAAGTTGTAATTAAGTTTCTATTTTTTTGAGAAAAACCTTATCATGATTAGAGCCAGCCTATACTTAGAAAAGAAGCATATAACAAAAAGGTTTTTTTTTTATGGCTTGCTGTTGCTCTTACGAGACAACTCTGCCAATGTCAAGTGATTAAAGAGACACGGTCCTTAGAAAAATTGTTGAGAAATGAGCTGGTTCTCTTCAGATGATTGAGTTTGGGTTATTATTAAACATCACAAACAAAAAGGTTGGCAAAACCTGAAAACTTGATTTGACAATGACATAAGTGACGTTGATAGATTTGTCAGTGACGTATCTGTCGTAGTTTTTTTTGTCTTGAATTCCAGTTTCCAGTTAAAATATCTGTCAAACCAAATATTATGGATATGAATATGAATCGATTAAAAAAAGCTAACAGATCTGTAAACTGATGTGTATGTCATAGGTTAATATTGCAAATACTATTAAATCGATATTGATGGGTAAAGTGTCAATCAATTTATAATTGTGCCCAGTTACTTTCGATATTTTTTACGAAAAAAAAATATTGAAAATAACCTATGTTGTGAGTTATTCAACAAAATATAAGAAAAGTTTGAACTAAGTATATAAATATTATAAAATAAATAGCAAATTTTAATACGACAGACTCATTTTTATTCCTGTCCTTAAACTCAAAGTCTATGTGAGATAACAAATTAGCAGAGTACCAACGGGTAATCAATAAATTTTTGTTTATAATTACTCTGCAAATAGTACCGGGGCTCTTGCCAAGGTATTTTTACAACAGACAGTTTCGCAACAATTGAATCATTGTAAACTTGCGAGCCACTTGTTCATTCCAATGCAATGGGTTTAACGGCTACATTCTTAAATCATTGAAATAGAATAAAAAACAAAATAATTTATTCAACGCCAAACATACACAAAACAATAGTTTTTATGGGTGACCGAAATTGTATATTATTGAAATTAGACAAATGTTGAGAGCGGGTAGAATAGAAAAACAGATAATTTGCCTATTTTATTTATAAGATACATACAAATACCTAATATAATACAAAGCCTGGAACAAAGTTGCAACTAAAATCTGCAATATTACTTATTTTACTTGACCTAAAATTTTATACGAAGCAACTTAAAGCAACTTACTCAATTGAAATGCGTGAAAATTATTCGTTTACGATAACGAAAATTCCGAAACATTTGTAAACGGAGACTGTATTGTGGAAGCTTAATTATGCATAGCCGTGTTTTTACGTGTAAAGCGAAACAGACCCAACTGCACGTAATTTATTCGAGCAGAGTCGGACACAGTTTGACAGCATCTCGATTTATGGACTACGGATTTCGGCCACGCCGCCCGCATCGTCAAAAGCCGAATTTGAGGCGGGTCTTCGGATGTCAGATTTGAAATAAGAATAATATTGAACAACGAATATTGACGAAGAGGTTTAATGTACATATTTAAAAATAAATTACACCTCCATTTACAATAATAATGGCAAAAGTGTTTTAAATTCTTTATTTAAAATATCCATTGTTTTACTTTGAAATATCAGTGACATTTTGAAACTATCTTGTTCGGTTGAAATTATTTCACAGTGAAAATAATGAATGTACATTAAATTACTGTAATGACTTTATTACCGTCTGCCGCGATTCTTTACGTGTAGTATTTGTGCAATAAAATATACTACACGCAAACCTACCTATGTCATGTCAAATAATCAAATAAATGTTTAAATATTCGAAGTTATCTCTTAATCTGAAAATAACTGTTGAAATCAATAAGTTCGCTGGTCGATACTAATGTCACAGTAGAAAGAATAAGAGTTTTCAGCTCTTGTTGTATTCTAAGTCTATGACATAGGGACTGTATGTACTAGCTTGCTACATATATATGTACTATATAGTGATCTGTGGTATGTACCTACCTATGTTCATAGACAGAATGCCCGAATCTATGGCCTATGTTTATATATTTTTGACAGATGAACTTCAGGAAAAGGGCGTATTCCTTTCTTAAAAGCTGGCAACGTATGTATGATACCTCAGCTGCTACAGATGTCAATCAGGCATCAGGTGTGTCGTCTGCTCGTTTGTCCGCTATAATGTAAAGAAAAAAAAACATGACACTCTGGAATATTCTATCTGTGGAAGATTATGTTCAGTACTTAAAAAATCCATGCATATATTTTAACCAATACTCAGAAACTTCCAATTAATTTATTGTCTATGTGACGTGTACGTTTTGTTTGTTCTAGATGGTGTCCAAGTCCAGTATATTATGTTTTTTATGTATATTTAAAACTCAATTAATAAGAGATCTTGCTCTAATCACCGGGCAATTTAGATTTCGAACATAGTGTCTCTTTAATTACTCGACATTGTCAAAGTTAGATAGAAATTCAATAGACGTCATAAGAAAAAAAAACAAATGCACATCCGATGTCTTGTAGACTATGTTGACCAATGATGACTGTAGTAATTTCTAATTGTATGATTATTAGTTTGAAATTCAAATTACTTTCGTGTTTATTTTCACATTCAGTACCTTGCATAATATTATGTGCAAGCGTTATGAATTGTAAACATGTTTCAGTTGAAAATGTGAATCGCATCATACAAAACGGGCTCAGTGACTCACAGCGTGCGCTTGCGCTGAAGATAGGAATAACAGGCGAGACAAATTTGAGCATCGGTTTCAGACAGCATGACTCTCATTGGTGACGAATCATGGCGTCTCTGAAATATTCTCCAAGGAAAGTGATGTTCTAAAAGTTGTGGCTTCGATTCTCAATCTGGACAAAAATTCGATGAAAAATCTTGTTCGTTTGGCTTCAGATTTTTATGAATAAAAATGGTAACTATATTACCTATATCGTATATTCATTCTGAAATTATATGGGTATCAAAATTTACGAATATTTCTATCATCCAAATTCAGCTTCAGATCAGATCGATCTCTCTGATGTTATCTGATAGATATTTATATTGATGTCGTCATTGGCCTAATAATAGACAAAGGTTAAGTTATGCAACATGTTTTTTATATATCCCAGAATTTTAAAGGTTATAAATATAAGGGCGTTGTATATATTTAATAAAATCGCCTTCCCGAACTAATTTACATCATCAGCTGATCACTCTTGTTTCTTAGAAAAAGTCGTTCTTATTTATGTATATTTAATGTTAAGGAATATAAAAAATTTAATTGAAAATTTAAAAAACCTCCGACGGCGGCCATCTTGGATTCGAAATTTGTCACAATAAATATATTCTGCTACTCAAGCCCTTTCATATGATACCCATATTGTGGGAGTTGCATTAAAACATACAATTCATATCTTTGTGACGGCGGCCATCTTGGATCGATTTTTATCCAACATAGCTAAGAACATTCCCCTCTTATTCATCTTTCAAACAACAAAAAAAAACAAAATCAAAATCGGTTCATTTGTTCGGGAGCCACGATGCCATAGACAGACACACAGACACACACACATACACGTCAAACTTATAACCACGTCATTTTTGCGTCGGGGGTTAAAAAGAACACGTTGTATGTACATCTTTGACCTAATGGAACAAACTAGCTACAAATTAAGACTGCATGAAAAGTTGGTTTTTTTTGCGAATTTCCAAAAACGTTGGCCGAAATATGTTAATTAGGTGGATAGAAGAGGTGGTTAAAGGTATAAAAATGTATACCGATACAAGCTGTAGGTGTCACACATATTTTATCCTTAAGTGAAAGTGTCCGGCAATCAAAGGGCTCTTAAGCTACCGAGCTAAACGAATGGTCAAATATTTAAAACATGAAATCACGAGTTACTGTATAAATGACAGTCTACAAAATAAGCTAGGTATTATTTAAGTATTTCAAGTTAATTTCTTAGGTGAATAAAAATATTTTTCTATTGTTGTTATCGCAATAATCTCCATAAAACATTGGTTAGGAACCTTCAAAAAGGCCTAAAGGTGCTCGAATAAAAAAAGTAAAGCAAAAATGTAATAAAGTCGCTAACTCATCACAAATTTTCACCGTGCGCCATAAAATAGTTTTACGAGGCCAAAATCTAGTTACGTATTACAAATGTGCCGCCATACTGTGGGCTAGGGACGTTACGGATATTATATTTCGGATCTGGATACGGATTCGGGTATTTGTTTAATATACTTTATCAGTTTCGGTTACGGTTGTAAAAAACCATTTTGTATTATCTGTCACACATTTCCGCCGGATAAATTCGGTTACTGGTATTATATTTTGCAGGAATTCGAGAAAGTACAAACGAATAATAGGCACTAAGTAAGAAACAATGAAAAGAAACACACGCCGGGAGCCGTATTACTAAATTAAAGCCCATGCTTTGGTTTAGTAAGACGGCTCCACAGGCAGAATAAAAATCTGTCCACAATAACTCTAAATGAGATTATTTGTGGACAGTTTTTCGTATTTTATAAATTCGTGTACCTAGTTATCAGATTTAGTAACGGTCAGGGATATCCGATAGTATCGATCATGGTTACGAAGCTACTTAACAACCCTGCCGTGCGCCATGATGGGGTGGCAAGATGGAACTTTTATTCATACCGCACTGCGTCAACTATAGGCGTGATAAAAAAAAGGCGCGAAGCCTTTGAAACTGACGTTTCGTGTACATTTTCAAATTCATTTTTTAAAAAGTATTTTGATAGCGTTTGTGCCTGGTACGGGAATTTAAGAATTTTAAGGTTGACCATCCCTGTTTTCGTAACTGCGTGTGTTAGTGTCAAGTGGAGTAAGTATCGCTTGTTTCATTTAATTTTTTGCTATCTGATAAAATAATGTAACTGTTGTAGTAATTTGAATATTTTGAAAATCACCTTTATGCCAAGAATGATCTTGGCATAAAGGTGATGTATGATGACATCATCAGCCCATTTAAGTCCACACTGCTGGGGCACGGGCCTCCCTCAATCACATGAGGGGTAATTGCCATATTCACCACGCTTGGCAGATGGGTTGGCGAGGGTTTAGATATAAATGCAGAGTTTTCCTTCTCTGGGTGCTGATGATCATGCCAGCAGCTTTACCTTAGTCGCCTTTTACGACACCTCGGTAAGAGGGAGGGTGGCCTATTCTACTCTGCCGGGGACCACACGGCCAAGATTTGTACTCAAAAAATTGATTCACGTCAAAAGCGGCCACTTTTGGCGGTAATACAAAATTCGGACTAAACAGTTATCTATAAGTATTAAATTACAATTTCGGTGTTACAACCTCTCGGCAAACACTTATAGGTAGATACTATTTATTAAATAACCATACTCAAATGTTGGGTCCGATTTTGTACGCGAAAACTTGATTCACGCTAAAATAATCAATTTTTCGCGTACAAAAACGGACCCAACATTTGTGCATGGTTATTTAAGAAATAGTATAAGTGTTTGCTAAGAGGTTATAACCCCGCCAATTTTTAAAATAGATCCGGTTTAGTAGTTAAAAATTAAAATCGAGTGTGCCCTACCCGTCACCTTAAAATAGAAAATTTTAGCAAACTTATGTAATAATTTCTTCCTGTAAGTAAGATTAATCTTCACAATTGCTAAAAGTGGCCACTTTTAGAAGTTTATTAAGACCAACCAACCAGACCAGCCGTGTGGTCCCCGGCAGAGTAGAATAGGCCACCCTCACTCTTACCGAGGTGTCGTAAAAGGCGACTAAGGTAAAGCTGCTGGCATGATCATCAGCACCCAGAGAAGGAAAACTCTGCATTTATATCAAAAACCCTCGCCATCCCGTCTGCCAAGCGTGGTGAGTATGGCAATTACCCCTCATGTTATTGAGGGAGGCCCGTGCCCCAGCAGTGGGGACTCAAATGGGCTGATGATGATGATGATGAACCAGACCAGACCAACTGGATCACGGATCACGGTTACACGTTTCGAAGCATTATCTCAAATGTTGTAGTGATCCACAATTTTGAGAAATTATCCGAGACGTGCAGGTTTCATCACGATGATTTCCCTCGCTGCCGAGCTATGAATAGAAAAATGCACAATTTGAAAAATCTATATCTGCATGCTCGGATTCGAACCATGACCCCCGTATGGAAGGCGCGTTCTTATGATATGATAAACTGTTCGCCTACACCCATGACACTGTACTTAAAAAAAATTGGTGATTAAAAAGAGTAACTGGCGAGTTTCTTGCCGGATCTTCTCGTCAGAATCAACTTTCCGATTCCGGTGGTAGAATCACATTATATTTATTCATTTCTTAGTATATTTTTTGTATCGACATATATGTTTAATAACATGTATAATATACATAGCTATAATTTATATTTTTCATGTATGACGATTTGTAAGAGCTGTATATAAGCCTATGCAAATAAAGCACTTTTGAATTTTGAATTTTGAATTTTATGCACTGATCTACCATCGCTCTCCCACATCCATACGACATAGGACTAACAAGCGACTTCACGTGCGGCTAATAAAGTAGCGTTTAGACTTTTAACGGTGGCTTTAACGACCCGTTAACTCGTTCGCAGCTTCCAACGTCCCGTGGGTTTATTGTTCCACGGTTCCACCTGCAATAAATAATAAGATGTGTTCACACGTATTGCCTCGAATGTGCGGCGGTTTACGAGACGAATGATTCGCCTTATTTCGATTATTGTTGAGAGGAACTAAAGCATTTTGGTAAGAGAGACCCAGTCGAGTCGTAAAGGGATAAGTGGTAACAAAGCGGATTTCTTTTTTTTTAATTCTTCTGTAGCTTTTGAGACATTTTTAGCGAGATGTCATGGAGCGATGATAGCTCATCTGCCTACATGGTAAATATATACTATTTAAAGACAGCGGCAACGCTTAATAGGTAATCCGAAAACATGAAACGCTTGCGCGATGTAATCTACACCTAGCGCCATCTATTATTATAAAGTGGAACTAATGTCCCGAAACCAAGTGAGGGCGGACCACTAGTTGGTGTATAAATTTCTACTACTAGCTCCGTGGTGAGGGAAAACATCCTGAGGAAACCGAGTTATCAAAAATTGTGGATACCTACAATATTTAAGATAACAGTGGTCAACATGACAAAATTATTTTTTCCAAAGTGAAAAATACCGTTTTCTAGATTAGCCTTATAGGATTGTAAGAAAAAATGTTTTTGAATTTTTCAAGAAATTAATAAAATGTACATACATATTCACAGCTCAGCATGACAAATTAATGACGCATTTGCTCACGTTGACTTTAGAAAAAAGAAAATGGCTGACAATGACAGTAGTGAATAATGACAGAGAGAGTCAACTTTTTTTATTGTATAGCAAAGAGATCACCTACGTAGAGCCGCAGGACTACGTCACTTCCTGAATGTTTATGTATCTTTTAATTATTATTTTATTCAATAAAAACACACATTTAATAAAAACTTAAAATTACGCGTCATCTTTTTTTCTTTCTTTATTCGAAAAGCATATATAAATGGTAAAATATTTCTTGTCGTATTGTCCATTCTGGACATGATCCAGTTGGTCTTGTTCCCCTGTCTAATGGTTGGGAAGGTCAGACGGCAGTCACTCCATTGTAATTACCAGACTCACCAAATCCTGAATCATGGTTTAAGCGTACCCCGTGCTCCAGAGCGACATCTTTGGACACAATTGGGAATCACACGTTAAGATGTGGGCTATTGAACCACCTTTTTGTACCACCCTCCCCTCTTTATTCTAATGTGCTTTACATGAAGGTTGTGTGGTAAAGATCACTCCCAGCGATAAGACCGCCTAAACTGTACATTGTATCTTTGTATACCTTTCTTATAAGTTTTGTAATGTTGTGCAGTAAAAAGTATCTATCTAGCCATTTTAGACCTGGCAAAAACGTCTCTTTCAAGAGATTAGAACGTTTGCATCTGGATCAGACAGAGATGCAGAACAGTGAAACGCTTCATTTGGAACATCGCCTCTCAGATTAATCCGTGATTTATTCCGCTCATTCGGATCATTCAGCTCATTCGGATTATCTGGCTCATCGCATCATTCGGCTCATCGGATCATTCAGCTCAATCGGATCATTCGGGTCACTCGGATCATTCGGATCATTTAGCTCATCGGATCATTCCGCTCATTCGGATCATTCCGCTCATTCGGATCATTCAGCTCATTCGGATTATCTGGCTCATCGCATCATTCGGCTCATCGGATCATTCAGCTCAATCGGATCATTCGGGTCACTCGGATCATTCGGATCATTTAGCTCATCGGATCATTCCGCTCATTCGGATCATTCCGCTCATTCGGATCATTCAGCTCATTCGGATTATCTGGCTCATCGCATCATTCGGCTCATCGGATCATTCAGCTCAATCGGATCATTCGGGTCACTCGGATCATTCGGATCATTTAGCTCATCGGATCATTCCGCTCATTCGGATCATTCCGCTCATTCGGATCATTCAGCTTATTCGGATCATTCGGCTCATCGGATCATTCAGCTCAATCGGATCGTTCGGCTCACTCGGATCATTTGGCTCATTCGGATCATTCGGTTCACACGAACTCGAGATCCATTTGAGTCGAATGATACATTCGGAGCAAACATTAGAGATTCGAAACATTTGTCTGAGTCGGATCACTGAGTCGTTTCAGTAAAGAGTTACATACGTCTTCTATTTTTACATTGAATAAAATGAAGAAGTTTATTTTGATAGATATTACAGTTCACAGGGCAAACTGAATACGAAGTGAAACTAATTGGCGCCCTGAAATCGACACGATGCATTCAAAAGCTGTAGCTGTAAAGGCTGTACTGCCTCACTGCTCCCGAAGCCCTCGTTCGGTGCAAAGCCTTAAGACCAATTAGACTGCTTCAACCGGCAGAACGCGCTGTGTTTGCGCGATATTCCAATAGGTATGAGGTAGTATTAATATCTGCTAGATGGAACAGAATAATATAACAGCCAGATGTATTGGGTAAAGACCCTGCTTGAACGCCCTAAGGGTGAGACAGTAAACTAAAACTCAATTCAATTCAATTCAATTTATTCAGATAACAATTTAACACAAATAATACATATGTGAACCTGTTACAATAAGGTCAGAAATAAATACAAATGTTTTAACTAGACGAACCAAGTACTCATGAATTATCACAAAAATATTTATCCAAGAGACAATAACTTAAGAAAAACAACAACTTTTATAAATTAACCACTTCAAAAAAAACTAACGGACCGTTATAAATATTACCGGTGGATCTATGAACATTTACATTTCTTTGACCACGTTTTCTAGCAACCATTCTGAACAACATTAATTGTTCAACGACTTTTCGAAATTCATCGAAACTTTTTTAGACTCCCCATACAAAATGACCAAATCACGTGACCAACTCTGTACGAAAAGTTGAATTTTTTTCATGCAAATTTCCAAAAGTTATAGAACAAATGTTGTTCATAATGGTTAGTAGAACATGTGGTTAAAGGGATGTAAATGTTCACAGATACATCATGTATTTATTTATACTCAAAATGCCAATACGGTCATTTTTGCAATATCCCTAGACAATATTTAAGTATGCATTAAATTATCAATATGCTCATAAGCAAGACCTCCGGTCATTTGGCGAGACTTTGAGTTGTTCCAAGATTGAGCTGTTAGGTTCATGAAATAATCTCGTTTTGGTTTCGCAAAAACTCATACTTATAACTCTCGTATGGTGAGATTTTGCCATCGACTAAGTGGCTGTTACCGTTTTCCATCAAGTCGGCCGTTCGTTTGCGATTCCGTTAAAAACATGTCACACCAACGTCACCGTAGAAACACGGAATGCATGACGAATTCACACGACAATTCTATTTTGAATGCGTTTCATTTTTTGAGAATTTCTCTCGACCTTGACTCGGGTTGTGAATATCGCTTTGTTTCTCGGTTTAACGAAGACAGATCTCTAACTTCGTGATTAATGGCACTGCAAAAACCTGTGTCACAATATAATTTAAAAAACAGAAGAGTGATTGATTAGATAAGTACGTGTGCCTTTCAAACGGGTTCCAAAGGTCACTTTTTATGCTAAAGGCGGACAAACGAGCAAGCGAGTCACCCGATGAAAAGTAATCAACGCCGCCCATGAACATCCGCGAAATCAAAGAGATAGCTGATGTATTTCCGGCCTTTTTAAAAAAGATAACGCTCTTCTCTTGAAGGTCCCTAAGTCGTAGCCGTCGGGATATACTCCTGCAGCCAAACCGTTCCTCAAAACTGAGGTATGTGATAGGAAGTTCCGTGAGAAACGCACAGTATTAGACCGCCATCCATCGTGATGATGGGGATGGAATGTTAACATGATCGAAGCCGCACACATGTTTGTGATTTTTCAAAATGATATGCCTATTTCTTCCACTTGCTATTATCACACAAATATTTTATTAATAAAAAATATAAAATTATGTAAGTATGAATAATTATTAAAAGGAACGTCCTAATTATTGCAATAATTAGGACGCCCAATTTAATACATTATGTAAAACTTTGATCCATTCATTATGAAGTTGAATGAACAGAAAAAAGGTAATTACGAAACAGATTAAAACGTTTTCTTTTCCTTTTAATTACTTCGGAAAAGACAAGAGCCACGATAAGCTCGGCTATTTAGAATTGTGTTTCGTTTTTTTTTCCTATTTAGGTAAAGCGTCCTTGCTTGAAAAGGTTTTAGAACTGCAGCTACAAATTATTTTTAAAACAGATTCGCATTGACATTGAATGACAATGAAAATAAAATCCGAAGATCAACATAATAATGGCGAATATAAAAAAAACTTGACATTTCAATAAAAAGAATTGTAATTGAAATATTAAGTGATAGGTGGCAGATGAGCAGACGGGTCACCTGATGGCAAGCGATATCCATCGCCCATGGACTCCAGCGACACCAGTGGAGTCACAAGTGCGCTGCCAACCTTTAAACCCCCCTTTCCTTTCCTTTTTAAATCCCGGTTTGGGTCACCGGTGCCCTAACTCACGCAGCGAAACACACCACAGTGCTGTTTGAAACAAAACATATGCCTAGGTTTACTTGTCGGCAAGTATGATAGTTGATCGTGTTACTATAGCGTTTTACTATAGTATTTGTATTCTTTAGTAAACACTTTTAAAGTCTGTAAAGACATATTAGGTTTGTACTTACTATCGGTGAATAGAACTCTCACCTTAACATTAAGTGCGAAAAAACATTTCGCAGATTGTAATAACCCATATTTCCCTATGCTCTGCTCATAATATAAACAAGGGTGATTTTTTACACCAATAAGAACTTTACTTAATAATTCTAACAACATACGTTGACCTGATTCCGTACTAAGTATAAGTAGCTTAAGCACTTGTGTTACATATATCAGACAACAGAGGAACACAAATATATACTTAAATACATATATTACACCCAGACACTGAACAAATACAAGTGTTCATCGCACGAATGTTTGTCCAGGGTGGGGATCGAACCCACGACCTTTGGCGTAAGAGGCAGGGTCACTACCAATTGCGCCATCCGGTCAGTAATTCAAAGAGAAGAACTAAACTAAAATCTGTCTTTGTAATAATAATCAAAACATTGTTAGGTACGTAACAAAGCCTGTTCAATTCTGTTATTTCAAAGTGTTAACGTTGAAATTCTCCTGCATTCATTCTAAGAATGAAAAATCTTCGTTTTGCAAGTTGAAGAAAAACTTTCGTGCGCAACAGTACCCACCAAAGAAATGTCCCAGTGTCGGAGGCAATAGAGGTCAGCGCAGTGTCAGATAGTAATGTTGCTCAGATAGTAAGATATCGATAATAGGCTTGTGTACTAGGTCAGAGATTGGCAGATGTTTTAAATAGCATTAAGAAATAACGATCAAAAGGAGCTATGGACAAAATTTCAGCTTGAAACCTTATGTATTTTTTTTGTTATGAGCCCTCAAAGGCAAAGATAGGCAAGTAAATTTTAAGTCTTATATAGCAATTGATATCTTATTCAATTTATAGCAACTTTTGTTAAGAAAACATTTTCATAAACGCACTATTTCATATAACTATCGAACAAAGCTATCTCGAGATGCGCACAAACTAGTGAAGGCTGACGTCACGCCTCGCATCGCTGTTTGTATGGAGCGTTTTAGGCGAGTCTATTTTAACCCATCTTTCACCCATCCTTTCACTTTTGAGGGGTTCTTATATTACCAACAAGAGAAAAAAACAGGACACAAGCCTACTCGTATTCGCCCTCGAACTATTGTCACAATATCGATATAATTGTAAAACGTAATTTAGGTAATGTTATTTATGAAGTGAATATTGTGACTATTAGCACAAGTCTTTATACACTTATCAGATAAGGTCAATTTTTAACATACACCGTTATTTTTTGTCATTTACATCCCGAATACCACATAATAGGTATCTTGAATGAAGTCCATTCAGCATGTTATATAAATAAAATAAGCGAAAAAAAATCCGCTGTTCCATACATTATTGCCGGGTGAATATTTTATTTTGTATATCAACCACATTTTGTTCAATAGCAATTTTATTAATAAAAACTAATTGGAGAAAATTAGACTCTTTTACTACGTAGGTACTACTCATCTATAATCTCCATGATTATCGATATTCGTATTTTGATAGACATATCGACTTGAGGAGAGATTGAAATTGAAACTATTTCCAAGGACACAATACTGTCGATAGTGCAATTCATATCGACAGCACTATCTCACAGACAGTTGCAGTACATTACTGCTTACTGCTCTGAGATTTGGCGCACGACGCTCGTAAAGCCGTCGATCGAATGCTGGCACACGGTGTAAATAGCAGGCGATCGCTTCGGACAAATTCTTTAGAGCTCAACTCAAATAAAAAGTTAAATAAACGTATGGTAGACAGTGTGACGGCCGCTTCTCTATGTAGACATTATCTAAGCGGAAATGACGTTCCCCACTACTTAATAACCTGGCTCCGAGGATGTTTTATAAAGACATGCTGACGATACTTTTGAAATCTAGTGATCCGTGTTCCTACGCGCGTTTAGATCTAACCGGCAACTGACAGGCTAATAATAAGTGCAACTGAACGACCAATTTATAATTTACATGTTCCATATTTGAAATTTTCTTGTATGCTTAAATGCAGAGGTGATTCGCGTCATTGAAGCTTAGACGATCTCTACCTGGTAGCTGCCTTAGGTAATATTGTATCATCTGACCATACTTTGCCTTTGTTCCGTCCCTTTTAGACAAATTGCAGTGCATTATGTTACGACTTTGAGAATAAAACAGGCAGGATTATTTGACACAATAAAGATTTATTTGGATCAGGCTCTCGCACAGTACAAAAAATTTAGGGAAGGAAATTACTCCGCCATAACAGGAAGGTGCAGAGAGGCAGTTGCCAACACAAAAAAAAACTTCTAGTTTTACCAGTGTTGCCATTAACGATATGTTATTGCCTTTCTACATAATGTCCTCCAAACCGATATTTCTGTCATGGCGGCCAATCTCAGCGATCAGCCATCGACGCAGGACATATTATAGTGCACAAGTATTTGCGCAGACACAAGTGCGCTCTCTATTCCCGTACCCTCTTATTTCGATGGGACACTAGTGTGACACGAACGAAGAGGGATTAGGCGCAGGACCAACGGATTAACGTGCTCTCCGAGGCACGGGGGTACAAGACTTTATATACAGAAAAACTCAGGTACAAATTTTTGGCCCGACCCAGGGATCGAACCCGGGACCCCAGGCGCAACCGTCGCTTTAAAGTGCAACCCACTAACCATTGCGCCACCGAGACAGTCAAAACAGCTTTCTACATACTTAAGCTTTCTACATACTTAAACTACTTAAACATTAAATATGGTTATTTAATCTATGAAAACATTTACTAGATCTTACCTAAATAGGACACGACTTTAAAGTGGAGAGCTTTTTCAAACGGGTTAGCAGGTCGTCACTATGAAATAAGATAATAACACTATCTAGAATAACTATAAGATAAGGTTAGAATGGTTATTTACGAGATTTATACCATGCACCTAATTACTCCGTACCCATGGCGCTTTCAACAAAGCCGGCGTCATACCTAAACAGTTGCATATTAGTCTCAACAATTTACAGTTGCCAAAATTCACCTATCTAACTCTCCAAAAAGCAGCGATTCTTAACACTTGCAGGATAGTCCGCAATTTTTTACAGCTTGAATCGGATTCTGACATCATAACAACATAATACTTTTCCTCTGCAACTTTGCTTGGCCAAAAGCCCGCAATTTTGTTAGCGTATCCCAAAATGGGAGAATATATTTATATATTTCAAACACAATAATAATAATAGGAACTGTACTTGGCCTAGGCCCGTACATTTCTGAAAAGCCAGCAAATAGCTGTGATACTCAACATATAAAGAACATAATAATAATAATAAATATTAAAACCACATAGAAGAAGAGGTTATATAGAGACTATCCTTTATTGGATAGCTACATAGGCACCTAGCTAGCTGAGTTTGGCGCGTCTCGCTCGAATAGACGACATTCGCCAGCCTCTAAACCCAAAAAACCAAGCAATCACTTAGCTGCTGAAGCAATTGCTTTTTCCTTTACTTTTATACATAAAAATGTTACTAAAAGAGTACGTTATAAAATATCACTTCTATAACTTGCTATGTAAAAGCCACCCTGTGTTGAGACCTACTTAGGAGGCAAGGTTTGCCGCGTTTCGTCCGATCGTTTATCACATCAGCCTAAATAAAGGGTAATAAAAACAGCGAAAAAAGTAAAAAAAAGATACTATCACAAACTACGAAGCAAGAGGTTTGTGTGTTTTGCCCGATCGTTTATCACTTGAATCTAAATAAAGTGTAATAAAAATAACGAAAAAAGTAAAAAAGATATTATCACAAACTAGAAACATGGTATGAAAACACCACTTCATATCTTGCTATGCAAAAGCCACCCTGTACTGATAAACGCTTACAAAGCATAGTTTGCTGTGTTTCGCCCAATCGTTTATCACTTGAATCTAAATAAAGGGTAATAAAAACAGCGAAAAAAAGATACTATCACAAACTAGAAACATGGTATAAAAACACTACTTTTATAGTTTGCTATGCAAAAGCCACCCTGTGTTGATAGCTGCATATTTACGAGGCGGGCTTTGGCGCGCTTCACCCGTAAGCCTCAATAGCCGGCGAAGCGATCACGCGTCAAAATGGTGGCGAAACGGCGTTCAATGAAAACAGTATAAGAGACTATGACAAACTAAAAAAAATATATGAAAATTAACTTCTATATCTTGTTAAGTAGAAGCAAAAATAAATTCTGTATTGATAGCTGCATATTTACGAGCGGGATTTATCGCGCTTCGCCTTTACCGCCAATCGTCTATCGCTCAGACTAAATAGCAGGTGATTGCTTCGATGTGGTCACGAGGTACTTGTTGAAGTAACAGTGAAAATAGTAAATAAGTAAAAACGATACTATCATAAACTTGAGTAATTTAATGGATACATCACTCCTATTTTGTTAAGCAGAAACTAACCGGTGTTGATAGCATATTTACAAAGCGAGATCTATTAAAGAAAATCAAATATATTTATTTAATTATTTTAAAAACCGATGTGAAGTTGCACTGTGCTGTGTTTCGCTGCGTGAGTGGTAAAGGTTGGCAGCGCACTTGTGACTCCACTGGTGTCGCAGGTGTCTATGGGCGGCAGCAATCGCTTACCATCAGTTGATCTGTCTGCTCGTCTGCCACATTTCATAAAACAACTCTATAACTCTCACATAAAAAAAACAACTCTCTAATCTAAAAAAACAGCTTCCCCTACAAGTGGGATCAATTGAATAATGCAGTTAGTATGAAAAGGCTATTTATTACATATTTAATATTATAAATTTTGTCTTAAGAGAAAATTATTATTTTCATCAGTTCAAAGATTTCGAGAAGGTTCTAAGAACTAACGAACTAGGTTGGTGCAGCAACCTAAAGTGACTCTTGACCTCCGATAATAAGAGCCTCCATCTGGGAACCTCCTGACAGTAATCAAGAAGTTTCTAAAGCAGTTAAAAAGAAAGGTGTGTCATTTAATCAATATGCTATAACCATTATTAATTAGCTTATACGATCTGTCCTATTCGGACATCGAACCTCAGACCTTTCGCGAGCATTCCTCCCCCGTGCCAACGATGTCACAGAATTCTATTATCATGTGTCGCCTGTCACATAGCTACACAAAAATCGTCTGAAGTTATTTTTAAACATGACTCAGTCCAAATTGGCATACACGAGCAATAAATTACTACAACTTTTTCCATTGAAAAACGGCCTATGCTAACGCAATAAAGTACTTTTTAGTTCCATCAATCATGTGTAAAGTTTCGATTATATCTTTTATACAATTCGTACAGTTTTGTGTTACATTATGATTTATTGAACGGTACAGATTTTCGGTCCGATGAAATAGCGAAATTTTATTGCATTGATGTCATCAATTTCATATTTTATGACCGTACTGAGCAACAGAAGGACACTAAATTGAAATATGTTTTAGAATACAATGAAAACTTTAATGATTTTAAAATCCCTTTTCAAATAATACAACAAATATTTGACTTTTTAATCGAATAAGTTCTACGTGTTTTTGTGATTGGTGAAACCTAATTTTCCAGCCTGCATGTTTTATTTGACTTACGTATACAAAATATTTATACGCGTAGATAGCCTAAGAGATATTTTAAATTAATTAAATATTTTTTTAACTTATTCATTGCCAATCTTAAGCAAATATTAACTTGCTTGCTGAGGGCCTGCCAATTTGAACAAAAAAATGTGACCTCGCTCAGATACGATAAGAGAAATGTTAGTTTATAAGTAAGTTAATATTGAAAAGTACGAAACAAAAACATAGTCTTTGCTGAAATTATTATGCCGTATCGCCGTGGTCGTATGCCACATTGATTTTATTTTATAATTATAATGAATCTGTTTTGTTACAGGAGGTGGCATACGACCACGGAAATACGGCATAATAATTTCAGCAGAGACTATTTTTTGTTTCGTACTTTATAGAGCGTGTTTTTTTAGTAGTCGGGTTTTAGTTTTTAAACTTTATTTTTATTTAACATACTTTTAGTTATGTAAATAAAATTACATATTTGAAATGTGTTAAAAAAGCTCTTTCATTTGATATTCCAAACGGTACCGTTAAGCAAAAATTTTTTTTTAGTTCTAAGGAACTATAACTACATCGCGCTCTAGGGGACTTATAGTAAGCTCTAAGTCCCCTAGAGGGCGCTGTAGTCAATTTAAAGTGACGCCATGTCGCCTATAAACAGAAGACAATCAAGACGCTTTTAACGACACCTCATTTGTTTAAATATGATAACTAGTTTAGAAGTTATGAGGGAACAGATGAACAACCATACATACATACAGGTCAAAATCATAACCCTCCTTTTTGCTTCGCCGTAGCCGACTACCCGGGTTAAAAGGTAGTAGATTAAGCAACATTGTTACCAAGAATCTTGCTTACTTACAATATATTTGCATGCAATATACATATTGCGAAACAGGTGACATTTTTTTTAAATATCAACAACTCTGTATAGTTACCATGTTTTTATGCAAATAAAGATATTGTATTGTAGTGTATTGTATACGGGTTCATTTCTCGCACTGAATATGACATGAAATTTTAAAAACGTTAAGCATATGGTGAGTGTATTAATGTTAGCTGTCTTTCCGGATCCAACATCAAACGGTAAATGCATTTAATATGCAATGGCAGCTCTTGTGCCAAACCACCCGACTATTAAACTAGTTCCCGATGATGCATTGATGACATATCTATTCTGTCTCGTGTAGTCGCGTATCGCCGTTCTGTGTATAATTAAAACTAGACGTAAATAACTGGGATCGTCATTTGAAGCGTCTGCAGGGCGAACATTGCTCGCGAGCCTGCTCTGGCTCTTTGACTTAAGGTGACTTAGCATCTAAGCAGGATATCTTTTTAACAATTTCGAAGTCCGAGCATCTCGAAAAGAACTTGTACTATTTATTCAATACTTATAATTAATTTTTTGGTGTGCTTCCTACTCCAAATATGAATTACATGATACAAACACATACAACAAAACGACAAACGACAAATATGGATGAAATGAATTATACATTATAGGACAGGCGAAGAGATCAACATGTCCAAGAATCCTTATCATTAAAATAATCATCTACTTTATAGTCTACAGTAGCTACTACTTACAGTAGCCATTCTGCATTAGGCAGTTTTTTTACATGCAACTTAAACTTATGTACAGGTAAATAAATAATATTTAGAGGTAACTTATTAAACATTCTAATGCTCAAGCCTGCAAATGAATTTCCAGTTTTATGAAGTCTTAGATTTGGTACTGCAAGCCTATGTTTATTTCGCGTGTTAAAGCTATGAAAATCTGATTTTTGCGAGTAAAGATGCAAGTTCTTGCGTACAAACATAATACAATCAAAAATGTATTGATATGATACGGTTAAAATATTAGATAGTCTGATGGATTAAAATGTTGTACTTCGTCAGTGTTAGTAGAAGACATCGCTCATAACAGCATAAAAAAGACCTTTGTTGCACATTACTCATTTAATACGTAGTTTTCAGTTACTATACCTTATATTTGTGTGCAACAAAAGTATCTTGATTTATTAATCCGTTACCTGCACCGCACCACTGCACTTTCTGCATGATCCAAAGATTGACTGGTAAAGAATGCCTCTTGGCATTAACTTCGCCTATTGTATCAAAAATTGTGCAATAAAGCTTTAAATAAAATAAATAAATAAACTGGAGCCCAATTCTTGTACACTCGACATTGAAATTGAATTTAAAGATTTCATACATTTGTCCATACAAATCTTGAACTCGACTTCTAGTGTCGAGAACTGGAGAGGCCTTCAAAAATGACATGACCTACTATACAATATTTGATAAGAAACCTAACCAACGTTACAGATAGTTCAAGTCGCGAAGACGCGCTCCACCACTTTACCTGGATACGCAAATTAATCATTTAAATAATTTAAACACTTCTCACAAAAAAAATAATCAAGTAGAGCATCTTTTAAGTTACCCCGTGACGTTCTGTCAATTATCATAGTTTATATTCATTGGTAATTTGTAAGCGATACTGAGAAAGGGTGGGGCGCGTCTTCGTGGATTGAACTATCTGTATCCTATTTTAACTACTTAATTAGAATGACGAAAACAATAAGTTACTTATTAGGAATCCATTTTGTTAGACGTATAATTACAAACAGATAGATGCTACGTCACGACGATAATAATTATAGGTACATAGCTCTAATATCAAAGTTTCAGTAAAGAAATAGAGGTACAGTGGTTGTTATGAACAACACTTATGCATAACTGAAACATAGTTTTCGATTCATCTCGCCAAGTTCATTATATTACTAGCTTTTAAGTTTTGTATATTGTGCAATAAAGAGTATCTATCCCATTAATAATCCTATTCAATAGCAGCGCACTTGTGACGCCACTGGAGTCGCGGGTGTCCATGGGCGGCGGCTATCGCTTATCATCAGGTGATCTGTCTTCCCGTCTGCCACCTAGGACATATAAAAAAAAATTAACGTATTATTGAAACATATATATAGACTACTATGTGTTTGTAATGATCACACGTTGAAAAACCTCCTCCTTATCTTAGCTTGTAAAACAAAGATGCATCCGTTCGGAGTTCCGAGTACGCTTGGACCGTCATCCAAGATTCGGGAAGTCTGGTAATTGCCATCTGACCTTCGCAACCCTTAGACAGGGGAACCAGACCAACTGGATTAGGGTTACACGCTCAGAATCATTAGCTCTAATATTTTAGATATTTACATTTTTTTAGAAACTACCCTAGAGGTTTGCTCCCGATGTTTTCCCTCACCACCGAGCTTATGGTAGAAATACGCACATAGATTTGAAATAATTAAATTGAAAATTTCAAAAGCCCCCGACGGCGGTCATCTTGGATTTGATATTTGTCACAATAAATATATTCTGCTTTTCAAACCCTTTTATATGATACCCATATTATGGAAGTTGTGTTAAACATACAATCCATATCTTTGTGACGGCAGCCATCTTGGATCGATTTTTATCCAATATGGCTAAGAACACTCCCCTCATATTCATCTTTCAAACAAAATAAAACAAAATAAATATCGGTTCATCCCGAACAACGGGAGCTACGATGCCATAGACAGACACACAGACACACACATAGACACGTCAAACTTATAACACCCCGTCGTTTTTGCGTCGGGGGTTAAAATCCAGAAGTTCTTATCTACTGAGCTTCATACCTACCATCGCTCAATGATTCGAAATTGAATAATATCTTATCAAAAATGCGGCCATTCAATTTCACGTGCCCAATTTTCTTGAACATTCTTGTACAAGCCATTATCGTAATAAGCAGCACATTACCACTGCTATGTGAGTACTAATAACGCCACATAATAAAACAACAGACGAAGCACTTCCCTGCCGTACGTGACCTCATTTGCGATCAGAAACGGCATCGCGACCAAACTAGCCGGATAAGTTGCCAAAAAACTTTCTGCGACAAATGACAATTGTATAGTTCGTATTTACCATAACTTTCTGCGCTGTGGGCACTTTAGATTTCATCTGGCAAAGCGTTTTGCGACTTCTCGACTACCTACAAGAAGTTGAAATTAAACCTCTTTAACTATTATTTCTTTTATTAGCTTTTTTGTATAACCTTCTCGTGGAGTCGATGGCAATAAATTACAAAATAAGTTTGTAAATGTATCAGCCTATAAACTGTCCCACTGCAGGGCAAAGGCCTCCATCATAGAAATCAAGTTATCGCTACTATGATGGGATTAGGCCTAATCACCACGCTTGCCAAATGGCGGATTGGTGATCACAAACCCGAGCTATGTTCGAAAAATATGAAACTTACTTTTCGCTCGACCCGGGAATCGATCCCAGGACCCCGAGATCACAGCCCGGTACTTAACCCAGACCATCAGGGGGGGGAAGTATGTATACGGAGATAATATTAATAGCCTGTAAAGCCTTCGCACAAACCGACTACAAGCACAGACATGACCAGGTCGCCTCCATAATCCACCAGCATCTTGCACACGCACACAATTTCATCACAAAACAGGATCCATATTATAAATATCAACCGTCAACAGTACTCGAGAATGATCGTGCTAAACTCTATTGGGATCGAACTATAATCACCGACGAAACTATCCATTTTAACCGGCCGTACATAACACTATTTGACAAAACCCAGAAAATGCCTTATTTAATCGACATTGCGATACCTAACTCACACAATTTGCAATCAACAATATCCGACAAAATTTCTTCATATCTCGCCATTGAAGTGAAAACTCAATGGCAAGTCGAAACCATTGACATCGTTCCCATAGTAATCTCATCCACTAGAATCATACCTGACAGCCTAAAACAGAAGCATAGAAGCATTACACCTACCGTCCCACATTATCTACAGCGTGTTTATTTGATACGGGCGAATATTTTAATGGCGATTACTATCGGACCTAGGGAACCTGTTTACATACATTTCTTTAGGAAATTAAGGTACTTTTTTTTTCATACAAAATAATTGAGCACGCAATGTATTGCATCCACTGGTAGTTAACGTTAACAACATCAATTAACGTAGACATAAGTATCTAAACGTCATACGAGTGTCATGACACTCATGTCACTTGTCATGTCAAACAAAGTTGGACGGCATACATTGCTGCTGGGTTGCACTTTAGAAAAATCATTACACCTAATTAACCACAAAATTTAATGAAATGATTATCTTATACGATTCGTAGGATCAGATATTATAGCTGGATTAATTATTCGCCCGTATAAAATACACACGCTGTATACTCTACAAAAAGCCACGATTTTAAACAGTTGCCGTATAACGCGGAATTTTTTTTCTTCTGGGCCTCCACTCTGTTATGCTTAATTGAGGTCCGTGTAACAGGGTTTTATACCCACTCCTTGTAGCTGGAGGGAAAAAGTGAAAACTTAATCATAAAAATAATAACACTTCCATAGTGTATACAGGGAGAGTCGGCGACTGGTGTCACATCACATTAGACTAAAATTGTTAATCGAACGGGCCTCTCCGTGTTGGTTTCGGCGCCACGCACGCCTTCCAAAAGTCCGGGACATGATTGCCTGTGGTTGTGGAACGACTGACAAACATAAAGTCAACAGTCGAAGTCAGTCAAAGTCACATTCACTCAAAAAAACGTCGATGTTTTACGTTTTATCGACCTTCGGATTCAGTGGATATCACTCTAAAAGCAATCGCAGGTTTTAAGACTCTATTAGGTCCAAGTAAGTTGTCACGAGACAACGCACTCGACACACAATAGCAGTGTTAAAAACGATACAATCCAACGATTTTTATTATTAGGATCACTTTGCAGCACTTCACTGCACAAATAAACACCATATTTGTACATTAAAAACCACTAAATACTCGTACTAATTTAAAACCTTTGAATTGCATCAGCCCACACGGCTTGTTTTAGCCCTATCCGCCGAATCCCGGTGGACTACTTAATTATAAACTTCGTTGTCCTTGTTCGTTATTACATAATAGTGACAATTGTATATAATTAGGTACTAGAGTCATCTAGTTAGGTACGAGAGCTACATATCAGTCCCAAACAACTAATACACTTTTTGAAAAGTGTTAATACTCGTACACTTTCTGAAAAATATTATCAAACTGGTCGCAGTGATACTGGTCTGAATAGGCCACGCCACTCATGGACACCCAGGACGCCAGTAAAGATCACAAGTGCGCTGCCGACCTTTAAACTCCTTTTCCCCCGGATTGGGCCTCCGTTCCACGAAAAAGAACACAGTGCTGCTTCACGTCGGTTTTCTGTGAGGCCATGGTATCACTTCGGTCGAGCCAAGTCATGCCAAAGCGTGGCTCTCCCACGGTCAAACATACTATAATAAATACAATTTTTTTGATCCCCGTTAAATTTTACAATTACATTCAATTACTTACTTCTTGATGCCGTCGCTATATCTATATTTAAGTGCCAGACCAGTTTTAAGTATGTAATTATTTGTTCTGATCTAATTCGTTGCAAAGTTTCCGGCAAGTAGCTTGGAACACACACCAACATCGGTACGATTTCTCACGAGACTCGGAAATTTTAAGGTTTTTTATTGTTTTGTGAATGAAAGACAAAGTGTGAATTGGAATCGTTCCAATGGTATGACTGGTTATTATAAAACATTCATCTTTGTGAACAAAGTAAAACATAATATGACGTGACATTTTTTGAATTTGTGTACCTATTGTTACAGTAAAAATAAAACATGGTTTTTATGACATTTAGAACTAGAAAGCTTTCCATTTTCACTTGGGATAGTTTCTAGTTTGATTTTGTAACTTGATAAATGAATAAAAGTCCCTTCATCTTGGCGTTTATTCCCGGATGCGTCCTAAGTTATCGCACTGAAGCCCGGCCTACGCTTAGACCATGATTCAGAATTTGGGGTGTCTTTTAATTACAATGAAGCGACTGCCGTCTGACCTTCGCAATCCTTTAACAAGGGAACCAGACCAACTAAATCATGGTTACACGTTTCAGATTTTTTTTATGTGATAGGTGGCAAACGAAGACCGATCACTTGATGGCAAGCGATTGTCGCCGCCCATGGACACCCGCGACACCAGTGGAGTCACAAGTGTCCTAAACGGGCAGGTTTCCTCGCGATGTTTTCCCTTCACCGCCGAGAAATGGTATAAATACGCGCTGTTGAAAAATCCAGGACTAGTTAACACTGATACGGCGCTAGTTCAATGATTTCATGTCGCTCTAACAAGCGTTATTCCATAGAGATCAAAATACTATTCAACCAAAAAACATGAGAATAGTGTCAATTCTGAACTTCTTAACTCATCATTTTCCAATCTATAAAGTATCTCTAGTACTGAGTTAAAGTTAGTGATGAATATAGTAGCGTTATTAACTCATTACCGATTCCGTCCAAGTTGTCATCTTAGGGAGTCCGATCGAGGTACGCTCCGCTAAATGGATGAATGAATTAATGAATTCATACAACATCTCATACATTGACCTGGTTTCATAGTAGGTACGCCTAAGCACTTGTATTATGTATATCAGACAAAAGAGGAATTACAAATGATACTAAAATTCATATATTACACCCAGACACTGAACACACACAAGTGTTCATCACTTGGCGTATGAGACAGGGTCACTACCAAATACGCCATCCCAGTCATACATAGAATACTTAATAGACATAGATACATAGATAGCCCACCGAATTAGCAAACTGAAGTGGCAGTGGGCTGGTCATATTAGCCGCAGAACTGACAGCCGTTGGAGCTGTAAAGTCCTCGAGTGGAGACCGCGACTCGGTAAACGTAGTGTTAGGACGCCCTGCGACAAGATGGGATGATGACATTCGAAGGCTGGCTCGTGTGGGCTGGATGAGAGTGGTCGAAAATCGGGAGCAGTGGCGTGCATTAGGGGAGACCTATGTCCAGCAGTGGACGAGTGTGGGTTGCTGATGATGGTGATGATGATGACATAGATAAACATAGAATACTACTTTTGTTGCGCTAAAAACAGTGTGGAAACTTAAAATTACAGGAGATGTACAACGAAGAACGAACTAAAAATAAATATCCTTAGCTTCGTTAAATCCCATAATGATTTCAGAACGACTGCTTCCTAATGCAAACGATGTTAATCAAGTTCCATCATTAGCAAAAGCCTCCATTGAAATCGGCTCCCACAGGAAGCTGGCACTGATTCCTGGTAAGCCCGGCTAAACAAATGTACCAAGAAAATGCAGTTGAAATTCAGATCGCGCATCCATATTCATAGGCATTGCTTATTCGAAGCCATTTCGTCGTCTACATTTCTAGATGGCAATCATTTGTTTTTGTTTGCCGTTGTAAAGTTTTGTTGTCTTTTTAACTAGGGGGAAGTTTGGGTAGATTTCAATACGATGGATTTCCGAAATTCATTTCTCGATATAGGTACGGCAAAATAATTTTAATGTTATAGGCTTACATTAAATCAAAAGAGCGGTTATAGGTACAGACGATTCACTCAGACATCCAGATAGGTAATGATTTTATTGCATCATATTTACATGATTTAGTAAATTGATTAATTTGTAAATTAGATTGTTTTTCTTTGTGTAATAATGATTGAAAGTATATATATATATGAGGGGTCATCATGCGTAGTTTAGACATTCCATATGGCGGATATTTAAAGTTACAACACCCTCTTTCTAATTAACTATGTGTAATATTTAAAGCGTACGATTAACAGTAAGGGGAAATAAAAATTCGACAGGTGATTAGGAATATATAGGCGAGGAACGAATGTTCCGCACACGAACACTCCACCAATCAAATGAGTAATAGCTAGATTAAATTAAATACTTGAACTTGCATTAACAGAGACGGATTGTACTTACTAAGTACAATCCATCTCTGCGGCTACTTATACGTCGTTATTTTTACCGTTTTAATGAAAGGCCCATGAAAGTATTGAATAAATAATAATTAATAATAAACTTTTTATTTGCTAGAAACACAGTGGACATACAGTTCTTTACAAATTATCTTGGGTACATGCGTTCAGCCTGCTCGCAGACATGCAAAAACATTAATTGGCTCAAATACATATCACACTTTATATTAATTATTACACATTAATTACATTTGAAGTTAAAAAATATAATAGTAATGTCAAGTATGTATTTACAAATAAATATATTAAAAAATTAATTAATCCTAATGTCATTTCTAAAATTAAATTAGTCTCGATGGTTTAAGTATTCCCTTAGACTATAAAACCATTTCTCCAGGAGCCAACATGTAAGTTTATGTTTAAACGTTTCTCCTTAAAGCCCTTTCAGTTTATCCGGGAGCGGGTTATACACTATATACGTCATATTATACACATTACGCTTATAAATGTATTTAAAGCTTTTAAAGCTTCTTTAGCATTTTGAACAACCATATAATCTAAAAAATCAGCTGTTCCATATATAATAAAATATCCACCCGGCAACGATATAATGGAGCAGCTTATTTCCCACTTATATTGTGCTAATGGGGCTATAATCATAACACTGATGAGGGCTTCAGCGTTAAAAATAACGGTATTTATCCCAACCATATTTAAAACATTCCATGAACTTTAATATTATTTAAGGGTTGGTGAATCGGATCTTTTAATTGAAAGATGCATTAATTCCTACCTTGGATAAGTACACTCAGAGGCACATTTAACCGCCCAAAGCGTATTTTTCGAACAAACGTCATCGCTCTACGGTTTCTTAAATTAAAAATTAAAACGTTTTATTGAAATATTTTTAGGAAGCTCGTTTTATAAGCTCGTCTTTGAATCATCTAATGAAACCCTCCAGTATGCCCAAAAAAAATAAAACTGTAGAAACAAATGAAGGAAATCATCATTTACATTTACTATAATTACAGAAAATAGAAGATTATAAGGCATTTAGCAGAACTTTCAACAACGCCGATCAGTTTGATTATTCTGATATTATTTCGCTGCATAATTTATTTAAAAAAAACCATTGAAACACACATACATAGGAAAAAATTAATTACTGTACCTTTCAATTCCTTCATAATAATATTCATTTATTGTTTTTTGGATTCGGCGGGTAGGGCTAAAATAAGCCGCGTAGGCTGATGCAATTCAAATGATTTAAATTAGTGTCTAGTGGTTTTAGTGTACAAATTTGGTGTTCATTTGTGCAGTGAAGTGCCAAAAAGTGATCATTATAATAAGAATCGTTGGATTGTATCGTTTTTAACACTGCTATTGTATGTCGAGTGAGTTTTCTCGTGCCTGACAACTTGCTTGGACCCAATAGAGTTTTAAAATCCGCGATTGCTTTTAGAGTGATATCCGCTGAATCCGTAGCTCGATATAAATACCGGCGTATTATTCAGTGACTGTGACTTTGACTGAGTTCGACTGTTGACTATCTACTTATTCTCAATAAGTTACTTGACATTGGCAAATTATCTTCGGGTAGAACCATATTAAAAAAAAATGTATTTTTAGTAAGCCAACGTCCTATTTACATGGAACATAGCAACATTTTTTAAAAATATTATAAGGTTTTAAACTAGGCTTCTTATAATAATATTAAAGATGAAAGAGCTCTTGTTCCCGTAGTTTACGGCTCCATAAAAGGAACATTATTTTTCGTCATACCTCACTCGTAATCTTATACAACTTCAAGTTTTTGTACCCTTTATTTTCCATTTTTAGTACCTACCTTAAATATAGGGTATAACTTAATTGTTTCTTCTTGAACCTACTTTACGATACTATAAATTACTATACTATAAAATAGAGCTCCTTAAATTCCTTTCAATATTCTACAATTATCGTAATATATATTAATTAAAAATCGTTTTAAAAACTGCTGTCAGTCCGCTCATGATCACGGCTGCTGTAAAGTAGCCGAAACGTCGAGTTAAATATGTGAGTACACAATGTTGTATCACATTATAAATATCGTGTTAAATCCCGTCTTGATTAATTATAGTTATAATGCAACGCGAAAATTTAGAAAACTAAAAATCTAAAAATCGTTTTTCAATCATTAACATGATTATCATGATTTTTTAAATCATATATAGTTATAGTTTGAAGCCGTGTGGTCCCCGGCAGAGTAGAATAGGCCACCCTCACTCTTACCGAGGTGTCGTAAAAGGCGACTAAGGTAAAGCTGCTGGCATGATCATCAGCGCCCAGAGAAGGAAAACTCTGCATTTATATGTAAACCCTCACCAACCCGTCTGCCAAGCGTGGTGAGTATGGCAATTACCCCTCATGTGATTGAGGGAGGCCCGTGCCCCAGCAGTGGGGACTTAAATGGGCTGACGATGATTTATATAGTTTAAAAGGTATCAGCCTATATACTATCCCACTGCAGGACGAAGGCCTCCATGATAGAAATCAAGTCATCACTACTATGATGAGGCTTAATCACCACGCTTGCCTAATGCGGATTGGTTTTCTCAGTTTGTATTGGTCTGGGCGTTATCTATGTGTTATAAGTATGTATTTACAAAAGAAAAGTATTATATGCATATATTTGTAATCCCACTGTTGATTCTGATATCCGTAACACAGGTGCTTGAGCTACCTATCTCGGAGTCAGATCAATGTATGTGATGTTGTGAAATATTTATTATTATTTATAATCCCGAGCTATGTTCGAAAAATTCGAAATATACCTTTGCTCGACCCGGGGATTGAACCCAGGACCCCGAGATCACGGTCTGGTACTTAAATCTTAACTATGTAGTTATAAAGTTTATAATCAACTAAAATCAAAGCAAATTTTCTAAAGCTTATCCGTTTATTCCCAAATGTTTGCTTATTCCTATAGTACCTATTAGTAACTATTAGGTAATTACTTAGGGTCGGTTATGTTATCCATAGTTACGGTTAAATTAACTACAGTAATTGTCAAACCAATTGTCACAGTGACAGCCTGTTGGTTGTAATATTTGTACCATTACTTCTGTTAAATACGGATCAAAAACACATTCCTTAGACCATCTAATTGGGTAGTTAAATGTATAAACTACAGACTTACCTCTGACAAAGCTCCCGTCGCAACACAAATAACTTGCAAGCAGGTTCAAGTCCACTATATCACTTTATATGTAAACAACCACCATTACGGCACTCTACATCCGATGATAATGGAACCTCCGAGTTTCTTTCAGTTACTATTCACAACCTCTGGGGAA
Organism: Marasmia exigua; assembly: GCA_019059595.1. Lineage (NCBI taxonomy): Eukaryota > Metazoa > Arthropoda > Insecta > Lepidoptera > Crambidae > Marasmia > Marasmia exigua. The sequence goes on along the minus strand of CM032477.1, from coordinate 16,122,913 downwards.
ATTATATGGAGGTAAAGTTTCACAACAACCTTTCACATCGACGTTTGTAACGGAACAACGTGAACACTAGACTAAGTAAAGAATATTTACATAAATACTTAAATTCTCCTATCCATTGACGTAAATATATTTGCTTCTAATCACAACTTTAAACGGAACAACCACTTTTTATACTTGATAAGTCTTTGTGTAATGAGCCCGGGACGATTCACAATCTGTGTTTTTCTTTTATTTTATCACAACCTTGACATATCTGTCTATTACCTACGGGAAGGTCATCCATACTACGAGATTCGACTACATACTTTTAGATTTTAAACTACGACTAAAACTAATTGTCATTCACAACACTGAAGAGATAAACATTGATTTCATCCAATTCACATCGTGGTAACTTAGCTTTCTTCGCGAAGATGACTCCATCCGACAGTCACATCACTAAAACTCACGTTCGAATTCCATTTTTGATAACGGGTTTATGTTATTGTTTTTGGCACAGTTAAGTTTTCGACAGTTCCCATGTCCACACGTGAACCGCAACGTGGAGCGTACCACCAGCACTGAGCACGCCGCTAGTAACTATGCATTTATAAATAGTTATATACGCGTCGGCCCATTTCACTAACACTCGCACTCCGGGACAGCGGTGAATGTCAGGTGATTTCGGGGCTGTCAGTGAAACTGTTTTTCGGTTTCCCGAGGCGACGTGTGTGAGGTACTGTTTGTGCTCTGTTACTAGAGGCACGCTTCCACACTGCAACTGCTGAAAGGCGAAACCTGTTGAAATAGGACAGGGTGCTGCGTGTGACCGGGACGGCGCGCGTTCTCGAAGCTCCGCGCGCGTTTTCAGCCGCTTATTTTGCTACACACGCGTGTGTGCGTGAAAAGTTGCGTGGTACGAGCCTCGAATCGGTGTTAGTGAGTTGTGGAAAACTCTCTTTAGGGCGCCTTCACAAACGCACGGGATTTTCTTTGCGTATTTTTTCGGGATCTCTAATTAATCCTATTGAATGTTACATGGGGAATGTTTACGGGATTTTTGTTCGTAATGTTATTATCTGATGTAGCTCTACGAAGGTAATTTTGTTCTTTGAGCTTTCATAATTGTAACGTTATTATTAATCTAACAATGTTTTATTTATAATTTAAACTTAGAGATTGATATTCAACAACGTTTATTTAAACAAATTGTACCTTAAATAACAGTACATTTTAACTAAGCGCAACTTGAGGAGTTGATTTGAAAAACTAGGTCACGAACCAAAAACGAACACAAATTAACATTAACCATCCTCTCTAACCACCACTCAGTGCGAGCCCACAGCCGTCATAAGAAATCGAAGGTGTCGTTGTGTTAATCAATTTAAAGTAGCATCAAGTCCAATATAAACAAGGGTACACACAGACGCGCTTAATCAAATACCACGCAGTTAGGTCGAGATCACACAATCGGCGGAGGCTGCGGAGGAGGCGAGATGACAACACGCAGCCTGCGCACGCAGGTTCGATACACACCCACGGCCCCACCGCACTCACACCCGCCAGAAATCTATACCGAATCCCCCTCTGACAGTTCTCTGCCGATGTTCCCATCATTATATTGGGAATCAATTGACAAATAGGGGCCTCACTGTGCCACGCTGCACGCTACCAAGGACAACCTTTGTTTATCTTTTTTAAAAGCAACCCCCGCGACCTTACATCCCCAAATTAATTGAATAGGTATGTTCGGTTTCTGTATTCCTTCGGCTGTTTCTGTTGCCTTTTTTCTTTCAAACTTTCAGATGAAAGTGAATTGTAGAGTAACGCTTGAGCTGAAACTTTCTCTAGCGCTGTAAATTCTATAAATACTTTACGAAACACTGAGACTAATTTAAGATAAGTAGTTTTAAATTCGACTGTTCCAAACTATTTAAGTTTTGCAATATAGTAGGTCGTTAGTTAGTTCAGACTTTGAAGTTGAATAATAACTTACTTAGGATAAATGTTTCTGTGACTCGAACTCCACACCTTATCTTAATCTAAGTGCTGAAACAGTATCAATGAATATATTCGTAATGGAACAAATGAAGCTCAATTCAAAGTAAAGGTTAGGTTTTTGTAGTGAAATGTCATCTAAAATATCATTTTAAACTAGGGTCTTATTCATAAATGTTTGTCAAACCTATGTTAACTAAAGAAAATGTATGAATTAATGTAATTTATTTTTATTCAATTAAATAACTAAAAATATGAATAAGTATGAATTTATCTTTCGTTTCAAACGTCAATACTGCTCTATATCGTTGTTTTAGGTAACAAAGGTTTATTGAAAGTTTATGACTGCCTCGGTGGCGTAGTGGTTAGTGGGTCGCACTTTAAAGTGACGGCTGCATAAGAGGTACCGGGATCAATCCCCGGATCGGGCCAAACGTTGTAACTAAGTTTTCGGTAAGAAATTCTTAGTGTCTGCCCGGAGTCTGGAAGTCGGCGGTCATGTACCCCCGTGCCTCGGAAAGCTGTTGGTCCTGCGCCCAATCCCTCTTCGATCGTGTTAAGGTAAGGGAATAGAGAGTGCACTCTTATCTGCGAACATACTTGTGCACTATAACATATCCTGCGTACGTGACTGATCGTTGATATTAGCCGCCGTAGCTGTAATCGGTTGGAATATATTTTTATGAATAAAGTCTTAAAATGCCAATGCTCTACCAGCTGGATCAAAATATAAAACAGCTGATTTTGAAAGCTAGCCATGACTCGTAACTCGTTCATATGAACATGTGTCACAATCACGATACACGTAGGTATTAGATATAGGTAGTACTTGCAAATTAGCCCTCAATCTGGGTTAAAAATATTTGTATTTAGAATGTTGGTATCTTAATCAGAAAACCGTGAAGCGTCATTGTGCTGTGTTTTGCTAGCGTGAGTGAGGGTACCGGAAGCCCGATCCGGGGGAAGGAGGATTTAAAGGTTGGCAGCGCACTTGTGATGTGACTCCACTGGTGTCGCCGTCCACTCGTGTGCCACCAATCACATAAAAAAATCTATTTTACGAATACTAAACTAAACTCTGATTTTTAGGCGAACTAAACTGACAGCTGCAAACGTCAAGGTCCCATACATTTTGTCTCTTTGCATCTGTCAAATGTATGGAAATGACACATTGACAACTGTCAGATTAGTTCGCCGAATTAAAAATCAGAGTTTAGAAGTCTTCTTTACACCTGTCATTCCAAAATCTTTGGTCATTCCAATTCAAAATCTTTAACTTTGAAGTAAATTTTGATGGCCGTTTGGCATTTTTTTTTAAATTTCACGGTCTTTTTGGGAAGGTCAGGCTTTGTTCGCAACTGCAAATGATACGTTATGATGTTGATGATGATGTTTGCAATGTTTTCCTACTTTAAAGTTAAGAACCAATATTCTATAAACTGACTCGATGGCGCATTTGGTAATAACCAAATGATGATAATGTAAGCAAGTCGCTGTCCAGGGCTGTCACAGGTGTCCAGGGCTGTCACCATACACCTGCAATCCCCAGTTGAGTCACATTTGTTACCGGTGAGTGAGGACTCACTCGGCGAAACACAATACAAACGTTGATTCACGCCGATTTTCCGTAAGACTGTGGTATCACTTCGGTCCCCTTTATACCGAAGCGTGGCTCTCCCATGGTCAATCACTCCCAACACCAATACAAATGTTCATTCATACATGTAGGTATTCGAGTATTTAGTTATTCGTGTATTTTCATGCATAGATAACGTATGTTAATACGTTCCGGTGTTGTTTACGCTGAAGAAGCGACAAATGGCGAAAATAATGACGGAAGCAACATTGTCCCGATGTGTTTACGACCCTCCCCCCCCCCCCCCCCTTCCCCACAGCTTATGCGGAATGAAACACAAACAATAACTTTGGATTAATGCGCGTTTGCCTTCTCTCTCACGCATGACCTACAGACAAATCACTGTTTTGGTTTAAGCCAAATAGTTTGTAAATACCTATAAGTATTTTAAAAATGGGTTGCTATTATACTAAACGCAAAGCTTCCATTAATTAGTTATTGATAATATAAAGGCCGTCAACACATTAGCGATCTCTCTGATTTCACGGTTGTTCATTGATGGCGTTGATTACTGTCCATCAGGTGAGCCGCTTGCTCGTTTGTCCCTGATCGCCTCTAGCATAAAAAAATATATGACAGTTTTTAATTTATTGTTCTTAAGTACATCTAGCTATTTACACTTTATATGTCCAGGAAGAATTTAACAAGATAACGGCACGAGTGCAAGACCTTTCTAGGTTCAGAATGCTTTTTAGATAAAATTGTATCGCTTATAGTAATGACGGGAAAGAAAGGCTATTTTTTTCTGCTAATAAATACTTGAACTTGGCTTTTTTCTCATTACGTTTTGATGGATCAAACACTAAATTATAGATATCATCAATCGATAACTACTGGGTTAATCGAGTAGGTACTGGAGTGATACCACTGCTCAAGAGTACCGGCGTGAAGCTCGCATGTGTTACCCGTGTGAGTGATACGGAGACCAATGGGGGCAGGAAGGTTGGCAGCGCACGGCTCCACTTGTTTGCGGGTGCCATGGGCGGCGAATCGCTACCATCAGGTGATCGTCGGCTGTCTGCCACCCTCATATAAAAACAACCTATAAAATAAATAACCCTCCTCTTCTAAGTGTGTAATTCCCAGTTTTTTTTTTATATGTGATAGGTGGTAAACGAGCGAGGTATGATGGTAAGCGATTGCCGCTGCCCAGGGACACATGCGACACCAGTGGAATCACAAGTGCGCTGCCAACTTTTAAAACCTCCTTACCGCCGGATTCGGCCTCCGGTACCCTCACTCACGCAGCGAAACACAGCACAATGCTGCTTCACGCCGGTTTTCTGCGAGGCCGTGGTATCACTCCGGTCGAGCCGGCCCATTCATGCCGAAGCGAGGCTCTCCCACGGTAAACAGTTGCGACCGAAGCTGTCGCTTCGGAGCCCGGGGTATGCTTAGACCACGATCCTGGATTCAAAAAGCCTGATAATTACAATGAAGCGACAGCCGTCTGACCTTCGGAACCCTTAGACAGGCGAACCAGCCAACTGGATCATGGTTACACGTTCATAATCATTATCTCTAATATTGTAGCCTGTAAATCAAAATTTTTTCGTTGTTGATTTACAGGCTACAATAAAAGGGTTGCGGGTTCGATCCGCACAGTACAAACATTTGTGTGCATGAACATGTCTGTTTGTATTGGTCTGGATGATTTCTATGTATTATAAGTTTGTATTTACAAAAAGAAAAGTATTATATGTATATTTGTAATCCCACTGTTGATTCTGATATCCGTAACACAGGTGCTTGATTGTGCTACCTTTCTCGGAGTCAGATCAATGTATGTGATGTGGTGAATTTATTTAATTTTGAGTGACAATCCGAGACGTGTATGGTTCTTAACAATGTTTTCACCTTCGAGCTGATGGTAGAAATATGCACATAGATTTAAATCCAGAGGGGCATGCTCGGATTCAAACCACGACCCTCCGTATAGAGTGACTGACACTGAGCTAGGTACAGCCGTCTGTACATTGCTCTTTCGCACTCGACTCTGGTACTACAACCAGTTTATTTATCGAGCCCTAATTCAAAGAAGCGCCTTCGTTTGTTTGGCAGCGCTCCACCTAATCAGAGTACAGTAGGAGCAGAATAAATTATTCGCCTGCGGCCACTTTACCACTCGGGCTATGGAAGTGATCTCAGAGCAAAAAAAAAACCTTAAACCTAAATCTCCCAGAATAGACGAGGTCCAAATTAAAATGTACATGATGATAGGTAGATGACCTATCTACCATCTCAGTATTCTTCCCGGTTGTTTGCTTGCTTATTAAAGTTAAAGTAGGGTCGTGCTAATCCGAACCGGCGCGGTCGCAACGTATCAATTGTAATCGCTTGTATTTTCTTGCAGTTTTAAATGAGTGTGCCATTGAACGCGAGGTTATTAAATGTGGGGCCGCTTCGATTTTCAAATTATTACCCAAATTTAAAATTTATTTTATTCCTAATCCTCCTCTTTGTGTCGATGACTTCAATTCTGAGGGTCGTGACCCCGACGTAACACTTTTTCCATGATTTTCTTTCACCAGCTTGACGTATCCTCAGCGGCGTGAATGGCATCGCACACAGAGCTGATTAGCGTGGCACTGATCTGGACCCCAATTCTCGTGCTCGTGACATTTATTTTCATACGACATATATCACTAAAACATAGTTTTTTTGTATGGTTTTCAGGTGATATCCACCATGTTTTAAAAATATCACGAGAATTGGGGTCCTGGTCTGACCATCGCGTTTTTATTCTTAACTAGTGGCTCCCGGCGAACTTCGTTCCGCCTACTTTTTGTTTAATTTCTCACCTTTTGCCCTTCCCTGGACTACGACAAACATATTAAAACTAAAATCAGCTCAATCGGTCCAACTGTTCTCGGGTTTTGGTCAGACTAACGAACATCAATTAATTTTTATTTATATAGACGATAACAATTATTTAATATCCGAATTATCGAGGCATCGGGATTATAATATGTAATAACATATTATAATCCCGATGCCTCGATAATTCGGATGGGTCTGGTTTTTCTCTATCCGGATTAGCGATGCTCTACTGTACTGTTCTACATCTTCACTTCTTTTTCAAGGTCTTTAGCATCCATAGTGGAGACGATATTGGCTTTACCCTTTATACAGTCTATTCCATCTATAGGGACGCGGTAGTGATGACATGTAAAAATTATTTGTTCTCCACACAGTTACCCAGTTTCCAAGGAACATGGCCGTATCAGTGAAAGCAATTCTTCTGCATTATCCCGCCAGCATTACGGCTAATAACTCAGCAGTTACACTTTTTAATAGCCAAAATTCGCACACCAGATGGTAAGCGCCACTGTCTATCCAGCGCAAAACAGTAACTACGTCTATCTGGAACTAAGTAGGTAGACTTCGTCTGCCACCAAAAAATAAAGAAAGTCTTCACGCCCGCCACACCTAGACGTACATATTCTCAGCGTTCAATTTTGTGGTCTATTGCACAGATAGATTGCGGTTGCTTTGATTTCAATACTATATTGAATCCAGGTATTAATGCATTGTAACAACCAGACTTACCGAATCCGCCGACTTGCCGAAACCGGATCCAGGTCCAAGCGTATCCCGTTATCGGAAGCAACACAAGCTTTGGACGCAACTTAAGATGAGAAGGACTTAACATATCCAGTTGGCTTAATTTTAAGCAGTCCCGTAAAGAACTATATATACCTGTCGCATCCAAACAAAGGAGACACACATCGCGTGTGAAAAAGAGGGAAACACTAATTCGGTCGTAACGTGTTTTTTTTATGTCATAGGAGGCAGACTAGCCGACGGATCACCTGATGGTAAGCGATTACCGCCGCCTATCGACACCTGCACACCAGTGGTGTCACAAGTGTGCTGCTTACCTTTTAAAATCCCATCCCCTGGATTGGGCCTCCGGTACCCTAACTCACGCAGCGAAACACAGCGCATGCACTGCTTCACGCCGATATTCTGTGAGGACGTGGTATTACTCCGCTCGAGCCGGCCCATTCATGTCGAAGCGTGGCTCTCCCACTGTTTAAATTAGGCCCTCTGGTTTATGGTCCAAGCCTACCAGGTAGCCAAACGGCGGCTGTGTAACTAGGAACGACATGCACAGATGACGAAAACGCAATTAATAGGTAATGTAGATATACCGTAATAACTTGATACGTTGTTTAATTTAAAAAGTTTTCAAAAACAACGACTTCAAAAATGAGCTGCAGAAATCCAACTCCCGCGGGCAAAGCTGCGGGCGGAAGCCAGCGGAAAATAAAGTTGGAATAGACGCCTTTAAAGAATTCGCTTACGTTTTACTAGCCGCTAGTGCTGTCCTCTGCTCTGTTCTGATTGGTGTCTATCGATATGAACATACTTGAGACTATATCAATTATTATCGAAAGATAAAAATAAACATACAACAGTGATTGTTTGAATTGTAAGATTAATTAGGTCGTCCTGTTTTCGAAGACTAATATAAAGTACCACATTGAAATCGGGGCGGAGGATTCCAACATTGCCAACACGTGTAGATGCAATGGTTCTAGGCCAAAGGGGTAACATAGTGAATTACCCTCACAGAGTGATGAACTTGTGATTTACGAGAGCACAGGCCAAAACCCATGCTTTCTTAAGTCACAGGCTCATGAAATTAATCTAACTAATACTGATCAAAAATAAAATATTTAAAATATTATTTTAAAAAATCTAGTAAGTGTTAGTAGGTAGCAATAAAATAGCAATCAAGAGGGAGGCCTTTTACACCTCTACTCAAGAAAACAAACTTGACGTAAATTAATACAAAACACAACATACATAAAAAAATAAACATATATTAATTTAGAAATATACATATATCAATCGTGGGATAGCCACGCTTAGGCATGAATGCGCCGGCTCGACCGGAGTGATACCACGGCCTCACCAGAGTGAAGCAGCACTGTGCTGTGTTTCGCTGCATGAGTAAGGGGACCGGAGAGCCAATCCGGGGGAAGTAGGTTAAGAGGTTGGCAGCGCACTTGTGACTCCACTGGTGTCCATGGGCGGCGGCAATTGCTTATCATCAGGTGATCCGTCTGCTCGTCTGCCACCTTTGACATAAAAAAAAAAATTTTTTTAAGAGCACACTATCTACCTAATAACTCTGAAGTCACTCAGACCACTTATTACCATGCTAATCAAATGGCGACCTTAAGTTTCGTGGACTGGTTTATCCGCGGCAAAATTACCAAAATAAATCCAACTATCGACAGCTATAACATCGATAGACTGGCATCTCTATCGGCCGCTCGTTCGCGTACTCAATTAATACGAATGTACGAATTGTCAAGTTGCCAGCGCGAATGTCTTTGTTCAAATAATTAGTGTAACAGGGGATTCTAATGTACAAGGCCACGGTACGGCGATGAAATAGAAAAAACTGATGGCGACTGGATTTTCTTTGCTCATGTGCTTTTGAAACGTGTTAAAAGGGACTTATTTATTTATTTAATATTAGGGAAACACACAGTACATATACTTATTGTATTGTACTTATTGTATATCCAATTGTAATATTTGTAATTTAATTAAGTCTTAAATGTTTTAATTTGCATTGTATGCATCATGACCGTGGGAGAGCCACGCTTAGGCATGAATGCCTCGACCGGAGTGATACCACGACCTCACAGAAAACCGCCGTGAAGCAGCACTGTGCTGTGTTTCGCAGCGTGAGTGAGGGTACCGCAGACCCAATTCGGGGTAAAGGAGTTAAAAGTTGGCAACGCACTTGTGACTCCACTGCTGTCGCGGGTGTCCATGGGTTGCGGCAATCGCTTACCACCAGGTGATCCGTCTGCTCGTCTGCTACCTAAGTATCACATAAAAAAATGCACGTTAAACACGTTGAAGTATCCAAATCTGTCAAAATTGAATCGTCTCTCACCTTTTAGCTGTTCAATACGTTTGTTACTCCTTTATGTAAATGTAATTACAGGAAAAATTGTTTTATTGTTAGAGCTTGTAATAAATTTAATAGCAGCTATAACCATATCGACATTTTTCATGATAAGGTTACAGTTTTTAAAAAATCTTTAGTCTTGAATTTAATTATTAAGTACCAAAAATAATCATCCTTTGTCGCATTTTTTTTTTTGTATTTTGTCTCACAACACTAAACGTTTTAATTTGTAGTGGAAAATTTAAATTGCTGATGTATTATTTAAGTAATTTTAGAGCAGAGTACTATTTAACGGCTGTATTTTTCCTTAATAAAGAAAAAATAAAATAGTCAATCATTTTTTGTTCGGTACACACTTGGTTCAGTATAAATTGTATAAATGTTTTGTGTAGACATTTACTAACCTAACGTCTAATGTCAAATACGTTCCTCACATTTATTTTGTGATAGGTGGCAGACAAGCAGACGGTTCACCTGATGATAATGTAAGCATTATGAAGAAATTCGACAGATAGTGTGATAAGGTAAGTGCAGGTCATCATCATCATCATCATCATCATCAGCCCATTTAAGTCCCCACTGCTGGGGCACGGGCCTCCCTCAATCACATGAGGGGTAATTGCCATACTCACCACGCTTGGCATACGGGTTGGCGAGGGTTTTGATATAAATGCAGAGTTTTCCTTCTCTGGGTGCTGATGATCTTGCCAGCAGATTTACCTTAGTCGCCTTTTACGACACCTCGGTAAGAGTGAGGGTGGCCTATTCTACTCTGCTGGAGACCACACGGCCCTACAACAAACAATGTAACAAGTGCAGGTATTTACTCTAAAATTACATGTAGATATACTAATATAAGCGATGGTAGCTCTACGGATAAGAACGTAACGTCCCTTCTAAATGGGAGGTCGTGGGTTCGAATCCAAGGGTGCACCTCTAGATCTTTCATATCTTTCATCGAACCATCAAGAAACGGAACTCGTTGCCGGCGCATGTATAATAATATATCCTCCTTCCTACAGTACGCATTCCTACAAACGAAGCGTGAAGAAGCATCTCGCGGGCCAGTATGGCGGTGCCAACAGAGGTGATGCCTGACATCACTTCCGTTGTAATTGCAACGCGGGCTCTTTTCTTGCTTACCGTCAATCTGAGGAAAACCAATATACTGTGTCACTACAAAAAAATCTATGATATTTCTACCATTCGCCCGGCGTTGAGAGAAAACATCGTGCGGAAACCGCCACGTTTCGGATATGTTTCTGGTCTGGTTCCACAGTTTTGCAAAGGTCAGATGGCAGTCGCTTCATTGTAATTACTAGACTCGGCAAATTCTAGATCAAAGTCCGCTAATGTTGCCATTTTTTCGTTTAATATGTCGGTATTGTAGGTGTCTACATGAGTGCGTCCGCCACCCCAGTTTCGACATCAGCGTTTCCCCTTGAGAGTTAATATCTAGGCACTGACAATACGAGTGTGACTAAATCATTAAGGCGACGGGTAGGGCACACTAGCGACGCCAATCGATTTTAATCTTTAGCTACTAAACCGGATCTATTTTAAACAATTTCGGAGTCTATAACCATGCACAAAATGTTGGGTCCGTGCACAAACGCGAAAAATTGATTCACGGTAAAAGTGGCCGCTTTTGGCGTGAATCAATTTTTCGCGTACAAAAGCGGACCCAACGTTCGTGCATGGTTATTTAATAAATAGTAAAAGTGTTTGCCAAGAGGTTGTATCCCCGAAATCGTTTAAAATAGATCCGGTTTAGTAGGCTATGTAGAACGGCCACCTTCGGAAATCAGTCAGCTAGGGAGACGATTTTAAAAAATATCTAAAATCATCATATTTGCTATGCTATATAACAAAATTCCCAATACTTTCTGGACCTCTGATTTACTTTACGTTCTTTTTTAAAATTGCTAACTTGAGCAGGCGGCTTGAGGTCATTGTTTCGGAAACACGCTTTACTAGCGCGATGTAAAAATGCATAGTGACATCTACCAAAACAACGCCAAACCATCAGCTTGATTGCTTATTAAAGCTACATCTGCTTTTTACGACCTCATTTAACTAAAACCGCTTGTCTATTTTCCAATACTAAGGGAAAAAGTACTAAGTGAAATAACCCTGCTGTAAATTACCTCTGGTACCTAATTCAACTAATCTATACCTACACATCTGCTTTCCATAGCACTCCTACTAATCGATTACGAAACGGTTCACAAGAGCTCCTTCCAATCCAATACAATTCCATTACCAATTTACCACCCTTTTAAAATACGCTGCCAAAATCGCCCTACGTTTTTGTAAATAGTCATCAATGGAACAATTTCCTCGTTTAGAATTTGTTTTATGGAAAAACTCGCGCCATTATTTATTTGGGTAGCGCGGCGACGGAAATGGGTCAGTGTCGAGCAAAAATAAAAATGGCCAGTTACTTGTCTCCCGGCTAGTGATGTGTCGAGGGAATATTATATTCTAGCATTTTGGTACCGCTATTCTATGTATGACGTACAATAGAGATAGTTGTCTGTATGGAAATATTTCATACATTCGGGCGAAAGTTTTTTAAGAAAATTAATCAACTGAGAATAAAATTTAAAAATAGTACCAATGAAGCATAGATGTTTGAAAATATAAACAATTTCAGCTATCTACGATTTTTGTGGCTTCCAAATTTAAACATAATAATTATATATAGAGCTCACATTTATTGTTTATTCTGTAAAGCGATTTTTGTGGCTTCCAAATTTAAACATAATAATTATTTAGAGCTCTCATTTATTGTTAATTCTGTAAAGCGATTTTTGTTCTTTAGTGACATGAGTCGTGAATTTTGTTGAACTAACTTTCACTTATTAAAATATACCGATCCATTTTTAGCCAAGAATCAGACTTGGTCTAAGTGTTTAAGGTTCAAAATACGTCTTATTAATAAATACTGATTTTCTTATCCTCACCAACACAAATGTTTGTTGACGAGACATATATTTGTTTTGGGTCTGGGGGTTTGGATTACCTTCGTTGTTTCAGGTTTCAAACTAAGTTTTCCATTATTACTACGTAGTAACAATGAAAAACTTAGTTTGGGACGAGGACCAGTTAGTTTTCGTGGTTCGAATCCAGACATGCTCTCTCCCTCGGGATTTTTCAAATTTAATTTGCTACTGAACGCCCTGTTGGTCTGGTGGTTTAAGCACCGGGCCGTGATCTCGGGGTCCTGGGTTCGATTCCCGGGTCGAGCGAAAAGTATGTTTCGATTTTATAGCTCGGGCTTGTGATCACCAATCCGCATTAGGCAAGCGTGGTGATTAAGCCTAATCCCATCATAGTAGCGATGACTTGATTTCTATGATGGAGGCCTTTGCCCTGCAGTGGGACAGTATTAGGCTGATACTACTAATGTGCTACTACTAGCTCGGTGTTGAGGGAAAACGTCGTGAGGAAACCTACATTTTTCGGATAGTTTCTAAACATGTAACCATGATTCAGTTGGTCTGGTTCCCCTGTTAAAGTGTTGCGAAGGTCAGATGGCGCTTCATTGTAATTACCAGACTACCAGACGAGCAGACAGATCACCTGATGGTAAGCGATAGCCGCCGCCCATGGACACCCGCGACACCAGTGCAGTCACAAATGCGCTGCCAAACTTTAAACCCTCTTTACCTCGGATTGGGCCTCCGGTACCTTCATTCATGCAGCGAAACACAATACAGTGCTGCTTCACGCCGGTTTTCTGTGAGGCCGTGGTATCACTCCGGTCGAGGCGGCCCATTCATGCCGATGCGTCTCTCTCCCACGGTCAAAACTTTGGTCACAACCGGGAATTACCCGGTAAGATGAGATGAGAATTGTACATTTAATGTGACGGGTAGGGCACACTGGCGACGCCAATTGATTTTAATTTTTAGCTACTAAACCGGATCTATTTTAAACAATTTCGGGGTAACAACCTCTCGGCAACACTTATACTATTTATTAAATAACCATGCAGAAATGTTGGGTCCGTGCTTGTACGCGAAAAATTGATTCACGCCAAAAGTGGCCGCTTTTGGTGTGAATCAATTATTCGCGTACGCGTTGGACCCAAAATTTTTGCATGGTTATTTAATAAATAGTATAAGTGTTTGCCGAGGTGCTGTAACCCTGAAATTGTTCAAAATAGATCCCGTTTACTAACTTAAAATTAAAATCAATTGGCGTCGCTAGTGTGCCCTACCCGTCACCTTAAACCACTGGAGCACTACTGGGCGTACTAGTTTTTGAAGTTGTGTTTTATATGCAATGAAGTCATCATCATCAGCCCATTGAAGTCCCCACTGCTGGGGCACGGGCCTCCCTCAATCACATTGGGGGTAATTGCCATACTCACCACGCTTGGCAGACGGGTTGGCGAGGGTTTTGATATAAATGCAGAATTTTCCTTCTCTGCAATGAGGTATATCTATCTATCTATGAGAATATCCATAACGCATCATCTCATCACTAGTATATTGCGTGTCTTTCATCTTCACTTAGGCAGAAGTAAGAGGAACGGAATCGTTCGGTGGCCGGTTATTGTGTTTCAAAGGATTATTTATACCGGTATCGATTTATTATTGTTTTCAGAGAGAGATCTTGGCAGGGGTAACGTAATCAACCGTTTCTGAAATATTATGTTTCAATGCGTCGAACGTTGCGAGTATGTGGAAAAGATTTCATCGGGATGGATGGGGGTTTAATAGTGTGCGTTTCAAGAGAAGAACGTAAAAGCTCTTTTTTTTAAAAATGGCCGGCAACACATTAGATATCTCTCTGATTTCGCGAATGTTCATGGGCGGCGTTGATTACTTTCCATCAGGTGACTCGTTTGCTCGTTGGTCCGCCTCTAGCATGAAAAAAACCAGCCAAGAGCGACTCAGACTCGCCCATGAAGGGTTCCGTAGCAGCAAGTAAGATATTATATGGAAGGTAAATTGCGAATAGTTTATAACGTATCAAATAAAACTACTTTCTAGATCTAATTTCATCCAATTTTCGTTGTTAGTTTTCATGGTAATGTACCTTTATCATATATTTTTTAGTTTTAAATTCTTGTATTTTAGAAGTTAGAGGGGGAGCGTCTCTTGCGCAAAGTATTAAGTTTAGAAAAAATATGTATTTGAAACCTTAACATCATTTTAAGACTTATTCATAGATACCCCACACGTATGGATTTAATGAAAAAAAATATTTTAGAGTTTCGGTTCTAAGTAAGGGACCCCCCCTAAAAAAAAATATTTTTTTCCTACTTTTGTGTAAAAATCATATTATTTACCAAGTTTCAAGCTATAAGAACTATATCTTATAGCTTCGGAAAAAAGAGGCTGTGACAGACGGATAGACGGACAGACAGACTGACAGACAGACATGACGAATCTAATGGCAAAAAACGCTAAAAAGATAGACAAACCCTAAAAAGATAGACAAAATAATCTTGAAAAAAAATTTTCGGTGAGAATATTGATAAAACAATACTTACAAGTATCATGGATTTCAAAATTACCTCTAAAAGCCGAGTTCACCAAACTTCAAATATAATTTCAATCGTGTTTAACCACTGATTAGTATTGTTAAAAGCTCGATGAAATGGTGATTACCGTCGTAAACAACTGTTCATAGTTTAACGCTAGGTGGCGGAAGTGGAATTAAATTTTAAATGAATAGAATGATGACTCGGACTGCCACGAGTGTTTGGATCGAGTTTAACAGTCACTTTACGTTAAACCTACTGACCATTTTGAACATCTTAACTTCTCTACAGGGTGTATCTATGGACATTTACATCCCTTAAATTAACTACGTGTTCTACCAACCATTCTGAGCAACATTTGTTCAACGACTTTTCGAAATTCGTCGGAAATTTTTTCGACTGAATTTTTTTATACGAATTTCCAAAATTCCTAGAAACAATTCAAGAACACGTGGTTAAAGGGAAGTAAATACACCCTGTATGTTAACCGACTGCCACGAGTCTTACCGATTAGTATATATTTTGCCAAGTGCCAAACGAGGGAACGCATTTTAGGTACAGACAACCAAACATCTGGCTACCATAAACTGTTTTTCCTCGAATGATATTAAACCTTCCGTGTTTGATTTTAAGGTGAGAATCGAATGATTTTTTTTTACAGTTTTGTATACTTTGATGTATGTACGTACATCACCTCTGTGTTAATGTTTTTTTTTTATATGAGATGTGGCAGACGAGCAGACGGATCACCTGATGGTAAGCAATTCCGCCGCCCATGGACACCCGCAACACCAGTGGAGTCACAAGTGCGCTGCCAACCTTTTCCCCTTCCCCCCATTGGGCCTCCGGTAACCTCACTCATACGGCGAAACACAGCGCAAGCGCTGCTTCACGCTGGTCTTCTGTGAGGCAGTGGTACCACTCCGGTCGAGCCGGCCCATTCATGCCTAACCGTGGCTCTCCCACATTAAATTTTTCGGCCAAAACATCGTTGTTTCACTATAAGCCACCTCCAATGTCCGAGGAGTTTAATAACGCAGCACCGGAACAGAGACAGATCGCGCTAATATTGTAAGAAAGGAAATAGTGCCTATTTATACTGGCTCTAGTGTAAATAAGGCACTCTGGCACTACACGAGATGTACCCATGAACTGAAGGTTCCGCGAGCGTTACAGACCACGAAGTTATATTATGAAAACCTTTTTTTTTTCTTTGTGGACTCCAATCACACGTTCAACGACGCAGTGATTTCCACCAATGTCAAGTAAACCTTCTTGTTACAGACCGACTAAGATCAAAGCACTTCAGTGACATTTGACATGGGGGCGCTGTACGGTATTTTTTCTATGAAAAAATGTCAAAAGCACTGACACTTGTATAGGAAGAAACGTTCGTTCCGACTTTTGCCACGTGATCGGACTTTAGGTAGAAAAAGAGTGACATTCAGCGTTGCCAACATAAAAATCCGGTCGTGTTATCATCATCATCGTCAGCCCATTTAAGTCCCCACTGCTGGGGCACGGGCCTCCCTCAATCACATGAGCGGTAATTGCCATACTCACCACGCTTGGCAGACGGGTTGGCGAGGGTTTTGATATAAATGCAGAGTTTTCCTTCTCTTGGTGCTGATGATCATGCCAGCAGCTTTACCTTAGTCGCCTTTTACGACACCTCGGTAAGAGTGAGGGTGGCCTATTCTACTCTGCCGGGACCACACGGCCAGTGGTCCGGTCGTGTACAAAACTCATATTCGTCTATAAAAATAGAATGTTTTTATCAATCTTACTCCATAAATTAAAGTAGCCCCATCCCATCAGCCCCATACATCAAAAACAGATAGTAAAGGTTACTCGATGTATAAAACCAATATGCCTTCAGAACGGGAGTAGTTAAGGCGACGGGCAGCCCTAACTAGCGACACACGACATTTAAACAATTTCGAGGTTACAACCTCTCGGCAAATACTTATACTATTTATTAAATAACCATGCACAAACGCGGACCCAACACTTGTACGCGAAAAATTGATTCACGCTAAAAGTGGCCGCTTTTGGCGGTAATCAATTTTTCGCGTACAAAAACGAACCCAACATTTGTGCATGGTTATTTAATAAATAGTATAAGTGTTTGCCAAGAGTTTGTAACCCCGAAATTGTTTAAAATAGATCCGGTTTAGTAGCTAACAATTAAAACGAATGGTGTCGCTAGTGTGCCCTAACCGTCGCCTTAAGTTCGAAATCAGACACTAACAAAAGCTATGTGCCTATTTTTACCACTTGTGTGACGGTGAGGGAAAACATCGTGATAGGTGTGAATATTGATCCTAATATTACACTTGTCCAGTGAAGCCTAATTTATATTTTAAAATATTATATTTATCATCTAATATGTATTGACGGTAGTTTTTATGAAGCGGTTTTGGTCAAATTTAAAAGTGTGATATTGAAATAAATGAATTATCTTACCAATGTTTTTTTTTATTTAATCGAGAAGTCTTTCGATGGCATATCAAAGAATATCGTCGTTTGTGATACGAATGATCATTATTATAAAATGCAATACCTGTCTACCCTTTTGAAACGTCACGATAACATTTTTTGAGATATGGTGAGCGGAATATACGTATAGCTATAGTATTTAAATACTTATTTGAACCAAAATGTTTACCTACCTAAGTAGTGTACACTTTAGAATGAAATAAAAATTTTTAAGTGTGTTATTTACTTAAGAAATAAAAATTCTTTGCAGTGTTCACTGCCTGACGAAAAAACCCTGGAATATCTTACTTAATTCTTATTTTGTAATTTTACAAGGAAGTTACCTATTTAATTAAACCTTCCTTCCCGTTGTTGTGTCTTTATCCTCCTAAAAAAGTTGTTTGTCTTGATAATGGTGTAGAATTTATTGGTCTTACAGAACCTTACTTGCTTTACGCATACTTAACTAATTCTGTTTTCAACTCAGATTTCATCGTCAGCCCATTTATGTCCCCACTGCTGGGGCACGGGCCTCCCTCAATCACATGAGGGGTAATTGCCATACTCACCACGCTTGGCAGACGGGTTGGCGAGGGTTTTGATATAAATGCAGAGTTTTCCTTCTCTGGGTGCTGATGATCATGCCAGCAGCTTTACCTTAGTCGCCTTTTACGACAACTCGGTAAGAGTGAGGGTGGCCTATTCTACTCTGCCGGGGCCACACGGCTAGTAACAACGTAGTAGTAGTAAAGTAGTAGGCAACTCGGATTTATTGGACCTAAAATGACAGAAGTCCGCACAAGGACCCAACATTTTCTAAAAGTTTTATTTCAAAAGGGTTTATATATTATTGTGCAGCTGATTATGCTTTATGATATTGTATCAAAGACTCTGTCCGCATTCTTATTGATGCATTTTTATAGATATAGCACACAGAAACATGTTCAAAAGAAAATGCAACTCTGGAGGACCTGCATACTCATTGTCAGCCCCTTAAAAACCTTAACACTCCTTTTTGGGGTTCCGTAGCCAAATGGCAAAAAACGGAACCCTTATAGATTCGTCATGTCTGTCTGTCTGTCCGTCTGACCGTCCGTCCGTATGTCACAGCCACATTTTTCTGAGACTTTAAGAATACTATTGAAACTTGATAAATAGATGTGTTCTGTTAACCGCATTTACAAAAATAGGGAAAAAGAAATATTTTTGGGGTTCCCCATACTTATAACTAAAACCTAATTTTTTTTCATTCACCCCATACGTGTGGGATATCTATGGATAGGCCTTTAAAATTATCTTGAGGTTTCTAATATATTTCATTTCTAAACTTAATACTTTGAGCAAGAGACGCTTCCAAAGTGGTAAAATGAGCCCTCCCCACTCTAACTTATATAATAAAAGAATTATAAAACTAAAAAATATATGATATATTACCATGAAAACTAACAACGCAAATTGGTTTGAACTAGATCTAGTAAGTAGTTTTTTTTTTATGTTACGTTATAAACCGTAAACCGCAATTTAGCTTCCATTTAGTCAACTCAATTGTTTTACGATTACGTAATATCTTACTTGCTGCTACGGAACCTTTCAATGGCAAGTCCAACTCTCACTTGGTCGGTTTTTAGTGAGGTTAACATCATATCAAAATAAAAATACTTAATAATAAAATAAGGTTTTTATATGTCAAATGACGTTTGATACGGATCCCAGAAGAAAAGTTTAAGTAAAGTGAGGCCATTTGCAATGTGTCTGGGGTCTAGAATGGAACAGGAAGCTACATGAATTTTAAAGACCTACTAAGTAATATCTCAGAATCATCATCATCGTCAGCCCATTTAAGTCCCCACGGGCCTCCCTCAATCACATGAGGGGTAATTGCCATACTCACCACGCTTGGCAGACGGGTTGGCGAGGGTTTTGATATAAATGCAGAGTTTTCCTTCTCTGGGTGCTGATGACCAGCAGCTTTACCTTAGTCGACTTTTACGACACCTCGGTAAGAGTGAGGGTGGTCTATTCTACTCTGCCGGGGACCACACGGCGAACATATCTCAGAATAAAAAAATAAAAATATCACCCTATTGCAGAATTTTAAAATCCATCGGATCGAATATCCACAGTCAGTGGTTTGATAGGCATATCTAGCATCATACGCACACCGTGAGGAAACCTGCACGTTTTGGAATGTTTCCGAAACGTTAAACCATGATTCAGTTGGTCTTTATCCCCTGTAAAAGGGTTGCGAAGGTCAGACGGCAGTCGCTTCATTGTAATTACTACACTCCCCAATTCCTGAATCATGGTCTAAACGTAACCTGAACTGTGTCGTTTTGGATTCGACCGGGAATTAAACGCTAAGATGTAGAGGAGTCGACTTTTGACCCGCTCTTTCTAAACCATTGAACTTGGCACCCGTTTAGATCTCACCTTTTTTGTCGTTTAAATCTATTACCAAGAATACCACAGATACATATACATGTGGTATGATCATATATATTCATACAGGATGTATCTGTGAACATTTACATCCCTTTAACCACGTGTCTATCAATTATTCTGAACAAACTTTTTGAAATTCAACGAATTTTTTTCCGAATCCTCATACAAAATTTCCAAAAGTGATAAAACAAATTTTGTTCAGAATGGTTAGTAGAATAAGTGGTTAAAGGGATATAAATGTTCACATATACATACATACCTGTAAATCATAATATTGAACTTGGTTCTCATTTTACATTTATCTTTTTAATCATATCATCTCAGTGGTTGGTTAGGATTGTTATAATATGACAGTTACAATCCTCACCACCTCAGTGGGCATCGGTGGTTAGCTAGGATTAAAATTACTAACCGATCAACAAGATGGACAAACTCATATTTGATTAGTTCTTTTCGTTACAGAGGTTTATTGGTCACCACCGCCTTATCACCTTTAAAGTCAGAAGTTAAATAGGTGCGGACAGTGGATAATGGGTAGAACATCCAGTCGTTCAGTCGCTTAACCAGCCTATGTACCATACGGGACCATTGGATTTGGAACTTGATGCACTTGAGATAAGGTTGAAAACCAATTTAAAAAACGACATCTAGTTGCCTGGTAAAAGGTTGAGGTAAGGCCAGTCTTCAGTCACTTCAGTGTAAAAACAAGTTGGATAATCAGGCGGCGCAGTGGTGAATGTTTATTTATTTTTAGGATTTTCCAACATAGGTTACAATTATAACAAACAAAAACAAAATAATAGAATATGAGCTGACTGTCCCTACAATTACAGGCAAACAATTTGACGCCTTGCAGAGACGAGCTGTCCGGATTGTCGGGGATCCCGATCTCACGGACAAATTGGAGTCGTTGGAGTAGCGAAGAGATTTTGGCTCTCTTTGCGTCTTCTATAGGCTCTTCCATGGAGAGTGCTCTTTGGAGCTGTTTTATATCATACCAGGGTCACCATTCTACAATCGCACGACTAGACGCCGCCGCAAACTTCACCAATACTACCTGGAACCAATCCATTCCAGAACTCTTCTTTTCCAGCGCTCCTTTTTTCCGCGCTCGTGCAAACTCTGGAATGACCTTCCAGCCGCGGTGTTCCCTGATCGCTATGACTTGTCCTTTTTTAAACGAGGTTTGAAAAGAGTTCTTCTCTCACGGTAGGCAGCGGCATGACTCTGCTCCGGCATTGTTGATGTCTATGAGCGGCGGTTACCGTTTACCATCAGATGGGCCGCAAGCTCGTCTTCCTACTATAAGCAATAAAAAAAAACTGTTAAAATTAATATAACCCTGTCTTTTTGCTTATTCACTTATCGTGCTATCCTTTGTCGAATACACGCAAATTGGGTTGAAATTCAATACATGGCAAATGACAACTGGGAGCAAAATCCCCTGCGACAAAATAGTGCAGAATGGAATCATGCGAGCTACATACAAGTGAAGTGACACGACCACTGGTGCGTGTAATCGCTCCGACCAATTGATTCGTTCGGCCGGCAAACGCGGCCCGACATCGCTCACTCAATACTATCTACTGGTCTTCAGGGCGAGATTTACCATTTTTATTTGTTTGTAAGTACAGAGTAGCCACTTAAAAGTTTGACGACCCGTTTGGATAAGTGGTAGTGAACGCTGCCTCTGGTGCAAGGGTTATGGGTTCGATGCCCGCACAGTACAAACATTTGTGTGCATGAACATGTCTGTTTGTATTGTTCTGGATGTTTTCGATATATTAATAAAACTGTTTCAAAAATACACAAATACAAATAAAAAATCATTTATTCATCATAATTCAGTTTAATTTTTTGTACTCACCCTGTACAAAAAATTAAACTGAAAATTAAAAAAAACCCCGAAACAACTAAAGCTCTTTCATTTGATACCTATATTGAGGCAGTTGGAACAACAAATAGGTTATTCGTCATTTTCTGACGGCGGCCATCTTGGATTTAAAAAAAATCACAATTAATATATTCTGCTACTCAAGCCCTTTTATATGATACCCATATTGTGGGAGTTGTGTTAAAACATAAAATCCAAATCTTTGTGACGGCGGCCATCTTGGATCGATTTTTATCTAACGTAGCTAAGAACACTCCCTCCTTTTTCATCTTTCAAGCAAAAAAACAAAATCAAAATCGGCTCATTGCTCGGGAGCTACGATGCCATAGACGGACACACACACACGCACACACGCACGCGCACGCGCACGCGCACGCGCACCCGCACACGCACACGCACACGCACACGCACATGCACACGCACACGCACACGCACCGTTATTCATAATTATTATTTATTAGTTCTGTGAGATGTTTGGGTGCCTAATTCTCATGCACTCGGCATGAAAATCTAATTTAGAGATTTAATATATTTTTCCATATAAATGTCGAGTGCTCGAGAATAGGCCCTTTGGCTGCAGGAGTATTTCTCGACGGCTACGACTAGGACCCTTTAAGAGGAGAACGTAATCATTTTGTAAAGGCCGACAACGCCTTATCTCTCTGATTTCGAGGGTGTTTTTAGGCGGCGTTATTACACTTAAAAATAACTGGCATTGCAGTCCTACCACTGTAAGCTCTTGAAAAAAAAACATTTTATAGCCAAAAAGATAAAGGAAACATTGTTTTCTTAAATTGACCTTATGGTGTTTTCTAATTTTCTTCTTACTAAACGGCCAGGCTTGTGGATTTAAATAAATAAAACGTCTTTATCCTTTTGCTAAAATTGAACTGTCTGTCAGGGTCAGCTTCGCCAAGAAAATCTTTTCTAAAATAAACTTAAAAAAAAAAGCAAAATCATTTATCTTGTTTGGACCATTATCAAGGTACGTCTTAAGTTTTAAGGCGACGGGTACCATTAACTAGCGCCGCCAATCGATTTAAATTGAAAGCTAATAAACCGGATCTGTTTTAATCGATTTCGGAGCTCTAGTTTTCAAGCAAACATTTGTACCTACTTATTTATTTAATAATTGTGCT
The DNA here is from genome assembly GCA_019059595.1 of Marasmia exigua. Taxonomy (NCBI): domain Eukaryota; kingdom Metazoa; phylum Arthropoda; class Insecta; order Lepidoptera; family Crambidae; genus Marasmia; species Marasmia exigua. Next base: position 16,099,915 of record CM032477.1, on the reverse strand, counting down.
AGTTTTTGATCTGTAATCGCGCTTGAAATTTGGATTAACGCCATAAGTGGGTTTTGGCGTAGTTTTTGTTGGTTAGTAGTAAAAAGAAAATACAAACAAAGAAGGAAAAGAAAGGATCGAAGGAAAAAATGCTCAAAAAATTGTGCTGAGTTGCATAAAAGTTCCTCTAACGCCATCTAGATCAATCACGATACACTAACTGGCCATGTTTCAGGGTTCAACTGGTTCAACTTCAATTCAATGTAGCCCGAGAATATATAAATTGGTATTTATTTGTAGGGGGCGCTTTTATACATATTAAATTAGAAATAATGTATATTAATTTTATTTTGTTGACCTTAAAACTACATCCTAATCTACGTGTATCCTAGATAAACCGATGGTCTATCATTATAACTCTTTAAAATGAAAATGCACACAAAGTCCCTTTCGACGTTTGATATCGTTGTTAAAAATTTAATTCAATGTCATATATTAATCATAACAAATTGCGGCGCTAGTTGACCGAACAAACCCTCTTCAAAAACTCAAATTCATTTAGTCACTTTAATAAAATTTCTTTTTAAAAAAACACCTTTAGAAATATTCGATCGTCTTTCTTTTTTGATCAATCACTTTCGTCGCTGTTATCCGGGAAGCAATACCTCCCGATTTTTGTATATTTCTCAGGGCATATCCAGGGCACTGATATTCCTACCCTTTTCTCAAATTCAGGTTTAAGTGCGTCCACTGGCGCATCTTCTACTCCTGTTTCCTCGCTGATAAAATCTTGCACTAGTCGCTTTTCGACGGCGAATCGATCAGCTGCAATCACAGTGGTTCGTGAAAACTTCAACATGTAGCAGTCAATAATCGTCACCACAACGAAGCACACAAGAATATCAGTAGAATTTAGACACGCCATTTTTGTAATATTAATTAGATTAGTTTGATTATAGCATAGCGTGAGCCACTCAGATTTTAACCTTCAACTGAAGTTAAATAAAGTGCAAATCGTCTTTTTATAAATAGCGTTGCAGTTTCGTGTGGATTCCGATAAGTTGATTCATTTTATTAAATAACGCGCATAACTGAAACTAAGTTAATCATGTCACACATGTGAAATGTCATTACCAATATGTACCTAGTTTTTTATTGGCGTCAAAACTTGCGTTTGCGTTTTGCGTTTACGATGGAAATGAAAGAATAGAGATCAAAATCAACAATTTAATATATAAGTAACCATTAACAAAACACTTTAAACATGTTACTTCCAGTTGAACAGTTTGTACATCAGAATAATCTTGAATTCGTTTTTGGAAGTGGCAGAAGTCCTTAGATGTCAGATTACAATTTCTAGTTTAAAAAGGAAATGAAGAATGTAATCGTTCGGAATTTGTAAAAGTGCCTTAGATAAATATACTTCTGTGATTCTGACATCTAGGTAGTACCTACGTCATATTTTTGGAGGAACAGCATTGAATGTTCAAGCTCAATTTCACCCAGTTGGCAATCAATCAGGAACCGTACAGTGATGATATATTGCTGTTGTCATTATCATCGTCTTGGCAAGTTGTCCCAGTGGCGTCCCAAGCTATGGCTTCGGAGCTAGAGGTTCGCTCTCTTACTTCGATTCCTTCACTTCGCACGGTCTTAAGGCTCCATTATGGTGAAACTTGTTGTCTTTGTGGTTACTCGTAATCCGGAAAGCAGAAGCCGCCACGGGACACGTGACCAACTGGGCACAGTCCTACTTGAATCCCCAACCTCTTCTCCAATCTAGGTAAATCCGTTGTCGTTGTAGTCACTTTAGCTATCTCTTGTTCCAGATTTCCGTCTTCTTTCTTCGTAAAAATGTCCTTTATTCTCCTGGCAAAGTCTTCGTCTTCGTCAGGTTTGATTGAGATCTCAATGGTCATACCTTGGGGAGGTATTCTGACCCGATCAGCCCGGATGACATGGCTCTCAATAGCAGCGACCAAGAAGCACAACACAAACAGACACACGTAGGATGCCATCTTGCTTATAGTGCTCTTGTGCTTCTTTAACGAAGATGTGACTGGTTCTGTGAATTAAATGGGATGTTTTGAGTATTTATACGAATGCATTATGTGTGTAATTTCCCGTTACATAAGCGTAATCTGTGAGGCAAGAGATTTGTGACTAAGGCATGACGCCATAATAATGTGTAATGCGGTTCGATGGCCGTCAAGCAATCTTCGGGCTTTTTGGCGGGAGTGTTGTTTTATAATATTTGCAGATTTACCCGCTGGTAGACTTTTTACAAAGTCAACGTTGGCAAAGTAAGTAGATACAGGTTACAGTACCTACCTAACTGTTCAATTAGGTACGCAAAAGGTGTAAGTATACCTACCTAGTAAAGGATTTCATTCATGTTTTGAATGGCTCGATCTGTAAATTTGTATAGTCTGTAGGTATGTCTTACATCCAAACTATTAACTTTGACATCTTTTATCAGTAGCTGTTAACGTAAATGACCTTTCCGGATTTATTATGTTCTCCTAAATTCTATGGTTGAAATGGTTAAAATTCTTAATTCAAAAAAAAATCGAATGTTTTTTGGTTTCATAGGCTTATATACAGCTCTTACAAATCGTCATACATGAAAAATATAAATTATAGCTATGTATATTAAACATGTAATGAAACATATATGTCGATACAAAAAACATACTAAGAAATGAATACATAAATGAAAGGAATCGGAAAGTTGATTCTGACGAGAAGACCCGGCGAGAAACTCTTTAGTTACTCTTTTTAATCACCAAATTTTTTGTAAGTACAGTATCATGGGTGTAGGCGAACAGTTTATCATTTCCACAAATTCTTGTCATTTAAGTAATCATTAACAATATAATAGGCTTTTGATATTAAATATTTTTAACATGTGTTTTAAATTTAGGCATTGGTAAATCAACAAGCTTTTGTGGTAACTTATTAAATATTTTAATACTCTGAGATGTGGAACAGCAAGCTTGTGTTTATTTCTAGTATTTAGGTTATGGCTGTCGGATTTTTAAGGGAAGTTTTCTAAATTTTTATAAACATACATAATACAGTCAAAGATGTACTGTGATGCTAATGATGAATGTCACCACAATATAATGTGAAAAGTAGATATTCAATCAGGAGTACGAGGCGTTGTGGTGTAATTTTGGAAATCACGGATGATTTTACGCAAAAGGATCCATGGCAATGAACGAATAACACGTAAGTTTATCAAATTATAACCTTATCGTATTACGTTTATTTGTAATTCCGCTGTTGATTCTGATATCCGTAACACAGGTGCTTGAGCTACCTATCTCGAAGTCAGGTCAATGTATGTGAAGTTGTGAAATATATTTATCATAAGGCATAACACGGTACAAAAATTGACGAGAATAAAAACTCACTACCATTTTTAAAGTTTCAAACTGACATCTAGTAGTAGTCATAATGTTGATCGAAGCTCGGATCCTTCTAAAAAAGGGTTTTATTTTGTAATGTAACGTCCTACAGTCTCACTTTTGAGTCATCATCATCATCATTTCAGCCAATAGACGTCCACTGCTGGACATAGGCCTCCCCCAATGTTCTCCACATAGATCGGTCCTGTGCCTTCCGCATCCAATGGGTTCCAGCGATCTTCACCAGATAGTCGGTCCACCTTGTAGGAGGCCTGCCACGGCTGCGACTTCCTGTACGTGGCCCCCACTCGAGGACCTTTCCGCCAACAGCCGTCTGTTCTCCTCGCTATGTGCCCTACCCATTGCCACTTGAGGCATGCAATCCTTTGGGCTACGTCTGTGACCTTAGTTCTCCTGCGGATCTCATCATTTCTGATACGATCACGCAGGGAGACTCCGTGCATAGCCCTCTCCATTGCTCTCTGGGTGACTTTGAGCCTCCTTAATCGGCACAGTGTAAGCGGCCACGTTTCGGTTCCGTATGTCATCACTGGCAACACACACGCATTAAAAACTTTCGTCTTGAGACACTGCGGTAGACCTGCCGAAAATATGCTGCGTAGCTTCCCGAACGCTGCCCAGCCCACTTTTGAGTGTGACGTAGTTATTACAGAATCCCTCTTTACGACGTACGTAAGTGAAAACAGAGTTGGTACCAACCTACAAGTATTACACATCTTGCAACTCTTGATAAAATGCATGTCGAGGGCCTATAGGCATAATTATGACGTCTAAGCAATAATAATATTACTAATAATATAATACTGCAAGTACAGAATAAGGTAAATGTTGAGATGTTATTTATTTATTTATGTGTCGCTATTTACTGACACCATTCAGTCATTGCTATGTTTTACGTTTTCAATTTCTCACGGGTTTATATTTCATGTTACTATTTTCCTTTAACCAGATTTACCTTATTAGGTGAGGATTTACTGTTGATGAATTGATTGTACCTTTATTTTCATTCACTATAAGTTGGTGCTTAATTTCTCATAATTTTGTGATCTGTGTAAATAATTACCCATTAAACTTAAACTTTGTTGTTTTTTTTTCTAGCGTAATTTTATGGTTTATTACAGTTTTAAAATAGAAAAATAAATTAAATCATAGCACTGGGCAACACAAATAAAATTACTGTACCTATACGTCAAGAAAAAGGTTGTTTTCTTGTTTTCGATTCTTGTTTCGATTTTTCGATGCTTGTTTTCGATCCCCGCACAGTACAAACATTTGTGAGCTCATGCTCATGAACATGTTTTTATTTACAAGTATGTATTTACAAAAGAAAAGTGTTATATGTATATATTCATAATCCCACTGTTGATTTTGATATCCGTAACACAGGTGCTTGCTCACTAGCTAGCTTGCTTGCTTGCTTGCTTGCTTGCTACCTATCTCGGAGTCAGATCAATGTATGTAATGTTGTGAAATATTTATTAATTTTATTTATTATTTATTTATTTATACAGTAATAGTATTTTTTAAAACTAAATTAATGTTCCTCGATACGACTACATTGCCAGAATTTCCATATCAGCTCTAGTTTTTAAGTTAATTACACACAATATATAGAAAAATACCAAAATATGGCTAATATATGGCCCATATAAAATTACTTAAAATTAATAAAATTATGTACGCGAAAAATTTATTTACGCCAAAAGTGGCCGCTTTTGTCGTGAATCATTGTGTGCATGGTTATTAAATAAATTGTATAAGTGTTTGCCGAGAGGTTTTAACCCCGAAATCGTTTAAAATAGATCCGGTTTGGTAGCTAAAAATTAAAATCAATTGGCGTCGCTAGTGTACCTGAGGCTGACCGGATGGCGCAATTGATAGTGCCCCTGCCTCTTACGCCAAAGGTCGTGGGTTCGATCCCCACCCTGGACAAACATTCGTGCGATGAACACTTGTGTTTGTTCAGTGTCTGGGTGTAACATATGTATTTAAGTATATATTTGTGTTCCTCTGTTGTCTGATATCTGTAACACAAGTGCTTAAGCTACTTAGTACGGAATCAGGTCAACCTATGAGATGTTGTGAGAATTATAGTTCTTATAGTTTCGGAGAAAAGTGGCTGTGACATACGGAAAGACACACAGATGGACAGACATGACGAATCTATGTGGGATGGGGTTTGGAATAAAGTCAGGGATTTAAGGAATAAGTTTTTTTAAGGAATCCTTTAACTCCTATCCTAACCGTGAGGAGTTGACCTTCCATTATCAGCTGACCCACAAAAATAATACAATCAGGCGTAAATACTAGTGCAGTTTTGATAAATAATACAAAAACATTTTATGTGCCTATAAAATCTGAGGGTTGCCTTCGATTTCTCTGGGATTCCTTCATCCAGACATGATGAAAATGGGACCAATTTGGAAGTGTGTTCTTTCAAATTAAAAATAATTGTGCAAATCGGTCAACAATAATAAAAAAAACATACAGTCGAATATAGAACCTCCTCCTATTTGGAGTCGGTAAAAAATGAATCATCATCGTCAGCCTATTTAAGTCCCCACTGCTGGGGCACGGGCCTCCCTCAATCACATGAGGGGTAATTGCCATACTCACCACGCTTGGCAGACGGGTTGGCGAGGGTTTTAGTATAAATGCACAGTTTTCCTTCTCTGGGTGCTGGTGATCATGCCAGCAGCTTTACCTTAGTCGCCTTTTACGACACCTCGGTAAGAGTGAGGATGGCCTATTCTACTCTGCCGGGGACCACACGGCCCCCTTAACGGCCCATTACGGCCGGCTTAAAAAATGAATACCATATTCGTAATCACCACCTAAAGTATATAATGTACATACAGGAATACACCTCAAACCAAATTCATCAGAATCTATGTTGTCTAGTGTAATTAAAATTTGTAAGTATATATATATATACATATAATTACTACAAATATGTCGATACATAAAATATACTAAGAAATGAATAAACATAATTTATTGAGATTCTACCACCGGAATCTGAAAGTTGATTCTGACGAGAATACCCGGCAAGAAACTCGCCAGTTACTCTTTTTAATCGCCAAAAATTTTAATACAATGGTATTATTACTATAATACTCGCATAAGTCAATTTCATGTCCAACAATAAATATGGCTATGGAACGAGCAATGCTCGGCGTCTCTCTCCGAGATCGAATCCGAAATGAGGTGATCCTGCAGAGAACCAAAGTCATCGACATTGCTCACCGGATTAGCAAGCTTAAGTGGCAGTGGGCTGGCCATATTAGCCGCAGAACCGACAACCGATGGGGTAAACGAGTTCTAGAGTGGAGACTGCGTCTTGGCAAACAGTAATGTAGGGCGCCCTCTGGCTAGGTGGGGGGACGATCTGCGCAGGATGGCTGGCAAGAGCTGGATGCGAGAAGCCATGGATAGATCACAGTGGCGAACAATTGGAAAGGCCTACGTCCAGCAGTGGACTGCGATAGGCTGATGATGATGATGAATAAATATAGCCATTACAATGTCTAAGTTGTAGGCGAACAGTTTATCATTTCCACAAATTCTTTTAAATAATCATCAACTTTGTAATAGGCTTTCGTCATTAAATAATTTTTAATTTGTGTTATAAATTTAGGCATTGGTAAGTCAACAAGCTTTTGTGGTAACTTGTTAAATATTTTAATACTCATTCCGACAAATGAATGAAGTCTGAGATTCATAACAGCAAGCCTTTGTTTATTTCTGGTGTTTAGGCTATATTTATCAGATTTTTTAGGGAAAAAAATCCAGATTTTTATTTGTTTAGATCTGTTGTTCCCAAAACAACATAAAAAGTAAAAAAACACATTTCAACAGTATACACGGCGTCACGTCGAGTTACCGTTATTGGACTTTGGACCATCCTTATGTCTATCACAAAAGTATTATTTTAGCACTACGAGGGGAGGGGGGTACCTTGACCTGAGGCAGTCTGTACATTACCTACAGTTACAGTTTTTTCATCGAGTTGTCCCTTTGAATTGTGATAGACACTTCTATTGGGAATGAATTAAGAATTTAGTAAGTATACCTACCATTTAAGGTGACGGGTAGGGCACACTAGTGACACCAATCGATTTTCATTTTTAGCTGCTAAGCCGGATCTATTTTTAACAATTTCGGGGTTACAACCTCTCGGCAAACACTTATAATATTTATTAAATAACCATGCACACATGATTCACGCCAAAAGCTGCCACTTTTGGCGTGAATCAATTTTTCGCGCACAAAAACGGACCCAACATTTGTGCATGGTTATTTAATAAATAAATGTCACCCCGAAATTGTTTAAAATAGATCCAGGTTAGTAGCTAAAACTTAAAATCGATTGGCGTCGCTAGTGTGCTCTACCCGTCATCTTAAAAAAAAGTCTCCCACTTTGGGAAAAACTGATTTACCTAGTAGGATCAATGTTTGAGCGCTTTAAATCGAAACAATATATTTTATGTATTCCTTTATTTTATTATTTTGCGAGGTTACTACAATATGTTAAATTTCCTCAATTGAAATATCACATGTTTGACACTAAGGTTGAAAATTCTGCACCAATATGTATCCATTGATGTGTGACTGTCCGTATCTGTAGATAAGTATAAACAAAAAATAACATTCAGAGTCCTAAAGAAAATTACATATTTTGTGTTGTACATACTCGTAGTGCTAAATTTAATTAAAAAAATGCTTAAATTACTAATCATTATTACATTTATAACTGTGTAAGTACACCTGACGAATGTTCCCGGTAGGATACTTCTAGACCTTATTTCATCGCATTAAGGTCGAAAAGTGGCTTACCGGGAACTTTGTCAGATGTACATCTACATATATTTTATAAAATATTATAGTTGCCACTTTTAAAGTTAATTCAACGTACATAATAATTCTCGTTTATATAAAACAAGAATATCTCGTTTTTAATTAATACTAAGACAAACATGTTACAATACATATACACGAGATACTCGCTACCATCTAACCTTCTAAATAAATAAGGATTTACAATTTCATATTAGAGGGACTATGTAAATTTATTAAGAGTAATAAATGCTTATTTTTTTTTGTCGTTCTTGTATTAGAGCATCTGATGTTAGATACCCATTAACAAATAGAACTGGCCTTCTATAAATAAATATTCATGACTAGCTTTCAAATAACCGTTAAATTTAAAATACTTGTTGATATTTGTTTGTTTTTATATTTTTACCTCTGGTGAAAAAAGCGAATAAATGTAAGTATTTGTAAAAGTGTGCGCTAATTTTAGTCGTGAATGATATTCTGTGGTATTTAAATATATATTAAACAGGTACAGCTACTTCACCTAAACATTTTGTTTATGATACACACACATACATACGTACTTTTTTACTAAAAGTATAATTAAATCGTAATCTAGGTCTCTAATCAAGGTCGACCGACCAGTTGTAAGACTCGTCAGTCCTCCAAATTCCGGACACAGACAGAAACCGGTGAAGGCATCACTCTCAGACGTAGCCATGATGTTGACCACAAACCTCCGAAGTGAGGGACCAATTCAAGAGTGAGGTGATCTAATCGTAGTCAGGGAAGCAGAACCCGCCTCTCTTCACGTATCCAGAAGGGCAAACTCCTCCTCTGATCCCAAATCGGTTCTCAATTTCAGGCACCACTTCTTTCTTCTTAATTTCAGGTTTGGCTGTCACTAGAGGTGGAACCACCACGTCGTGGGTTCTTCGCGATAACCTCTTCTCAGATGAGTCTTCTATCACTATGTCCGAATTGGGCCGAATAATCACTTCCACTACCATGCCTTCGGCGGGCAATATCTTCGTGCTTCTAATAACTGAACACTCCGCTAGGTATATCATTGCGAAAATCAATACTATGCACATTTTTGAAGCCATGTTGTTTTTTTTATTGTTGTCTTGCGTCTTCGTCCCGCGACTTGTGTCACTGCTCGAGTAGGGATGTCGCAATGTATCAAGTTTAGCAAGATTGATTCTTATATACCGGTCGATGTTTGAGGTAAATTTTTCACTCCGACGGTCGCTGGCCTGTCCCCGGGGTCACTGCCTAAGTGATTCACTAATGACGAAGGAGTAGAAAACAATGAGGTAGGCTCTTCCTAAATGAACCCATTTAAGGATAAATTATATAGGTACGGTCTAGTAATCCCGGTCTAGTATTTCGCATGTAAAAGAAAGAACCGCGAATTGAATGATAATTTTGTTGAATCACTTTTTTGATCCATTTGCGGTTGAATTCTGGAGCAGTGAGTCAGTTTGCTTTCTACACTTTACCTGTTGAAGTATGGTCAATAGATTTTGATTGGTAATAAAGAATCAAGGCAAAAAACAGTCATTGTCCTAGTGGACTTGTTAGATCAAAAACTCCATTGGTTTTGATCTAACAAATCTTACTTACTTATGTATACTAAATGGGTTTGCAATTGACCTCATCTCACCTGATGGAAAGTGACAATAAGGTCTAAGATGTAGTGTGCTTACCCAGAAGAAGCCTATTCACTCTCGACTTAAGGACACCCAAATTGTAGCTCTCTGGGAATACAGAAACCGGCAAGTTGTTCCATTCCTTAGCAGTTCGTACCAAGAAAGAAGAAGCGAAACGCTTAGAACAAGCTGGTGGAACTTCCACAGTGTAACTGTACACACATCATCATCATCATCATCATCATCAGCCCATTTAAGTCCCCACTGCTGGGGCACGGGCCTCCCTTAATCACATGAGGGGTAATTGCCATACTCACCACGCTTGGCAGACGGGTTGGCGAGGGTTTTGATATGAATGCAGAGTTTTCCTTCCCTGGGTGCTGATGATTATGCCAGCAGCTTTACCTTAGTCGCCTTTTACGACACCTCGGTAAGAGTGAGGGTGGCCTATTCTACTCTGCCGGGGACCACACGACAAGTGTACACACATTACGTGTATAATAAAAATGTTATGTTATGAACACAAATCATAATAAAATATTATAATCTGCTTTTTCCCCGCTTTTTTCAACATGCTCACCTTATAGCCCCGCGAGGAATTCCCAAGTCAATTAAATAAACTTGACAATCCTTATTTCTTTATCCTCTACTATATACGAGTCGTCTCACTAATAATGTAACAATGTTGTCTGACGTTATTAAATTGGCCGCAAGTGCGAAGTACATGCGAAGTGAAGCACTTCATACTTTCTTAAATTTGGGAGTTCCTTATGAGGCTTATAAAAAATGTGACCGAGTCACTAGTTTAAGGTGACGGGTGACACACTAGCGACGCCAATCCATTTCAATTTTTAGCTACTAAACCGGATCTATTTTAAACAATTTCAGGGTTACAACCTCTCGGCAAACACTTATACTATTTATTAAATGACTACGCACAAATGTTGGGTCCGTTTTTGTACGTGAAAAATTGATTCACGCCAAAAGTGGCCGCTTTTGGCGGTAATTCACATTTCGAGTACAAGAGCAGACCTAAAAGTTAAGTATAAGTATTTAATAAATAGTATAAGTGTTTATCAAGAGGTTGTAACCCCTAAATTGTTTAAATAGATCCGGTTTAGTAGCTAAAAATTAAAATCGATTGGTGTCACTAGTTGACCCTACCCGTCGCCTTAAATAAGATAACGTGTCATTTACTAAAAACAAACCTCAATAATGGCAATTTTCTGTACCTACTTGGTTATTTAATAACTTAATGTGAAATAAAATTGTAACTGTAGAAAATATTCATCATCACCATCAGCCCATTTAAGTCCCCACTGCTGGGGCACGGGCCTCCCTCAATCACATGAGGGGTAATTGCCATACTCACCACGCTTGGCAGACGGGTTAGCGAGGGGTTTGATATAAATGCAGAGTTTTCCTTCTCTGGGTGCTGATGATCATGCCAGCAGCTTTACCTTAGTTGTTGTTCCAACTGTCTCAATATAGGTATCAAATGAAAGAGCTTTAGTTGTGTCGGGGGTTTTTTAAATTTTCAATTTTAACTATTACTTACTCCGATGGCTCAGCGACCCAAAATGAGTCTTGGCCTTCGATACGAGATGCCGCCATTTGTCTCGATCTTGTGCAGCTTCACGCCAATCTCCTGCTTCCATATCTTGCAGGTCCGCGTGCACTACATCCCGCCAGCGATAGCGTGGACGACCAATTGGCCGCCGGCCAGTAGGTTGTCCGAGATATGCCTTCTTAGCGCTGCGATCTGATGCCATTCTCTCGATGTGACCGAGTCATCGGATTCTATGTACTTTTGTCTCTCCTAGTATGTTGGGTTCTGCCAGCAGTTCTTCTACTTTAGCATTTTCAGATTCCGCCAACTGCCATCCACTTCTTGCCTAGGACCAAACATTTTTCGGAGGATTTTGCGTTCGGTGACCAGGAGTAAGAAATTATAATATGTACTTAAATTCATAATACTTTTCTACAATTTTGCATGTTTCACGTCAAAGCATGGTCATCTTTTATTACCACAACACAACATAACACATTAGATCTCTCCGATTTCGTGGGTGTTCATGGGCGGCGTTGACTCCTTTACCCTGTGTGCCTATACCAATATTAATTATGCAAATACCTATATTATTTTTTTATATGATAGGTGGCAGACGAGCAGACAGATCACCTGATGGTAAGTGATTGCCGCCACCCATGGACACCCGCGACACCAGTGGAGTCACAAGTGCGCTGCCAACCGTTAATCCCCCTTTCCCCCGGATTGGGCCTGCGGTATCCTCACTCACGCAGCGAAATACAGCATAGTGCTGCGTCACGCCGGTTTTCTGTGAGGCCGTGGTATCACTCCGGTCTAGCCAGTCTATTCATGCCGAAGCGTTGCTCTCCCACGGTAGAAAACCTCATCATTTCAGCCAATAGACGTCCACTGCTGGACATAGGCCTCCCCCAATGTTCTCCACACAGATCGGTCCTGTGCCGCCCGCATCCAATGGATTCCCGCGATCTTCACCAGATCGTCGGTCCACCTTGTGGGGGGCCTGCCACGGCTGCGACTTCCTGTGCGTGGCCTCCACTCCAGGACCTTTCTGCCCCAACGGCCGTCTGTTCTCCTCGCTATGTGCCCTGCCCATTGCCACTTGAGGCATGCAATCCTTTGGGCTATGTCTGTAACCTTAGTTCTCCTGCGGATCTCATCATTTCTGATACGATCACGCAGGGAGACTCCGAGCATAGCTCTCTCCATTGCTCTCTGGGTGACTTTGAGCCTTCTTAATCGGCACATTGTAAGCGGCCACGTTTCGGTTCCGTATGTCATCACTGGCAACACACACGCATTGAAGAATTTCGTCTTGATACACTGCGGTAGGTGGGCCGAAAATATGCTGCGTAGCTTCCCGAACGCTGCCCAGCCGAGTTGGATTCGTCGATCGACCTCTTTCTGGAAGTTGGACTTACCAAGCTGGACTTTTTGTCCGAGGTAGATGTACTCGTCTACAACTTCCAGTGCAGAGCTTCCAACCTTCACAAGAGTGGGTACGACATGGGAATTCGACATGATTTTCGTCTTGTCCATGTTCATTTTCAGACCCACTTGTTGGGAGACTCTACTGAGGTCGTCAAGCATTGTGCCTAGGTCTTCCAAGGTCTCAGCCATGACTACGATATCATCAGCGAATCGAAGGTGCGTCATGTACTCACCATTTATATTGATGCCAAGTCCATCCCAGTCCAGAAGTTTAAACACGTCCTCCAACAGAGTGGTGAACAGTTTCGGCGATATAACGTCACCCTGTCTCACACCTCGCTGGAGAGGAATGGGTTTTGATTCCTGGTCCTGAAGACGGACTGACATTGTGGCGTTTCCGTACAATGACTGCAACACTTGTATGTATCGGTAGTCTATTCGGCACCTTTGGAGAGACTGTAGCACGGCCCAGGTCTCGACAGAGTCGAAGGCTTTCTCATAGTCCACAAACGCTAAGCATAATGGCAGGTTATACTCTTCGGTCTTCTGTATAACCTGCCGCAGCGTATGTATGTGGTCTATAGTGCTAGTGTAGAAAACCTAAATAATTTCTATTCTAGATTATTCCATTACTTTCTAGTATTCTCCGAGGCACGGGGGTACAAGACCGCCAACTTCCAGACTCCGGGCTAACACTGACGTCCGACTGAACTGACTCAAGCACGTTAAGCAGTTGGTCCCGCGCCTAATCCCTCTTCGGTCGGGTCACACTAGTGTCCCATCGAAATAAGAGGGTACGGGAATAGAGAGAGGACTTGTGTCTGCGCAAATACTTTTGCACTATAATATGTCCTGCGTCGATGGCTGATCGCTGATATTGGCCGCCATGACCGAAATATAGGTTTGGAGGACATTAGTATTCTAGTACCAGAGTCACCGACATAGCCAACCGAATTAGCAAACTGAAGTGGCAGTGGGCTGGTCTTATTAGCCGCAGAACTGACAGCCGTAAAGTCCTTGAGTGGAGACCGCGACTCGGTAAGTGTAGTGTAGGACGCCCTACGACAAGATGGGATGATGACATTCGAAGGCTGGCTGGTGTGGGCTGGATGAGAGTGGCCGAAAATCGGGAGCGGTGGCGTGCATTAGGGGAGACTTATGTCCAGCAGTGGACGAGTGTGGGTTGCTGATGAGTATTCTAGTGTCCTTTCACTGTTCCTTCACAGAATAGTCCCCTGTGGACTTTGAACCTCGACCTCTGGGTTTTTAGATTAATTATTTACCTGATGATGACTTACTTCGTTCGGCGTCATTATGTACAAACTAAAAGTTTAAGACGTATGTAGTTGAATCTGCAATATCCCTATTAGTAATTTCAGATTTTTCATTCAATCCTAAGGGGAAATCCTTGACTAAAAATAAATCAATTAAACATTAGTATGGGTAATTGAACTCTCCCGTAGTTTTTTCCTCAAGTTACCATTATAGTACCGATCTTTATATTGAAGAATACGGTAATAGGGTATATGACTAAGCTCAAGATTTTACAAAATAAAAATATTTTATCAAAATATAGGTCAATATGTACCAATGGCAAAAACTCTCAATTAAAAACCGGCCAAGTGCGAGTCGGGCTCGCGCACAAAGGGTTCCGTAGCAGCAAAGTCCAAAATTACAGTTAAATCAACCTATCTCAAAAACTATAAGAGATACTTTGATCAAACCAAAAATCGTTGAAAGAATTAATTAGCATGCATCACCTCTATTTTTTTTAGAATTTTATACCCCGTAGTTATAAAAATAGAGGGGGGGGGACATACTTTTTACGACTTTGAGAGCTGATATCTCAAAAACCGTTCACTTTAAGAAAAATGTTTTTTAGAAAACTTTATATCATTTTAAAAGACCTTTCCATTGATACCCCACACGGGTATGTACATCGAAAAAAAAAAATCATCCCTCAGTTACATGTATGGGGGGCCCCACCCCCAATTCTTTTTTTTACTATTTAGTGTCATATTTTTGTAGCGGTTCATACAACACATATTCCCATCAAATTTCATCACTGTAGTACTTATAGTTTCCGAGTAAATCGGCTGTGACAGACGGACAGACGGACATGACGAAACTATAAGGGTTCCGTTTTTGCCATTTTGGCTACGGAACCCTAAAAATATTACGTCTAGCCGGTTTTATGGTCATTCAAAGATTCATGGGCAAGTCCATTTTAAAAGTATGAAATTATTAAGAAATAATTATACCATTGACATAAACGAAACATTTGATATAGCTACCATACAAAATTCAAATGAAATGCATACAAAATACTTATGTGTGACGTCACATCTAAGTAGCCATTTGTATGGAGCGTTTTGGGTTTGCCCAAAATAATGTGATTTTAAAGTTGTGATATCTCAGGTAGTTTGAAGTGAGTGAGTGAGTGGTGAGAATCAAGTGATTCTTTCTTTTCTATCATTGAGAGGTCTTTTGATTGCAAAAATAAAAAATAGTCATATACCGTATTGTATATTCTGAGGATACATCCTAGCCGTGCTAAAAGGGCGCTCAAACCTTTGCAACCTTTACATGAGAATCAGACTAACATCACACACTTCTGTGATTTGCGGCCCAGGCTTGCTTGACAGCTAGGGCGTCTTTACCTATATTGCAGGGGGTGCGGAGCACCCGGTTGCCGGAAGTTAGCTCGGACCATGATATAGGATTCAGGATGTCTTATACCTAATTACAATAAAGCGACTGCCCATAGGTAGTCGAACATGTTATAAGTATTCCATTTCTTCGAGCACTTTGAAACAAGAGGCGAAAGAGAGAATTTTGAAACGTGAAGAAGCATCTCGCGGGCAAGTATGGCGGGCCCATCGGAAGTGATGCCTTGACATAGCTTCCGTTGTAATTGCAACTTGGGCTCTTCTCTTGCTTACCATCAGACTGAGGAGAGCCAATATACTGTGCCTCTATAAAAAATAAAAGAGGGCACCTGGTAATTGAATGCGCTCGGGCGCTTCTAGGGCTACAGCTGCCCCTGTTGACAGCTATACAACAAAAAAGTTTCATTGAAATCCGGTCAGTAGTTTCCGAGATTATCGAGAATAAGCAGACAAAGTACTTATATCTGTGTTATTGATTTTTGATCCGCCTTTGTTATTTTGAGGTAAGTGTACCTACTCGTATTTATTATTACATGACGGATTAAATGACAATTGACTGGCCGGATGACGCATTTGGTAGTGACCTTTCCTCTCATGCCAAAGGTCGTGGGTTCGATCCCCACCCTGGACAAATACTTATTCGTGTGATAAACACTTGTGTTTGTTCAGTTTCTGAGTGTATTATTTATATTTATTTAAGTATATTTGTAATAATGCTTTCTTTTGTCTGATATCCGTAAGACAAGTACTTAAGCTACGGAATCAAGTCAATGTATGAAATATTGTATGAATTTAATTATTAAGTATTTAAGATGCACAAAAATAGCTTTTTCACAGATTTTTTATAATTTAGGTTACGTACAGAAGATTAATGCACAAGGTGACAAATTTAAATTCTATAATAGTCTTAATACCGGCTTAATGCGGGAAAATATGGTTTTGGAAAATGACTGGGAAACCCCAATGACAGTGACGATATTTACGTACCTATCTACCTTTGTTGTCTAACACGTGAATGTTTAAAGAAAAATATTATGTTTATCATCAAGTCAGCATTTTATTCCCGATCGGATCCGAAGTCATTGCTTAGACGATCGGAATCGGGGTATCCTTAGAGGTTAAGGTGACGGATAGGGCACACTAGCGACGCCAATCGATTTTAATTTTTACCTTCTAAACCGGATCTATTTTAAACAATTGCGAGGTTACAACCTTTTGGAAAACATCTATACTATTTATTAAATAACCATGCACAATATTTGGGTCCGTTTTTGTACGCGAAAAATTGATTCACGCCAAAAGCGGCCACTTTTAGCGTGAATCAATTTTTCGCCGGGCCGGCAAACAACATATTTTCCATACAAAGGTAATATCAAAATAATTGGGTGTATCTCGACGTTTCATTGCTGTTATTCGGATTGAGGAAGTATTTATATATGTCTGTTTTAAAACGTCTGTGTTAAAGCTTTATGATGGAATCAGGCATAATCACCACGCTTGCCTTATGCGGATTGGTGATTGTTCACAAACCCGAGCAATATATGAAAACTTCGAAACAAAGGTACTTTTTGCTCGACCCGGGAATCGAACCCATCCTGGGTTCGATCCCGAGATTTCGGGCCGGTACTTAAACCACTAGACCAATAGGGCGTCAAAACATAATCTTACAAATATTAACCCACTTAAAAAAATATGCGATTACATTTCGTAAATTTTTCGACATTAACAACCTATTTTCTGCCTATTTGTTTTATTAATAATTACGTAAATTTAACAGAGACACAGCTTGTATTTTTTAGTTACACAATGTTTTAAAGAAAATCCATATATAATCAAGTTTCATTCATCATTTTTGGTACCTATTCGCTAATGCACTCAATTTTCTTACCAATTTCAAACAGACATCTTGCTGTTTCTACTCGCTCGTAAGGGTCGCGAGTGGAGCGACAGAGACAACGAGATGTCCGAGGAACGGCGAAGCTTGCTTTGAATTGAATTTGAAGGATTTGGTAACTCTTAGACAGGGGAATCAGACTCATTAGCTCTAAGTAGGTATCCACTGTTTAAGAGACTACTCAAAATTGTTATGTGGATGGCAGACGAGCAAACAGATCACCTAAGCGTTTATACCGCCGCACATAGACACCTGTAAAGTCACAAGAGCGCAACCAACTTTTTCCTTTTCAGCCCGAATTGGGCCTCCGTTAACCTCACTCACTTACGTGGAGGTTATACCTTCACCAATTAGCTATTGGTACGAATACGCTCATAGATTTGAAAAGTCTTGAATAGCGTGTTCAAATTTGAATCATCGACCAAAAAGATTTGGGCCTGCGCTCTGGTATTTTGAAATATAAAAAAATAGACACGGAACATTACATTGTTCTACGGTAAACAATAATATAACATTTTTTTTCTCTCTTGTTATCTTAGATAATATAAGTATCTACACACGAGCTACAGCTGTGCGGCCGTTTAGTCAAAGTAAAAAATGTCTAAATATTCCAATCGCGTACCAAAATAAGAAGTGAACATGTTTAATAAGAAGGCGCTTAGTTTATGTGGAACATAAAATAAGTGGCCACGTGAGGCTGATCGGGCCCCACGAGCCTCGATAACCATGAAATATGGGACGGGCACTCAGATTATGGCTATAAATATTGTGGAAATGTGCTGCAACTGGCCATATTACGTACTTTAGTATGTATGCATATAGAGTTTTCATTGGAACGGAAAATTAACTTCATTTATTAATATTCAAAAGTTATCGAATGTCCTATTTTGGTACATTAAAGTAAAGCCGCTTATAGCATTTTTTTATTTAAACACGCAATAAAATAAAGTAAATACAATCGAGGCAATTGTTATTAAACTAAATGTCCTCATGCTCTTCTTACAGTGTAATTCCCAGTTTTTACCCGACAACGGCGAAGCAAATAGGAGGGTTATGATTTCGACCTGTATGTATGTATGGTTGTTTATAATTAGGGATTGCAATTGCTGGATCCAGCATCTTGCAATCCAGCTGGATCCAGCGCTTTTTTGAGCATGCTGGATCCAGCAGGCAGTGCTGGATCCAGCGATGCGGATCCGCATACGATTCGATTCCAATTATTTGCTTTTGAATTGCCTACATTTTCAAAACAGCGCAGAGGGCGACGCGACAGAATCAAAGAACGGCGCCTCTCCGAAGTAACTGGTACGTTAGTGTACTTGAAAAATCTAAAAAAGTATGAAGAAAGCTGTTATAAAAGCCTGGCTATTATCCTGTACCAAAAAAGAATGCGATGCAGCAGGAGATGAAAACTCTGCTATAACGAGTGAATAAACAATAGATTGTAGAGCCGCCGGTGCGAGAAGATAGTATGGATTTTATGGAGGAGGGTCTAGATAATGACGCAGAAGTGACAGAACCTTCGCCAATGACTTTGGAGCAGGAGCTTGAAAATTACGAAAAGGTATTAAAAAAAGAAATGAACATATATGAGACCGAAGGAGTGCTAGACGAAAATTTGTCTACGGTTCTTGAGTATTTGATGACCTTTAAGCCGACGAGTATAGAGGCCGAAAGGGCATTCACAGCAGCCGGCTTCATATGCAGTTCTGTGCGAAGCCTACTGGGAGATGAGACATTCGATAAAATTTGTTTTCTAAGGTCTAATTTTCAAAGAGCTCAAAAAAAAGAAATGATCTCTTATTATTACCATACGTATAATGAAACCTGCCTAATTATTAAAGATTATTAGATAAAGAAGTGGATAGAGGATTATTTCGGAGCTTCTTCTGTTTGATTCAATAAGTGATTGATGATTAAAATTGTGTTATTATTAGTCCTTTTTGTAGTCCATTTTAAAATAATTTGTAAGACAGATTGTTTGCTACCGATAAGCCGGCCTAGTATTAAAAGTAAATGAAACAAGAGAATACTCAGAAACCTTATCTAAAATGTTATATGAGGTTAATATAATATTTTAACATATTGAGTAAGTCATTTCAATTGAAGTTGATTCTTTTGATGTAAAATGATTAAAAAAGCAAAGAAAACATTGATTATTATATGATATCACCAAATAAGTGAAATATTTCATAGATTTATCGTAAGAAGTAAAAATCAATAAAAAAAGGCTCAAAAATGACGTATTTCTATTTTCGTTCTACATTTTGCTGGATCCGCGCTGGATCCAGCTGGATTTAGGTTAATCCAGCAAAAATCCAGCTGGATTGAAAACGCCGCTGGATTGCAATCCCTATTTATAATGTTCCCTCATAACTTCTAAACTAGTTATCATATTTGAACAAATGAGATGTCGTTAGAACCGTCTTGATTGTCTTCTGGTTATAGGTGAGATGTCGTCACGTTAAATTGACTACACCGCCCTCTAGGGGACTTGGAGTAAGGAACTAATTAAAAAAAATCTTGGCGGTACCGTGTCAAAACGAACTTTTTTAACACATTTCAAATACTTATGTAATGGACAACATTTCATATTTTTAACATGTCCATATTGTTTTTTTATATGAAAATAGACATAAAATGAACAGACCCATATTTTTTCTTTTTTCAAAATTTGGCCATTTTCATGCATAAAATAATTATTGAAATTCTTTATATTCTAAATAGACGTAAGCGCCAAATGACGTCATCGGACGGCTGAATACAGCGATATTCCTTTGCTTATCATTGTTTTAATAAAAAAAAGGTACTACTGTCAAAGGTAAATAATACTAGTGTCAACATTGTCAACGTCATTCATACATTCAACGTTGACAAGTTGTCATTTTTTTTGACAGTTACATGTCATGGGTTTGGCATTTCGTAAATTTAAAACTATAATGTGCTAAGCAAAGAAATATTTTACATTCTGCCGTCCGATGACGTCATCTTACGTTTTTTAGTTGTTAATTTTTTTCTCAGTAAATAAGCAATATAAAAAATTAATAAATATATATTCGAGCAGCGGAAAAGTAAACAAAGAATTGGTATTTTTTGTTTCAGAGCTTAGCAATTTTGAAATGTTGTCCATTATATTTACATAACTAAAAATATGTTAAATAAAAATAAAGTTTAAAAACTAAAACCCGACTACCACACTGTCTCTGCTGAAATTATTATGCCGTATCGCCGTGGTCGTATGCCACCTACTGTAGCAAAACAGATTCATAAAATAAAATCAGTGTGGCACACGACCACGGCGATACGGCATAATAATTTCAGCAGAGACAGTCTTCTTGTTTCGTACTTTTAGAGCGTGTGGTAGTCGGGTTTTAGTTTTTTTTTTATGATATAGGTGGCAGACGAGCAGACGGGTCACCTAATGGTAAGCGATTACCGCCGCCTATGGGTTTAGGTGCCACCTATACGACGAGCAGACGTATCACCTGATGGTAAGCGATTACCGCTGCCCATGGACACCTGTCACTTCAGTCCTCTGTGACTCCTGTCACAGGTGCGCTGCCAGCCTTTTAAAAGGGAGTACGCTCTGTTCTTGAAGGTGTGCTGGTCGTATCGATGAGGAAACACCGCAGGCAATAGTTCATTCCACAGTTTTGTCGTACGACGTAGAAAGTTTCTTGAGAAACGCACCTTTAATACTTACTTGCCGACAACCCTTATTTTAATGTCTACATAATGTGGGCCAAAAACGTTCTTATTTACATATGAGTAAAGTAAAAATACAAAGTGTACAATATAATGATAATCACACCTTAAGGCCTTAGCTTTACCTTACCACTATCTATTTTTCTTTCTACAACCGATTTTTACTTAATAATAACAATAATATTTTTTTTTTTATTTATTTATCATATAAAAATACATTTCAAATTATCTTAAAATAATCACGCACTTAAACCACTATGGTTTGTGATGGCGCGACCTGAGTCGATGTTAAAGTTAAGCAAAGTGCATAACGAACAATACACAATTCCTACCTACATAATTTATTCTATTAAGATTTAAGTAAGTGCATCTCATTAAACATTATCGAGAAAGTGCATCTTGAGTTCCTGTTTGATATTTTTATCATTAATCTTATCACGCAAGCTGAGATGTAGCTGGTTAATAAGACGTGGAATTAGATAACTCGCCGTTCGTTCCCCGTACATGTTGTTCGCACCGCCGATTATCAACCTACGGTTGCTAACAGCGCGCGTACACACGGGGTGGTTTATTGGTTGGCTAAACTGCTTGTTAAAAAAATGATGTTTTAATAATATCAATTTTACTTGGGTTTCAACCGGCAGGATTTTACAGTGTTTAAAAAGTCCGCTATCGTTATTTTGGAATTCACGCCTTATTTTGTTGGAAACAATGTGTTTTAAGATTCTTTTTTGAAGACTATATATTTTGTTTAAATGAGTTTTAAATGTTCGACCGTAGCTTCCCAAGCCATATTGTACATGTGATTCTGCTAGTGAATTGTATAATATTAATTTAATTTTAAACGGAATTCTATCTTTTAGTATTATAATATTGGCTAAAAATTGTCTCAACTTGTTGCAAACATATTCAATATGATCATACCAATTAAATTTACTATCGATTTGCAATCCTAAATACGTATAGTTATTTACCACATCAATTAAGGGGCAACTACAGGTGGTATTACTAGGGGCGTGAAGGCAACTATGATCATGAGCTACTATACGCTTCGTTCTACAGTTTTTTAAGTACGGAGACTTTATGTGCATCATTTTAGTTTTAACAGTGTTCAAGACAAGGCCTGCGTTATGACACCATGTAGCGATCATGTTAAAGTCTGACTGCAGCAGGTTACAAGCTACGTCGGGTTCTTCATGGGCGACCAACAAACAAGTGTCGTCTGCAATTTGGTATAAGAGGAATGTTTAATGAAATATTGCATATCGTTAACATATGACAAAAAATGTAAGGGCCCAAGGACCGAGCCTTAAGCCGTGCCTCGAGTAGCACCCACTAAATCACTAAACACACCGTCAATCTTCACAGAAAACTTTCTATTATTTAGGTAACTCATACACCAGTCGAGAAGGGGTCCTCGGATACCGCAATAGTTTAACTTAGTGATCAGTTGATTGTGGTCCAGAGTATCAAAGGCCCGTGAAAAGTCAATAAAGATGACGATTACGTGCTTTTTGTTTTCGAGGTGTTCGTTGACTTCATCTGTGAACTTCATCAAAAGGTCACCAGTACCTTTGCCGGCTTGAAACCCAAACTGATTCTCACAACATCTCATACGTTGACCTGATTCCGTACTAAGTAGCTTAAGCACTTGTGTTACAGATATCAGACAACAGAGGAACACAAATATATACTTAAATACATATATTACACCCAGACACCGAACAAACAAGTGTTCATCGCACGAATGTTTGTCCATGGTGGGGATCGAACCCACGACCTTTGGCGTAAGAGGCAGGGTCACTACCAATTGCGCCATCCGGTCAGTCTTCACTTAGGTGAACTTGTAAATTAAAAACACATCTGGACCAATATCAATTTCATGTTAATTTGATAAATTATTATGATGAGATCCGCAGGAGAACTTAGGTCACAGACATAACCTAAAGGATTACATGTCTCAAGTGGCAATGGGCAGGGCACATAGCGAGGAGAACAGACGGCCGTTAGGGCGAAAAGCTCCTCCAGTGGAGGCCACGTACAGGAAGTCGCAGCCGTAGCGGCCCCCCCACAAGGTGGTCTGACGATCTGGTAAAGGTTACGGTAATCCATTGGATGCGGGCAGCACAGGACCGATCTATGTGGAGAACATTGGGGGAGGCCAATGTCACAGTTGATATAGACGCTAAGCGTATATAATCTACTGTACCTATGTCCAGCAGTGGGCGTCTATTGGCTGAAATGATCATGATGATGATGATAGATTATAGTTGTCTGTACCGACGCATGTTACATCGAAGTATTGACCAGCTTATTTTATTATCATCATGATCACAAGGATCATTTATTCTACTAAGTTTTATGAATTAAGGTGAAGGTTACAACGCGAACGCGAAAAATTGATTCACGACAAAAGCAGCTACTTTTGGCGTAAATCAATTTTTCGCGTACAAAAACGGACCCGATATTTGTGCATGGTAATTTAATAAATAGTATTAGTGTTTGCCAAGAGATAAAGTAGCTAAAAATAAAAATCGAGTGGCGTCGCTAGTGTGCCAGACCCGTCACCTTAATGAAATAAATAACCCTCGTAGGTACACCCTTTCTTACATTAAAAAAACTGATTTATGGTCTTGCCTAATGCATCAACTTGTATACATTTTGACTCTTCTACAAACACAATTATTATTTCAAGTCGATCAGTAAATTACAGAGTAATAAAATATACCTACACAAGTTTTTAGTCATAATCCTATTGGCTTGGAAGTCAGATATGGCTAACAGAACAGTGGCAATGCTGAGCATTAAAACATATTGTATATTTGTTATTTTAATAAATACAGCTTTAGGCGAGTTGAATATAGAGTCTGAATATTCAATAAATGACGAACAGGTTACCAATTGCATTAAAAATATAATAGAACAAGTTAAAGCATATGAACCAGTGGTAGAAATAACTGCAGTGAATTTTAACACCTCCTTCGAATTTGCTCTTTTTCACAAAATCGAATCAGCAAGTTTTATATCACGGACGTTTCTTTGGCGGCAAAATACTTTTCCCAACATTTTCTACATTATCAAATGTCAAAATTATGAGGAATTTTATAGAGGTATGAAAAATCTCAGACAAGATCTGTACTGGAATCCAAGAGGAAAATTCATTATAGTAATTGACGATCTCGGTGGAAATATCAGACTTCTGTCTAGTCTTCTTAACGATTATAATGTATTTAATGTTAGTATTATATGCCCAAGCGAAGCAGATCAAGATATCTATGTGTTCAACTCGACAAAACTAAACAACTGTGGGAAACCATCGAACAAAGTAGTGGAATTTTTCATGCAATGCGGAGATTTGAACAAAGATGTAAATGTATTTCGTTACCCTTTGCTTAAAACGCCTAAACGAGAAGGATGCAGATTGAAAGTATTGTTCTTCGACTATTGGCCTTTTATGAGTTTGGAAAATAAAGGAGTGGCCGAAATTTGTCAGTATCAATTGCAATTGTGGAGTGAATTTGCAGGAGTGATTATTGAACCACTGCGCTACGCGCAAGACCAGAATTTTGGGAAAGTCTATGACAACTACACTATTACGGGAATGCTGCGCTTGTTGGAAGATCACACGATAGATGTCGCTACGGGCGGTTACGCCGTCACGTACGAGAGAGCAAGGGCCTTTGACTCCTCATATCCATATACAATTGAGCACACCCGCGCAATAGTCGTCCGTTCTGGTTTCCTCAGAAACTGGCAAGCAGTCTTCATTCAGTTCAATTTTTATTCCAGCCTCATCATTTGTTCTTTTTTTGTTTTTTTCACCTTCGCCGTTGTAAAATTCTCTATATTTGAAAATAAAAATAGAGATGTGGCACGAGACGTCCTTGCAGTATTTGGATACTTGTGCAGCAACACGTCATGTGTTAAAAATATAAAAACAAGTAGCCCTCTCAGAATGATTGTTTGTAGTATGTTAATTTTAGTATTCTTCTTATCATTTTTGGTGCAGGCATATTTGCTTAGTGCTACTACTAACCCTATAAGGCAGTATCAAATTAAGCATTTAGATGAAGCTATATCGGAGTGTAAGCCATTTCGGAGTTGGAGCTGGCAGACATCGTACGATCCCGCTCGGAAGTCTCCTCTGGACTGTAAGGCCATGGGAGATTGCTTGCCAATGATGAAAGAGAGAAGAAACGAAATGCTGTTTACAGTGCTCTCTGAGACATATTACTATTCAGCTCAATGGGCTTTCGTAGACGCAAGGGGTGAGCCAGTATTTTATCAAATTGAGGAGCCAGTGACGACACTGTTGCGTACAGCTCATTTCCGACGGGGCTCTACAATAATTGAATCTTTCAACAAACTTCGTAGTTACGCTGCAATGAGCGGTCTTGAGCAAAAAAATTTAGACAATATAATGTTTAATGAGAAATTGAAAAACGCCAAGCACCAAGACCAACCATTGTCGCCAGAGTCATTGCTCGAATCCGCGGAAATATTCGTCATCTTACTTGTGGGATACTTGTTGGCGACCATTACATTCATGTTAGAGAACAGGTCAAGGATTGTATTTTGGAAGCTTAGAATTAACTGAATATCGGAATTAAAATAAACTAATAATTAAAAGACAGTTTGATTATTTTATCTATCATAAAAACATTTTATATAATTCGGGTTGATATAAAGTGAACTAAAGGAAACCCTACAGGTATATCCTAGTGCAGGCACCTACTTATGTACCAAAAGGTATTATTTTATTTTCCTTAAATAGATAAACAAGGGAAACGAACGACCTAGGTGCATATAAAAAAACTACTGCCTACCTATTATCTATGTCTTCCTGTATTTGTAACCTACTTATGTAATATAGAAAAATATTTCAATTAAATATATCAAATAGAATAGAATAGAAGAGATAGAATATAATAGAATAGAATATAATAGAATAGAATATTTTATTTGTGATAAATGTGGTAATTACAAGGGTGTTATGTATAATAATTTGCTTCTCACACAAACCACCTACTTCTAAATCTAATAATTAATTTTCACTATATGAAACCTAGCTTCCCGGTTACAGTGATGCCCACGTGGTAGTTAGTAGTATTTATGCTTTCGCGTAGGAAAAAGACTGAAATCTGAAAAATAAGTTACCTGTCTAGTGATGGAAATTATGTATGAGATCGATCTCTTAGTAATGTTGGTTTATGTAGAAATGCGGATATGAGAGATTTAATAAAAATAGAAATAGAAAAATATTTATTCAGTGCAAACATAAAATTATATATATGGGTACAAAACACTGAAGAAACATACTCGGCATATGTCGGGGGTCAAGGACTCCCAGACTCTGGTCTTCTGTATGTCCCTATAGAGTGATCACTACTGCGCGCAGGCGGCAATCAGTCTTAAACTTAGACTGAAAATTAAATTAAATATGGACCTGGTATTTTGCATGTAGAGAGATAGAATGAATAGTATAAATAATGGTGTTATATTAGAGTAGGTATAGTATAAGTGTAATATAACATAATATAGTGTTTATAATTTTTAAGATAAGTAAAAAATCCTAGAAATATCTATAATATATACAGCAATATAATACTTATTAAATAGGTAATATTAGTCAATGTCGTCTACGTAATTGTAATTTGTTTTTCCAGAAGAAACTTTTTTAAATTCAATTTTAAGATCCAGCAAAGGACGAATTTCGTATAGATTTCACAAAATACACTCTTAAACTTTTTTGGGTAGGTAGGTATATAAGACAATATTAGTGTGAATACTTGTCATCTTTCGGGATCTCGTGGTACCACCACCTAAGGGATTTATTTCATAATCTCTTATAGCCTTCTTTCTCTGCGACATAAAATTGGTCTTACCATATAAAAAAAGATTCTGCGAAAAAATACCCCCTTCAAAATCACGATTCGTCATTTTCAACTTCGGTAAAACCTTTTCTCGAGCGTATTGTTGTAAAATGTTATTTGAGGTGCATAAAGTGTTAAAAATATTATTTTACACTTTTAAGTTCGTGGTTACTGAAGGCGGTTTTTTTTCGCAGATTTTTTTTTAAGTTTTTTAGTGTCTTCTTTTTTGGCAGCCCCCCTCCCCCCGCTCTCTCTTCCTCCCTCGCCAAATAACTAAAAATCTAATTGTGAGTACAGTATTGAAAGAGTTATCAATTAACTCCTTACCGTAGCAGAGCCACAAAATGAATACAGTCAGGCGTAAATACTGGTGCAGTTTTGAAGAAAGATACAAAAACATTACGTGTGCCTTTAAAATTTGAGGGTTCTCATTTTTTAATTAAAAACATTAATTGTGTGAAGTACCTAAAATATATTTAGGTTTGTGATGCAAAAAAAAACTTACTTTAAAAAGAGTTTAGTTTAAACTGAGTTTTTTTGCATCACCAATACGGGAATTAACACGCTATTTATTATGTGATCTGTGTAGGTACTCACATATTTTGCTCGACGTTCATACACACAATAAATATCACATCATACACTTAACACAAAATAAATATCGTGTTAATTCTCGTCTCGATTAATTATATCTTAGACAATCTAAGAATTATAGTTATAATGCAACGCGAAAATCTAAAACACAATAATATCTGACGTCTATTTAGGTAATATAAACCTTAAATATGTACAACAAGTGCGGATAAAGAATGAGATCAGTAATGGCGGCGCATCTATACACTTCTCGCTCGCACACTATTTGCGTCTATACTCGCACTCGTGGGTGTGCGAGCGAGAAGTGAATAGATGAGCCGCCATTTTTGATCCCATTCTTTATCCGCACAGGTTGTATGTATAGTCTTAAATCAAAATAAAATTATAGTATGGTGGTTTTTGCCTATTAAAGGAGTTATACATCTTATTCCCCCTGATTACAAATCGCGAACTAAGTATAGTCCCCGAAA
Source organism: Marasmia exigua (assembly GCA_019059595.1). Classification (NCBI taxonomy): domain Eukaryota; kingdom Metazoa; phylum Arthropoda; class Insecta; order Lepidoptera; family Crambidae; genus Marasmia; species Marasmia exigua. Next base: position 16,071,853 of record CM032477.1, on the reverse strand, counting down.
TAAAATTCGTGCCAGCCCCTTTTGACATTGCGTGTTGGAACGGGATGACATGACCTTTAGTACGGTAATAACTTAAGGTCGCGATTTAGAATAAGGTGTATTGTGTCTAGAAAAAAAACGGCAATTTCATGGGTAAAGATTATTTAGTATTGCGTACTAAACCGAGTAGGTATTTCCAGCGTGTTTGGTCTGTTTCATGGGAAGAACTGCTTTTTGTCAGGTGTGATTAATTAACTCACATATTCAAAATGTTACTTATTTTATTAAATATTATTGCTTGAATTTTTGAACGAAGTAGTCAATAAGTTGCTTGGCGGCGCGCGGCTGGTCGTGCGGGACCATGTGCCCTGCCCCGCGCACCATCACGTCCATGAAGTTGCCGTACTGCTTCACGTAACTGCCACAGGAGAACATACAAAAGTAAGTAAACAATGGACAACATTTCATATTTTTAACATGTCCATATTGTTTTTTTATGTGAAAATAGACATAAAATGAACAGACCCATATTTTTTCTTTTTTCAAAATTTGTCCATTTTCATGCATAAAATAATTATTGAAATTCTTTATATTCTAAATAGACGTAAGCGCCAAATGACGTCATCGGACGGCTGAATACAGCGATATTCCTTTGCTTATCATCGTTGTTATAAAAAAAAGGTACTACTGTCAAAGGTAAATAATACTAGTGTCAACATTGTCAACGTCATTCATTCATTCAACGTTGACAAGTTGTCTTTTTTTTGACAGCTGCGTGTCATGGGTTTGACATTTCGTAAATTTAAAACTATAATGTGCTAAGCAAAGATTTTTTTTACATTCTGCCATCCGATGACGTCATCTTACGTTTTTTAGTTTTGAATTTTTTTCTCAGTAAATAAGCAATATAAAAAATGAATAAATTCGAGCAGCGGAAAAGTAAATAAAGAATTGGTATTTTTTGTTTCAGAGCTTAGCAATTTTGAAATGTTGTCCATTATTGACCACAGACACAGAATGTAGTGGGACAGAAGACACACTTCCGACAATGTCTCAATAAAATATTAATCTTCGCCTCCCGGCAAAAAGGTCTAAAATCAACTTGCACCTGCAAGTTTGCTTACCGCGATCGTGAGGTGCGTTCACACGAAACTCGACCTTTTCATTAAAGAGTCCCGGTCTAATGTGACGTTTGCTTACCGCGATCGCGAGGTGCGTTCACACGAAACTCGACCTTTTCATTAACGAATTACGGTCTATAGTGATCTAGTTGCGCGCGCCTTTACGCCGTTTTGGTTTGCATGAGCGGTTGCTCCCACAGAGGTATACATTGACAATAAGATGTAGATTACAGACAAATCACGATATCAGACATTACAGAATAAGAATTAGGAAAAATAGGTATCTACATAGGTTCTTTTGCGCAGTAAACTTAAAATAACCTATGATAGATAAGTTTTCATGTCATAAGTTAAATATTTTTCCACCTTCTGTACCGAATTTACTCATGTTTTTTTTTACAAATAAAAGTCTTTATCTTTATCTTTCCACCGTGGGAGAGCCACACTTGGGCACGAATGGGCCGGCTCAAACGGAGTGATACCACGGCCGGCGAGAAGCAGCACGGTGCTGTGTTTCGCTGCGTGAGTGAGGGTACCGGAGGCCCAATCCGGGGGAAAGGGGGGTTTAAAGGTTGGCAGCGCACTTGTGACTCCACTGGTGTCGCGGGTGTCTATGGCAGTGGCAATCGCTTACCATCAGGCGATCCGTTTGCTCGCCTGACACCTTTAACATAAAAAAGGTACATATACCATAAAAAAGGTACCTACCCTTTGATCCCTGATTGTGTAGAAAGATGGTGGATGAACCAAGGTTTGTTGGTTGATGTTAGCTGGACTTTTGCGTATTTGGACGAGTCTTATAAAGTAGACTCTTCATAATTAGCTTATATAAGTGTTTATTCTAGGATATTGAGTTACTTTGACAATGTTAAACGTAGGTAACTACAAAAACATTTCGTGGGCACAGTGATGAGTTGGATAATAGGTAGCTTAAGTAACCCGTAAAAATTAAATTAAAGCACCTGTTGATTCTCTTTGGTTCTTCATCGGAGCCCCAGACTTCTCTCTCGGCCTTGATGTAGTTTTCGGCTCCCGACCATTTGAGGCTTCGGTATGTGTTTACTGACAAGGCGTACGCCACTATCACGTCCAGTTGGCCGCTGAACATTTAAAACAAAATTAGGTAGGTACCTACTACCTAGCTATATACCGTGATTTTTTTACCCGACTACGGCGAAGCAAAAAGGAGGGTTATGATATGATTTTGACCTGTATGTATGTAAGTATGTATGGCTATTCATCTGTTGCCTCATAACTTCTAAACTAGTAATCATATTTGAACAAATGAGGTGTCGTTAGAAGTGTCTTGATTGTCTTCTGGTTATAGGCGACATGACGTCATGTTAAATTGTTGTAATGTAGCCTCTATGTTAAATAGGTACTGGCTATATTTCTATTAGTTTAATTGATATTCCATTTACTATTTTGTATCTAGACTTTTACTTTTCTATTGTCACTTCTTCCTTCCTTTCATCTTGTTTGACAAGTAAACATTTCAATCTTCAACAGTGTTTTTCTCTAATTTTATCACGTTATCAGCACGAGGCTTTACAAGCGAGCTAGCTGATAAATATAATATTAGTTGTGTTGTTGTACTATGATTTTCACGAAAATATAGTTCGTCGAATCTCGAAAAAAAAAATTGTGCTACGTCATTGTGCAAAATGCAAGGTAGCGGGGATAGAGTGTCCCCAGGCACAAGCAGCAATGCAATGGGAATGGGAGCGATCCGTATGCTTTCCGGACGGGAAGGCTACAGTGCATGGAAGTTTAAGATGCGATTTTACTTACTGCATGAGCAGCTGTGGGAAGCTGTTGTGGGTTATCCTGATGGAGATGAAACCCCAGAGTCAACGAGAAAGCGTAAGGATGAATTAGCACTAGCCAAAATCTGCATGACCTTAGATGGAGGAGCCATCACTCATGTGAGGAGTGCGGAGAGTGCTAAGGCCGCTTGGACGTCGTTGCAAAACGCCTATGAAGATAAGGGCATGGGCAGAAGGTTAGCTTTAGAACGTAAGCTTTACCGATATTGTCTTGAAGAGTTTAATACTATCGAAGAGTATATAAATGCCGTTATAAGTACCGCTCAAGATCTCGCTGATATTGGTAAGAAAATCGAGGATTCTTCTTTGGCTGCGATACTATTGGGAGGTCTAACGCATAACTTCGATCCCTTGGTCATGGCTTTAGAAAATTGTAATGTTGAGGTTACCACGGTCATGGTAAAGGCAAAACTGTTGAATGAGATGTCGAAAACCAAGCCTTATGATTGTGAGTCTGCGTTGCGTTCGAAGAAAGGTCAAATTATTCAACATAGTACCAAGACGAAGAAGAAGAAGGAGGTTGTATGTTTTGATTGTCACGTACGAGGTCATACTAAATACAATTGCCCCAATAAGTTGAAGAATAAGCATGATTCAACATCAATAACTGCCTTGGGAGTAAATGGTAATAAAGATACGTGGTACATCGACTCTGGAGCTACTTCTCATATGACTTCAAGGTCTGATTGGCTGACAGAACTCAAACCGCTGCATTCTGGCAAGGTGACCGTCGCTAGCGGAGAAGCGATAGATTCCGTGGGAATCGGAACAGTTTCAATCAGTACTAATAGTAGTATCGACAAGATTAGTGAAGTTGTACTTGTACCTAAATTGAACACTAATTTAATTTCGGTTAAGAAAGCAGTCGATAAAGGTTTATGTGTACTTTTTGATAATACTGGCTGTAATTTTTTTGATAGAGATTATTTCTCTTATAAAGGTAATCCTGTTTTACACGGTTCAGTACATGGCGGGCTTTATACATTAGATGTTAATATTAACAAAAATGTAGCTCTTGATGTGAATTCTGACTGTCATTCTGCAGATTCTCAAGTTCAGGCTGTTGATGTACGCACTAACCGTCCGTCTCAATTTCAGCTGTGGCACAAGCGGTTAGGTCATCTTTGCAGGTTTGACATGAATCTCCTAAGGAATGGACGTGCAGTTGGAATGGATTACTCAGCAGTGGATAAGGAGCCATGTATACCATGTGTTGAAGGGAAACAAGCAAGAAAACCCTTCACGGTAAGTGTGGATAAGCCTAAGAGTACAAATTCGTTATTGGAATTGATCCACAGCGATATTTGTGGACCTATGTCGGAAAATTCATTTCAAGGTAAGAAATATGCGTTATTCTTCATTGATGACTTTTCTCGACTTACTTTTGTTTATTTCTTGGCTTCTAAGACGGAAGTAAAAGCAAAATTTATCGCTTTTCAGTCTTTAGTCGAGCGCCAAACAGGAGCTAAAATTAAGGCATTAAGAACAGACTGCGGAACAGAGTATGTTAATGAACAGTTCTCTAGTTATTTACGTTCTAATGGTATTGTGCATCAAACCACAGTTCCACACAGTCCGCAACAAAATGGAGTATCGGAGCGTTCAAATAGAACGATTGTGGAAAAAGCGCGGTGTATGTTAGCTGGTGGTTTTCTTAGCAAAGCCTATTGGCAGGATGCTATAGAAGTGGCAACGTACCTGAAGAATCGATCCCCGCATAGAGCTCTAGATCGCCTTACTCCTTATGAGATATGGTTCGGCTCAAAACCCGATTTGAGTCACTTACGAGTGTTTGGCTGTAGAGCACTAGTACACATTCCAGATTGTCAAAGGAAAAAGTTGGATGTGAAGGCTAAACAGTACACTTTTGTTGGATATTCGGAAGATCCAGGTAATTATTACTTCCGAGATGCGAGCTATCCGAGAAGACTCTTAAAAGCTAGGGATGTTGTGTTCTTCGAAGATGCTTTCTCTGATTTGAAAGGTGATAATCCTGCAGGCCAGTTTCCTGTTGATCCCCCTGCAGTGATGGTATTCTCAAACAGGAATGAGGCGGAAGTTCAAAATCCCATTGCTGGTAGCTCTGGCACTTCTACTAAGGTGAACGTAGAAGTTGCACAAATCGATCCTGATCCAGAAGACCCTATTTCTGATGAAGAAATTCCCCACGATGAGGAGGATATTCTCGAAGAACAGGTTTCTACTGATGAACCTACTTTCCAAGGAAGGTATCCCTTAAGGAATCGATTAGCGAAAGATAAAGGTTTTGTGTCAGCAAGCTATAGTTTTGATGAGCCTGAAACCTTCAATCAAGCTATTCAATCAGAAGATAGAGACAAATGGATGGGTGCTATGAGAGATGAATATAGATCCCTCATTAATAATGAAACATGGATTTTGGTTGATAAACCTGATGGTCAAAAGATAATACCATGCAAGTGGGTATATAAGGTAAAGAAGGATGCAGAAGGTGCAGTTGCGAAATATAAAGCCCGGCTAGTAGCCAAAGGCTATAGCCAAACCGCTGGTGTGGATTATACAGAAACCTTTGCGCCAGTAATTCGCAATTCTTCGTTACGTATGATGTTTGCACTTGCAGCAAAATTAGGCCTCAAGATGCGACATTTAGACGTGGACACAGCGTTCCTAAACGGAGAATTGGAGGAGGATGTATATATGGTACAACCGCAAGGTTTTGAGAAACCAAGCCAACAGAATAAAGTTTGCCTACTCAAGAAAGCTTTGTACGGGCTGAAACAAGCGCCTCGTGCTTGGAACACAAAGCTAAATGAAACTCTTTCTGCGTTAGGTTTTAAACGGGCTCCTTCAGAACCATGTATTTATACCAAACTATTTGGAAAGGAACTTGTCATACTGGCAGTTTATGTTGACGACATAATTGTTTGTCATAAAGATGACAAATTGGCAGACGCTGTCAAATGTGATTTGCAAAAATATTTTGGTATTAAGGATTTGGGACTTTTAAACTATTATCTTGGTTTAAATGTCTCCCAAACAAAGAACTGTGTAAAAATTAATCAAAAAACGTTCATTTTAAATGTTCTTAAGAAGTTTAATATGGCAGACTGTAAATCTGCCCCTACTCCCTTACAAAAGGTGAAGTTGCAACCAAATAAGAGCGGTGAGTTGCATCCGTATCCATATCAATCACTCATTGGTAGTTTAATGTTTATATCTGTGAATACTCGCCCTGACATTGCCTATGCAACTAGCTATCTTAGCCAATTTCTTGCAAAGTTTGATAAACAACACTGGTTGGCTGCAAAAAGGGTGTTGCAGTACCTGAAAGGAACAGTAGATTACTGCATAACTTACAAGAGGGTTCCAGATTTCAGTCTGACTGGGTATGCAGACAGTGATTGGGCAAATGATCCCACTGACAGAAAGTCCTATACGGGTTTCTATTTCAGCTTATCCGGTGGAGCAATTAGCTGGGAATCGAAAAAACAGCCCACCGTTGCATTGTCATCAACGGAAGCAGAGTATATGGCCCTAACTTCAGCGGCTAAGGAAGCCACCTTCTTACAGAGGTTGATTCAGGAGGTAAGTGGCACCTCTCTGACTCCGGTTACCGTGCACAATGACAGTCAGAGTGCACATAAGATTGTACTTAATCCTATTCATCACAACAGGACTAAGCATATCGATACCCGTTTTCACTTCATAAGGGAAAAAGTCGCTGAAGGCACTATTTTAATTGAATATGTACCAACTAGTGACATGTGTGCCGATATGCTGACAAAGCCGTTAGGTAGGGTTGCGCATTCCAAATGTACTGTCGGTTTAGGGTTGTGCACTTGACATAGTTAGGTTATTTAGTCAACTATGGAATCTCAATTAAGGGCTGGTGTTGTAATGTAGCCTCTATGTTAAATAGGTACTGGCTATATTTCTATTAGTTTAATTGATATTCCATTTACTATTTTGTATCTAGACTTTTACTTTTCTATTGTCACTTCTTCCTTCCTTTCATCTTGTTTGACAAGTAAACATTTCAATCTTCAACAGTGTTTTTCTCTAATTTTATCATAAATTGACTACAGAACCCTCTAGGGGACTTAGAATGAGGAACCTAAAAAAAATTTGCTTGACGGTACCGTTTAAGGTATCAAATGAAATGATGAATGAGCTTTTTTAGCACATTTCGAATATGAATTCATTATAATAATAAAATAAAATCAATGTGGCATACGACCACGGCGATACGGCGTAATCATTTCAGCAGAGACAATTTTCTTGTTTCGTACTTTTTAGAGCTTGTTTTTTTTTTGGCAGTCGGATTTTAGTTTTTAAACTTTTTAATACTTGAGAAACTTTTCGAGGGCGTCATACTAATAAAAAACATTTTTCCAGAAGAAACTAAGGATCTAATTGCGCCTTCCCATACAAATACCATTAATTAGCTGATATTTCTCTTTGCATCCGAGACATGGACACTTCGAGAAGAGGAAAATCGACGCGTTGGAGATGTGGTGCTGGAGACTACTAGTGGGAGAGCCGCATGGGCCCGCTCAAAAGAAGTGATACCACGGCCTCGCAGAAAACCGGCGTGAAACAGCACTTTGCTGTTTTTCGCTCCGTGAGTGAAGATACTGGAGGCCCAATCCGGGGGAAAGGGGTTAAAGGTTGGCAGCGCACTTATGACTCCATTGGAGCTGCGGGATTTCATGGGCGGTGGCAATCGCTTACCATCAGGTGATCCGTCTGCTCATCTGCCACCTATCACATAAAAAAAGACGGATGCTAAGAGTATCTTTGACAGAGTTTTGTACAAACGATTTCATATTAAAAGAACTCGGCATCAGACAGCGTCTATCTACCACGGTGCAGTCACGGATATTCAACTTCTTCGGACATGTATCTCGGACGAGGCAGTGACGCCATAGGGCGTCTCGTAGTTCAGGGACAGGTCCTGGGGAACAAGGCTACATGGTGATCCACCAATAAGGTGGACAGAATAAATCAAGACCGCAACTAAGAGCTCTGTTCACGAGTGTACCCGAAAAGCTGTAGTCGCGATGAATGGCGCCGGATCTCAAGGATCATCTCTTATCGCGACCCAAAATGATGATCATAACCTCTCTGGAAAGAGTGTACTGACTAAGAAGAGGCTGATCACTTTAGTATGGAGATGTGATTTTTTTGCCCTTAAAAAGTTTTTAATGCCCTTAAGGTGACGGCTAGGGCACACTAGCCAATGGATTTTCATTTACTTTTTGAATTCTATTACTTAGTAGGTATGACCGTACTAAGCTCAGAGAGCTACAATCATTTATGATCTACTTCAAGTCATGGTCGATGAACTAGGAGAGTGCAGGGAATTGGGTACCAAATACTCATGGAATAACTTCCATGAGTATTTGGTAAACAGCAGAACCTTGGATTGGAAAAACACTTCCTTGGCAGTAATTCATAAAATATTGTTAAGTATTTAACTACAAATACAATTTTTAACAAAAGTGTCTATTTAAACCAACAAAAGTAGATATTTTTTCAAGTAATTAAGCGACTCAGTTTTTATCTTTGTTTCTGGTTGACTGAAATGCCCACTTACTTGTAACATAGCACGCCGTAATGTTCCACCAGATCCTCGAGCCAAGGCTTCACTGACAGATACATTTCATTTCTTAAAGCATAGAACGCATCTGAACTAAATTCCCGATATTCCAAGTTTCCGACGTGTATCGCTTTTTTAACGTCTTTATTTTCTAGAAAAGATATGTAAGGGTCATTTAAATCTCCAACTTCCTCAAGGTAATTGTAATCGCTAACTTTTGCTTGACTGTGAAATAATTCGAAGGAATATTTAAAAGCCTGAAACAATTTAGTAGTAATTAAGTTAGTATAAAGATAAGATATTAACAAAGCAACTAGAGTCTGCGCTTCCAAAGAAGTCCCATGAAAAGCGACCTTGAGTCGCCATTAATATTCAAATTTGAGTTTCAGCATCATAGACGGAATCGCAAGTGGGAAGGCCACGCTTCGGCATAAATGGGCCTGCTCGACCGGAGTGGTACCACAGTCTCATAGTAAATCGGCGTGAAACAGCATTGTGCTGGGTTTCGCTGCGTGAGTGAGGGTACCGGAGGCCCAAATGGGGAAAAGGAGGGTTTAAAGGTTGGCAGCGCACTTGTGACTCCACTGGTGTCGCGGGTGTCTATGGGCGGCGGCAATCGCTTACCATCAGGAGATTAACTTTTATATACTGAGTAGATGGTACATCGTAAAAAGAGGGTGCCGAATTTGGTTTGCAATATCCGTACCATATTCAGTAGACCTTATGGTCTACTGACTATGATACGGACGGACAAGATTATTCTTGACGCCCATGTTCGGCATCAACACATAATTACCTGGCTGTATGATTTAATGTCATTTTTCTCATAATATTCCCTGGCTGCATCTTCATAGCGTTGTACCTTCTTCGCTTGTTCCGGGTCGAGTACACCAATTTGTAGCCCGAATTTGGAATATTGCAACAATGTAGGAGGGTCGGTAAAACCATCTCCGATCGCCAAGCCCTTTAAACCAAATAGTTATTTTACTTAAGTTTATGGATAAGTTACCCTGAGATCTTTCAACGACGTGTTACGTCAACGAGGTGTAAGATACTCTGCCACTGGATGGAATTGGCAGTAACTGGATGTGGGTGGGACCTGGGATAAAAATTAGACGAACTTGAAAGTATACGTTCACGGGCATTAGCTAATCGGAGTTCCCCTGCCTTTCACACGCGCTGTGTTTCTCCTTTAATTGGTTGCGACAGATATATTCTCGTTGTGTTGCGGGGCAAAGCCTTTCGGAAGTTCTTGTGACACCATTCTCATTTCCACGAGTGGGTTAGTTGCTGGCTAGGTTTAGCTGGTATGCCGCGCAAGAGGGGTTCGAATCCCACCGTGGAGAGCCCAGATGTACCTGAGTGCCCTGCGCCGAAAGGCCAGGGTCGGGTCCCTCCGCTGAGGGCCAGGTCTGCTAAAGGGTGCCTTTCGCCTCCACTTTGGACTACGTGGTGTAGTGCGGGTAAGGCACGCCTATTTTCAGTATCCAAGATACGGGACAGAGAGGGGAGCATTCCTCCAACGTTACCAAAAAAAAAAGGATATTCTCGTTCAGAAGTGATGAAATCGCACTGATCATCCCTTTGCAGGTTATGACGGCCTAGACCAATGTATTCCGCTATATAATCGTACATTGTGGAGACATACCCTCAGGTTGATAGGCTGCGATTCCTTTTTGTTGTGATGTATGTAGTGCCCGAGGGCAGGGATGTACTTCCCGGCGTATGACTCGCCTGTGATGAACAGCGGCGCCTTCCTCAACTCCGGGAACACCTCCAGGAACTGTTGTAGGAAGTTCAGCAGTGCGGACCCCACCTGCCCCGAGGAGACGTACGAGTAAATGAATACATACCTAACTTTTTTAATGGCAGTTAATTCCTACCCAAAGTTACGTGACACGTGATACAGCTGGTCTGGTTCCCGTGTGAAAAGATTGCGAAGGTCAGACGGCAGTCACTTCATTGTCATTACCAGACTACCCCAGAGATGCAGTTTTGGACCCAACTGAGAATTACTCGCTAAGATGAGGAGGAATACCTACTCACATTTATTTCACATTCAAACATGGAAGTATTTGAAGCTAAATGGAGAATAAATTAAACAAGCACATAAATATTTATCTTCATGCTAAGTGTGAAGAGAAGATGAAGGAAGTTTAATCAGATGGAAGGTAACACCCACAGACATATGGTTACACCAGGTGACTCCACTCACTAATGGACAACATTACAAAATTGCTAAGCTCTGAAACAAAAAATACCAATTCTTTGTTTACTTTTCCGCTGCTCGAATATATAGGTATTTATTAATTTTTTACTGAGAAAAAAATTAAAACTAAAAAACGTAAGATGACGTCATCGGACGGCAGAATGTAAAATATTTCTTTGCTTAGCACATTATAGTTTTAAATTTACGAAATGCCAAACCCATGACATGTAACTGTCAAAAAAAATGACAACTTGTCAACGTTGAATGTATGAATGACGTTGACAATGTTGACACTAGTATTATTTACCTTTGACAGTAGTACCTTTTTTTTATTAAAACAATGATAAGCAAAGGAATATCGCTGTATTCAGCCGTCCGATGACGTCATTTGGCGCTTACGTCTATTTAGAATATAAAGAATTTCAATAATTATTTTATGCATGAAAATGGCCAAATTTTGAAAAAAGTAAAAATATGGGTCTGTTCATTTTATGTCTATTTTCATATAAAAAAACAATATGGACGTGTTAAAAATATGAAATGTTGTCCATTGGATGGATAGAGTTAAAAATCTTAGGAACCTGATCTTCATTGGTGAGATAGGCATGTGTCTTCGAGAAACTAAACCCAGCGCCCACGGGGTTGTCGATGAACAGCAACGAGTAGTTGCTGCCCCAGGTGACAGGCATGCGTTCAGCTGAAATCACAAGTAGGTATTTTTTTTACATGATAGGTGGCAGACGAGCAGACGGATAACCTGATGGTAAGCAATTGCCGCCACCTATGGACACCCGCGACACCAGTGGAGTCAAAAGTGCGCTGCCAAACTTTAAGCCCCACTTTCCCCGGATTGGGCCTCCGGTACACTCACTCACGCAGCGAAACTCTGCACAGTGCTGCATCACGCCGGTTTTCTGTGAGGCCGTGGTATTACTCCGGTCGTGCCGGCCCATGCATGCCGAAGCGTGGCTCTCCCACGTTTAAAAGGTAACCTAACTTTTATTACCAAATTTAAAAGTCAGGCGTATAAAGTACCTACCTTTTCCTTTCCTGACCTGGATAGGTCCAATTTCAACGAAAGAGACCATAAAGTGAAGATCCTCCAGGCCCACCCTGCAGCCAGATTAACCAGGGAGTACTCTCCAGGGGTTGACCTGGAGCAGGGAAGAACCAGAAGAACATGTGCGAGCCAGCCGTCTTGTTCACAGTGATGAAGGCTGCGTGGCTGTCCACTCCTGCGAAGAGCGTCGGGTTCACAGCTGACAGATTTCTGGCAATGTTTGCTTGGCCTTTTTCAATTAGGGGCGTTAGAAGCAGAGGACCATCTTCTGACGCGATGACATGCTTGGTGACAACACTACAGAAAGTATAAAAAACAATGACGGTGTATAAGGTTCAAAACATCACAATACATTGATCTGACTCCGAGATAGGTAGCTCAAGCACCTGAGTTACGGAAATCAGAATCAACAGTGGGATTACAAATATATACATATAATACTTTTTTTTGTAAATGCATACTTAATATACATAGAAAACACCCAGACCAATACAAACAGACATGTTCATGCACACTAATGTTTATACTGTGCGGGGATCGAACCTGCAACCCTTGGACCAAAGGCAGCATTCACTACCACTAATCCAAACGGGTCATCAATGGCAAGTTTCTATAAGCATGTTACCCAGTCAAGAAGTTAATTGATTTAACGCTACTGAAATTAAAATTTTGAGAATTTATGAAGTGGATATTTTTACCTCAGCCAAAACAGCACGTTTAATAATACAAGCATTTTGCTTTGTAAAAACTTATGTACTAAATACTAAATCATACACTTAAACGTTGGAGGATTCAATATATAAGATTCTTTAGGTGATTTCATACGAAGTCGTATGATAAAATACTTACACAAAAATGTTAAAAATCATGCTTTCACCGTGGTTAAGGGTACCTACTTAGAGCAATAACGATGATAAGAAAAGTGATAGGTACTCAAAGCCTAACCTACAGTTCATATTATGAACCTATTAAGTATAATAGGTAGTAACCTATTACACTATACCTATTATACTATACTACCAATAAACTGTAAGTATGTATGTTTATTTGTTTTGTAATGTACTAGTATGTATTAGTATTTATAGCTAGTATTTAGTTATTTAATATAATGTATGTATGTATATAACCATACTCGTATTTATACAATGTCTTTTTTTCTCTTTTTCTGACTTGCACTGCCTTACCCCTTTTCTTAATTCGCTATACTTTTCCTCTACTCTGAGGTTGTCTGGAAGAGATCGCTATTAGCGATAAGACCGCATACATTGTTTTAGTATAATAACTTAGGCTAAGATCTGTAAATTTTGTGCAATAAAGTGTATCTATCTATCTATCTATCTACTTATACCTATTATATTCTAATCGTGTCATTCAAACCTTCAAATTTTTTGCAATTTTATCTTTCCTTAAAAGGCAAGTAAACTTTTGATAGATACTTTCCAAACATGGTTTTCAAAATTTTAAGTCGCTGACTGGAATTATATTTTTGCTTACACTGCTATTTTATTCGCTTCTTAGCAGAGCAGTGTGGTTTGTATGAGTGTGAAATGTTAAAGTTTCTAAGGGATTGAAATCAAAACCCAGTGATATCTTCATTACATGATCTCGGATTTCTGAAGGATCTCAGTGCGTAGGACGGTCTGGTACTATCTGGTCGCTAGCCCCCATAACTAATTTTAATCTATCCGCTCACACTTCCGTTTCGTGATATATAATAAGTGCCGCTTTATACCAATAGATGGCGCCAAGTGCCGATTACATCGCGCAAGCATTTCGTTCGTGTTTGTCTCTAGGATTTCCCTCTTTAAAAACAGTATAGATAAGATATGAGAAGATAAGAGTGATAATTTCTACCTACACAATAGTTATAAAATTTTCGACCGTGGGAGAGTCACGCTTCGGCATGAATGGGTCTGCTCGACCGGAGTGATACCACAGTCTCACAGAAAATCTTCGTAAAGCAGCACTGTGCTGTGTTTCGCAGCGTAAGTGAGGGTACAGGCCCAATTCGGGGAGAAAGGGGAGTTTAAAGGTTGGCAGCGCACTTGCGCACAGCGCCACATATTCTTAAAAAAATTAATTAAATGGCGGAGTTTGTGGACCGAACAGGTACCCTTAACAGACAAAATATGACAACTATGACCAGATAAGGACCACATATTTACCCTACAGTAATTTATCACCGTAAATTATTCTAGTTAATAATCACGGCACGTGGTTTAACTGTATGCAGGATTTGAATATTTTTAACATTTTCGGGCTCATAAGTATTTTCATGAAATTTATCATAAACTTCATACTGAAATTACCTACCTGTAATAAAACAGATAAAGGAACCTTTCGCCATGTAAAGGTCTTCAGTATGTTTTTGCTTGGCAAAATGCTTGTAGTATTAAACGCGCTATTTTTGCTGAGGTAGGTTCAAAGATTCTTATTTCACCACAATAATGTTGAATTATTTTGGCTTCTTTCATCGTAAATTACTAAACTTTCCAAATGCTCAATCATGGTCTAAGCGTACCCCGGGCTAATTTTTTTTATGCTTTCAAAGTGGTGTCACCAAGAATGTAATCGCGTCTGAAGATGGTCCTCTGCTTCTAACGCCGCTAATGGACAACATTTCAAAATTGCTAAGCTATAAAACAAAAAATATCAATTCTCTATTTACTTTTCCGCTGCTCGAATATATATTTATTTATTTTTTATATTGCTTATTTTCTGAGAAAAAAATTAAAAACTAAAAAACGTAAGATGACGTCATCGGACGGCAGAATGTAAAATATTTCTTTGCTTAGCACATTATAGTTTTAAATTTACGAAATGCCAAACTTATGACTAGCAACTGTCAAAAAAAAAAACAACTTGTCAACGTTGAATGAATGAGTAGCGTTGACAATGTTGACACTAGTATTATTTACCTTTGACAGTAGAACCTTTTTTTATTAAAACAATGATAAGCAAAGGAATATCGCTGTATTCAGCCGTCCGATGACGTCATTTGGCGCTTACGTCTATTTAGAATATAAAGAATTTCAATAATTATTTTATGTATGAAAATGGCCAAATTTTGAAAAAAGAAAAAATAAGGGTCCGTTAATTTTATGTCTATTTTTATATAAAAAAACAATATGGACATGTTAAAAATATGAAAGTTGTCCATTGAAAAAGGTCAAGCAGAAGTAGCCAGAAACCTGTCAGCGGTGGACCCCACGCTCTTCGCAGGAGTGGACAGCCATGCAGCGTTCATCACTGTGAACAAGACGTCTCGCTCACATATGTTCTTTTGGTTTTTCCCGGCTCCGAATCAGCCATTGGAGAGTACCCCCTGGTTGATCTGGCTGCAGGGTGGGCCAGGAGTATCTTCACTTTCTGGTCTCTTCACTGAAATTGGGCCAATCCAGGTCATGAATGGAAAAGGTAGGTACTTTAATGGTAATAATTATATCCTTCAACCGATTACGGGTAAGGCGGCCAATCTCAACGATCAGCCACTTACGCAGGATATATTATAGTGCTCAAGTGTGTACGGAAACATAAATGCACTCTATATTCCCTTGCCCTCTTATTCCGATGGGACGCCAGTGTGACACGACCGGAGAGGGATCAGCCGCAGGACCAACGGTTTAACGCGCTTTCCGAGACACGGGGGTACAAGACCGTCACACTAAGAATTTCTTAACAGAAAAATCAGTTACAAATTTTGGCCGGACCCGGAGATCGAACCCGGGCCCCAAGCGCAGCCGTACCGTAAAGTGCGACGTCATCCAAGCAGTCTAATAGTTTCGAGTATTTTAAATGGTAGGAAAGAGAGGGAGGGACTATTCCCCTGATTTTTTCGTAATTACAAGTTTTTTCGCCCAGCGAATTCCCATCGCGATCCAGCGGGGTAGTGCTGCCCGCATTTTGGGGGGCCACTGCCACGGGGGCCCGCTTTGTTTTAACTTTCCTTTTTATTTACTTTTAGGTTATTTTTATTTCTCAGTTATTGTCTTTATTTTCTTGTGTTTTTGTTTTTGGTTCAATAAAATTTCCCTTTTTGCCGTGTGGTCCCCGGCAGAGTAGAATAGGCCACCCTCACTCTTACCGAGGTGTCGTAAAAGGCGACTAAGGTAAAGCTGCTGGCATGATCATCAGCACCCAGAGAAGGAAAACTCTGCATTTAAATCTAAACCCTCGCCAACCCGTCTGCCAAGCGTGGTGAGTATGGCAATTACCCCTCATGTGATTGAGGGAGGCCCGTGCCCCAGCAGTGGGGACTTAAATGGGCTGATGATGATGATGATGAAAATTTCCCTATCAGTTTTTTCCACTTGTAATTTTAGCTCAACGCATGCCATTCACCTGGGGCAGTAACTACTCGCTGCTGTTCATAGACAATCCCATCGGCGCTGGGTTTAGTTTTACGGAGACAAAATATGGCTATCTCTCCAATCAAGATCAGGTAATGTTTCACCGAAACATTTAAATGTGAAATTCAATAGTTTTTTTTTTCATTTATTTTAACAAATTACAATATCAGTATTTAAATTAAGGGTGTCATAAAAACTTTGTCTGTTTGTCCTTGACACAGTTACACGTGAGTGTCGCTTATCATCATTTCAGCCAATAGACGTCCACTGCTGGACATAGGCCTCCCCCAATGTTCTCCACACAGATCGGTCCTGTGCCGCCCGCATCCAATGGATTCCCGCGATCTTCACCAGATCGTCGGTCCACCTTGTGGGGGCCTGCCACGGCTGCGACTTCCTGAACGTGGCCTCCACTCAAGGAACTTTCCGCCCCAACGGCCATCTGTTCTCCTCGCTATGTGCCCTGCCCATTGCCACTTGAGACATGCAATCCTTTGGGCTATGTCTGTAACCTTAGTTCTCCTGCGGATCTCATCATTTCTGATACGATCACGCAGTCGCTTATACAACTAAATAAATATAATATATAATATATTAGTAATAATAAAGTATAATATGACTTATTATTTCTAATACATTATTATCTAGACGATCGCGCGCTGCGAGTCGTTTGCATAGGTATGTACCGCCACCGATCACGGACATCCCCCACCTTTAAACCGCTTTTTCCCCGATTAGGCCTCCGCGGTACCTTTACTCACTCAGTGAAACACAGCAAAGACGTTGTTTCACTCCGGTTTTCTGTGAAGCCGTGGTATCGGTCCGGTCGTACCAGGCCATTCATGCCAAAGCGAGGCTCGTGACGTGCTGCCTACTGTACCTATGCCGAATTGCCGATGCATCTCGCTCGCATTGAGCTTCCCAGAGAAACGCTCTTAAAAATGGCAACATACAGGGTGAACGCATGGTGTATTCAATCAAGATTAGATATTCTGAAATATATTTTTGTGATATGTTTTAGTTAAATAACCTTATTAAAAATCCACTATTTTATTAAGGTTTAGTACTTATGTTTACGCTAAACTAAGGGAATCGAAGAATCTAGTATCTTCTACATAGTGGACGAATCTTATTCCGATACTAAATCTATGGTGTAAACACAATAAGTAAATGATATTGGTATAAAGCTGTCATTCTATACAAATCGACGTAATACCTACCATAGATTTTTCCATGGGTAACGATTGGTCGAATCCAGTTTAAGGCCCTATTTGACCAATCGCTATCCGTGGAAAAATCTTTGGTAGGTATAACGTCAGATTTGTATGAAATGACAGCGCTATACCATAGATTTATTTTTTGTTTAAGATTGGTGGAATTAAGCCTAACAGTCGATTCGACCGATCTGTATCCTAGAATAAATCTATGCTATTAATAATATCCTCGAACTGATTACGGCTACGGCGGATACGAGCCACGTACGCAGGATATATTATAGTGCCCAAGTGTGTGCGCAAACACAAGTGCACTCTCTATTCCCTTACCCACATATTCCGATGGGACACTACTGTGATACGACCGGAGAGGTATCTGTCGCAGGACCAACGGCTTAACGTGCTTTCCGAGGCATGGGGGTACAAGACCGCCAACTTCCAGACTCCGGGCTGCCACTAAGTATTTCTTACCAAAAACTTAGGTACACATTTTTGGCTCGACCCGGGGATCGAACCTGGGACCTCTTGCGCAGCCGTCGGTTTAAAGTGCGACTCACCACTGCGCCACAGAGGCAGTCTATGCTATATTAACGCTGTCATGCCATACGAGTAATACCTAGCTTATTCTCGAATAAAGATTGGTTGAATCGAACCTAAATCTAAATGTCTCATCGAGCCAGGTGGGGTCCGCACTCCTGAACCTTTTACAACAATTCCTGGAGGTGTTCCCGGAGTTGAGGAAGGCGCCGCTGTTCATCACCGGAGAATCATACGCTGGAAAGTACATCCCCACCCTCGGACACTACATTCATCACAACAAAAATGAGTCACAGCCTATTAACCTTAAGGTAAGTTTCCGTAATTTTATTTTTTATGCGACAAGTAGACGAGCAGACTGATTACCTGATGGTAAGCGATTGCCACCGCTCATGGACATCCGCCACCTTTAAACCGCATTTTCTCCCGTATTGGGCCTCCGCGGTACCTTTACTCGCAGTGAAACACAGCAAAGACGTTGTTTCACTCCGGTTTTCTGTGAAGCCGTGGTATCGGTCCGGTCAAACCAGGCCACTCATGCCAAAGCGAGGCTCTCGGTCAAAATCTAGACTCATGTCTTGTTTTGATTCAATAATCATTATGACAAAAACCAAAGGATGAAAGGCGCAAGTAAACAATCAATCGGCAGGTATGGAGGCCATTTCCTCCTCAGATTCTTAGATCTTCATGCCAGTGGACTACTGGCACAGACTGCATAGGGATAGTCTCAAGGTTAGCAGTCCAACGAGTGACAGGCCGTCCCACACCACTCTTGCCATCGAGAAGACAAGAAGTCGTTGTTGATATGACAACCATACCATACCTTTCATACCTTAATACTTCTACTTCTGCTTGATAGTAGAATTAGAAGTATCAAGGTATGAAACTAACTGAAATAAAACATTTCTTCCCGATGTTCTGTGATGATAATAACTTTTGTAAGGGCATGGCCATCGGAGATGGATTTACGGACCCTCCTACGCTGTTACAATATTCCAAATTCGGGTCACAAATTGGTGTATTTGACCCGGGACAAGCGAAGATATTACAAGACCTAGAAGATGCAGCCAGAGAATTTTATGACAAAAATGACATTAAATCATATAACGCGGTAAGTAGTTACTTTAATCTTTCCTTATGGAACACGGACTTTATTCGTATACTCGTAAGGTTTAAAATTTCTAATAAGTAATATACTTATGAAGAAGTAGGTATCCGGATATTTTTTACTTTTCTTGGAATGATTCACCACCCTACCCACGGTTTGACTGCGCGGGCCATGGAACGTGACAATTTAGTTCATCGAAATAAAACTTATAAACGATTATTATTTCAGGCTTTTTCAAGAATCTTGGATTCACTGACAAATGTTGCACATATTGTAAATAACTTCAATTTCCTTAATGATAATACTTATGGAAGGTCTCCAGTACCGTCTCCATATACACCATTTTTAGAAAATAAAGACGTTAGAAAAGCCATCCACGTGGGAAACGCAACATTTACGAATATAAATTACGACGTGTTCGACATGTTTGCAGCTGAAATGTATCTTTCAGTCAAGCCCTGGCTTGAAGAGCTGCTTGAACATTATGGGGTGTTATGTTACAAGTAAGAGAGCATTAATTAATTAATTAGCAATAATATTTAAAACTGAGTGGGACAAAGCTAAGTCTAGAGTCAGCGCCACGAAAGAAGGCCCGTGAAAAGTGCGCTTGAGTCGCCATCAACATTCGAATTTGAGATTTATGATTATAGACACAAGGAATCTCAAATTCAGTTCCGTGTTTTTCGGCGGGACTTCTTTCATGGCGCGGACTCTACTTAAGGTGACGGGTAGGGCATACTAGCGACGCTAATCGATTTTAATTTTTAGCCACTAAACCGGATCTATTTTAAACCATTTCGGGTTTGAATCGTTGTTGTGTGTTTGGCCAAGGACAAGGCCCATCTGACTGAGGCCGACTTATTCCAGCTCAGCCGACTGGCTTCCCTCGAGGCTACTGACCCCCTGTGGAGAAGCTGATGAAACTCGGGACCATGTGCTGTGGGAATGTCAGCTGTATGAAGAAGAGCGGCAACAGATGCTGAATGACTGGAACAGAAACGAGATAGGACCAGTATACCATCAAGAGATGGTCAACTCTGCAGAAGGTTTTCGACGGTTGCGTGCGTTTGCACACAAAAGGCTTAACATCAGGAAGGAGATTGATTGATGTGGAACTGCCCGAGCGCGAGTCGCTTGTGTTGTGGTGTTTCACGCCCCATTTGGGGAGAAGTGACATTGAGATGGGACACAGACACAGACTTTGTAGGGAGTGAAGAAACGCACCGGGGAAAGAGCCCTTAGCAAGTACCTGGTGAGCGTCTCCCAAGATTCGGTCCGTATGCCGAGACGGTAGGAAGGACCATGGGCTGGTGGAGGGACTGTGTCTGTAAACCATTTCGGGTTTACAACCTCTCGGCAAACATAAAATAGATCCGGTTTAGTGGCTAAAAATTAGAATTGATTGGCGTCGCTAGTGTGCCCTACCCGTCACCTTAATGTCTTACATAAAGTTAAGTTCATTTTATTTTGTTTTATTGCCAATTTCACCGCTGTTCAATTTCAGCGGTAAAATCCTTAACCGATCTTACCCGCGTTGCTCTTAGCTTTAAGTCATAGAGTAAGGTAATAATAGTCCGGTTATTTAAGTGCTGCTAATAGTCAATTATGCATCTACATAACCATGCCTTGCAGAGACGAGCTGTCCGGATTGTCGGAGATCCCGATCTGGGGACTACGGTGCGGCGGCCTCCTCGTGTGGCCCTTTCGGGTAGCTCTGTTTGGAGCTGCTACTGAAAGGGTCCTGGCGTCTCTGGGCAACGGCGGGTAGTAATCGGCATCGCTCGTTGCTACTCGGCGGCTAACAGCTGCACACACACGGGAGGGCTCCTGGAGTCGTTCTGTCGACCCAAAGTTGAGGCCCCTCGGGGCCTAGGACCGGCCTCACGGTTTGGGGAAACCCCTCTCCTGTGGCCTCTTTTGTTCTGGTCCCGGAGCCCTGTCCGGCGTCACCTCACACGTGATTGCGTTTTGACGTGGGCCCCGCCAGTGTGGAGCGCCTTCGGGCGCAGTGGCCGAAAAGCTTTGTTCGGAGTCCAGCGTCGAGTCTTCGAGCCACAGGGCTCGATAGTTGGACGGTGTTGCCAACTTTCCCGGCTCCGTATCCAGCGGAGTTGGGTTTCGCGGCGGCTTCACTTTGAAGCCTGCGGGTTTTATTTCCCCAACCCACTCTGCACTGCAACCAGCAGTGTATGGGTGGGGAAGGGTACCTGCAGTCCATCTCCTGGTGGTGTTTGCACTGCAGCCAGCAGTGTGGGTGCCATTCACCAAACACCGCCCCCGTGTTTGGTGGGCCGTGGGAGAGGCCCTGGGTCCGTTGGACCGGTGTGTGGAGAGAGGCCGTACTGGCGAGCCTCTTTCGCCCTGAGCGGGTTCGCGGTGACTTAAAATGGTTCGTCCTATAGCCCGCGTTCCCGCTCTGAGAATTTCTCCCGGACGAGGGATGGAAACTGTCGCAGAGAGTTTAGTGGGTATGCCCCTAGGGGAGAGCCCCACACTACCCGGCCGACTCCCAGCGGCCGGGTGTGTATAAGGCGGCGCCGACCAACGGCGCCGACGTCGGTTCCTTCTGAGCCGGCGGCATTCTCTCTGCGTTACCCAAAAAAAAAAGATCCTGATCTCACGGAAAAATTGGAGTCGTTGGAGTCGCGAAGAGATTTTGGCTCTATCTGCCTCTTCTATAGGCTCTTCCATGGAGAGTGCTGTGTGGAGCTGTTCAATATCATACCAGGGTCACCATTCTACAATCGCACGACTACACGCCGCGGCAAACTTCACCGATACTACCTGGGACCAATCCCTTCCAGAACGCTTCGTTTCCAGCGCTCTTTTTTGCCCAAGCTCGTGCAAACTCTGGAATGAGATTCCAGCCGCGGTGTTCCCTGATCGCTATGACATGTCCTTTTTTAAACGAGGAACTTTTTTTCACGGTAGGCAGCGACATGACTGTGCTCCGGCATTGTTGATGTCTATGAGCGGCAGTTACCGTTTACCATCAGATTGGCCGCAAGCTCGTCTGCCTATTTTAAGCAATAAAAAAGAAGTACAGAAAGGTAATACTTGTATTTAACTTAGTACAACCTACAATATAGGTATTAAGTACCTACCTATTTTTATTTTCAGCGGCCAACTAGACGTGATAGTGGCGTACGCCTTGTCAGTAAACACATACCGAAGCCTTAAATGGTCGGGAGCTGAAGAGTACAAAAAGGCCGAGAGAGAAGTCTGGAGAGACCATGAAGAACCAAAGCGAATCAACAGGTGCATCAATTAAATTTTAGGATTACTTTAGCCACTCCTTTCTGTTAGTAAACATTTCTAAAGTATTTAAACAAATTGTAACATTTCTTACCATATTCTCATTTGTTTGTAAACATATTATAATCCAGGCCACATATCGGATTTTCCAAATATTATTAATGTTTCGTGTGCACTTAAGGTGACGGGTAGGGCAGACTAGCAAAGCCAATCGATTTGAATTTTTAGCTGGGTACTAAACCGGATCTATTACAAACAATTTCGGGACCACAATATCTCGGCAAACACCTATACTATTTATTTAATACTTATAATTAACTGTAGTCGGCTTTTGCACTCGAATTTTGGATTACCGCCAAAAGTGGCCGCTTTTGGCGTGAATCAATTTTTCGCGTACATAAAATGGACCGAACATTATAATTAGTATAAGTGTTTGCTGAGAGATTGTAACCCCGAAATGTTTTAAAATAGACCCTGTTTAGTAGCTAAAATTTATCGATTGGCGTCGCTAGTGAGCCCAAATGTTAGGAATAATTGTTTTAAGGTGACGGACCTTAAAACAATTATTCCTAACAGTTTTTAGATAATTTAAGTATAATGTTAAAATGTTTGTACACCAGTGTGGCAGCACCTTATCTCTATAAGAAACAGAGTCTAGTTTATTAGCCTCGTCTAATACGCCAAAGTCTAAAACCAGCTAGCAAACCTTGGTTCACAAACCAGCTTTCTATAGTCAGGGATTCTGTCCATCAAATCCATTCCATCAATTTTCAACGGATACCTTTTCCAGCACCCAGAGAAGGAAAACTCTGCATTTATATCAAAACCCTCGCCAACCCGTCTGCCAAGCGTGGTGAGTATGGCAATTACCCCTCATGTGATTGAGGGAGGCCCGTGCCCCAGCAGTGGGGACTTAAATGTGCTGACGATGATGATGATGACCTTTTCTAGTTTCTATCATTGATTAAGGAAGTAATAAAGTAAAAGTTAAGCTTCTAGAACGAAGTAGCAGAAGTGTAAGTAGTACCACTACTTGAGTAAAAGTGCCTGGTTTTACATAAACGACTGCGTGCGCGCTAGCCGAAGCCGGTTGTTTTTTACCCACATAAACATACCCACATTAATATTAAATAATTTTATTTCGTTCATTATTTACTTATTTTTTCACAATTGCATTAACACTTTCCTACACATATATTATACACTAGGTACACAAGACATACAAGGCTGACGTCCGTGGCACTCACTCAGCTGGCCCTACTGAAAATCAGCGTCATGACCTCTTTCAGGGTCATGACATAGGCTGAGTGGGGGCCATTTATGTAGGAGGTCACAACAAACAATATATATGCACTGTCTGGTTATTTGTACCCTTATTATTTTGTTTTCCTTTGTTTAGTTTTCTTTTTTTCTGTTATCTATATTTTTTTTATTGTTTGTTCTTTTGTAACTAATGTTGTACTCGTATGTAGTGTTGTGATGTCCAAAATAATATTTTTTTCTTTCTTTCTAATAAACTGTTTCGTATGTTCTCCTGTGGCAGTTACGTGAAGCAGTACGGCAACTTCATGGACGTGATGGTGCGAGGGGCAGGGCACATGGTGCCGTACGACCAGCCGCGCGCCGCCAAGCAACTCATTGACTGTTTCGTTCAAAAATTCAAGCAATAAAATCATTAAACAAATATGCCTATTGAAATGTATTGAAAATGGTAAATCCAACAGTAAAATTATTTACTCTCTCTGCTAATAAATTACTGCTTCTCCCAGACACAGTCATGTTAGATAAATACGCTACAGCGTATTACGCGTATAATTATAGTAAGGTAATAATACTCTGCTTTTAACTTACCTGTTTACAATTAACCTATGTAGATATACTATGTGGAAATAATTTATTGATGTCGCCACTGCCGCCTACGTCATAAGGTAATGATAGCCCCTTTGCAGTTGTGAAGCTAACCGGAGTATCACCTTACTCAATGAGTGTCCGACGCCCGGGGCGGAAGACTATTTTGCAAATTGAACAGGTTTAGATCTGTTTGACTCTATGGCCTTCCTGTTTACTATACTCTATGCTCTGCCCCCATCTCTAAAAAAAGACACGACAAGCCATACCGTATTATATTCTTTACTTTAAAATGATACGAGCCGCCGGGGGGCACCCCGTAGCACCGTCCCGTGTAGCAGCAATACGACTACACCAACCAATATACAGATGCACAGGACTTTTTCTTAGGAAAAAGGTTTTATACTCTTTTTATTTGATAGAGGAGCCAGGAGGAGCCCCATAGAGTATAGTAAACAGAGGAGCCCCACCAAGGCCCAACAGCTTTAATTTATAGAACAGTCAATGTCGACAAATTTAAAGTGATAAGATTTGGACGCAATGGAACGCGACGAAAATGTCACTGTCAAAATAGCTGTCAATGCCAAATGCCGAGGCCGAGCCGAGCCAGAAGAAACTCCAAAATAGCATGTAAAATTGTTCACGAAAATCAAACAGAACTATGATCTCATAATATTCTGCTTCCCCTTCCCCGTGTTTTGTGTTTGTGAAGTTATATTAGTGTGAACAAAAATGCAGCAGTCGCCTTTCGAGAATATATTCAATATTATAGGTGGTTTATCAGAAGGCAACGAAAAGCCGATGAAACATGGGTTTTATAATGCTTTTGCATTCTTTATATTAACTATCTGCTGTGCAGCTGTGTATGTGCTATTTTTGATTTTAGAACCCTTTTTTAAACCATTGTTCTGGGCTTTATTAGTCGGTTCGATTCTCCACCCTTTCAAGTACAAATTGTCTAGGAAAATCAAGTCGTGGTTTGAAGATTTAGGAAAATGCAATACTTCTGTGATAGTTGGTTTGATGGTGATTCCCATGAACGTTGTGAACTACGCGTCGGACACGGTTGGGCTCCAGTTCATAGAGCATTACAAGGTTTGTCCCAAATGTGATCTTTGAATCACAATTATATTTATCCAAGGCCTTTATCATTACCATTAATCTTTGAGGTCATAGGTAAAGTATGTCTTTAAGAAGTGAAGTGATTATTAATGTATAACTAATGATTGGTAGAGATACATTATAATATTGTGTAATGTTAGTAAATAAATAAATCATTTATTTCTCGTCACAAATAGGTCTTAAGAGCTAGGAATTAGTTGGAATTAGATGCAACCCGTATTTGTGAGACTGGTGCCTGATATAGGTTTCAAAAAGAACCTGTAATAACAGTACACCAGGCCCCTTCATTTAGGTCCGCATATACTAAAAACATCTTAATATCTTGATACCTAAGAGCAGAGCATCTAAACAATTGTATGGAGATACTTTAAAATATAATAAAAAAAGTAAAACTACATAATTTTATTTATAAAAAAAAAAAGTTGTACTTTGTATAATGTTTCTTGTGAGTGTAAATATGGTGTGTTAAAATTGCATGTAAAGTGTATAAGTATGATATTGTAAGTGTGTATAAATTCATTAAGGTGGAAGCTCACGCAATCCTGCTAAACGCTTGCTAAGAGATGGCTCTGTTGTCAGTGAATCGAGAAAAAAAATAATTACGACTTCTACAGGACAGTAATTTTAAGTGAAGAGTGATTCGCGACATCTACGTAATAACTGCGATTTTTTGATGTATTTCAACAATTAACAACTAAACCAGAATCGTTATATTGCTGCATCGTTGCTAAATTAATATCAACTTGTGTACGTATGTATCGTCCCCACACACACATACAAAGCTGAAGCATGGTTTTTATCGGATAGCTGTTATTCCTGGCTGGCAATAGATGGCGCGCTTAATACTAAAAATATGTGGGTAGGAATTACGGAATATATGATTTCTTCTTCGGATCTATCGAATGGGCTACGGATAGGTAGCGATGGTAATCTAGTAGATAACTTAACCCACACTGGACTTTTCGAAATTAAAGTGCGGTTTATTATGCAACTAGCGGTCCGCCCTCACTTCGTTTCGGGATGATTTTTGGCCACATAGCGTCTGTAGACCTAATAGAGTAGGCTGGGTGTGCGTAGGTGGGCGACTTCTAATAACTTCATGTAGGTAGGTTCGTGCAGAAGAAGTGGAGTGGTATAAATCCTTAGGAATGATAATTAAAAAACAATAAATATAATAACATCTATATTTGAATCCTTTAAAATAATTTCATTAGTATGTATAATTTACATGTGATTACAAAAATATGCCGATACATAAAATATATTAAAATATAAATACACAAAATGCGATTCTTTCGACAAGAAACTCACCAGTTACTCTTTAAACGCCATATTTTTATACAATGTTTTATTACACATTATACAAAGTATACCTTATACCAAGTCATACAGCTAATAATGCAACACAAAATAATAAGCTAAGTAAATATGATTTAAACCAAAGCAGACCAGTCCCCAAAGGTGGCACCTGTTCAAGTATGACATATGTTTCAGCCATCACTTCACTCAACCATAGTGAATGTTATGACCAGCCACATAGCGCCACAACCTCAGGGACATTTGAGGAGCATGATCATTAGTGAAGTTCCCCTCATATGTTACAAACAAAAGTAAATATTTCAAAACTAGTTAACTGTATGACGAGGTGTACAAATTAGTTGGTGTAGGTAGGTAGGAGGTAGTATCAAGTCAATTTTTAATAATTAATAAAAAATATTTACATCAATTTATATACAATAAAATGCTTCTAAAGTAACTTTGAGTGTTTCTTGAAAATCACCATGCTTGAATGCTATGCATTCTATCCCAAGTGGACTGAAGTATCTGTAAAAAGAAATAAATAATGTAAGAATGTTTGTAACAATAAATTTATATTATTTCAATTTGTTATTAAATATTGTTACCAAACATCTGTCCCCTTTATTACAAAAATGGTCTACAAGGTTTAAAAATGACGCTGTCACTTTTATATAACTTTCAAATGAAAGTGACGGCATCCGTTTTAAACCAAGCCTAACTTTAGACCACGTTTTGTAATAAAGGGGTGTGTGTTTTATAACACATTCTATTATTACTTTGAACTCCGGAATTGGTAAGAAAATTTTAGTAATAATATGGGTACACACGGAGTTACCCTTATTGGACTTTGTACCGTCCTTATGTCTGAGATACATTTTCAGTGGGATTAAAGTTTTACTTGCAAAAATTAAATAATGAAAAATGTATAACAAACAAGTGATTATAACAAAGTTAAACTTACCATCCCAGAAGATGAGTTAAAGTTATGCCCATATGATCTTTTTAGACAGTGATATATAGCACCCCATCAGGGGACATGTGTCCCTTTTCAATGGCGATGGCTCTTTCTTCGGCTCCAGCTTTTATTATCTCCTCTGTCAAGTGTTGTTGCCACACAGATCCCAATTCTTTTTCAATTGAGTGAAACTTATTCAGTGATAAAGTTGGTATATCCATAAGCGCAGTCATCTGGTCTACTTGTGCATAGTAGCTGCCACTTGTCACAGCACCCCAAACTAGGGCTTTATTTATGTGACCATCCTTTTCACTAGCTCGCTTCCAGAGCATTCCACACATTCAAAAGAGTAAACACTGTGTAATCCATTTTTTGTTTCATCGTTCAGTTCAATTTGAGGTTTGGTTAGAGAATAGGTCTTTCTGTAATTGAAAAGCAAAGTTTATTGTTCTGTACATAGTAAAAGAGTAACACATTAAAAAGCTCGATTTGTTTGTCCTTCCTAAGTCCATTGTGAACACCCAGCTCCTCACTTCACCTCAAACAAAACTATCAAAACAATCAGCAAAATATAGGAAAGTCAATCAAATTGCATACAATACCTAAACAACGATCAGAACAAGTCAGTCAGAAATTCAGACAGAATGAAAAAAAGTTGTTTGAAAAAGTACGAGTAGAGTTGTTTATTTTGCTATCAGAGAAGCTGGCAATTTATCGATAAAAGCATTATTCAAATGAAAATTTATCATCATAGCATAGCATACATTTTATTGGAAAAATACTATTAAATTTTAAAATACAGACTATCACTTTTTAAAAATAATATTATCATAGGTAGTAGAAGTTAAAAGTAGCACGAAAAGTAAGTTCAATTGGTAGGTATGTACTTACCAAGCTTAACTTTTTATACTTAATTCAATCAATGACCACAAGAGTTACATTTGACTCTTAATTCCAAGTGTTTATCACGAGTTCCCATAACTTTAAGGCCAATACATTACCAATGGAATCACTATTTATCAATCCACATTGGACTTTATCCTCTAAACTCATCACTTAACATTCGAATATTTAAAACACTGCCGCTTGATTAACACTACGCGACGTAAACAACAAATTGCACAGATGAGTTCCTAACTTTGTACCCTGACGAACTTGATTCAATATCACTCAAAAAAACCGTTCGCTCATAGAAAATTCGTAGCAACATTCGACACTAAATACAGTAATTTCACAAAAACTAAAAAAAAAATTGGTTGTACTTGTACGTATACTTTTGTCTCGGAACCCGAACGGAGCCGAGAGTAGCTGATGCAGAGTTCCATCCAATTCTGCTGTATTGGCCTACCCGTTGTACTACATATTATATATTATCAGATAAGTACGGATAGCGCGTGGCTGTTACGTTTCGCGCGAACTGCAGATGTCAATGTTTGTATTTAAATTTCTTCAACAATGCACCTACCAAACCAAGGCTATGAATATCGATATTTATTTATTTTAGCGTTGAATGGATTGATGCATACACAACACTAGTTATCACAAAAAATTAGATTACGTTCCGTTACAGCAAATGGTTTATCATTCCTTAGAAATATATTATAATTAAGTTATTGGTAATAATTATGTATGCACTATTATTGACCAATCATTTGTAACAATAAAGTAGGTATTTCTTAAAATTTTATTACTTTACAGTTGAATTTTTTAGTTGAAAAGTTTTGGAAATTAGCGGTAGGTACATTTTGTAAAGCGTAAACAGGATCGCACTTCGGACGTTGCCGCGATGCTAGATTGAGTCATAGTTGCCAGGTACGATTTTGTATTTGTCCCCAAATTCCTGCCCATAAATATACAGACTAATTTTCTGGCCCCAGTCTCACGGCGATTTTAGACAGCCAATACCAAGCTAAACTCTGTTTTTTTACTATGCAGACTAAAACTGACAGAGATGGCAATGTGTTAATCCCAGTAAATTTTTGCTCTTTTTGACAGATCAATTGTATTTCGTTCCTGGATGCGTATATAAATTGCATGTTCGTTTCATGTACACTCACTTCACAATATTTCTCCTATGGAACCAATGAAAAAAAAGGAAATTAAAAAAATGAAAGACTAAATTTTACCAAGAATTTCAGGAAAAGTACCTTCTGGCAACCCAGTAAAGGAGCAATCTAAAATCCCGAAATAATTTCAAGTTGAAGAAATTGGTGCTAGAGAAATATGGCAACGACGCGTAAAAGCGGCAACGTCGCTAACACATAATGTCATGCCTCGATGGCCCAGCGGGTAGACAGACGGTCGCACTTAAAAGCTACTATTATTTCTTATCAGTGTAAAGTCAAAGTGTGTGACCTTTTTTGCATTTTGTGTTTTATTATAGCAATAAAATGATACAATTTTTAATATATTATGAATATAAATTAACAAATCGCTAAAATATCATGCATATTTTTATTGCAGTTCAGCGCCATCTGTTCGATAGCCAGTTCGTTTAGCTAAGCAAACATAGCTTACCATCTTGGAAATTTAACTAGATTCGTATAGATGTCGCCGTTTTTACGAGAGATTGCATTCGTTTCAAGCACACACACATTCAAGCGATTTCGCAAATTGCTACGTTTTTTAAAATCGTAATTATACTTTGTTTATGTTTTAAACATGAAAGATTACACCATTCGCGTAAATAGACACACATATAAAATTTTTTAAAAGACATTTTAACCATATTCAAGCTTCTGCCTGTAAGTATTCCTGTAAGACAAGTTTGTATAGGAAACGGACCACCTTAAGAAGGGAGGGTAGGTAAATCGCTCGGTGACCAAAAAGCAGGCCATGATAATATTTATTAAATTAATTGGACCAGTAGAGACTCTGTGGATTCGTAGTCCAAGGATTTGAGGTAACAGTATATTTGCAGGAAGTTTTGGTAAGGGGGTAGATTTCACGTGAGGCATTAAGTTTGTTATAAAAATATGTTCCGAGAAAAATAAAGAAATTATGAGATTTTGATGTTTTAAATGTTCGACCTGGACAGACAGTGCCTTTCCTACGTTTATCCTGAACTAATGTGGCGTCATATTGTATTTGTGTATGTTTTTTTAGTATGGTTTGCAGAATAAAGGTTTGGCGCACCGTTAGGACATCCCAGTATTTGTAAAGGTCAGCAGTAGGGAATCGAAAAGGAAGCCCAGCTGCCACCTTTAATATGGCTCGTTGAGCTCTTTCGATCTCTATAAGATGTATTTTAGCCACACCTCCCCAAGGCGTAATACAGTACTCGACAAGAGATTGGCATAAAGCATAGTAAACCATCCTGATTAGAACCAGTGAAAGACACTTGTCTCTCATAAAATAAATAGTTACTTATTTAAATTTTAGAGAAGTCAATTTCACATATTATTAGACTGATTTATCAACTTAAAATAGAAATGATGAATAGAACAGTTAATTTTTATAATGTTCTTTTTGGGAAGGCATGAACCTGGAAATTATACAGGGTTGTCCAAAAATCTATAATACAGATACCTAGTATTAACAGAACCGGTTTCGACGACTGCTTGTTATTACGTGTTAGTCACTCTGCATGCCGTGGCAGCCTTTAATTAAGGCATCACTATATCATGTATTTAAATTATAAGTTAAGATTGTAAAGTGTATGCTTTGTTGGTTGTCCTTAAATAAATAAATAAAAATAAATAAATAAAAAATACAGATGTAAGGTATCCATAAATATTTGAGATGTCACCTGGACCAATCTATTTAGCAAATCCCAGTCCTAGTGATAGAAAGTAGCACACATCCCCACCTTGAATCATGTTGCTACAAATGATATGAAATTACTTTAAATTCCCAATTCATTTTTGTTATCAAAATTTCAGACTGTGGTGGGGTTGCTGTCGGCCATATTTGTGGCCCCATGGCTCTACAACTCGGTGCCAAGAAGCTTTGCTTGCATATTCTGGCAAATATGCAGCTTTGTGGGATTCTCCACTACAATGTTAATTAATTTATGCAGTTCATATATTGTAAGTAAACATACCTTTAAATATGAATGATGTAAGCAAGATGTTATTAATTAAGTTCAAGTTTTTCCAAGTCATAAACATGTCTTATCAGTTTGTTTGTTTAACACATAGTCATTAACTATGTTAATACATTAAAACCGGTGATGATCTTTACACCTATTAAACATGAACCAATGATAAATAACTATCTATTTTTGGTTATTTTTATAATACTTGAATATATTTTACTTGGCTCTTATATATTATTTTGGTTTTCCGATTTTTTTAAGGGCTTTATAAAAATGGGAATATAGGTTATATTATTAACTACCCTTTTCTAACTTTTAAAACAGATATGCACTGTACATTAAAAATTATGAGAAATACAACCATTGTCATTGTAAAAATGTAATAAAATTTGGCTTTTTAAGTCTTTGATATAACAAAAAAGTATTTAGTATTACTTTCGGTTTGCTAATTCTGAAGAGATAAATTATTGATATAATGTATTAAACAGTACTGTACCGTTATTCGAAGCCTATATATGAGAGAGAAGCATCCGTTTCCGGTCCTAGTACTAACCAAAACATCCGGTCTCGGCCCATTTCCCCACCAACTTACGTTTCGCGCCATGCGACGCTAGCGCCACCACCGGCAGTTCGAACGATCGTTCGAATTTTTGCCTCATTGGCGTTTTAGTTCCCGATCGAGACGGTCGTCTACAGAGCTCCGCTAATTGCGACCGACTCGCTCGCTAGTACTAGCCATTTAAGAGGAGATTCAACGTGAATATTTCTAGTAATATCTGAGGTATACCTGAAAAATAACTGTGAGTATTTTTCACTTAAAAAGTAGTAAATACTTTTAACATAAACCAAAGTGAAGTTTATATGTGAAATTATTTCAAGTGAAGTGTTTTGACTTATTTAATTACTTGTGTTATTTCGTAACGGTGTTACCGTTCGGTGGCAAGGTTACATTCTTGCCTTAAAATATTTCATTGTAATTTTCTTTATAACTAACGTTTTTCTAACGGTATTTCCGTTAGAGCTGTGAATATTTTAGAATGAACGAGGAAAATCGGCCCATGTGCAGCGGGGGCGCGAGGAATGATGTTCCAGTTTCAGCAGCAACGGGAACAAGAAGGAAGAGGAGGCGTACACGATCGTCTAGCTCCGACACTAGCTCGTCCTCGAGCTCCTCGTCGAGCTATCATCAGAAGCGCCGTAAAAGGCGCAAAGGTGGTAAAAACAGAGGGGTAAGTGACGACTTATTAAAACAATTACTCAGTGATGTAAATGACCTCAAAAGTCAAATGGCAGCTCAAACAAGGCAAGATGAGTGTGGGGATGACCTTGTCGACCCAAATGTTAGCGGAGAATTGTATGAGTGCAATGAGCTACCCTTAAATAACTCAGCTGAGCCTGTTCCAGCTTCTGCGAGTAATTTCAAATTGAATCTTGCAATAAATACAAAGACTAAGGAACCTTCCATCCCTAATGCACCTGACGGCATGCTTAAACAAATAGAGGAGCTTCAGCGCTTCCTCCATCCAGACTGGAGCGCAATACGTTATGCCGACGCTCAAAAGGCCTGTCTGTTTTTCCCGGGTTTTTCTAACTTAGTGCCAAACGAAGAGATTAGACAATACGACGGGGGTTCTAAATTCACTGCTAATATGGAAAAAGCATTTGCCAGCTTATCTTTTGCTTTGCTACAGCAACGCGAGGCTTTGCAAAACGAAATGAATAATTTCTTACTATGGGTAAACCAAAATGAAACTTTGTCTTACTCCGATATATACAGCAGGGTAAACGATATATTCTCTAAAGGCGACTACTGTAAGGCAGCAAACGACACCATGCAAATAGTATGTGGTCATAGAGCTGAACTTATTCAACAGCGGAGGGAGGGCATACTTTCTTCAGTCAAAGACCCTCTTCACAAAGCGGCGCTACGAAAGGTCCCACCTTCGAGCTCCAACTTGTTTGAAGCTGAACAGTTCAGCTCAATTTTGGAAAAAGCAGGTGGAGTGCGAAGAGTCTTCTGGCAGAAAAATAAGGATCGCAACTCTGCTACGCAGAACGATCCAGGGACGTCGTCCCACACACAAGTCCCAAAAAAGGCTAAAAATAAATCAATAATACAACAAAAAAGTGATTTTGCTGGACAGTCAAGGTACGTAAATAATTCTTTTCGTGGAAAAGGTAAGGCCACCAAGGATAGCTTCAACAAAGGCAAAGGAGCCAGAGCATATTCTCCCTCATCCCGCCGGGATGAGGGAGAATATGCTCTGAGAAATCAAACAAATAAAAGGAACTGACTCAAAGTCATTTCGTGCCGGCCAGCTCCACCTTTTTTATGCTCAATGGGAGGAATTGGGGGCGCCGCCCTACATCCTCAAAATGATAAAAGGTTATCGTATCCCCTTCAAATCCAAACCACCTCTAAGTGTGCCCAGTTTTCGACATCAAACGTCACCCTCGGCGGAAATGTCGGAAATAATCGAACAAATGTTAGTACAGGGTGTATTAGAAGCCGCGGAACCCACTCCCAGCTTCATATCTACAATATTTTTACGCCCCAAAGGCGACGGCACGTTGAGACCTATTTTCAACCTCAAAAATCTGAATTGGTTCATTCACCCAGGCAAGTTCAGATTAATAAATGTTCAACGGGTGCCGATTTGCCTGTAGCGAAATGCCACAGGCGATTCCTACGGCTAGTCTATGCCGACAAATTGCTACAAATGACCTGCCTGCCCTTCGGGCTAAGCTCAGCTCCAAAAACATTCGCATCTCTGACAAACTGGATTGCCCAGAAACTACGAGAGCGCGGCATTCGCATTCATGTTTATCTGGACGACTTCTTTTTGGTAAACCAAGACCCAGCCATGTTGAACAGCCATATACAGGTCACCCTGGACATGCTGAAACAGCTAGGCTGGATAATAAACACAAAGAAGTCTGTCCTCGAACCCAGGCAGGCCCTAGAATTTCTAGGCATCATGTGGAACCCGTGGCAAAATATCAAGTATCTCCCGAAAAGGCTATCCAACAAAGTGGTAGATCAAGCGACTCTATTACTAAAGAGAGGAGTAGCTACCCTAAAGGATCTACAAATTATAACCGGGTTAATGAACTTTGCAAGCTTTGTAGTTCGGAGAGGACGTCTGCATTACCGGGCTGCTCAAGCAATGACCAACAGACTGCTGAAGTCTTCAACCTCAAAGCACGTACGCCTTCTTACTTACTTACTTGGATAAATCATTGCAAAACATCTTCGCTAATCCACACTCCCCCCACGACACATTATCTGACAACAGATGCGAGCGACATTGGATGGGGAGCTCAATTGAACCACCTGAACATAAAGGGCACGTGGCTACTCCCACAACAACGGCTCCATTGCAACCAGAAGGAAATGTTGGCGATCATAAATGTCCTAAAAGATCACGGTCAGCACCTGAACTCGGAAAGTCTACTTATCCAGTGCGACAGCCGGACTGTAGTCTCTTACCTTCGCAACGAAGGTGGAACAAAGTCTGCTGCACTGACAAGTCTCACCCAGGTGTTGTTTCGAATACTGGATCAGTTCAACATTCACATTTCGATCCATCATATACCCGGAAATTACAATTGCGACGCCGACCATCTGTCCAGGAAGAAAGTCTCACCAGAATGGCATCTTCTGCCTCGGCTGACTCGAAAGGTCTTCGGCAAATGGGGTACACCTGTTATCGACCTATTTGCATCACACCGTGCTCTAGTAGTAACGAACTATTGTACATTGGACAGAAGGGACAGCAATGCAGTATTTCACGATGCCTTCAGCAGGAAATGGGATTTCCCACTAGCCTGGATTTTCCCACCACCACATCTCATTCCAAGAGTCCTAGCACACTTGAACAACGCCGTGGGGATTTTCCTCATTGTAGTTCCTCGGTGGAAGAATGCTTTTTGGAGACCAGATCTCAAGAGCAGATCCCTAGCAGCCCCATTCACAATCAGGAACCTAGAGAGTGTATTAGTAGACACGACGACGGGCCTTCCACCTCAAAAAGTGGGAGAAATGTCAATGGAAATTTGGAAATGTGGGGGTGGAATAAATACCTGACAAAATGGACGGAGGAACAACGATCTCTCCTCACACATAGCTGGCGAAAATCCACTATAAACACCTACCGCCCGGCATGGAATAGATGGATGGCGTGGACAAGGACCGAAGGCATTGACTTTAACAAACCGACTGGGTCCGATTTAGCTAGGTTTCTTGTTGATCTCCACCAGAAGGAGAATCTCTCCTTAAGTACGATATTAGTTCACAAGTCGGTAGTTTCTACCTTCTGTAACCCTGATTGTCATGACAAATTAAGCTCACACACGCTTGTGAAGCAAGTAATCAAAGCAATTTCATTAGCCAAACCCAAAATGACTAAACCACCAATTTGGGATACAGAAATCTTACTACAATACCTATCTAGAAAAAATCCAGATGTGTCAGGATTATTTGAGATATCTAAATGTACAGCTGCCATACTTCTGCTCTGTTCAGGAAGGCGACTTCACGATCTCACCCTGTTACGGGTATCACCAGAGCATTATACGGACACAGATGATTACATCATCCTGAAACCAACTTTCGGGTCCAAAACGGATACTTGTAATCAGAGGCAATCAAACTGGAAATTAGCTGTTAATAAAGATAATAGGGCACTGTGCCCAGTCTATTGGACCAAAAGACTAATCTGCGTCTCCCAAGAAAGGCGGGGTCTAGCTAAATCTGACAGCTTGTTCATTACTTTAACGGAACCTCCTAGACCCGCAACACGGTCAATAATTGGTGGTTGGGTGAAAAAACTGCTGGATGAAGCTGGTATACACACTACACCTGGCAGTATCAGATCAGCTGTAGCATCTAAAAGCTGGATTGAAAATTGTCAACTGGATGACATACTGGCTAGGGCAAATTGGAAGTCATCTAATACATTTGCTAAATATTATCGGCGTGAAATTGCTAGCGTGTCTCATACAAATTCTGTTTCGCGTTTGTTCACCCCTGAAGATGATTAATTTAATTGTATACCTACTACTTATATTATGAATGTACGTTGATCAAAGCTTGTTCTTAACATAATATGGTATAGAATTGTACCCTGTTTGGTTATGGTTATAAAATTAAACTGTATTCAACAGTTTTCGAGTTTCTATTTACACTGATATCTATCAGACATTAACTATCCATTTTCTTCTAATCACATTGGCGTTGCATAGCGCCACCAGGCGATAATAAACACGTCTCTCATATATAGGCTTCGAATAACGGTACAGTACTGTTTAATAGCTACGTTTTACCTGAAAATAAAACGTTTATTAAACATACTTACCTTATTCGAAGCCTACTTTTTAAACCACCTGGTGACATTCAGAGACGGCAATGAGGCAAAAATTCGAACGATCGTTCGAACTGCCGGTGGTGGCGCTAGCGTCGCATGGCGCGAAACGTAAGTTGGTGGGGAAATGGGCCGAGACCGGATGTTTTGGTTAGTACTAGGACCGGAAACGGATGCTACTCTCTCATATATAGGCTTCGAATAAGGTAAGTATGTTTAATAAACGTTTTATTTTCAGGTAAAACGTAGCTATTATGTGCTGCAATTTTTTAATTAACTGGAATTATGTTGATAGTCCCTTTTTCTCTTTCAGACACTTACTATTGCAGTGGCATATTTCATAAGCGTGTATATCTTGTGGACCCCTCAAAGAGCAGGGTTGTTCAGAGGTACTTCACAGCTCCTCTGGCTTGTGATCACAAGCTTCCTCGCGAGCCTGACTGGCTCCTTCCAGGTGTACACTTTCGTAGTGTTGCAAACCTTGTGTGTTGGAGGCTTTGCACTTGAGGTTTTGGATGTTCATAAGAAGCTTTTATTAGCAGGTAAATAATTATTTATCTTTATTTCCAGGTCTTTGATAACTTTTATTAACATCTGAGCATGCATGTACTATTATTAATTGTAAAAAAAATATCTTTAGAAACTATGCAGCTTGCATTATTGAATCACTAGTCACTCTCGATGTTTGATGTGACGTATGCTATCGCCACACTGCATTTATGACCCACTAAACCAATATTAGATCTCCAAGTTGAGCAAAGTATCCTTCATAAAACACAAAACATACATGCCTATAATGCATTATTCAAGCATTCTAGTGTTACTAGAAGTTGCTTTATGGAGTATAATTCAAATAATCTAGTTCTACTTCTATAAATTCCCTTTGTAGCCCAATCACTAAATTTAATTCAATTCATTTATTTGCATAATATAGGTAAGTAATACGTACAGGTCTTAAAATTAAATGTGTTGCACTATATTAGGCCTAGCAAGGGCATGCAAATTCTACAGTAATTTAATTAATTCATTAATACATTAAATTATATTTATTAAAAAAATACAAAACACTAAACTACTTACTTTGGGGCCAGGTTGATGTACATGAGAGAGAAATATTATTTATTGCACAAAAAAATCGAGGTAATGCTGGCAAACATTTATTTATCCATTTATAAAACTTATTGAAAAAACACATAAGCACTTCTAAAAAAACAAAATATTGTTATCAATATTATTCAACTGTTTTAGATCCAGAAGCTTCCATGGTAGTTGCTATACATACAGTACTCACAAATGGACATCAGGTAGTCGAAAAAGAGGAAGAAAAAGCCTCAAAACCAGAAGAAACAGAACCAATTAGGGAGGAATCTTCGCCGGAGAACGAATCCTCTTCTCCCATGACCCCCGACTCTTCCGCGAAGAGGGGTAGCTGGACTGGCGCCGACCCCATACAAAGTTCGCCAAGACACGCGAAAATGCTATACAAAACTAGAACATTATCAGCCTTGCCGTTATCGAATACAAAAGTAAAAACTCCCTTCGAAAATCGCTTGATCGCTTCGTTCAAGCAGCGGTCCTTGGATGAGAACTACATGAGAAACACGTTTGATAACGATGAAGAGACAGCTTTGTACTTCAAGCTGTTGTTTTTTGCTTGTATCTGCATGCTGGTGTGGAAACATATTTGGTTGTTACCAGTGATGCTGGTTTTCTTGGCAATCTACGTGATGAAAAGACTGTTGGACTATTTCGGCGTTTGGTTGTTCTGTGAGAACCAGTACAACAATCTTATGAACAAGATTAAATGCTGGTGGAATGACAGGTATTTTTTTTCCTAATCCTAACTAGTGATTGGAGTAGGTAGAATGTATTGAGGTCTTTGTCTTGCAATGCATATTGTACAGTTTTGTACAGAAAGCGATTTAAAGTCGAAAGAAGAGATGAATGACCTTTTGTGAATGTTTATTTGGCAGTGACTATAAACTCAATCTACCTCCTCCGATCATATACTTAACATTTCTTTATTTGCGATGGCGTAGTGGGTAGTAAGTCGCACTTACTACCCACTACGCCATCGCAAATAACGGGTCGGGCCAAAAATGTATACCTAAGTTTTCGGTAAGAAATTCTTTCTTGTCTGGCCGCCGTAACCTGAATTCGTTTGAGGATATTATTATTAACTATTTAATTCATATAAATGTTTAACAATGAATGAGTCCTATTGTTTCTTTTACAGACGATCGGCACTGGTCCCGGCCCACATCCGGGGCATCGGCAAGATGATGTCGATATGCAACAGCCGGTTCAGCGAGATCGCTTACGATTCTGTAGACACGGTGTCCACCTGCATCGTCATCATGGGACTCATATTCTTCGTCACCGTCGCCACAATATTTATAGCCATACAAGTAATCAAATATCACTCTATACAAAAATTTCGATACAAGGCATACCGTATCTATCCACTGTATCATAATAGGTACGGTACAGAGAATAAAAAGGTTCGTGACTTTAAGGTAAATTTTCGTTCGCACAGCAAGAGTCAGTTATACCAATATACAGTTTTAAAAAGATCTGCCAACCTTCTTTAAATTTTTTTTACTTCAATAGGAATCAATGTTGCTACAAGCAAATCTCAACGTTCTGATCTAACAGTTAAGCATATTTATTTTCTGTTCTCTGACAAATTTACGAAAGGTAATAAGTGCTCACAGTATATCAAACAAATAAATTTGAAAACTGACGAACCTTTACGTTCTTTGACTGTACTTTAAATGACTGGCTAATGGATAGTATAAATGATTGGTATTACAGGAACGTAATTAACTAGGAGAGAGATTTGAATAATCTAATATCTAATTTGACAATATTCAGTTCCAATAATATGGCATTAAAAAAATAAGGCATTAAAAAAATAAGGCATTATCGCCAAAAAGACATCCTGTTAATTGACCCTCCCGACGCAAAAGGGACACATTAGGAGGCGCATGTTTGCGGAAACTGCCCATATCGAGATGAAGACATAGATAATAGATGTACATTTTTTCCCGACTACGGCGAAGCAAAAAGGAGGGTTATGATTTTGACCTGTATGTATGTATGGTTGTTCATCTGTTCCCTCATAACTCCTAAACTTGTTATCATATTTGAACAAATGAGGTCGTTAGAAGCGTCTTGGTTCTCTTCTGGTTATAGGCAACATGACGTCACGTTAAATTGATTACAGCGCCCTCTAGGGGATTTAGAGTAAGGAACTAAAAAAAAAGTTGCTTGACGGTACCGTGTGGGGTATCAAATAAAAGAGCTGGTTTAGCACATTTCAAATATGTAATTTAATTTACATAACTAAAAATATGTTAAATGAAAATAAAGTTAAAAAACTAAAACCCGACTACCAAAAAAACACGATCTAAAAAGTACGAGACAAGAAAATTAAATAATAAATAAAAAAAATAAAAAATAAAAATATTGTTTATTGCTCAATAAGGGTTTACAATGTAGTGAAGAAGCAGATCCTTTAAGTAATGTAATACTTGTGGCGGACTGCCTCGCTCCTGCCTTAGTGCTAGGTGAAAATTGTCTCTGCTGAATTGATTATGACGTATCGCCGTGGTCGTATGCCACTTAGTGTAGCAAAATATTTTTAGAATAATATTAAGTTTATGTTGCCATTATTGTTTGGAAATTGTAATAATTACATAAGTCCTCTTTTCGCCGCACAATTGTCCTTTCTGCATGAACCAAAGGTTGACTGGTAGAGAATGCCTCTGGGCATTAAGTTCGCCTATTGTATCGTTTTGTGCAATAAAGTTTTAAATAAATAAATAAATTCATTATAATAATCAAATAAAATCATTGTGGCATACGACCACAGCGATACGGCATAATCATTTCAGCAGAGACAATTTGGTAGTCGGGTTTTAGTTTTTAAACTTTATTTTTTAATAGTAAAACGAATGTTTGTTTGGAAGCGCGTGCTTACGGAAACATGGTGGGAACTGCCCATATTGAGGAAAAGATAATAAATGTTCATTTTAATAGTAAAACTGTGATCGTTCCAGATATACTCCGAGGCAATAGTGGTTGTGCAGCTGAGCGGCAGTCTTCTAAACAGCACCTTCGTTCAGAACAGCGAGCTGCACGCGTACCTTCCCGACGGCTGGGAGGAGAAGCTGGACTCGCTCATAGACAACGCCTACACCTACGGCAGGGAGGGGATCTCGACCGGGGTCAGTGATAACTAGTACCTAGTCTTGACTTTGACTTAATGTCCTGTGTCCCATAGATCGGGCAGAGGGCGCCCACAGTACGCCGCCATTTTGAGCTTCGCGCTTCACTTCGCTGTAAGTAAGTCCTAGAGTCTGCGCCACCAAAGAAGTCTTGTAAAAAGTAGTCTTTACTGAAACGACTCAGAGATCCGACTCAGACAAATGATACACTGTTCCGAATCTCTAATGTTCACTCCGAATGTTCATTCGACTCAAATGGATCTCTAATGTTCATTCGACTCAAATGGATCTCGAGTCCGAGTGAACCGAATGATCCAAATGAGCTGAATGATCCGATCAGCGGAGTGATCCGAATGAGCTGAATGATCTGAGTGAGCCGAATGACCACGGATCTATCCGAGAGTCGATGTCCGCTGCCAGGTTTTGCTTTAGACAACTACGTTTTCGTTTTTCTTGGGGATTCCAGTCAAAGGCTTGCCTTGGTACATACCAAGGGAACCAGAGTACATGGTCTGGTTCCTTTCGCAGCGTGTGGCTGATCCAGTTCCATTTGCGGCGTTTGATTTGTTGGTCGATTGAAGTCTCACCGCCGCGTTCAAACAGATCAATATTGGATATTTTCTTAGGCCAGTATACACCGAGAATACGACTAACTAGTAACTTGGTGGAGCCAGAATGAAGATAGCCAATTGCACGGAAAAATAACTCGCAGTATTATATCTCCATACAACAAAAACGTGGTTGGCTCCATAGTGAACAGTAACAAACGCTAGAAATGTGTGACTCTGCAAATTAAGGTGACGTGTAGGGCACACTAGCGACGCCAATCGATTTTAATTGTTAGCTTCTAAACCGGATCTGTTTTAAGCAATTTCGGGGTTACAACCTCTCGGCAAACACTTATACTATTTATCAAATAACCATGCACAAATGCGGATCTAACATTTGTACGCGAAAAATTTATTCTAGCTAAAAGTGGCCGCTTTTGGCGGTAATCAATTTTTCGCGTACAAAAACGGACCCAACATTTGTGCATGGTTAATTAATAAATAGGGATCTACTGGGGGCCGAAACACAATTGGCCCCAATAGATTTTGTCGAACGAACCATTGATATTGTTACATTTGACCGAGTGAACGTTTGATCGAAAAACCTAATAACCTAACCTAAGCTCTGCTATCATTCTCAATCGCTAGGTTAGGTGGTAATCCCGTGTTCTGTCCCGACTTAGCGGGTTTTTCGACCAAACGTTCACTTGGTCAAATGTAAAAATATCAATGGTTCGTTCGACAAAATCTATTGGGGCCAATTGTGTTTCGGCCCCCAGTGGTATTACCAATAAATGGATTAGTGTAAGTGTTTGCCGAGAGGTTGTAACCCCGAAATTGTTTAAAATTGATCCGGTTTAGCAGCTTAAAAACGAATGGTGTCGCTAGTTAGGGCTACCCGTCGCCTTAACGTCAATGGATGCTATCGCGTGTGAAATATCCGCTAGATGGCGTGCTTGAGAACCGAGGTCCAACTTTGGCATCATCGGCTAATTTATTCGTAAAATGACATTATCACGTCTAAAAATACCCAATCACCTTGTAGATGGACCTCAGTCCTGTAGTACCTACGCCATCTTGCGAATTTTCCGCACACGATAGCCCCCATCGTACTCCTTGTCTTTGCGTGTAATTTCGGTGTAGCCCGAGGTAGGCTTTGACCATGCATCAGAATTTAAGGAGTTTGTTGAAGTTCGCAACCCTTTAAAAGGGAAACAGACCAATTGAATCATGGTTACACGTTTCA
Organism: Marasmia exigua; assembly: GCA_019059595.1. Taxonomy (NCBI): domain Eukaryota; kingdom Metazoa; phylum Arthropoda; class Insecta; order Lepidoptera; family Crambidae; genus Marasmia; species Marasmia exigua. Next base: position 16,028,971 of record CM032477.1, on the reverse strand, counting down.
GAAACTATCCGAACCGAACAGGTTTCCTCATGATGTTTTCCGTCAATCGTATTGTTGTAGGTGATTTACTTACAGATGGCGTTAGTTTGCTATTAATGCTAAAAACTTCTCTCTGGCTTTTAATGTTTCACCCTGTATCTGTACTATTTAACTGAAATGCTTACGGTGACGCATCGGGGTAACTAGCGCCTCCAGTAGATTTTAATAAATTGTGACCATTATGAGTAATTTTTTAAAAAGTAGAACGGTGTATCCATAAAGAAAAGTGTTAAGAATTGTTTGGGATGTACTTGTGTAATATTTGACGACCCGATTGTATCAGTGGTAGTGAATGCTGCCTCTGGTGCAAGGGTTGCGGGTTCGATCCCCGCACAGTACAAACATTTGTGTGCATGAACTTGTCTGTTTGTATTGGTATGGGTGTTTCTATGTATTATAAGTATGTATTTACAAAAGATAAGTATTATATATATATTAGTAAAAGTATTATATTATTTGTAATTCGACTGTTGGTTCTGATATCCGTAACACAGGTGCTTGAGCTACCTATCTCGGATTCAGATCAATGTATGTGATGTTCTGAAATATTTATTATTTATTTATTTATAATATTATCTTCATACAGTCAGCATCAAAAGTAGCTTAACACTTTAGTATCATGTCAAAGTAACTGTTCTGTCTATTATGGTCAGTTTTTAAGTAGTACGTAAAAAATGTTACTTTGATATGATACTAAAGTGTTAAGCTACTTTTGATGTTGACTGTACCTAATTGTGTTTAAAATGTGTACTGTGTATACGAGCTGTGTGTGTGGCACCTTTTAGCAATTAAAAAAAAATGGTTACTTGTAGGAAGAAATTAAGACACAATTATGTCTCAAAAAATCTTAATACTTTCCTTCATGGATTCACTGTTGTATTTTTTTTTAATTCTGATAATTGTCACAATTAATACAAATCTATTGGCGGTGCTAGTTTCCTTGATGAGTCACCTTAAACCCTGTTTGTATTAGAGGTGCATATCCGCCAAACGATACCCCACTCCCTCTCCTCTCTTTGCATATCACAGATCACCAACATTGACACCACATATACAATCCGTAACTCACGGAGTGAATACAATAATAGTGATTGATGATCAAAAAACATGTTTACTTTTGTTTATGCTTACTGGATACAACATAAACAGATACAAGGTTATGTAAGTACAGAACAAAATCTAAATGCACACAACTTTTACAACACAACGTAAACGCAACCATATTCATTTCTGTGTGCCACTTTTTTAATATTGCTCCGAATCAAACATAATAATCATAATATAGTATATTACAGGATTTAATCACCTATCACTAAGTTATCAGTCTGCACTGGTAGAGTAATGGTAGTGAAACATAATTCAGTGATTTTAGTTTATAACTAGTAACCGGCCTCACTTCGTTTCAGGATATTAGTTCCACTTTATTCAAATAGATGGCGCTAGGTGCCGATAAAATCGCGCAAGCTTTTCGTATTTTCTTCAAAAAAAAAATAGACAAAAAAAGCATATATACTGCATATAAACATTATATTAAAAAAAAAATAAGACCACCCCCGACTAGCCGAGCCTCCAAGAGGCCCGCGCCGAAAAGGAGCACCCAGCTTTATACGGCGCCGGTATAAAACACCCGGTCTCGCTGAGACCGGGTGTTTGTAAGCGTGGCCGCTGTCTGTAGATTTACCTCTTTATAAATAGTATTGATAATAATTTGGTGCTTTTATCTATCGGGATATTTGGCCTATAAAGAGAAGTTAGAATTTACCTATTCTCCTTCCCCCTCCCGCGTGAACACCGTTTCCCCAACTCCCGGTAGGGTCCTGAATCGAGAAGGTTTTTATACAATTTTAATAAAAACTATCTTCTCCATACATTGCTCTCTAGAATTGCTCAACCAATAACCACATAAGGAGTTATAAATCTTTTAGGTCTAGTGTGTTGCGGATCGAGAGCTAACACAACTTTAAATTCGAAATATATTCGAATGTCAAAATAGCAATGAGCTTAAGATATACACCAACCAGCCAGTTCATAAAAAAGAGACTACACTCAGAACTTCCTTAGCTTTCGGTCTGCAACCTACTTCACCATCTCTAAGTGGAGTGGAGTGACTCTAAGTGGGAGAGCCACGCTTCGGCATGAATGGGCTGGCTCGACTGAAATGATACCACGGCCTCACAAAATCAGGCGTGAAGCAACACTGTGCTGTTTCCCTGCGTGAGAGAGGGTACCGGAGGCCAATCCGAGGGAAAGGGGGGGGGTAAAGATTGGCAGCGCCATTGTGACTGCACTGGTGCCGCGGGTGTCCATCGGCGGCAATTGCTTATCATCAGGAGATTCGTCTACCTTATAAATAAAAAAATGTGTGATTTTTTTGCTAGAGGCGACAAAGTAGCAAGCGAGTCACCTGATGGATAGTAATCACCGCCGCTCATGAACATCCGCGAAATCAGAGAGATCGCTAATGTGTTGCCGGCCTTTTTAAAAAGAGTACGCTCTTCTCTAGAAGGTCCCTAAGTCGTAGCCGTCAGGAAATACTCCCGCAGACAAACCGTTCCACAGAACTGAGGTACGTGGTAGAAAGTTCTGCGAGAAACGCACAGTATTAGACCGCCATCCATTGAGATTTTACGAATGAATAATTAGCTTTGTCTTGCCTACAGGTGAAAAGCATCCTCAAAGAAGGCGACCCCGAGAAGATAGCCAGGGTAGAACAACAAATCTTGGAGATATGGGACCGGGTATACCAGAGCTGGGTGTCGGGTCACTTCACATCGCAGGTCGGGCCTCAGGTCGACGGCTCTGCTATCCAAGACTCTTGGGAGAACTTCGTTAACGATGTATCCAATACACCTGGTAAGTTTCCTAGTGCTATTATAACGTATAGCATAGAGAACTTCGGAAATATAGGGAGAGCCACGCTTAGGCATGAATGGGCCGGCTCGACCGGAGTGATACCACTGCCTCACAGAAGACCGGCGTGAAGCAGCGCCTGCACTGTGTTTCGCCGTGTGAGTGAGGTTACCGGAGGCCCAATGGGGGGGAAGGGGAAACGGTTGGCAGCGCACTTGTGACTCCACTCGTTTCGCAGGTGTCCGTGGGCGGCGGAATTGCTTACCATCAGGTGATCCGTCTGCTCGTCGGCCACCTCTCGAAGAACGAAATGAAGGTGACGGGCAAGGCACACTAGCGACGCCAATTGATTTAAATTGTTCGTTACTAAGCTGAATCTATTTTTAACAAAATCGAGACTCCATAATAGAAGCACATAAACTATTTATTCAATGATTGTGCACTACTTATTGGTGTGGTTTGGCTCTCAAAAAATGAAACCATTTTTCGAGTTCAAAAACCGATCAAAAAGTTAAGTATATGCATATAATAAATAGTGTAAGTGCTTCCCGAGAGGCTGGAGCTTTAATTTAAATCAATTTGGCGTCGCTGTGTGCCTTACCCGTCACTTAAAAGTCGCTATGTCGTCCGGATGGGTAAAATTCAAAGGGCTACCTATTGAACTTAATTCGTCCAACACTGATAACTACACCATCAGTGTCTCAACGAGTAAGTAAGATGTTGATAAACTGTTCAATCCAGGTTTAACCCATCAGAAAAGTAACGAAACGCGGGGTAAAAAAAGTTAACTTTAGAGCTCGCGCAGGTTATAGTTTTCGATCAGTCAAGTACACTCCGCCCCCTGCTGATGGTCCCAATAAACTTTAAAATATATAAACTTACTTGATTAAACTTATAAACTTTTTGGATTGGTCAAGCACATCTAAACTACATGTAAACTACTAAATCGAATTCCCCATGATCTGCGGGACGCAGGGGAGGGAGGGGGCTATAGTGCTGTACGACCTAATTTGCACTTTATGTTTCGGGGCAAGACTAGCTATTTTGTTTAAGGCGACGGGTAGCCCTAACTAGCGACACCATTCGTTTTAATTGTTAGCTACTAAACCGGATATATTATAAATAATTTCAGGGTTACAACCTCTCGGCAAACACTTATACTATTTATTAAATAACCATGTACAATCGCCCTTGAGAATTATAGAGACCTAATCCAAAAGATAATTGGACCTATTTTTATTTATAATGTATAAATCAATAAGCATAGTAAGATATGCCACTCTAAACAACCTCTTTGTATACAATTTCTAGATAACATGAATTTCCTATTTAATGTCGTGACATACGAATCTTTATTGGCTGTTTCCCAAATTTAGTTGTTTGCATTAGGTCTCTATATTTCTGAAGGTGCGAAATGTTGGGTCAGTTTTTTACGCGAAATGTATTACCGCCAAAAGCGGCCACCTTTAGTGAATCAATTTTTCGCGTACAAATGTTGGGTCCGCATTTGTGCATGGTTATTTATTAAATAGTATTAGTGTTTGCCGAGAGGTTGTAACCCCGAAAGTGTTTAATATAGATCCGGTTTAGTAGCTAAAAATTTAAATCGATTGGCATCGCTAGTGTGCCCTACCCGTCACCTTAAATTGTTTTCTAAACCTATATACAGCGCTTATAAGTACAGAGTTCATACAAAATATAGCAAGTTGCTCCTATAATTGTTAAATATTATTATTTAAGCTGTACCATCGCGGTCAAGATTCAGCCATAGTGTGAACCATCGAGCTTTTCGATTACTTATCGAAAGTAAGAGTGGATAAGTCAAAATCTTATTTATTATTTGTGGTTTTCAATAGATTTAGGTATGATATTCACTGTACATCTCATCATCCATTACTTAACATTACATATGATATTTTGGTAATGGGAATCCTTTATCGAATCGATTATTTTGAACATTCGCTTACCATTAGGTGATCCGTCTGCTCGTCTGCCACCTATCACATAAAAATAAAATACATGGAGATTTCAACTGCATGGTTTTGCTCTGAAATTTTGGAATACAAAGTCATGTGCCTAACGTGTGCCCTTTCAAGTTTCTTGTTATTATTAGCGTGTTTATATTATGTATTTCTCACCATATAGGCGTAAGATAAATCAACAGAATGATATTCTTGATCAGGTGATCAAGCCTGCAATGTACAAAACTGCCAGCTTACAATCGCTTCAATGAAATTACCAGACTCGCCATATTGTGAATCATGATCTAAGCGATCCCCCATAGATCAAAGTACGTGACCTACTAAACGGAATGTAAGAGAAAGGGGTTCGGCTTTTTTTTCTTTGGAGCTTGGCTCACCTATTGTATAAAGCAATTAATCTAAAAATATGTAAATAATTATTTTTGGTATTACATTTTTACCAGCTCCAAACTCGAACTTGACACCTAACAGAGTTTTACCTTAGGATATATTCGATATAATCTGTCTAATCTATCGATATTTGAAGGTTTTATCCTTCACCACTATTTTGAGAAAAGATCAAAATGGTTGATAAAATGAGAGCCAAAAGTCTTTAACCCCTTTAAAAATTTATGTATATTCCTTGGGTAACTGCGAAGAAACATACCTAATGTGGGGTATGGGAAAAGAAATTAAACACGTTCTAATCCGAGAACCGTTTCAAGGCATTTGTATTTTATAACATGTTTTAATATTTTTAAAATTTAATACCTGTGTGTGGATCAAGGATATTTTCTATAAAATAGCGTTGACCTTCATTTAACCCTAGACAGGTTGTATTCAGAAGATTACATTTGGGTGACAACACTGTCTTAGTGACTTATTCACCCGGACCAAGTAACAGATGGCGCTAATTGTAATACGAAACTGTAGTATTCAAGCTTGAAAAAAGTATACAGTTGACGTTTATTTAAGACAGTTGGCTGTATTTATTTTGTTTTACCGTAACTTTACCAGATAGTGATTTAAAATGTTACTTTTTCTTATGATATATTTCCCATAAATTGGGGAAATATTTATGACGTCATAAATACGCTTCGAATTCAAAATGTTTGAAAATTAATTAAAAAAATAACTACCTGCTTTTTTACAAAATACTTCAATTGGTTACTTAAAATAGTAAATAGGTATTGGAAAAAAGATTAAATTTGTTCCCGTACCCCATTCTGCTGACTTATTGAGTACGTTCGTCTTTCACAAATACTTATCTAGGATCTAGAATAGGATCATATTATTACTGTTGCATGATGTTTCCAGGAATGTTTGACTACACCGGCATCGTGGCCTGGGTGCAAGCCAACGTGGGCACGCTGAGCGCCATAGCGTCCAGCATCTGGGTCCCGCTGGCCAGCAACGTGTCGCTGCTGGCCGGCTCAGTGGGCGCGTTCACTTCTCTCTTACTGTGCGGAGGTGGTGCCATCATCAACATGTTTATCAACTTAGTGAGTATCACAACATACCCAGTAACAGAAAAAAATCGTTGCGGGAGCCGCCGCTTCGGTGATCTTGTATCAGTGGTAGCTTGCAGGGGTGACACCCAGGGTTGATGATTGTATTGTCATCAATAATATCTATCTATCGGGTGTAAAAAATCCGCTAGATGGCGTCCTGTTCGACTGAGGTCCCCCCCAGGTGAGGTTTAGTTCTTAAAATTGACTTTTTAACATACCTCATTGTCATGTCTCGTCAGAAATATCGTAGAACCTGGATGGACCTTAATTCTACGGCACGTCATGTAGCAGATTTTTCACCATTTCTGTGATGTCTACCAACAGATCGTGTTCTTCACGACGCTGTTCTACCTGCTGGCGTCCAGCAACGCGCTGTATAAGCCGGTGGAGGTGATCACGCAGGTGCAGCCCAACTTCGGGCCTAGGCTGGGTATCGCACTCTCGGTTGCCATCAACCAGGTAAGGAACAGACATGATTATTAAAAGTAAATAACACACTTAAAAATTTAATCGTGTGTTCAGGCGGGACTCGAACCCACACCTTCCACAATCCGGGTGAATATTCTACCAATTAGACCACTGAACGCGTTATTAAGCCGACGAAATTTGTAAGTGCTTTATTCGAAATGAGCTGTCGATAGTCTCATCAATATTGCAGGTATATTTACAATATCCAGTGGAAATATTATCAGTGTGTTATGTACTTAGAAATATTATTAGTGTGTTATTTACTTAAGAATAAATTGCAAAAGATTGCTATAAAAAATATCAACTGATAATTATTATACTTTATATTACGAGTATTTTTATTTATCACAGTACCTGTGCTTCCTCATTTCCTCCTTTCAATTCAATTCTTTTTTTTTTCGACACGTTAGTAATTATTGTCCACACACCGAATCCGGCACGAACCGTGCGACGTGCGAGCACTAGGCAATCACTAATTGTCCCAACATTAACCCGATGGGTTCAAGCTAGACGGGCCGGTGGCTTCGGTGTGTAGACACCTTAAGGGAGCTATGGTAGCTCAGTGAATATAAACGCGCCTTCCATGCGGGAGGTCGTGGTTCGAATCTAAACCTGCACCTCTGGAGTTTTCCAATCTATGTGCATATTTCTACCATTACCTCGGCGGTGAGAGTTAATGTACATAGCCCAAAAGGATTGCGTGCCCCAAGTGACAATGGGCGGGGCACATAGCGAGGAGAACAGACGGCCGTTGTAGCGGAAAGGTCCTCGAGTGGAGGCCACCTACAGGAAGTCGCAGCCGTGGCAGGCCTCCCACAAGGTGGACCGACGATCTGGTGACGGTCGCGAGAATCCATTGGATGCGGGCGGTGCTATGTAGAGAACATTGGGGGAGGCCTAGTCCAGCTGTGGGCGTCTAATTGGCTGAATTGATGATGATGAGACTTAATAACGGGGTGAATACTTGGTTACTCCGCCGTGTGGTCCCCGGCAGAGTAGAATAGGCCACCCTCACTCTTACCGAGGTGTCGTAAAAGGCGACTAAGGTAAAGCTGCTGGCATGATCATCAGCACCCAGAGAAGGAAAACTCTGCATTTATATCAAAACCCTCGCCAACCCGTCTGCCAAGCGTGGTGAGTATGGCATTTACCCCTCATGTGATTGAGGGAGGCCCGTGCCCCAGCATTAGGGGCTTAAATGGGCTGATGATGATGACTTGGTTAACTGCACGCTAGATGCTGAGGTTAATACTATATTTGTTTACGTGTTTATATGCAATATCGTAGCTGATGATATCTAAATGGTTTTTAGGTATTTCGCGCGTCATTCAAAATGGCACTGTTCTACGGGCTGTGGACATGGTTGGTTCACAACTTCTTTGGGGCCAAAGTGGTGTATTTACCTTCTGGTAAGTATTTTATTAATTTATAAATATTAATATTCTGAAAATGATTCACATCATATTCATTCGTTTTGGTTATTTATTATTGTTTTATTAATCATTTACCTAGGGTTTCCATCCGTCCGCATTTCCCCGGATTTGTCGTAGTTTGAAGTTTTTTCCGGCGTCGGCAATTTAGGTGATGGCAGCCCTACATTTACCTAATGATATGGGTAATTAGTCAGTGACACTGTCCCTCCAAAAGTTATTAAAGATTGACAAAAAATATTATCTTAAAATATAAATTACAGAACACAGCACCTTTTTTTATGCTAAAGGCGACACACCATCAAGCTGGTCCCCTGATGGTAAGTAATCACCGCCGCCGATGAACATTCGCGAGATCAGATGAGTCGCTACCTACCTACCTAAATAATAATACATTATTTTTATACTTTGTTATGTCATTATCACATATCGTACCTACCGAAAACAGATTACCTACCTATGTTTGTGCAACTTTAAACGATTAAAGAAATACGTTCTATATTTTGCTACTTTCGTCATTATCACTGTGTTGTTGATTAAAATGGATTTTTGGCAACAACTTACACGACAATAACCGCCAAATCGTCTTTCAAGTTCAATGAACTATCCATTAAAACAGATAGTGGTAAAAATGCGCTGTTTTTACATCGCGTCACCTCGCGGAATTATCTCGGGATGATATCCCCGCGGGGCCGCTGTGACATTCGCGCAATCGCATAGCCACTCGCAAAATGACTGTGTTCTTATAACCAAACAAAATCCACCTATTTACTTCGCCACAAAGAAACAAAATGGCCCACAAGTATTTACTAGCCTGTCTAATCCTTCTCAAATCTACAAACGGGTTCAGAATAAACTTCACAAGTTGTGAAAACCCTGAATGGACGTGCACAAACAACCTTCCCACTGAGATCGTGTATTCTTGTGCACATGTGCTAAACAATGTAAGTACTGAAACACTTTTAACTACAATTTATTCGTAAAGACTCAAGTAAACACAATGTTCATTGTTTTAGGACTTCATTATGCACCTCAAGGACTACTACACAGATCATATAACCAGTGTAACCGTGCAAAATTGTAGAGATCTGAGAGTTGTACTCGACTGCCCTATACTGCAGCGACCTTCGCAACTTCAACGTCTTAAAATCAAAGACTGCGACAGGCTTGAGTTCGTATCTTTGACCAGCACCTCGCTGGTACAGGCGCCTGCTGAAGTGTTTATAGAAAACGTTCGAGAGATTGTGTCTTTGCCCAGGAAAATATTCAAATCGCCAGCGACAAACACGGAACTGAAATGCTTGGGATCGAGTGCAATGAAGAAAATACGCGTTGTAAACAGTAAAATAAATGTCATCAACAAACGAGCAATACATAATGTAACTGGAATTAAAAATATCGAATTCGAAAATGTTACTATAGCAAATATAGAAAGTCAAGCTATAGAAGCCGTAATGAGTTACGATAATACTCTATTTTCCATGATCGAATGTAATATTGAAAATTTGGAATTTAAAGGAATAGTGGTTAGAAGCAAGTCAACAGTAATCGAGAACAATGTATTCCAAGACATGATTGCAAATGTCATTAATGTTACAACGGAGTACTTGAAAATGTCAGGGAATACTTTGAAAGATATTTATTCTAATGCATTAGTTCTTAAATCCGTAAATACTGATATAACGAATAATAATATTAATTTGCTTAAATTGAATGCTTTGTCCGGCGTCAAATGTTTAAGGACGCGAATGAATAAGAGATACTTTAATTTCTCCAGAAATGTGATTAAGAACATTGAACCAAATTCAGTAGCGTTTGACTACGCTAGCTGCAAATCGGCCGGCACAGCGGTCGCCGTCAGTCAAAACAGGATAGACTGCAAATGTCGCAACATATCTTACTTGACCTCATCGCAGTCCAATACGGAATTGAATAACTTAATTTTAGACGTAGCTAACAACAACACGTGTGTATCAGCGCCGTGTGATTTGCCTGTCGAAGTAGTGAAGCTATTATTAGAGAGCGACATGTGCCAGCTGAATCTCGACCCGCAGGTCATGTGCTTGCTGTACAGCGATAGGCAGAGTAACAGTAACAATGAACTGACTACTGATGAGGATGAGGACGTCACGGAGCCGGCCCCAACGTTTTATCTAATAAGGCAAGCGAACTCGCCTAATGGTGACGCGAGCGCTGCCATGACGGCAATAGACAAGGACGACCTTCTAAAAGATAGTAACCTGAATATGACGAATAGGACAGCGATTAAAGTTGTTTTTGATTCTTCTCGGGACTTTGTTGAAACGCTGAGAAGCACTGGTACACATAGGCGGCCGGTGGAGGAGCCTAAGACGCCGCCTAAGGAGGAATATGTGAACCGCTGCGTGGGCGCCCACTGCCGGAACAATGTGGCGTACGACCGGCAGAAGGCGTTGGACTTCTATAAATATGTCTACGCGCAGTTACGCCCTCCAAGGCAGAATGAAAATAAGAAAAAGATAACTTAAATTGTATTTGTTCAATTTGCAGTAATTGTTGTCCGTGTTATTAAATTTATTCGTTATACTACAAAAATGAATTTATAATAATCAAAAATTATGATGATATACTTAAATGTGCATATAAAATGTTTACCAAAGTGTCTTTTTTTAATTTTCGAACCCTATTATATAAGTATGTTATTTTAAGACGGAGTTACCAACACATAAACAATAAATCCAAAAAATATGTTAAGTCACAGGCAGGTAGGTTTTCCTATTCATTGTCTACAACATGTTTAAATTGAGTTAGTTATTCAAGTCTGAAAATTACATACATAGTGTTAAAATCATAACCCTTCCTTTTTGGCTTTGCCCTATTGAAGAAAATAGCATTTATTTTTACCCGACTACGGAAAAGCAAAAGGAGGGTTATGATTTTGACAGGCTATGTATGTATGTATATATGTTCATCTGTTTCCACGTAACTTATATATACGACCACGGCGATACGGCATAATCGTTTCAGCAGAGACAATTTTCTTGTTTTGTACTCTTTAGATCGTGTTTTTTGGTAGTCGGGGGTTAGTTTTTAAACTTTATTTTTTTTTCAAGATTAATTTATTCTCAATTGTATAGAAATACCTTTAGTACGTTCATAATCGTGAATCGAACTTTTTTTGTGCTGACGATAATAATGGTAGAGAAGGTCTAGCTAGACGTAAACCGAGACAGAGGTCATCAGGCCAACATATAACTTCTTAATATACTACGCTTGCCTGACTGCGATCACGACTTCAAGACTGACTGACTGATTTTACTGCGTCTTCAGTCAGACTGTTGGCAGGCGTGGTTCACTTCGCGATTCAGCCGAGTTGTTTACCTACTGCTGCTAATATTTACAGTCTGTTCCAATTATGATGTCCTTTTTGACACGTACCCGTCTACGTTTCATATAAATACAATTTAATATGCCTTTTTGTATTTGGAAGTAAATCGTCATTTGAAAAATATACAATCATACAAAAACACCCTGCAATTAATTCACAAGCAAAATTAACATATTGTTTTTTAATATAATGCTCAAAATAATCTAAACTTCAAAATAAAATGATTTTTTTTTGCGCGATTGCGGTTACGTAGTATGGTTTATGTTTTGCTTTTAGTGACGTGCGTGACGTAAGCATAGTGACGTGGCTCAAGTATTCAGTTAATTAAACCGATCATTCGCGAATGAAAATGAATCGAATGGTGGACGAACGGCGCCGATGCCGTTACACCATTTGTATACTTTTCCGGATAATTTTATTTACATTTTTTCGTTCTGACAATTTTCAGGTCATTCTATATCTATATAACTATACTAAACATCCAATCGTGTATTTTTTTTTCGACAAAAAACAAGATTGGAACTTATGCATGTCTATAAAAGTGTTTTTACGATAATTTATATTAACCTTAGTTGTTGAAAGTCAATTCGATTAAAATTGTTTACAAATTGAGAATCGATGCCACTGAGTATCAATTTCTAAGGGTACTTCCCTAGTACTGAACTATTAACATCTGTCAAAAAGGACTTCATAATTGGAATAGACTATAGTCGGTTGCCTCGCGCGCTTAGATGCACACGCGCGAACTATTCGGTGTGGGGCGCCTCGAATAATACTTAATTCTATTTATTTTTGTGTTACTGGTGTTAAGAGTACATTACTATTTTGGATTACTATTTTGGATACGGGCGGTGGTAGCAATGGTCAAGACACCTCGTTATTGTATTTCATTTGGTTGCATGAACACTTCCAAAAAAAAAACTTCTTCACCTTCCCCATAATCCTGAAAGATAAGCTAAACATGTTACAGACATAGCCCATAGGATTGCATGCCTCAAGTGGCAATGGGCAGGGCACATAGCGAGGAGAACAGACGGCCGTTGGGGCGGAAAGGTCCTCGAGTGGAGGTCACGTACAGGAAGTCGCAGCCGTGGCAGTTGACCACCACGAACAAATCGTACAAGGCTGGCGGTCCGTCTGTGTATCCGTTCGGCCACCAAAGTGTCACGACATTCTGTAAAAAACGAAGCCACACTAAAGTTCGATTCTCTATCAGAACACGTCATTACACATCACAAGTCCGTTGCCAAACTTTGAACCCCCCTTTCACTCGCTTCACTTCACTCAATCAGAAAGAAAGAAAGAAAGAAAGAAAAAATATTTATTTGGACACAATTAAAAATTACATGTACATTCAAATAACACAACATTTTACAGTAGGCAAATCAATACAGGTGTACAAGTATATGTGCCCAAAATGGTATCCACTCAGCATGTGTTAGCGACTAGAGTAGGAGCCGCTAACGCTGGTTTTCAGTGGAACCAGTTATTATTATGAGGGGCTAAAGTGACATGTATTATTACAAGAAGTAGACAATTTCCAATTCCAAATATGAATGGCTCATTCACAAAAAAATAGATAATAATATTAAAATATCTTAATAAGTAGGGAATCTGGAGACATAGGTATTTTATAGATATAGGGAGAGTTAATATATATTATTAGAATAAGTAAACATATAATTTTAAATTTAATTTATATATAATGTTTGAGTAAGTATGTAGTGGTAGAACAAATGTATAAAGTAAAATTGATAGATATTATATAAAATCAACTTTAATATCAGTAATGTTATAAGTAAGTTATTTTTTTTAATTAATGGCTGCCTAAATAAAATTAGGAAATCTGTTCCTCAAACAGGAATTTCTTTAATTTAAATTTAAAAGATGCAACAGTGTTGCAATTTCTAATTGGAGGCGGTATGTTGTTCCAACACTTTGTGGCAGCGTAACGAAAACTGCCTCGGAAGGCAGCCGTGTTGTATTGCGGACACAGTAAGCGAGATGCAAACCTCACTTTGCATTGAGAAAACTTAAGTTTGGCAAAGAGGTATGAAGGTTCTTTATTTTTTATTATTCCAAACAGTAAACATGAAAAATGAAGGGTTCGACGAGCAGACATATTCATTAATTTATTGTTGTTTAAGAATGGAGAAATATGAGAACGGCTAGGGATAGAAAAACAAAAACGAGCGCATGCATTTTGTATTCTTTGAATCATTTTCTTGGTGCGGGCAAGCAGACAATGTCCATAAACGCTATCGGCATAATTCAGTTTAGAGAGGATGAGTGATTCGCACAATTTAACTCTAATATCTATACTCAAACAATCTCGGATGCGATACAGTACCTTTAGTCTATAAAAGCAATTTCTCATAGTACTAAGAATCTGCTCTTCGAATTGCAATTTTTCGTCAAATAGAAGGCCCAGATTACGTGCTTGTGGAACCCTTTCAAGACATTCACCCATAATAGAGACGGTTGGATTTTTTAAACTTATATTATTTACCAAAGTTTTAGTGCCTAACAGTAAATATTTACATTTAGAGTGATTCAGAACCAAATTGTTGTGGGCACTCCAATGGGCAATTCTATTTAAATCTCTATTAAGTTTATCTATTGCTGTGTTAGTATCACTAGGCTGAAATGAGATATATAGTTGAAGGTCATCCGCATATAAATGATAACTAGAATTTGCATTTTGTTATGTCTGCTGTGTACAAAATAAATAGTAAGGGTCCTAAAATTGAGCCCTGAGGGACGCCTCTGTTAACTGCAGATATATCCGACACTAATATGGAACCGTTTTCATCGCAAGTTTCAACATATTGTAGCCGATCAGTTAGATAGCTGGTAAACCACTTTAAAGATAATGTATCAAATCCATAATATTTAAGTTTTGATAAAAGGAGTTCAGTATTTATCGTATCAAAAGCACGAGAGAAATCAAGTAATACCAATAAAGTACCTTTACCAATATCTTGAGCTCCAAGAATGTCATCTAGTACGTCTATAAGAGCTGTAGCTGTACTTCGAACTTTTCTGAATCCTGATTGCCTTATGGGTAGGATTTGATTTGCCTCAAGATAATCAGTGACCTGAAGGCTTATAGCCTTTTCAACTATTTTGGATAAGAATGGTAAGATACTTATAGGACGTAAATCACTATAATTATTAGGACATTGCTTTTTAGGTATAGGTCTAATAATAGCCGTTTTCCATATATCAGGAAAGACACTTGTTTTGATAGATTTATTGACAATGTTAGTAATTACTGACAGTGTTCGGGGTAAAGTAAGTAAAATCATATTTAGAGAAATGTGGTCTACTCCTTGCGCATTAGTCGAAAATGATTTTATTATATTGAAAACTATTGTTTCTGTGACTGGTTTCATTGTAAAAACGGCAGAACCATATCTATTGGATTGGAAGCTATTTAAAACATTACTATCAACAGAATTTGAATCAGGGAGTGTTGAAAAGTGTTTGTTAATAATATTTGTATTGTTTAAGTGAGGGGGTATAGAGGCATTCTTGTTTTTAAAGTCAGTCACATTTCTCTTGATATGTTTCCACAAAGTACGAGGATTTTTCAAATTATTGTTAACATATTTATTGAAATAAGCATGTTTTTCACTACGAATCATAGAGCTAACTATGGCCTTTAAATCTTTATAGTATTTAAGGTGTACTTCCGACTTTGTGCGTTTGCTTTGAGCAAAGGCTTTGTCACGCAGTTTCATAGCCTCTTTGACATTGTATGTGATCCAAGGGTATGAGTGGTTTTTTAAACGAATCAATTTAACTGGAGCATGCTTATTAAATAAATCTAATATGAAGATATTGAATTTCTCTATCATCACATTTACATCTTCAGACTCTATACTTTCCCACTGGACTGAGTTGACATCTAAGTCAAATTGTTCAATATCAATGTCAGCGATTGGCCTATACACAATCCATTTGGGTGATGGTTTTTCTTTTCGAATATTGAGCTCACACGTAATGAATGCATGGCTACTAAGGTCCGGTATATAACTTACATCAATACTAGATATGGAAAAATTTGAGCATACAATATCAATTAATGTTTCGCTGTTATCAGTGAAGTGGGTTGGTTTAGTTATATACTGAGTAAGATTCATGCAATTTAGAAAGTCTGAAAGCTTTTTCGTTTGAATATCTTGGCTATGTAAAACATTAATGTTAAAATCACCGAGCAATAAAACGTGATCAAAACTACCTAATGCTGAAATAGATTCACTAAGTCCATCAAAGAAAGTGTCAATATTAAGCCACGGCGGGCGGTATGCGGTTCCTATTGCTAATTTAACACTATTAGTACTAAAGCTAAGCCACATTTGTTCAACCATTGGTGAGGTGGGGTGCTTGATTTGTCGGACATTAATTCCATGTTTTATATAGAAACCAACTCCACCACCACGGGAACGTATAGAAGCGGGCCGCGGGATGTGGCGTAGGCGGTAGCCGGGGGGCGCGGGCGCGCAGCGCCTCCTCGCCCTCTCTGAGCCAAGTCTCGTTAATAGCCATGATATCTACGTCGCGCTGTTCAAGGGCTACCAGGAACTCATCATGCCGCGTACCGAGCGATCCTGAATTCAGCAGACCAATTGAAAGCTTTTTGTTTTTGACGAATTGAATAGTGAGAGAAAACACAACCTGGATATGCTTGCAATTCATTACGCTCTGACATAAGAGAGTTAAATGACGCCAATCTATTTTTTTATAATATTGTAGTAGAGGGTTAGCACATACATAAGAGAAATAAATTTTAATGTTAACACTCTGGCATTTATGTGTGATAGTAAGTAATATAAAATGGTAATGAGTATATAAGTATATAGATATAAAGGGGTACTAATTAAACAAGCTTCTTTTTAATAGCATTATTCGCCTCAGAAAATATATGTTACCTTCTAAATTACTAAGTCGGCCACAATCAATGCGCGTCTGAATAATAGTATCTCAGACACTAGTTATCTTATATGTAAGCCACTGTAAATATAACTCAGCTTAGTGGTTATTTTTTAGCATCTAAATTTGTGGTATGCATTCAAATAGGAAGCTTCTAAAGTATTAATATATGACACCAAAATAGTAAGAATATTAGCCTCTAATTGCATAATTTAGTATGAATAAAATGTAACTCATCCTACATTAATCGATTGTTAAATGTACCTAAAATTGTCATCAAATAGTATAATTAAAGCCACTACATATTATTATTATGTATTACACACGAACTATTAAGGACAGTCAGCCAGAGCGATGGTAGCCTAGTGGTTTAGAACGCGCCCTCCATGCGGAGGGTCGATTTCTCAAGATTTTTCAAATCTATGTGCATATTTCTATATTTACCTCGGCGGTGAAGGAAAACATCGTGAGGAAACCGGCTCGTTTGGGATAGTTTCAGAAGCGTGTAACCATGATTCAGTTGATCTTGTTCCTCTGTCAAAGGGTTGCGAAGGTCAGACGGCAGTCGCTTCATTGTAATTACCAGGCTCCCCAAATCCTGAATCATGATCAAAGCGTACCCTGGGCTCCAAAGCCCAGCTTTGGACTCAACCGGGAATTATACGCAAATATGAAGAAGAAGAAGAACTATTAAGGACAGTCATAATAAAAGCATTTATTTATGCAAATCAATTTGTGTATTAATATGTGTAACAAGTACAATAATTTATAGAAAAGTAATTAATAAACATTAACACGTATAATTACGTGATTAAAAGAAAAAGAAAATAAGGGCAAGCGGGCGGGCGCTTCGGCACAAGTATCGAATCTCTCTGATTGGTGCAAATGGCCGGTTGCTGTCATGTCGCGCACTCGCGCCAAATCGTACAGTGGCTATTTTCACGATAAAAGAATATGAAGTATTATTTTACATGTTAAGTTATAATATATGATGTTGAGTATTGAAGCTTGAATACATAATTTTTGAGGAGCTTGTATTGAAGCTGTAAAACGTAATATGGTGATGAGTTACAAATTTCGTGGCTGAGTTAGTAAATTAGTTTGCAATGTATAAATCAGAAGGACAAGGAAAATTAATTGTTGATATTGACTTGACGCTTTCTTTAACATTTTTAGTTGGCGTTGTAAAGAAGATGAATCAGTTAATTAAAGGCTATGTCAATTTCCCGGTGCTTAGTTAGTAAATTAGAAGTTTGCGCGCGTGGCCAAATAAAAATTCTGTGGCCTTGTTTATTATTTCTCGATATAAAGTAGATAGTAAAAAAGTATAAAATGGAACAAAATATTATCTCAACAATGGGAACGTGTAGATAAAATAGATTGATATGTAGTCTATAACGTTTGTAAGTAGGGAAAAAATAAAATAGACAGATACTATCTGCAATTTCAGAGCCAGAGAAAAACTTAAAATTATCATAGAACAATATTTTTAAACATAAAATATGTAGTATTTGCGCACAAAAAAATAATATTCTTAAAACTAAAAATGACAACAGAATCATTATATGAAAAATAAAAATATTTTTACGAATAACAAAAATAGAGTTAAAAAGTACAGCAAAATGAGCTAACATTAACAGGCTCCAAAAACTTTACTCAGATCAGCTTCCGAGCGTAGACGGTGGCGAGGCGACCCATTCTCTCGACGCGCAAAGATTTTACCGTCGCGCGTCCACACATACTTCCATCGGGCGCGTGACGACCGCGCTCGATGGAAGTATGTGTGGACGCTATCCACACATACTTCCATCGAGCGCGGTCGCATTTTTATCAATGAGAGACTCACTATCGCTAGTGAGTCTCTCATTGATAAAAATGCGACTAGGAGTCGTGCTCAGTCCCAAGCCAGCAGTGGTAGTGTCTCGTCGTACCCGTGCTGCGGCTAGTAGCTGGTTACGTTGTACACGTCGCGCAAGCCGCACCACCAGAGGGCGCGGTCGTGGAGCTGAATCCCCTTCGCCTCCAGGTCGTCTCACAGGCCCAGCGCGCTCCACACTTACTAAGTCCCTATCTTCTAAATTGACACCTACTTTTTGCGCAACGGTGAGCACCAGATGAGCGCAGCGCTCACCACTCTCCTCCGGGATCCCCGAAATCTCAATGTCATTTGAGAGTAACTCCTGGTCACATTCATTGAGGCCTAATTTAAGTTCCGTTATCGTTTTGACAAAGCGGTGGTGTCGCTGGTGGTCTCCGCCGGGCGCTCGCGCTGGTGCTCTATGGCGTCCACACGTCGAGCCAGGTCGTCAATCCTTTCGTTACAGCCGTCGACGGCGCTGGTGAGGTGGGAGATTGTGTCTCGGAATTCTTTCATTTCGGTTCGGACTGCCTTCATCTCCTCTCGTAAAAGCCTTAGTTCCGTGATGAGTTCCTTAGAAGTCGACGTAGTACACTCAGTCTTCGTATCAGCAGGCGCCAGTGCCAATGCTTGCGATGAAGATGGAGTAGTTTTGCTTTTGCTAGTTTTGTTTCGAGTCATCATTATGCTTGGCTCTAAAAGTTTTATTGGAGTGCTTTTTATATCGAAGCTATTAACTCTTTTCTTGCAATCACAGCATTCCCATTTATTTTTATGCTCAGTCGTCATCGTATTGTAGAATCTCTTTTCGCTTACATTAGCACATTCAATATCAAACAGCTTAAGGCATAGACAGCATTTCAGAAATTGACGTGATTTAATTGATTGTGAGCATGCAGTGCAAATCCCATAATTTGAAACTGGTGGCGACATCTTGGCGCAACGCTAGTAACTTTTTTAGTTCATGCAAGCTCCCAGAGATGGCGTTAAGAGTAACCGTGAACCAGTGATCTATGAATTAATTAGATATTATTTTTATTGAATTAATATATATCTTGTTACTCTCCTGTGTTCGACAGCTTTATCCTTTGCGAGTCTAAGCTGAATGTTAGTCAAAGCACAATAACTTGAGAAATCCTTTTCCAACGTAATTAAATTTGAACTCTTGCATCCAACCGTTATGAAGATGGTTTTTGTATTTCTTCTTTATTTCGAAGTGTTTCAGTTTATCCACAATATATGCTATAGTATGTCACTCACTTAACGAGAATTTAATATATTGACACGGGTACGATAATATTAACTATTTTTAATTGAACAAATACACGGAGCTCATTGTTTACATGCACAGTAGCGCCTAATCACGCAGCGAAACACAGCACAGTGCTGCTTCACGCCGGTTCTCTGTGAGGCCGTGGTATCACTACGGTCGAGCCGGCCCATTCATGCCGTAGCGTGGCTCTCCCACGGTTTAAAAACTAAAATACTAAAATAACTTTGACCAATTCCAGTTCTAGCGGCTGTGCTGGGCGCGGCGCCGTTCCTAGGCCCATACCTGGCCGGGATCCCGGCCGCGCTGGACGTGTGGCTGCAGGGCCGGCCCATGTCGGCGCTGCTGCTGCCCATCGCGCAGGCCGCGCCCATCGCCTTCCTCGACGCCGCCGTCTACGCCGAGATCAAGGAGTGAGTCGCTTACACATATGCCTCCTAGGCCCCTAGGCACCTGGCGAAGTAATATCTTCCAGCCGTTTTTTTTTATGTAATAGGTAGGCAGACGAACAGACGGATCACCTGATGGTCAGCAATTGCCGCCGCCCATGGACACCCGCGACACCAGTGGAGTCACAAGTGCGCTGCCAACCTTTAAACCAGGGGGGATTCCCCCAGATTGGGCCTCCGGTACCCTCACTCACGCAGCGAAACACAGAACAGTGCTGCTTCACGCCGGTTTTCTGTGAGGCCGTGGTATCACTTCGGTCGAGCCAGCCCATTCAATGCCGAAGCGTGGCTCTCCCGCGGTCTAAAATTGACTTATCTTTAGGAGGTAAAGACGAGAAAGGAAAGTAAGAAGGTATTTTTCCAATGCTGCCCAACTATAATAATATCCTCCAACCCATTACTACAGCGGCCAATCTCAACGATCAGTTACGTACGCAGGATATATTATAGTGCTCAAGTGTTTGCGTAAACACAAGTGCACTCTTTATTCCCTTACCCTCATATTACGATGTGACATTACTGTGACACGACCCGAGAGGGATCGAGCGCAGGACCAACTTAACGTGATTTACGAGGCCCAACAATAGGTAAGATGGAAAAGGGGTAAAGGCCTCTCCTAATTTTATTCTAATACTATTTAGAGAGTCACAGTATGCCAGCTTCGGGAGTGACAAACGTGTTAGGGACACCTGGCCTCACAGAAAACCGACGTGAAGCAGCACTTTGCTGTTTTGGGTGTCCATCATCATCATCATCATCATCAGCCCATTTAAGTCCCCACTGCTGGGGCACGGGCCTCCCTCAATCACATGAGGGGTATTTGCCATACTCAGCACGCTTGGCAGACGGGTTGGCGAGGGTTTTGATATAAATGCAGAGTTTTCCTTCTCTGGGTGCTGATGATCATGCCAGCAGCTTTACCTTAGTCGCCTTTTACAACACCTCGGTAAGAGTGAGGGTGGCCTATTCTACTCTGCCGGGGAACACACGGGTGTCCATGGGCGGCGGCAATTGCTTACCATTAGGTGATCCGTCTGCTCATCTGCCACCTATGACAGTTAAAAAAACTTTGAATTTAATAAAAATCCCGTTTTTTCACAGTGGTGGTCATCCATACGTAACGGGCCTGGCCATAGCTGGCGGCATATTCTACCTCGGCCCTGAGGGTGCCATCCTAGGCCCACTCCTCCTGTGTTGTCTGATGGTGGTCCTCAATTTATCCTCGACGTTCCTGAGGGACACTCCGTCGGAGGAGAGGGCCGCCCTCCACTCGAGAGTCAGGTAATTTATTGTGAACTAAGTAGATTTGCGAACAGTTTGTGTTCCTGATTGCTGAATGTAATACGAATGAGGAATCAATTGATTTTACTTCTAGTGCCATCTGAATGATATGCGAGAAAAATATTGTGCAGAATTCAAAACTATTTCGTTCCTCTTACTCATCAGCTACAAAATAGAGGAGACTGCATTGCTGCATTGTGATAAGGCATTTATATACTTGGCGACTGCAAATACATATAATTAATATTTGAAAGTTGTATGGAATACACGTCTTAAATGATCAAATCATAAAGGCGCTAGACATTTCACAATGGTCATCTAGTCTTAATATAAAGGTACATTGTGTCACTATCAAGTAACATACAAGTAGGTACAATAGGCTTGTGTACTAGGTCAGAGATTGGCAGTTTTTTTTATAGCAATCGAGATCTTATTCAATTTATAGTAATTTTTGTTTAGAAACCATTTTCATAAACGCACTATTTCATATAGCTATCGAACAAAGCTATTTCGCGATGCGCAGAAAATATTGAGGACTGACGTCACGCCTCGCGTCGCTGTTTGTATGGAGCGTTTTGGACAAGTCTATTTTAAGTGATTTTCAAATTGTCCTCTTGAAGAGTTTCCAAGCTAACAAATCCTTTCTTTCACCGATGTTTTCACTTTTGAGGGGTTCTTATATTACCAACCAGAGAAAAAAATTGGACACAAGCCTATGCTTATACGCATTTATACAGAAATCTCAGATTGTACTTAGAAATTTACATTTACATACATGCTATACAATTATAATTGAATATGTCTAATAAAAATCTAGTCTTCCGAAGATTAACTACCTCATTCGTTATTACTCAACCTTGTGTAAATAATACTCATTTCTTGTATTATTTTAATATGTTTGTGAAATGTTCATGTAGAAATTAATACTCTGTTGATTTAGGTCATTATTGGGATTGTTTAAATAATAAGGTGTGTATCAAGTAAATATGCCGGCTTGTGTATTTTGTAGCTTGTTTTTTTGTGCACCATACTCTTTTAAAAGATAAAACTTGAAAGCACCATTTCTATTATTGTCAGTTTTTAAATGTTAGTCTTTATAAACGTTAGAATTTTTAAATGGGTAAGGGTAAGTGTTCTACATAAATAGATATTTTCTTATTTATGGCGGATTACTATGTAATCAATAAGCTTTGAAATGGCTTTATTTAACATTGAATGTTCACAAGCATTACTGTGCACTATTATACTAAAAATATTGCACCTATCTTTTCTATAAGTATTCTAGGGTGACCAGATCTCCCGTATTTTACGGGACTTCTCGTTTTTCGAGCTAATCTATAATCCTTTAAATTGAAAAATGAGAAGGGAGATTTCAGCGGCAGACTCCTAGAATAAGTAGTCGGAATGGCAACATAGAGATTACTTAGTGAAATGGTTTCTCGAAAATCTAATTGTAGCACCTGGTCAGTGGTCACCCTAAATACTTCCTACTTCTTGCTACATGTATGCTGCTTCTTCTATGATTGGGACTTAAGGAAAGCACAAGCGTGCCCACCTCATGTCACCCTATCGGCCTCGCTGACGACGCCCGTGTATAAGTCTGTGAGATAAATAGGCATGGTGATTGGTCCAAATGCTAAATAGGAGAGTGCGAATGTGTCTGACAGACGCATTTCGGAAAATGTAAATAATAAGAATATGGAATAAGTACCTATGCATGTCTTTTACTAAAATTATTTATTTACGAATCGTGCATGTAACATTTTAAATGAAATTAAAATGTCTACGATTCTGATTGGCGAAAACGTTGGCATTTTAAAATAATATAATAAATAAATGTATTTTAATTAGAAAAAAACTCTAACAATTCATTGGATGTTTGTTTACAGGCTCGGTGCTTACCTCTGATGGGCTTGCATGGAGAACTAACTATGTGTATGTCAATTTATATCCTAAGAAATAACAGTTGAATGTCTTGAAGACGGGGATGGCAACCTTGATGGCAATAGTCAGATTTTTGAAGGGTAAAAGATTGAGACGATTAGATATGCATTATGAGGTTATCGGGATGTAAACGATGAAAAAATAACGGTGTATTTTAAATTATAACCGCATGCACAAAAAAATGCCATGCCTGTTGTGTCCACGTGACGTAAATGAATTTTAACGCTTTTTAGGGTTAGCACCAAATACATATGGCGTATCGACGATGATGTGCCAATACCTCCTATCTAACAAATTACCTGACATTCATAATCAACCTTAACGCCAATGACATAAGGAAGTAATTTTATTGATTAATTTTGTTAGATAGGAGGTATTGAGTATTAATTGATAGGAGGATTTTGACATTCATAAATGTTCCGTATGGACTTAAAATGAATAAATACATTTTTGTTTTTTTTTTATTTGATTGCCTCATCATCGTCGGTATGATATTTTTAAACAAACGTTTTATTATCATTAATTTTTATAATTTTAAACTGCGTACACCAAAATGGTATTTTTAAGTCCAATAAGTTTTTCAGAGAGTATTTAGTAAAATTTATGATAGTATATTTTTACTCCCTACGTAGCTACGAGTACACGAGTGCGTCAATTGGTACCTATATTTCGATCTTTAAATATAATATTTTAAAATTTATTGAATAATGAAAAAATACATAACACGCGTTGCTTCAGTCAGTCAGTCAGTGACTGCCTCAGTGGCGCAGTGGTTAGTGGGTCGCACTTTAAAGCGACGGCTGCGCATGAGGTCCCGGGTTCGATGCCCGGGTCGGGGCAAACATTTCTACCCAAGTTTTCGGTAAGAAATTCTTAGTGTCAGCCCGGAGTCTGGAAGTTGGCGGTCTTGTAGCCCCGTGCCTCGGAGCGCACGTTAAGCCGTTGGTCCTGCGCCCGATCCCTCTCCGGTCGTGTCACCCTGGTGTCCCATCGAAATATGAGGGAATAGAGAGTGCACTTGTGTTTGCGCACACACTTGAGCACTATAATATATCCTGCGTACGTGGCTGATCGTTGAGATTGGCCGCCGTAGCCGTAATCGGTTGAACGATATTATAATTTGTTCTAAATCTGTATTGTAAGGCACATGGAGTCAAAAGCAGCTAAGTACTGAACATTTCTGTAGCGCCTAGCTGTTTTTAATTGAGAGGTCGTAACAGCTTCTTTGTCATACCTGTTTTCAGTAAATTGATGACATTATAATATGCTAACCTATGTCCCAAAGTTTTATATGCATGCTTTAAACAAAACCTTATGGTATTTTTACGATCTGAACTTTAATAAAATAGTATGCGACTGATGTATTAATCTGAAGTTATTATTATATGTATAGTTATTGTCTTAGATTAAATCAAAATAGTGGAAGATAGGTGACTCGTCTATACCGCGTGGACCGCTTAAATAAGGCGCCCGTCGCCTAATTTCATGCAGTCGCAAATGTCAGTCCGACAAGCGGTCGCGTCTCCCAAAAATGTTCATTAATTGTTTGAAGTGGGATAAAGGTTTTCAAAATGACTTCGTGCGCTTTTACGCTCTGTACAAATAATTCAAAACGTAAAAATAAATCTCATGGAATCACATTTCACTCGTAAGTACAAGATATTTTTTAATTTCTTATGATATTTTACAATGTTTTGATCGCCATTTTGCCGAGCGAGATCGAAAAATACGATATACCCATGTGTGACGAGTTAAGTGATATTACGTCACACAGTGATAGCGTCAGCATAAAAATATTAAAAAAATGTAATTGAAAAATATTTATTGTTAATTTATTCGGAGTAGTAGTAGTAGTAGTGCAATATGTGTAACTAAATAAACAACATATTTATTATTGTTTATATTTAACCGACTTCATAAAAAGGAGGAGGACTGCATAAAAAATGATCCCGAAGGATTGATTCTTCGGGATCATTTTTTATGCACGTTCCCCAACTAGGTAGGTACCTGCTGGAAGATGACTAGATCAATTATACTTGATTTTTTTTAAAAGAGTATGGTTCCCAGGTACTGGTAGGTTGGCAGCGTACTTGTGACACCACTGTTGTCGCGGGTGTCTATGGGCGGCGGCAATCGCTTACCATCAGGTGATTCGTCTGCTCTCTGCCACCTATCACTTTAAAAAAATCCCATTCATAGCATGTCATGATCTGACGATAGGATCCCATAATAATCGAGGGCAAAACTCAGGAGGATTTTATGGACACAAGTGAAACAAACTGTCTCTATTCGAAGAAAAGTCAACGTTGTGGAAGTAACACATTCAATAATAATTTATAATAGTACCAACAATACAATTGTATTGTTGGGACTATTATAAATTATAGTATGATAATTTCGACTGTTATAAAAATAAATGATTTAGAAATTACTTATTTTTGTTGATCCTACTTTCTCCTTTTGACATGACGCGTAGCATGCGCGTAGCGCGTTTGATGACTCCCTTAAGGTGGTCCGTTTCCTATACAAACTTGTTTTACAGGAATACTTACAGGCAGAAGCTTGAATATGGTTAAAATGTCTTTTAAAAAATTATATATGTGTGTCTATTTACGCGAATGGTATAATCTTTCAAGTTTAAAACATAAACAAAGTATAATTTCGATTTTAAAAAACGTAGCAATTTGCGAAATCGCTTGAATGTGTGTGTGCTTGAAACGAATGCAATCTCTCGTAAAAACGGCGACATCTATACGAATCTAGTTGAATTTCCTAGATGGTAGGCTATGTTTGCTTAGCTAAACGAACTGGCTATCGAACAGATGGCGCTGAACTGCAATAAAAATATGCATGATATTTTAGCGATTTGTTAATTTATATTCATAATATATTAAAAATTGTATTTTTTTATTGCTATAATAAAACACAAAATGCAAAAAAGGTCACACACTTTGACTTTACATTGATAAGAAATAATAGAGGCTTTTAAGTGCGACCGTCTGTCTACCCGCTGCGCCATCGAGGCATCGCATTATGTGTTAGCGCCGTTGCCGCTCTTACGCGTCGTTGCCATATTTCTATAGCACCAATTTCTTCAACTTGAAATTATTTCGGGATTTTAGATTGCTCCTTTACTGGGTTGCCAGAAGGTACTTTTCCTGAAATTCTTGGTAAAATTTAGTCTTTCTTTTTTTTAATTTCCTTTTTTTTCATTGGTTCCATAGGAGAAATATTGTGAAGTGAGTGTACATGAAACGAACATGCAATTTATATACGCATCCAGGTACGAAATACAATTGATATGTCAAAATGAGCAAAAATGTACTGGGATAACACATTGCCATCTCTGTCAGTTTTAGTCTGCATAGTAAAAAAACAGAGTTTAGCTTGGTATTGGCTGTCTAAAATCGCCGTGAGACTGGGGCCAGAAAACTAGTCTGTATATTTATGGACAGGAATTTGGGGACAAATACAAAATCGTACCTGGCAACTATGACTCAATCTAGCATCGCGGCATCGCGTCGTCCGAAGTGCGATCCTGTTTACGCTTTACAAAATGTACCTACCGCTTATTTCCAAAACTTTTCAACTAAAAAATTCAACTGTAAAGTAATCAAATTTTAAGAAATACCTACTTTATTGGTACAAATGATTGGTCATAATAGTGCATACATAATTATTTCCAATAACTTAATTATAATATATTTCTAAGGAATGAGAAACCATTTGCTGTAACGGAACGTAATCAAATTTTTTGTGATAACTAGTGCTGTGTATGCATCAATCCATTCAACGCTAAAATAAATAAATATCGATGATATTCATAGCCTTGGTTTGGTAGGTGCATTGTTGAAGAAATTGAAATACAAACATGAACATCTGCAGTTCGCGCGAAACGTAACAGCCACGCGCTATCCGTACTTATCTGATAATATATAATATATAGTACAACGGGTAGGCCAATACAGCAGAGTTGGATGGAACTCTACTACTGCTACTCTCGGCTCCGTTCGGGTTCCGGGACAAAAGTATACGTACAAGTACAACCAATTATTTTTTTAGTTTTAGTGAAATTACTGTATTTATAGTCGAATGTTGCTACGAATTTTCTATGAGCGAACGGTTTTTTTGAGTGATATTGAATCAAGTTCGTCAGGGTACAAAGTTAGGAACTCATCTGTGCAATTTAACTTACTTTTCTTGCTACTTTTAACTTCTACTACCTATGATAATATTATTTTTAAAAAGTGATAGTCTGTAATTTAAAATTTAATAGTATTTTTCCAATAAAATGTATGCTATGCTATGATGATAAATTTTCATTTGAATAATGCTTTTATCGATAAATTGCCAGCTTCTCTGATAGCAAAATAAACAACTCTACTTGTACTTTTTCAAACAACTTTTTTTCATTCTGTCTGAATTTCTGACTGACTTGTTCTGATCGTTTTTTAGGTATTATATGCAATTTGATTGACTTTCCTATATTTTGTTGATTTTTTTGATAGTTTTGTTTGAGATGAAGTGAGGAGCTGGGT
Source organism: Marasmia exigua (assembly GCA_019059595.1). Taxonomy (NCBI): domain Eukaryota; kingdom Metazoa; phylum Arthropoda; class Insecta; order Lepidoptera; family Crambidae; genus Marasmia; species Marasmia exigua. The sequence goes on along the minus strand of CM032477.1, from coordinate 16,001,070 downwards.
GTTCACAATGGACTTTGGAAGGACAAACAAATCGAGCTTTTTAATGTGTTACTCTGTTACTATGTACAGAACAATAAACTTTGCTTTTCAATTACAGAAAGACCTATTCTCTAACCAAACCTCAAATTGAACTGAATGATGAAACAAAAAATGGATTACACAGTGTTTACTCTTTTGAATGTACCATGTGTGGAATGCTCTGGAAGCGAGCTAGTGAAAAGGATGGTCACATAAATAAAGCCCTAGTTTGGGGTGCTGTGACAAGTGGCAGCTACTATGCACAAGTAGCCCAGATGACTGCGCTTATGGATATACCAAGTTTATCACCGAATAAGTTTCACTCAATTGAAAAAGAATTGGGATCTGTGTGGCAACAACACTTGACAGAGGAGATAATAAAAGCTGGAGCCGAAGAAAGAGCCATCGCCATTGTAAAGGGACACATGTCCCCTGATGGGGTGCTATATATCACTGTCTGAAAAGATCATATGGGTATAACTTTAACTCATCTTCTGGGATGGTAAGTTTAACTTTATTATAATCACTTGTTTGTTATACATTTATCATTGTTATTTAATTTTTGCAAGTAAAACTTTAATCCCACTGAAAATGTGTCTCAGACATAAGGATGGTACAAAGTCCAATAAGGGTAACTCCGTGTGTACCCGTATTATTACTTTAAAAAAATTTCTTACCAATTCGACAGTTCAAAGTAATAATAGAATGTGATAAAACACACACCCCTTTATTACAAAACATGGTCTAAAGTTAGGCTTGGTTTAAAATGAATGCTGTCACTTTCATTTGAAAGCTATATAAAAGTGACAGCGTCATTTTTAAACCTTGTAGACCATTTTTGTAATAAAGGGGACAGATGTTTGGTAACAATATTTAATAACAAATTGAAATAATATAAATTTATTGTTACAAACATTCTTACATTATTTATTTCTTTTTACAGATACTTCAGTCCACTTGGGATAGAATGCATAGCATTCAAGCATGGTGATTTTCAAGAAACACTCAAAGTTACTTTAGAAGCATTTTATTGTATATAAATTGATGTAGATATTTTTTATTAATTATTAAAAATTGACTTGATACTACCTCCTACCTACCTACACCAACTAATTTGTACACCTCGTCATACAGTCTACTAGTTTTGGAATATTTACTTTTGTTTGTAACATATGACGGGAACTTCACGAATGATCATGCTCCCCAAATGTCCCTGAGGTTGTGGTGCTATGTGGCTGGTCATAACATTCACTCTGCTATAGTTGAGTGAAGTGATGGCTGAAACATATGTCATACTTGAACAGGTGCCACCTTTGGGGACTGGTCTGCTTTGGTTTAAATCATATTTAGCTTATTATTTTGTGTTGCATTATTAGCTGTTTGACTTGGTATAAGGTATACTTTGTATATAATGTGTAATAAAACATTATAAATATATTATAATTGTATAAAAATATGGCGTTTAAAGAGTAACTGGTGAGTTTCTTGCTGGACCTTCTCGTCCAGAAACAACTTTCCGATCCGGTGGTAGAATCGCATTATTTGTATTTATATTTTAATATATTTTATGTATCGGCATATTTATGTAATCACATGTAAATTATACATACTAATGAAATGGTTTTAAAGGATTCAAATATAGATTTTATTATATTGATTGTTTTTTAATTAACATTCCTAAGGACTTATACCACTCCACTTCTTCTGCACGAACCTACCTACATGAAGTTATTAGAAGTCGCCCACCTACGCACACCTAGCCTACTCTATTAGGTCTACAGACGCTATGTGGCAAAAAATCGTCCCGAAACGAAGTGAGGGCGGACCGTTAGTTGCATAATAAACCACACTTCAATTTCGAAGTCCAGTGTGTGTTAAGTTATCTACTAGATTACCATCGCTACCTATCCGTAGTCCATTCGATAGATCTGAAGAAGAAATTCACATATTCCGTAATTCCTATCCACATCATATTTTTAGTGTTAACACGTTGAACGCCACGTCGGTCACCGGTGGGCCAAACAAGACAACTTGTTGGGGCCATCCGGAATTCTTAGGAATGACAATTTTTCACAATGTTGAATTTTAATTGTAATCGATTTAAAACATGCTAATTACCGCTATAAACTAAAAACTTTGATGTTTTTCTTAAAAAATCATAAGAATTTGTATTTTGGCCCACCGGTGTCCCCCGTGGCCTCCGCGGAAGGAATTACGAATTGCCTTCCGCGGGGGCCGCGGGGTCACGGCACGGCCCACCCCCCGCGTACCCGGCTGCCCGTGCGCCGCGCGTCTCACTCGGCCATTTATTTGCCTATATTCCAGTGACGCAACGACAGCACTCTTGGTACTTTTGTTATTGTTTTTCGTTGTTATTATTAAGTTTGTGCGTTATGGATGACTTAGAAGATTTTGAGATAAGTCAAGAAGATCTTGCGGAGATCGACAATATTGAAATTAATCTTCTAAATAACAGTTTTCAACTCAGTTCAGATGATGAATTGTGTGCTGTGCCAATGCATAGAAGAAAAAGACAACGTATTTTATACTGTTTTAATATTATTCATTTTCTAAATAAAACATATTTTAGACAGAGACCATTTCAATATAATTTCTCCTAAGTTAAAATGATCTCAACAGTTTTGTATTCTTTCATTGATAGATCTCATGATTACATTTATTAGGTACTAGCGGCCGCCCGCGACTTCGTCCGCGTGGAAAAGTAACTTTTTACCCCCCTTTCAACCCCTTACAACCCCCTTTTCGCAATAAAAAGTAGCCTATGTTCTTTCTCAGGGTCTAGATTATCTGTATACCAAATTTCATTTAAATCCGTTGAGTAGTTTTGGCGTGAAAGAGTAACAGACAGACAGACAGACAGACAGACAGAGTTACTTTCGCATTTATAATATTAGTAAGGATAAGAAAAAAATACATAAACTTACCTACTAGAAATATATGGTACTAGCGGCCGCCCGCGACTTCGTCCGCGTGGAAAAGTAACTTTTTACCCCCCTTTCAACCCCTTACAACCCCCTTTTCGCAATAAAAAGTAGCCTATGTTCTTTCTCAGGGTCTAGATTATCTGTATACCAAATTTCATTTAAATCCGTTGAGTAGTTTTGGCGTGAAAGAGTAACAGACAGACAGACAGACAGACAGACAGACAGACAGACAGAGTTACTTTCGCATTTATAATATTATAAGGATTTACATTGTTTTCTTTTTTAACTTGTTCTCAATAACTATATGTTAATTTTTGTTAGAGTTTTGTATGTCACTGAAACCATTTCGACAATAATAGAGTGCCTATAAACTGATAGAGTGAAAATTGTGCCATGTTTATTAAGGAAACCTAGTTTTGATTATGCTAATTATACTTAGGTACTGTAATAACATTTATAATTTTTTAATAAAACTTTAATGCCTGAAATTGTCTTATATTTTTCATAAACTTCATATCAAAATAACAAATATTTATAATAAATCATATATCTCATTTGGTGCAAACTGAAGCAACCCTTACGAAAATCAGATATAAGTAAAAAAATTCTAAGTCTTTTGAGAAAAATGAGAACCAAGCGGACTGATTGTTCTGGCAGGCCACGCGGCCCACCTCACTAACAATTTTCTATGATAACTATGACCTGTGGCTTGTAAATCGCATTTGAACAGAAGCCTTGCTGCGGCCCACCGGTGACCCCCGTGGCTTGAATGGATTAGATGGGTTTGGCCCACCGGTGACCCTCGTGGCTCAAATGAAAATTCAACAATTTTTCCGTGGCGTTCAACGTGTTAAGCGCGCCATCTATTGCCAGCGAGGAATAACAGCTATCCGATAAAAACATGCTTCAGCTTTGTATGTGTGTGTGGGGACGATACGTACGTACACAAGTTGATATTAATTTAGCAACGATGCAGGAATATAACGATTCTGGTTTAGTTGTTAATTGTTGAAATACATCAAAAAATCGCAGTTATTACGTAGATGTCGCGAATCACTCTACACTTAAAATTACTGTCCTGTAGAAGTCGTAATTATTTATTTTCTCGATTCACTGACAACAGAGCCATCTCTTAGCAATCGTTTAGCAGGATTGCGTGAGCTTCCACCTTAAGCGTACGTCAAAACAAGTAGGTCCGTTTTCAGTTGTCTAATTGAAGGGACGTGGCGTATCTTTCACTATTTTGATTTAATCTAAGGTTATTGTCAATGTTTTATGTTGTCTGTGAGTGAAAAAAAAGCTTAGTTAAATTTATCTTATGTAATCTACGTATATCTATTTAACTTCATTGCCATTTTATTTATCTTAATTAAAAATGTATTATAATTAATATGGTATTGTCGCGTTTAGTTTATATAAAAATATGAGCTTCGTCATTATCCATGTATCTCGTTTCTATTCCGAACGGAATTATAATTTATAAATACTTTCAAGCTAGTATTGATAAGTTTTAGTACGTACAAGTTGTCGATTAAGTCTTGAAATTAATGTATAAGGTACTGGGTTCCCACGCGAGGCCACACTTATGTGGTCACCATATGACTATGACGAAAGCGATAGTGGCGCTTTCATTTATTTTCAGGACTTAGTTGATGCTTTGTATCTTTATGGCTGTAACTTATATTATTTACTTTCAAGTCAATGTCAGTCAACAAATCATGTTTATTTTAAAATTATAACTACTCAAATATATACTAATTTAATAGACTGAATTGTGTTAGTCTGGTTTCTGCCAACCGTACTAGTAAATAATTTTGTTTTAATACATACTGATGTATGTCTAGACTACTAAAACGTATTTCTTTGTGTGATACAGTTGTGTGAGCAGACGGATCACCTGATGGTAAGCGATTGCCGCCGCCCATGGACACCCACGACACCAGTGGAGTCACAAGTGCGCTGTCAACCTTTAAACCCCCCTTTCCCCCGGATTGGGCATCCGGTACCCCTCACTCACGCAGCGAAATTCAGCACAGTGCTGCTTCACGCCAGTTTTCTGTGAGGCCGTGGTATCACTCCGGTCGGCCCATTCATGCCGAAGAGTGGCTCTCCTACCGTGAAAATAAATTGTCGTCCAATATATAATTATTTATTATATTTTATTATGTATGTGACATTTAAAATGTTATATATGTGTTGTATTTTTAAGTGTCGTTAATGAGGGTTTTTGCGTGTGAAAAATCCGCTAGATGGCGTACTGTTGGACTGAGGTTCCAACATTAATCGCATTGGTTGTTTAGTTTGTCAAATTGACAGATCACGTTTAAAAATAACCAATCACATTGTATATGGACCTCAATCCTATAGTGCTCCATCTAGCGGATATTTCAACGCGATTGAAGTTAAATCATTATACATTTTGAAGAGGGATAAAGTTGTGTTTTATAAAATCAACCGTGATATTCTATGCTTATTTATTGTGTAGCATTTGTTAATGATTTAGTATAAAATGGTGCTTTATTTATTAGCTTAACGGCAATATTAACTATTTTGTAAAAGTTGTGATTGATTGAGGTAAAGTATGTATTTATTTGTTAAGCTCACGTACCTTGTTACGCAGGCAAAACCTTATTTAAATATTTAGGTCTTTTTAATTATTGATTAGACTTAGGGTAAGGTACCATATTTTAAATAAACTATTATATTGCAGCATATTCTGATATATGAAAAGCTATTTTTGTATCTTTATAAATACCCCGTTAGGAAAATAGTCAATGGTTTTCGTTTTTTAAACTAAAGTATGTATATAATACGAAATTTTACCAAAACATACCTACATGGTTCTTTAAAGGGATTTAAAAAAAATTGTAATCTTTACAATATGAAAGATTTTGCTAGGGCAACGATGTACTTGAGCTAAAACATTTATTTTTATAAGAATGTGGTTTACATCGATTGAAGAAGTGAGAGTGCGGTGATGTTTATTAATTGCTTTATGTACGTGCAGAATCATCAGGTAACCTATAACTTTACCGCCATAAACTCGATCTTCGTCCACAGGATGTTTGTATAACTTTTTAGTACTGTGTAGCCAAGTCATAATGGGGACTGTCGCGTGTGTAAAATCCGCAAGATGGCGTACTATAGGCCTGATGTCCGTCTACAAGGTGATTGGGTATTTTTAGACGTGATATGTCGAATTGTCAATTAACGAATAAATCATCCAATGATGTTGAAGTTAGTATCTTATCGTATGGGGTCCTCGCACTTGGTGTGGTCCCAGTTTCGAGGTAAACCCATTACCCGGGCTGCATCTCGCGCCTTTCGTGGCGCGGTGTTCATGCTCCTCTGGGTGAGGAGGCCTCCCGACACTGCGCTGTTGGGGCGGTCTTCGACCCCGGTTGGGGCCTGCCGGCGACCCTGTTGCGCTAGTCTGTCTGGGAGGGGGGACGGTACCCGTTGAAGTTGGACCTCGGTTCACAGGCACGCCATCTAGCGGATATTTCACACGCGATAGCCCCCATTGTTCCGTATTGCTGTGCTATAGAAATATGCACGTTGATGATTTATACGCTAAATGCAACTCAAGGACGAGATATTTAATAGTAAAGCCGTAAGCTATGCATATCTCAATCAGTTCAAAAGGAGTAGCTACATTAGAATCTTATCTTTTCACTTGTATTCTTATCTGCTCTAAATAAAATCTCAAATAAATGAAGTCGGTTAAAAAGTACAAATGGGACATCTGACAAAAGTTCCCATTAGTCCACTGTGAGACCTTATTTCATCGCATTATGGTCGAAAAGTGGTCTACCGGAAATTTTTCAGATGTACAATGGCGGACAGGTCAAGCTATACAAAACTGTCAAATTTCCTCAATGGATTTCGAACTCAATGTGTAACAATATAAGGTTTATAATCGAATGAAGAAATTTGACAGTTTTGTATAGCTTGATGTGTCCGCCACTGTACTTACGTTGTGGATCTAATGAATGTAAAGAAATGTTATAGATCTGAATGTTTTAAAGAAGCTTGTTGTTGGGTGTTGTAATATAACTACCTACTTACTTCAAAATATTCTGATATCACTGTTATATTAATATGTGATTATCATAAAAAGTGTTAATCTCATACAATTATGTTAGTTTTTAACGTACAATAGGAATATTGTAGCTACTCTTACTTGATACTCGTATATATAGAATTTATCCATGTATTTATTAGCTGGATTAAAAATATTACTTCAATGTTAACTTATATGAAATGAACATGTTCGATATGAAAAAACATGTTGGATATCGCAGGAAAACCATACAAAAAACTATGTTTTATATGTATATCTTATGAGGACAAAATATCACGTCCCGATAATGGACAATACGACAAAAAAAAACATTTTTATACGCTTTTCAGATAAATAAAGAGAAAAAAGTTGATCCATATCTTTTAGTTATCGTTAAATGTGTAATTTTTTTTATGTGATAGGTGACAGACGAGCAGACGGGTCACCTAATGGTTTAACAATTATTAATAAAATATAAATATGTCGGATGTGACGTAGTCCTAAGGCTCAACGTATTGTGATGTCCGTGCTATACTCAATAATACCCAATCATTTATTGCAAAACCATAATGTACAACCCGTGCGGATAAAGAATGGGATCAGAAATGGCGGCGCATCTATTCACTTCTCGCTCGCACACTATTTGCGTCTATACTCGCACTCGTGGGGTGCGAATGCGATGCTCCGCCATTTCTGATCCCATTCTTTATCCGCACGGGTTGTACCATATGTCTAATAAAAAAAGTTTAGGTGACTAACCCTTTACCGGGCAACTAGACATCATTTATTTCATTGGTATTCAAACCTATCTCAACTGCACAAAGTTCAAAATCTGGTGGTCTCGTATGATACATTGCCTGGTTAAACGTTAAGTTACTTACTGTCATTATTTTGTCTTGTCATTTTATGATCAGAGGTTTTACTTTTTTTTAAATCAACGTGAGCAAAAGCGTTATTAATTTTTCATGTCGAGTGATGACGTCACAGGAGGATTTTATTTTTTTTCTCCTTAAATTATCTGTTTAAAAATCTGAAATTATTTCTCTTAAATTTCTATGAGTCATCTAGAAAAATAGTAATATTTCATTTCGAAATGAAAAATTAATAATTTTCATTTCGGAAAATTATTTTTTATCGTATTGTCAATCGGGCTCCTAGTTGTTTAGCGCTAAGTATATAAGTGTTTCTACAAAAACAAACCTATATAAGTTAGTTTTTAATCCAGCTGAGATATTCATATAACCTTCAGTGCAGTGGAATCAGTACGTAATAATATAACAAGCCCTTACCAGTTTTACAAATGTCGTCCAAAGATTAATTCAAGTGCACTACATATATACGTTGTATTGAAAATTACAAATATTTAACTATTAGTTTATAATTATAACATGCTTATTCGCAATCTGTGCTGAAATAAACGTATTCATTTGCATTTTTTCTTTTATTGTATAGGTACCTAATTTCCAGAACCACGGGTTTATAAATATACTCCATCATCATCTTCCTGCCCTATTTCCAAGGTATTAATAAATAAATATAAATATTTGACAACATCACATACATTAATCTGACTTCGAGATAGGTAGCTCAAGCACCTGTGTTACGGATATCAGAATCAACAGTGGGATTACAATTATATACAAATAATACTTTTCTTTTGTAAATACATACTTTTAATTACATAGATAACACTCAGAAAAATACAAACAGATATGTTCATGCACACAAATGTTTGCACTGTGCGGGGATCGTACCCGCAACCCTTGCACCAGAGGCAGCGTTCATTACCACTGTTCCAAACGGGTCGTCGGGTATAAAATAATAAAGTGTATTTTGAATACAAAAAAATATTTATTAGACAAAATTATTCGATTCAACAATAAATGTGAGTTTTAACAAAAATATTCGCCTGGATAAAGATCTGGAGACAACCTTACTATATGTACATGATGTTGAGTTATTACAACTCATGCCAACCCGTTCCAACACGCAATGTTAAAAGGGGCTGGAACGAGTTTAGTTGCGGAACTTAGATCGCGTTTTGTAGTAAGAGAGCTTAATTCTAGAACTTCCGACCACTCAAATGAATCTTTATTTTAAGAGCATTTGATACATATTGTCTTTAACATTACGTTGACTTAGAAAGAAATGGCATGATTTTTAAGCAGCTCCCAAAGTGAAGAAGCCTTTGATTTTGAAATTCGAGTATCAGTGGCCTTAGCGCGAAGACGTCCCGTAACGAATGAGAATATACCTGTCGTATTGTGTGTGAAAGGGAGGGGAACTTTGATTCGGTCGTAACAGCCAGTTCGCACTTTGGCCCTTCCTTGGGGTGAGTTATCCAATCGATAGTTCAATCTTAATGCATATAATATTGATAAGTTATGTTTCTTTCTAACTCTTGAGGCGCGATGTATAGACGTGTGACGTAGGTAAAGGTGACCTCGCGGTCGGTCACGACGAGCCCGTTGTCCAGGAAGGATCCCAGCGGGTCAGATGGCCAGCTGGTCTCCAGCCAGAGGAAGAGCACTATGGTGTCCACTGAAACCACCACCGTGTAGTGGTACTTCTTTTTACTAGATTTTTTTATTGCGACATGCGTAACGGCAATCTGAAATTGTATAATAAAATAATATACAAATATTTTTCAAGTGACTCGATATATTGGCTCTCCTCAGCCTAATGGTAAGCAAGAGAAGAGTCCACGTTGCAATTACAACGGAAGTGATGTCAACGCATCACCTCCGTTGGGACTGCCATACTGGCCCGCGAGATGCTTTTTCACGCTTCGTTTGAAGGAATCCATATTGTAGGAAGGACATACATGCGCCGGCAACGAGTTCCATTTCTTGATGGTGCGGCAGAAATAATAAATACCTAAGTATATAAAACGTTTATTACCCAAAAACGACATTAACAGAAAATATACATATAAATCCTTTGACTCCCACACTAGGCAGTGCCTGTCTCATGGGTGTCAAATCCTGTGGGTTTCCGTAATGTTAATAAATGTAGGTATACCACATCTCATACATTGACTTGTACAGAGGAATTAGAAATATATACTTAAATATACATATATTACACCCAGACACTGAACGAAAACAAGTGTACATCACACGTCTCGTCATCGAATGTTTGACCAGGGATTGAACCTACGACCTTTGGTGTATGACGCTGGGTCACTACCAAATGCGCCGTCCAGCCAGTCAAATCAATAAATTAAATTGTTTGAGTCTTTAGTTCCCAGGTCAGCCTAAAGCCAGAAATTTGTCGATCTTGTTTTTCGACGACGTCGAAATCCAGTAATTTCCTTCTAGACCAGGAGTATTGATAATGTTGACGTATTAAATATGACGTCAATAGCGATTTTTATCGCATATTACAACACAAAGGGTCTTGAACTTTGTATAAGGAATATGCGTAAACTTGCGTGATAATAACCGCTCTCTAGCCAAGCATTCCACAGTAAAACCGGATAAACAAAGATGTAATTTATTATGAAATGTCGTCGCAAAAACAAGGGGAGTCCAATTATTGTGAACTTTAAGAGAACTGGTCAGTGTCATTAACCTATTATTTTAACACATAATGAAAGAGGAAAACCCTCTTAAAAACTGCAATGGCTTTCGATCGATGACAAAACATTTTTTTGTCTTTGTTCACATTTTTTAACTAGCCCCATGGCGCATTTGGCATATCCCCACCCTGAACAAACATTCGTGTGATGAACACATTTGCGTGAAAGAAAAGTAATGCAACTAAAGAAAGAACATAAAAAAATACCTGTATGTTGGGCTTCCGCAATCCGACTATAGACTTTAACGGTCTAGGGAAGATGTAGTTGTTCGGTGTAAGTGGAAGACCTTCCCCAGCGAGAGAGAACTTCAGAAAAATCTGTTCCGTTTTCTGGTTCCACAAGTTAATTCTGAAAGGTTGCCTTGCAGAGTTCAACGGTGGGGCATTTCCTTCGTAAGTCGGAGAGGCTATGGGGTCCAGACTATCCCATTTGAACACGTCGACTTTGATAGTAGCATTGATGATGGGGACGAAGCGATCGTTGAGTAGGTACACGTCCACATTGCCAGACATTAGGAGACGTGGTGATACCAGAACTGGTGCGAAGAAATTCTTGGCGAAATAATGCAACAGTTTCCATTTGCTACCATATTCTGTAAAAGAAGCTTTGTTTTTAAAAAAAGAAATTAACGTAATTGAATTCTTGAATCCAATTGACAACAGTAATTTTTAAATAATAAATCGTGGCCTGACTAAATCTCAAGCCGTCCCATTCCAAGACGCTATGTTAAAACGGGCAGGGACGAGTTTAGTTCTAGAACTTTTCTTAGACTGCGTTGTGAAAAGGGGGGGGGGGGGGGAGGGTGGGTTATTACAGTTATTACATCATATCTACACTATGTGCCTATTATAGCTGCCGTTTCTAACATGAATTTAATCTACAATGTCCTATCCTAATGTAAAGTAAATTTATAACTATAATTTATCAAGACGGGAATTAACACGATATTTATTATGTGATACAACATTGTGTACTCACATATTTTGCTTAACGTTTCGGCTACGTTACAGCAGCCATGGTCACGAGCGGAGAGGAGTCCGTAATTTATAACTTATAAAAGAACGCAATTAGTAAAGTATAGGTACTTATTTGAAATAATGAGACGTGTCTTTTTTCGCAGTATATTATCTGCTTATAGTTCATGGGCCTTGACGTCGTTGCATACATGCACTTACCGATCCCCGACCAAGAAGGCGCTTGCCACACATCGTTCAACTGCCAATACAAAGCGCCCATGGTGTACCAGTCTGCTTGGCTTTGACGGTAAAACTCTGTCTGAGTCTTCAACGACATCGCTTGAGAAATCTGAAACAGGAGAACACAAAATCAAGGAAAACCTGATCCAAATAACAGGTTTACATATCTAATAGACACACAAAGAGAGAGTATGCACCTGACTATAGAAGATGAACTTTTCAAAGTACTTCGGATCGCTTTCATCAATTCTCATCCGTTTCTCCATTTGGTTTTTGATGTAACTGTAGCCGTTCGGACTGTGTTGGCGGTGCTTGGAGTATTCACTGTCTACGCTGAAGTCTTCGGGTTTCTGCGTGGCGTGTCTCATCCCGTACAGGGACGGCATTGACTGCACACCATACTCCGAGGCAAAGCGAGTCAAAGGATAAATATTAAAATCCCAGTTATCTGCGAAATAGTTGTAATAATGCGTATCACCATAATTCGGGTCATAAGGATTCGCCGCTATGTATCCATCTTGCTCAGACTTCACACCGTTCGTAGGACTCGAGACCAAATAAGCCTCTGTCGTCAAGTTTCTTTACAATAGGTCTTATGGTGTCGACATATAGTTTTATGAACTCCTCCTTGTATTCGTCGAATTTGGACTGGGTGTTGTACCAATTGCCTCGGAGCGCCGCTTCGTTCTCGTTGTTCCCGGCCCATATGGCTATAGACGGGTGGCTTTGAAGATTTATTACATTTTGCTCTACCTCTAATTTCACATTTCTGAAATAAGAAAAGTTGAAACGTTTATGTGAGTATAAAGAACTTCTAGAAAGGTACAATGAACACATAACACCTTGGCGGACTTACTCGAGGAACAGATCATCGGCGGGGTACATTGAGCAGGCGAAGGGGAAGTCCTGCCAGATGAGGATCCCGTACTCGTCGCAGAGCTGATAGAAGAAGTCATCTTCGTACAGCCCGCCGCCCCACACTCGCAGCATTGACATATGGGCGTCTTTGGCGGATGTCAGCAGTTCCAGCACTGCAACACATGAAATCTAATTCCAATTCTGCTTCTATTTCTAGAAAACGTTACAATAAGAAGTAGGTGTCTAATATTTATAGCTACTTTATTAACCTTTATAAAAATTATTGTTTTCAAATTTAAATTGTTAACTTACTATATTCTCTGTCGTAGCCATATTCTGGTAATATGTGCTGTGGTATCCAATTTGACCCTTTCATGAAAAGGGGAACACCGTTAACTTTGAAGTAGAATGTCAAACCCTGACCAGCTGATGAATTTCCTGAAAAGAAAAAACTCTAAGCATTCAACACTACTCAAATACTTCTACCAGATTCTCTAAGATTTCTCAGTCATCTTTCCTGTTATTGATATATGACTTACTTCAAAATGCATTTTAAAGAATAGAAAGGGTTATTTTCTTATAGAGTCTGTTATTACCGCATTAGGCACCCAAACAAGACTGATGGATAAACTGTAATGTAACGTGTTGTGAATAATGTTGTGAACGCCTGTAAGAGGCATATGTATATGACACTATACTTTTGATTGTAAACCTAAGTTGCCAATGTATTTATATGTATGCTGTTGGTGTTCCTATTGAATAAATAAAATAAAATGTAACAACGTGCTGGAATCAGTTTGAGCGAAACCAGGCTTGCCTAGCATAAATAGATAAAATAAAGTACCAAACTTCTCCGAAGCATCAGATTGCACTAGCTCTACAGTGCGGAAGCCGATCCGCTTGTGTATTCGCGAGAATTCTGACTCCCCAGGAGTGTTGACCACCACGAACAAATCGTACAAGGCTGGCGGTCCGTCTGTGTATCCGTTCGGCCACCAAAGTCTCACGACATTCTGTAAAAAACGAAGCCACACTAAAGTTCGATTCTCTATCAGAACACGTCATTGCACTCAAGTGTAACAATGGATCGTAAAAATACAAAACAAAGTCCATCGTTATGGACCTATTATTTATTATAGGTATCATAGGTATTTTACAAATGTGCAGATTCCCTTCTAAGCTACTCAACGAATAGCTAAACTAATTCCATTGTCATAACATTTTCTACAAAATTGCAATGAATCTTTCTAGTTATACTACGTATGTAGGTCATAAATAATAAAATATTATAGCTAAATGGATTTCAATCGAAATGCCAATATTCTGAGTCTTATACATATGTTTATATGCAGTTGCTGTGCTGTGACTCACCTCGCTTAGGACAAGTTTGACATCGCCTTCTGCCGTTCCATCATCTCTCGTGGTGAGATGCCAAGTCTTCTGCACCACCTGCCGCTGTCCCCCTTCGAGACTCAAGCTGATACTGACTAGAACAGTAATGTTCTCGGATCTTCTGCCCGTCTCCAAATATGCCTTTAGCTTTAATCTCCAGTAGTCTTTTTCTTTTTCAGTGTGCGTCGTTATTGATCTTAAAATGACGCCATTGTAAAAGTTTATTTCAGCAGTTTTCCTGTAAAAGATAATATTTTAGTTCAAACATTAATATCTCGTGTTGAATGATGAGCAACAAATTGTGCAATTACAAATTTCCTATCCTCTGAAATGCGGATAATATTAGTGTAAGTATTTTGGTTAGAAATATCATCACATTTGCGATCATACGTTCATTGTACTTAATATATTTGTCGTAGACAATTGACTAAGATAAGTTACCGATATCCTTGCGTGATCATCATATCAGAAATGATGAGATCCGCAGGAGAACTAAGGTCGCAGACATAGCCCAAAGGATTGCATCCCTCAAGTGGCAAAGGGCAGGGCACATAGCGAGGAGAACAGACGGCCGTTGGGGCGGAAAAGTGGCAGGCCCCCCACAAGGTGGACCGACGATCTGGTGAAGGTCGCGGGAATCCATTAGATGCGGGCGGCACAGGACCGATCTATCCGGAGAACATTGGGGGAGGTCTATTTCCAGCAGTGGGCGTCTATTGGCTGAAATGATGATTATGAAGTTACCGATATGAAAGGGGAAAAGCTCTCTGAGTATGAGACCCCAGCCATAGGGGACGTAGAACCTACACTATGCACCAGATTTGGTCTTATGTAATTTAGCAAAGGGGTTGCGAGGGCGGCCCACAAATGATATGAACATTATTAGCTAATAGCGATCGACACAGAGTAGTGCCAGTTCGATGAACTTAACTTTGCGTAGCTGAACTCGGACACTTGGCACCCCACGAGATCCTGTTAACGGCTCCCCCGTTCTCATCTGTAATAGCTACACCACTGGTCTTACCACAAGCCGACAGAAGGGAACGCTGGACCCCAGTCCCAGCCGAAGGAAGCTTGCATCTTCCTCAGCTGGTTGACGTGGCACTCTCCGTGGTACACGTCGGGCACACAAGCTGGTGCTGCGAAGAACTTTTCCGAGCGGGCTTTGGCCACCTCCACGGGCGAAGAGAACTTTACAGTTATTGTATTCTGACCCACCTGGAACATTGGATTTGTGTGATATACACCGTTAATTTTGTTTTTTTTAAAAAATCTGCTGTTCCGTACAAAAAAGATTGTCCACCCGGCAATAATGTATGGAACAGCTGTTTGTTTTTTCGATTATTTTATTGTTCTGATATGCTAATTGGACTTTATTCACGATACTTATTATGAGGTTTTTGGGATGGAAACGATAAAAAATTACGGAGTATAGGTACAGATGCATGGCAGGAGGCGGATTTGAATTGGCGAGGTTCGATGAAAGTAGCAAACGAGCATTTGAAAAGGCGTTTATCTGCCAGTGACGCTATTCTGTTATTTTATCCGTTGAAAATTTGCGTTATTAATTTTGACTTAGGTGTAGGTACCTACCTCATTGATTTTACCTTAATTCTCATATCATCTAGCTTAGGGTTTTTTGTTGATAATAACGCACTTACATATTTCAAATATCAGCTCCGGTTTAACTACAAGTATGCTACGTAATAAAGTCTGCTTTTCACTATATTCTCTTTCTGAATAGATAAATTTGGTTTGGTGGTTATAATAAAAAACTATGCCTACTTTACCCAAACCTCTTTTGTGGTTTCTCGCTCAATTGATGATGATTTTGTGTCGTTGACTGTACCACGTACGTATATGATCTAGTCAATTACCTTTAATTGCGGCTTGACATCAAATACGTATCTCAAGAACATGTTGTTTGTGTGCCCGACCAATTGACTGTTTACTTCCACCCGAGCCACTGTGTCCACGCCATGGAGGACCAAGTGAGCCACTCTTGTGCTCAGTTGATCACTCGTTACTGAAAAAAGACGGGCATTTAGGTATTATTTGCAGGAAATCAGCCCAGGGCCCGGAGATCCCGTGTCTAAATGACTCTAAGGATAACAAGTCGCAGTCACTTAGTTGTAACTGCTAAAGTTTCCAAATCCTGTATCCACGGCCTCACAAAACCGTCGTAAAATAGCGCCTGCCTTGTGTTTGAAGTGAAGGTACAGTCACAAGCTTTAATTTGGGACCTATCCAAGGTTGAATGACGTGTAGCAAATTTTCGCTATGAGCTAATATTCTAACGTGTCAAAGTCATAATATTTACCATCGACAACTTTACTTTTCTAGGGGCAACCGTGCAAAAACGTCAACTTGAGCGAGGGCATACGATCATTACCGATGTTTTCCGAGTAATTGTTACGTGGGTAATTAGGAAACAATTAAGGTTTCGTAAATGCCTACTCCTTGTTCGTGCAAATCAATATTTTGAACTCTTATTTCATCACGATTATCCGCAACCATTTTATTAATTGCTAAATTACTATTTGTGAAAATGTAACAATAAACTATTTTCTTGACTGACACTGACGCGAGTGACACAAAATATGTTCGTAATAAGAAAATCGTAATGATAGCTTTTTACAAAGATGTTATCATTTCTTGACATTCAACATTATTTCATTAAAATATCGACCTTATTGCATTATGAATGTTCCAATGACATTTAACGGAAATGGGTCCCAAATTAAAGCTCGTGACTGCACCTTAGGCCCAACCCGATGGAAAGGGGGCTTTAAAGGTTGTTGACAGAGCACTTGTTACTGCACTAGTGTATCCATCGGCGGTGGCAATCGCTTACGGTTTCCATCAGGTAATCCGTCTGTTCGTCGGCCACCTATCACATAAAGAATCATGGTGCAAGCGTAGCCCGCGCTCTAAAGAGATGGTTATGGACGCAACCGTAAAACCCGCTGAGATTATATAATTGCGCAAACAATGTATGTGTGTACCTAGTTGGTTTCAATAAATGTCAATCTAAAAAGATAGGATCTGTTTTTATCTGAAATCTACTCGGGCGAGGCTATGTTTTTCTATCTTTGATAAGATTTCATCAATAGAACATCTCTAGGTGAGTAGGTAAATAGTTAAACCACTTCTGAAATAATGGCAGTTCGGGTTCGACGCACAATTGAATCTCTTTTCTTTTATACAATCACGTGACTTGAGCAACCGAGATACCGATGCGTCCGTTTTTCCAAGTGAATACAACCTCAATATTTTTAAACCTCGAGTGAATAGGCTACTTCTGGGTTAGCGCGCCCCATCATAGCTTTCCTCTCAACTCCAGGGTTCGGTGTGAAGCCGAGAGCTACACATGCTGCTGAATCCTTACCATTAAACAAGCCAGCATAAGTCCAGGAGTCGTAGGCAACCCATCGTGTCAGCACGTCATTGAATCCTTTTAAGATGAGGTCGATAACATTAGCGGTCATCAGGTCCGAGTACACCCCACCAGGGACAGATCCATGCCACCTTAATTGCTGGAATGAGACAAAATCTTTACATTGCGCCAAAAATTACAAAAAAACGATCATTCATTCCGGGATTCACGAGGTACGACCTAATTAGGTTTATCTTCATTTATAAAAGTATATTTCATTGTCAATGGACATCCGAAAAAAACCTAGGGCTCTAACATCTTCGCTCTACATAGAGATCGTTACCATCAAAGCGGGAATCTAATCTAAAACACTTACAACACCTCTAGTGGAGAATGCACTCAGGAGTTGTCAAGTAGTGTTGCTTATCGTAGTCCACTAACAATTGATAGACCAATCGCTAGTCTATCGATAGTATTGCTGGTGGTCAATAGTATCGACAGATTTGACAAATAGCAATACTCATCGATAGTCTGAATGATTTTCGAGGTCAACTATCGATAGTTTCCGCAACACTGTTGTCAAGATAACAAGCACGAGATGTGTTCCAAACATCGGATAAGCACAATAGCTGATACGAGAACCCCGAGCATGTTTTGAAACAAAACTATCGTATTACTATTTGTTTTTTCCTAACCTGACTGAGTTTTCTTGTTACGTAGATAACAATAGGTACTTCCTTAGTCTGGCCCATATTGACCGGCCCCCGATGGCGCATTTAGTAGTAACTCATACACCAAAGATCGCTAGTTCCATTCCTACTCAGAACAAACGTTCGTGGGATCATTTGTATTGGTTCAGTCATTGTTACAATATCGATAAAAAAAACAGAATGAAGGTAATCACTGTTTCCGTTGGCAAGTTGTTTTCGGTCCTAAAAAGTACCTATACATTTTTATTGTACCACGTCGGCAGAGACCACATGAGCAGAAATAAATATACCTACCTTCTCTTATACCTACGCTTAACTTTTATCAATGAAGGATCTACTCATATCATGTTCAAGCACGAAATGTGGTTCAAGTTAGAGAAAGTAAACATATACGAAAGACGTCTTGGATAGTTTCTCAAAATTGTGCATACCTACAAACGAGATAATGAATGATAATGAACGTGTAACCGTGAGCCAGTTGGTCTGGTTCCCCTGCGGCCCTGTTAAAGGTTGCGAAGGTCAGACGGCAGCCGCTTCATTTTAATTACCATACGCCTAAGCGTACCCTGGACTCCAAAGCGACAGCTTTAGATGTAACCGGGAGATGATGAATATTCAGGCGCTCGGAATTGCTTAGCGGTGGGTGCGAGAGGAAGAGCCACAACGGGTATAAAATGTTGAACGTGTACAATTTATAGACCTCTGTCACTCTTATCTTACATGACTCTTATCTTTCAAAGATCTGAGTATTGGCAATGATATTCAACAGATGTGTTGATGAGGGTCAGTTTCCTAGCTTAATGAAGTACACCAAAATCATAACGTTATTCAAATCAGGTGTAAAAGAGACCCTTCTAACTTAAGCCTTCTATATTACCAGCGCTGAGTAAAATTTTTGAAACAGTCATATTCGTTCAGTTGCTGTCTCATTTTAAAGTTGACGACTTACTTTCATGATAAACAATTTGGGTTTACTAATGGTAAGTCACCAACTGACGCAGGATTTGCACTAATCAAGTATATTTTTGATGCATGGGAAAACAAACAGGATGCAATTGGTATTTTCTGTGACCTTTCTAAAGCGTTTGATTGCGTTACGCATCAAACATTGTTGTTGAAGTTAGCTCATTATGGTGTTTTAAATAGCGCATTAAGTTGGATTAAAAAGTAGTAACTAGTTTCTTGTCGGATCTACTTTCCCAGCCGGTGGGGTACCTAGAATCGCATTATTTATTTATTTTTTAGTATATTTTATGTAGGTATCAACATATTTATGTTTTAAGGTGACGGGTAGGGCACACTCGCGACGCCAATCGATTTTAATTTATAGCTACTAAGCCGGATCTACTTATTTTAAACAATTTCGGGGTTACAACCTCTCGGCAAACACTTATACTATTTACTTATATTATTTTACTAATGTATACTAAAGAGAGGGGTCTCTTCTAATACAGGTTTGCCAAACGTAAAAGAAGAGGCCCACACAATGTAACAACTACCTGTAGTTAACAATAAAGTTATTTTGATTTTGATACTATTTATCAAATAACCATGCACAAATGTTGGGTTCGTTTTTGTACGCAAAAAATTGATTCACGCTAAAAGTGACCGCTTTTGGCGGTAATCGATTTTTTAAATCTCTGGCACATCAATTAGTAAAATAAATGGCGCATAGTCTTTTTTCTAGTTCTATTATCCGGCAGTACAAATATGCTTCAAAAAATAGAATGCAGTTTTATTTGGTTATTATATGTATTATTATTTCATTGTTTAACGTAGACAAGCATCCTTATCAGGTCAATAATATTTATATTGTTTTATCTATCTACACCATACACCATTTACATAGGTGGGCTAAGTTAGGTTAGGTTATTTTGTACCTATTGAAAATACACTATACTTATAAATAATACTGATAAGTTGATGATTCGTTTTATTTTGACGTCAAATTTCAATATTATCCGATAATATTAGTATCTACAAATCAATATAAATGATAGATA
Source organism: Marasmia exigua (assembly GCA_019059595.1). Lineage (NCBI taxonomy): Eukaryota > Metazoa > Arthropoda > Insecta > Lepidoptera > Crambidae > Marasmia > Marasmia exigua. The sequence goes on along the minus strand of CM032477.1, from coordinate 15,980,929 downwards.
TAATCAATGAAGTAAAATATGTCTAGTGGTCGCGCGCAGCTTCACTTTGCCACAAAAAGTATTTTTCCGTGATAGTTGTTTCATACCTTTTGTTGTAAAAGAAAGTCATAAGTGTGCCTTTATATTATGTATACCTACTAATTAGTGTGCCTTTATTTATATGTTTTAGTCTCATCTCAGTGCGTACTGCGCTAGGTGTCCCGGGTTCAATCCCCGGGTCTCGGGCCAAAATTGTACCTGAATATGCTGTTAAGAAATTCTCAGCCCGGAGTCTGGAAGTTGGCTGTCACTACCCACGTGCCTAGGAAAGCACGTTAAGCCGTTGGTCCTGCGCCTAATCCCTCTCCGGTCGCGTCACACTGGTGTCCCATCGGATTATGAGGGCAAGGGAATAGAGAGTGCGCTTGTGTTTGCGCACACACTTGAGCACTATAATATATCGTGCGTAGGTGGCTAATCGTTGAGATTGGCCGCCTTAGCCGAAATCGGTTGTAGGATTCTTCTCATCTAAAAACTCCCATTCCAATATGCTATAGTGTATCTTAAGTGCCTTATGAGATGTTCCAGATTTCATCAGTTGAAACCACGTTTTTTAAGGCGCCATTAACCTAGTTAATTAAAGTTATTGTGGTTCTACTTCTTCAAAATAAATTATAGTCTTCAAAATAAATCATATCTACTCGATAAGTTTCCATGACTTTATAGCTATATAATAATAAAAAAACCCATTGGAATCCGTTCAGTAGTTTCCGAGATTAGCGCGAACAAATATATAAACAGATTACAATTCTAGAAATAATTTATTCGGGTTCTGTTACTGTTTTTGGTCGGTCTAAGTTATTTTGAGATCTTAAATATATTCAATGTACAGACACAGCTTTTTTACATTTTTATTATATGTAGCTATTAGATTTATTATAGAGATAATCACGAGATTATGAATAGATGTCTTAGGGCCGATTTCACCGTTGAAATTGAACGCGATCAATTCACTTGAACTCGGTTTACGCGCTAAACTGAGTTCCGTTCCTTTGTTTTTGCTCGCATTGATCGCGTTTAAGCGTTGATCGCGTTCAATTTCGACGGTGAAATCGGCCCTAACTGTGTAACTTCCTGTATGAATTCCTATTCAGCCCTGTATGTAAAAATCTATAACTACTATTTTTGATTTTAAACACATTTACACCACGTCAAAGGCTAGTGCCGGTAAACCTCTATAACAGTGGTTACCTACCAATTTAAGGTGGTTTTAACCTCCAATACCTACCCTCTAAGTATATATATGACTGACCGGATGGCGCAATTGGTAGTGACCCTGCCTCTTACGCCAAAGGTCGTGGGTTCGATCCCCACCCTGGACAAACATTCGTGCGATGAACACTTGTGTTTGTTCAGTGTCTGGGTGTAATATATGTATTTAAGTATATATTTGTGTTCCTCTGTTGTCAGATATCTGTAACACAAGTGCTTAAGCTACTTAGTACGGAATCAGGTCAACGTATGAGATGTTGTGAAAAAAAAAATATTTATAAGAGGGTAGGTAAAGTTGAATTTAAATTCAATGGAAAAAAGTCTGCACTCACATCCATTCTTGTTTTCCAGTGTCCATTGAATTTTATTTGAAGACGACAATTTAAGATTATGAATCACACAACATACACTGGTGGCGTGTGCACATATAAGCGCCACAATGATCGTGTTGAAATACTTCATGGTTTAACTTAAAGCATTATAAAGGAGAAAAATGACCGAAACACAGAAGTCTTGGTTCGTTCACGATGCAATTTGGAGTGGAAATATTACACTAAATGCGACACATGACGCATCGTTGTGTGGCTACTGACTGGCGGGATAGGCCGGTGCTATCGGCACCCATCTAATGATGTACCTGCACGTTGCTCCCGTTATCGATAGCGTGTCATCATCGATGTCACACTGCAGTTCCAAAAGCATATTCTTTGTAAAGGACAACTGGTGACGTAGCTAGGCTAGGCCCACTCAGAGTTAAAAATGTAGACATTTATGGATGTTGAATTTCTCCAAGTCGCACTTTATTTAGCGGCGCACGGTGGGCTGGATTTTGGCTTACATAGACATCCAATGCAAAATGTCTAAAATGCAGATTTTTAAAACTATTTCGAAATGCTTTAAAAAAAATGTGTTAAAATTATAATGTCATATCATGTTTATTGGTGCGCCCAGATTTTTGTATAGGGAAGATACGAAAAAAAAATCATATCTAAATCTATAACTAATCTATAACTAATCTATAACTAATCTTTAACTAATCTATAACTAATCGTAAAAATCTATAACTACTTTTTTTGATTTTAAACACATTTACACCACGTCAAAGGCTAGTGCCTGTAAACCTCTATAACAGTGGTTACCTACCAATTTAAGGTGGTTTTAACCTCCAATACCTACCCTCTAAGTATATATATTTATTTATAAGAGGGTAGGTAAAGTTGAATTTAAATTCAATGGAAAAAAGTCTGCACTCACATCCATTCTTGTTCTCCAGTGTCCATTGAATTTTATTTGAAGACGACAATTTAAGATTATGAATCACACAACATACACTGGTGGCGTGTGCACATATAAGCGCCACAATGATCGTGTTGAAATACTTCATGGTTTAACTTAAAGCATTATAAAGGAGAAAAATGACCGAAACACAGAAGTCTTGGTTCGTTCACGATGCAATTTGGAGTGGAAACATTACACTAAATGCGACACATGACGCATCGTTGTGTGGCTACTGACTGGCGGGATAGGCCGGTGCTATCGGCACCCATCTAATGATGTACCTACACGTTGCTCCCGTTATCGATAGCGTGTCATCATCGATGTCACACTGCAGTTCCAAAAGCGTATTCTTTATAAAGGACAACTGGTGACGTAGCTAGGCTAGGCCCACTCAGAGTTAAAAATGTAGCCATTTATGGCCGTGTGGTCCCCGGCAAAGTAGAATAGACACTCTTACCGAGGTGTCGTAAAAGGCGACTAAGGTAAAGCTGCTGGCACGATCATCAGCACCCAGAGAAGGAAAACTCTGCATTTATATCAAAACCCTCGCCAACCCGTCTGCCAAGCGTGGTGAGTATGGCAATTACCCCTCATGTGATTGAGGGAGGCCCGGGCCCCAGCAGTGGGGACTTAAATGGGCTGACGATGACGATGACGATGATGGATGTTGAAATTCTCCAAGTTGCACTTTATTTAGCGGCGCACGGTAGGCTGGATTTTGACTTTCATAGACATCCGATACTAAATGTCTAAAATGCTGATTTTTAAAACTATTTGGAAATGCTTTGAAAAAAATGCGTTAAAATTAAAATGTCATATCATGTTTATTGGTGCGCCCAGATTTGTATAGGGAAGATACGAAAAAAAATCATATCTACGCTCTCGCACAATAGTGCGATGTTTTTTTAGAATTAGGGCCAATTGGCCCCAATTCTTTTCAGAAGGTAAATTCTATGAATTGTTTAACATTTTTCGACATACTTCATAATACGGTAACGAAACAGGTGAACAGGAGGTGCGAAACATTTTCTTTAAATAGTCAAATATTATTTATTTATTTTTGTTATTATAAATATGGCCAAAATTATTAATTGTATTGCAAAAATATACCAGGGCGCTCAGATTTTTTAAATACGTGATTTTTTAAATAAATATCATTTATATTATGTACAACTATAATAGATAAAAATTAAATTATTATTACATTTACTATATAACACTAAGTATAATATTTATCTACCTACTATCATGTTTTATATCATCATTACCCTTAGACAAAATTGTCTACTTAAGTCTCAGATTCTTGAAACTAAATATATTCATTTAGATAATAAAATAAACGTCATTAAAGTACAGTACGGTGATAAATTACAAACATAAAAATGGCAGTCTTTAAAAAAATAGTAATTTAAGTAATGTAACAAATAAAATTAAATATTTTATGTAATACTTATAGATTCATGTAATATTTAAGGCAAAGTACGTAATGGACAGTATAAGAGATCTTTTTAAAGTTTTTCTTTGTATATTCTTCATTATTCTCTGCCACCTATCACATAAAAAACCTAACTTATGAATTCGAAAATCGGTGTTCCGAGGATTTCCCTATTGTATCTTCTCATTGCATAGGATATAAAATTAATTATGGACACCCAGTCATGGACAAGGTGTCCATGATTGAGAAGATGAACTTTAAAAATATCCAGTAATGGACACCAGTAAAACTTAGGGTTATTATTTGAAATACATTTAGCGTATAATATAAAAGCAATAATTACTATTTATAAGTCACATGATAAATTGAATTTCAACCAATACGATTCGGCAGAAAATAAATTATTCCGTGTACTCAGTTGCATTTATCAGATCCTTATAAGAAACCGACGATTTCCGACACGAAACGGCAAAGCGTAACTAAAACTGATATAGCTGCAATATATTGGCTGTCTTCTGTTATAAAACAGTTGGTATGACAGCTAACATACAGGGACAAGTAATCGATTTAAAAAAAATACGTCACGTTTGCTTAATTATGGAGGTTAATAAAAAAAATCCATTACTGGGCAGCGTCCATTATAGGTCTCTTTACCCTAATAATATAATAATAATAATAATTCTCACAACATCTCATACGTTGACCTGATTCCGTACTAAGTAGCTTCAGCACTTGTGTTACAGATATCAGACAACAGAGGAACACAAATATATACTTAAATACATATATTACACCCAGACACTGAACAAACACAAGTGTACATCGCACGAATGTTTGTCCAGGGTGGGGATCGGACCCACGACCTTTGTCGTAAGAGGCAGGGTCACTACCAATTGCGCCATCCGGTCAATCAAAATAAAATATTTGATAATGCTACCTCGCCCAGCGAATTCCCATCGCAATCCAGCGGGGTAATACTGCCAGCATTTTGGGGGCACTGCCACAAGGACCTACTTTGTTTAACTTTGCTTTTTATTTAAATTTAGGTTATTTTTATTTCTCATTTATTGTCTTAATTTTCTTGTGTTTTCGTTATTTTGTTCAATAAAACCTCAGTACCTATTCGAAAAAATCTGATAAAGATAAAATTTATCTCATACCTCAATCTACGATGTTATTAAATATTTAGATCAGTGCGTGATTAGATTGCTTAAAATTATTAATCACTTAATCAGCAAATTAATATTAATAAATGTATCATTCATGAACGATAGAATATCGAGCATTGATAGAAAACTGTACTTAATTTATGTACTCGCAGCAGACGGTAGAGTATTGAAAGTATCGGGAATAGAATACTTTTAAATAAGTACGACTTAAAATATTTCTGGCATTTGAAAAAATATGGTTTTTAAAAGTTAATTGCATTTATGAAAAAATATATTCAAAAATAGAGTTGTTGCCAATTCTTTGAAAAGATAAATTAGCCATTTCAAATTCAGAAGCCAGTGAGAAAATTGACCTTACGCGGTAAAATTTCCTCGCGATAATTTTTCATAACTTTCGCCGTGGATTACCTCAATGGATAAGCTTGTTTCTTTTTTAAAGCACCTAGAGCCCAATTCTCGTGCTCGTGATATTTATTTGCATACGACATATATCACTAAAACATAGTTTTTTTGTATGGTTTTCAGGTGATATCCGCCATGTTTTCAAAATATTACGAACCCGAGAATTGGGCTCCTAGTTTAAACGACTATATATCGCTGGTTTTCTAAGTTGTCGAAAGCCTTCATCTCTTACCACAGTCCCCTCTACTGGCCGGCCGAAAACACAAAAACAAGAAAACATAGATGCTGTCTGTTAATGAATACAAGAAAATAACCATGTTTTATAAGTTATTACATTTTTTTTTATTTATTTAATTATGAATGATTACACGTTTCAGAAACTATGAAACGTGTTGGTTTCTTCATGACGTTTTTGATCACCGCTGAGGTAATGTCTCCATCACTTTGGAACCTAATGCAGATATCGTAACAAAATATCCTTTGATGTGGCTGCCGTCAATAGGTTTAGGCATCATTATGTGCGACGAATCGTGTCGATAATCTCCTTGGATATGAAGCATTTACATGAGCTTTTAGACTTACCACAGTAGATAATAATACCAGTAATAACTGAGTCGATTACGATCAGCGTGTTCATAAATTTATCGGTGTAGATAAGATGATATATTAATGATAATAGGTACAAAACTTTCAAAATTGTTCAGCTTGTGATTTACCTACTGTTGACTATAAAGCTGGCTAGGAAGCCTTTTTTAGAGTATTTGTTTATGGTCAGTTTCTACTCTGTCCCTTCTTCTCTCCTACTCCAAAGCGGTGGTTTGATAATTTTCCATTTATTCATAAATGCTGGTTAAACCTATAGACGTACCCGCAGCGAACCCTAACCAGACTGAGCCTTTTCATAGAAAGCCATACTTGAAAAACCGCGCAAACCCGTTTACTGGGGTGACGTGCTGGGCGACGTTCTTTCTCTACCGCACCCATATAGAGATGCATTAAAGCCGCGTCAAGGTCGGTTGGATCTCTCTCACACTCTGTGACTTTTTCCGTAAATGGCACATTCCGTTCAAAGCACTCGTTTTATAATTCCACGGTCAAACCTTTGTTAACTAAAACGGTGTTATAAAGCAGTTTCATTCTTTTTACGAATTTTTATGAAATATTTTTGTTTCGAACGTCAAAACTGCTCCTTAATACTGTTTTTAACAAATGCTAAAAAAATGAGAACCCTCAAATTTTAAAAAGGTCTATTTAGTTTCTCATTTTTTTTCCCAGGAGATGACTTCGGTAACACCTTTTCTCGAGTGTACTGTTATAAAATGTTATTTGGAGTGTATAAAGTGATAAAAATATTATTTTACACTTTTTAGTTCGTGGTTTTTGTAGGCGGTTTTATTCGCAGAAAATTTTTAGCTAACAAAGGTTTATTGAACGTTCATAAATGAAGCCCTTAGTTCAATCTACTTAAATCACTGTTTTATCATACATTCCCGTGACTCACAGTTACATTAGGCGATATTTCAGACATTGTCACGATGTCGACAAACGTTCAAGCAGTAAGAATAAATACTGTAAAATGTAGTTAGTTATCTTCATATAAATATACTGAATACAATTTCAAGCCAGGTGTAGTGACGATCTGTGCAAGATTGCAGGCCGGAACTGGGTGCGAATAGCCGAAAATCAATCGAAATGGCGAACATTCAAAGAGGCCTATGTCCAGTAGTGGACTGCAACAGGCTGTTGATGATGACGATGATTAATACAATTTTAATCTAATCAATCAACCGCTAAGGAAAGTTCCTAAGTATCCTGTTTTTTGTAAACAGTTTGACTCACATAATTTAAATATATGTTTATACCTATTCTTGCAGATCAACTTATGGATAGCATCGATGCAGACGCATCACTAACCAATAAGCATTTTTATCACTCAGCTGATCCGCTAGTGTCAAGTCGACCTGATACAACCATTATCTTTTCTGTTTGAGCTCTGTCACACACTAGAGTATTCAGAAAAACCATATACTCGTAGAGATCTCGTTGCTCTCTCGATGGTTTTATGAGAGGTGGACTATTATTAAAACTATTAAACTTTATAGGACGATGCGTGTCGCATTACTTGATGTCATTAACTACCTGCATGATAGATGGGCTATTATTATATAGCGGGCTTCAAACCAGAGGGGCGTATAAAAAAAAAGCATTTTTTTTTTGTTATGCCAATCTTTATTAATTTTATCGACACACAACCCCTATTTTTTTCATAATTAAAGGATAATTGTTTTTTTTTTTAATTTTAATTATTACTTTTAGACGTATGACAGGGATTCGGATATTCTTTTCGAAGCAAAAAGACGTACAGCAGCCGTACCCACAAGTATTATTTTGCATCGTACTACAAAGACGTTTGTACATACAACTTTAGATTTTTAAATCAAAACCTTTATAATGTCGTGCTATGCAGGCGTACAGTTATGGAATGGTGAAAGTTAAGCTTGAAAAATCTATATGTCTATACTGGAATATAACTTTCAACATGCCATATGGACGTATATTTATCTAAAATTATAGAAATGGTAGAAATAATTGAATAAAAAGTATCTTTGATGTAAACATTTGCTATAATTATAATAAATTCAGATTGTTTTTTGGTATAGCATTGCATACAAGTGTTTTGTATTATACGTCTATTTCATAGTAACATTTTTCAAGGTAATTTATCTTAAGACTGCTCTTACATCGTCGATCCAAATAGAAGTGCATAATTACGCATTTTAAAAATAGTTACAAAAAAAATAAGCAATTTACATAAACATAAAAGCCGAATCATAGACATTTACTGAGGATAAAGTTATTGAGTTTTTATTGTCTCAAAAGTAGGAATTTTCTTATACGCCCCTCTAGCTTGAAGCCCGCGATATAATCCAAGATTCGTTTGATGTGCTATGAGGCTATGAGCACGTTTTACCTTTCGGAAATTTGTTAGAGTAGTACCTGTTACACAGAAAATTATGCTTAACTGTTATAAAGAAATTTCAGATTTGCTTGTAGCAACATTGATTCCTATTGATGTAAAAAAAATTTAAAGAAGGTTGGCAGATCTTTTTAAAACGGTATGTTGGTATAACTGATTCTTGAGGTGCAAGCGAAATTTTACCTTAAGGTGACGAACCTTTTTATTCTCTGTACCAGACCTACTTCTATGACGATTTCCATGTAAAAGTGTTTGTACAGTTCAACTAGACCTGTTTTTGGTATCAAAAACAGAGTAACAAATGTTTGCCTACAGTCAAAAAAGCTAAAACATTGTCTATGGCTAAAACCAAGTAAAGATCGGATGGTCAGTTCGTTAGATCAACGCGGGTCTTACTTTATTATACCTTCTTACCATGAATCTATTTTTCTTTGTACACCCAAAGAGAAACTTGAACAAGGTTCACCCTACTTTGTGATTCTGCGGATTCATTCTGTCAGAAACAGACAAATTGTCATTCACTATTCAACAAAAACAATATATAGGTATTTGTTTGTTTGGATTAATTCACGTGTGAAATGGAGAGAGTGACATTATTCGAAGAATACAGACTAATAGAGAGAAGCGAAACTGAAGTCAATGGCGCTTGGAAAGGTAAGATACAGTCTGTTTCTTCTCATCTTGGCGTGTAATTCCCGGCTGAGTCCAAAGCTGGTCGCCCTTACCCTCATATTCCGATAGGACGCCATCGTGACACGACCGGAGAGGGATTGGGCGTAGGACCAACGGCTTAACGTGCTTTCCGACGCACAAGGGTACATGACCGCCCGCCAACTTCCAGACTCCGGGCTGACACTAAGAATTTCTTACCGAAAACTTAGGTACACATTTTTGGCCCGACCCGGGGATCGAACCCGGGACCTCTTGCGCAGCCGTCGCTTTAAAGTGCGACGCACTCACCACTGCGCCACCGAGGCAGTCAACTAGGTACTACTGATTGATGCAGGACTTTTTATGCTAGAGGCGACAAACAAGCAAGCGGGTCACCTGATGGAAAGTAGGTAATCAACGCCTCCGATTAACATCCGCCAAATCAGAGAGACCGCTAATGTGTTGTCAGCTTTTTTAAAAAAGATTCAAAGGTGATTGCAATAGTTTGTGATCCTCAGCAACCTCAATGTTTTACGATAGTCCTTTTAGAATAGTGATGACTAATTTATGAAGTTATGTTCAACAGTAACTTCCTACAAGGGAAAATGCAAGCGCTTTTTACTTTTTTTTATGGTGTTATCCCGCACACAGTTACGGCCGCGCGTGTGGATTCCGCCAATGTTACCTACCATTTGGTTTTTTTTTAGTGGCTAGTAGTGTTGTACGTCAGAGACGTAGTTAACTCTGCCAATGTCAAGTGAGTAGAGTTACTTTCAGTATGTTATTGAATGGATCGGTGATTTGAGTAGATTTCTTAATTAATTGAGTTTTCTTTTTAGGGAAATCACCACCTATAACAAAACAAAACGTACACATAGACAAGGACAACACAGTATTAAATGGGTTACCTTTTGGTTAATTTAACATTGTTAACTGTCTAACTGTTGGCCGTGTGGTCCCCGGCAGAGTAGAATAGGCCACCCTCACTCTTACCGAGGTGTCGTAAAAGGCGACTAAGGTAAAGCTGCTGGCATGATCATCAGCACCCAAACAAGGAAAACTCTGCATTTATATCAAAACCCTCGCCATCCCGTCTGCCAAGCGTGGTGAGTATGGCAATTACCCCTCATGTGATTGAGGGAGGCCCGTGCCCCAGCAGTGGGGACTTAAATGGGCTGATGATGATGATGATGATGAACTGTCTAACCAATAGTCAAAGTGACGGCGTCAAAGTGACATACTTCCTTGTAAATTAACTATTGGTTGAGCTAACTTGCTCATAAAACAAATTTTAGCAATATTTTGCCATTGGTTACTTTTTCAAACCATTAGTTAACTACGGATCGAAACATCGGCCCTTAGTTACTTGGACGGTTGTGGACATGTGATGGTGACAATGAGGTTATTGTACCTACCTATTTAGAATTGTCTTCAATGCGTGTGTGTTGCCAGTGATGACATACGGAACCGAAACGTGGCCGCTTACATTGTGCCGATTAAGGAGGCTCAAAGTCACCCAGAGAGCAATGGAGAGAGCTATGCTCGGAGTCTCCCTGCGTGATCGTATCAGAAATTATGAGATCCGCAGGAGAACTAAGGTTACAGACATAGCCCAAAGGATTGCATGCCTCAAGTGGCAATGGGCAGGGCACATAGCGAGGAGAACAGACGGCCGTTGGGGCAGAAAGGTCCTGAAGTGGAGGCCACGCACAGGAAGTCGCAGCCGTGGCAGGCCCCCCACAAGGCGGACCTGGTGAAGATCGCGGGAATCCATTGGATGCGGGCGGCACAGGACCGATCTGTGTGGAGAACATTGGGGGAGGCCTATGTCCAGCTGTGGACGTCTATTGGCTGAAATGATGATTTAGAATTTATTTAATATCATTCTGTTGGCAGTCTAGTCACATTACCTTCCTCTTTTCTGATAGATAGATGATAGTTACGAAGTTACGAGTGTATATTATTAAACATTGAATTCAAGATCAATGACATTCATCACCAATGCCAAGTTATTATGTTTGGTTACGTTATGATTGACTGATTGACTGTAATCACTTCAACAATTGTTGCAATAGTTATAACTCAGAAGGCCGGGCAGTAAATGTTGCCAATATTTACTCTATTCACCGATTGAAGGTCAAACCCCCAAAATGTACCTGACCACTGTCACACCTAATACAATGAAATAAGGTTGAAAATGTTTTAATTCCGTTTGGTGGATAACACGTGATCCTTAGGTGCTTTTGATTAGTTGTTTATGCGCATGAGGTTACTTCAAGGAATATACATTCATTACTATTGCTCAATTCCCTTAAGGTGAAGGGTATACCCCACTAGCAACGCCAATTGATTTTAATTGTTAGCTACTTATTATTTACTGTTAGCTATTTTAAACAACTTTGGGGCTTCAGTCTCTCGATAAACACCTATACTATTTATTTAATAGTTATAGTTAGCTATTTGATCTGGTTTTGAACTCGAATTTTGAATTATCGCCAAAAGCGGCCATTTTTGGCATAAATCATTTTTTTAGTACAAAAACCGACTTAACATTTGCGCTGTTTGTCGAAAGACTGAAGCCCCGTAATTTGTTTAAATATATTTGTTTGGTCGCTAAAAATTAAAATCAATTGGCGTCGCTAGTGTGCCCTACCCGTCGCCTTAATAACTGGCTTACTTGCTTGTCCAGTAGTAACTGGACAAGCAAGTAGTTAAAACTAGCATTGATAGTAATCAATGCTAGTTCAACTACTTACCTAGATGTAGCTATTAGGTACTATTGTTTGGAGATATTGCGAAAATGTGTTATGAAAATCTTTAATTTTCAAATTATACGGAGGGTGGATGTATGTTACTGTAAAACCCCGAACTACAGGAAATATTAAGATATACCGTAGTTCGGGCTTTTGCAGTCACACTACAAGGGCACACCCCCGGCTCACGTCATCGATACACCGTTATTTTTTTTATCATTTAAGTAAATATGTACATCCCGAAATCATCATCATCATCATGAGTGTGGGTTGCTGATGACAGCAACCCACACTCATCCGCTGCTGGACATAGGTCTCCCCTAATGCACGCCACTGCTCAGTATTTTTCATTAGGGGGGAACGGACCCACCACGCTGGTCCAGTGCGGGTTGGTGGGTGGTTCACCAGGGCCTCTTTTGTTGGTTAGCAGGACGCGCCACGGGCAGGAGAGGTTGACTTGGAACCCGAAAGATGTTGTGTGGGTCCCCTTACGTCCCCTTACATCCCGAAAACCTCAACAAAATAAGCGAAAAAAAATCAGCTTTTCCGTACATTATTGCTGGGTAGATATTCTATTTTGTATGAAACGGCGAATAATTTATTCGCTTATTTTGTTGATCTAACATGCTAAATGGACTTCATTCACGATACCTACTACCTGTGTGTATGATGTAAACGATAAATAATAACGATGTATAAACTCACACATTTACCTTTAAACTTAACTTCATTATAATATAACTGAGTATAGCATAGCTAAACATTTGTAATGTACTAGTAATGTACCCATGGTCAGTGCCTTCAGTAGGTAGGTACATTAAAAAAGGCTAAAACCAAGTAATAATCGGACTGTCAACTTCCTTAAATCATTTACCATGAATCTCTTTAACTTTTTCTCTATCTTCAGTTTTCATTGTCCTATGTTAGAGTAGGTTACCTAACGAAATCAAAATATGAAGTGTTCTTAATAATGTGTTACTTTTTATTATAATAATGACCGGATGGCTCAATTGGTAGTGACCCTGCCTCTGATGCCAAAGGTCATGGGTTCGATCCCCACCCTGGACAAACATTCGTGCGATGAACACTTGTGTTTGTTCAGTGTCTGGGTGTGATATATGTATTTAAGTATATATTTGTGTTCCTCTGTTGTCTGATATCTGTAACACAAGTGTTTAAGCTACTTAGTACGGAATCAGGTCAACGTATGAGATGTTGTGAGAATTATGATTATTAATAATCTAGTTAGAGTACGTAGGTATTTATTATGTATAACATTTCATGTAGGTAGTTAAGTATGAAAGTATAAAAGACATTTTAAGTTTATATTTTTTATTAAAATTAACTTCATAACTTAACATGACATCACAATAAACATTATAATATCTATAGGGCTTCTTAGTACCAATTAACTTTATCTTTAATTCCCCTGGTCTCGAATATGGAGTATTCAATTCAGTTTTCAACATTGTTCTAGGTTGCCCTACTTTAATTACCTAAAATCTAATATTATAGGTACTTTAACACTTTTTAAATGTTAAGATACATTTAGCAGCAATATACTCGTTTATCCGAGAACTGTTTCAAATTTGATCTTATATCACCATGGAGTTTAAGCTATCAAAATTTATAAATCAACTCTTAAGTAAAACTTACTTAAATTGAATCAGTTCTCTCGAGTCAGCTACTAATTGGATAATCCACTATGTACAGTCAGCTTGAAATCATTTTTGGTTATCATGACGTTTCTTTTATTTATACACCACATCCCGTTGCAAGAGTATATGTGTTGCCAACCCTTTTTAAGAGCTTAGGTAACACTCCTTTTTTGAAGAACCTCATAATGTAGTCTTCGGGAAAACTTCCACTAATTCCACAACTGGAGCGATCACGGCAGAAAATGTATCTGGAATCGTATCGTACCATTTGGGTTTCAAAATTGCAATACATGAGAGTGAACTCCCTGCCGACGGCGAGCGGTACGGTTATAAAATGAGGATGTTGGCATAATCGCGGACAGTTTTTCAAGGTACAAGCCATTGTACAGGGTATACATTGTAGAGGTAAAATCTCTCCTACAGCTTAGTGATTCAAAACCGGTAGTGGATCATTGACGATTTGCACAGCACTTAATTTGACAAATAACACAACACAATTGAAAGTTGAAAGCAAATTCTGCCGCAATAAAGTTGCATGGAACTTTTCCTATGCTAACCAAAATATCATCATAATAGCCATTAACTATTTGATTATTTCGTTTGGATAGCAGAATTCAATTTCACCTTTCATTTTCGGGGCTTCAGTTTGCAGGCGATGTTTAACTGACTAATTTTCTAAATTCCATATCTAATCCTTGGCCAGCTACTGTGAACGTAGCGCGAGGGTCGAGGATGACGTCAGTGTCTGTTGGCTTCTTATAGGAGACCTCATATTCCATCAGGATAAGAGCTAATACTACTTTGACGTGCACTAAGCCCAACTTGGATCCTGAAAAAAGAGTAAATGTTATTATTGATAGTAAATCTGTATTTTATTGACTCAATATCATCATGAATGTTGGGGTATTTTAATGAAAACGCTATTTCAATATTATTATAATATAAATTGAAGATTGGTGGAAAGACGATACTGTTCGAAAGGCAGGATTGCATTTGGATGTTTTTTGCCCAGGACCGTCAGTGCAGGGAAGAATGAAAGAGGCTTTCTTTTATTTGGACGTTGCCAAAAGTAAATAGAAAACGCTGCCTGTATATAAATGTATGGTAACGTAAGTAAAGTAAAAATATATTTTCCTTACCAACACACATCCTAGGCCCAATGCCGAAAGGTAGATACGCGTCGTTGTTGAAGTTGCCACCATTCTCAAACCGATCGGGGTTGAATTCATTAGGGTTTTCGAAGAATCTTGGGTCGCGTTGGAGAGCGGTGATGGGGATGTGAACACCGGTGCCTTTTTCGATTACAACGTTTGTTCCGGGTAATCTAAAACAATATGTTGTTGGTGACAATTTACTGTAAGAGTTATTAGCACTATTGATTTCTCCTTAGAAAAATATAATTGAAGGAAGGAAACCAAAGTCTTCAGTCATAACGCATACGTTACGCTACCTCAATACATTCTTGTGGGTACTTCGTAAAACGTATCGAATATAGACCTGTTTCCGTCAGTTATAATCAGAATATAATATTTTTAAGTGCTAAATAATAATTAATTTGATGTTGAGCTCCTGCTATGAAATATCTGTAGATATTGTAACATTAGGTATGCTTACGTTGTAATCAACTCGAGTACGCCTGTCCAGGAAAGGCACTGCTGGATACATCCTCAATCCTTCATGGGCACACTGGTCCAAGTATTTCATTTCATTGAAGGCCTCATACGTCCACCCGTGCTCAGCAACCGCCTTCTTCACGTCTGCTCTGGCTTTCTCTTGGACTTCCTTGTTTTTAGCGATTTCCATAAGAGTGAAGGAAGTACTGATAGAACCAGATTCGAAACCGGAGAAAAATTGTCCAGCTTGGTCGAGAAGGTTTTTGCCTTCAAATCCTGAAAAATGGCTAAATTATTTGAAATTTTACTTTGCTCATCTGTATAGCTGTAAGTGCGAGTGCTTTTCAATTTGTAATGTTAATTTTATCTACTATTAAAAAACAATACTCACTGTAAAGATCCTCTTGTTTGGCATTTTTCAGTTTCAGAATGGAATCGATGTAATCTCCTCTGTTAAGACCTGATTCCTCGCGTACTTTGACCACGTCCCAGAAATTCTTTTGGAAGTATGACATATCGAAGTATATGATCGGTCCTAGTAAATCAACAAGTTTTGGCAAGAAAAATACGGACACCATAGCTCTAAACCTTCTGATGCTGTGGAAGAACTGTTCAGCTGAAATAAAAATATTTTCATTTTGATTTCCTCGTCGTTAAACTACATAACCTCACTACCCTTTATGTTGTTTTTAACTCTTTGTTCTTTATCTAAGAATTTGGATTTTATTGCTATTTTTCGAATTAGAAATATTGGAATAATAGATATTAGATTATGAGGATTCTGCACTTCACATTATTAAAAGTCCTAAATTGCCAGTGTAAATAATTATTAGAAGAAGTTATCTCACTCGTAGGACTCTCTAAGACATACTAGATGTCAATAAAGAAGCTACTTTATATGCTGTGAAATTGAACAATTTGAGATGGAGAAAAAGCTGGTGTATAATGCTGACAATATTTTACTTACTGCGTTTGGTAAAAACGTTGTTGGGGTCAGCGAATGAATTCATCTTCCTGCCGAGGCCAATATTAGCAATGATGTCAGTTGCGTATTTGCAGTTCAGCTCCTGACCGTCAATGTGCTTGATACCATTCTCGTCTGGCTTCATATCGTTAATGAAATCCATCATTGGTTTCCCGTTCTCCAACATCAGCGGCAAAAATTTCTTGGTCTTTTCGAGCGTGAAAGTAGGTGAAATTTTGCTCCTCAAAAATTTCCAGCCTGGGTTCCTCATTCCGAAGAGATTTCTCATACCAATGCTGTCCTTTTCGCGGGCTCCACTAAAGTAGCGGTCCGGGAATTTATCGAAATCCTTGATCAGAATATGTTTGATGAGTTCTGGATCTCTCAACTGCAAGCAGGGCTTGTGAAATATGTAGAAGCCGAAGAATGGAGCGTCCTGGGATGCCTGCTCGTAAAGCTTCTTGAGATGCCATCCGGGTGCGGACCGGAATAAAATTGCATCCTTGAAGTTTCCAAATAACCAGTGAGCGCTGGGTAGTTGCTCGACGCCGCGACGACTCCAGTAGTTCAGCTTATAGCGCGAATATGCGTATACAGCCGTAGCGACCGAAACAACTGCTGTTGCTACTAGTACAATATTATCCAAAGCTAGCTCCATGGTGAAAGAGTTGACAGTAAAGTGTACAGACTTGTCTTGTGCAGGGTTTTTTATATCCACAAATAAAGTATTTTTGATTGATGATAAATCTTTTATATCAGTAAAAATCTAATCATGAAAGCTTGTAATCATTTTGTGTAATGGCGTAATACTATAATCACTTTGGTAAATCTTCGATATTTATCTTTTTCTTTTTTTTATTAGGTCCAATGGTAAGTATGTAACTTGAATGTAATGGAATCTGAGGTAACTAATTTAACCATCATCCAAGAATCGTAGCGTCATGAGAATTGGCAATTGTATGCAGTTCTGATGACACTACAATGATAAGGTACTGTCGAACTGATCTGATAATGGAGCCGGTAAATATGAACTGGAACTTAATGATCGAACATCGTAGTATAGCTGTGTATGATATTGTTAGAAAGGTCTTGTAATGAACTTTAATGCGGTCAAAGTTAATTCGGTTTCAAGATCTGATAATGAAGCTGGAAGACAGGTACTGGCATTCCATGATGGTATATCATATCATAGCCAAATACCAACACCCTAACCTAGATTAAAATTCATTTTTAGTTTAGTTTAATTTACCTTATTTGATTCTTTCTTGGTTTCAGACATACGTCTGATACCTCCGAGGTGGAGGTTAGTACCTGCGCCACAGTTATTTGAACTACCGCAGCTATTATCGTGCACTCATTTTGATCTTCTATTTTTTTGTTTCAATATAAAACTTTTTATTTATTTATATTAGATAAAATTCTATTTTATATTTGACCCAAATTCAGTTCTAAATGGGTCTTTACGGTCCAGTGTCTTCGCTGTTCGATTTTTATTGATTGTAATGAAATTAATACGATTCGATTTTTATTGATTATTTGTAATGCAATTAAAACAATAAGTGTAAAATGGTTCAAGAAAGACATTTTACGTAAAAAAATATACGTGATTTTTAAAACTTAAATTTATACAAGCTATTCATGTAGCTCAGTGGATAAGATTGACGAGGGGTCGTGGTTCGACGACCGCCACGAGGGTCGCCCCTTACCCGGTTCGCCCACGTCACCCACGTCTACATTTAGCCATGCTACGCCACTCGTCTGGCTCCCCTGTATAAGGGCTGCGAAGGTCAGACGGTCGCTTCATTGTAATTACCAAACTTCCCGAATCCTGGATCATGGTCCAAGCGTACCCCGGGCTCCGAAGTGACAGCTTTAGCATCTGGGAATTACACGCTAAGATCTGGAGGATGATCGTGACTTGAATAGCGTGTACAAAATAAGCTTAAAAATCACAAATCCCACCGTAAATGCCTTCAACTATTTTTCATTTAATGTCTTTAGGCCTTCTTATACTATATGTTCAAGGATTTGAGGAAATGCTTCGTCTCGATTGACTGGTTGGAGTTTTGCGCACTGTCACTTAGTTTTGTCATCGCACGTTGTGGGCTGCGACTTCCTGTACCCGTAATGTAGCCGGGGCGCCCCCCACAAGGTGGACCGTCGTGACGACCTGGTAAAGGTCGCATTGGATGCGGGCGGCGCAGGGCCGATCTGTATGGAGAACAATGGGGGAGGCCTAAGGCTGATGGTCTCGTCCTTTTTTTGGGACAAACCACTTGCATTTAAACGAATAATTATAGCGTCTCTCTCTTAGCACGGTCTGTTTAGGTTTCGTAAAAAATATTTTTCCTCTATTTAAGTTTATAGAATTAGTTTTGGTTTTAGACCTTACAATAGATAGTTGGCAATTATTGGTATAAATATAAACCTAAATTTTGTAAATTAGGTAACTAAAGTATCTAATAAAGATTCAAATAATTTAGAGTATATTTGTTACAAGCAAATATACTCTAAGTTATTTGTATCTTTATTAGTTATACTATAGTCCAACGTTGCATGCCGTGGCTACCAGTAATTAAGACAACACTTAGAATCAGCTTACTTCGCTAGACTTAATACTTTTGTGGTCTGTGCCTTGTTAGTTGTACTAATAAACAAAATAAAATAAAAATTAAGTTAAACCATATTTAGGAATATCATCAGCAACCTACACTCTTCCACTGCTGGACATAGGTCTCCCCTAATGCACGCCACTGCTTCCGATTTTCGGCCACTCTCATCCAGCCCACACTAGCCAGCCTTCGAATGTCATCATCCCATCTTGTCGCAGGGCGTCTAACACTACGCTTACCGAGTCGCGAGTAGTTGGGAATATGTTATCACGTTTTACCAAAATAAAATCATTTCATCTTTGCGAATACTTCAGTGACAATCAACTCCAGAATTTCCAGGTATTACTTTTGTAGCGTCAAAAAAAAAATACTTTTTACTGTGCAACATTGTATAATATTTGTTTGTATTTTTTCCTACCATGTTTCTAAGTGATGACGACATAATATCAGCTCATCTTAGCGTGTAAACCTCGGTTGAATCAAAAGCTGCAGATTTGGAGCCCAGGGTAACGCATTATGATTATGATTCAGGGTTATGATTCAGGATTTGTGGAGTGCCTAAAGTAAAGTATCTATTTTATAATACGTAAGCAGATAAGAAAATTCATATAAATAGTTTGAGTAGGTAGTCAAATCAAGATTAAACCTAACACAGGCTTCAATTTCAATACGATTTAAATAAGCTCAGTAGAGTAGTGTGGGGGAGGGGCGGTGGGGGCCACAGCCCCAGGCGGCATACAAAAGGGGGCGGCAAAATCTCGGCTGGGAGGTTGAAAATCTCGGCTTTATCCTGGGGGAATGTCCAGAATGAAAAAAGGGCGGTAAAATAGTAAAGTAAAGCTCCGGGCGGCTGAATTTTTCCCTAAATAAAATTAAAAAACCGCCTTTAAAAACCACCAACTCAAAAGTGTAAAATAATATTTTTAACACTTTATACACTTCATATCACATTTTATAATTTAATACAACATTCAATTAAGTATTCAACAGGGATTACAACTAAGGCGCCGACTTCGGTAAAACCTTTTTTCGAGTGTAATGTTATAAAATGTTATTTGAAGTGTATAAAGTGTTAAAAATATTATTTTACACTTTTTAGTTCGTAGTTTTTGGAAGCGCTTTTATTCGCAGAAAATTTTTTTTCAAGCTTTTTAGTGTCTCATTTTTGGCAGCCCCCATCCCCGCCTTCCCTCTTCCACCCTCGCCAAATAACTAACTTACTAATTGTGAGTACCTACAGTATTGAAAGAGTATACTCACTAACAAACTTGGGACGGAAGCTTTCCCACTAACAAACTTGGGACGGAAGCTTTCCCACTAACAAACTTGGGACGGAAGCTTTCCTTTCTCGCGAGTAAGGAAATTAAGGAGACAATTCGTAAGGGACAACCGTTATCATAGCACTTGGACCTCCTATGGAAAAGTATTTATCAGAAAAATTCAGGACTCTGGCGAATCGATAGCGAAGAAGACTTAAAAAAACATGTACCTAAATGACTAGATGTCATCATATTCAAGATAATACTCCCTGTCAGTGAAAAGCTATTTTTGTTCCTATTTGTAAATATAGTTATGCATGCACTATACATTATATTTTTAGTTCTACTATTCTCACACACCACAAACAATTTTTTAATCATCTCAACTGGTATTTCTTCGAACAATACTAAATACTCTCCACACAACCTAGCAAAACCTCACACCCACCATCAAATATCTCGTAACGGACAAAATAGTTACACACACACACTCACCAATATATACTGAGCCCACTCTGAGTATTTTCTGAACTAACTCCCCACCTCCTACAGTTTTCACCCTAAAAATCCGCAAATGTCCACTTTCGATAACCTAATCTCAATAAATAATGAATTAGATGAGGTTTCTATAGCTCATTCATCTAAATGCGAAATTGAACAGTGTCCAACCCTGATTAAAAACCTATTAACTAGTTATAAGATCATTCACCAGAATATCCGCAGTATAAATCGTAACTACTTGAGTTTACAAACACTTCTGAGTAGGTCTATGATGGATTGGGATTTCATTATAGTTACAGAATGTTAGCTAAAACATGCACCTTATTTCCCTACAATAGATGGATATGACTCAGCACGAACCCATAACAATTTAACCCAAAATAAAGGTGTGGTAGTATTTTTCAAAAACGTCTTAAGAGTAACTGTTTGCGAACCGAACCTCAGGTACGCCAATTGTCTCGTTCTAAAGGTCGACTTTAACACAGTAGTCATTGCGATATATAGACCTCCGGGTTATAAAGATGTTGATGCATTCATACATTCTCTAAATGACCTTCTGTCTGGTTTTAATCACCAAAATATCGTTATCATAGGAGATATCAACATTGACATAACCCCAAATACCAGTGACTCCAACTCACCTACTTATCTTAATTTGTTAGCCTCTCATGGTATCCTACCGGCACATCTTTTTCCCACACATAATAAAACATGTCTAGACCATGTCATGACAAAAACAAACAACCTAAACCCCATATTAGAAACTACAGATGCAAATACAGCAACGACCCTACTCATTAATAAGCTAAACAATTTAATCGAATCAAACACAAAGTCAATTCACAAACAATTCATCCAGTCGCGAATTAATATCAAAAAATGTGAGGATGTCCGAAGATTCACAGCCCGGCCCCAGCCGACGACGCCGTGCTCCGCCAGTCCGCTCGTGACCACGGCTGCTGTAACGTAGCCGAAACGTCGAGCCAAATATGTGAGTACACAATGTTGTTTCACATATTAAATATCGTGTTAATCCCCGTAATGATACATTATAGATGTAACAAGTGTCGATCTACCGATCACTTGCGGAGTTCCACAGGGCAGTGTGTTAGACCCTACACTGTTTCTGACATTTATTAACGACCTGTGTAATCTTCCAATCCCACATGGCAAAATCGTAACAATCGCGGATGATACAGTTCTGATTTTTGACGGTGACACCTGGGAACAGGCTTACAGCAACGCGCAAAAAGGCTTCAATTTGGTGTGTTCTTGGCTTGTTGAAAACTCTCTAATACCTATTGTTGATAAAACAAAATGTATACCTTTTTTTCTATCAAAACCATGTCAATGTCTATACATGATAATTTCTCAATTAAAGCTCACTTTTGTTCTAATAAGTCCTCCTGTTCTTGCCTGTCATGAACTTTAACAACCGACATTAAATATCTGGGCTTTGTAATTGATAGCTCTCTCAGTTTTAGCTTACACATAGATCTTCTTTCATCGATACGTAAGTTAATATATATATTTAAAAATCTACGTTACGTCTCCGATCTTAATGTTATTAAAAGATATAATCTTGCCCTATGTCAGTCCATACTAAGCTACTGTATAACAATTTGGGGAGGCATTTGTAAGACTAGATTGATAAAATTAGAACGAGCCCAAAGGGCAGTCATAAAAGTAAGTCTATTTTTACCTTATTTATTTCCTACTAGGGATCTGTTTACGGTATTTGATGTTCTCACTGTTAGACAAATCTTTATCTTAAATACCATATTAAAAAAACACTCTTCCCTCACTTATAACCCTGACGTTATAATCAATAAGCGTCTAAAACACAAAGTATGTAATCTAGATAACACTCCTTCAACACAGTTTGCTAAACGATTTTATGCGGTTCTAGGGGCTTATATATACAACAAAATAGATAAAATAGTCAACATATATCTGATGGCGAGATTCAAATGCAAAAAATTGGTCACCGCATGGCTGAAATCTCTTGATTATAAAAAGACTGAGAGTATTTTAGTGGTAGTCTCTTAAAAATATTTGCACGTACTTATATTCACACACACGCACACACACACACGCACACACACACGCGCGCACACACACACGCACACACACACACGCACCCAACCACTCGCGCACACCCACCCACACACGCACGCACGCGCACACACACACACACACACACACACACACACACACACACACATACACTTAACTTACCTCATATACTCACATTTACGTTCGCACATATAGTATAGCTATAGATATCATAAGCTTATTCATTTACACCGGTCCGGAGTAAGAGAGGCTGGTAATCTGTCATACAGAGACTGGTATCTGTACTAGGAGACCCTAGTACAGATACCAGTCTCTTACATAGTTTTAGTAACACTAGACTAAGCTTTATTTTGTATGTACCAACCAACTATTTGAGAGAACAAATAAAGATTTATTTTAGTTATGCTTTAACTGCTTACAGTGGAGCAGTTGTGAAAAAAGATACAAAAACATTACGTGTGCCTTTAAAATTTTCCCATGATCCTATCATCAGTTCCTGATATCCTTATCATGGTACCATTCCGGGACTATGTACTTTTCAACTAAAAATTAATCATATAAATCGGTTCATAAATGGCACAAACATAAAAAAAAAACACAAATATAAATGTCGAATTGAGAACCTCCTCCTTTTTTTCGGATAGTCGCCTACGGTCGAAGACGGACGGTCGCCTGCGCTCGGGAACGTGGACAGTCGCCTAAGCTACGGTCGAAAACGGACGGCCGCCTGCTGTTGTCTCGGATAGTCGCTCCTCTATAAGCTCGCTTAGTTGTGTTAGCGATGACGCGGTGCCGGTCCCTGCTCTAGTAGGGATGGGAACCACTTCCTGGTTATGTATGAGGAAGAGGTACTGAAAGATGAATTTTATAGTACTGAGAAAGTTGATGCGGATGAGAATCCGGAAAAATATTTATGAGGAGGAGAATGTGGATGACGATGAGTAAGGGGTGGAAAAAAGAGAGATTGTGATGACTTGAATTTATGACATAAATTTTGAAATATATTTTACTTTATGGGGAGCAGCATTTTTTTATCCATCATGTTGGGGTCAATTAAAAGGCCTTCTGAATTGACTTTAATTTATTATGCCCGACGTTTTATAGTGTACAATAATTATAAAAATTAATCATAAAATGCAAGTGCTAAAAAATATGGACGGACGGCCCAGACGAAAAACCATAAAGTTGCCATCTGTCAAAATTAGATTCGAATACTTTGCGTTGCCATTAACACAGGATTTTTTTTTGGAAAAACACTTATTTAGAAAAACTTACTTACAATTTTAGCGGAAAAGCACCGATCGGAATATGAGGAATGTTGCTGCTGCCGTGTTTCGCTGCGTGAGTGAGGGTACCGGAGGCCCGATCCGGGGGAAAGGGGGGTTAAAATGTTGGCAGCGCACTTGTGACTCCACTGATGTCGCGGGTGTCCATGGGCGGCGGCAATCGCTTACCATCAGGTGATCCGTCTGCTCGTCTGCCACCTATCACATAAAAAATGGCTTTCCAGGGGCGCACCTGCTGCTGTTCTTTATGGCGTTCGTGTTCGGCGCGTTTTGCACGTTCTGCTTTCACATGCTGATGTACCTGTTCGACGAGAAGTGCGTGCTGTTCCCCAAGCTGCTCTCGCTCACCTCGCTGCGGCACAACATCATCTACGAGTTCCTGCCTCTTGACAAGGACTCCACTGACAGTGAGTGCCTTTTGGAACCCCTCTAATTTATTTGTTTACTCTTTTGTTTGCACACTGGACGACTCAATACCAAGAGGCATTATCTACCAGTTATCCATAGTGCGGCAAAATGTGAAGTTAACAGCCTCACAGAAATCTAACATAAAGCAGCGCCTGTGCTGTATTTGAGTGATGGGTAGGTACCGTAGGGTAATCCTGAGGCAAGGAGTTTTAAAGGTTGACAGCGCACTTGTGCGTGTCATTGCCATTCCGACCAAGCTATATTTTACGGATTATATTTAAAAGATAACGATAAGTAACATCTATGTATCTGCAAAATATATTATCTTGTTAATGTACCGGAACTATCTTGCGTTCTGCTCAATGAAGCGACACGTGATGTGGATCTTAAACATCCATCTGTTAATTGATAGTGGGTTGTCCCCTAACTTTATATTTATACTTATCTATACCATTAATAAAGAGGTAAATCCTACAGACAGCGTAAACGCTATACATAGAAAACACGTAACGCATGTCGATCGTATCGTATTGTGTCTTCGCACTTTGGTGCGGTTCGGGTGTCGGGGTAGACCCTTTACCTGGGCTGCATCTCGCGCCTTTCCAGGCGCGGTGTTCTTGCTCATCTGGGAGAGGAGGCCTCCCGACACTGCACGGTTGGGGCGGTCTTCGACCCCGGTTGGGGCCTGCAAGCGGCCCTGTCGCACTAGTCTGTCTGGGAGGGGGGAAAGGAGCAGTCGCCGTGATCAGTCTCGAGGGAGATGTACACAGCGTGCTCTTTTGTTGTTTTTTTTTTTTTAGTTTTTATTGCTTGTGTTTTGTACATCTCCCTCAGTCGATCGGGCCAGGGACGGGGGGGTCCGGAGGGGGATGCGGAGGTGTGGGGGGCTGAGTTGGGGTGGGAGGCCTGTAGTGTGCTTTTGTGCTATTTTGATTCCGAAAATGGTGTGGTGTGGTTGTGACGGCAGGGGTGAGAGAGGTGGCAAGTGTAATGGGGGCGGCGCATGTCGATTACATCGCGCATACTGGCGCCATCTATTGGTGAAATGTGAAACTAATGTCCAGAAACGAAGTGAGGGCGGGCCACTTGTTATCTATATACTGCTATTCGGAGTGTATCAGGAAATTACAACCTTCTAGAAGGACGAAATTCGCACAGTTTTTTTTTCTCATATCATCTATAAATCGCTGAAAGTAACGGCCGCTTTACGCCTAACTGGAGAGCATGGAAAACAAAAAATATTGAAGTAACTCGGATGCGAGCGACAGTCCAGCTCAGCCGTGCGAGTTACTCTAAGCGTCACCGAAGGTTTTGTCGCCGGGGGGACTAAGGTGCGGCCTCCTCCTCGTGTGACCCCTTTGGTAGTATTGTGCTTCCTGCGCACGATCGTGTGTTCGGGGCTGCTACTAATAGTGTCCTGGCGTCCCTTGGGCCTGGGCAACGGCGGGTGGTAATGGGCGGTTGAGGGTCACCTCAAACAATATATTACCACCCGACGGCTGACAGCTGCACACACGAGAGCGCGAAAACCTTATGTTGATCGATAACTATAGGTACTTAATTTGCCTAAGTACTAATGGTTAAGATTTATCTTTACCTAAATCTGATCCTGATATTTTTCGCATAATTTAATTGATATTGTATAATTACTTGATAAGCATTTGAAAACGTGTTACATAATACAATACCTAGTACTTTTTTAATAATGCCATTACAACTTTTTTTTATAGTGATACAGTATATTGGCTCTCCTGCGCCTGATGGTAAGCAAGAGAATTAAATAAATCCCACGTTGCAATTACAACGGAAGTGATGTCAGGCATCACCTCCGTTGCTTGGGACTGCCATACTGGCCCGCGAGATGCTTCTTCACGCTTCGTTTGAAGGTTCTGTTCGATTGACATCGAGTTCCATTTCTTGATGTAACTTTGCCATTGTAGAGTGATTAAAGAGACACGTTAATATTATGGTTATTAACTGTAACGAGTTCTATTCCATTTGATTGATTGATTTTAATGAGTTTTGCACCATTTGCGCTGTGATTCGCCGTGTGAGTGATGTTACCGGAGGCCCAATGGAGGAAAGGGGAAAAGGTTGGCAACGCACTTGTGACTCCACTGGTGTTGCGGGTGTCCATGGGCGGCGGAATTGCTTACCATCGGGTGATCCATCTACTCGTCTGCCACCTCTCATACAAAAAAAAATCTATGTAAAACTACCACAAACGCAGGTACATATAGTAGACGTGAAAGGAAACATTACATACCGACTTAACGTACTGTACGTTTAAACTTTAAAAAAGTGGTTGACTGTCAGGACGGAATCATCTATAAAGTTGATATTCATTAATTTATCAATGGAAAGTCATCAACGCCGCAAACAAAAAAAAACACTAAGCACTCTTAACACTACCTCCACCCCTTACTCCCCTCACGAGGAGTCTCTGGATAGGTGGGGCAGGAGGTAGGCTCTAGTGAGCCCTCTCAAACAGTGCTGTGTCTCCCTCTCCTCGTGCAGGCGAGGAACGGCGAGGCAGATGCAGCACATAAACATATGAAGTAGTATAAGAAAGCACGTAAGTAAACAAAAACTAGCACTTAGGCTAGTGATGGTGTCGTTCAATTAGCAAGTAATCAATTATATCTATGTAAGAAAACTATTTTTTGTACGCGAAGCAAACATGTCATTATAATTTTAAAATTATATTACTAGCAAACAAAGGACGGACGAGTCTGTGGTATGTAACTAATCCAATAAAAAAAGTCATAATGCGACCTTTCCACGAAAATTTTTTTTCAGTCTAGCTGCGTTTGAGTCAAGAGTGAGAAGTCCAAAGTTCCTTAGTATGTACCTAGGCACTATTCGCCTTTTTACTTGCACGATTTTTATTTGTGTTTTACGGAATCCTTTCATTGTGTGTGATGCACGGTCTTAGTCGGCTTATAATTAAATGTTTACCAAATTATATCCTGTGGTTTTCCTTAAATTTTATTATTTACTTTAATTTTGCAATCTTAATAATGGCGCTCCCGCTGGACTCCGTGGGCACGCAGTAGGTGGAGAAAAGCTGCCTGCCCACGTACGTGCCTCTCATCTCCAGCATCTTTGGCCTCATATGAACTACCATGTTCATACTGAAGATGATTATGATGTGTATAAATAAGGATTTCTCTCTCTGTTTTTCTCCCTGCAGCGCTCCCGCTGAACTTCGTGGGCACGCAGTGGGTGAAGAAGAGCGCGTGCTACCTGCCCACGTACGTGCCTCTCATCTCCAGCATCTTCGGCCTCATATGAACTACCATGTTCATACTGAAGATAATGATGATGTGTATTAATGAGGATCTCTCTCTTTCTCTCTCTCTCTCTCTCTCTCCCTACAGCGCTCCCGCTGGACTTCGTGGGCACCCAGTGGGTGGAGAAGAGCGCGTGCTACCTGCCCACTTACGTGCCTCTCATCTCCAGCATCTTTGGCCTCGTGTGGACCACCATGTTCCTCATGTGTTCTACTGGCACGAGGACGATTACTGGGTATTTACGAGCAAAGATTCTTATCTATTTATTTAGAGCGATCGTAGCTCAGTGAATAAGAACGCGCCTTCCATACGGGGGGGTGGACCTCTAGATTTTTCAAATCTACTTACGTGTATATTTATATCATCAGCTCGGCGGTGAGGAAGAACATCGTGAGAAATTTATTTCACAGGAACCTGACATTTTTCGGGATAAAAAGTATCCTATGTCCGTTTCCTAATTCAAAGCTCTCTACCAATTTTTAGCCAAATCCCTCCGGGACCAGGCGTTTTTGAGTTTAAATAGTATAAGTAACACGATTTTCTTTTATAAATATAAAGAAGATAGATATAATAGAACTCAGACACGACTGAAGAGGGATTGGACCGTAGCACGGTTGCTACTAAACTTTCTACACTAGAACATAATGTTCTAGTGTAGACCGTGATGTACGAAGAGCACCATTTGTAATAAATAATCGTGGTCGGAATAGATACCTATACTGAAATGGGGTCAATGATCTGAGTCTATGCAAGAGTTTGAGACAAAAATCAATGCAGGTGTATTCCGTAATACACGACCTTTCCTTTCTCAAAATTCCTTTTTTGTTATTGTGGGATGAATTTTAAAGACTTGCTGTCATAAATCTTACAAAGAAGGCACATGAAGCGGCTGCCGCATCCTTATTATGAACGGCTTAAACTGATGCATTTAATGAGGTGGCGGATATCAAGATGATTCATTGATTGCACAAATACGTGCAAATAAATCGGTCCACCTTGAAATTTCCAAACTATATTTGTTGATGAAACATATTTGTGTTGAGGTTGGGTGCTTGTGCCTTTTCGTTGTAGGTACCTGGTTTCTATAGCAGATGACAAAAGGGACAATGTATGTGATTTTTTCATAATTTATTAATTTATATAGATATAATATCTAGTTCATAACAAAAAAGTACTTAAATGTGCGTGTGAAATGTTGTTTAGTCCTAAATAAAATATTATCAGCGACCTCTGATCTCGCAGATTGATTGTGGTCCGGTAATGACTTACTATCAGGTGACCCACTTGCTTGTTTGTCGCCTCTAGCGTAAGAATTTCAATTTATTTATTAAATAAGGTGCAGTATGTAACTGATTATTAGACTTAATTGCAACATTATCACGTGAAGTAAATTATTACTTTTCTAGTGACTTTGAACTTTGCTGAACACAACGTAACTTTTTGATGGTTACAAATAAAAAATCAATTTAGACCTTTATTTCTGTATTTGAGTGGGTATTTCGCAGCAACCCGATTGTTTTGCTCGCAAGTGTTATAACCTTTTTGAAGGTTGTTTACTTAAATGATTTTAACATTATGTTATGTTCACTTTTCCTCGAGAAATTCCGCTATAAAGTGTACGCTTCCTGGACTCACAAGAAGAGTCATAAAAAATTGTGAAAGTGAACATAAAGACAGTAAAAAGCAGGTAGTCTCTGACCCTTTAATATGAGGCAATAAGCTCCTTCAACTCAAATACTTAACTTGATTCCGTATTGCATACCTACTAAAAGCACACAATAACAAGAGCTCGCAAGCTTTTGTTATGCTGTGCTAAAAGCATGTGCATCTAGATATCAGAGGAATAGGTAGTGTCAATAGCATCATGATGAGATCAAAATACGGCTTTACGTACGTAAAACTAGTTTCAATGGAAAAGTCCCATACAATATTGTAAGGAAACACAGCCGAGTAATATTAAGAGATGCCTATGATCCATACACACACAGACACTTCAAACTTATAACACCCCGTCGTTTTTTCATCGGGGGTCAAAAAGAGGTCTAACAGTAAACTGAACATTAGGTCATCGTCATCGTCAGCCCATTTAAGTCCCCACTGCTGGGGCACGGGCCTCCCTCAATCACATGAGGGGTAATTTCCATACTCACCACGCTTGGCAGACGGGTTGGCGAGGGTTTTGATATAAATGCAGAGTTTTCCTTCTCCGGTGCTGATGATCATGCCAGCAGCTTTACCTTAGTCGCCTTTTACGACACCTCGGTAAAAAAGAGGGTGGACTATTCTACTCTGCCGGGGGCCACACGGCCGAACATTAGGTGCAGCAGATAAACGATATTTATTTTATATACATTCAGGCTGCAACGCACATGGCGCGTGCTGCCCCCAGTGTTCCTGTTCTCCGTGGCGATGGCGCTCCTGTGCATCTACTCGTCCTCCGTCACGCACTACGGACTGAACGCGCTCTGCTCCAAGCTCGGCGAGATCACGGGCAGTGCCACGTATGTTACTCTAAGGGTGCACGCAAGCTGCCCCCAGTGTTTCTGTTCTCCGTGACGATGGCATTCCTCGTTCCGGATCCCGTAATCTTAAAATATCTTAAGCAGTATATTCCAAACATCAGACTTTCAAATGTACCTACTTAAATACATATTACACCCAGACATTGATTATTCGCGTTCATCGTCGTGCAACTCGAATAGTCTACGACGAGAATCTATCTCACTGATCGCTTAGACCTCTGGCCCTGCGGAGGAAAGTCGCATCTCTATGTGTCTTTTACCGTCTTTACCATGAGGAGTGTTCCGAGGAGTTGTTTGAGTTGATACCCGCTGTTGAATTTCACTACCGTACTACACGCCGTAAACTAGGATTCCACCCGCACCATCTGGATGGGTGAAGGTCCACCACCGTGCGCTTTACACGTAATTTTTTGCCACGAACCTCCTCATTGTGGAATCAACTTCCCGCAGCGGTATTTCCGAAGAGATACGACATGGAGATCATCAAGAAACGAGCACTCCCTCTGGTGTGGCTGATGTCCATGGGCGACGGTGATCATTAACCATCAGGAAGTCGCTTGCTCGTTTGCCTCCCTTTCTCATTAAAAAAATACACAAGTGTTCTTCACACGAATGTCCTCCCTCACTCTGTTGTTCCAAGCTCGGCGAGATCACGGATAACGCCAGGACGGAAAGTACTTTAAGCTGTTGGTCCTGCGCCCGATCCCTACGAAGTCCGTAGAGAGGGCGAGGACACGCTGACCCTAGAGTCTGGCCATCTTATGTACTTCAGGGAAGGAGATAATCCGTCACAGGGCGGCGTCGGGTTCCTAGTCAACAAAGTCCTCACTGACAACGTTATTGAAATCTCCAGTGTATCGGCGAGGGTCGCGTACCTCGTAATTTAATTAACCAACAGGTATAGCCTAAAGGTTATTCAAGTGTACGCTCCAACGTCGACATACCCGGACGATGTCGTGGAAGAGATGTATGAGGACATCTCTCGAGCCTTACACACCACCACCAAGGCTCACTATAACGTTGTCATGGGGAACTTCAACGCTAAAGTGGGTGTACAGACTTGCAGCGAATCGATGTTGGGATCATGCGGCTTTGGGAGTAGAAATCATAGGGGGCAAATGCTCGTCAATTTCTTAGAGCGAGAGGGGCTTTCCTTAATGAACTCGTTCTTTAAGAAACAGCCCCAGAGGAAATGGACGTGGCAGAGCCCCGATACTATGACTAAAAATGAGATCGACTTCATCATATCGGACAAAAAGCGAATATTCAGAGATGTCTCAGTGATCAATAGGTTTAAAACCGGAAGTGATCACCGACTTCTCAGAGGCACTCTGAATATCGATTTTAAGCTTGAACGTTCTCGGTTGATGAAGTCCACGCTCCGCCCAAATCTGCTCCAATCGCTCGCTGGTTCCGACGCCCTCCAACTAAAATTGGAAAATCGGTTCGCTGCTTTGGAAACCACAATTGACGTGGATATCGACGAAGAACTCGACCAAGTGGTGGAAATCCTTCGGGACGAGGGTGCAAAATTTTGTGAGTTGCGACGTATGGGCAAGCGGTCTAAACTTTCGAAAGAGACTCTGGACCTAATGGACAAAAGGCGGAACGATCCATCAGTCACTTCGGCAGAACAACGGGCTCTGAATAAGTCCATCTCCAAGCTGATAAGACGTGACCTCCGAAGTTCCAATACACTCTCAATACAGAGAGCAATTGAGCAGAACCGGGGGTCCAAAGTCTTCGTACAACAGCTTGGAAGGAGCCACCTGTCGAAGGTGACCAAAACAAACGGAGAAGTCGTTACGTCAAAGCCTGAGATTCTTTCGGAAGTTTACACCTTCTACAGCCAGTTAGGTATACGCGTCGCACTCACCTCACCCTACGCCGGATGAGAAGGATTTAAGAGCCACATTAACCCGCCATGCGACGGAGGATCTTCCCGACATCAGCCTGGAGAAGATCGAAGCAGCTCTTAGACAACTTAAAAATGGAAAAGCCCCGGGAGAAGACGGAGTTACAACCGAGCTTCTGAAAGCAGCCGGCAAGCCGGTGCTGAAGGAACTTCGGCGTATATTTAACTCAGTTCTTTTCTCCGGGAGAACTCCTAGGGCGTGGCAGCGGAGCTTGGTCGTATTGTTCTTCAAGAAAGGCGACATAACTTTACTGAAGAACTATCGACCAATTTCTCTCCTGAGTCACGTCTATAAGCTGTTCTCAAGAGTCATTTCGAATCGCCTTACACGAAGACTTGACAAAGCTCAACCTGCAGAGCAGGCCGGATTCCGACGGAGTTATAGCACCATAGACCATATTCACACAGTGAGGCAGGTTATACAGAAGACCAAAGAGTATAACCAGCCCCTGTGCATGGCGTTTGTGGACTATGAAAAAGCTTTTGACTCCGTCGAGACCTGGGCTGTTCTAGAGGCCTTGCAAAGGTGCCAAGTCGATTGGCGATATATCGAGGTGTTGAGGTGTCTGTATGACGCTGCTAATATGTCCGTAGTAATCCAAAATGGCCAAACTGAGCCTGTCCTGCTGCGACGTGGTGTGAGACAAGGAGATGTTATATCTCCGAAACTTTTCTCCGCTGCGCTGCAGGACATGTTTGGAACGCTAAACTGGAAGGAGCGCGGAATCAATATTAATGGCGAGTACATGTCACACCTACGATTCGCAGACGACATCGTCATCTTGGCGGAAACCCTACAAGACCTACAGGAGATGGTGAGCAGCCTGGCTGAATCTTCCAAACACATCGGTCTTCGGATGAACTTGGATAAAACCAAGGTCATGTTCAACGAGCTCGTTGATCCGGGACCGGTCGCTGTTAATGGAGTACCTCTCGAAGTTGTTCAGGAATATGTCTATCTAGGACAAGCGCTCCAATTAGGCAGAAACAACTTCGAGAGAGAAGCCAATAGAAGAATTCAGCTAGGCTGGGCAGCATTTGGTAAACTTCGTCAAGTCTTCTCGTCACCCATCCCTCAAAGTCTTTAAGTCGAAAGTCTTCGACCAGTGCGTCCTTCCGGTCATGACTTACGGTGCCGAGACGTGGACACTCACGGCTGGACTAGTCCACCGGTTCAAAGTCGCTCAAAGAGCTATGGAAAGGGCTATGCTCGGAGTATCTCTGAAGGACCGCATCAGAAATGATGTAATCCGACAGAGAACCAGAGTCACCGACATAGCCCACCGAATTAGCAAACTGAAGTGGCATTGGGCTGGTCATATTAGCCGCAGAACTGACAGCCGTTGGAGCCGTAAAGTCCTTGAGTGGAGACCGCGACTCGGTAAGCGTAGTGTGGGACGCCCTGCGACAAGATGGGATGATGACATTCGAAGGCTGGCTGATGTGGGCTGGATGAGAGTGGCCGAAAATCGGGAGCAGTGGCGTGCATTAGGGGAGACCTATGTCCAGCAGTGGACGAGTGTGGGTTGCTGATGATGATGAGCCGTAATCGGTTGGAGGATATTATTATATACGACAAAATAGATGCGACCTAATTATGCCAAATCCAGTCACCCCGCCTGTAGATTTTTTTATTTATAACAACATAAAATATTGGTCTGATCATATAATTTATTTTTATTTATTTTACGACGTCAACAAAAATATAGGCATTTAATAAAATGTATGCTTTCCTTGATTATTCATTGTTCTATCTTAGAATAAAGCGTTCTATCTTATCTATCAATCACATCGTCTAAATCGATCTACAAATTATAGCGATATAAACTAACGTCACTCGTTTAAATATATATTTTATAGTTAGGTAAAACTATTTCGCCTTGATAAAAGGATTAATGTAGAGGAAAAAGTGCTATCGACAGATCTCATATCATGATTTGTGCACAAATCATAATATGAGATCTGTTAAGGCGACGGGTAGCCCTCTCGGCAAACACTTATATACTATTTATTAATTAACCATGCCCAAATGTTGGGTCCGTTTTTGTACGCGAAAAATTGATTACCGCCAAAAGCGGCCACTTTTAGCGTGAATCAATTTCTCGCGTACAAATGTTGGGTCCGCATTTGTGCATGGTTATTTAATAAATAGTATAAGTGTTTGCCGAAAGGTTGTAACCCCGAAATTGTTTAAAATAGATCCGGTTTAGTAGTTTACAATTAAAATCGATTGGCGTCGCTAGTGTGCCCTACCCGTCACCTTAAGCATTAACTCGTTAATTAAGAAATTAAACCTTTGAGAAGAGAAGTAAACAACTTCATTCACATCACTTAAGTTAGTTAAAAAAGTGTTCGCGCTCTTGTTTACCTCCATATAATGAGGGTTTGACACACGTGGACACTTACGGTACGGCTGGTCCACAAGTTAAAGGTCGCTCAGCGGGCTATGGAACGAGCAATGCTCGGCGTCTCTCTCCGAGATCGAATCCGAAATGAGGTGATCCGGCAGAGAACCAAAGTTATCGACATTGCTCACCGGATTAGCAAGCTTAAGTGGCAGTGGGCTGGCCATATTAGCCGCAGAACCGATAACCGATGGGGTAAACGGGTTCTGGAGTGGAGACCGCGTCTTGGAAAACGTAATGTAGGGCGCCCTCTGGCTAGGTGGGGGGACGATCTGCGCAGGATGGCTGGCAAGAGCTGGATGCGAGAAGCCATGGATAGATCACAGTGGCGAACAATTGGAGAGGCCTACGTCCAGCAGTGGACTGCGATAGGCTGATGATGATGATGATGATGATGATGAATGAGGGTTTGCGCGTTTGAAAAATCTGCTAGATAGCGTACTGTTGGACTGAGGTCCAACATCAACCGCTTTGGTTGTTTAGTTTGTCAAATTGACGTTTTGACAGAGCGCGTTTAAAAATAACCAATCACATTGTATATGGACCTCACTTCTATAGTACTCCATCTAGAGGATTTTTCAAAAACCCTTATTGAACTTTGGTTACTTCGGCTGGGGCGACCCGTTTGGATCAGTGTGGTAGTGAACGCTATCTCTGAGCCAAGGGTTGCGGGTTCAATCCCTGCACAGTACAAGTGGTCTGGGGGTTTTCAATGTACATAATATTAGTATGTATTTACAAAAGAAAAGTATTAATCATTTATAATTCCACTGTTGATTCTGATAAGCAACTTATCTCGGAGTCAGATCAATGCATGTGATGTTGTGAAATATTATTGTTTATTTTAATTACCTATTATTTTGTACGTTACATTTAGTAATTTATCGAAATGCTGTCATGACTTTAAAATATGAAATATTGACTTAATTAGTCTCTTGCGTCCTAAAATACCCCATTTGGCCAATTCTCGGGATTCCGATATGAAAAAAACATGGCGGATATGACCTGAAAACCATACAAAAAAACTATGTTTTAGTGATATATGTCGTATGAAAAGAAATGTCACGAGCCCGAGAATTGGGCTCCATGTCTGTTGTGAATTGTATAGAAATATTACCCACAGCTTAGGTGAAATAAAAATTCTTCGACTTTGTTTGCAAAATCATTTATTTTTCTTTTTAATTATCTTTTGTTAATATTAATACTCTGGATTGGTTTGAATATCCACAAACTAATAAAACTACAACCTGTGCGGATAAAGAATGAGATCAGAAATGGCGGCGCATCTATTCACTTCTCGCTCGCACACTATTTGCGTCTATACTCCCACTCGTGGGTGTGGGAGCGAGAAGTGAATAGATGCGCCGCCATTTCTCATCCCATTCTTTATCCGCACAGGTTGTACAAAGTATTATAGACT
Source organism: Marasmia exigua (assembly GCA_019059595.1). Lineage (NCBI taxonomy): Eukaryota > Metazoa > Arthropoda > Insecta > Lepidoptera > Crambidae > Marasmia > Marasmia exigua. Next base: position 15,945,081 of record CM032477.1, on the reverse strand, counting down.
TATAGGTTACTGAACGATTTTGGATGCCCAAATTATGATATTTTATTATTTGTTGATTTTTCAACTTTAATCGTTTGTAGATTTTTATATTCAAACCGATCCAAGGAATTAATATTTACAAAAAAAAATAACTAGAAAAAAATTTATGATTATACGAGGTATTCCTTGAAGCGCAACCATTTTGAGCCACAACTAAATATTCCTCTAGCCGCAACTCTTTATTAGCGCCCGTGTGATGGCGATTGTAAATATTTATTTTTATTGTATCAAGACGGGAATTAACACGATATTTATTATCACACTGTGATATCATATTGTGAGTACACAATGTCTGATCGGATGGCGCAATTGGTAGTGACCCTGCCTCTTACGCCAAAGGTCGTGGGTTCGATCCCCACCCTGGACAAACATTCGTGCGATGAACACTTGTGTTTGTTCGGTGTCTAGGTGTAATATATGTATTTAAGTATATATTTGTGTTCCTCTGTTGTCTGATATCTGTAACACAAGTGCTTAAGCTACTTAGTACGGAATCAGGTCAACGTATAAGATGTTGTGATAAAAAAAAAAGAAAAAAAAGAAATGTTGTTTCACATAATAAATATCGTGTTATTTCCCGTCTTGATACATAACAGTTATAATGCAACGCGAAAATCTAAAAAACTATTTATTTTTTGTCAATCAAGTGCACCCGTTTACAAATACAGAGGGCAATAAATGATATGGATAATATTTTTGAAACACGTTTACTAGTACATCCTCATCATTTTTATCGCTTGTTCCCAATATATTTATACTAAGCGCATTATTCAAACTTAGCCAAAATCATAGGTTTCGCGGCCCCACTAATGATTCAATAGTGTTAAAGCCTGCTTGATTGTCCTGTTCTGTCCTATCCAGGGATGACACAGCTTCTTCTTCATATCCTGTCAGATTTGGATTCATAACTTTTATTTAATTCGTTTGTAAAGTACAAGGGAAGTACAAACAAAGTGGAAGTAGGTGCTTTAGCGAGATTTCTAAGCTAAATGAATAACTTATTTTTTGCGTGCGTTTCTGACGTCCTGGTACTTTTACTCGAAAATGTGATAGTTTAATTTTAAAGTGAGCATTTTGACAAATATTGAGCTACATTTTTGATTGTAGAACCTATATAAATAAATAAATAACTATCTTCTTGTTATTACTGCTCTCCTGGTACTTTTAAACTTCATCATCATCAGACCATTTAAGTCCCCACTGCTGGGGCACGGGCCTCCCTCAATCACATTAGGGGTAATTGCCATACTCACCACGCTTGGCAGACGGGTTGGCGAGGGTTTAGATATAAATGCAGAGTTTTCCTTCTCTGGGTGCTGATGATCATGCCAGCAGATTTACCTTAGTCGCCTTTTACGATACCTCGGTAAGAGTGAGGGTGGCCTATTCTACTCTGCCGGGGACCACACGGCTCCCTTTTAAACTTATGGAATTCAAAATCAAAACGTACTTTTTCTACTAATTTGGCTAAGTATGATAAAAATGCTCTCCTGATATTTTTAAAAAATTATACATTTTTTAAAGATATCAGGAGAGCAGAAATACCTACCTAACATGAAAAAATGGGTATTTTGGCCATTACTAAGCTAAAATGTTTTTGTTTCAGAACCTACTTTCATGTTATTTCTGTTCTCCTGGTACATAAAAATAATAATCGATTTTTAGTTGTCCTTTGATTAGGAACTTTTAATCCAGCTTTAGTATCGCAATAGCCCCTACTTCCACTTAATTTATGCTTCCTTGGTACTTTACAAACTAATCGAATAAATCATCCATGAAATCAGATTGATGAAGCAACCGATTGAATTATTATTGAATAATGAAACCAATTGAAGCTTACAATTTATTTACTTTTTAAAATTGTAAACTACAATCTTTCTCAATTTATAGTTTCAGCTTGTTCCCATCTGTAACCAAAATTAAAACGTGGTGCGCTTCGATTCGTCAAAAAAAAAACTAATATTAATAACCCCTTTTACGAACGCAACTAAGAGTTGCGGCTCGAGGAATATTTAGGTGCGGCTCGTTTGTTGCGCCTCAAAATAGTTGCGCTTTGCACCCAATACATATTTCTATACAAATCAACCTATTTATTCATATTAAAACAAACAAAATACATAGTTCAACTCAGACTACCACAATCTATTATTTTAATGAAAATATTATTTAAATGTAACAATCTTAATCGCAACAGTTTGTTCGCGACTGTGCGTGTCGCTGACAAAAAAAATGTAAAACGAGCGCGTCGCGCCGAGCGGCTTGACCCAAAGAATGATATCAGTCTAAATGAGTTTATCATACACTTTTTACCTTACCTATACCACAGAATACACACAGTGAGACAATTCGTGCTAAGATAAAAAAGATTACCTATCGCACGCTTAGTAAAATACTGATCTAACTCAAAATTGTTACCTAATATTCTTATAGCTGTTCTTTGCAATTTATTCTTAAGTAAATAACGAACATAAAAATCATCTCGCGTTCATATGTGTGCCCCTTGCATTTTAGCCGACTATTTTGACTTAGCATCTATCTAAAATGTTTAGTTAGGTCAGTTTTTTAAAGACCTGTGTGTAATCACAGATTGAATAACAGTGTTTAACTCTTTGCTGAAACGACTCAGTGATCCGACTCAGCAAAATGGTACACTGTTCCCAATTTCTAATGTTCGCCCCGAATATCATTCGACTCAAATGGATCTCGAGTCCGAGTGAGCTGAAGGATCCGATGAGCCGAATGATCCGAATGAGCTGAATGATCCGATGAGCCGAATGATCCGAATGAGCGGAATGAATCGATGAGCCGAATGATCCGAATGAGCTGAATGATCCGAGTGATCCAAATTCTCCGAATGAACGGAATGATTCACGGATCTATCTGAGAGTCGATGTTCCAAATGAAGCGTTTCACTGTTCAGCATCTCTGCACTGAACCAGATGCAAATGTTTTGAATCTTTTGAACGTTTTTGACAGGTCTAGTATTTTACTGAGGGTGATTTTACTGTTAATCCTCATAACCTTGTAAGTAACCTAGACTTTACATATTTACTTAGCCAAACATGCAAAGAACATTTATCAAGAGGCTGGTAATGACCTTGTCTGTTCGGCTAGCGCGCTCCCGGTCTGCGGGCGTGAGTGCTACGGGTGCGGCCGTCAACTTAACGTTGCGTTATGCGCACGCGCATATTTTCATATATGACACTCGCGAGTTTCATCTACGACTTTTTTATGAGAATAGAGGGAAAAGCAAACGGGCAAGCAGGTCACCTGATGGTAAGGATCGGGAAGTTTTGGGAGTTAGTTTTGTACACTGTTAGTTAGAATCCATCTTTACATCGAGTCATAACATTAGCCTTTGTGGGTATACTTACCAATCGTCCCAACTTTTCTAAGTCTGAACTTTTAGATTTTTATTCATAAACGTTCAATAAACCTTTGTTAGCTAAAACGGTGTTATAGAGCAGTTATGACGTTTGAAACAAAATATATATATACAAAATTTTCAAAAAAATAATGTAACTGCTTGGTGTGCCGGCTGATATACTGATCGGTATTGCCCGCCGTGTGGTCCCCGGCAGAGTAGAATAGGCCACCCTCACTCCTACCAAGGTGTCGTAAAAGGCGACTAAGGTAAAGCTGCTGGCATGATCATCAGCACCCAGAGAAATAAAACTCGGCATTTATATCAAAACCCTCGCCAACCCGTCTGCCAAGCGTGGTGAGTATGGCAATTACCCCTCATGTAATTGAGGGAGGCCCGTGCCCCAGCAGTGGGGACTTAAATGAGCTGATGATGATGATGAATGAAACTGCTTTATACCACCGATTAAAGGCAACTTCTTGACCAACTTTAAAACAACAGTAATCAGACTTTAACCGTACTTTGGTTGTGGTTAGTGAACTCGGCCCTTAGTTAGCAAAGGTATAACAAACATTTATGAATAATACCTATAATATGCTCCATAGTTGACCAACAGGGCGTATGGAGTCCATACGCCCTGTTGGTCAAGTGGTTTAAGGAATTTTTCGATCATAGCTCGGGTTTGTGATCACCAATCCGCATTTGGCAAGCGTGGTGATTAAGCCTAGCGATGACTTGATTTCTATGGTGGAGGCCTTTGCCCTGCAGAGGGACAGTATATAGGCTGATATTTTATGCTCCATAGCTGCACGTACACTGTGAACGTGGCCACTCTGGCGTACGAGCGGCGCATCCGCGGAGTGTACCAAGCCATCCGGCTGACCATCCTGTCGGCCTGGCTGCACACCTCCTGCTGGCTGCTGTCGGCGCTGCTGACCCTCGCGCGGGTCATACTGGCGGTCGACTTCCAGCTGGTGCGCGTCACCGCAGACCTCATCGGAAATATTGACAGAATGATGGTAAGATCCTCCAATCTTGCATTCGAGCACCTCAACTTGAGTCCGCCGGATTAAAGACGTACCATATTGTTAGCATGGCTATACGAAACCTGAGGTTGCTTAGCGCTACTGAAAATTGTTGATCTGAAAACATAGCCTTAACACCAGAACTAAACATAGGCTTGCTGTTCCAAATCTCAGACGTCATAAGGTTGGTAATTCATTTGTAGGAATGACTATTTAAGGTGACGGGTAGGGCACACTAGCGACGCCAATTGATTTTCATTTTAGCTGCTAAACTGGATCTACTTTAAACAATTTCGGAGTTCCAATCTCTTAACAAACACTTAAACTAAATAACAAATAACCATGCACAAATATTGGGTCCATTTTTGTACTCGAAAAATTGATTCACGCAAAATCCAAATTTCTAGTGCAAAAGCATACTAAGGTAATAACTATAAGTATTAAATAAATAGTACAGGTGTTTGCCAAGAGACCTGAACCCCGAAATAGCTTAAAATAGCTCTGGTTTAGTAGCTAACAATTAAAATCAACTGGCGTCGCTAGTGGGGATACCCTTCACCTTAAGATATTTAATAAGTTACAACAAAAGCTTGTTGACTTACAAATACCTAAATTTAAGACACAAATTTAAAATTATTTAATGGCAAAAGCCATACTATATACAGGATGTTTCTGTGAACATTTACATCCCTTTAACTACGTGTTCTACCAACCATTCTGAGCCACATTTGCTCTACGACTTTTCGAAATTCGTCAGAATTTTTTTCGACTTCCCATATCAAAATGACCAAGTCACGTGACCGACTTTATATGAAAAGTATTTTTTTTTAATGTAAATTTTTCAAAAGTTATAGAACAAATATTGTTCATAATGGTTGAGAGAACACGTGGTTAAAGGGTGTAAATGTTCATAGATACACCCTGTATGTATCGTTGATGATTATTAAAATGAAAAGAATTTGTGCGGAAATGATAAACTGTTCGCCTACACCTTAGACGTTGTAATGGATATACTATTATTATTGGACATTGAATCGACTTATGCCTGTAATATAGTAATAACTAGCTGACCCGGCAAACGTTGTTTTGCCATATAAATAAAAGGGTTGATCGTAGAAGGGTGAAAATTGAGGATTGTATGTATTTTTGTATGTTGTATCATAAAAAAAGAGAAATTAAAAATTTTGTCTAAAAAATAAAAATAAAAATTTAGGGGTGGACTACCCCTAACATTTAGGGGGATGAAAAATAGATGTTGGCCGATTCTCATAGATACCGGATAAGCACAAAAAATTTCATCAAAATCGGTCAAGCCGTTTCGGAGGAGTATGGCAACGAAAACTGTGACACGAGAATTTTATATATTAGATAACATTGTATTAAAATTTTGGGCGATTAAAAAGAGTAGGTAACTGGCGAGTTTCTCGCCGGATCTTCTCGTCGGAATCAACTTTCCGATTCCGGTGGTAGAATACATTATGTTAGTATATTTATGTATATTATACCTACAAATAAATACACTATTTTGCAAAAAAAGCGGTTTTGGTTTTTTTCTTTCCCGAAAACAATATGGTACAAAAAAGGATTTAAGTCTTCTTAATATATCCGGCCGGTCGTAAATGTGTCGTGATGCCAAAAACGTACATTCGAAATTCAAATTTTTGACTGATCTTATTTTAAAAAGAATACCAATTTTTTGTACAATTTCTGGCGGGAATCAACGAAAGTTGCTGTAGTACCTATTTAAATAAGTTTTAGGCTTTTTTATTTTTTTATGTATTCGTTCTTGGCGAAAATTCGATTTTTATGGATAATAACAGATCATGGAGGTCGAAATCCGTCGTTTGAATGGCCAGCTCGAAGTCCCGACCTCAATCCTATTGAGCATGTTTGGGACCTTCTCAAGCGACGAGTGACATCAGCGCAGCCGGCTCCGCAAAACGGCGGAGTGGGAACGTATTCCGCAGGAAACCATACGGGGTATACTGGCCAGCTTGCCCAGGCGAATGCAAGCTGTGATTTCAGCAAGATGGGGTCACACACCATATTAACCTTTTCAATGTTTTGAAGTAAAATTTTGTTTTTACAATTAAAATTAGTTTTACATTCTTTACTTACAGGGCAAGTGAACTACCCCTTGCTTTGATTTTTTACATTTTTCTCCTGTTTTCTCGTGGACCCACTAATTTGACCCACTAGAGGGACCACGAGGGAAGCTTATTTCTCGTGGACCCACCAAGTGATAAAGGACTCTTAATTTACTTATGTAGGACTATGCACATAATGTACCTGTGTAATAAACAAACATAAAACCATTAACTGGATTGTATCACAATTGATGCGGGTACAATCCACATAATGCATACAAGTTTATGCAACATTTCCTACAAAACTGAAGTGATTGAATGCTCTACTCCTACTACTACTCCACACTTTCGTAAATTTATCAATTTAAGACGTCACACGGTAAATTTATATAACTAATGGATATCTATTCGTAAAATTTTACATGGTTCGACCATTCACAGAAACTCTTTTAAATATACGCATCTTTGAAATACTTACGTAATTCAAAGATGCGTAACACACTGCTCTCTGATTGGTCAATATTCATAGTGGCAATGCCATAAGTAAGCAAGTCAGCAATATCCAGACGCTATGCGCGAACTGATGCGCATAGCGTCTGGATATTGCTTACTTATTAATTTACGAGTGAGTTCAGTAAGTTTATCAATGTACGAAAGCGTGGACGTAAAATAATACAATTTATCTCCAGTTTAGAATCCTACGACAGTTTATAAACTTCCTAGTAAATTGATAAACTTACGGATCTTGTTATTTTCCGGTGACATATATAAGCCTATGCAAATAAAGATATTTTGAATTTAAATTTTGAATTCTCTGCATCGAAACAGTCTATACGAGCTTCACTTTAATGAATCGGCATACCTTTAAGAAGTTTCTAGCAATTTTCATGATTTTCTTAATACTCCGTAGGAGCACCATGAAAAGCAGATCCGCACAGTGTCCCCGGAGCCGTGGCACACGGCGTCGTCGTCGACGTCGGACGACCGGCCGAGCCACGTGCGCTTCCGCGACCGCGACTTGGCCACCCAGACCCCCCCCGACGACATTGAAGTACTTTACCAGGAAGACAGCGACATCCTATACCAAGTCAACGTCGACCAAAAACTCTCCCAAGGGGGTTTGTTCCCCGAAGAAAGTCTCAGACTAGCCCTTAGAGAAGCTACGCAAAATGTACCAAAAGAAAACCAATTCATTGTCAAATTGGTTTACGATCTCATACAGAACTTGCCGATTTCGGGTTCTGATATCACCGTTATAATGACTTCAGATACCTCCTCTGACACAGATAGCGATACGCAAATAAAAGTTTACCGTCAAATAGGCTTAGATAAGATATTAACATCCTCGTCTAAAACTAATGTTCAGAGAAGAGAAAAAATAAGAGAAGAGATAAAAACAGAAGAAGCTGAAGAAATTGCTAAAGAAATTAGGCGCAAATTACTTATGAAACATGCCGAAAAAATCCGCGATGCCGAGGAAGACGAGCCAATACCGTCTACACAAAGAGTCTCAACAAGCTATCAATATGATTCTGTTCTCAACATTACTGAAGATATGAAGAAAATAATAGAAGACAGAAAGCAACAAAGAGAGAAGGAAGAAGACGAGGTGGATGAACAAGCTCAGGAAAAAGTTCCACCAAAGTCAAATTTGAAAAACGCAGCAGTACAAACAGATACTGTCCGGAGAACTCCTCAGAAAGTGCAGATATCTGAACCAGAGTCTGAGGGGGCCGAGGAGAATGCCACGAATACCAATCAAGACATTGATAAGGAAACTCAAACGAAAAGAGAGAAGCAAAAACAAGACTAATTTAAAATATTTTTTCAAAATTCCTACTTCAATACTTATTTTAATTTCAATACGTTTATTTTAGTAACTTACTTGTCTACTATCTATTTTATTACTACAATGTTTATTTATCTAAGAATTTCAAATTGTGTAAACTAAACTGTGTACCTTAAGAATAAACGTAGCATATTTTTTCAGTTACAAATAAAAAAATTAACAGTGCCAGTTCGTTTTCTTAAAATTATATCTTCAAAACCTTTAGGTAACTAAGAGGCGTCCATAAAACTCTTCATAAACTTTGACACTGTCAAGCGACAAAGGATGGTGTACGAGATGGTCCGAGCGTTGCGACGCTCGATTGGGTCCCTCGACAGCTCCTTAGGCATTGTCGGGTAGTTTCTGATTGTTGAGATAATTATTCTGAGACTGGACTAGACGTCCAGTTCAGCCACCTGGAGATCAGGGCTGCTCGAGTTATCGATGATTTGACTCTCTAGTCGGCTTGATCCTCTAGCACTGCGGCGGTAAATAGCTTCCCTCAGCATTCTACTTATACCGCATTTATCACGGAGAGTGCTCTGCGGAACTATTTGATCTACTCCCTGCAACTGAATTCTTGCGTCGAACCACACACAAGCGATTGTCATTCCATTCTAATTAACTCGATGGATAGCGATCTAGTACTGTGCGTTTGTTGCGGAAACTTTCTACCACGTACTTCAGTTCTGTGGTACGGTTTGGCTGCAGAATTTCCCGACGGATACGACTTAGGGACCTGCAAGAGAAGACTGTACTCTTTATTAAAAAGGCCGGCAACACATTAGCGATCTCTCTGATTTCGCGGATGTTCATTTGCAGCGTTGATTACATTTTAAATTAAATTAAATTAAATATGCTTTATTCAGAAAAATCCGTTACAATTAGTCAACCGGGTGACCCGCTTGCTCAATTTGGACCTCGAGCTCGAAATAAGCAAGCAACGGCTTTGGATGCATCTGGGAATGACACGGTGAAAAAAGGTGAGATCGAGATTCCTTGCTAATCCTACTTTTGACTCTCAAATATATTTAATACGTGTAATATGTATTGAGTCACAGGCAGTAGAGCACGGTTTACGTAACTTCAGCATAAGGCCGTGTGTCACGTTTCAAATTGAGATTAACTTGAACTTGACTTAGTTTCGCAACCACCTGGAATCCGGCGCTTCGAGTGCATTATTTAAATAATAGAAAAAACAACATTTGGGAGGAAAGTTAGTGAAGTGTGTTTACTTCACTTTCCTGCCAACTTTTGTCAATATCAGACCATTTCTTCATACATAATTAGGCAGTAGATATATTAGTTCCTAGACGCTATCTAAAAATGGTTCAAGCTACTGTACTATTTTTGTTTGTTTAAACTAATTTAAAATAAAGACCGCATTCCCCCTTACTATAGATCGCGAACTAAGGATAGTTCCGGAACAAAACTCGTGCCAGCCCCTTTTGCCCTTTTAACGACCCGTTTGGAACAGTGGTAGTGAACGCTGCCTTTGGTCCAAAGTTTGCGGGTTCGATCCCCGCACATTACAAACATTTGTGTGCATCAACATGTTTGTTTGTATTGGTCTGGGTGTTTTCTATGTATTATAAGTATGTATTTCCAAAAAAAAGGATTATGTATATTTTTATATATTTGTAATCCCACTATTGATTCTGATATCCGTAATACAGGTGCTTGAACTACCTATCTCGGAGTCAGATCAATTTATATCATGTTGTGAAATATTTATATTTTAACATTGAGGTGGATTAGGCTACAAACATGTATTTTACAAATCGGTTTAGTGCACAATTCTACCACTCGGCGGTGAGGGAAAACATCGCGGGAAAACCCGCACGTTTCGGGTTCATCAGATGGCACAGTAGTCGCTTCATTGTAATTACCAGATTTCCCAAATCCAGGATGAAATGGTTCAAGCGTACTCCGACATCAAAAGCGACAGCTTTGGACGCTTCTAAAAAACAGTATAGGATGATGATGACAGAGTATGCCAAGTATTTTTATCGTATGTACATAAGGTGGTACACTTGTAAACAAAATTAAATGCACTAACTGCTCAATATTTGTTTGTTTACGCATGAATCCTCCCAGCGCCTCTAGGAGCAACGGTTTGTTTGCGGCGCAACGACCTTGGCCTCCTCAGCGTGTGCCAACTGCCATTCATGCAATTGCATCATGCGGAAGGTTACGAGATCGCACTAAACACATCTTCATCAATCCCTCCCAGCCAGAGAAGCTCGCAAGCTTTCAATCAAATTGATGACCCAATTTCACCGTCTGTTTGTTAGGTACGAGTACCTACCATGCGTAAATAACACACAAGATTCGATTAGCTGACAGAGGTTATATATAACTTGGGCAAACTATACAAAGAAACAATACAGTGCCCTGCGTGTCCAATATAATAACGCTTTTAGGATGCTAATGGTGCTGCGGCTATATTGCAGCGCATCGGCGATGTTTGCCGAATATGGAGTGGACTGTTCCTATGCAACAATGCGCAAGCGATGTGCATCTCTCATGCGCAGGGTTCTCGCTAGTCCCAACAGCATCCTCAGACTATTTGCGAATCGATTTGACTGTTACTACATGCCGTAACCATGCCGTGATGATTCATGTAGTGACTGCTTAATTTTATTTCAATTTTATTTCATCATCATCATCATCATCAGCCCATTTAAGTCCTCACTGCTGGGGCACGGGCCTCCCTCAATCACATGAGGGGTAATTGCCATATTCACCACGCTTGGCAGACGGGTTGGCGAGGGTTTTGATTTAATTGCAGAGTTTTCCTTCTCTGGGTGCTGATGATCATGCCAGCAGCTTTACCTTAGTCGCCTTTTACGACACCTCGGTAAGAGTGAGGGTGGCCTATTCTACTCTGCCGGGGACCACACGGCCAATTTTATTTATTTCATTTCAATTTAATATATGACAATTTCAATTGTAATTTAGTAAAATCTATGTAATGCAATGTGATTAATATGAATTGTGGTAATTATGATCTCAGTTGGTCGAAATATATTTTTTTTATTTATTTATAACTGCTTACCCCGGGTAAAACCGATGTTTTTTCAAGGAAGGGAAAGGTTGCTAGCTAAAAAATGGTGAAGTAAAACAACCAGATGTACTACCTGTGCGGATAAAGAATGGGATCAGAAATGGCGGCGCATCTATTCACTTCTCGCTCGCACACTATTTGCGTCTATACTCCCACTCGTGGGGTGCGTGCGTAGTGTGCATTCTTTATCCGCACAGGTTGTATGGGGTCTCAAACCGTGGTTAATAGTACCACTCCAGCATTAGGCACATAATATTTGTCGTTATAAACTTTAAAAATAAAAATTATAAAGTGTTTTAGAATTAATTTATTTATTCTACAAAATATTAACTTATCTGACTTTGACTTAAATAGTACCATTACAATCTAAACCCTTAGGACTAATATTCAGGACGCAGTTGCGACAAAGGTAGAGCTTAGCGATTCTAATTTAACACATGCAAGCAATAATTTAAAGCATTTGAGGATTTTTCGATTAGAATCCATGTTTCTATTAAACCTTTTCATCAAACCGTGTCAGTTAAGGTGGCGGGTAGGGCACACTAGCGACGCCAATCGATTTTAATTTCTATCTACTAAACCGGATCTATTTTAAACAATTTCGGGGTTACAACCTCTCAACAAACACTGATACTATTTATTAAATAACCATGAAAAAATGTTGGATTGGTACGCGCAAAATTGATTCACGCCAAAAGCAGCCACTTTTGGCGTGAATCAATTTTTCGCGTACAAAAACAGACCCCAGATTTATGCATGGTTATTTAATAAATAGTATAAGTGCTTGCCGAGAGGTTGTAACCCAGTAATTGTTTAAAATAGATCCGGTTTAGTGGCTAAAAATTTAAATCAATTGGCGTCGCTAGTGTGCCCTACCCGTCACCTTAACTTAAATATTAGACAATAGATAGATAGACATCATTGCGTAATGAATGCTATGGCTCGTGGTCCTCCTGCGATGTTCCCTTGGGGGACCACGAGTAATTCACAAGCGCTCGTGATTTCCACTGACTCACGCTTGGCTAAAAACGTGTGGTATGTAATACAGCTAAATATTTTTTTACAAATAAGTTCAGTCCACAGACTTTGGGTCCGTGCTTTGTTTGGTTAGTTTTTATTGATGTTGTATTTAAAGTTATTTCTTAATTGCTACACGTCAAATGGAAAGGGTTTCCCCTTTTCCGTAAGGTAGTCTGATAATTTATCGCGGACTGACCGGATGGCGCTCTTATGCCAAAAGTCGTGGGTTCGATCCCCACCCTGGACAAACATTCGTGCGATGAACACTTGTGTTTGTTCAGTGTATGGGTGTAATATATGTATTTAAGTATATATTTGTGTTCCTCTGTTGTCTGATATCTGTAACACAAGTGCTTACGCTACATAGTACGGAATCAGGTCAATGTATGAGATGTTGTAAGAATTATTATTATTATTATATTAATGTTACAAGTCAAGAAAACGTGCACGAATCGAAAGAAATTAAATGAACTTTAAGTGCCCATTAACATACCATACATAATCTCTCCTCAAGTGCGAAGGGGACCACGAGCGATTGCGAATTACTCGTGGTCCTCCCAGGCAAACATTGCTGGGGGACCTTCAGTGATACAGGATTTTGAAGATCGGATTCTAAATGAATATCACTCGTGTGCAATCACTGTCATCCCTTGAAAACTGATCAGAAGCGATCTCCTTTGTAAGACTACCACTAAGGATTGTCCAGGGCTGCTGTGAGTTCTGACCCAACCTGAATGAAATGGGTCTCTCTCCCAGCTTGACCAGCTATATTCATCCCAAAATTACAACTTTTCTTAGTGAAGAAAAGTGTCTTTTGAGTTGGTGCCCTAATAAAAGCGAAAGCAATATATGCCACGCCGCGATAAAAAAAACCATTAAGTATAAATGTACTTATAAAAACAGTTTGCAGTCGTAAATATTGCTGCTTATATGTAAGGCATGGTCAATAACCAAATAAATATTTGAATAGACGGAAATCAAAGAAAGGAAATTGCCTTTACTTTGCACATTTGCAACGAAAAACATGCACCTTTTCGAAGAGAATCTCCATTTCATGGCCAAAATAACGGTAGAGTGGAAGGTGGTCAGAGGCGCTACAACGAAACGGAATTCATGATCGACTCTAATCCCCGTCCCTTTCACACGTGCTGTGCGTCTCTTGTTTGGTTGCGACAGGTATATTTTTATTCGTTACAAGACGGTTTCGTTGTAAGCCCTCGGGTGTCGTGAAGGTAAACCACTAGTGACTCACAAGGTCAGGGAACCGGTTCCAAATGTAGGCCTTTCGATTAGAAGACGCCCCACCGCACATGGTATAAATGAAAGTACCGAAATATTTAACACGAAATAAGGTAATTTATCTAATGGAATTTCTGTTTCCAATAATATCTAGTGTTCCAGGTTTAGCTGATTTCTAATCAGTCGATCGGAAGTGATTCGTAATTTGTAAAGATTAATCATGGTATGCCACTGAAGATGTGAATTCATAATATATTTCCAGAACAAAATATGACAAATTCAGAGCAAAATATGACATTAAATTACAAAATATCGATAGATATTTAGCAAACATAAGTGGGATTAACAGACTACTATAAATTAGTACCTAAGTGTATCTAAAATTGAGTATTTTATTTTGAAACAATATTTCCAAAACAACCTAAACTTTTATTTATTTATTTATATATAAGGTACACCAACAGCACTACACAAAAAAAAATCACAAATGACAGCAGGTAACTTAAAAAGGAAATATTCAAATATGTATAAAAATATAAAATATGTATAAATATAATATAACTTTTAAATGTTTAATGACATAAATCAGTTAGCAATCCCTAACGGTTATTCATCAGAAACGATTTTTATATCAGACGATAATCCCGTATTTTTATGATATCCCTCATCCCTATTTGCTGCTTTTGTCGTATGTAGAGCACGAGCTACAAGCAATAGCGTGGCGTATTAGGTGCGGGGGGAAGAGGGGGTCAGAATCATTAAATGTTCCGATTATACTCCGTAATATATAGCTTGATTAGAATGACAGCGGTCACTTCACCTTTATTTAAATAGACATAAGGTTTTAACCAAGTTTCACTCCATAGATTTTTATTACTATAGAACTAAAGATAATTTTTCTGTGACACCAATAGTTGTCATATTATAGAAGTAGCTGTAATTTACACCCTCTAGGCCACCGGAAAAATATAATAATGATAGATATAAATTAAATAGCGAGTTTATAAATTATCCGTTTCGATATTAACCCGATGACATAATAATAACTTGCTGTAGTCAAATTGCGCCCTTGTTTGTAAACTCTAACACAAAATAAAAAGGTGTGATATACCACAGTATAAACAATACCCAGTAGCTAGACATAAAAAAATCCGACGATCGCCACTCCGGTGACCTTGTAAACGAAAACTTAAGGTGACGGGTAGGGCACACTAGCGACGCCAATCGATTTTAATTTTTAGCTACTTAACCGGATCTATTTTAAACAATTTCGGGGTTACAATCAACACCTTTACTATTTATTTAATACTACTGTTTGGTCTGCCTTTGCACTCGAATTTGCAATCAATTTTTCACATATAAAAACGGACCTAACATTTGTGCATGGATGGTTATTTATTAAATAACCACATGTATAAGTGTTTGCCGAAGATTGTAACCCCGAAATTGTTTAAAATAGATCCGGTTTAGTAGCTAAAACTTAAAATTGATTGGCGTCGCTAGTGTGCCCTACCCGTCACCTTAAGGGTTCTCAAAACAATGTATCGAACTTTGGTACGCTAATGGCTCTGTAGAGGTGGACGTCTGCGCAGCGGCAGCCCTCCGGACTAGATTGCAGCCACAGATCAAACAAATATGGCAGGCTACTGCTAACATAGCTCGGTTCGGGCGAATGTATCTAGCCAAGCATTTGATCCACGTCAAGCATAAAACCGATTTTTGTTAAAGCCAAATTGATCAATAATTGCTTGCACAAATTCGGGTGGAAAGTTAACCACGCTAATACGTCGTCTCATTTCACGTCTAAGTATATATTAAAATATTTGTTTTCTTTCTTTAAAAACTGATGTGAGTATTGGAGACACACCTTCTATGACGCGTCATATATCTTGATCTGTGAGTACAGCAAACGCAAGAATAAACGTCCCGCTCCACCCGCCCCATCTTCACTATACAGTCGTTTCATTGTAATTACCAGACTCCCCAAATCCTAAATCATGGTTAAAGCGGAGCCTGGCTGAAAGCGACAGCTTTGAATGCAACCAGGAATTACACGCTAAATACGACCGTCCCATCACCGATCGCTTTCTGAGCTTTGACCCTTGATAGCACGTCATTATGTCCAGCTCACTGGGTATGATCGTGATGATGATGATAATGACTAACTATTAACATTATGATGATACGCTACGTCTTCTGCAGCTTCCTTAGCTTGACCCACACGTCTCCGTCGGCCTGCGGGACGATGCTCGACGCCTTCAGCTTCATAGGATTGAGGGTCCGCTCGTCTAGCACGAGCTCGTATTCCCTTAAGATTTTAATCAATGCCATCTTCGTCTGGAGGTAACCTTGCCGGACGCCTGGAATGCAAATATAGAGATATTGAGCACTTTGAATGGCCAAGTTCGAAGTCCTGCCCGATGGTATCATGAATTTGCAAATATAAAAAGTTGGTGGTAAAATCTACATATTCTACTATGCTACAGCGTAGTGGGGGCGGCAACATCTCGGTTCCATTGGAGAGGGGGGGTGAAGAGGAAAACATATCGATATAGGTAGTATACATTGGATTGAATAACAGCCACTAAATGAATGACGAAATAAAGAGGAGGCCTGTGCAGCAGTGCGCAGCTGTGGGCTGGGATAAAGATGATGATAATCACACTTCGTGTGAAGATCTCTGAACTGCGACGTACCTATTTAGGTATGGAAAGTAGACAGCTAAAACAAATATTTTTGTTATTTTAAGACTCAGCTGTAGAAATGTCAAATGACAACTTACCTCATACCTCATACTTAGGTATTGAATATTTTGAGTGAACTGAGTAAAAAAAAACTCATTTTTTAATACGTCGATCTTAAGGTGACGGGTAGGGCACACTAGCGACGCCAATCGATTTTAATTGTTAGCTACTAAACCGGATCTACTTTAAACAATTTCGGGGTTACAACCTCTCGGCAAACACTTATACGTTTTATTAAATAACCATGCACAAATGCGGACCCAGCATTTATACGAGAAAAAATGATTCACGCTGAAAGTGGCCGCTTTTGGCGGTAATCAATTTTTCGCGTACAAAAACGGACCCAACATTTGTGCATGGTTAATTAATAAATAGTATACGTGTTTGCCGAGAGGTTGTAACCCCGAAATTGTTTAAAATAGATCCGGTTTAGTAGGTAGCTAACAATTAAAAACTAATGGTGTTGCTAGTTAGGGCTACCCGTCGCCTTAATGTAACGGCTTAGAATTGGGCACAGCTCAAAATTTATTTCTTTTTCTGTTATTTTTTATATTATTAGTCGATCTAGATACTTCAAACTAAATAATTCTAAATATTAAACTGTAACACCTATTACGGTAATGAATAGACTGTAACAGTGTTATTAACTTAAACGATATACTGTGCTTGAACTTAGGTCTTGGATCGTCTCCTATTTCAAAACCTACTCGTAAAATTTTATCTTACTACTCTAGCTAGATGGTAAACTATCAACCTTGTACCACAACACAAACAGAATCAACTTTAACAACCGAAGCTGTCAGTTTCAATGACTTACTGTTCGTACATCGGTTGTGTGGCGAGAAACGGTTACGCCGGTGACGCAACGACGCGCGGGCGGATGCACCGCGTCCCTAGGACTAGGTGAAGGTCGCTGTTGCATTTGCAATGATTAATGTTCTTTTTGATCATAACATTCGCAACCCCGGGCCAAGGCGGCGGAACAATTTCCGTCATTTCATTATGTTCGCTTGTTCATCAATATATTACTACTTACGTTTTTTTGTCATATTATTGTTAGGAATGTTCTTTGTATTGAAACGTCTTCCTCGAGGTCAATGACTTTGACCACAATGAAGTGTAATTGCACCTAGTATTGTTTTCCGGTTTTGTTTCAATTTTCATTTTATTACAATAATGATAGAGGCTATCCAAGATCAAATGATTTTTAAATATGATTCATCTTTACTGTAAATGGGTTTTAAGGAGGAATTTTCAAAGTTAAATTTCTCTGAACTGATTTGGGTTACTAGCCCAAGACCATCAAGAGAAAGAGAGAGATTTTTTTTGTGTGGAAATGTTAAAGAAGTATTCATTACTAATGGTTAAAAAATTAAATGTGATTGAGGGAGGCCCGTGCCCCAGCAGTGGGGACTTAAATGGGCTGATGATGATGATGATGATGAAAAAATTAACAGAAAATAAGTACCTACAAGTTGCAAATTATTTAAATTCAGAAACATAAAATGTTATTATTATTTGATAGAAATGGGGTGAGCCCTGCGTCTCATAGCCACTGCGACCAGTAGATGATCTATTGTGGCAGCCCCGTAACCTATTACAGCACCTCATGTAGCTCCAGTTCTAGGATAAAACACGAGAATGGAGCTGATGGGGGAGCTCTTGATCTCGTCAGCGGAGATCATGTGTGCTCCCAGGTGCCGGCTTCTGCAGCGGTGCAGCGCTATGCACTCGCCGAGGACGTGGATAATCGTTTCCTCGTCCTCGCGACAGAACCTGCAGATTTTGGTATCTGAAAGGCCCATGTTGTGCAGGTGCTTGTTTAATTTGCAGTGCCCTGTGAGGGTCCGAGTGAGTGCCCTAACATGTCCTCTACTCAGTTTTATTATTTCTACAACTCGTCTCTGATCGAACGCCTGTACCAACATAAAATGTTACTAACTTCTACAACATGTTGCTGAGCCAGCGGACTAAGTAAGTAACTTCTATATTATCGATAATGCCATACATCGGGCTGAACATAAATTTTTGTTTGGGATAACGTACCTAAGCATTTCCTAGGTCCTTCGCCGAACGGCATCCAATGGCAAGGGTGGAGGTTGGCCTTCTTCTCCGGCGTGAACCGCTCCGGGTCGTACTTGGCGGGCTCGGGGAAGATCTCGGGGTCCTTCTGAATGGACTCGCAAGGTACGAACACCATGGTGCCCTTCTCGATGACCAGGTCGGTGCCGGGCACGCGGTAGTCTTTGGTGCAGCGCCGGAAGATTGCTCGCATTGATGGGTACAGCCGCATTGTTTCTGGAATTCAAGATTTTGGTTTTTGTTACTTTAATAATTACTTTTTTGAACAGACTAGCCAGATGGTGTACTTGGTAGGTAGTGACCCTGCCTCTTACGCCAAAGGTCGTAGGTTCGATCTCTACCCACAGTGGAAATGATCGTGCCCCTCTGAGGGGCAATTCTCGTGCACTTGACATTGAAGTCGAATATAGAGATTTCGTACATTCGTCCATACAAATCTCTAACTCGACTGTAATGGTAAATGCTCGAAATTGGCGCTCTAGACTAGCCGTGTGTAACTTTACTGAACGACTCAGTGATCCGACTCAGCCAAATGGTACACTGTTCTAAATCTCTAATGTTCGCTCCGAATGTATGATTCGACTAAAATGGATCTCGAGCCCTGAATGATCCAAGTGAGCCAAATGAGCGGAAAGATCCGATGAGCCGAATGATCCGGAATGAGCGAAATCACGAATCTATCTGAGAGTCGATGTTCCAAACGCAGCGTTTCACTGTCCCGTATCTCTGCGCTGTTCTAGATGCAAATGTTCCAATCCTTTGAAAGATACGTTTTTGCCAGGTCCACTCTGGACAAACATTCATGTGATGAACACTGGTGTTTGTTCAGTCTCTGGGTGTAATATATGTATTCAAGTAGATATTTGTACCCAATTTCTCTATTGTCTGATATCCGTACAACAAGTGAAGCTATTTAGTATGGAATCAGGTAAATGTATGAGATATTGGATGAATTTATTTATTTTATTCATGTTGGGCTACTACCAATCTATCAGTCGTCTCATCTGTCTCGGCTCGTCAGTACAACGAGATGGCGAAAGATAATCCTGAAATTGATGTGTTTGAATCACGAATTACTAAATATATTAAAGTATTGACAGATATCCTCCATCCCCCACTCGTCGTACCCAGCTCCTACTCTGGGACTGGTCGGCGTGCGTGTTAAAATATAAGTAAAATATAAGTTTAATTAAGAATTACAATTAAATATAGTATAGATATTTCCTTTAATTCTTCGTACAGTTTTTAAAACTACACATATTTTTGGATTATGATCTGGATCAAAACCTTTTAACTGATATTGTATTTCTGTATAATTGTAATCTGGAATGTGTATTAAATAAATAAATAAAAAAAAAATCACTCATTTGATATTGAACCAAATGTGTTTGACAATCAATAGAAGTGTCCGTACTTGTTACTTTTTGCGTTTACTTTAACTCTTTAAAACCACGAAACCAAAGATTTCATCACTGTTACACTAATGACTAATTGAGCCGTTTTTAAGTAAGTATAATATATCTGATTTATGCAACTGAGCATAATGCAAGCCATACTTGCACAATCATTGGTCAGTACTGTGAATTCTTGCTTTTTAATTCTGGTGTAAAACTATTATAACATTTACAATCAATGGTTTTGGTTTTTAAGCTCCATATAACTTTGTATGGGAGAAGAAGATTGAATTACCTACTTTATATTTTATTGGGCAATTCGGAAAGTTTTCTTGATTGATTGAGATACTTAATTTAAAGACCAGAATTAGTATATAGTATATATAAAACTATCAAGAGAGAACATTTGTATGAAAAATACTTTATGTACCGCTAAAGAGAGTCTATTTTCATGTTCTGTAAACAGTCCGTGATTATTTTTGCTTTTTTCTTATTAAAAAGTGTGTATCATGTCTATGCTGTTTAGAACACATAAAAATATACTTATTTACTAACTACGCTGGCTCAGCGATCCATAGTGGGTCTTGGCCTCCGACGTCAAAGTTCGCCGTCGGGTCGTCCGAGATACCGCTGGAGGTGACGAAGTCGCCAAGGACCTCAAAGCACTCAACGTGCACGACTGGGCGGCAATGGCACAGGACCACATAAAAATATGGTATATTATTTTGTTCCCACTGTTTACCAACATAAAATACTCGTACAACTACACAAAACGCGGTTTTGCTCCATTGTCGTTGCAAAAAGTGTTTTTTTTATCTATAAGTCAAGGACACATGAATAAAAATTATTGCGCTACATTATTATTTCATCTACATTATTATTTCCTCTTAAGGATTAGGTTGATGATTGATTCATTATTTATCAAATCAAATATTATGTTATGTCGTGAAACGTAAAAAGCGATCAGTATCAGACGAGACGATAGAGTCGCTTCCTATTGCGCGCGTTGAAGTCTTATCTATAATGCGAGAGTTGCGCGCGCGCGGCTAAGGCCACCTCAAACGTACTTTTTTTTCCGATTTCATGTAAAATTGATATTCTTGTGCTGTGCCGCTGCGGAAGTGAAGTAGGGGGGTTTCAAAGTTTGGTAACGCACTTGTGACTGCGCTGGTGTTGCGGGTGTCCATAGGCGGCAGCGATCCGACTGCTCGCCTGCCACCTATCTCATAAAAAAATTCACGCTCTAACTATACCAAGAAAAAAATTACATATTAGTCATATGTTAACATTTTAAGGTTCCGTAGCCAAATGGCGAAAAACGAAACCCTTAAAGATTCGTAATGTCTCTCTGTTTGTCCGCCTGTCCATCCGTAGGTAGGTTTGTCTTCGTTACGATTTTTACACAAAAACAGAAAAAAAATATTTGGGCGGTCCCCATACTTAGAACTGAAACTCTATTTTTTTTTTCAACAAACCCACACGGTGGGATATCTATGGATAGGTATTATAAAAATGATGTTTTTTCTAAACTTAATACTTTGCGCAAGAGACGCTCCCAAATCTCCCATTCCCAGAATATGCTCTTTTCTTGAAGATCACCAGATCATATCGCACATATAATTTTTGCATTAATTAGTATGAAAAAATATCGACATACGATGTAGATGGTATCTGTCAAGTACTGACGCGTACGCGAAAAAAAACGCCAAAAGCGGCTACTTTTGGCGTGAATCATTTTTTTGCGTACAAAAACGGACCCAACATTTGTGCATGGTTATTTAATAAATAGTATGAGTGTTTGGCGAGAGGTTGTAACCCCGAAATCGTTTAAAATAGATCCGGTTTAGTAGCTAAAAATTAAAATCGATTGGCGTCGCTAGTGTGCCCTACCTTCTTGTTCTCTGTATCTCACTTAGACGGATATCCGCCCTGTCAAGTATGATCCTAATTCGGTTTAATATGAGTTTGACTGCCTCGTTGGCGCAGTGGATAGTGCGTCGCACTTTAAAGCGACGACTGCGCCTGGGGTCCCGGGTTCTATCCCCGAAACAGGCCAAAATTGGTACCTGAATTTTTCTGTTAAGAAATTCTCAGTGTCAGCCCGGAGTCTGGAAGTTGGCCGTCTTGTACCCCCGTGCCTCGGAAAGCACGTTAAGCCTTTGGTCCTGCGCCCAATCCCTCTCCGGTCGTGTCACACTGGTGTCCCATCGGATTATGAGGACAAGGGAATATAGAGTGCACTTGTGTTTGCGCACAATAATATATCCTGCGTAAGTGGCTGATCGTTGTGATTGGCCGACTTAGCATCGGTTCGGTTCGTAAATCGATTGAAGGATATTATTATTATTAATATGAGGAGGACTTATTACAGTCATATTATAGTTTAACATGGGGCATTTGATATAATTTTATACTTAAGAATATTTATTAAATTAAATACATTTAACAATTGTTGTTCATTGCTATTTTATCCTTTCTTTCTCTTTTGAAAACAATTGTTTAGGTTATAACCAGAGATTTTTTTATATGATAGGTGGCAAAAGAGCAGACGGATCACCTGATGGTAAGCGATTGCCGCCGCCCATGGACATCCGCGACACCCGTGGAGTCACAAGTGCGCTGCCAACCTTTTAAACGCACTCACGCAGCGAAATACAGCACATTGCTGCTTCACGCCGGTATCACTTCGGTCGAGCCGGCCCATTCATGCCGAAGCGTGGCTCTCTCACGGTAGAGCTTAAGCCGTGTAGGTAAGTATATGTAAATAAACCTGAAGTGAATAACCTCCTGAGGTCACATCCACGGTTACATTGAATAACTCGTTAATTTTAAATGTGTGATGTAGGCATTAAACGGAACTATCTTTAGGTATAATATTAATCATCCACTCAACTTTTTTTTTATTGCGAATAATAGGCAGACGAGCATGCGGCCCATCTGATGGTAATTGATAACCGCCGCTCATAGACATCAACAATGCCGGAGCACAGTCATGCCGCTGCCTACCGTGAAAGAAGAGCTCTTTTCAAACCTAGTTTTAAAAAGGACATGTCGTAGCGAACAGCGAATGCCGCGGCTGGAAGCTCATTCCAGAGTTTGCACGAGCGTGGGAATAATGAGCGCTGAAAACGGAGCGTTCTGTTCAACTGTTTAACTTTCAACTTACTGTAAACTGAGATAACGTCACATACATTGTCCTGGTCCAAACTTAGGTTATACCCTGTACTATGGAAACCAGAAACAACTTAGGTACCACAAACATCCAGACCCAACACAAACATTTGTTTCATCAACAAACATTTGTACTGGTGCTGGAATCGACCACTGCGCTAATCGGGTCGTCGAACTGTCAACTAAACAAGTCCTTATCTTAGCGTATAATTCCCGGTTGCGTCCAAAGCTGTTGCTCTTGAGCCCCGGGTATGCTTGGACCATGATTCAGGGTGTAATGTTGCCAATATATCGTTGTAATAAACCGGGCTCGCCAACACACACCACCGTTGGGCATCGTTTGACACGTCCGTCCCGCTGAAGCGGTCCGAGTCAACTGACATTACTCTATGGATGGACCAGAGTGTTGCCAACTCGCGGCATGTGCGCTCGAGATAGGTAATATACTACACTGGTTTTGGGATGTCTGGTAAAATTAAAATGATGCGACTGCTGTCTGACCTTCGTAACATTTTAACAGGGGAACCAGGCCAACTGAACCATGGCTACACGTTTCAGAAACTAACGTGACTCTAACTAACTCTGAAACGTGAAGGTTTCCTCACGATGTTTTTCCTCATAGCCGAGCTAATGGTAGAAATATGAACATAGATTTGAAAAACCCTAAATATTTGTAGATACATTTACATATATATAGAATAAAATATCACTTTTTTATAAGATGGGTGGCAGACGAGCAGACGGATCGCCTGATGGTAAGCGATTGCCGCCGCCCATATGTATGTACTCTTATCAAACATATAGTTTAAACTAAGTCGGTACGTACTTTCATTAGTTACTAACGTTTTAAGATCGTTCATAAGAGCTAGTACAAATGCTCTCATTATTTTAAAAAAATATTATTCCTTATTGCCCTCACCGCCGAGCTAATGGTAGAAATTGATTGATGAAAAAAAAGATTTAAAAAATCTAGAGCTGCCGGCTCAGCCCGCTTCACGATACGATATTTATTTATTTATTCACTAACATTATTTAATTGACTAGCACTGCCATACCACCTTTTTGTATTCTCGTCTGCCCCAAGGTTGTCTGGAGGAAATCGCTATTTATGATAAGACCGCTGAGATTGTATTAACATGACAACAATCATTAGGTAATATGCGTGCGTCTATACTCGCACTCGTGGGGTGCGAGTATAGACGCAAATAGTGTGCGAGCGAAAAGGGAATTGATTCGCCGCCATTTTTGATCGAACTTAACGCCCTGTTGGTCTAGAACGCCCTGTTGGTCTAGTGGTTTAAGTACCGGGCCGTGATATCGGGGTTCTGGGTTCGATTCCCGGGTCGAGCGAAAAGTATGTTTCGAATTTTTCGAACATAGCTCGGGTTTGTGATCACCAATCCGCATTTGGCAAGCGTGGTGATTAAGCCTAATCCCATCATAGTAGCGATGACTTGATTTCTATGATGGAGGCCTTTGCCCTGCAGTGGGACAGTATATAGGCTGATACTACTACTACTACTACATTTTTGATCCCATTCTTTATCCGCACAGTTTGTACGGTAATAATTAAAATAATAAGAAAATTACAATATTAAGGCAAATGCTTCAAAACTGAGCTCAGGCTAAAGCACTAATTTGATAATCTTTTTTACCTAAGTTATTCAAAAAAGGTAATGAAATATAACCGGTCATAGGTTGCCGCCTTTGATTACATATACAACCCATAATGAAAGGTTGCCTCTAACGTCAACACTGACGACAAACTTTTCTTATCTTCCTAATTGGGCACAAGGATGTTTTGCCAATTCTTGATCTCCTCTCAACGGCCTCACAGAAAACCGGCGTGAAGCAGCACTGTGCTGTGTTTCGCTGCGTGTACGTACGTGCGTGCGGCGTGAAGCAGCACTGTGCTCTTTCGCTGCGAGTACCGTAGGCCCAATCCGGGGGAAAAGGGGTTGTAAAGGTTGGCAGCGCACTTGTGACTCTATTGGTGTCGCGATGGTAAGCGATTGCCGCTGCCTATAGACACCTATAGGCGGCGGCAATCGCTTACCATCAGGCGATCCGTCTGCTCGTCTGCCACATATCACATAAAAAAGGTACCTCGTAACGAACTAAATTCTAGCTACATTTTACGTTTGGACATAACAGTAGGTAGGTATTTATATTTTAGTTTCCCATAATTTTATTATAGATGTCTAGTATACCTATATAGCGTAGAATTGATTTTGCTAGTTGAGTAACCCAAGATGTGCCCAAAGTGGATCTTGGCCTGCGAGATCAAAATGTGTCATGTACCCTTATCTTGTGCCAAGCTTGACTTTTAATTCTTTTGGTCCTTGGTAACTTCATCCAGCGAAATCTCGGACGCTTTATTTTCTCGTGACTATAGGCTAACACTTGACCGCAATCTCATCTGATAGAGATTGACGATGAAGTCGTATGTTGCGCGTTTGCCTATAAGATGCATGTATACTCTTGACTTGTCTTAAAGATGTCCAAATTATATTGATCAGGAAAAAAGGCTTCGGCAGGGAGTTCCATTACTTAAGGTGACGGGTAGGGCACACTAGCCACGCCAATCGATTTTAATTTTTAGCTACTAAACCGTATCTATTTTAAACAATTTCGAAGCGCTACAAAAGCGGCCACTTTTAGCAAGAATCAATTTTTCGCGTACAAAAACGGATCCAACCTTTGTGCATGGTTATTTAACAAATAGTATAAGTGTTTGCCGAGAGGTTGTAACCTCGAAATTGTTTAAAATAGGGGTAATGCTCTCCGTAGAATAGAAATGTAGATGTAGTATTTAGATACAAACCTTCCAACACCATGTTGAAGTACGTCATCTCATTCTGCGCATCGTAGGTGCACTCTCCGTCGTGCTGCGCCAGGACCCTGTTGATCTCCTCTCGGACTTTGTCCTGTATGTGCGGATTCCGGGCTAGCTCGTACGCTGTAAATTGACCTATTCCAAAAAAAAATACAATTTTTATTTGCCAATTCGCACAGATATTAGGATGCCTAGGTAAGACAAATATTTTTTTTCAATAACTTTTAGACAATATGTAATAGAAGTATCATCTCATCTAGGCGGTATGCGTATACCGCCTAGATGAGATGAGTATTTAGATAGAAAGCTAAAGTTTTAACGCCAATTTTCCATATGATTTTTGTTAACAAATTTTCTTCAACAGATTACGGCTACGGCAGCCAATCCCAACGATCAACCACGTACGCAGGATATATTATAGTGCTCAAGTTTGTGCGCAAACACAAGTGCACTCTCTTAACTAACTAACTAACTTATTATAACAATGGAATACCGACTTTAGCGATTGGGTAGCTATGAAGACAAAGCGCTAACCAGGTTCAATAATACAGAGCTGAAGTCAAAGAGTTCAAACTTAGACAAACAGACAGGAAATTAAACAAAAAAGCATTAAATTAGGTACCTGTTGTAGCTGAGGTTTCGTATCCAGCAATCATGTACAGCATTGTATTGGCCGCCAGGTCTTCCATGGAAAATGAGAAAGTCGGATCTGAACCTAAAAAATAAACAGAATTCTTAAGAGAGATTATATCAACATATTTTCTTAGTTACTTTTTTTATGTCATAGGTGGCTGACGAGCAGATGGATCACCTGATGGTAAGCGATTGCCGCCGCCTAATGGACACCCGTGACACCAGTGGAGTCACAAGTGCGCTGCCAAATCTTTAAACCCCCCTTTCCCCAGGATTGGGCCTCCGGTTACCCTCACTCACGCAGCGAAACACAGCACAGTGCTTCACGACGGTTATCTGTGAGGCCGTGGTATCACTTCGGTCGAGCCGGCCCATTTATGCCAAAGCGTGGCTCTCCCACGGTACTAGTTAAAACGTACTACGAAGTACGCCACGCTATTTATATCTCATAATTTGTAATCCTAGATTTTTTTAAGTTATCTAAGTAAAATAATAAATTGTAAAACACACCTGCAGAGATAAAATCAATTTTATAATCATATTTATTTATATCCTTGTACTTTCATTAAATCACGTAATAAATCAGAAAAAGATCCGGTTCCTACTTAATCTTAATCTAGTAATCAATCTAAGTGATTTTAGAATTTGCGTATAGATCAAAATTTCCATGAAAGATAATAGTAGGCATTTTTATCACCATCAATTACAAGTATAAACAACTTTAAAAGAAAAAATCATAAGTAACTGCATACCTAACAAAACTTAAACCCATAGTTATAATTACCCTTTTAAACACACAGCAATGTAACCACATCCGTCGGCACTTCGTCAGGTCGTTATTAACTTCTAATTTAAGGCTTATTATTATTACTTATTTGTCTTACAATGCGATAACTCAACGATTGTCCGAAAGAGCGATGCGGCCGGCGTACGATTCGAGGATCAAACATCGTCATCGTCAGCCCATTTAAGTCCCCACTGCTGGGGCACGGGCCTCCCTCAATTACATGAGGTGTAATTGCCATACTCACCACGCTTGGGAGACGGGTTGGCGAGGGTTTTGATATAAATGCAGAGTTTTCCTTCTCTGGGTGCTGATGATCATGCCAGCAGCTTTACCTTAGTCGCCTTTTACGACACCTCGATAAGGGTGAGGGTGGCCTATTCTACTCTGCCGGGGACCACACGGCCGGCAGAGGATCAAACATATTGATCTAAAATAGGTGTCCTATTGACTAATAGTGTAATAACCAGGGACCGATTCGACCAGTTTTATTCCTACACTAAATCTATGGTATACCCACAGGTATACCGATGTCATTCTATACAAATCTGACGTTATACCATACATTTTTTTTTTTTTTACTTTGTATTTTTTTAGATAAATATTTTTGTGATTATTTATGAGTACTTACTGTTATATTTTAACATTCTAGCCTGAGAAACAGGTTCGCCTAGTTCAGGCATTTGTATTTATCTCCAACCTTATTCTAATAGGTTTAAATATGTATTATTCGTGTAAAATTATTATCTGAATAAATTGAATTGAATTGAATTTATCCACGAATCAAGATTGGTTGAATCGGCTCTTGAATTAAAAATCTATATGCGCAAACTTTGTTCATACGGACGCGCGATCAAGTTGTCTTAGCTGAGGTTCGGGCGATGATCGCGTCGCATCAATCGATATGTCGCAGCCATCTGGTTAAATTAGCCATCAACCGTACGCCTAGTGCGTTCGTTAATCGCCGGCATCTATTAGGATACCTAGACCGAGAGTTGTTAGAACTAAAATCACTCAACGTTTATCAGCTTGACGTACCCATTCGAAATGATTGATGGAAACTCAGCCAAGTGATTCAAATTTTTTTCCTCTTTTCTACAGCGCTAATAATATGGCATCTGCAGCGAAAACTGCTGTGAATGTTATAGTTCGATTATCTCGTTTTGTGTGCAATTATATCCAAAATTGTAGCGTAATTGTCAAAATAGTTTAAAAACATAGAAGTGCCAAATAATAGTACGGCCGTCCGCAAGTTTTACAAATAGTTTGAGTTGAGTTATGTTAGCTCAAACAGCTATCGGCCTAGGCACAGTAGATATATACGCTGCTATGATTAGATGACGGTGGCGACAAATGTTCAGCCGTCTAGTAAAACGTAGCGGTCAACGACATGGCTAGTTGTTCTTCTAGACCGCGACAGATATATCGCGAAGAGAGCGGTTATCAATCTTGATCGCGTATTCACGTTGTAGGAATATTAGGCTGACGCCTGTATGTAGGTATCAAAGAATTGTTTTTATTTAATAGGTACAGCTTGACCAATTGTGTGAGATGTTCCCTCGGCGTAACCAAACGTGAATTTTAAATCAGTTGCTTTTATTACAACGCAAAGGACACTATCACCAGCTAAACGGGTTCACAAACTGAACAGGTGTGACTCGCGCAATATTAACAATATCTTGTTAGATGAGTTCGGTTGATTAAGCATATAAAAAAAAGTATCAGCCTATAAACTGTCCCACTGCAGGGCAAAGGCCTCCATCATAGAAATTAAGTTATCGCTACTATGATGGGATTAGTCTTAATCACCACGCTTGCCAAATGCGGATAAATGATCATAAACCCGAGCTATGATCGTTAAATTCAAAACATACTTTTCCCTAGACCCGGGAATAAGAACCCAGGACCCCGAGATCACGGCCCGGTACTGAACCCACTAGACCATCAGGGTGCGTTAATCATATATCTTATCTTAATATGTAATGGGTTTTTCCCAGAATAATAGCCAGCCAGCCAGCTGTTCAGAATTGGTAGCAATTAATCCTACAATAAAACTTATTGTAGGTAAGTATCACTTATTATTAAGGTGTATCGGTAAATATTTACATCTGCATCCTTTTGAAACACTCTTCCATTACTTTGAATAAAATTTTGTCTAAAAAGAGTTTTGATATTCGCAAAATATTATATTATTATATTATTGTTTCCTCTTAAAAAAATACCGAACAGAACGGCCCTGCTGTTTATGAAAAGTCAAAGTTTTACGAATGTCAAAATATATCAGACAATAGCTGTTCCTAAATATGTGTTTCATTATCACCATTAGGCCACAGATATTATAATACATTAGGCTGTTGCAGTCCACTATTTAGTGTTTAGAAGGATGCAGGTAACCGTTGTATGGGCCGTGATCATGGGATCTTGGGTTCGATGCCCGGGTAGAGAAAAACTAAAGTTTCGATTTTTTTCAACTTAGCTTCGGTTTGTGATCATCACGAATCCGCATTATGCAAGCGTGCTAAGTAAGCTTTACCTCATCATTAGCGAGGACATGAGGCCTTTGCCCTGCAGTGGGACAGTTAACGCGACGGACGCTGTTCCATACATTATTGCCGGGTGGATATTCTATTTTGTATGGAACAGCAGATTTTTTTTCTTAGCATATTTTGTTGATCTAACATGCTAAATGGACTTCATTCACGATACCTATTATGGTGATGAAACTAAATAAAATAGCTGTGTATACTATAGGTTAATACGTAAGTAACTGTTTACTGATGCAGCCTTAAATTTTATAGGTACCTTTCCCGTCCCCATGCTTATTCCTCAACTCGATCAGCGTCTGCAGGAAGTCGTTCCTCGTGTAGTCATTCTTCAGCCTGTGGTCGACGGTGTGCCGCACCAGGCCGAGGAAGAAGTTCTCGATGCGGGTCGCTGATCCTCTTGATCTGCATCTTGTCGAAGGTGTCAGGCGCTATGAACGCGAACGCGCGGATGATCGTCCTGGAGAATACGAATAAAACCGTCATTGATCCTCTTTAGTCTCCAAAACTAGTGGACCCGGTATATAAGGTAACGAAATGCCTACTTAAAAAAAACCTTTTTTATGTGATAGGTGGCAGACGAGCCGACGGATCACCTGATAGTAAGCGATTGCCGCCACCCGTAGACAAACCGTGACACCATAATAAAAAATTGCAAATACAGGGGGTCCCCCGACTATGGGACATGAAGTACTTTAA
Organism: Marasmia exigua; assembly: GCA_019059595.1. NCBI lineage: Eukaryota > Metazoa > Arthropoda > Insecta > Lepidoptera > Crambidae > Marasmia > Marasmia exigua. Next base: position 15,914,526 of record CM032477.1, on the reverse strand, counting down.
TTCTCAAGCTAGCATATTTTTTTTATTATGTCTTTACCCAAAGATAATTCGCCAATGTCAAGTAACTTATTGAGAATAACTAGGTAGTCAACAGTCGAAGTCAAAGTCACAGTCACTCAATAAAACGCCGATGTTTTACGTTTTATCGACCTACGGATTCAGCGGATATCACTCTAAAAGCAATCGCAGGTTTTAACACTATTTGGTCCAAGCAAGTTGTCACGAGACAATTCACTCGACACACAGTAGCAGTGTTAAAAACGATACAATCCAACGATTCTTATTATTAGAATCACATTGCGGCACTTCACTGCACAAATAAACACCAAATTTGAACACTTAAAACCACTAGACACTAATTTAAAACCTTTGAATTGCATCAGCCCATGCGGCTTGCCCTACCCGCCGAATCTAGCATTTTTTACTTACAGGAAACATCACTTTATTTTTTAAAAGAAAAAAAAACTGCATTTAAAGCTTTTTGGATTCTGCTTGTATTCCACGGGAATCGAACCAGAAAAAGAAATGCTATTTTATTCTGTCAATCGATACAATCATTTTTACTGCGATAAAATTTCAATGTCGTGGAAGATTTTCTTAGTACCGAATATTTAGCATACAACTACTTTGGGTGTTCCGTGCATTACAAGCGAAATCCAAAAACTTGGTATACAGTGAATTATTTAAAAAAAAATAGATAATTGTGTGCAACTTAAGGATTTAATGTACTTTCCCTTCATGTCCCATAGCCCTGTATATGTTTTTAACAATGGTAGATCAGTGGATAACAACGTGCCATCATTATGGGGGGTTGTGGTTTGAATCCGAGCATGCACCTCTGGATTTTTCAAATCTATGTGCATATTTCTACTATCAGCTCGACGGTGAAGGATAACATCGTGAAAAAACCTGCACGTCTCGGATAGTTTTTCAAAAATTGCCACCAATTTTTGAGATACCTATAATATTTTAGATAATGATTCTGAATGTGTAACCGTGATCAAAGAGCTCTAAGGGTTGCGAAGGTCAGACGGTCGCTTCATTGTAATTACCAGACTTACCGAATCCTGGATCATGGTCCAAGTGTACCCCAGACTCCAACGCAACGCGCAACTGTGAATTAACTGTCAAGATGAGGAGGATTGATGATCCTCTTTTTTCTTCGAAACTACTGGACCTAATCTTATGTACCTTAGGGAAGGAAATATATATTTTTTCATTCCACAATATAAAGCACTTGGCCTTCAACATCACACTTTCGTCTTTATCACATTGTGACAATGGACAGTACGACTTTTCGAATAAAGAACGGATAAAATATCACCCATATTGTTTAGTTTTCATTAAATGTGTCTTTTTATTGTTTTTATTTTTTAATATTAATTAATATGCCGGAAGTGACGTAGTCCTGAGGCTCAACGAATTGTGATGTCATACAAAAGTTTAGGCGATGGTCATTTCATTGTTTGACGTTTGGCTTATTATTACCTTTTTTTTTTAAATCAACGTGAGCGTTATTCATTTGTCGTGCCGAGTGTTTACGTCACATGAGGATTTTTACATCTTATTTTTTTTTCTCCCTAAATATCTGTTTAACACGTTAAGTGCGAAGCGAGGCCTAAATCACCCCTAATGCAACTTCCCTGTGGTGCGGCAAGCAAAAAAGTGAATTTCTCTGTCGTGCGAATGGCATAACTTTGGTTCGGTCCAGTGTAGGAAAGAGATAAATATATATTTGAGATCACTAATGGTTCCGGACTCGGTGGTGTACCTACCTTGGTACCGGATGTCTTAGGCCTCGTGCCGCACTGAATTAATATAATTTTAAAGCAGTGCGGAACGAGGCTAAAACGTCCCATATACCCCCTGACCTCGTACCGCACTCAACGCGAGCTTCCCGCGACTAGTGTTGTGCATCACGTCGATTGGAGAGCACGTCCTTTTACAGCGCCGAACATGTCTAAACGATATCGGAAGAAGTTAATTAAAAAAAACCCAGAAACAGAGCCAAAACAGGTAAGTTTTTAATGATAAAATCTTCAGTAAGTACCTAGTTTTTTCTTATCTTGGTAGCTATGTATGTACCTAAAGTAAGTTTAACATATGATTACTTAAGTATACTCGAAAAGGGTGAAAAAAGGAGAAGATGTGTTGGTTGTTACCAAAAACTACGCACATTTTTACCATCTCGTGAAGCAGATAAAAAATCTAAAAAGATTTTGACTCAGTGCACTCAGTGCAAAAAATCTTATTGTCTACCCTGTTTCAATGAAAAACACTCATAAATAAGTACATATATATTGAGATTTTTATAAAAAAAAGTATATTGATACTGATTTTTTAATGTTAATTCAAGTTCTAATAAGTGTATTTTTAAAGCCCGAGGCAGAATAAATAGGACAGTTTCTTTTCTACTTCTGGTTGCCTTTTTTTTCTATTCTGTGAACCGCATTAAGATTTTCATATACAAATAGAAAGATAAACCTTATGCATAAACCGTAATCCATTATTTTCCAATAATAAGTCTGTAATAGGTGCCTCTTAATGGTATAGAATGGAACGCTTCGTGCGCGAGTCCGACTCGCACTTGGCCGGTTTTTTTTTCTTTATGGCGCCTTCAAGCACAATTTAGATTATTTAAATATTTGATAGCTTTGTGTTGTTTTGCCAGGTTTTGCCCTTAAAACGACCTAATGAGATATAATTGATCAAAATCGGTCAAGTCGTTGCGTAGTTAAGACAGTTTAAAAACGTCGATATTATTTTTCCCATCACTAATCGCAGCGAAAATTTGCCCTATGTCAGTGCGTTACGAGGTGTATTAGATCCCATATTTTGTTTTCCTAATAATTCCTAAACTAGCCATCCGATCCCGGGGCGACGGTGGATTAGGGTTCATCAATTCACTGTCTATATCAATAAGGACCAAAATTCTCATTTATCTTTGATTTCGCGCCAGAAAATGGATTTTAGTCTGTAAAAGGAGGTGGGGTCTAATAGACCGCGTGTCGCCCTAACGTCTGGTCACGGTACGGGCCGATTAAACCTCGTGCCGCAGGAACGGAAAGTATGCAAAAATTGGTGCCGCAGCTAACGTGTTAAAAACAAATTCTGAAATTAATTTGCTTACTATGACTCAAATCTAGAAATAGTATTTTTCATTACGGGAAATGATTTATATCGTATTATCCATTCGGTTTATGTAATTAAATATTACGAAATTGAATCGATCTCATGCTTTCTAAAGGTTTAGGCAAGTAAGTAGGGACTGTTGTTTATTTTACAAACTAGATCTAACGTAGTTAGAAAGAAAAATTAGCAAAACTGAAAACCAAGTTTATCCGGAACCGTTTCAAAAAGTGCTCCTTCTGGGATCGCTTTTGTTTAAAATTCCATGTGATTTAAGGTTTAAGAGTCATCTCAATATGTCACCTTTAATTATATCTCATAAAATCAGGCATATCTAGCACTTAAAATTAAAAGCTCAGGATATTGATACTCACCAATACAATGTCGGTGGGTTGAAGTACTCGCGACCTCTATCATAAAATTCAGAATCAGTTTTTCTGAGACCGTTGCATTCCAGGCCAAACCCGATATTCGCAATAATCTCCATCGCGTATCTCCCGTACAGCTCAGAAAAGTTCACCGACTCCCCATTAGAGTGTCGTAGGTCGGCATACTCCAGCGTTTCATCTGCAATCTTTTCTACTACTGGAAACACACTTTTCACTTTGACAGCGGAAAAGGACGGCGATATTGCCAAACGCAACTTTTTCCATGTTGGCCCGTGAATATTGAACAAATTCCCTGCCAACTTGTCGCCGACGCCGCCGGAGTACGTGCCTCGGGACTGGAAATGCTCAAAGTCCTTAATCAGAATATGCTTCGCTATATCCAGGTCGTTGACGCACAGCACCGGCCGGTGGAAGCAGTACAGGCCTACGTACGGCAAATGCTTGTACTTAAAGTAAGCGTCAAGGTACGGCTGAAAGAACTGTTGTTTTCTTTTGATCACTTCTTTTATATTTCCGTACGGGAACACGGGCGGCGGACTGTACACTCCTCTCCTAGACCAGTAGGTGAACTTGTATCTGTACCACACGTATATTAGGACTATAGAGCAAACCGCTAATGTGAAGAACACTGCCATTTTTGTAGGTAATAAATATTAATATTAGAACACTTCACTTTAAGACTAATGGTCACTTAGATCGTTAGTTGCGAGAACATCGATGTACTAATTTGTCCATTAGTTTAGTAATGCAGTGGTTCGCGTGCATTGGCCGCACTGGCGGCGGCGACTGAGCTGCCGAAGGTTGCCTGCGCTGGAACCAACATTTCAAAATACATCAGCCTGAGGTCACTACACACGTGAATGCCGACATAAATGAATTTCGACAAAACCAGCTCTTACTACTTTAATCGGTCCACATATTATTAAAAAACTGCAAACTCATATTTCATCCTTCCGAACGTTCCAATATTCGTATTGCAGGAACAGGAAGACGTTGTGAAGGTTTCGTATTCTAGAAAAGATTTTATTTTATACATACCTACCTATTGTACCTACGTATTGTACCTTTAGGTTCATATTGTAAGATACTTTGTAAAATATTCAGAAGCAGGATGTAAACTCTTTAATTTAAAAAAAGTTTATATATCTACTACTTAGGTATTAAATATTAAAAAGCTTATAAGATTTAGCAATTGAGATTATATTGTAAACACATTAATAACAAATATTACTAAAATATTATCTTACCTTATAGATTTAGAATAACGCTCTATCACTGTTATTACGTCAGATAAAAATTAATACCCTATCGCCTTAGCCTGCTGTCTGCAAGTCTGCGAATGTTACCTATATTAAACCTCAGTGTAGTTATATACTCGTACTATCTGATTCTTTTTATTTTAGGGCTTCCTAAACTCATAACGGAACCCTTATTACAGCCCGTGCGTCTTTCCGTCCGTCCGTTGGTCTACTGTCGCAAACACATGATTTTTCTTAAAAACTACTAAACGGTAAAGTTATGTTTGGAACTCATAATGATATTAGGTACCTATATGTTAGTCGTAACGAACAGGGCGAGCGTTGAACTTTAACTATTTTTTTTATCTACGAGAGACAAGCATTTGATTTTCGATAATTATCGGTTGTTCATTCAATGTATATTTTGATGTTATTAATGCATAAATATCATGAAGTAATCTAAGGATTATTATCTGTATATTTATTTTATTTATGAATTTATTTTAATTCGTCATAAATAGTGCACAAATAGTTAACTTTATTTAGCCTTTTTAAATGTTTTAAACTCGGTTTTACCTAACCATATTTTTCTATAAACTTATTCGTTGTAGAAAACTATTTTCCTTGTAATAAATGAGTGAATTGGAAAAATTAAAAAACATTTTTAAGAAAAATACATTATTTTAGATTAGACTCATAGAATTTTTTAAAAAATAGTTTCTGAATTTTTTAACAGATGATATGGATAAAAAAAAGTAAAAATCCTCCTGTGACGCCATCATTCGGCATGACAAATAATAACGCTTTTGCTCACGTTGATAAAAAAAATGTAATCCAAAAAACCAATCTCGTGATGTGATATTTTGTCATCATACGATATATTATATCGCAAAAACATAGTTTTTATGTATGGTTTTCATGGACATCCGCTATGTTTTTTTTTATCGAAAATCCCGATAATTGGGCTCATGGAGCACAACTCTCGCGACTTCGCCGCCTGCTCCTGTGCGCCTTCTCGCCAGCAAGCCTACCCGTTCCGGCCTCCCCCGGAGCAGCATTGAGGATCTACGGCTTCTGCTCCCTCTAAGCAGCTCTAAAGCTAAGCCCCCTCCTTATGCGTCACCAATCATCATATCGAGCGAATCGTCCCCTGAATGTAAGGTCTCACGTTTGGCAAACGAGCAAGCGAGTCATCTGATGGTAAGTGATCACCGCCACTCGTGGACATCAGTCACACCAGAAGGAGTGGAGATGCGTTGCCGGCCTTTTAGGAAGGTATACTGTTTCTTGAAGATCTCAAAGGTCGTGCCGTTTCTGTACTATTTATTGTAATCGGGAATTTTTATTTTAATTCTTTACTACTCCCCTGCTCTCTTAGGCTGAAGCGTGACACTATATGCAAATTGATTGAGAAAATAGGCAAAAATAATATTATTCCAGTAATGACGCCGTGTGGTCCCCGGCCGCCGTGTGGTCCCCGGCAGAGTAGAATAGGCCACCCTCACTCTTACCGAGGTGTCGTAAAAGGCGACTAAGGTAAAGCTGCTGGCATGATCATCAGCGCCCAGAGAAGGAAAACTCTGCATTTATATCAAAACCCTCGCCAACCCGTCTGCCAAGCGTGGTGAGTATGGCAATTACCCCTCATGTGATCGAGGGAGGCCCGTGCCCCAGCAGTGGGGACTTAAATGGGCTGATGATGATGATGATGAATGACTGCAAGAGATTGCTATTAGCTTATTATCGCTCGCAGACAGCCGAGATCGTAAGCTATTAATTTCTGTTAGCCTTTGTGCAACATTTATCCTTACTAATATTATAAAGGCGAAAGTTTGTTTGGATGGATGTATGGATGGATGTTTGTTCCTCTTTCACGCAAAAACTACTAAACGGATTTTAATGAAACTTTACAGTATTGTAGCTTATAGATCAGAATAACACATAGGCTATAATTTATAAAGATATTGTGTGAACGCAGACGAAGTCGCGGGCAAAAGCTAGTTTATCATAAATGTAAAATTGTCCCTAGTTTATTTGCAGACATGGTACTACTCTATAGGTTTTTAGTTAACAGCAAACATTTCTGAACATTTTGTATGACTTCATTTGTAGGTGTAATTTGAAAACAAAAAAGTGCATTCAATAGAATTATGTTATCTAGACCGTATAAGATCAAATATTTACAACAACTTATTAATGGGCTGTGTAAATAAAACAATAAATCGACATCCCCCTTATTACAAATCGCGAATAAAGGATAGTCCCGTAACAAAATTCGTACCAGCCCCTTTTAACATTGCTTTAGTACGGTAACAACTTAAGATCGCGATTTATAATAAGAGGCATAGGTTCGGAATCCTCTTCACGCAATCGGAACTCGCACTTGTCCAGTTTTTTATATAAACTTTTCATTTCCGCCTGAAAATATTATCTTATCTTATATTCTATTGATCTTCCAGTTACTGGATTATTTAAATATCATATCCGTCAAGTACGAATCGAGCCGTATCAAATTTTCATTATTGATTTTTATTTTTTCATATTAATGACTATTGACTATCAATAAAGTTATTTTATTTTAATTATTGTTTATTGCAATAAAGACCAAAAACTGCTGAATAGGGTAAATAATTCGTGTATAAGCGACTTTTGGCATTGTTATAGGAAATGGTGTCTGACGCTACATATTAATGTACTGATGGATGTGGGAGAAGGTAAGGGGTATCTAAATAGTTTTTTAGATTTATTCTTGCATTATACCTAACTAATAATTAATTAAAACAAACAAATTCTCTGGACTCACTTTTGCTTGACGTTTCGGCTACGTGCAGCGCCGTGGTCACAACCAAAAGAAACCACACGATGCAAAGTTCGCCCACAGGAAAGATGGATTTACAACTTTCGGAGACATGCTGGTCCGAAGTGGATGCAAGTAGCGAGGGACTGAGTGTCGTGGAAGGCTTTGAAGGAGGCCTACGTCCGAAGACAGACGATGCAATGGCTGTGATGGGTATGTAAATGTTTTTTACAACTCAACATGTTTTTAATTAAGTAATTAAAGTAAAATTATCTACTTGCTGGGATCAATATTTAACGAGCTATGAATAAAAGATGGATAATAAAATACATTTATTTATGTAGATTTGGCATTTTTGTTTAATCAAATTATCTTCTTAACATAAAATATCATCATTTTTGTCGGTGTTGACAGTTAAGAGACGGTACTACCCCTACTCCTTAGCTTCCTCAATCATCAGTACAGCGTCAGGTTGAGTTTCAAAAGTAGCACTTGTGTGTCAGACATAAAAACAGTTCAAAGTGCAACAAGGGTAACCGTACGTTCTACCTGTGCGGATAAAGAATGGGATCAGAAATGGCGGCGCATCTATTCACTTCTCGCTCGCACACTATTTGCGTCTATACTCGCACTCGTTGGGTGACGCAAATAGTGTGCGAGCGAGAAGTGAATAGATGCGCCGCCATTTCTGATCCCATTCTTTATCCGCACAGGTTGTACTTTGATTATGTTGCTTCAGAATAAAACTATACATAAATAATTTCCCCTATTTTTTCTTCATTGACTGACTATTGATGTCTTGGTATTTTTTCTTAAAAAGTGGCTGCCGATTATAATCATAAGATATGGACACTGTACTCATCCTAGTGCATATTGATTATTGATCAATGTCTACAACAGTTAAATATATCTGGTCTTAAAAAATCTACCTCTTTTATCGTCGTGCTCTACCATAAGTACTAAAAAGTCAACTTATTCTCACTGTGTAGTGCCACAAATATAACAATAGTATATGGTGGTGCAATGCCAGGGCCTTGCGGCTACTGAACTACTGCTTATGCAAATTCTAGTACGAAGAAATGTGTCATGAGTGGACGTGACTAAGAAAAAACCTAAGCTGGTCCTTATTCAGGTTGCTCTTGTACATCACGTGCGGCGATACGGTTACACAAAACATTACGCCACTTGGCCGCTCTCGTATACTCATTTGTACGGGTTTTGTTTTGCATTTCACTTATTTGTTAACCGGCATATCTTACTCAGCTTTGATGTATGTCAAAGCAAAGGATTTTTATTTATACAGCGACGTGGCAAACACGACAACTATTGACGCCTGCAACTTGAGATGACTTGCCTTTTGGATGGTAGAGGATTTAGAAATTTTAGATAATTGCTAGCGAAAATAATGAGAGTATCAAAAAATGGTATCGGAAAAAAAATTAACATACCTACTGCTGATATAAAAAATATTTTATTTGTATAACATTACACAATAAATACAATACAATCATTTAATTTAGTAAAAATATGCTTATGCTTATTTTAACATTTATTTGATTACGGCGGCCGATCTCAACGATCAGCTACGTACGCATGATGTATTATAGTACTCAAGTGTGTGCGCAAACACAAGTGCGCTCTCTATTCCCTGAACCTCATAAACGCCGTAGGTAGGACGCCATAGTGAATCGACCGAAGATGAATTAGGCGCAAGACCAATAGGCTTACCGTGCTTTCCGTGGTACGACAGGGTACATCGTCCAGCCTTCGGGCGGATACTGATTTTTTTGGTACAAAATGTTTAGGGACCCGGGTATCGTCGAACCCGAAGCGCAACCGTCGCGTCGCTTTATGGGACTTGTGGGTCGCTTAAAACATAATCACTTATTCAAATACCTACTTAATTATTCTAAATATAACATGATAGGTATTTTTTATTCAAATTTTAGCTCACTTTGTCGTTTTTGCATATTTCCGAACGAACTGTCTGTATCACAATCCGCTTTTACTACTTGTCTCCTTAACTGCACTAAATGTTGAAGGTATTCTGTTGGCGTTCTACCTGAAACTTCCTTTCTAATGTTACTCTGGCTATTACGAAAATGAGAAAGATAACTCTCGTATTTATTCACTGACGCTTCTAAGCTATGACATGAATTCATTAGTTCTTGTTCTAGACTTTTAAAACTATTCTTTGGGCTGCACTTAAACTTTAGTTTATCTTCGAGAATGTTTTTCCTTCGCCGGAAAGAATGGTTAGATATCTCACGCGATGCAGCACTATCGCTCGAAGTTATATCCTTGCTGCTATTTTTTGAAGAAGATTGTGAACACTCGTTATAATCTTCTTCCTTATCTAGTCCCAGAAATTCTCGATACAGTTTTGCTTTAGCTTTTGCATATTTTGCTCCTCTATATATTGGTGTATAACTTCGTCCGAGACTATTGGTATTATTACCATTTTCATAATGAATAGATGTGTTGGCGCTTTTCCAAATAAATGAATCTGTTTCTGCTTTACTTGACTCAGTGGAATCTGAATAGGAGCTGACATGAGAATCATCTGGTTCCATTACAGCCTCCTTAAGTGTATTTTTTACTACTGGTTCTGAATTTTTATTAATGGCTGCACTTGAACTATTAATGTTTTGCCATTGCCGAGTAGTTTGAGACGCTACAGAAGCAGCTGGTACGGTATCTTCTTCTTTGAATTTCACTATTCTTTTTGTATAATCTATAACTCGAGGTGGTGATAATACTATGTTATATGGATATACATTTTCATTTCGACCTAATATTATGTCTCTCATTTCATCTGGATCTTGTTTTTGTATACAGTTGACTGTAACACGAGGTAAAGCACAATCCTTTGTATCGGGAAAATCATCATTGTGTTGTGTTACTGGTTGCGGTATATTATGTATCTCTGTTACAGTAATCAAATTTTTATCTGGGGAAAGTTCCAAAGGGTCAATTTTATTTTGAATTTCGCTGTGTTTCCGTGGTGCCAAGCGTACCCCGGGCTCCGAAGTGATGGCTTTGGATGCATCCGGGAATGGTACACTGAGATGATGAAGACTCTCCTTCTGTTCAAGTTCAGTACCTCTATCACTATTAGGATCTACTGTATTGTGGTTTGTTAGTAAATCTGGAGTCATATTAAGAGATTCAGATTTATCAGCGTTATCTCCTGCATTGTCTGATTCATCTGCAGAGGTTTGTGATTCTGAATCAGCTGGGTAAACTTGAGAAATATTTATGCTTATAATTGGAGCTGTAACTTCTTCGTGGCATATATTTCTTTCTACGTTTTGCATACATCTACAACATGAGGCACGTCTTTTCCTTCTCGGAGGAGGCACAATTTGAGTTTGGGTTGTACGATCACATTTCCTTACAGTATCAGTCATGGCAAATGAATTTTTGAAAGTAACTTTCTTCTCCTCGGTTACAGTAGATCTGTCGTGGAAATACAACATTCCATACTTAGATCCCACAGCTATCTCTTTACAACGTGGGGTCATCGGGATGGTTTCGGTAGCTGCATCTCGCCGAAGTGTATACAAATGTCTATTTTTATAGTAAGTTTCTAGGTCTGTCTGTGCATCTACCCCTTGATCTCTAACTCGCGTAACCAATTTTCGAGTTTGTGTGTGTGCTGGTATCCCTATCCGTCTTTTATGTCTAATCGCTTTTTGACTTATTTCTATAAGACGCTGGCGAGCGTTCGTGCAGATTTTCAATTCACTTAGTGGTTCCATAATCTTTTTATCTATTATCGTTTCTACTTTAGCAGCTGCTTGTGATGCGGCTTCTTCTTTCTTTTTTATTTTATTGTAGAGTCTTTCTGTAACTGACGCAACTATTTCTGCCCTTTGACTATCATACAGGATTGGGACTTGTGTAGACTTTGATTTGTCTATATCAGTGATATCATTTATTTCAGCTTCACTGTGGCTGGGCAGCACGTGTGCAGGTTGCAACTGGTCTTCTTGCATCTTTTCAACAATCGGTAGAATTTCTTGTGATTTGTATTGTCTACGTTTGTGCCTGAGAGGGGCAATAACTTTTAGATCACTATTGCTTTGTGTTCTTTCTAGGGTAGGTCCAAATAGCTTATCAACTTCTTTACTAATTTCACTCTTTAGATCAATGTTCACATTTTTATCCATAGCGTTGATGACATCCGAACTTCCGCTCGCCGCTGATGAAGCTGTTGATTCTGATTGAGCGTCGGTTTTCGGATGGAGCAAATTCATAATGTTCCCTATGTTTGCGTTTTCCTCGGAAGCGTTGGACAGCTGTTTTTTATGGTCGTTTTTATTCAATTTCCAATGATTTTCTTCATAGAAGATCTTGCCTGTGTCAGGTACCTGCAAAGAAAATGATTGTTGCCAATATTTTATATAGAAAGATTCATCTTTTGTAGTCAGTGGCGTAGCGTTGGGTGGCAGAATCTCGAGGGGGGAAGGGGTTAGGTTGGAGGAAAAAAAGAGTTTTTTAGGGGGGAACGAAGAAGAAGATCGAAGGAGGTAGTACACAAACTAATACATAGGATTGACCTGATAAAATATAATAGATTACTAGAGATCACTACAAAAGTTTTTATTTCATATCTTAAAATTACAATTGATAAAAATCAAATAGTGTCGCTAGTGGACAGAACAAGCACCCTTAAACGGAACTCCTAATTTACTTGTATCAGTCGTTGCGAATCTCAATAATCATAATTGATAACCCTAAGCATTCTGATAAATAAAGTTTAACTATGACACATACATTAGGCTCATTAGGCTGAATTAAGGCAAAACCGCGACGTAACTAGAGCCGCCACTTGATTCATAATGATTATGGCGCTAAAGAGACAATTTTTTTGAAATGTAGTTCAATGAATACTTATAGGAAAGTTTTAACAAATATTTGCGACCGACGTATTTACTCATTTCTTCCTACAAGCAAATATAATTTCCATATTAGCTAAAAGTGGCCACTTCAGACAGTCTTGAAAATGATTATTACCCGTAGGAAGTAATAATTACGTAACTTCGTCTCCAAAAATTGTAAATACTTTCCTTATAGGTACTCCTATGAATATTCGTTGAAGTACTTTTTAAAAAAGTCTCCTATTCGATCCAATCATATGAATGACACGTTGGAAACTGTTTTGGCTAATGAAATAAGTTAAAGTTAAGCAGTAATTTAATTCTAACTTTCTTCAAAACTATTTTTAAGGAATATATAAAAGCTGTATGTTTTTTTTATTAATAAAATAAAGTAAAAATAAATTAAATCACTTGGCGGCTAGTATCCCCGCGGAGTCACCTTAAGGTGACGGGTAGGGCACACTAGCGACGGCGGTCGATTTTAATTTTTAGCTATTAAACCGGATCTATTTTAAACAATTTCGGGGTTACAACCTCTCGGTAAACACTAATACTATTTATTATATAACCATGCAAAAATGTTGGGTCCAACGCATACGCAAAAAAAAGCGGCCACTTTAAAAATAGATACGGTTTAGTAGCTAAAAATTAAAATCGTTTGTCGTCGCTATTGTACCCTACCCGTCACGTTAACTTGTGACTCACGTATCCGATAAAGTGCCTGGTAAGTTCAGCGATAAGATTGTTGAACTGCGATTGGAGGGCGAGGCGAGCGCTGGCGCCGCCGCCTGCGGGCCGGGCCTGGGGCAGCTGGCGCGCGCGCGCCGCCCAGCGCAGCGTCGAGGCGGACTCGCCGTAGCAAGCGACGCTGGGGGACACAGCTGCGGAACAGAGGGCCTAATTTAAAGCAGAGAAGCACTGATGTCACAGGTGTTCATAGGCGGCGACAATGGATTACCATCATCCGTCTGCTCGTCTGCCACCTAATGACAACAATTCAACAGTGGGAGAACCACGCTTTGACATGAATGGGCCGGCTCGACCGGAGTAATACCACGTCCTCACAGAAAACCGGCGTGAAGCAGTGCATGCGCTGTGTTTTGCTGCGTAAGTGAGGGTACCCAATCCAAGGGAAGGGGGGTTACAAGGTAAGCAGCGCACTTGTGACACCACTGGTGTCCATGGCCGGCGGTAATCGCTTACAATCAGGTGGTCCGTCGGCTCGTCTGCTACCTATATCATTAAAAAAGTGACGTAAGAAAAGACGTTACGACCGAATCGGAGTTTCCCTCTTTTTCATGCGCGCTGTGTTTGGATGCGACAGGTATATTCTCGTTCGTTACGGGACGGCTTTAAATTAAATTAAGCCCTAGCCACATTAAAAGGTCGCGTTGCAACTCGTTGCTGCGTACTGTTTTTCCGGACCACTACAATCTGGACATTTTTAAGGCAAAATTAATCTTCTAGGCAAACGCGTTACACCATCGACGTCACCATGAGCCCAAATCTCGGGCTCGTGACATTTATTTTCATACGACATATATCACTAAAACATGTTTTTTTTTGTATGGTTTTCAGGTGATATCCGCCATATTGTTAAAATGTCACGAGCACGAGAATTGGGCTCCATCACTTTCCATCGTGATGAGAGATCGAGGTGAGATTGTGGTCAAGCGCTGGCCTAAAGTTAGTAAAAAAAATGTCTGATACTAGAGGACTGTTTACCCGTAGTACCGGTGCGTGGGTTGATGCATTCCCAGGTAAAAGAATTGTTGTAGCATTACCCTATCGGTTGCTTAGTAACGTTGTTATTAGGTAATGTCTGTTCTGTTGAAAATATCCAAACTCGTATCTTTTAGTTCTTATAATAAATAAACTCTGCTAAATTACATAATACTTTATAGGTTATGGGCCTTTCAACGAAATTTTCCGTTGCCATGTTAAAAGGACTAGAAGATTATACCACTTGGAAATTTGCTATAAAAATGTTATTGTTACGTCAAAAACTGTTCACGTACACGTCGAAATTACCCGATGCGACAGACCCTGTGGAAGTCCAGAAAGATCAAGATCCGTTTTCCAGGACAAAGGACTCAATCGTAAGATAACTCTCTTAAATGCTCTTCTTGACGAGAGATTGGATAGGCATGAGAACATGCACCAGTATGTTGCCGCAGTCATGAGTCACACCCAGAAGCTGCGTGAGATCGATCACAGTATTGATGATGAACTCGTTGCTGTCGTTCTATTGAGAGGTTTGCCAGAAGAATTCAAGCCTATGCGAATGGCGTTGGAGCATTCTAGCATGAAACTTACTTTGGAGAATGTAAGACAGAAGTTGCTGCAGGAAGATTCTAATAAAGGCTGTTCATCCAATGTCAAGAGTGATTCTGCATTAGTTTCAAGAGATAAAGAAACTATCAAGGCCAGTGAAATGTTTCAAATGTGGAGGGAAAGGGTACAAGAAACCGGATTGCCCGCTACTAAGGAAGACTGACGATAAGGGCTTGGTGACATCGTTAAGTGTTGGCGATACATTCGATTCACAATCCTGGTACATCGACAGTGGAGCTTCAAATCATATGTCCTTCCAGAAGCATTGGTTTAGAGACATTCAGGTTCATGATAGTGACAATAAGTTTGACGTGACATGTGCAAATAATGATAAGATATCAAGTGCAGGAATAGGTAACATTATGGTTAGATTGAACGGATATCTATTGCCCATAAGGGACGTTACATATGTACCTGACTTGAAGGTAAATCTTTTATCTGTTTCCAAATTGGTTGAACGAGAATGGCAGGTGATTTTTAATGCAGATGGCTGTAATTTGTTTCACAAATCAGGAAATCACATTTCGGGTAAGCTTGTAGCGACTGCAAGTAAGGTCTCTGGTATCTATAAACTTGATAACTGTTTTCCTGTTGTAGATGAGGCTTTGGCTACTGTTAAGGCTGGGAACTCGATGATGTTGTGGCATAGGAGGCTTGGACACGTGAATGAAAGGGATTTACGTAAGCTACCTGGTTTAGATCTTGGAAAGAGTGTAATGGAAACTTGTGAGGACTGTATTAAGGGGAAGTCACACAGATTACCTTTTCCAGTGGGTGAAGCAGAAAGAGCGATTGAGAAATTAGGATTGGTACACATGGATATCTGTGGTCCCATGTCTGAACGTTCGTATGCTGATTCTCGATACATGCTACTTCTGGTTGATGACTGCACAAGGAAAATGTTTGCGTATTTTCTTAAGTCAAAATCAGACAGTTTTGAATGTTTCAAAAATTTTGTAACACATGTAGAGAATGAGACTGGCTTGAAAGTCAAAGCGGTTCGAACGGACAATGGCACGGAGTTTGTGAATTCTAAGTTCACGCAATTTCTCTGTAAGAAAGGTATAAAACACCAGTTGACAGTTCCTTATACGCTGGAACAAAATGGGGTTGCTGAAAGAGCTAACCGTACTGTGGTGGAAATGGCTCGAATAATGCTGGGGGATAGTCTAAGTAAGCGATATTGGGCGGAAGCTTGCAATACAGCAGTCTATATCAAGAATAGACTCCCACATTCAGCTAACCAGGGGAAAATTCCGGAGGAGCTGTGGACAGGCAAAGTTCAATCTGTCAGTCACTTAAGAGTTTTTGGTTCGTATGCTTATGCGCATGTACCAAAGGAAACTCGGAAGAAGTTAGACAAAAAGGCTAAGAAATATCGTTTCGTGGGATATTGTGCTGATTCAAAAGCTTATCGCTTGGCACATTTGGAAAATCCACGAAATGTCACAAAAGCAAGAGACGTCGTTTTCTTAGAGGAAACAGGTGGAGTCAGCGACACAAGGGAGGTTGATACAGAGCAAGCTGTACAACGGGACTGTTGTTACTTGGGAATTAACCAAGAAGATGCCAGCTGAACCTGTTGTATCCATTCCTGACGCGGAGACTCCCTCATCATCTACAGCTGAACATTTTGAGGACGCAGTGGCTAGCGATGGTCAAGGTGCAGCAGAGCCTGAAGTGACTGAACCTAGGTATCCACTACGCAATCGATTGCGAAATCAAGAGGATTGCGTATGCTTTCTGAACACTGATGAAGAGCCTTGTACTGTTCGAGAAGCGCTGAGAGGAAAAGATGAGAAGAATTGGAGAGAAGCGATGAAGAAGGAAATGGACTCTATGGAGGAAAACAAAGTCTGGAAACTTGTGGACAAACCACCAGGAGGTAAAGTTGTTGGATGCAAGTGGATATTCAAGCACAAGTTTGACGCTGATGGAAATAAGTCCTATAAGGCTCGGCTTGTCGACAAAGGATTTACACAGTCTTATGGAGTTGATTATTTCGAGACGTTTTCACCTGTGGTGCGAAGATCAACTATAAGATTGTTGTTGTCATTGGCTGTTCACAAAAATCTTCAAATTGATCACTTCGATGTGAACACAGCCTTTTTGAACGGCAACTTGCATGAAAAAGTTTACATGCAGCAACCTGATGGTTTTGTCGAAGACAGTAACAAGGTTTGTTTGTTGCAAAAAGCAATCTATGGTCTGAAACAATCGTCACGGTCTTGGAATGAAAAAGTGAATGACGTTTTACTGTCATTGTCATTTACACGTTCAAAATATGACAATTGTTTATATTTCAGAAATAATTTATACATTGCTTTGTATGTGGACGATTTTTATGTATTTTATGATAATGAGATTATCCAGAGATTATCCAGAAGTTCATTCTTCTGATCCAGAAGAATGAACTTCTGGATAATCTCAGGAAGAGATTTAAAATCAAAGACTTGGGCCAGGCGAGACAAATTCTTGGTATGGAACTGACTAGAGAGGGTGGTACGTTTCGTATTTCTCAACGTAAGTTCATAAAGAAATTGTTGACAGATTATGGTCTTGCTGATTGCAAACCTGTTAAAACTGCTATGGAGTTAGATCTTCATACGGTTTTGGCTGTAGGGGAAGATGGTGGTGGCAAGATGCTGTATCAGCAAAACCGTCTGCGGTATCAGTCTTTGATGGGGGCGTTAAACTATCTCGCCTGCAATACGCGTCCAGACATCTCAGCGGCTGTTAGTTTTTTGTCACAGTATAATGCTTGTAGTTTTCAGGTACACTTAAATGCAGCGAAAAGAGTACAGAATATTTGAAGGCGACAGAGGATTATTCGTTGGAATACAAAGCTGGAGATTTGCGTATCAAAACAACTGGATATGTTGACGCTGACTGGGGCGGAAATATCAAGGATAGGAAATCTTTTTCCGGCTATGCTTTCCAGGTAGGTGTCAATCCTATTTCCTGGGAATATAAAAAGCAGACGTGTGTAGCTGTTTCATCGACTGAGGCGGAATATATAGCCATGTCAGAGGCATGTAAAGAGGCTACGTACCTTAGGAGTTTTTTGCAAAGCCTCTCACAAACTCCGGTGCCACCAGTATGTATGTACGTGGACAATCAGAGTGCAATCAAGTTGGCACAAAATCCGATTGCACATAGGCGAACTAAGCACGTTGACATAAGGTATCACTTTGTACGTCAGTGTGTTGACAGTGGTACTGTTGATTTATAGTATGTGTCTACTGAAGACAACATAGCTGATGTGTTGACAAAGCCTTTGGGGAAAGTTAAGTTTGTCAAGTGTGTGTCTGGTTTAGGATTAGTTCGTTGTTCTTCTGATTGAGGAGCAGCCATGTTTAGCTGATGACTGGTGTGTGAAAGATAGTCGTTTGAGGGGAAGTGTTGTAGCATTACCCTATCGGTTGCTTAGTAACGTTGTTATTAGGTAATGTCTGTTCTGTTGAAAATATCCAAACTCGTATCTTTTAGTTCTTATAATAAATAAACTCTGCTAAATTACATAATACTTTATAAGAATAAACAAAATCAAATAAAAGTAAATGAAGACGAACAACAACAACAATGAAAACAAAAAAATAAATAGCAATACCTACAAAAAAACAAAACTTGGAAGAAATATTCAAATAACTCTGATCAAATAAAAATATTTTTTTATTTTTAATACAGTATGAATACGCTTTTACTTTACAGTAGCACTGATGATAAGTTACCATTTTCTTATCATGATCTGATAGCAAGAGTTTTTGATACACCGTCACCTACTTATGGGATTTTTCGATCGACTTTTGCTAGAAATAACAAAGATCGGTTGCAACGGTCTTCACAGGGCTGGTTGTCGTCGGCCGGTTGCGGCTAGCCGATCGCCCTTTCCCTTCGCAAAGCGTGTCCCACCTTACAATAATTGTGTCCCCTGCACTCTGGTTTGACCGAAATGAACAAATACTTTCATTGTTCATGTCACAAATTCGCCCCCATATGGAATACCGCTGCCATTTCTGGGCAAGAACACCTGCATACCACCTTGAGTCCTCTGACTGGGTTCAAAGTCATCTATGATTCCAAACTGACAAGCGGTGTCCTAGAAAAAATTTCGCTTCCCTATGTGGAATTTACCTAGATGTGTACTGTTTACTGAAACGACAAAGTGATCCGACTCAATCGTATGATACACTGTTCCGAATCTCTAGTGTTCGCACCGAATGTATCATTCGACTCAAATGGATCGCGAGTCCGAGTGAACCGAATGATCCGAATGACCTGAATGATTCGAGTGAGCTGAATGATCCAAATGAGCAGAATGATTCGAGTGAGCTGAATGATCCAAATGAGCAGAAAGATTCGATGAGCCTAATGATCAATATGAGCGGAATGATCCCATGAGCCAAATGATCCGAATGAGCTGAATGATACGAGTGAGCCAAATGTACCGAATGAGCGGAATGAATCACGGATCTATCTGAGAGTCGATGTTCCAAATGCAGCGTTTCACTGTTTCGCATCTCTGCACTGATCCAGATCCAAATCAGAAACCAATCTTTTGAAAGATACGTTTTTGCCAGGTCTGTTTCTACCACTTCTACTCATACAATGGTTTCCTGGTGGCGTCCTGGCTGGTTGTGGTGCGTCAAAATGACACTTACTAGCAATAATGAAGGTGCAAGCTCCCCCGGTGAAGCAGTCCTTGAGTAGCCAAGTGAGCGCCGAGTCGCGGTACGGAACGAAGCGACCGCGACCGGTGCCTCCACCTACTGTAGACAGAAGGGATGTAATGAGAATAATCAATATACTATACAGTAAAATGACTATAATAAAACATAAAATCCATGAGAAACGAAATAAACCGGCGTGAAGCAGGACTGTGCGTGTACTAGGGACTCCACTAGTGTCGCGGGTGTCCATGGGGGCGGCAAGCGCTTACCATCAGGTGATCCGTCTGCTAGTCTGCCAACTATCACATAAAAAAACCTACTGGACGTCATCAGTCTATCTCATAGCTAGATGATGGCACCTTGGTTTTATACGTAACAGCCAGCAAACAATACTTTTTATCATAATGTAACATAATGATATAAAGTATTGTTTGCTGGCTGTTACGTATAAAAGCATTTAATCATCACAATTCAGACTTCGAGTTTAGAATCCAAACTCAAAGTTTGGATTGATTCCAAGCCACTAGGTTCTTTCGAGTACCTATATTTGAAATTGAGATCGAAGAATACTTACCCTAGTCTTACATTAAATTCAGACTGTATGACATGGTAGGGTGTGTTTTATTAAAATAACATAGGAACATGTAAGACAGGAATAAGTTTGATATGTAAATAACTGCAACATTACCTAGAGCTGATATGACGTTGCTGAGGGCGACCAGAGACTTGTTGATGTTAGCGCCTTCCTTCTGTCGGCCTCCGCAGCCCTCCCACCCAGCTTTCTCACTGATTAAAAAATATATAGATCAACCGGAGATGCTCACTGTCGTCTAAGTAGATTTTACTATATGACGCTGAAGCGAAAGGCGCTAGCGATGTTAGCTCAAACGGATGGGTATGCGTAACGAATTTCTCCTGGGTCACCAAAAAAAAAGTTGTTCAGAACGACCCTTCCACACTGGGGGTCCGAGTTCGAACCCAAGCTTGCGCCTCCGGAGTTTTCAAATTTATGTTTTTCCGCCATTAAAGGCAATGTAATTGCTAGATCTCTGAAGGACCGCATCAGAAATGATGTAATCCGACAGAGAACCAGAGTCACCGACATAGCCCACCGAATTAGCAAACTGAAGTGGCAGTGGGCTGGTCATATTAGCCGCAGAACTGACAGCCGTTGGAGCCGTAAAGTCCTTGAGTGGAGACCGCGACTCGGTAAGCGTAGTGTAGGACGCCCTGCGACAAGATGGGATGATGACATTCGAAAGCTGGCTGGTGTGGGCTGGATGAGAGTGGCCGAAAATCGGGAGCAGTGGCGTGCATTAGGGGAGACCTATGTCCAGCAGTGGACGAGTGTGGGTTGCTGATGATGAATTGCTAGACTCCCGAAATCAAGAATCATGGTCCAAGCGTACCGGGCTCCAGAGCGACAGCTTTGGACGCAACTGGGAATTACACGCTAATGATGAGGCTAAAGCGAATGGATCATAGTGAGTCATAATTTGAAGCAACGATGCAGTACTTGGATTCCCGGGTGCGATTCCCAGGTGGTCACTTGTCCTAGATTTTTTCTATAGAGTAATTCTCAGTAGATATCAGTCTGAGTCTAGATGTTAGCAGTTTTGGCCTTGGGTATGTGCCTGAACCCTTTAATTTTAATAAGATAAGATATTCGATTTTAATATGTAAATATATACTAATATCTTATCTATATTCAAATATTTACAAAATATCATTATAAGATCGTGAAAGTGATAGTTTCTTCACACAATTAGGTAAAGTTATCTACTGATAAATAAGTTAACGTACTTCGTCTTTGTGTATATAGGTGTAACTATGTATTACGTCGTAATTAAATAACAATCTATCTACAATAATAAATATTGATTGCCTCTAAGGTGACGGGTATGGCACACTAGCGGCACCTATCGATATTCATTTTTAGCTACTAAACCGGATCCATTATAAACAATTTCGGGGTTACACTCTCTCGGCGCACACTTATACTATTTATTAAATCATCATCATCATTTCAGCCAATAGACGTCCACTGCTGGACATAGACCTCCCCCAATGTTCTCCACACAGATCGGTCCTGTGCCGCCCGCATCCAATGGATTCCCGCGATCTTCACCAGATCGTCGGTCCACCTTGTAGGGGGCCTGCCACGGCTGCGACTTCCTGTACGTGGCCTCCACTCGTGGACCTTTCCGCCCCAACGGTCGTCTGTTCTCTATGTGCCCTCGCTATATGCCCTGCCCATTGCCACTTGAGGCATGCAATCCTTTGAGCTATGTCTGTGACCTTAGTTCTCCTGCGGAATTCTGGAAGTTGGCGATCTTGTACCCCCGCGCCTCGGAAAGCACGTTAACCTTTAGATTAAACCTCTTTTTGGTTTAATCTAAGCGTTAAGTTGGAGCAGCGCCTGATCCCTCTTCGGTGGTGTCACACTGGTGTCCCATCGAAATATGAGGGTAAGGGAATAGAGAATGCGCTTGTGTCTGCTCAAATACTTGTGCACTATAATTTGTCCTGCCTCGATGGCTGTTCGCTAAGATTGGTCGCCATAACCGAAATATCGGTTTGGACTGAACATGACAATACATATGGATTATCAATATCGATACCTATATAATCTTGAGTGTTATATAGTCATTTAAATAAATAAAAAAACGAATACCTAATTCACGTTCTTTATGTAACTAGGTATTCTAGTTTCTTAGCCACGCACCAGTTTAAACTTTTGAGGCTTCTTCAAACTAAAACATTAGTTGGATTACACTTGTGTTGCCTTTACGAAGATCAATCAACTGTCTATATTACCTGGTATAGTTATTCTTATAATTATAATAAACTTACTACAGGCGACGATGACAATGACCTCGTAGTCAATGTATGTGATGTTGTGAAATATTTATTTATTTATTGAATCTTCAAGTATTGATACGAGGAAAACATTTAATTCATTCAAAGGTTAAAACAACCATTGACAACAAATAAAAATCATTTGCTGACCTCAGGGATATTCGGGGTTTGATCAACTTAGTTAAACGAAATTGTCAATCAGACTAAATGCTTCCGTATTGCTGTTGCAGTATTTTTTTATTAAAAGCGTTTACTATGACAAAACGCAGAAGTTAGACATTTGCTCATAAGTTGAGGTTTGCCGGAAGATGTGTTCCCTGAACGTATTCAATAAAAGATTGAATAGGCCGTTACTAGACAGACATGATCCACCCTCCGCCACACAATCACTTACCATCAGGTGAGATTGTGGCCAAATGTCTGGCTATTCCAATAAAAAAAAGTCAGACTCTTCAACTGCCTAATTTGACGAGTAAAATCAGTAGGTACAATGATGACAAAAAGCTAAGGTATCTTTATTCGTCAAATACGTGTAGAGCACAGAATTTTTCCGGAATATGTAATTATTTCTTTTATTTCATAGCTTATATATACATACTTACATATATTTATTTTATATAGTATACTGTAGTTATTTGTATTTTATTATACATTACATAGGAATCATACATTGGGGGAGGCCTATGTCCAGCAGTAGATATCTATTGGCTGAAATGATGATGATGATAACTTCTATAATATGAGAGGTAACGTCTCGGCGGGTGATCTATCAACGCAAAGCCGAAACTACTGAACCGAAAATCATGAAAATTGGAACATGAATAGTTTTTATTATGTAGGCGCGCACTAAGAAGGGGCTTTTGAAAATTCATCCCCTTAATGGGTGAAATGGGGGGTTAACGTTAGGATGAATGTCTGTCAGTTTTGATGTTAGAGTTTTGAAAATTCGGATTATGTTTACTGATAAAAATCAAAATTGACCTGTTTCAGTTTTTTTTTAATAACTGAAACTCAACATTTTTTTTCATCAAACCTATACGTGTGGGGTATCTATGGATAGGTCTTTAATAATGATGTTGAGGTTTTTAGCATCATTTTTTTCTAAACACAATACTTTGCGCAAGAAACGCCCCCAAAGTTTTATTTTTTTTTTGTTTTAATATTAAATTACCGAAGCGAAGCGAGGGCGGGCTACTCATCATCATCATCATTTCAGCCAATGGACGTCCACTGCTGGACATAGGCCTCCCCCAATGTTCTCCACACAGATCGGTCCTGTGCCTCCCGCATCCAATGGATTCCCGCGATCTTCACCAGATCGTCGGTCCACCTTGTAGGAGGTCTGCCACGGCTGCGAGTTCCTGTACGTGGCCTCCACTCGAGGACCTTTCCGCCCCAACGGCCGTCTGTTCTCCTCGCTATGTGCCCTGCCCATTGCCACTTGAGGCATGCAATCCTTTGGGCTACGTCTGTGACCTTAGTTCTCCTGCGGATCTCATCATTTCTGATACGATCACGCAGGGAGACCCCGAGCCCTCTCCATTGCTCTCTGGGTGACTTTGAGCCTCCTTAATCGGCGCATTGTAAGCGGCCACGTTTCGGTTCCGTATGTCATCACTGGCAACACACACGCATTAAAGACTTTCGTCTTGAGACACTGCGGTAGATCTGCCGAAAATATGCTGCGTAGCTTCCCGAACGCTGCCCAGCCGAGTTGGATTCGTCGATCGACCTCTTTCTGGAAGTTGGACTTACCAAGCTGGACTTTTTGTCCGAGGTAGATGTACTCGTCTACAACTTCCAGTGTAGAGCTTCCAACCTTTACTAGAGTGGGTACGACATGGGAATTCGACATAATTTTCGTCTTGTCCATGTTCATTTTCAGACCCACGTGACCCCGTGGGCGGGCTACTAGTATTACATAAAAAAAGTTTACGTACATAAGTATGTACGTACACAATTCTAATACAAGTGTATTACAATAAAATTAAATTGCCTTTTTTGTGTAAATTGCAATAATAACATTTAAGTTCTCCTTTGAAAGAAAGAAAATACCTTTTGCCGCACTATTGTCCTTTCTGAATGACCCAAAAGGTTGACTGGTAGAAAATACCTTTGGGCATTAAGTTCGCCTATTGTATCGTTTTGTGCAATAAAGTTAAAACAAAAAAAGAGTTCCTACTTTATTGAATTCCGAATTCGATGGAACCATTGGCAAAGAAGTAGGCCAAGTTTTGTTCATTTAATAATTCGCGGGTGCTTTTGTATATTTGGATTGTCTTTTCGAGAAGATCCATCAGTTCTAAGAGTCGGACGATCATACATTCTTCTTTTTACTTTTACCCTTCTTAATATTGTTGGCGAATATTAAAATATACCTAAAGAGAATATAACTCTCGCATCTAAACAAAGGAGACACACAGCGCGTGTGAAAGGGAGGGGAACTCCGATTCAGTCGTAACGTCCGGTCGTTTTAGGCTCTCTGTTTCTTTGATAAGCTTCGCAGAACAAAGAAGTCTCCTGCACAGATCGTCAGAAAGATGACTTCGATCAAGATTGGACTCAAACAGTTGTATCAGGCAGTTGCAAAAAATGGGGCTCTCCTACGATATAGTCTGTCAAACATTATTCATGAATAGGACTGCTACATAACTCGTAGTAATTTATTGAACGAAACCGTTCTCTAGTCCAATTGACTTAGATGCACGAAAGGGGCTTTTTAAATTGCTACCATTTTGTGACATCAAATGATTTATGTATATGTTACAGTCATAGTGATTAAATAGCTACTATACATAATGACTGGTCATTATAGATAATGGCCAAATTCACTAGTCAAAGTAATAAATTAATCACTTTGTCTGGACATTATTCATAATAGCATGTCAAAGTTAGCCAAAGTAATAAATACGGTCTGGCCGACTTGTTACCCCTCCCGCTCTTCATCCCGCTACCGCTTGGCGTGATCGGCGTCATTTCGTGGCTGACCCAATAGTGTTTGTTGTCGTCTAAAAAGTCAATCCTCATGTGTAACTCAAAATGTCACAAGAGCCTTACTTGTAAATAAATAAAAATAAAATAAAATAAATAATAATTATGACCTGGTTAATTAATGTCAGCTCGTTTTAAAAACTTTATTATTTTTGTCTTTATTGGGTGATCCCTGTGTTTTTATTTTTTTTGTTTTATAGCCAGTGAATTTTAAATTTACTTTATAAATTAAAGTTAAATAACTTTATTACAATGTCAATTGACGTGAAATTATTATCTTGTTATTTTAATTTTTAAAATAATCTTTATGATTAGTTAGGTATGCTTAAGGCAATGTCAGTTCGTTTTAAAAACTTTATTATTTTTGTCTTTATTGGGTGTTGATCCCTGTGTTTTTATTTTTTCTTTTATTGCCAGTGAGCTTTAAATTTACTTCATAAATTAAAGTTAAATAATTTTATAACAATATTAATTGACGTGAAATAACTATCTTATGTTATTTTAACTTTTTAAATAATCTTTATGATTACATAGTTAAGGCAAATTGAAATCTAATATATAAAATTCTCGTGTCACAGTTTTCGTTGCCATACTCCTCCGAAACGGCTTGACCGATTTTGATGAAATTTTTTGTGCTTATCCGGTATCTATGAGAATCGGCCAACATCTATTTTTCATCCCCCTAAATGTTAGGGGTAGTCCACCCCTAAATTTTTATTTTTATTTTTTAGACAAAATTTTTAATTTCTCTTTTTTAATGATACAACATACAAAAATACATACAATCCTCAATTTTCACCCTTCTACGATCAACCCTTTTATTTATATGGCAAAACAACGTTTGCCGGGTCAGCTAGTAGAATTATATAATCTTAAACGCATACCTACGTGTTTTATTACATTATCCAAGTTATCGAAGATATTATATATAATAGCTAGTTAATGTGATTAATTTTGTGTCCATTATCACTTTAACCAAACTGAGTAGATATTATGCATAATGGCTAGCCATTATACATAATATCCAGATTTATTACTTTGGCTGTAACATATATACCAAATCTACAAATATATAATGTCCTCCAAACCGATATTTCGATCATAGCGGCCAATCTCAGCGATCAGCCATCGACGCAGGACATATTATAGTGCACAAGTATTTTGCGAAGACACTAGTGCACTCTCTATTCCCGTACCCTCTTATTTCGATGGGACACTAGAGTGAAACGACCGAAGAGGGATTAGGCGCAGGACCAACGGCTTAACGTGCTTTTCGAGGCACGGGGGTACAAGACCGCCACCTTCCAGACTGCAGGCTGACACTGAGAATTTCTTAACAGATAAACTCAGGTACAAATGAAATAGTAGTAGTACAAATATCGGCCCGACCTGGGGATCGAACCCGGGACCCCAGGCGCAACCGTCGCTTTAAAGTGCGATCCACTAACCATTGCGCCACCGAGGCAGTCATATACAGAATCCTAAAGACGTATTTAAGAGATTTTAAGTAAGAGGTATTTTAATCCGCGGAGGCGGAGACTTATTATTGGCACTGTTTTTTTTCTAATTGATATAAATTTTGTGTATTATTTAGCTGTTAGTCTTCCAAAAAAAATCGTTTGTCCGCTACAACGTAAAAAACTTAAATCATCTCAAACTTTTTTCTTGTCTATTCCAGACTTTCAGTGTGCCCTATCATTTTGAATGCCCTACCTACAATCATTTTGAATGAAAAATAGTGAGTGACCTTCTATATATACCCATCGTTATAGATGTGATGATATACAAATAGTACTAATACACTAAACGGCCGGCCTAATCAGTGAGGTGCAAACAAGCAATATGGAAGCCGAATTTGAGTAGAGCGAGTAAGCTTCGCGTAGTAAAACTATGGAATCAGCTACCAACGATGGCGTTTCCGAACAGATACGGCCTGGTGATATTCAAGAAAAGAGCTTATGTGATGCCCCGTGTCTCTCTCTCTCTCTCTCCGGGTCATTCTCGCCTTAGAGCGAGAGTACGGGCCTCGAGTCTCAACTCTTTACCCGGGCATCTTCTCCTGGCGCTCCCGGGTCCAGGTTATGTAGGGTTGGGGCCGCGAGATCCTCCTCAGCGGCCGCGCCTAAACAGGCTGGTCAGTCACTGTCATTTCTCGGTGGTCTTTGATTTTTTTGTTTTGTTTGATATTTTGATTGTTTTTTTTTTGGAGACCACCAGTCAGTCGGGTTAGTCAGGTCCCCTCGCATCGTCCCTTAAAGTCGGCCATATAACCGGTGACGAGCCGGTTATAGACGAAGTCGTCGTTGCCGTCGTCATTAGGGGGATGGGGGATGGCCTTGCCGCTGCTGTCGCAGATGTCCATGGGCAGCCTTAATCACTTACCATCAGGTGAGCCGTCTGCTTGATTATCCATAATTTAAAAAAAAAAAAGGGTGAGAATGTGGCGCTTTCAGTCACAAGTAACAGGAGTCCCGCGACGTCGGTGATGCCCACACGCCAGAGATATGAACCAAGTACATAAGTATGACCACAGAAGTGTCGCACCTGCCAGCTAAGTCAGCGAGGTGTAGAGTAGCGGCAGGAGTGGTGATCTCGAGCAGAGCGTGCGAGCGCGAGGACGTGACGTTGCGGCGGGTGGCGGCCGTGCGCCGGCGCCGCGCGCCCTCGCTCACCAGCGACAGGAGCCCTGCAACGTCGGTGATGCCCACCCGGCGGAGATCTGAACCAGGGAAGAACACGTCAGTCTCATTACCTAACCACCTTTTTGGTAAAGGTGGCTGCTGTAGTAGAAGCTTCTGCAAGAATATCTTCAATGAGTTAGTGCTTAGTCAGGCTGAGGAGATCCTATTCTATAAAAAAAAATGCCGTCTAAATTTTGAAAGGAAAATATATTACATGCTTACGGGCCTGATAACTTTATTAATCGTGGTTTATATCTCTGACACCATGGACTAAGAGGAAGATCACGGGACAGATAGTGGCTCACGTGGGCGCTCTCGCCTGCAAGCAGGTCGTGCATGTGCTCGTTGTAGATCTCTAGGAAGCTGATGAACTTAATGGAATCACTCACTCTGCACGTAAGGCTCTGTATTAGGGTGCTCGCGCACGCGCAGGTCCTTGCACGGGTTGCCGCGGCGCCTAAGCAGTGGCACGCGCGCGGTGGCGCTCTCGCCTGCGAGCAGATCGTGCACGCACTTGTAAATCTCTGGAAAACTGATGAACTAAATGGAAGCACTCACTCTGCACGTAAGGCCCTCTATTAGGGTGCTCGCGCACGCGCAGGTCCTTGCGCGCGTTGCCGCGGCGCCGGGGCAGCGAGTGGCACGCGGGGGCGCTCTCGCCCGCGAGCAGATCGTGCACGCACTTGTAAATCTCTGGAAAACTGATGAATTAAATGGAAGCACTCACTCTGCACGTAAGGCCCTCTATTAGGGTGCTCGCGCACGCGTAGGTCCTTGCGCGCGTTGCCGCGGCGCCGGGGCAGCGAGTGGCACGCGGGGGCGCTCTCGCCCGCGAGCAGATCGTGCACGCACTTGTAAATCTCTGGAAAACTGATGAATTAAATGGAAGCACTCACTCTGCACGTAAGGCCCTCTATTAGGGTGCTCGCGCACGCGTAGGTCCTTGCGCGCGTTGCCGCGGCGCCGTGGCAGCGAGTGGCACGCGGGGGCGCTCTCGCCCGCGAGCAGGTCGTGCACGCGCTCGTTGTATATCTCTAGGAAACTGATAGAAAAAAACTCGGTTGAGAAATGGTTTGCATGCTTGCTAGTTTGACTATCGCTGAGATAGAAATCTGTGATACGATATCGTATCCCTAACAGTCCTGACTCTGAAAGAGGCCGATCTAATTAGTGGGATATTGGGCTAAATAAAAGTATCTTCACAAAACATAGCATCACGGATCCGCAGGCCGCTATTTTAGATTCAAATCAAATATAATATAAGATAGTGCCTCTTTAAAAAAATGATACAATCGTAGTTATCGTATTACCTACCTACCTATTAGAATTGTTAATCTAATTAGGCACTCGCGGAACTGAATAATGAATAGTCACCACCCCATTCATTGGTCGAACACAATTACATATTCCGATAACTATCTCATGCTTGTGTACATACTCATACTTATCAAAGAAAATGGTTGTGGTAACGTGGATATTCACAGTGTGTGAGTATGACATAAGAGGTAGGATCGCTTCGTCCTTGCGGGCGCATCGCATCGCTCTGGCGCAACCGTGCATTTTGTAAGCTCCGCATATTTTATCTGTCCGTCCTGTTTGTAGAACACTGGACCCATTGGTAGTATTGGTTCATTGAAGCAAATACTCTTTATTGTCATCTTATTTGGGCCGATTAATTGTTTGAATAAATACTCGTACTTAAATGGTACTATTGCGTACCAGTCTTTCATTAATGATACATGTAGACCAAACAAGTTATTTACCCACTTAAGCATACCACAAAGTATCCTTTGTAATAAATTTGCCAATGTTATCTTAAACAACGTACAAATAAGATAAGCATATAAAATTTTAGATTAGGCAGGTATGTACATTTGCATGATAAGTAGTCAATTTGTTTACTGTTTAAGTAACTATCATCCTGTGTAATCAGGCTTAAAAGCAAACCTACATATTTAGTTCATGTTGTTGTTAAAACACGAGATACCATCGATGTACACGTTGGGATAGTAGGTAGGTACGTGACCTGTTTGCCTCCACCTATTTAATCTTCTATTAATAAACACTCATTCGAAACAACATTAAATATTTATTAGTATATTTAGGTTATCTACATTAACATCTTATGAGATACACCGTAGCTGACGTAATTATGTGGACAATGATCTATGTCCCTGACCCTCCTTCTAGCTATACCGGAATGCAAACTTACAATTTGTACTTGACCAAGCAAAACATATAATCATCATCAACACCCGGTAGTACCCACTGCTGAGTATAGGCCTCCTTAAATTTACGCCAAGGTACCCGGTCCAGTGCCGCTCGGATCCATGTAGTACCCACGATTTTGGTGACATCACCGACCCATCGTTTGTTCTGAGTGTTATAAAAGCATATTCATTCATTCATTAATTTATGTTCAAGGTAAACATATTTTTCCACAGACTCCAGAGCCTCACCACCTACCATAATGGTTTGTAATGAGATGCAAGACCGGTTGTACATAATCCTTGTCTTGGACATATTCATCCTTTGACCAAATTGCGAGGAGGCATCATAAAGTTGTTGAAGCATAATATCTTCGAGGTCATTTAGGTTTTTTGCAAACATAATTAAGTCATCTGCAAACCGAAGGTTGCACATGCACCATTTATATTTAGGCCAATTTGGTCCCAGGTAAGTGTTTTTATAACGTCTTCTAAGACCTCGGTAAAAAAAATTACAATATGGTGTCTCATTCATACATATAATACCCTTAGTATATACCATACTTAATAACATTGAAAAGCGTCATTCATTGCTATATACCTAAGTGTCATTTTTGTCCTCATATGTATACTGTTCAATCAGCATCAAAAGGATCGTAGCGTTGAAATTTACCAAAAATATTACAAAAGACAACAGCTTGCATGTCAGTACCTATACGCCAAGGACAATTTTCATTTGTTGTTCGAAAACAAATTACAACAATAGGTTAGTACTAGGTCAGAGATTGGCAGATTTTTTGAATAGCATTGAGAAAAAAACGGTAAAAAGGAGCTATGTACAAAATTTCAGCTTGAAACCTTATGTATTATTTTTGTTATGAACCCTCAAAGGCAAAGACAGGGGAGTAAATTTTAAGTCTTAAATTTACGAAATATTTATATAGCAATCGATATCTTATTCAATATATAGCAACTATTGTTAGGAATCATTTTCATAAACGCACTATTTCATTTAGCTATCAAACAAAGCTATCTCGCGATGCGCACAAACTCGTGAGGGCTGACGTCACGTTTACGGTCGCTGTTTGTATGGAGCGTTTTGGGCAAGTCTATTTTATGTGATTTTCAAATTGTCCTATCTCGAAGAGTTTCCAAGCTAACAAATCCATTCATTCACCGCTGTTTTCACTTTTGAGGGGTTCTTATATTACCAACAAGAGAAAAAATAGTACACAAACCTATTGTGCTAAAAGTGATTTTTGGCAAATTCTCTGCTCAGATATTTTTGGTAGATTTGAACGCTATGGTCGTTTTTATGCTGACTGTACAATTCGTAAAAAAACCGTCCTTTTTTTGTTTCTTACACTTTGCCTCATATTCAGGTCACAATCAAGTTTGTGTAAAATTTTGCATCGTGTTTATGGAAACTCGACATAAACGTCGATTTCAGCATTCATACTTCAATAAACCTTGACTTTGGTGAAGCAGGGACAACAAAGTTTCTGAAACAAGTAAACTACAAACAACTCTTTGTCACGATCAGTGGTGATTGAGTTTTAATGAAACACTAAACTTTGCCGAATGCAAACTACTTTTTAATGAGGACATTTATCCAAACACGCATGTATTTTACGCAGCCTCTATTTCATTAATTAAGTAATAAGATCTACCTAAAGCCTATTAAATAACTAAAATGACCGAAATACGTGTAGTATAAAATCCTTTATAAGTATCTATTTTATTCAAAAAGTATTTTAAATGCCCATCGGTCAGCATCAAAAGTAGCTTAACACTTTGGTATCATGTCAAAGTAACTGTTCTGCCTATTATAGTCAGTTTCTAAGGGGTACGTAAAAATGTTACTTCGACATAGTACCTACTAAAGTGTTGAGCTAGTTTTGATACTGAGCGCACCTCTAGTTAGCGCTCTCACTGCAATAGAGACGCGATGTACTTCATACGGATTGAAGATAACAAAGTTCTTCAGACAGTTTTCATCAGCTTTTAACATATCTGATACACTGCAGTAGTGGTAGTCAGTGCCTGAAGGCGTTATTATATTAGGTGCGAAAAGCTCTATACGTACACTCGGGGTGTAGGTAATTAATCCACAACCAAACTGAAAAACGAACAAACAATCGATAAATAAACAAGTAGTAAATTATCCACCTAACACTGCAGGGCAAAGGCCTCCACCATAGAAATCAAGTCATCACTACTATGATGGGATTAGGCTTAATCACTACGCTTGCCAAATGCGGACTGGTGATCACAAACCCGAGCTATATCCGAAAAATTCGAAGCATACTTTTCGCTCGATCGAACCCAGGACCCCGAGATCACGGCCCGGTACTTAAACCACTAGACCAACGTGGCCTTCAAGAACGTAGTAGGTAATATGTTTTAAAACAAGCTCTCAACCATTCATACCTCAGACAAAACAGATATACAACATAGGTAATCAAAAGCTTTTGATTGCACCATACAACTTTACGAACTGTCTGATATATTGCTGTAGGTATAGCGGCATCAATGATAGTAGTTCCGAGCGCTGTTCATATAATTTCAGTGAATAACAAAAACCTGTAATCGCTCTAGGGGGATGAACACGGATCGCTCGAAATTTACAAATAAATATATGAGTTAATAGAGAAAAGTTTTGCAGCACGATAGATAGTCAACAAAATAAAATGCACTGTGATAAAATTATGCATGTTAGTTACCAAGCACACCGCGACATAATTTTATTTGTAAGATAATAATATATGTGCACTACGAAACTTGAACACTACAGCAGGCAATAATCATACCTATACATATAGTAAAAGATTCCTCTGTTGTCTGTTATCATTCCATGATAGGTACAATATTCAAAGGCAGCATGACCATCAATACAGCATGCGGAATTTTCATCGCCGGCATGGTTAATTTCAAGAAATAATAATGCAGACTCGTAAAAGTGGTTTCTTTAATTTTAATAAATTTTGTATTATATTTTTTAATTTTTTTTCTGTTTTTAATAAATTATTTTTGTCATTTATATGTTGTTTTCCTACCAATTTATGTAGTGCAGAGTTAAGCAGTGCAACAATCATTCTGATTACTGATTAGGTACTAATCTGCGGAAGGGCCCTGGTGACCTGTGAAACAGATTTTTAATAACAACTACTCAGGCACCAGTCTCTCACAATGATAAGGGTCTAAAGTGTACTAGATATTTAACTTGATTATCGTAAAACGAAATAATTGTGATACATCTAGCTTTAGCTCCTTTATTTAACCTATGTATTGTAGAGAGAGAAAAAATATAACAAATTTAATTTAATAATATAAACTACATTCTTATTGAAAATATTAGTATTGAAATTGTCACACCATCGTTTTTTGGGCCTGCCGCGTAGTCGACTTCTATCGGTCGGTTGCCATTGGGTGACGATTTTTGTTCATCTTTCAGGGTTCATTCTGCATACATGGCCCGCCCACTCCCATTTTGACTTCGCAGTTTTTCGACCCACATCCGCTATTCCCGTCTTGGAGCGTATGTCAGGCATTGGATAGGGAGGAATGGAGAGTCCCACTGCTGGGCAAAGACCTCCCGTCTTTGCCCAGCAGTGGGACTCTGCAGACTAAATAAAAAAAAACTAGTGTATTATAATCTTGAAAAAAATGTCTCGCAATCTTGTAAGTAAAGTCTGTTAATTTTCTTTTCGATTGTTCTTATCGAACAGGAGGCGAGTCGCCTAAGGTGGATATGTGATCACCGCTGGCCTCAGAAATCCGCTACACCACATGGATTGCAGCAGATGCGTTGACGGCCTCAAGTAACTATCTAAATACATAAATACAAATAGTAATTGTGTACCTATAATGAATCTCATACACAAGGCAGGGTGCTGCAAATAAATTCTTACTATGATTATTAGTTTTCGAGCGATTCTCGCATAGGTTCGTATGGCGGGCGGAATTTGGCGTGCGCCGCTGTCGAACGTAACTCGTCGCTGACACCTCGCCACGACACGACCGTAACAAAACTGGCTCGCGTACCTATATAGTACAGGCTGCATCAACCGCAACAATTTAACCGTAACATTTAGTTCAAAATGTTTGTCCTCATATTACTTTTAATATGTAGTTGTAATACTCTAAAGTATGCTGAATGTGGACCATGATCCATCATAAAGGACCGTGGGAGAGCCACGCTTCGGCATGCATGGGCCAGCTCGACCGGAGTGATATCACGGCCTCACAGAAAACCGGCGTAAAGCAGAACTGTGCTGTGTTTCGCTGCGTGAGTGAGAAAGGGAGGTGTCCACGGGCGGCAATCGCTTACCATCAGGTGACCTGCCTGCTCATCTGCCACCTATTACATAAAAAAGGAGAACCACTATCTAGGTATTGGTCGGATTCTCATGTTCTTTTCACTCTCTAGCGCAGACAGGAGCATCCCTTAGATTTTAGTCGGTGAACCTCCGCCGTCCGATATAAGTGGTCTGTGTGGATATAACATGAATAAAGATTTTTTTACCTTTATCTTTATAACTCTGGTATGTGTAACGCATTTCCTCATTTTCTAAATCTAAATAGAGGAAGAAGAAACGACACGTTACTTATGAACCAACGAACTTACCAAGCAAAGCGCAAATGGCGTTTTTGTATTGGTTATACTTATATTACGCGTGCTTTCGGTAAGTTTATCAATTCACGAAAATGTGGGCGTAAAATAATACAATTTATCTCTCGTGTAGAATTCTGCGAAAGTTGACGCTAGGAAAATAAATATACAGTTTTCGTTATTTCCGGTAACATATCCATTCTTTATCCAATCAATAGAATATGGACTGGATACATAAGTAGGTAATCCTGGACTGAAACCATAAGAAGCGGACGCAGGGAACTCTAGGTTTACTGCGTTTCGCTCGAATGTAAAGTCAATCACGTTGTCCGCTCAAGGCAACTGAGATTACTGTGCCGGCGACTATATTGCCTCTAATCCTATGACTTATAGGTATTTAGCTAGAGGACTTCATTTAACTTCGTAGCTCGGCAGTGCCAGATTAGCCATGTGCAAGAGTAGCAAATACTATGAGGCCGCGCTCCCAATGCCTGTATTTTTTATGTGATAGGTAGCAATGGAGCAGCCGAATCACCTGATGATAAGCGTTTGTCACTGCCCATGTATGTACACCAGTTGAGTCACAAGTGCGCTGCCAACCTTTAAATTCTCTTTTCTTTGGGATTTAGCCTCCGGCAGATCTGCTACAGGCCCCGCGCTGGCTTAAACTGGCAGTGTAGCTCGGTATCCTAATTAATTTTCACCGCACTTCTAGGATAACCGTGTCGGTGTCCTAACTTGAAAATACATAGGATTTCTAAATACCTACCTTGTACTTATTTTAGCTTTAGCATGACTGTAAAGCCTTCAAGGAGTTTATATATAATTTTAGTTAAGTACCATATCTATGTTATACCTATGTGATACCTAGGAACTTAAAAAAATATGGGTTGTATGTATTTTTACCTATTTAAAGAAAAGTAGACATTGATTTTCAGAGTTAAGTTTGAACCTGAATAAATAAATGAAATTAATAGTTATAGAACAGCACGCTCTCAGACTTGGATATAGAATGAATGAATGAATGAATGAATGAAAGAATGTATGAATGAATGAATGAATATACTTTTATTGCACTCAAAGTAAAGTATGAAAACTTAAAAACTAGATATTACAGGTTGTGTACAACGAAGGCGGCCTTATCACTATGAGCGATCTATTCCAGGCAACCTTTGGATAAAGGACTCTTGATGATGATATTAGATATCTTTTAAATTTTAACCAACTAAGGTGGTTCTCAATCTCAACCCGACAGATCTTTTTTCTAGTATGTACTTCTTTGGATTAAAATAGGTAGGTCTCTGATGGAGTAATTCTGTCTAAGTATTCTGATCTGATGGTAGATAAATATGCGAATGTTCGTCATCGTATTTTATTCGGCTGTATAAATCCAAAAAGGGCAAACTAATCGCTCGCTAAATACAATGTGTGACAATTTACCAATTATTTTTCAGTCACCGCTTTGTACCGCCGCATTAATCTGAATATGATAAAATTAAAGACTGGAATAATTCTGAAGATCTGTGCATAGATAACACTTCATAATAATTTTGTATCTATCTAAATAAAAAATCTAACCTGA
This sequence comes from Marasmia exigua, assembly GCA_019059595.1. Lineage (NCBI taxonomy): Eukaryota > Metazoa > Arthropoda > Insecta > Lepidoptera > Crambidae > Marasmia > Marasmia exigua. Next base: position 15,878,154 of record CM032477.1, on the reverse strand, counting down.
ATGTCTCATAATATTAGGGGTTTTCAAGCGATGACAGCTCAGTGGATAAGAACTCTTAAAAACGGGGGTCGTGGTTCAAATCCGAGCATGCACCTCTTCTTCTTTTTTAAATCTATGTGCAAATTTCCACCATTAGCTTTGGCGGTGAGGGGAAACATCGTGTTGAAACAAGGAGGACAGAACCAATGTCTTTGTGTTGAAACCTGCACGTTTTGGATAGTCTCTGAAACGTGTAACCAAGATTCAGTTGGTTTGGTTCAAGTCCGAAGGCAGTCGCTTCATTGTAATTAACAGACTCCCCAAATCCTGAATTATGGTCTAAGCAAGCTTTGTATGCAACTGGGTTTCCGCGTTAAGTTATGGAGAGTGAACATTCGGTTATAAGTATGAAATTTCCGAAACAGATTTTCTGTTTGTGATTCCCCTACTAACATTTTTTTAAATCACAATCTAAATATTAATGCTACTGTAAACATTTGTTAGGTTTTCAGAAAAAAGCATACAAATGATGAAAACGTCATTCGGTCTAGCAAAAAAAATCACTTTTTATTATGCTAGAGGCGACAAATGAGCAAGCGAATGCGAATGGAAAGTAATCAACGCCGCCCATGATCATTCGCGAAATCAGAGAGATCGCAACTTTAAACATCTTTTTCTGCATCAAGAACACAATATTACTTATCTCATCTAGACATTGAAATTTCATACATAAATAAAAATATTAACCCTGTGTTGTCAGCCTATATTGTATCACTTTGCAGGGGCCACCAAGACACGCTACGCCTGGTTTGGGGCCCATCGATATTCTTAATTGAATATTTGGCTTAAAACTTGTAACATGTTATATGCCGTTATTTTTTATCGTTTACATCCCGAATATTTCATAATAGGTATCGTGAAAAAAGGCCATTTGGCATGTTAGATCAGCAAAATAAGCGAAAAAAAATCAGCTGGTCTATGGAACAGCTGTTTTTTTTTACATTATTGCCGGGTGGACATTATATTTTGTATGGAACAGGTGATAATTTTTTTGTCGATACCGATATGAGATTTTCGAGATCTAAATGATAAAAAAACCGGTGTATTTTAGGTCTTTACCTATAAAAATTGCCGTTTTGTACGGCGTTTTCTTAGAAGGTGTATTATCCATACTAACTTTTTTTATTTGTAAAGTAACTATTAATGCTACTAATCCATAATTAACTTTTCTATAATGGACAACGTTTAGGAACGTGTAGGATAGTTTGTCAGAAAAAAACTATTTTTATTAAAAAGTTATTATCGATAAAAACTTAAATTCTGCCTAGTAAAAAAGGGTCATTTTCAAGATTTATTTTTGCATCACAAATACAATAGGTAATATCTGATATCTTTTTATTACAAACCTTAAAATATAGTTCTAAATCAAAATAAAATTATAGTATGGTGACTTTTTGCTTATTAAAGGAATTATACGTCTTATTGTGGCGAGAAAAAAACGGCAATTTCATAGGTAAAGACCTGTTATTAGGAAAATGTAACGGTGTGTATTAAATCAACGATTAATGATTAAATATATATTACAAACCTTAGAAATATGGTCTTTAATCAAAATAAAAATATACAACATTTTTGGTTATTGACTTATTGGAATAGTAATTATTAATCTTGTTGAGTCTAGAAAAAAAAACGGAAATCATCTCACTTTCACGTCATATTAATACTTTTTTATGTGATAGGTGGCAGACGAGTAGACGGATCACCTGATGGACTTATTAGAAAATCACCGTCACACAATCGGGATCTCAATCATTGTTCGCGCATAATAACAGAAAGTTGTTATCACCAATTCGCTGGTAAGTACGTAAAAGTGACTCGATAATATCTAAAACATATCAGCGACGCATTTGAATACTATCATCTACCTACTTATCTATACAGGTGTAATTTTTTACTTCGTGGAAAATTTCTGTGTTTGGTGTTTTATTAATTGGTTGCATATTTTCGATACTTCAGCATAGATAAATAAATTAGGTAAGATTAAATTACGTACAGTGGATCAGCCGCTATACTATAATAAATGCAACTAAAAAGTTCTTTAGCAAAACGACATCAGGCCGTGACTTAAAATATATGATAGTACAAAAACTTTGGATTAGTAACTATAACCTATGTAATTAGATACCTACCTATACAAAAGTACCTAATCAAATGAGTGGCTTTATTCCTATCATCACCCTTAACTGATCTACAGTTAAAACTTTGTTCATCGTTTTGGTTATCTAAGATAACCAAAGTAGACACAACTTATCTTTTTAGTTTAATAATACAAAAAAAAACAAGATAAAAACGAGATTTTGAAAATTTTGCACTAACTACCTAACTATGACACACAATCATCTCGATGGATGACGGTCTAATACTGTGCGTTTCTCGCGAAACTTTCTACCACGTACCACAGTTCTGTGGAACGGGATGGCTGCGGGAGTATTTCCCGACGGCTACGACTTTGAGACCTTCAAGAGAAGAGCGTACTAAAAAGGCCGGCAACACATTAGCGATCTCAATGATTTCGCCGATGTTCATGGTCGGCGTTGATTACTTTCCATCAGGTGACTCGCTTGCTCGTTTGTCCGACTCAAGCATAAAAAAAAAAGAAAACATTTTTTTAATTACCTAAGAAAGGAACCACTGGTAGACCCACGATAGTTTGTCTCTCATATAAAAATACTTCAAACATCTTACCCTAAATCTTCTCCTCCAAAACGGCAAAATGCTGAAAGAAGCGCAAGGGCGGGCGGCTGGCGGGGGCGGGCGCGTCGCTCGGCCTCTCCACGGCACTGACGGCGCGACCCGAAGCCTAACGACTGCTAGTGCCAACTGGCCCTGCCGCACACTGGCGCACTCCTCGGTAAACATGTGCCATGGTATATTATAATAACAGTTGCACCTAATAATACGTCGTTTCGAAATAACTTTCGAATAATGAGTTAAATTGATGTATATGACTCAATTTGATAAGGTACTAATAGAATTATGACCGTTATGTAATCTTTTAATAATACCTGCCTTGTAAGAGAAACATGAAAGGGGAAACCTTTACATGCTCGAGAGTTACGCAGGTCAGAAGGTAAGCGCTATATTGTACCATTATCAAACTTCCCAAATCCTAAATCATGCTCCGAGTGTACCCTAGGCCATACATAGAATTAGAGTAATAGATATATCCCCAAGCTCCGAAGCAACGGCTTCATGTCGAGGTGATCGCAATGATGACATAAATCCATACAAAATTCAACCTAATTAAGTATCTTAAATATAATGGTTATACGATAATAATCTTCGGGTGCACCCATGTTCCGTTGACTCGCGTGCGCAATCCGTGTCACTTTCTAATAAGACCGCTTTAACAATGGGGGGGAAGGGGAAAAGATTGGCAGCGCACTTGTGACTCCACTGGTGTAGCCGGTGTCCATGGGCGGCGGAATTGCTTACCATCAGGTGATCCGTCTGCTCGTCTGCCACCTCTCATATAAAAAAAAACTATTTCCGTTTCATTTATATTTAAGGTAGGTACGAAGGTTTGGTCGCTGTGGTTTTAGTCGGTATGCTTCTTTCTTAGTAACCAATATTATCACATGGAGAACCCAACCCGTGCTGACCCTCGTCAGCCGCACCAGGTATGCCCAAAAATGTACCTACATTGCAATTTGCAGGGGCCGTATTACCACAGGACAAAAAGGATAGGTACCTACTGACAGCCATACATCAGATTATCACAATATGTCCAATTTCTTCAATTGACAATAAACCAAACTTGTTTGACATTAAGGTGAGAATCGACTAAAGAAATTTTACAGATTTGTGTACATTGATGTGTGGCTTACCGTACCTAGGTACTTTCTTAAAATGAGGTGGAAAAACTTTTAACTGAAACACGGAAGCAAGTCATTAAGCGAAACGAAACACTTTTTACTTTGTCTATTTGTTATTGGTTGGGTCTGTTCGATTAAGTCAGCATGGAGCCCTCGAGGCGGCAAGGCCGGAGCGACACGCGAGCTCCTTCGCACCCTCGCCCTTATCTCTGTCATTAGTCCGACACGCGTAACCTCTGTTGCCAATAGATAAGAAGGACCTAAATACTGGTATATTTTATCATGCTAGCACAGTTGTGTGTATGTGTGCACTCTCAGAGGTTAACGCTGGGTCTTTATCAACATCATGATCATAGCTGCGTCCTAAGCTGTCGCTTCGGAGCCCGAGGTCTGCTTTCCCGCAACGACTCCTTCACATCGCTCGGTCTTGTCTTGGGCATCCATAGTGGTCAGTTTATTAGCCCAATTAGACGTCAAGCCCCACCTTTTTGGGTTTTCCCCTTCTGCCTTCTACGGTGGTGGCATGGCCCGACATTTCTTCCCTGTGCAGCTAACCGGTTTTCGCAGGACATTGCCGTACCAGCGTAGGCGACTCTCCTGCCAGTTTGTTTGCTTTGTCAGGGACATGAAATGTTAATGCTGAGGTACTCGTAGAAACTAAGGAAATAACATTCAGTGAAGAAATAACCTTAATTCTTCTCTGTTCTATCTGTCATTCATGGTACGCGTAAAATGTTAATATTCACATACGAGTAAAAAGAAGAAGTGATGTCTTGACATCGCCTCCATTGTACCTACTCTACTCGCAAAATTGCAACGTGGGCTCTCCTCTTCCTTTATTATCAGGCTGGCGAGAATCAATAAAAAAAAAGTCGCCCTAACTAACCCGTTTAGGCTTAAATCCCCTAATAATGCTATTGAGAAAATAAGGGCAGATAATTCTATCGCTTCGGTACGCAAGTAAGTTTACGCGGTAAAAGTTAAGCCTGTTAAGGCAACATACGTTGGTAATAATATTAACTTAGCCACTACCATTTGAAAAAGGTTTTCACCAGATTCCCACTCTAACTGCAAACATATTTCAATGATCAATATCCTGATGTAGACCAGCGTATAGTTGTCAGTGTATCGATACCTAGTTCTTAAAGATTTCAGTTTGAATAAAAAGCATTCTATTTTGATTGGAAGCAAAGAGGCCTAAATTAATGCAGACGTTATGACAGTATCGGAGTTTCCCTGTCTTTCACACGCGCTGTTTGTCTCCTTTGTTTGGATGCGACAGGTATATTCTCGTTCGTTGCGGGACGGCTTCTAATTAAGCCACCAGTATTGGTCATAATGATTTATCAGTATGGGTACAGTATAGGTTATCCCGTGTGACGGGGACTGACCACACTTTCTGTTATTTGGTTGAGATGCAATATTATATCGTCTAATAATTTAGTGCGTATAAACTGATCATAATAAACGTTCTTTACGTTCTTACGTAAGTAAACAGTGCCATCTTCAATCAACAATATGAACGTGTACTACTCTGAACACAGTTCACCGTCTTTGTTGGGTTGAAAGCACTAGATTTTCTTAACTTATTTGTTGGGTTGAAAGCACTAGATTTTCTTAACTTATTTGTTGGGTTGAAATCACTAGATTTTCTTAACTTCTAAACTAAGTAGTCTCCTGCCTCACAGAAGACCTGCGTGAAGCAGCGCCTGCGCTGTGTTTCGCCGTGTAAGTGAGGTTACCGGAGGCCCAATGAGGGGGAAGGGGAAAAGGTTGGCAGCGCACTGGTGTTTCGGGTGTCCATGGGCGGCGGAATTGCTTACCATCAGGTAATCCGTCTGCTCGTCTGCCACCTCACATATAAACAAAAAAAAAGTCTAATTTCAATTCAGCAAAAATTACACACTTCCAAATTGTCGGATCGATTTATAATATTCACGATACATCGAAGCGACCATTGTTTCTCAAACTTGAAAGTCTCAAATAGGTAAGGTTTTTCTGCAGTATTTCATGCATGAGGTCACTAGAATCTATCTTTCCGAATTTACTATTGAACCACACGTGTTTGAATTAGAATCGATTAAAGAAAGTCAGATTTAATACAACGGTGTTTATCATGCCGTCCGTTTATTCACTGTTATGTAGGTTAGGTACCTTCTTCTATGGTATACATAATATGCGGCTGGCGATCCCCTCTGCCCCCAAGAAAGGGAGGCACTAAGGAAGGAGGATCGCCAGCAAATGGTAGAGGCATGGACGGCCTCTCTCCAGGTGGAGAGGTACGGCCGTCCCACGCTCGCGGCGCTCGCCCCGGTATTGGACCGGTGGCTCGAGCGCCCCCATGGGTTTCTGTCCTTCCGGATGGTGCAGGTACTTACCGGGCATGGTTGCTTCGGTAACTACCTGCACCGTATTCAGCGGGAGGACACTCCTTCGCGCCACCAGTGCGGCGCTGCGGAGGACTCGGCACACCACACGTGGGTGGTGTGCCCGTCCTTCGACCAACAGCGGCAGCGCTGGTCGCGGAAGTCGGACATGGCCTCTCGTTGCCCAGCATAGTTGAAGCTATGCTGGATAATGAGAGAGCGTGGTCGGCCTTTGCCCACTTCTGCGAAGAAGTGGTGGCGCAGAAGGAGGCGGCGGAGCGGGAGCGCGAGATTAACCCCCTCGCAGGCCCGCTTCGAGCAAGGAGAGGACGAGTTCGGCGGAGAACTCTTCGTCCTCTCTGTGGAGGTAGCAACAGCCGGCAACAGGGACGGGGGTCCCTGTGCCGGCACTGCCATTGGCACCTCCACCGCTCGTTGGGGACGGCTCAGCTCTTCCGGCTGTCCCCAACCCCCCTCCTCCTAGCCAGAGGAGGGGCGTGGCCGCACACCCCGTGTAAGGGGCCTGTGGGGAAGTGGGGTTGCGGGGAATAGCCTCGTGCAGTTCCCGTGACCCCATTCTATACCCACGGGTGGTTGAGCCCCGGGAGTTTTTGTGGGTATGCCCTCAGGTCGCTTCTTGTTAGAAGAAGCGGCCCGGAGGGTGAGTCCCACAGTACCCTGTCGCCCCCCGGCGGCAGGGTCTGCGTAATGCATTTCTCCCGGGAAACCAAAACAAAAAAAAAATGGTATGCATAATATCCTGTCCGCCGTTCAGGCGGGCTCCGTCCGGGGAGGGTCGTTTCGTTCCCGTTATCACAGCCACTCCCCACTTAAGGACGATGAGAGTGTTGCCCTGGTGTTTTTAGTCGGTATGCCTCTGGCCGGCTTCTCGTTAGGAGAAGCCACCGCCAGAGGAGAGTCCGACATAACCCCTCCGCTCCCAGGCAGGGGGGTATGCGTAACGCATTTTCACCAGGGTGAACAAAAAAAAATGGTATACATAATATAGGATGCTACTAGTGAGATCCAACATACAGATACCTATTGAGTCGTATTTGTACTTTATATGTATTTACCTAAAATCGGAACTTTTCTTAAACAATATGAGATTTTTTTTAACTATAAGTACTTCCTACCTTCAAAGGCTAATGGGGCGTGTTAGATTGAGATACAGTATCCTAGACTGGAATTCCATTTAGTCTATGTCGTCGCGTGCCGCGCACCTATAGCTTCTTCACACGGAATGCATAATAGCAAACAATAGAATTTACTCTCCCGCAATGAAAACCCGACACGCCCAAAATACAAGACTGTACGTGACTTACGGCTGCAATATTTGGAAGTTTCTTTACAAGTCTTCAAAGCTATAACGTGTGAGTCAGGCAGCTTGACTTTGATTTAGCTTTCCTATCTAGTTGTGAGCGTGTCGGCAGGTCTATGTTTTGGAATAAGCTGTTTAACATGAATTAAATCTTTTTTCTCTTCCATTTGAAGTTATGTTTATACAGCGTGTGTATTTTATACGGGCGAATAATTAATCCAGCTATAATATCTGATCCTACGAATCGTATAAGATAATCATTTCATTAAATTTTGTGGTTAATTAGGTGTAATGATTTTTCTAAAGTGCAACCCAGCAGCAATGTATGCCGTCCAACTTTGTTTGACATGACAAGTGACATGAGTGTCATGACACTCGTATGACGTTTAGATACTTATGTCTACGTTAATTGATGTTATTAACGTTAACTACCAGTGGATGCAATACATTGCGTGCTCAATTATTTTGTATGAAAAAAACGTTTTTTTTCATACAAAATAATTGACTTACTTTCCTAAAGAAATGTATGTAAACAGGTTCCCTAGGTCCGATAGTAATCGCCATTAAAATATTCGCCCGTATCAAATAAACACGCTGTATAACTGTTGTGCACTCGTTAGCTTAGTCATTGATGTTTGTTTTATACATAGTCATATTAGACAAAATGTGGTGAGAGCGGGATAACCCCAACACAAGTATTATTACTTACTGGTGAATCTCAAAACATGTAAGTAATTGTAAATTTTGAGAAATAAAAGTATTTTTATTTTATTTATTAGAGTCGCCGCCATGGGGAAAAACATGGAAATAAAATCTGAGATTCCTTGTGTCGATGATAAAGCTTAAATTTAAGTACTCAAATTTGTAAGCGACTCAAGAGCGCTATTCACGGGAATAATTCTCATATAATTCTCACAACATCTCATACGTTGACCTGTTTCCGTACTAATTAGCCTAAGCACTTTTGTTACAGATATCAGACAACAGAGGAACACAAATATATACTTAAACTAGCTTTTGCCCGCGACTTCGTCTGCGTTCACACAATATCTTTATAAATTATAGCCTATGTGTTATTCTGATCTATAAGCTACATTACTGTAAAGTTTCATTAAAATCCGTTTAGTACTTTTTGCGTGAAAGAGGAACAAACATCCATCCATACATCCATCCAAACAAACTCTCATTAGAATTCGTAGCTTCAATTTGAAAGTTCGACCCCCTATGAAAGTATGAACCTCTATTTTTAAATGTAAAAATGTATACAACCTGTGCGGATAAAGAATGGGATCAGAAATGGCGGCGCATCTATTCACTTCTCGCTCGCACACTATTTGCGTCTATACTCGCACTCGTGGGTGTGCGAGCGAGAAGTGAATAGATGCGCCGCCATTTCTGATCCCATTCTTTATCCGCACAGGTTGTATACATTTTTACATTTAAAAATAGAGGTTCATACTTTCATAGGGGGTCGAACTTTCAAATTGAAGCTACGAATTCTAATGAGGTATCATATGAAAGGGCTTAAGGTATGTGTGCATTGAAAAATAGTTAGGTGCCTAAGCATTGCAACTTACCTACGAACGCGGACTGCTGTTGTATGAATGGCGGCTGGACCTTATAGAACGAGTACCGTCAACAACAGAATTAGCTGAACATAGTTCCGAGAAGCATAGCCGCCAACCAAATATGTGCGTCAACTATGGCCGCTGTAACTGCGTTTGACTGCCTCGGTTACGCAGTGGTTAGTGGGTCGCACTTTAAAGCGACGGCTGCGCAAGAGGTCCCGGATTCGATCCCCGGGTCTGGTCAAAAATTTGTACCTAAGTTTTCGGTAAGAAATTCTTAGTGGCAGCCCGGAGTCTGGAAGTTGGCGGTCTTGTACCCCCGTGCCTCGGAAAGCACGTTAAGCCGTTGGTCCTGCGCCTAATCCCTCTCTAGTCATGTCACAGTAGTGTCCCATCGGAATATGAGGGTAAGGGAATAGAGACTGCGCTTGTGTTTGCGCACACACTTGAGCACTATAATATATCCTGCGTACGTGGCTGATCGTTGAGATTGGCCGCCGTAGCCGTAATCGGTTGGAGTATATTAACTGTGTACCTGACTGTAAGCTCAAACGGGCCCTCCTCCGCTAGCGCCCTGCACAGCCGCGGCACCAGGCCGGGCTCTGCCTCTGACCCCATCATGGTGTGTGTCTTGCCCGTCGCGCTTTGCCCGTACGCGAGCACGCACGACGAGCTTGCCACGCGTGACACTCGCCACTACTTCACGACCGATGCTCTCAAATACCTGAAAGTTTTGGTAAGTTAGGTTACCTACATTTTCTTAGTAACTAACTAACTAACTAGGTTTGCGCAGCGACCCATAGTGAGTCTTGGCCTCCGATAATAAGAGCCTCCATCTTGGTCGATCCTGCGCCACCTCCTGCCAGTCATCTGCCGAGAGTCCGCGCAGGTCTTTTTCGACCTCATCCTTCCAGCGATATCTCGGACGGCCGATTGGCCTTTTGCCATTAGGACGTCCCTGATACGCTCGCTTTACCACCAATAATAAGAGAAATACATTTTCTTAACGCAATAATTATTTTTAAGGTGAAGAGTATACCCCACTAGCGAAACCGAACTATTTTAATTGTTAGCAACTAAACCGGATATCTTTTGAACAATTTCGCAGTTATACTACTTATTTAATACTTATACTTAACTTTGAGACTGTTTTTGCACTCGAAATTTGGATTAACGCTATATAATTAGCCGTTTTGGCGGTAATTCAAATTTCGAGTACAAAAGCAGACGCAAAAGTTAAGTATAAGCATTAAATAAATAGTATAAGTGTTTTTCGAGAGACCTCAGCCTTGAAATTGTTTAAAAGACATCCGGTTTAGTTGCTAACAATTAAAATCAATTGGCGTCGCTAGTTGACTCTATAAGTTATACATTTTTAAACCCTAGTTGATAGGACCTTTATTTTTTTATTGATGCAAATGGACACTAAAAGTTTTATTCCTATATGCTAGACACACTATATATTTGAGCCTGTAACGGTCCCACAGCAAAGCAAAGGCCTCCCCAAGTCCCCATCCGCCTTCCAACGTGCCGGAACTATAGATCGTTTTTATGCCGAAGCTCATATAATAAGTAGGTAGGTAAAGCTCCTTTAGCATGTTAGATCAACAATACATATAAGCGTTAAGGTAACGGGTAGGGCATAATAGCGACGCCAATCGATTTTAATTTTTAACTACTAAACCGGATCTATTTTAAACAATTTGGGGTTTCAATCTCTCGGAAAATACCTATACTATTTATTTAATACTTATAGTTAACTGTTTGGTCTGCTTTTGCACTCGAATTTTGGATTACCGCCAAAAGTGGCCGCTTTTTTTGCGTACAAAAACGGACCCAGCATTTGTGCATGGTTATTTAATAAATAGTATAAGTGTTTGCCGAAAGATTGTAACCCCGAAATTGTATAAAATAAATCTGTTTAGGAGTTAAAATTAAAATCGATTGGCGCGCCAGTGTGCCCTACCCGTCACCTTAAAAAATCTGTTGCTCCACACAAAATAGAGATTATCCACTCGGAAATGATGAGCTGATTTTCTCGATAATAATGTGGATCTAACATGTTTAAGGGGCTTTATATTAATAGGTAATAGGAGTTCGAAACCGTGGCAGACCCCCACAAGGGGGACCGACGATCTGGTGAAGGTCGCGGCACAGGACTGCTCTGTGTGGAGATCATTGGGGGAGGCCTATGTCCAGCAGTGGACGTATATTGGCTGAAATGATGATTATGATGATATTAATAGGTACAGAGACCCACACATCAGGGTACCTACTACAATCTGTCAAAATTCCTAAATTGATGTTAAACCCAACGGGGAGAATCGACTGAAGAAATTTGACAGTTTTTTTATACCTATTTTGATCTGCTTACCTATATATTATAATACTCTTATTATTCTTATTATGAGGGCGTCGACACTAAAACGGAAAATATATCGGTGTTTATATGTAGACATGAGAGCACCATCAAGCGATCCAAATTGATTGATGTACCTCCATAGCGTTAGCAATTAAACCTAAGTATATGTAGATCTATTAGTAAAAGGAGACACGCAAACAAACGAATCGTCACAATGAATAAAACATTTTCGACAGTCTTCGGGTGTTAAGCAGTTTCATCTTAACTGGTGGAAAAATATTTGTAAAAATATTTCCATTGGATATTTGTAGGTATGTACCTACATACAAATATTGATGTAACTATCGTCGGCTCACGGCGAAGCAAAATTCGTCGACATACCAGATCTCCGGTAGCTTAGTCGGTAAAGCAGTTGCCTGGTTAGCATAAGATCGTAGGTTCGTGTCTCACTCGAAGATTGTCGAATATTTTTAACTCCATTATTTACTTAAGAATAAATTACAAAAAAATATATACTAATGAATAAAGCTCACAATGATAGCAATATCCGACAATTGTATCGTTCTTCCGAGCAAAGTATCGAGTTGACTCTTACAGGCGCTTTGTCCAGGCAGGTTGCCCCTAGCAATTATTAGACTGACCGGATGGCGCAATTGGTAGTGACCCTGCCTCTTACGCCAAAGGTCCGTGGGTTCGATCCCCACCCTGGACAAACATTCGTGCGATGAACACTTGTGTTTTTTCAGTGTCTGGGTGTAATATATGTATTTAAGTATATATTTGTGTTCCTCTGTTGTCTGATATCTGTAACACAAGTGCTTAAGCTACTTAGTACGGAATCAGGTCAACCTATGAGATGTTGTGAGAATTATTATTATTATTATTAATTATAGATAACCTAGGTCATAGAGTAAGGTTTATATCTAGGTTTAAGAGACATTCACCACAAAGTCCTTGAGGTTGCAGTATTGATTCAAAATACCTTTTCCTGTGACGCATAGTTTGGGTGGTTGGGCGGCACAGAGCTGTCGAAGGTATGGTCGGCGTAATAACGGCGCACGCGCTCCCGGCTGTCTCCCGCGCCTGACACGTTGACCTAAGCAAACACACACAAATACAGATAAAGATACAAAAATGATTGCGTCACAGTTGTTGATCAGATCAGGTAAGTACAGACAGCTACACATCTGGCTACAATGTGTCAATTCTTGAGTTGATTGATATTGAACCAAATGTTTTTGACACGACTGAGGAAGTTTGACAGTTTTGTAGACTTAAACGCCGGTTTTCTGTGAGACAATTTCCTTCACCATCTGGCGCCACAGAACCGATCGGTCTGGAGGTCAATGGGAGGAGGCCTATGCCCAGCAGTGGACGTTTAGTGGCTAAAATGATAATGACTTTGATGAGTGGTTGTACGTACGTACATATAGCTAATTTACTTTGATGTGTGGCTGTACGTACGTACAGTGGCGGACAGGTCAAGCTATACAAAACTGTCACATTTCCTCAATCGATTTCGAACTCAATGTGTAACAATATAAGGGTTATAATCGAATAAAGAAATTTGACAGTTTTGTATAGCTTGATGTGTCCGCCACTGTACATATATATAGCTAATTTACTTTGATATGTGGCTGCACGTACCTATCAACATATAGCTAATTTACTTTAATGTGTGGCTGTATGTACCTACGTACATATATCTAATTTACTTTGATGTGTGGCTGTACGTATGTACATACATATGTATAGCTAACTTACTTTTACGTTAGTGATCGTAACTGTGTTGTCATCGACGACGTTTACTACTGAGGTCCGCTCCTTATCAGACCTCAGCTCTCTGTAAAACAAATTAAGCGAGTAGGTATTATTTTAATTGTTAAGCGTTAAACTAATGCATTTTAGAGGGTGTATTCGGTGCATACGTAGGTACCTACACAGCTCTTTAGAAATATTTGTGCGATTTTTCATAAGTCGTAGAACAATTTATGTTATCAGAATGGTTGGTAGGACACGTGGTTCTAAAGAAGTATTTACCGATTCACCCTATACATGTATGTAACCTAATAATACAAAAGTAAGGATTAAATAGCTAAGGCTACGCAAACTATGGAATTACCATACTATATTTATTCTGTGATATAAGTATGGTTTATTGTTTTGCATAGTCAGGTCGTGAATCGATTGAATATTTGAATCGAGCCATCTGTAAATACCTACCTGTAAGTATAATAGCATCTAGAATAGGTAAGTAGGTAGGTATACATACCTTTCAGTGAATGGCCGCACTCGTATTGCTAACTTCACATTAGACATCGTTAAAATGTATTAATTAACTATACACATCACGCATCGCCCTAATTTTTTAAATAGGATAGGTAATACGAATAAAGAACGAATACCGAAACTTCTAAATTTGAAAGCGACACTTATTTAGTAAGTAGGAAAAGATTGGTACACTTTACAATAAACTTCGAGTAGATACGTTTAAAAATGTTGTGTGAATCGTAAAGCAAGGATTCGGTTGCAGTGCTATGGTGCAGCGGCCGTGGTGTAGACTAAGTTATTTTGGTCATCACGCACACTTCCTGCGGCTAGAGAAGGTGCCGGAAAGTATTATTAGAAGACGACCCAACCGACGCGAAACTGATGAAACGTTTTGTCAACATAACCTGTAGACTCCGATCATCCTGTAGATAACAGGTTTTAAATGCCGAACTCAGTAGGTGCCTATCCTATCCTCCTAGGGTCCTCTCTAAGGTACCTACCTACCTTACGCAATTATTTAGGTTTAAATTATTAATGGGTTTGTAAGTTACCTACTATGATAGTAGGTACAATAAACCCTTAAGAGAACCCCCTAAAGGTTTATTGAATAGGATTTAGGTAGGAAATAAATACATTTTCTCTTGAAATTAATTTTTACACCCTATTATGCTATAGGTATTTAGGGAGGTAACCTACTTTTAATCCATAAAACTTGTCTTAATTACCTAGGTATTTTTTAAATAGCCAATTTTTATCGATCCGATTGATAGCTTCTTATTTTTGAGTCCCAGAAATTCTTTATATGTAGGCAAATCACTTGAAATTAGGTATGATTACCTAGTTCATAAAATATGATAAAGGTGGGCTTCGCATAGGTAATGAATCGTGAAATCTTTCCAATTTTCATTAAATTTTTTAATCGTTACGTTATATTTGTTTGTTAGGTACCTAGCACTTAAAACAAAACAGCATGCCTACCCTTATTAGGTAGATATTACCATTGTTAATTTATTATTGTTTATTAACCTACTTTTTAGGTAGATATTACCATTGTTAATTTATTATTGTTTATTAACCTACTTTTCACGCTAAGTAGGCCTTTGGACTTACATATTTTAGTATTTTATCAACTCATATATGTAAATCGAAAATAACTTGGTTAAATATAACTTTACGCGCAAAAAAGAACTATGTCTAATAGTCTTGGCGGGAATCATAATGAATGGCAGTTCCTATTCCGCCATTTTTGCTAGCAAAAGAAGTAAATACATAGATAATTAAAAACCGTATCCGCGAACGCGAAATAAATATGTCGATTTTTTTCGCGCCTGTCCGGGGCAGACATAACAGCGACGGAATAAGAGAATTTTTGTTGCCGATCCACATCATAAAACTGGTGCACGGGTAATTCGCCCCGGATTTATATAGACAACCCTCAGAACAGTAGAGCAAAATTAGCAATTACGGCGTAGAGGGCCTATAGTGGTGCACAAGTTCACTGCCTCCCTCGAGGGACAGCTGGCCGAGCGCGCGGGGCTTCGCGCGTGATTCGCGGGCTATGTGTAGAGCGTGCATAAAAATTTTAATTATTTCCTTAATGACATGGTAGAATAGAATAAAATTTTAAATAATGATTTACTAAGCATACAATATATATAGTGAGGGACAGACAGCGAAATACTATGACGAAAGAGGCTTTGTTTAATAATATGTAGTAATTATTTATGATGAATGATTATACTAATCAAATTCTATTCAATTGAATGAAAAATAATGGTCAAACAACACTATTGTCATAACCACAGACCACAGATCACAATCAGTCCTCTGTCAGTTCGTTGCTGTCAAATTGTGTCAAACAAATCTGTCATTTTGCTTTTGCTTGCTAAATGTTTCTGCTCTGTGATTTACCAGTTTTTGAAACTAAACTAATTAAATAAATAGAATTGTATTACAACAAGCTTAAGACGGTATGTATGTTTGCCATGCTTATACTTAAAAGTAATCTTATCTAAAACATTACCTTAATCCAAATTGAATTTCCAATTAGAAAACAATCTTTTTTAGTAACTTCTAAACCCGGTAACTATCACTATCACCTTTAGAAGTGTTCATAACTTTGAATAATTAATATAATTCTCTTCTCAAAGGTTAATAATCATTAAGGTACCAATAAGTACTTAACAATTGTTGTGGCTCTAAATAACATTCTCAGAAATTCTTCTTATCAATAAAAGTAAAGTATTAGCCTATATACTGTCCCACTGCATGGCAAAGGCCTCCATCATAGAAATCAAGTTATCGCTACTATGATGGGATTATTATTCACCACGCTTGCCTATTTGATCACAAACCTGAACTTTGTTAGAAAAAATCGAAACATACTTTTAGCTCGACCTGGGAATCGAACCCAGGACCCCGAGATCACCCCCCGGTACTTAAACCACTAGACCAACAGGGCAACCAACATATCAATGAAAGACAAGAATTAAAAATAGCATAGCAGTAAACACACATTTTAAATTCTTTTGTATTCAATCATTTTCTCATTTGAATATTTTATCTAAGATCAGTAAAGTGAACTACAGGATTATTTAAATAATTGTATCTACATATATGCAGTATTATGTTTAAAATCAAGATAACTTCTTTCATTTTATCAATTTGCATCATAACATCGAGTTCTCTCTGTGAAGATGCTCGCCAGGAACTTATCCCGGACACTATGGAGGTCTCTGCGCTTGGAGAAGAGATGCTTTGCTTCGGACCCAGCTAAACCGCAGCCAGAAGCCAGTGAAACTGTTGAGTCCGTCCAGGTATATTATGTATTGGTAACTTTTGCTTGCATCTAATAGTCTCTGGTTAGAATCTCTAGTGAAATGTTTAATAATCTTGGATTATTTTCATTTCATGTAATTTATAGGAATGAATCCTAGAATATAAATCAGATATTTACTATGGAAACTGACTAGATGTTTGTTTAATTTGACTTCATAGTATTTCCTAAAAAGTCAAGTATGCTTACTTAATTTTTTTTCCACTCCAGGCAGAATACTTGGACAAAGATATCTGCCTCCTGGTAGATGAAAAAGACAAGTTCATAGGCACAGCCACCAAGCGAGACTGCCACAAAGTGGGCCCTGATGGCAATATATTACTCCACAGAGCATTCAGTGTATTCCTGTTTAACAAACGTGGAGATATGTTGTTGCAAAGAAGGTCTAGCCAAAAAGTAAGTAGTTTTGAAAACTAAAACTGTACTACTTATAATGTTGTTAATGTTTTTATTATCATTGCAAAACTATGGTATGGTTTAAGTTTGACTTAGTATAATTTACTACTCATAAAAATTGTATTCACTAGTATGAGCCATAAAAATGCATGAATTAACTTAAATTATATAAAGTGGTAAGTAGAATATATTCTATAAAATTAATAATATTTTTTTACTATTCTATAAAAGTAATAATATTTTTTTCTTATTAAGGTAACATATCCAGATTACTACACAAATGCATGCTGCAGCCATCCATTGTACATTGACGATAAGCCTGAAGATGTGATTGCAGCTGCTCGACGTAAACTCAACCATGAACTAGGAATACCTCTTGACCAGGTTACTATTTTATTTACTAAAAGTGGCATGCCCTCACTTCGTTTCGGTACATGATTTCCACTTTATACCAATAGATGCCGCTAGGTAAAACACAAAATGCTTGCATGATTTAATCGACAATCACGCAAGCGTTTCGTGTTTCCCGATTACCTATATATGCTATTGTCTGTAGGGTTTGTCTCTAAACCATGACCTTGTTTCCTTTTTCCTGTGCCTTGTATTAAAACCACTGTAAGCTGTAGCATGTATACCAATTTATTTATTGAATGTGTTACCAATGCTCACAAACAAAATCTAGCTGATTGATACTTGACGATCCCGATTGGAACAGTGGTAGTAAACGCTGCCTCTGATACAAGGGTTGCGGGTTCGATCCCCGCACAGTACAAACATTTGTGTGCATGAACATGTTTGTTTGTATTGGTCTGGGTGTTTGCTATGTATTATAAGTATGTATTTACAAAAGAAAAGTATTATATGTATATATTTGTAATCCCACTGTTGATTATGATATCCGTAACACAGGTGCTTGAGCTACATATCTCGGGTCAGATCAATGTATGTGATGTTGTGAAATATTTATTATGATTAAAAAATATATATATATCAAGTATGAATTAGCTAAATTTTGTTTTACTACATTTCATTTGTTTATTGTGTATTCAGATGGATCCAGAACTGTTCACTTACATGACGCGCGTGCACTACCACGACCCCGGCGACGGCGTGTGGGGAGAGCACGAGATCGACCACATCCTGGTCTACCAGGACGACGTCAAGGTCAAGCCCAACTCCGACGAGATATCAGAGTACTGCTTCGTGCCAAAGAATGAGTTCAATGCGTGAGTACTTACTGTTACGGCGGCATTGTCCTACTTGCAGCATGCATAGATCCAGAGATAGATCCATAAATAAATTATTTATTTCCATCATCATACGACACACATTAACTGTTCACATTTTTTTTAAGACAAAAGGGCAAGCAAAAATATTGCGAAATTAAAACTAAAAAAAAATACAAAAGCGGTTTTTGTTTGGCCACATATTAACACTTTGTGTGTCATGGTGAAAAAAAACACCAAATGGCAATCCTCTGATTTTCAGCTATAGCCCAAGCAGAGCTTGTTGTCATGCCGCTCTGGGCTACCTTCTGTTTTATTATGATTTTTTATAACGACGATGTACATATCTATTTTTATCTAGGTCATATTATATTATCGTAGTAGTGATAAATAAGCTCCCCTCCCCTCTGGGATCTAGTAAAGTCACAAAAAGTATTGTTATGTACTTTATTAAAAATTGCCATTTCTATCACTTACAAAATTGACACAGTCCCTCCATCGAATGTCGTTTTACCTAATAGTAGACCATTTTTGTCGAAGCGAAAGCTGGTGGGAGACCATTCGGATGATAATGTTGTTGATCCTGACTCCTGTGATAGTTCTTGAGATCTATTTGTGTGTTGGCTTCAGATTTCTACCGACCCTTGAGGGGCCCATAACGCCGTGGTTCAACATGATCCGCCGCCACCGCCTCAAGCTCTGGTGGGACAACCTGCATCGTCTTAAGGAGCTCACTGAAGTAGATAAGATACACAAATTCTCCAGCGACAAATAGTACTTGAAGCTGCTACTAGTAAACCTAGCCTCAGTTACAGGACCATTCAAACAGCATTCGTTAATGCGACAATACCCTAAAGTCGTCATTAAACATTAAGATTAAGGTCGTTTCTACAATTTAGTGTAAAACCTCATTATATAAAATATAATAATTTATTTTGTTCTGATCAGTGTGCAGCATTTTTTCGTTCATCGATTTTTTTACATTGTGTTATTATTTTTATTTCATCATTATAATATGAGGGAGTCTTTTGTGAAAAAAGTAATCCAATCGAATATAAAATATTCTAATGTTTTATTATTATGTATTAATTATTATTGATAGTATTCAAGTCATGATTTTATAGTCTGAATTTCGCATTTCTGTTGGGTAATTTCCATTGTATTTGCTGTGTGTAACTATATATAATATGATTTTGGTAGTTCACTATTTGTTGATCGATTTAGTATTTATTAATTAATCAACTGATATTTTTGATTTCGTTGTAGTATCTGGTTATAGTCTATTTCCATTACATCTCATTGCAAGTAGTTTTGGATATTACTTTGTAGATAGGAATATTAAGCTGTATCATTGTAAAAATGGGTGCTTTAAAGATATAAACTTAAAATATATACCTAATATTTTATGTGATTATTAGTGTTTTTATTTAATTATTCCTTACTTATAATATTAATACAATAACTTAATTTGTAATAATTGAAAAGTCAAAACCTTATTATTATGCCGAAATCTTATTGAATCTCTCGAAGCAAAAAGTTATTCATAAATAGGCTTCAACAGCTCATCAGAACTGTTAGCTTCCGAGGCAGAGGACGTGCACCTCCTCCTGGCGGGGCGGTAGGACGCCGTCACCCACTGGAGCGTCCTGACCTGGCGTATCTTCTTCTTGCGCAACACCTTGCGCTTGAGGCCCTTCGACTGCGACTCGGTGTCGGTGAGCGAGCGCAGCAGGTACGCCTTGCACAGGATCGGGTTCCCGGCGTGGAGCCCGTTCCTGTACGCCGTATGCAGGTAGCGAGCGGCGATCACTTGGAGTATCTACGAAACAATATCAAGTAGGTAAGTCCCGTCATCATATTAGCGGTCTGTCCCAGCTTCGTCCAAAATTGACACTTCGAAGCCGGGATACCCACGCTTAGTCCAGGTGGCCTACAACGAATGACCGTGGGAGAGCCAAGCTTCGGCATGAATGGACCGGCTCGGAGTGAAAACCGGCGTAAAACAGCTTTGTGCTGTTTTCGCTGCGTGAGTGAGGGTACCGGGGAGGCCCAATCCGGGGGAAAAGGGGGGTTTAATGGTTAGCAGCGCACTTGTGACTCCACTGGTGTCGCGGGTCTCTATAGGCGGCGACAATCGCTTACCATCAGGCGATCTTTCTGCTCGTCTGGCCACCTATCACATAAAAAAAACGAACGACAATTTACGACCGAATCGAAGTTCCCGTCGCTTTTTCACGCGCTGTGTGTCTCCTTGGTTTTCATTCTGAATAAAATTCTTTTTGGTGCCTCACAACTTATTAAATCTGTGCTCACAACGATGCTCAGAAAACTTACAGCCAGACAAGAGTTTTTTTTAACTCGATGTGAACTTAATATTAACATATCTAACAATTTACTCCTCGTCGATCCTTTTCGTCGTGCGGATGATTCTTCCTAATGAAAAATGATCTATGATTTAATATTGATGCGGTATTGTGATTTACCATCGCAATGATGATCAAAGCCATGACAGCGTTAAATCGCCACGACACGGTCATCATCTCGCTTATCAGTTTCTCTTCACATCCATCTTTCCAGATAGTCAACTGTTTCTGTCGACAAATAGATAGGTACGGTCACCATCAAAAGTAGCTTTACAGTTTAGTAGCATGTCAAAGTAACATTTTTTACGAACTCCTTGGAAACTGTCTATAATAGGCAGAACAGTTACTTTGACATGGTACTAGAGTGTTAAGCTACTTTTGATGCTGACCGTACTTCTTAGGCAAAGAACTATTCTTTGGAGGATATAGGTACTTAGGTTCTTGACCAGAAATAGGAGCGTATTGCAGCGACAGACTAAATGTCTTACAGCTGGATTGTACTTGTATATGGCGCCGATTTTAGTTATGCCATGGTGAATGCAGGGCCACAGGGCATCCATAGAGCAACAGCTGTACGGCACATTGTCAGCTACGAACTTGTGGTTTGATCTGGAAAAAAATATTTAGATGAAAAAATCTGGATCAATTTAACAACTGCTGGGTAAATGGGTAGTCTAGGGTAGAGTGTTGTATGTAAAAATTGAGCAGGGCTGGATTTATCTACAGCATGTCATTGAGATGCCTCAAATGGCAATGGGCAGGGCACATTGCGAGGAGATCAGACGGCCAATGGGGCAGAAAGGTCCTCGAGTGGAGGCCGCGGACAGGAAACCGAAGCCGTGGCAGGCCCCCCGCAAGGTGGACCGACGATCTAGTGAAGGTCGCAGGAATCGCTTGGATGCGGGCGGCACAGGACCGATTTGTGTGGAGATCACTGGGGGAGGCCTATGTCCAGCAGTGGACGTCTATTGGCTGAAATGATGATGATGATGTCTTTGAGAGAAGCAAACCGCGTGTGCTTATGATATCACTTTAGGCACGCACGGTTTAGGTATTTAGCTATGCCTCAAACTGCTCTCACAACACCTGGTCAGAACTCTAACCCCAGAAAATGTTGTGAATACAATTAATCGAATTGGGTATCTACTAACGGAGCCTTCGAGTCAACTTTTCCACCGGTGGTGTACCAGGGTATGTAGAACCACTCTTGGAAGTTAACGCGACCGCAGCAGTGGAACCTCGTCTGCAGCCGGTCGATGGCCACTTTGGACGGCAAGTGGCTGGCGTACCGTAGCATCGCCTTGGTTATGCCGCCTTTTATTTTGGCTGCCAATATCCAAGAAATTAACGAATTAAGCGTTTACCTACCAACACTACACTTAATCTCCAAAAGAGCAGGTAAGTTTTCTTAATATCTCGTATCAGATCAGATACCAAAATTTACGAATTGTTATGTTCATTGTCAAGTTCATATCAAAGATGAGGCGATTATAGTTATTGCACAAAAATAAAATACAAGCATGATACAACAGCAACAGCGAGTACAATAAGGCGGTCTTATCGCTTGTAGCGATTTCTTCCAGACAACCTTTGGGTAGAGGAAAGAAATATCGTATTCATAATAAGGGAAGGCAGTGCAAAGTAATTTAACAAATGAAATTGAGAATGGCAGAAATATACATCTAATATATAAAATTCTCGTGTCACAGTTTTCGTTGCCATACTCCTCCGAAACGGCTTGACCGATTTTGATGAAATTTTTTGTGCTTATCCGGTATCTATGAGAATCGGCCAACATCTATTTTTCATCCCCCTAAATGTTAGGGGTAGTCCACCCCTAAATTTTTATTTTTATTTTTTAGACAAAATTTTTAATTTCTCTTTTTTTATGATACAACATACAAAAATACATACAATCCTCAATTTTCACCCTTCTACGATCAACCCTTTTATTTATATGGCAAAACAACGTTTGCCGGGTCAGCTAGTTATTTTATATATTAATATTATTACATTACATAAATAATAATAAACAATATACATACATACCCAATAATATATACATAGATAATATATAACAAAAATTCAATAAACATACTTCTTATAGATAGGTATAAATTACCAGAGAGCAGACCACATAAAAAAGGGAAGAAGAGACAAGGAAAAAACAGTGTACCTATTTATAGAGATAGGAAGTGAGATTTGACACGGGACTTGAATATAGGAAGGGATTGTGAGATTATATAGGAAGGGATTGTGAGATTATTGTCATATAAATTATTGCTGTTGATTGACGCTGTTGTATGTCTACCTACCTACCTATCTAAGATATAGCATAGTTAGGTTTATTTATATACCGATCTAGGTATCTATATTCACCTCTTATGATCGTCGACTGAAGTCCTGAATAAAACATTATGGCAAGGAATATGATTATCATAACAATCAGCGCCCAAATGTAATAATAGAGTCCGTTAGTGACGTTGTATTCTTTCTTCGGCAGACCAGCCTTGAACAACTGGTACAATCCGTATAACTAAGGAGGAAACACCCCGAACTATATTATAAGTAATGATCTACCATACATTATCTACTTACCTACTTACTAGTGGAATCTGTACTGTATGTGTAGGCCCCCCAATACCAACACGCAAAGTGGTCTTCATATCTAGGTAAGAACGTAAACGTGGAATTAACTTATGTACCTAGGGTTATGCTAAGGTTTTCATCGTTGTAATTCTATATTCGCGCAATCCAAGTCTTAAGCACACGTTTCTACCAACTTCTTAATAGCAGGTAACAGTAATGACGACAACCCGTTTAGCGCAGTGGTTTAGGCGCCGGGCTCACCCGGTAAACGGACAAGGTAGCCGATACGATTCGCAAACTTAGTGGCATAGCTGGCTGGAGAGAACCCTGAGGTATATAGGTACTCGTCGTATGCACCCTCAGAATGCAGTATTGGCTTCGTGAATCCAATCTATAATTACAGAACAGACCGCACGATCCTTACTAAACTTGTGTAGGTTTTCATAGTTATATAAAATACAGACTTGCCTCAATAACCACAGCTAATGACAGAACCAGTAGCAATAATAACTGGTATTGCATTGCCATCTGGCCAGCACACGAGGTCTAGTAGGGTCCCTTCTTCGCTTCGTATACCTTCAGATGTGTTGACCAACCAAATAAGATAAAATATTACCACAGGCATACACGCCATTAGGAGCATTCTTAGATTATTAAACGAGGCCCAAGTTAAATACATAACGATGCTTTGAGCTTATCAAAGTGGCGAACTGGCGAGTAGAATCTTGACTTCAGAGAAGCGGATCACACAGTTTGAATATAACAGGCACTGATTTTTATTTACACAATGCTTTTTAGATGCATGAATTTCCCATCCTATTAAACAAGATTGATATTTTTTTATTTAATGTGATTTATAAGACATTTTCTATCCATCCGAAACTGAAAGTTATTTTATAATATACCTGATCTATAAAATTCAATATAGACATATAGTTAAGCATTCCTAAGTCCAATTGGTGTAAAAAAATATGTTACGCTGTCAATCTGACATATGTCAATCACTGTCAAAAAGTCACAAAAGTTAGTCTGTCTGTGTAAAAAAATGTTTTGAAAAAAATTAAAACAAAGAGATTATTTCTACAAAGAACTGTTGTTTCTTTTTTTTATTTATTTACTCGATGATTTTAACATCGTAGTGACTTTATATTACTATGATCGATCAAACTTCTCTCAAATTATGGGTGATAAAATTTTGCCTGAAAATAATCTATCCAAAGTTCAACTATCAAACATTTCTCGTCTTCCTTGCAATAAAGTACAGAATAAAGTATCATAAGAAGGTTATACAACGGAAAGATATGAATGGATTTGCCTTGAAGTCCGTTGCACCGCATGTTCAACTAACGCTTGTTCAGGACTACCTGGAACACAACCTGCCTGTGTTACAGCACAAGTGTATTGTTATTTCGAGGGAAGAATTCATACAGCTCAGCAGTGAGAACTTATTTTATATAGATAATGGGGTGCTATGGCTAGCACTGAAATTGACACCCACAACTAAAAAGAAATATCAATACAAATCCAATAAAAACAAAAGTGATAATATCTTTAGACAAAGTCTCAACTTTATGACATCAGAAATTCACAAGAAGTTGTGGAGTGAAGCTCCCATGAATAGTTTGGAAAATATTAAAATTGTGCCAATTGTGGGGTCAAAATTAGTGGGTGCAAATGTTGCACTTACTACGGAAAATGAACTTTATAGCTTACTAACTTCTTTCGGACTGAACAATTATGAAGACATTGAGGTATCATTCCACCCAGTTCCCGCCTTAGAGTGTGCGCCAAAGATTGCAGCAACAGCTGAAGTGAGCCTTGTGGTCAATGATTACTGTTTTCTATCTAATGATTTTACCAAAGAGCTGTTGAGTAATCATTTCGAATTTCCAAAACTAATGAGTGTCAATGATGTATTCAGCATAGATCTTACCTCAACCAACACGGGGAAATACCATTTCAAATACTTGGATCTTGTTGAGAATAATGCAAAACTATACTTCAAATGCAATAAACTTGATGACTCTATTACATTGAACAATGAAGGAAGCCCTACTTTGGAAAATAATATTATTAAGCCATACTTTTTAGTGAAAGGAGTAACACAATTGACTTTGGGAGAAAATGTACATGTACTGAAACCAAAAGATGAGTTTTTTAATGTCAAAGACAACAGCAAGAGAAACCCACCTCTGCTAGATTTGTGTCCTACAGGCTTAAAGGAAAAACTTTGCCAAATACAAGAATCTATTATACCATTTCTTACTGGAGATTTAAGTAAGAATTTAATTTCTATAATTAATTAAAACAGCAATTAATGCAAGAATTATTATTAA
Organism: Marasmia exigua; assembly: GCA_019059595.1. Taxonomy (NCBI): domain Eukaryota; kingdom Metazoa; phylum Arthropoda; class Insecta; order Lepidoptera; family Crambidae; genus Marasmia; species Marasmia exigua. Next base: position 15,852,666 of record CM032477.1, on the reverse strand, counting down.
GTACATTGAATTTATTGTATGAACTTGCAGTTTGATATTCAGCTATGTTACAGCAGCCATGGTTCACAAGCAAACAGAAGATTATTATTTTCTGAATATTTCCTTTATAGTTATAGTTTTATTTGAATTAACAATTTACTAAGATAAGATACTCTTAAAACTTATAGAGACCTTTTTATTCTCCAGATGATTTATCTTCATCCATGACTTCTCCTATTATACCAATGCTGCTTCTTACGGGGTCCGTGGGATCAGGCCGGCATTTATTGATCAAAATATTAGCCAAGTATAATGGTAAATAATTATCATTTACAGTATCTTCTTCATAATAATTATAACATCAAGTAAATATCTTTATAAGAAGTAACAAGATTGTTAAGGTAATGGCTTTAACTGTTATCAGGTATGAACTGCATGCCAGTAGACTGCAATGATCTTCAGAGCTCCACTGCCAAGCAGACAGAGAGCAAAATTAATGGAATGGTTCAAAAAGCCAAGCTAGCTGCTCCTGTGATAGTTTTACTGGACAACTTTGAAGTATAACATTTATTTCATATAATGTAACACAACTTTGGCCACAAACCAAGTCACCAAATATTTCAACTGCCATACTTATTTTCTTTCTTACAGGTTTTCGCTGTGGACCCTGAGAACAATGAAGATTGCAGAGTGATGGAGTATTTCATCAACACAATCACAGACCTGTACCAGAACTACTCAAAACATCCAATAATATTTATTGCTGTCACTGAGAGGCTTGACTTAAAACCAAATATGCTGAGATTGTTCCTAGAAAGGTTCCACATTCCTAAATTAAATGTACAACAAAGGTTAGAAGTTCTGCAATGGTTTACGTCTGTGATGCAGCTTAGCTTGGATGGAGAAGAAATTAATGAGAGCAACTCTTTCGACTTTACTACTGGCATTCCTGCCCTCAGTCAAAATACTAAAGATGTCTTACAAAGAGTGGCTGCAAAGACAGAGACATTTTTATATGGCGACATTGACACTCTTGTTCATTTTGCAATGAGAGAATCCTATTTGAAGCAACACAACCCTTACTACAAAATTAAGCCTAACCCTGATCTCCGACTAATTGGGGAAGAGGATTTCAATTCAGCTTTAGGTAATTATTTATAGTAAATAATTAATATTATTTGATGCATTTAATTGACTTTTTCTGTAATCAAATTCTGCTATATTTACAGAATCTATTAGGAGTTTGCAAAGTCAACATTTAGATGCTCCAAAAATACCAAAGGTTTACTGGGAAGATATTGGAGGTCTTGAAAAATTAAAGAAAGAACTTTTAAAGACTATAGAATTTCCAATCAAGTACCCACATCTGTTCAAGAATTCTATGCTTAAAAGATCAGGTAATAAAATAAACTTTATTTATTTGACTGTGCTTATTAATTAATTACATAATTAAGTGACATATTTCCTTTTTAATATTTCAGGTATCTTATTGTATGGTCCGCCAGGGTGTGGGAAAACATTGGTAGCAAAAGCAGTGAGCACTGAATTAAATGTGAGTTTCCTAAGTGTGAAGGGCCCAGAGTTACTAAACATGTATATAGGACAATCAGAGGAAAATGTTAGAAAAGGTTGGTATATTGATTGATTTTATATTAACTTATTTGACTCAAGTTCCTTTTTATATTTATGGAGATCAAAACTCGCATTACTCCTCTTTTATAATCTTTTGAAGGTTGTCTGATAGAGATTGTTACCAAGAGCACCTATCTTGCACTGCTTGTCTACCTGCCTATCGTTCTATGTTAGTTTGACAACTCTATTACAAAATAATGAAGTGCTTTTTTTTCTGCTGGTTTTGATTCTGCTGCCTGGTTATGTATAAAATGATATTAACTTTACAGTGTTCGAATCTGCACGCGCTTCGTCACCGTGTATAGTGTTTCTGGACGAGCTGGACGCGTTGGCGCCTCGGCGGGGCGCGGCGGGGGACTCCGGCGGCGCCAGCGACCGCGTCGTCAGCCAGCTGCTTGCCGAGCTCGACGGCGTCGCCAGCGGGGAAGGTAATCGCTTCAACGTTTTTCGATACAAAAAATTGTTTCGTATATTGTAGTAATTAAAAAAATCTTAAATAAATTACGACTTCAATTATTGACTTTTTTTAAACTTTCAACCAACATTTTCAAGACATTTATCAAAGTGGAAAAGCTTCGTAAGCTTTTTCAGGCGTAAAAGTAAGACACTATCTACTCTTCTTTACCCATCTTGTATTAATCTACCTACGACACTGAATTATCGATCGGATCTATATCCCCATCACTTTCACGCGCTCTGTGCGTCTCTTTTGTTTGAATGTGACAGGCATATTCTCGCTCGTTAAGCAACGGCTTCGTTGCTCTAATTAAGTTTTCCATAAAAACTAGAATTGTATCTTTGTCTTTCATCAGAGGCTGATACTGCAAGCTTCGTATTCATCATGGGTGCCACGAACCGGCCTGACCTCCTGGAGCAGTCGTTGCTCCGCCCGGGACGCTTGGACAAACTTATATACGTAGGACCTTATTGCGGCCAGTATGAAAAGACTAGCGTGCTCAAGGCGCTATGTCGGAAGTGAGTTGTTTTTATGCGACTGCCCAAAAAATATTTGTAAGACCACGCGTCATCATCTTCATCTTAACGTTTTGTCCCGTTTGCGTCTCAAGCCCGGAGTCCGCCTAGGCCACGCGTATGGTTTTTTTTTATTCATGACTCTCTTTCGTGTTTGATTATTGTCATACAATTTTGTAAATGTAAGAACTCACATGATGAAAGATAAAAATTCAAATCCGGTCAATACTTTCATAGATTAGCGTGTATAAACCAACACACAAAGATTCATGTATTGTATTTTTTAATGTGAACTTGCACATAAAAAAATGGCAGACGAGCAGGCTGATCACCTGAATGGTAATCGATTGCCACTGCCCATGGCCACCCGTAACACCAGTGGAGTCACGATTATGCTACCCTCATTACCTCGATTTATATGATCGCCTATGTTATTTTCAGGTGTGCAGTACAGACACATTTTTTCATTGTTTTATTATATGTTCAAGTGCAAAACTATTAGGTTAAAGTTGAGGTTGGTATGTTCCAGCCATAAGCTCCGGCCCGAGGTAAAGTTGGAAGACGTGGCGTGCGCCCTGCCAGAGCAGTGCACCGGCGCAGACCTCCTGGCCGTGGTGTCCACGGCGCGCTCCGCCGCCGTGCGGGGCCTAGTCGACAAGTTGCAAAAGGGTGAATATGTCTCCGAATGAACCTGGGGGCTTAGCGCGAACCGATGTCACGACTGAATGGGAGTTACTCTCCCTTTTCAAACGTGTGTCTCCTATGTTTGGATGCGACAGGTATATTCTCGTTACCAGACTTCCCGAATCCTGGATAATGGTCCAAGCGTTCCCCAGGCTTCAATGTGACAGCTTTGAACTCAACTGGGAATTACACTCTAAGATGAGGAGGAGATATATTCTCGTTTGTTACGGGACGTCTTCGCGCTAAGGCCCTGTACTGCTTAGAATCTTCATAAGCTCCACCATAAGGACTAAACTTCTGGATGTGGAGTTGTAAGAGATGACATGCATGCTAATAACCTCATCACTATGGAAAGTGAACCTCGGGTCCGAAGCAACAGCTATGGACGCAATCGGTAAGACGACGTTTGCGTTTTCTAGAACACCCATACCCAAGACATTTTATAACAAGTTCATTTTCTATATTTAATTGAATCGAACTCGAAACCTTACCGCGCTTTGGGTGTAACACCTTAACCACTGTCTGAGGTTGGTAATTTTTTCTTAGGGCTTTAAGTGACTAATTTATTTCAATGTTCTAGGTGTGGTCAAGGAGAGTGAACTTAGCCCCGACTCTGTGATACTTGGCGTATCAGAGCTGTGGCAGGGTGTGGAATCGTTTCGGCCTTCAGTGACTGACGAAGAACTAGCTTATTACGAATCGTTGCAGACACAAATGTAATTTAATTGTTGTTATATTAAATTGGTTATTTATACAGTTACCGTTGTTTCATAATTATATTTAATAAATAAATATAGTATTCACATCAAACAATTCCTTTGGATTCGGAATAAAGTATGGGCTGGACCTTAGACAATTTAGACTAGTCTAATGGCTGGATGTATACGTACGCGCGCATTCTGCTTCATCTATAAGCGCCTCTTCGTTGCGATGCTCTCTGATGCGCGCTGTTTGATGTGAATCATCCCTTACTCAGTAGCGTATAATAGCGTGCAAGCTCATGCAAGTCACCTTCGCGAGTTACGAGCAAGAAATGCCTTGCTTTGCGTGCAAATTTACCCTAAGAAACCCCATCCCATCATCTATCTACCCGGCTTTTTAACTTTCGGCCACACGGTCTCCCATCTGTGTATTCTTGTCTTTACAAAACTTTCCTATATTAAAAAGTACTCTGTGTACAAAACTCAAATGGGCCGTGTGTTCAAGCTTTATTTATACTAAGGTTTGCAGTTTATGGTCATATTTCCGGTAACGTTCCAAAACTAGTTCACTTTTTAAATCGTATTTTTTTTATTCATTATAATCACATACAAAACAGTCATATTTAATTTTAATTGTAGCCCAAAAGTGATCAAAATACTTGATAGAAACTAAATCAAGATTTATTTAATCAAAGAAAGATAAAAAAGATCCAATTTCAACTACTGTTATTATTTATTTATGCAAAATTGAATAATAGGTTTTTGACTGTACTGTTACACTGTCAAATGTTATCTGTTGTCAAATGTCAACCATAGAGTAGCTGTCATTGCGTTGTCGAATTTCTTTCCGGTTTCAACATGGTGAGTAGCTTTGGTCGAAGCCGTGAAATTTGTTAAAATACACCTAAAACTGATATAATTTCGAATATATTAGTGCTACATGAAGTTTAAATTCATAACCAGTAGTAGTTTAGTGTGTTTATGGAAGCCATGAACCCTAAATTATCTAAAACAAGTTCTTTGATACCTCGTGGTAGTGCGTGTATTCAACAATGTCTTGTGATTTTAGCCGCCCAAAAAGGACACAAAGGCCTCGGCCAAGCAGCCGCAGAAGACCCAGAAGAAGAAGGAGGGATCCAGTGGCGGTAAAGCCAAGAAGAAGGTAAATACCATTTCACGTCACTAAAGTGAGGTTATGTGAATGTTGCAGAATTAACTGAAAACGTTTTGTTGAGTTCTCTTATAAACTATGATTGAGATATAAAAAAAACCCTTTATGCTCATAAGTGTATTTCTAACTAAATATACTTTCCCAACTATCAACATCAACAAGTAGCTACAGTGAATGATACCTACATCATAAACAAAGCCATGTGATTACACCCTTTTATCTTGAACACTGTGAGAGTAAAATCTGATATATTGAGTCTGATGGCTGTTAAATTTTTATATGAGAGATAAAACTGCATGTGCATTTTGCTAACATTTCCCTTTGATGCTTTGCAGAAGTGGTCCAAAGGAAAAGTTCGCGACAAGTTGAACAACCAGGTGTTGTTCGACAAGCCCACATATGACAAGCTGTACAAGGAAGTGCCACAGTACAAGCTCATCACCCCCGCTGTAGTCTCTGAGAGGTTGAAGGTCCGTGGATCCCTCGCAAGACGAGCACTCATTGAACTCAGAGAAAAAGGTTTGTATTACTTTTTGTGTATCCAATTACTCAAAAGATGGTATGCCTATGTTTGTAGTCCCTTTTCCTGACTTTGCAGACAAATTAGGGATTTTATTTTCTGTGAAGGTGCATTTTTCCAATGGTTTTGTTAATTTATTCTGCCTAGTTTGATTTCAACCTTTTGAAAAAATACTTGCAGGATAGGGACGAGTTCTTAATCTTTTTAGCAACTACAGAAAAGGAGGAATGTACAACTGTATATATTTTGTTTTGTGATGATCTCTTATACTGGACAAACCATGACAGTCAAAGCTGATATATTGAGTCTGATTTTTAGGATACATACTTATTGTATAGTGGAATCTACAATAAGACCTATAAACTTTCTTGTTTTTTTTTTCAGGTCTCATCAAGCAGGTAGTCCAGCACCATGGACAAGTCATCTACACAAGGGCGACAAAGGGTGACGACCCAGTTGCGTAAGGTTATGGATAAGTTTAAAAAATAAAAATCTAAAAAAATTTGATGTTTTATTTTTTATTGTCTCTTTTTGGTTTTGGTTACACACTTAGTAATAACATGATTTTACAATATCTTCTGCTTATGTTGGTATAGACAGCCGCACATCAATGTCTACAATTTGTCAAAATTCAATTCTCACCTTAATGTCAAACAACCAAACATTCAATATCAATTGCGGAAATTTGACAGATTGTGGTTACCTAACATGTGACTGTCTGTACACAGTTTTAGTACTATTTTTCCTGACGATTTTTTACTGTTACCGCGCCGCTAACTTGTGCTTTTCGTCTAGATCCACTACAGCAAATCTAGCTGAAGGGTATTGATCTCTGACGCGATCTTTGAAGTTAGTTGCATGCTCTTCATTGGCAGTTTCTACTACAACATTCGCCTGAAAATAGAAAAAAATATGGTAAGTAAATAGGTACATAACATAAACATTCAGTGTCTTTGTCTCCTCTTGAGTAACTTGACACAATTCTTATTAGAATGACATTCTTCCAGGAACCACTGCTATAGATGGATCCTAAAATAAAATTGTCCCCATAGAACTAACGGAGTTCCCATGTTTTATGAACCAACAGGGGAACTCCAATAGTTCTTCAAGAATCCGTCTGTCAGGACATTCTTGACACATTATCTGTTCTATCTGTGGAAATTTGTAATTAGCATTAGTTTAAATATTGTTTCGTACACTTGAAAATTGGTCTGTAAATATCCCTAATAAAATAAAATTATACTCACCCAAGTGGTTCCAACGTCGCTGTGCACCCACATCTGCTCGGTGACGAGGCTCTTCAGCATCGCATTCTCGTCGGCGATGGTCTTGGCGAGCTGCTCCAACCCTCCGCGGTGGTCGGGCACGGCGACTGCGAAGCGCAGCAGCCGCCCCGTCGCGCCAAGGCCTCGCTGGATGGTCCGCGAGAGGCGGCCGGAGTCGATGTTGCCACCGCTTAGCACGCATACCGCACTATAAATCACGTGTCACAATGTGAATCCAGTGAGTGAGGGCACCAGAGGCCCACTCTGGGGTAAAAGTGTACTCGCTTTTGGTCGGCAGCGCACTTGCGACTCCACAGATGTTGCATGGGCGACGGCAATCGCTTACCATCAGGTGATCAGCCTGCTCGTATGCCGCCTCTTCCCCATCATAGCGTGCAATTTCTAGTTTGTCTAAAGCTGTCGCTTTGGAGCCCGGGGTACTACGCTTGGACCATGCATGTATGCCACCTATCACAAAAAAACTGAAAATTTAAAAAACCCCCGACGGCGGCAATCTTGGATGTGAAATTTGTCACTATAAATATATTCTGCTACTCAAGCAAGCCCCTTTATATGATACCCATATTGTGGGAGTTGTGTTAAAACATACAATCCATATCTTTGTGACAGCGGCCATCTTAGATCGATTTTTATCCAACATGGCTAAGAACACTCCTCCCGTATTCATTTTCAAACAAAACAATAAAAATCGATTCATTTGTTCGGGAGCTACGATGCCATAGACAGACACACACACAGACGCGTCAAACTTATAACACCCCGTCGTTTTTGCGTCGGGGGTTAAAAAAAGGGTTCCTTTTTTAACCCCCGACGCAAAAAAACGACGGGCTAAGCCTACAGCCACCATTCCATACAGCAATGTGAATAACACTCAATACCCAGACGCGGGACGGTTTCCGTCGGGAGGGCGTCCGTCTGCTATTACAGTCCGTAGCAGACAAAGACTGCAGAAAGTTATCAATGGTACTTAACAAGGGAAAGAACAAAGACGAAAATAGAAATTAATGCATAACTACCGTTATGCGTTGCTCAACAAGCCCATGATCCTACCTCCTACTCACGTTATTGCCGTGGTCCTACTACTATGTATCATGTTTAATTTCATTTTTCGGTGGTAGCAGAACAATTGATAGGACCACTGTAAGTGAATTTTCCCACGATTTTCTATGGGACAAGGCTAGGCGGTAGGACCAGGGGCACCGCAAGCTACCGTTTCCCTCGCAGCTCGGGCACGAGGCCCTGCATGACGGCGGCCACGGCGCAGACCCCGGCGCCGTCCACCACCAGCCGCTCGCGCTCCAACACGCTGATTATGGCGCGCGCCACGTACGCTTCCTCCACAACTAACTGTTAAAAAAACTTATTGGTTTTAATCTGTCTCTTCGATGTGCATCATCCATTTTAGGTAAGTATAGGCCTTTGACAATTTTCTAAGGTATAGGCATAGGTAACATATGTAGATATTTATTGATGGTTAGGTATGTGGGTCGGTAGTGGTTCCTGCTACAATTATTCTTATAATTAATTGTTCTATAACCGGCGTGAAGCAGCACTGTGCTGTGTTTCGGTGCATGAGTGAGGGTACGACCCAATCCGGGGGAAAGGGGGTTTAAAGGTTGGCAGCGCACTTGTGATTCTACTGGTGTCGCGGGTGTCTATGGGCGGCGGCAACCGCTTAAATTACCATCAGGCGATCCGTCTGCTCGTCTGCCACCTAAAAAATTAAGTTTATCAGTTTATGATTATAATCTTGGGTAAGCAGGTAATTATTTAAACCAATATGCTTATGCTTACCATTCTGTCAAGCCTGCCTTTGACGGTGGCGAAGGCGTTAGTCCCGACGATGGAGGCGTTGAGCCCGTCCGCCAGGTTGGGCACCACCGGCACCGTTACAGGACGCCCCGCCTGCAGCGCTTTCATCATGTTCGGCACCCTCGCACATTCTGCACCCTGACGGTGAAAACCACTTCTAATAAGTTGGTAAGTAGTTGGGGCAACATCATCGTAGGTACCGTCATCGTCACATCATTCTGACAAACCCATGCCGTGCATGATCCGTGATGGATGATCTTCATGACCACCGTGCCCAGGCCTGCCATCTCCAGCGGGTTGCAGCTATCACATGACAGGTACAGACGGCACGCAAAAACAGCACTTGTGTCTCAGACGTAAGGACGGACAGTCCAAAGTTCAACAAGGGTAACTCAACGAGACACCGTGTATACATACACCATGTTACTCACGTAAACGAGACAAGAGCACTTAAGCTTCTTACAGGCGACGACCACGGCTGCCAGCAGCGCGCCGGTGGCCACAGGCACTATGACGGCGTCAGCCTCGGGCAGCTGCGTGATGATCTCTATGCCCACCGTGCCCAGCCCGGCCATCACCAGGGGATCGTCTGAACTGTACATGATAGAAGATTTTGAAACTAATTCTTGTTAGGTACATCAAAAAAATCTATTGAGTAAAAGGTCCTAAATCCTTCTGAACTCGTAACCATGATCCCCTTAGTTTCAAGGATGCAAGCATAGGCAATAATAAATACCATTGCAGCCTTAAACTAGTTAAATCCTGAATCATAGTCTAAGACTAGTACCTAATCTGCATCAAAACGGTATTCAGCAGGGAAGAAGAGGAAGCTGTGGAACGGAAACCCTGACTCCAATCGTCAATGTACCTATGATTATTGGTGGTTAAATGATTAAAGCCTACTAAGTAGTTCACTGAGTCAAACCTCAGTAAAATCTGGCGGCTGTCACGATGAACCTTCTTGGCGTACGCGATAGTATCGTCTCGGGAGTCACCGCACAGCACCACGTCTGCTCCGAGCTCCGCGCAACGCTGCGCCTGCGCAGGGGGCGTGCGATCAGGCAGCACCACGGTTACCTGGGGGTTGAATTTTACACACTGTACTGTTTTTTGTGATACTACCATATTATGAAAGTAAGTAAACTTTACCTAGGTACCTGGCGTTAGGCTGGAAACTATAATAACAGGGGTAAACGTTGTACACTGCCATAATGACTACCACTGCCAAGATGACGTCCACGGCCATAATTTGTAACTCAGAGGAAACGTCGTATAGTGAGTACAAGTCTGACAATCTCAAGACGCAACATTAAGCTGACGCTCAACGTTCTCCAACAAATCAGAATAGTGGGCACTGGGCCTCGCCCTGTCACCGATGTAATGGACCGATCAGGTGAAGAAAATAGTGAGTGGACCCTTGCGCGAGTACTCTAGACTCTAGAGTAACAGATGGCGGGACATCGTGAGACTTCGAGCTACACGGCCACGCCAGAAAATACTAGTAGTTGACCACGACCACTCTGACAAAACTAATACGACTGAGAAGAAGAAGGTGCTTAGCAGGTAATTTAACCTACCGGCACGCCTAAGGTTCCTCCATGATAAGCGGCAGCCATGGCCAAGTTCCCGCTGGACGGCACGATTCACCCCTCGCGTGCAGCCCTCCTCGCCGGTCGCCAGCAGTGCATTACGCACTCCACGTTCGGCACAGCTGCAGTATTACACGACATAAGTAGATAATAGTTATGAGAGAAGCTAATAGATTGCGGCAAAAGATACATTTTCATTTCAGGAGAATACATAGTATTTGACCATGTTCTTTTTTGTCATATCCTTTGTTTGATTCGAAGCATGGTCTAAATATACCATGATTCGAAGCTAGTCTTTTTTTTCATTACAGTTTTTGTAAGGATCGTTATGACTCATTATGACCCTTAAACCCATCCCATCCCATCATGATTCATGGTGAGCAAGAGCCATCATCTTTCATTAGTGGGCACTATGGGAATGCCATCCAACCCTAAATTTGACTGCCTCGGTGGCGCAGTGGTTAGTGGGTCGCACTTTAAAGCGACGGCTGTGCAAGAGGTCCCGGGTTCGATCCCCGGATCGGACCAAAAATTTGTACCTAAGTTTTCGGTAAGAAATTCTTAGTGGCAGCCCGGAGTCTGGAAGTTAGCGGTCTTGTACCCCCGTGCCTTGGAAAGCACGTTAAGCCGTTGGTCCTGCGCTCAATCCCTCTCTGGTCGTGTCACAGTAGTGTCCCATCGGAATATCAGGGTAAGGGAATAGAGAGTGCACTTGTGTTTGCGCACACACTTGAGCACTTATAATATATCCTGCGTACGTGGCTGATCGTTGAGATTGGCCGCCGTAGCCGTAATCGGTTGGAGGATAAAATTAATCCAACCCTAAAGGAATTGTGATGTCACACATCCAATCTATTGAGATCGATGTGCTGATAATAAACTCAAATCATGAGCAATTTCGTGCTCCGCACTCTGACTCTGAGCTTGCAGACATGTTTTGGTAATGTATGTACAAGTAGGTGATAAACCTACGTCAATAGTGGATTTAGGTACCTGCCAGTATACTGCAAGTTTTCACATTTCAGGTACATATCATAATCCATAAATTTACTTAATTTTGCTTCCTGTAATAAAAAACAATAAGTGTAGGGAATAGTAACCATAATCATCGATAAAAAGGGCTGAAACAAAGTCTTTCGTTTTATCAAAGAAATTCAGGTGGGTAAATGACGTTTACGACGATATTGTGACTGTAACCTATTACAAATCACGAACTAAGGATAGTCCCGGAACAAAACTAGTGCCAGTTCCTTTTAACATTGCATGTTGGAACGGGATGACATGAGCTTTAGCACGGTAATAACTTTAGATCGCGATTTATAAGGCGGTGCGAGACTATGATTAAAATCTGTGAAATAGATTATCAATCAACGATTACTCAACATACAAGAGCTTTAGGGCAGATCATCATCATCATCAGCAACCCACACTCGTCCACTGCTGGACATAGGTCTCCCCTAATGCACGCCACTGCTCCCGATTTTCGGCCACTCTCATCCAGCCCACACCAGCCAGCCTTCGAATGTCATCATCCCATCTTGTCGCAGGGCGTCCAAAACTACGCTTACCGCGTCGCGGTCTCCACTCAAGGACTTTACGGCTCCCAACTGGGTTTAGGGCAGAAAAGGTAACTTGAGCGATGGAAGCTCAAGAAGGTGGATAAGAACGCGCCCTCCGTACGGGGGTCGTGGTTCCAATCCGAGCATGCGCACCTCTGGATTTTTCAAATCTAAGTATGTGCATATTTATACCATTAATTCTGCGGTGAAGAAAAACATCGTGAGGAAACCTGCAGGTGTCGCATATTTTCTCAAAAATTGTGGATACCTACAATATTTGAGGTAAAGATTCTGAACGTGTATCCGTGATCCAGTTGGTCTGGTTCCCCTGTATAAAGGTTGCGAAGGCAGGCGGCAGTCTCTTCATTGTACCTAAATATCAGATTTCCCGAATCCTGGATCATGGTCCAGGCGTACCCCGGGCTTCGAAGCGACAGCTTTGGACGCAACTAGCAATTACACGGTAAGATGAGGATAAAAAAGGTTACTTACGCATAGAGGGGTGTGTATGATTCCCCCCTCTATCCTTTCGGCAGCTTGCTTGATTTCAGTAAACGATAAAATGTGTGGACGGTCGCTATCAAAGTCTTCCTACGAATGTAAATTTATTTCAGTTTTATTGTTACTATAAGTACTAAGTATACCTGGGTCGTTCTTCTTTTTTTACGACAATAAGCCCGTCCTCAGTGACTTATCAAGTAATTAATTATATAAAAAAATATACGTTACACCATCAAGATATTCTTAATTTAACATGAAATAATGACATTGTTTTATCACCTCGTAGGTACTTTAGCATGATTTAACAATGTAAAAAAATATATAAAGCGTGACAGAGGTGTAAATGGCACTAATTTCGGGGGACGTGACGGAGGTGTCCATTTTAATCAAAAAGTATTCTTTATCAATTAAATTTTAGATCATGTAATAGTCCATCTGTAAAATAGTACATTAACGAATATTTAGGATATATTATTTATCAATTGTAGTCTGTTATATAAAAGTTAAATGTTGATGTGTAAGTTTGGCTCATTGTCGATAAAAAAGAAGAACGACCCACCTACCTAATAATGACATCAATTGTAATTAGAGTGCCTAAGTAGGTAGCTGTACTTTTTGGTGTGAAAGAACGTCGTGAATGGGAAAGCGCAGCGGTGGTGGCCTTCCCGGGTGGGGGGCGGATCATTGGGGGATTGGGTGGACCCAGCGATTTAATAATAGTGGATCGAGGGCCGGGAGAGAACGAACTGCGCGCGGCGCCGGCGCGAGGGTAGCAGCGGACAGGCGATTGATGATGACGATGATGAAGATAAGATACTTGCCATTATATTTGTATTAAAGACGAGAATTTAGAAAATAACTGGTACCCGGTAATAAATCAGTAGCTTCCGACTTGATTGACAAATGTCAGGTCCACTTGTGTCATAATACTACTCTTTGCTTGTGTCCACCCACAACATAGAATACATATAAGGACTCTGACGAGACCCACAAACACAAACTATAAGAAGATTGGGTGCACGGGGCCCACTTATTATTAGTCTGTGGTCAGAGAGAAGTTATAAGAAAGAAAGAAGAATTGTTTATTTGGAACCAATAATTACATAATCGTATCAACAATTAAGGATTCTTTTTGAAATTCCTTCTTAAACCATCTATATCGCCTTACGGTTACTTGGCACGTTGCAAAAGTCGATTACTATGCTGTTTTGACATTTTCCCATAGAAAAAATGTTTACAACGCCCCCCTGTCATTGTCACTGCAATCGTGGTCGCACATATTTTAGGCCAAAGAGTAGTATTATATACCGGAAAAAGAGAGCCCTCTTGAGAGAGTTTTATGCAAACTCTTTGAAAGCAGCGCCTCTAGCGAATTGATCCGAACTTTACGTTACGTCACGACCGTTACGTCACGACCGTTACGTCACAACCGTTACGTCACGACCGTTACGTCACGACCGCTACGTCACGGTATTTTCAAATGTTACTAGGACACTAGGATACGACTATTTCTTCTTATATAATAAATTATCAACTTTTTCTACGCGAAACTAATGTTGATAATTTATTATGAAAAAAGAAATAGTCGTATCCTAATAGCATTTGAAGAGCTAATATTAATACCAGAAGGGAAGTGATTGAGTAAAACTACAAGAATAAATTATAAATACATTTATTAATATAAAAAAACTTTTTGTTTTCTATTTTTATAATGTTTGAATTTGTTATAATGTATTTGGGCCGCTCTCTTTACTTCATCATCACCACCAAAAGTTAATTTTCCAATTAAAATAACATTTATTGATATATTTAAAAAATACCTTTTCTTCCTTATGAACATCACACTCAAAAGGACAGTCTATTAATAAATCTTGGTACAACAATTTGATTGGGTTAGGAAAAACATGAATTGGTGTACCTGAGAGACAATAATACATTGTTTACATTAATGCTGAGGGATATTCTTTCCCTGTCCTATGATAGTATCATATGATAAGTAATATAAGAGTCGACTAGAGGGCAACATGCACATAACACCTGTGTGAGAGAAGGAAAACCGAAATAAACCCTCTCTTGCCAACGTGATAGCAGTAGGATAAAGACCTCCGATGATCGTCACATTTCAGTGGCGTGAGTTAGGAGAGGCCTGTGTCCAGCAGTGGACGAATATGGGCTGATTATGATAAATTATTTAAGTCGGGTATTTCCATATTCAGATCAGAGGGGCTACTGCGCAACTTTATGTTAAACAATGTTTAGCTTGCTAGCAACGTTCAACAGAACAAAACAGCAAAAATCTATCGAAAAGTGGAATTCAAATGACACAGTCATATTTCTTAACGATATTCGATTCGAACAACGGCGATTGGGCGGTAGGCCCCCAGTATTGAAATACATGTTTTCGTTCAGGATGTAGGTATTAAAACTTTCAGTTTGCTGAGGATGAGGATCATAACACAGGTTAAAACTTACCAGTTCCATACCCACGGCCACAATATACAATGCTGGCCTGGCATAATTAACTTTACAACACATACTTTAGCGTCCGTATCGCAATAACAGTTTCACTAACAACTACTAGGACGGAGGAGACTGAAATGTATTTATAATATTACTCTTTGACCGAAATTCAACTCAACGTTTGTGTTGTATCGATAACTCAATTTCTCTTTTTCAAGTAGGTAAGGATTCTTCAGGATATTTTTTGGTGAAAAATAAAATGCACACCATTTACAAAAAATCTCAGATCAGTTTTTTTTATTTGCTCAAAAAAAGTTATGGCCCTGGGTATAAATGTAGTTTTATAAATTTAAATGGACTGTAAAAAATCTGCATTGGGCGTATGTATTTTGGCTACGTTAAATTCGGAAATATGCTATCCATTCTATTCTACAGTTTGTTTGTGTTGTCATTGTCAACTGTTGTCTGTTCTATCATGACACCATTTTGACTTTTACACATTCCAATTTACCATTTTTTTAAATTAGTCATTCATTCGTAACAATTCATTAGATTTTATTTTGTCTAGACATTTCAAACTAGTAAATATTTCTTGATAAATAAGAATAGGTACATAATTTGAAAAATTGTAAATTAATTAAATAATTTTTATAGGATGTAAATAATGAGATAGCGGCATCTAGCACAACTTTAAGAGACTACAAAGAAGCCTATTTCAGGATCATGTCGCTAGATAACTCTGCTTTCTATAAAAAAAAATCCTATGTACCGACTGTCATACCCCTGTTTTAGGCGCGTCGCCCACTGAAAGTCAAGGCTGCGGCTGCGCGGCGTCGAGGCGTGGTTTACGATTGGTGTCTACGTAGAGTCGAGGAGCAAGAGGATGGGCTTAAATTCCTTCTCATTTTCATTCATTCATAGTATACATGGTATTATTTTAAGTTAGCCTACTTATATGTCGCGTATCAATATCTAGTAATTTATATGGTTTGCTCGTGTTTTATTCATGGTCTAAAAATAAGTGGTTTTACTCGTGTTTATTCATGGTGAAAAAACACGATGTTATGTAAAAATGGTTTTACTTACCGAGTAAGTAGGTACTTTTAAATACATACACATACATTAGGGTATCTACTTAGTACCTACCTACTGACTACCATGCAGGCACAATGAACACGTTTCAGTATTTCCCTAATATTTTTCTGTCCTACCTATCTGCATGCTAATTGTGGTCTTGGTGGCAGACGAGCAGATTGATTACCTGATTCCAAGCGATGGCCGCCGCCACATAAATCTGTGGCCGCCCATTGACACCCGCTACCTTTATACCCCCCTTTTTCCCGTATTGGGCAAAGAGAATTTAATCATGTGGGCCTACCTGCTTTTTCAGTCGGTTCAAAAAAATAAGTACCTACAGTAAACAAACAATAAAATTTATTTAAAAAACCGTAAATAATAAAACAAAATGAGAAAACCGTAATTATTTTCCCGAAAAAATAAATAATCACATGAAAGTAAATTGTGAGTTCGGATAGTCCTTCATCAATTTCTTCTCGAGCTCGCGCGCGTGGTTCATGTCGCCGGTTTCAATCAGCATGTTCACCTGAAATAAATAAATAAATATTTCACAACATCACTTTTAATTACATTGATCTGACTCCGAGAAAGTAGCTGAAGCTGCACCTGTGTTACAGATATCAGAACCAAAATATATTTAATTCTTTTCTTTACAAACAGACGGAGAAGTAAATAATCACGATGTGTAAGTACAACAATTGCGGATAAAGAATGGGATCAGAAATGGCGGCGCATCTATTATTTCCCAACAGATATGTTATACTCATCTACTAATCTTTTGTCTGTTAGGAAATTATATATAGGTATTAAATACAGTGCTAACTAAACATAAGTCGCTACCCTATCAGCATAGTGAAACTAACTCAAGAAGAAAGCGGAATGTTGTAACACAACCGTTCGTAAGATCTGAGTTTGCACGGAGGCAATATGGAAATAGAGCTTGTGTATTATATAATAAAATAAATAAAGACCTTGATATTTACAATATGATTTACGCAAAATGTAAAATGGTTCTCACTAAGTGGTTAAAAACAAAGAGTTATGATGAAATAGAATTGTTTATAAAATAAATAAAAAAATAATAATAATTACTAATGTGCAGGCATACATACACCTCCAGTCACGTCCAAACAGACAACACACACACAAACACACACACACACACACACACACACACACACACACACACACACACACACACACACACACACACACACACACACATAACAATTATTGTATCTTGAACTTCAATTTAAATTAATTATTTTAGTGAGTTTAGTCTATTGTCACTATGCTATGGAAGAGCGGTGTTGCCTATCACAAGCAAATGAGCTTAAAAGGGAGCATCATACACAAAATATTGTATTAGACTAAGTTACTGCAATAAACATTTTTGTATTTTTTTTTGTATTTGTATCTATTCACTTCTCGCTCGCACACTATTTGCGTCTATACTCGCACCCCACGAGTGCGAGTAAAGACGCAAATAGTGTGTGTGTAGGTAAGTAAGTGTGTTCTTTTTTTTCAAATCTTGTAACTGGACTTCAGGAGCCCAATTCTCGGGTTCGTGACATTTATTTTCATACGACATATATCACTAAAACATAGTTTTTTTTTGTATGGTTTTCAAGTGATATCCACCATGTTCTCAAAATATCACAAGCACGAGAATTGGGCTCCTGGAATATACCTCCTCCTGATCTTAGCGGGTAAGTAGTTCACGGTTGCGTGCTCCAGAATTGTCGCTTTGGAATCCAGGTTACGCTTAGACCATGACTCAGCATTTGGCGAGTCTGGTAATTTCTGGAATACACACACTGTTCTATTCTATTTCTATGAATATGACGCTATGTTCCGATTTGAAGAATAAATCTATGGTACTTACTTAGGTAAGTAATACCTACCCTATAGGTATAGGTACTTACCTAAGTAAGTAAGCTAGATCTATAGCTTCATGCCTATACCATACAGATAATAGATTAATTCTGGGATAAAGTTTAGTTAAATGAGGTCTAATTCATCTTAGTTGATCGTACCACAGTAGTAAACACATCCCGCTTCATCCAAGCCCGCTCAGGCACGAAGTTCTTGACGTCGGCGCCGGTGTCGGCCACCCTGCTCAGCAGCTTGGCCATGGCGCCGGGCGCGTTCGGCAGCGACGCCGTGAACCTCACCAGCCGGCCCTCCGCCGCCATGCCGCGGTCTACGACGCACGCCAGCCGGTTGCTGTTTATGTTGCCCCCGGATAGAATGCACACCACGCTGTGAATGCATTTAGGACATATTTTCTGTTAGAGGAAACTTTTGCACTGAATATAGTTAGGTACCTAATCACAAAATACGTTCTTCTCACCAGACATCACTGTCTCTTTGTTGGATTGAGGTGCAATCCGGATTTACAGAACTAAGATATGATACCATACCTACTATTTCTCTATACGTAAGGATAGTAAACATTTAAAATATTTAATAGCACTTTTATGCTGGTTCTTCGTATATTCTTTTTCTCATAGAAAAACTAAATAAATTTACTTTTTGCCCCGTAGTTCAGGCACTTTCCCAGCCAGTATGGCAGCGACTGGGCAGGCCGCAGCACCTTCCACTACCATTTTCTCGCGTTCCACAATATTGACCATCGCACGAGATACCCAGGCCTCGTCCACAGTAATCTGAAAGTTTTTTACTGCACTTATTTTTCACTAATATTGAATAAATTCTTCTAGGAAGGCAGTAAGTATTTCAGACCATCTTATCCAAATATCCTCGAAGAATGTTGAAGGCGTTGTTGCTGGCAATGATGTTGCTGAGGCTGTCCGCGATAGAAGGCGTCATTTGAATCATCACGGGCTTCCTTTCTTGTAGCGCCTTCGTCATTGTAGGGGCTGCTGAACATTCTACACCCTAAAATGCAGACGTTTATCATAGGAATAGGAAAAGTAGGTACAAACAGAGCCGAGGACTCGAATCGGGGCAGTCGACTCCAAAGAGCGTATGTAAACGGAGCGGTGAGCCGAAGGTAAAACCCATCAATAGGTAACTATAGGTAGGTACTTAGGTATTTCTTAAAACTCCGCTACTCGGTGTACCTACTCCCTACATATTTGTGGATCTCGCTCCAATGTGCCGATCAAGGAGGCTCAAGAGGGCTATGCTCGGAGTCTCCCTGCGTGATCGTATCAGAAATGATGAGAAGATCCGCATGAGAACTAAGGTCACAGACATAGCCCAAAGGATTGCATGCCTCAATTGGCAATGGGCAGGGCACATAGCTAGGAGAACAGACGGCCGTTGGGGCGGAAAGGTCCTCGAGTGGAGGCCACGTACAGGAAGTCGCAGCCGTGGCAGGCCCCCTACAAGATGCGGGCGGCACAGGACCGATCTGTGTGGAGAACATTGGGGGAGGCCTATGTCCAGCAGTGGACGTCTATTGACTGAAATGATGATGATGAATCTCGCTCCGCTCCGCTCTGGTACACAGGCAGCTTTAAAACGTAATAAGAAGATTAAAAGAAGTTTCATTTCATGATCATAGTTAACATACATAAATTAAGCAGTTGGGCTTAAGGCTCTTAATAGCAAGCACGATGCCAGCGATGAGGCCGCCGCTGCCGACCGGGCAGATCACGGCGTCCAGCTTGTCCACCTGCGAGAGTAGCTCCAGGCCCAGCGTGCCGTAGCCGGCGATCAGGTCCAGCCGGTCCGTCCTGGTACAAATATCATTCAGGGTTTTTTATGTGGCAGACGAACAGACAAATGAATTGATAGCGATCTGCCGCCCAAAGACACCCGCAACATCAGTGGAGTCAGAGTGCGCTCTAGCCTTTTCCTCTTCCACCTGAACCCTACCTTCAGTGGTACCCGCAATCAACAAACATTTGTTGCGGTTTTTTGTGTTTAATAACGTTTGGTGCGGTAACCGACCTCCCAAACCATGCGTCTCAAGCGGCGATCAAACCAATGCGCTAAGGATTAAATGGATCGCCATAATACCTACTTTTTATGTAGGTAATAGGTGGCAGACGAGCAGACGAATCACCTGATGGTAAGCGATTGCCGCCGCCCATAGACACCTGCAACACCAGTGAAGTCACAAACGGATTGCCAACCTTTAAACCCCCCTTCCCCAGATTGGGCCTCTGGTACCCTTACTCATGCAGCGGAACACAACACAGACGCCGATTCACGCTGGTTTTCTGTAAGGCCGTGGTATGTCACTCCGGTCGAGCCAGCCTTATAGGTAGGTGTAACATTAGTCATGAGATGCGGGTAGATGGACAAGTCTGAATAACATACCCGTGTATATAACGAGAGCCGATTTCATTACCATAACTCAAGGCATGCAGACTAGCGTCATTGATATCATTGCCATAAACCTTCACAATGGCGAAGTTCTCTTTGTATCTTTGCTTATCGGCCAGGGGGCAATCCTTCGGGACCACAACGTTCATAGGCACGGACTGCTTGTACCCGAAATGCGTCATCGCGCACAGGAAGTTGCGGCCGCCAGATATAGTGCAACCTTTGCTCTTGTCAGATGGTGACATACTCGACAGAACGTTGCAGGCACCACGACATTTAAAACTAGAATGATCATAAATTACCGTTAGGATTTAATTATATAACATCGACCTAATTCTGATAGGACTTCTCATTTTTTAACATAGGGCTTCTGGAGCCCAATTCTCGGGATTTTCGATATAAAAAAACATGGCGGATGTCAGATGAAATCCATACAAAAAAGCTATGTTTTACCTTGTGACACATATTCGTATGAATGTCACGAGCTCGAGAATTGGGCTCCAGGAGCCCAATGTTAAAAACCTACGTCCTATTAGAATTAGGTCGACGTTAAGTAAGTACTTTTTAAACTTTAAAGAAGAATACCAACTGTGAGTGACTTACCTTCCTGTATATTGTAAGTTCTCACATTTGAAGTAGACGTCGCAGAAGTTTTTACCTATATATTTTGCTTCCTAGTAAATATAGTTACTTTAATTAGAAAGGATACCCAGGTACTTAATTAAATTAAGAATGTAGAATACTTAAACGCACAATAACTGGAGTAAAGACCACATCATTTTTTATTCGTGTATGAGCATCTTGGATATCTTCTAATTTCAACTTTATTTTACTTATTGTTTCTACAGCATTTCCAGGCTCACCTCCTTCTCCCTGTTAAATTAATTTATGAACAGTTATTATTCATAAGATTGATGAGCGATGGTAGCTCAGTGGAGCGGAACGCGCATTCCATACGAGGGGGTCGTGGTTCGAATCCGAGTATACACTTTTGGATTTTTCAATCTATGTGCGTATTTCTACCATTAGCTCGGCGATGACAAATGATGAAACCTTTCTGAAACGTGAAACCATGATTCAGCTGGTCCGTTAAAAGGTGGCGATGGTCAGACGGCAGTCGCTTCATTGTAATTACCAGATTTCCCAAATCCTGCATCATGGTCCAAAGAGCGACAGCTTTGGACGCAACCGGGAATCACAAGCTATATGAAGAGGAGTTATTATGTTATCAGTTTCAAGCTGTTTCTTATTTGACCTGTGGGCCCGCCGCACTGCGATCTGCGGTGGCTGCATATCGCCAAACTATCGTCTGTCACAGACAGCGGCTGCAGTCCAAACTCGAAAGCCATCTATGGTCTTAATGACGGACATTTATACTCTATTTCACTCCCTTCCTTTCAGTCTTTGTTTTTGCAATAAAAGGTGTTGTCATTGTCCTACACCAAGGCAATTATTCTGTGAGCAAGGTCCACTCTTATTACGGAGCCGAATTTCATCAAAATCGGTTGAGTGGTTAAGGTGTGAAAGAGTTACTCCCTTTCAAATTTATAAAAAGATAAGAAAGATAGATAAATAAATTATAAATAAAAAAATTAATATGAAGTGTCATGTCCATCAGTCTTAGTGATCTTTTAAACAAAAAGAAAATGCATTAATTTTTTTGGTAATGGATGGTAGGATTAGTGCGCACCTACATAATAACAACTAACTCGAAAACGTTACCTCTTCTATAAATAGTAGATGACCAAAAAATATTTTTCACATCTTCACCAAATTTACCCTCCATCAACAGATGGCGCTAATCTGACTGTTCATACAAAAACGAATTTCACATACGATCTTCCATCGCTATGCATCATTTTTGTACACACTTGAGATATATACGACAAACCAAATTAGAAAAGTTACATCCTCCGTACATCCTCGAAAACGTTACCTCTTCTATAAATAGTATAGATGAGAGTAACCCATGATTATTCTAATTATGTTGACTCATTGTTGACTGCATAGGTACTGTATCTTCTACTTAGTTCGTGATAGGTACCTCAAGAAGTTTTATAGTTTGGATGCCATCACCGAAAATATTCCAACCTGGATCATTTAGTTTCAATTTTTCAGACATCTTAGGCTATTACTTAAAATTTTCAAGTAGGTACTTAGCTGAAACATAAAATTTTATGAACAATTCGAGATAAATTTATCTACATACTATATTTTTCCAAAAAACATATTTTACACATTGAGTATTTAAACAAGTCAGTGACAATTTGTGACAATGACAGGTTTAACATAAATTTCTTGTAAATTTCCCATCGACATAGAAATCTAATGATTTAAAAACTGTACTGGTGAAGTCCACAGATGATAAAAAGTAAAACAGTTATAATAGCAGGCAACTATCAAAAGTATCAAACAGAACCAGGAGCCCAATTCTCGTGCTTGTGATATTTTGAAAAAAATCCATACAAAAAAACTGTTTTAGTGATATATGTTGTATGATAATAAATGTCATGAGCACCAGAATTAGGCTCCTGATAATATCAATCCATATTAAATATATAAACTGATATGGTCACTGTATTTTCAAGTAAGATACATTGTACATTTGTTTGTTATCCCCAATAAATAAATAAACTAAAATTTTTATAAAGAAAACAATGAATTATGACCATTATTTTATTTACATTACATATTCTAATTAATTAATAGCTAGGGCATCATTTTGTGCTTCTTGAGCTAACTGAACCTGTAGATTGAGCAACTTATTCTTCAATACAACAATGCCCATAAGCACAATATTTTCAGGCTTCAAAGATCCAGCTGATTCTACATTATAGAAAAACTTATTTGGTTTTGCTTCCCAATTGAACTCAGCTTCATACTGATCCTCATCTAGTTCGGTGTGTTCACTCTTTGGCCACTCATCGGGCTTCGGGTACAATGTGTGCCTCATGATGTTGTCCGGGTCATATTCAAAACATACACCTGCTGTGGGGTTCCATTTAGCATGTTCCTTACCAAATCCTTTCTTGGCATAAGCTTTCAACTTTAATTCTTGTCCTTTACGAAGTTTAATAATCAAAATCTCATCACCCTCTCCGTAGTCAGCCTGGTCTTCATCCCTATGGCGTGACGTAGCGGGTACTACTCTTGGGTCACTCGATTTGAGATCGGCGGTGGTAACGTGTCTTGTCTGATCATCAGTGCACTTCACATCCAAAGTGAATTCAACACTGCACTCTGTACAGAAGTCGGCGCACATGCAATCTCTGGAATAACGGATCTTGTCCACTACTTCATCAGAGATGAGCGGAATGAGACCAATTCGGTGTGCGAGGAACTCATCGCTGAGGACAGTAGAGTTAGCTTCCAACTGCACCCAATCTATTGCCATTGTTGGAGTCTCAGCTATAAAAACTCGTCGCATACTATTTGCGACACTTAATTCTGTGTCTTCTACAACGAATTTCACATTATCATCAGTCAATTCCGTGATATGCACAGAGGGTTGATTGGCGTAAGGCATTTTAGGAGGTTATGTATCACTCGTTCTTTTTGGCGGTAGTTGAATTTTTCACACTTTCTTACTAATATAACATTTACGTATAGTTCAGCTTGAGGCAGTTTTACAAATATTCGTAAATCAAACGGTAAACAAGCGAGCGAATCGCAATCACAACGACGCATCAATCAACAACGCAATCAATTTTCTTCCACTATTTGAACGTCTGTCGTCTCGTCGCTCTGCTTGTCAAAATTTGAAAGTGTCAAATAAACTCAAATTATTTTTTCATTCAAGTATTCCATCCAAGCACAGACCAAAAAACAAATTCCAAGGCTATGAATTGAAAGCTGTAAAAAAATAGAGTAGCATAATGAAAAAGGCGCGCGCCCGCGAAATTTAAAAAAATGTTTGCACATTTGCTATCTGTTAAGAATAATATTACGCACCTACTTCCCTCCATATGCAAAATACAAAATACAAAATACAAAATACTTTATTTGCCAATAAATAGGGTGGTTACATAGAATGTAGATGTTGTAAATTTACATGTTGCTTAAACCTATTTAGCCATTAAATTGTAGCATGCAAATATTTCAAGTTGTAAGAGCATTCAAATTCTCGGTGGTAAGACCTATTTGTAGGACCTTACACTACAGAGATAAAAAAATGGGAAAATAATATAAAAAATACATTTTTTAAGCATAACACTTGGGTAAACTAACATCGTGTGGGTTACAAACAGAAGCACACACATATATAAAATGTTTTAAATTTAAATAATTAGGTGGACTTATTCCAGAATAATTACAAATTAAGAAGGAATCTAAAATCAATGAACTTAATCTATGCATAGATAAGTAGGTAAACTCGCTATAACTTACATTTTAAAAAATCACTGACCGAATAAAAAGTATTTTTTATTAGCAGATCACGTAAAGACGATTTAAATTTGTGTATAGGAAGTAACTTAATGTGATCAGGTATTTTATTGTAATATTTTTATACTCATCATATAGCAATTATTTATGCAGCGACTTGTGTTTGGTGCGATATTAATTATTAAATTGTTATTGTGTCTAATATTTCTGTGTGTATGCTGTTTTGCAGTAATGAATAAATGTTTATTTTGTGAAACGAATAGACCTACCTCGAGTATATACAAACAAGGGAGAGGTAAAATGTTAAGCATTTTAAAATATGGTTTGCAAGAGACGTCAGATGCTATGTTGCATATAGAGCGAATGCACCGTTTTTGCGCGATAAACACTGAATGAATGTCCGTACCATTTCCCCATATTAGCAGCCCATATCTTAGAACCGATTCGACATATGCGTAGTAGGCGGCAATAGCTGTACTAACGTTGGCTATTTTCGTTAGTTTATAAAGCGCAAATGCGAATCTATTTATTTTTGCGCAGACTTTAACTAATTGCTCTTTCCAAGTTAGTTTAGGATTGATGATTATACCCAAGAAAGTGGCCTCGTGAGTGTTATGGAGAGTGTATTCGTCAAAGTTAATTTGAATATTTTGGTGCTGGAAATTATTGAAATTTATTAATTTGGTTTTGTTAAGATTTATCAGTAAACTATTGTTATTTAACCAGTTAATAATAGACGAAAGTGATTGAGTAATATCTGCTTTATGTTGGTTAAGTGTTGATGTTTTGTTAGTAGTAACTATAACAGAAATATCATCTGCAAATAGGATAGTTTTATTATGTGTACAGTCAGGTAGATCATTAATGTATAATAGAAATAACAGTGGACCGAGTATACTTCCTTGGGGCACTCCATTGCCATTTACAATGGAATCAGATTTAAAAGTTTGAATCATAGATTTCGAGCTAACTTTTTTGAGTTGAGTAATTTCCACAAACTGTTTTCTACATTCTAAATATGATTTAATCCACTTTTGAGCAGGTCCCCTTATTCCATTAAAATCTAATTTATTCAAGAGTATTTTATGCGACACTAGGTCGAATGCTTTGGACATGTCTAAAAACATGGTGGTGGTGTATTTTTTATCATTAACATTTTTTAAGACTTCATACACTAAATTAAAAGCTGCATGACTGGTTGACTTCATTTTCTGGAAACCGTATTGATTCGCTTTAATGACGTGATATTTTGATATAAAAGAACTAATTTGGTCATGTATTACTCTCTCAAATAATTTTGAAAAAACTGGCACGAGTGTAATGGGTCGGTAGTTTGACATATCAGCGCTGTCTCCTTTTTTGTGCAGCGGTTTGACTACTGATATTTTAAGCTTATCCGGGAAAGTGCTAGATTCAATAGAGAAATTTACCAAATAGGTGAGTACCGAACTCAATTGCTCTTTACAGGATTTGAGAACTTTGGTGGATATTGAATCATAGCCTTCCGATTTCGTGTTGCTTAAACTCATAATAATTTTAGTAATATATTCCTCGTTTACTGGATTTAGAAAAATGGTGTTAGATAAAAAATTATGGCATGTGTTTCTTGTTTGATTATTAATGTTATGGCTATTTGCTAAATTTATAAAGTAATTATTGAAAGAAGAAGCTATATTTGCAGGATTATTTAATGTTTTGCCATCGCATACTATTTCATTAATATGTTTTTGTGTTTTAGGATTTTTGGCCTCTTTTTTAATAACTGCCCACGTAGCTTTGCCTATGTTTCTACTGTTTGTTATAAATTTTCTGTTAGCTAATCTTTTTGAGAAATATGTACATTTTTTTAAAATATTATTATAATTTAAGGTAATTTTCGCGGTCAGTTTTAGCTTTAGTAGTATAATATTTCTGTCGTAGTATTCTTTTTGTGGAGCAACTTTTTTTTAAGCCTTTGATATCCAAGGGATTTGGTGTACCATATTTATCTTTACTCTAATTATTGGGAAACAAAGATTGTAAAGGAGACAAAACAAATCATAAAACTCGTTAAAAGCATCATTAAAGTTAGAATGTGAATAAACTTCAGAAAAAGATAGTGATTGTAAATGTTTTTTAAATAATTCAATATTTTCGTTTGAGTAGCTCCGTTTAAATGCATACACAGAATTAGGGATCTCTTTTAAAAGATCTATTTTAAATTTAAGTATCTGAGCAGTGTCATGGTCCGATAACATTAGTGGGAGAACAGACCCTGTTGCATAGCTCATATTGCTAATGATCAAGTCAAGACAAGTATTTTTTCTAGTTGGCTGTTTTATATGCAGATAAAGGTTATATTTGTTAATTATATCTAATAAATTTGAAGAGATTTTTGAAGTTTCCATCATGTTTATGTTGAAATCCCCAGTGATTATTATTTTCTTATTCGGATATTTTTGAAGACATTTATGTAAAACTGAATCTAATTTTTCAAGAAAGTAGTTTACATCTTTTTGAGATTTTGACGGAATACGATAAACACAGATAATAATGATATTATTTGAATTAAGGTTAACTGCACAGCATTCAAAGTGGTGTAACAAAGCGAAATCGTCAAAACAAGTTATTTTTTTATGTACAAGTCCTTTTCTGATAAAAATGCACGAGCCCCCTCTTTTATTTTGCCTTGAATAAAAAGAAGCTAGTACGTAATTATTCATATTTACACTCTCTTCATCTCCATTTTTAATAAAAGTTTCTGTAAAACATAACGCGTCAGGATAAGTGTTTTTTTTAAGTTCTGTAAGAGTAATTTCCAATAGCTCAGTTTTACTTCGCAATCCTTGTATATTTTGGTGAAGCACTGTAAAAATGTTACTTTCGTGTGGATCGAAAAAATGTTTTATTAATGTTATATTGGTGTTGTTTAGATATTGAATTTGACTGCTGAGGTAGAGATGTATTTAGATTATTGTTGAGACATGGACATTCTTTTTTAGGATTATTAGTTTTAATCTGGAAGTAATAAGGAATGGTTCCTTTTTTGGGAAGAACTGAGTTTATTATTGGTGTGTTATGGACTTGAGGTCTATGAAAAGATGTTTTTGTGTTATGTTTCCGAATGCGGCTAAAGGAAAGAAAATCGGACTCGTATTCAGTGTAGTCTATGCATAGATTAATTTTTTTACAGATATATGTTAAATAAAGATTAGCATTTTTTATATTAAATGAATTAATGTTTATTACTTCACAATTTTCAAAATGTTTCGTCCATAGCTTCATATAGTAATTTAGTGTTTTTTCGTTTAAGTGTACATTTTTATGTATTGGTGCAATGAAAATTTTCGCTTTATTTAATTTGCTTACTGCTATACATATATTTGAATGTAGAGTATTTATATCTTGGTCATTGCTTCCAAATCCTAAAATAACTATGTCATCTGGAGAGATTGTTTTTGAGAGTTGGTCGCATTGAGCTAGTAGTACAGTACTGGTAGCCCCGGGCATGACGAATGAGGAGGTTTTATAAACATCATTCCATTTATTTAGTCTTGAGTTTAATAACGCAGCTGATAGTCCTCTTACTTGCTCATCTCCAAGAATATAGATTTTTTTAGATTTATTTTCGTGTCCACTGGTGGTCGTGGGTAAAGTAGGTGGTAGACGTGCAGGTAATTCTTTGAGCGGTTTGGTTGGTATCTTCTTGATTTTTTGGAGAATAATACTCTCGGTTGATACGTTGCGAGAGTTTTCGATATTTTCTTGTATTGTAATCGATGTAACAGAA
Source organism: Marasmia exigua (assembly GCA_019059595.1). Lineage (NCBI taxonomy): Eukaryota > Metazoa > Arthropoda > Insecta > Lepidoptera > Crambidae > Marasmia > Marasmia exigua. The sequence continues at coordinate 15,824,272 of CM032477.1, read as the reverse complement.
TCATTCGAACCGCATCTTTTTAGTTCTATTCCTTGTTGCTGGTATTCAGATCCATCCGTGTTTGAATGATCAGGTTTGTCCTTGTAAGAATTTTCCCATTTAATTATTTGTTTCTTTAAGTAATGATTTTCTAGTACCAAGTCTTTAATCTCATTTTCAGCAGTTCCGAGTTTCTTCTCCAGTTTTTTTACCTGTTCTCTTAGTACTTCTATATATGGCAGATTTGAACGTGAATGCGAAAAATCTCTTAATGTATCTCCTATAGGTGTAGACGCAGATGATATCGATAGATAGTTTTCGTTTTCTTCGGTAAGTTCTTCGAATGAATTGTTTGTCGGGATGTTTATTTTGTACTTATTGTAGATGTTTTTTATGACTGTAGTATCCTCCTCCTCCGACTCAGATGATGACTGATTCATTGGTAATGTAGTTGATGAGGACTTAACTGGCGTGTTGTTGTTTCTAGGGATGTTGTCTTGGTGTTTATTTCTGCAGCTGTCGCATTTGTAAGATTTTTTATTATCTGCAGTCATAATGCGAAAGCGTGGGAAGGAGATGTTTGTGCAGTCCAGGTGGTAGTGGTAACTGCAGATACAGCATGATAATAGTTGTTTGTTGTTAATTGGCTTTCTGCATTCTTTACAAGTAAACGCCATCTTGCGGTAAGATTACAAGATGTTGACATGCAGGGAGTACAGCTGTTTCCAAATTTCACGCTAGTTCACGCGAAGATCCACAGGTAAGGTTGAGATTTACATGCAGGGGTGAAGCGGGATGGGGTGAATCGAAAATTAAATTGTTCATGCATAGAATCTGGATAAGCACGGATTAACAGGAACAAACTGTTTTGGAGTAGCTCAGGGGGTACATAGGCCACCAGGGACAAGTAGTCGGAAGTAGCTCGGTTTACACAGAAAAAAAAATAGCAAATAGTCAGTAGCACGGAAGTACGTAAAAAATCTTCAGGAGGTGGCGCTGTTATATTGTCTATGCTGCAGGCGTAGCAAGGAACGAAAAACAATTCAAACTATCTTGAGTAGGTGGCGCTGTTTAATGTCTATGGTCGAAGCTTCGAAATTGTTTATGGTACCTAGTCTGGTGTTTGACGTTTGTTTGTTGTCTTCTAATTTGAATAAAAAACGGCCATGAGATGATGCGATTCAAATATTTAGACAAAATTTCGATACATTCATTGTTAATTTGTTAACCACAACCATCGTTTTTTGTATCCGTCACCGTATATTACATGCAGCACCGTATAAAAAAGCTTTCTTAGTTAATTAAGCAATGTTAGTAAGATTGAACTTATTGTTGTTTTAACAATAATAACGGCACTATTTACTGAGATAACACTTTCACATATGTATTAGATGATTTTTAACAGGATTTTATACATCCCACAAGTAAATAACACAATTTACCTAAACTTTTTATAAATTAAACAAGACAAATGATGTTGACCGCACAATTTTTTTTTTTTTCCACCACGAAACCACTTGTTGGATTTGGGCGAAACCACACATGCGAAACACATGCGAAACCACTTGTTGGATTTGGGCGGTTTTTCTTGTCTGTCACAAGACGTGCTATTTTGGCATTGCGATGGCTGAGGTCTTTGATTATATACAATCAAAGGCTGAGGTAAGGTACGAGGGTACCAGCACCGTCATTGCATAGGCGGCTCGGAGATCCCGGCTGTCTCTATCGCCCCCTCCTGCCTCACTGGGGGAGGCAGTGGCAGGTCCGCAGTGTAAGCTCTTCCGCCTGGGGAGCCTGGGAGACGTGAAGTAGGTAAGGTTCTTCAACCAGTACTCATTCCCTCCCCACTCTGGCGAGGAGGGAGCGTCGCTGGGGTTTAGTCGGTATGCCTCTGGCCGGCTTCTCGTTAGGAGAGACCAACATAACCCGCCTACCCCCGACAGGAGGGAATGCATAAGCAGGCATTCCCCAGCGTCGCCCAAAAAAAAAGACATGACGCCGTTTGTACTCGTAACTCGTAGATATGGTGAGAAAAAAACTTCTTTTTTATGTGATACTTAGGTGGCAGACGAGCAGACGGATCACCTGATAGTAAGCAATTGCTGTCGCCCATGGACACCCGCGACACCAGTGGAGTCACAAGTGCGCTGCCAACCACTCACGCAGCGAAACACAGCACAGTGCTGCTTTCACGCCGGTTTTCTGTGAGGCCGTGGTCTCAGTCCGGTCGAGCCGGCCCATTCATGCCGAAGCGTGGCTCTCCTACGGTAGCTTATTAAAATTATTTAACTTTATTTGACGAGTGACGATAAGTGACGCCGCCGCCCATGGGCTGTCCATGGGCGGCGGCGTCACTTCACTTCACGCAACACCAGTTTTAATACGTGCAAATTCCGATGACATTCTGAAGACAAAACCAAGTGCACGAGATGTGTTTTTCACTGCCTATTATTATTTATATGTACGTCAAATAATAACCTGCTATCAAATGTTACACCTATTAAATATTCTATTTTGTCTACTCTAGTTAGAGGTAGGTTGTAAATAGTGTAGTTAAAGATTAATTTTGTGCACAATGCTGATTCACGCTGGTTTTCTGTGAGGCCGTGGTATCACTCCGGTCGAGCCGGCAAATTCATGCCGAAGCGTGGCTCTAGCGAGATTCAGGAGTTTACTGCGTTTAGTACTCTATTACTAAAATTTAAGTTTTTTTTACTACACATCACAAAAAAAGAAAAATAATACGTTAGCATTATTGCATCAGACACTCTCACAACTTTGCCCAATAAACCAAGTAGGTACCCCTACCCCTATCAATAAGACAGTCTTCATCTACGCATTTATAAAGCCCTCACTTTTTGAAAATTAAATAGCAATCCCTTTAAATCTTTCGTTTTGTTTTTTTTTTACGGGTCCAGTCATCGGTAGTAGTCTGGTCCGTCTAAGATCCATATAATTTATATACATGTATAAAGTTCTTTATATTATTTTATCTAAGCATAAAATATTTATTTGTTAGTATAAAATATTGTGTTTATTTATGTATTAGTATTATAAATTTTAATATGTATAAAGTTCACTTTTATTTTTCTTCGCTTCTCAATATTGCACCACCTACCCCTCCTCTCAAATCAAACGTCCTTTGCCTGAAGGTTTTCTGATAGAAATCGTTTCCAGCGATAAGACCGCCGAAACTGTAAATAGATCGTCGATAGAGTCCAATAAATAGATTTTTCATTTTTTCATTGTGCAATTAAGTTGTCTACGAGTATATATATGTGTTACTTACCTCTGTCTCTGTGAAGCTACATTTAGATAAACCAACGCCTAGGAAAGTTTAATGTCCGAGTCCGTGCACGAACGACATCTCTCATTAATAAACAATATTATCTATACAGTATTATAATATCTGTGCCTATACTGTGTCGCTATCTTGGCAACTTTACGAACACAAGCTAATTTGGTGCTTTTTTTATCTTCAACAATCATACGCAGTTGCTCGTAATATTTTTCGAATGTTTACCAAATACGACCATTCTGCGTAGTCTCCCGTGAAAGATCGGTCGGTTCGGTACGCGTAAAAGTATTCCGTCAATTATTATGGAAATATACAAGTGCGATGTTTCCGTAAGTAACACATAAATATATTAAAAGAAAATATTTTATGCCAGGGGCAAACGGCAATGATTCCATCATCTTGGTTCAACCTATGACCCTAATTATAATTTATCATCACATTAGATAGGTTGAATTCTATAAAGAAGATAAAACTTCCGATGGAGTCAGTGCGTCGTTGGAAGCCCGAGGAGTCGAGAGTAGAAGTATCTGGTTTAGGTATAATGTGTTGGAACTGAACAGAACCATGGTGTTTCAGACGGTTGAGTACGACCCCATGTGCGATAAGGAGAATCCCCACAAAATAACCTTTGAGGATGTCTCTGCTGCTTCTTTCCGGATACAGAGTGGGATCATTAAAACGCCATGCGTGGTATGTTTTATTTTTCAATGAATTTTATTAAATATTATTTATGTTTTATTTTTTTTGTTTATTACCTACTTTAAGTAGTAAGATTATTTACAGTTATAACTGTTGCATTCGAAAAAGAACATGCGTTTAAAATTGCTAAATATTATTGCAATCTTATGTCTGTCTAATGAATGTACATGATAGGTAACAATAAAAAAACAATTAGGAACCGTATCTTAAATTTTGTTTACGTGAAACAAAAGAATCGTTATTTAGTACATAATCCCAAAAAAAACTGGACATAAAAATACTTGCTTTGTTTACAGAAATCCCACATGTCTGCTACTTACGGCATGGACATTTACCTCAAGAATGACTTCCTGCAACACACAGGAAGGTAAGATAATTGCGCTCTTGCATCACACAACTTACATGCACAAGTCTGCACTGCACACGCTAAATATCGCACTCAGAACATTTATACATATCTGAGTATGTACTAAAATAGTCGTACAATACTATGGATAATAAAAAAGAGGTTTAACATTATAATAAATAAATTCGTACTAAGTAGCACGAGCAAGAATATGGTGCAGAATAAATCAATAATCTATTATTCTGTCACAGATATTATAATACTAGTATTCTGTTCAGAATGTTGGTTTACATGTTACTTAATTGTAGATCTTATAGCTAATGTTAGGGTCAAACCGGCGCCGTAACGTTGTGAGAGACTGGTGCCTGATGTAGGTTCAGATCCTGTGTTTCAGTGTCCTCTCGCAGATGAATTTGTGCAAATCTATAGGTACAGTTAACATAAGATTTTTTTTACATTTACCACCTTATTATAAATCGCGATCTAAAGTGGTTTCTGTACTAAAGTTCATTGTCATCCCGTTCCAATTCGCAATGTTAAAAGTGGCTGGCACGAATTTTGTTATGGAACTATCCTTAGTTCGCGATGTGTAATAAGGGGGACAAAGGTTGAAAAGAGATAGTCAATAATAGTAATAGCAAAGTACAAATTAGTACAAAAAAGTGTGCAAGTGTATAAGTATCTAAAGTGTGTCAGTGTCAAGTTGTGTGAGCTGTTTACGATGTACCTAATTCTTGAAAGAAGATTAAAAGATGTGCATGTGAATGGGTCTCAGTGAAGGTATGTATTTGGTGGGTGCAAACAAGAAGACTTCCTCCCAGGTATTTCCAGTTTAGACCAGAGCCGCAGACTACATACAGACTACATCGCATAAGCGAAGACGCTGCTCCCAACTACATAGTTCTATTTTACAAAACTCGTTTATATAGACCAGAAAGAGAGTTGGTACCAATATACAACCCTGTGAGACTCCGTAGTCTATAGAGCACAACTCGCTGACCTTATCCTGAATTTTGACCCTTTGTCTCCTGTTACTGAGTTAGCTTTCAAAAAGTTTCAAGGAAAGGCCCCTGATACCAATGTTTTGTAATTTAGTTATGAGGTGAGACGTGGAGACAGTGTCAAACGCTTTGGCAAGGTCTATGAAGATGGTAAGGACACTTCATATTCCAGTCCAGGGATTGTACAATGTTTGATAGCAGTTCATGCACTGCGTCATTGGTAGACCTTCCTTTACGGAAGCCATGCTGATACGAGGCTAGGAGGTGGTTCTTTTCAAGGAAATCCACCAAACGTGTATTTATAAGTCGCTCCAGAACATGTACAACATAATAATAAATAAATATTTCACAACATCACATACATTGACATAGAAGGTACCCGCCTTATGGATGGGCTTAACAATGGCGATTTTGAATAATTTTGGGAATACACCGTTTAGAGATGGCCAGGTTACAAATGTAAGCTAACAATTCACTCAAGAGGACCGTATACCCTTTGAATTTGTAAGATGAAATCTGGTCATTACCATCGGCACATCTGTTGGACATCGGCAACTTGAGGATTATGTGGGCTTCAAAATTTGGGCGAGTGGTCAGTTAGCTTTCTAGTTCCATTATTATTCATTCATTATTGTTTCCCATAATTTCTTTTTGCTTTTTTTATTAAGGTTGTACGTGATCTTATCTGTGACGTTGTCTAGTTCTTTTTGTATAGATTATTCTCTTTATTTCTCATACATCTCAGAATTTGAGGATTAATCCAGGGCTTTGAGATTCTTTTCCTGGAAGGTGTTTTGACCTGTTTTGTGTAAGCCAATTAAGTAGGTCAGAGGCTATGTTTACAATTGAAGATTTCCTGCCAGTTGAGAGAATCCATTTCTTGTCTAAACTCTAAACTCTAATAGTCAACAACAAAATAATTATTTTTTCGTTTCTTATTGTACCTATAAGATTTGCAATTGCTTACCATCAGGTGATCCGTCTGTTCGTCTGCCTACCAATTACATAAAAAAAAGAATAAGAATAATAATTTATTTCGTAATCATAGGTTGTTGACCTCACTTGCTAAAAAGACGTCATTAATTTCGGGATTATAACTATTTGACGATAGGTATATATAATATCTTTACATTCAACAGCTTCAAAGAGCGAGGAGCCCGTAACGCTCTCCTCCTCTTGTCGCAAGAGGCCAAACAGCGCGGCGTGATCTCCGCCTCCCTCGGCAACCACTCACAGGGGCTCAGCTACCACGCCAACCTGCTGGGCATCCCTGCCACCGTGGTGATGCCCAACGTGGCGCCCATCATGAAGATACAGAAGTGCCAGTCCTTCGGCGCTGAGGTCATCGTGCACGGACACGACTATGAAGGAGGCGAAGTACCTCGCCATGACGCTGGCAAAAGAGAGGGGTCTAACATACATTAACGGGTAGGTTTTCGCAAAACTCTAATTATTCCTATAGAATAAAATTGTAGTGTAACCGCAGATACCCATTAGATTGGTACTTATCTTAGGGTGGATGGCGGTGGTAACCATCCAAACTCCATCTTATTGCAGAGATTTAGTCTTCATCTACGAGAAATAAACGAACGCCGCGTAAGTTTGTAAACGATGCTACCGATCTGATCTTCTCTCCCCTTCTCTCTCACGTCAGCTACGACCACCCGCACATCATGGCGGGGCAGGGCACGGTGGGGCTGGAGATCCTGGAGCAGGTGCCGGACGTGGACGCCGTGCTGGTGCCGGTGGGCGGCGGCGGGCTGCTGGCCGGCGTCGCCACCGCTGTCAAGCACCTCAAGCCCCACGTGCTGGTCTACGTAAGTCACACTTACTTACTTACCTACTTAAAATTTACCAAAAAATACTTTTTACGTTAAAGGTCGCTCAGCAGGGTTATGGAACGAGCAATACTCGGCGTCTCTCTCCGAGATCGAATCCGAAATGAGGTGATCGACATTGCTCACTGGATTAGCAAGCTTAAGTGGCAGTGGGCTGGCCATATTAGCCGCAGAACCGAAAACCGATGGGGTAAACGATTTCTAGAGTGGAGACCGCGTCTTGGCAAACGTAATGTAGGGCGCCCTCTGGCTAGGTGGGGGGACGACCTGCGCAGGATGGCTGGCAAGAGCTGGATGCGAGAAGCCATGGATAGATCACAGTGGCGAACAATTGGAGAGGCCTACGTCCAGCAGTGGACTGCTGATGATGATGACGTTTTACGTAATTAGCACGAACATACGTAGTGATTGTGGTGGTTCAGGAATAAACTCCTTAGAGCAAGTTAGATAAAAAAAAAAACAGAATCAGCTGTTCCATCCAAAATGGAACGGTTACGGAATAATATATTTAATCGACTTCAAAAAAAAGGGAGAAGGTTCTTAATTCGACATGTATATTTTATTGATCTAACTTGTTATATGGACTTTATTCATATAGGTCATGAAAGAAAGTATATAGAAGGCTGCGAGAAAACAACCACTAACACGGTGTATAAAAAATATGAGAATATTTTATTATTGAGATCGCCAGACCCGAATAGTTATCGTATTTGTTCCACGTGCTGTGTTTCAATGGATTCCGTCCGACCTCTTATCATAATTACTATGAGAAATATTTGAGAAAAAATACTAATAATAATATTTGAAGCATTATGTTTAGTGATATTATTTGTAGATAAGAGGCTTACTTACTCGATTATTGTATGTACTTGTAAACAGTGTCAAAGGTAATCATGATATCATCCCTGTTCCCTGCTCACACGAGTACTTCAAGTAGTACAATCAGTACAATAAATATACGTACTTTTATTATATTGCGATGTTCTAAATTTGAAAATAAACATGTTAGGTACAAACTTATAGACATATTATCCTGTGATTGTTGTTTCTAGCACAATTTATTAATGTGCTTCTAGGGTAGGAGACTTTCGTAAAAAAACATAATACCATGACTGACTGACATATGATGGCGCAGTTGGGAGTTTTACCCCCTGCCCCATGCTCAAAGGTTCTACCAGCTTCGATTCACAAGCATTCGTGTGATGAACACTTTTTGTTTCGTCTCGAGTAATTTCGTCGATTGTTATGACCATACTCTTTGCAGTCAAATAAATGTGATATTGTCTACATATAATATACAGAGTGGAAAAAACCTTGGGTCCTAGAAGGAAACTACCTTAAATCTTTAAGTTATTGTACATTTCTGTTGGAGGAAACATTTCTTAATTTATTGAAAGAAATTATATACTTAGGTAACTGCATTTAAAGTTTTTTAAAGTTTTGCTTGTATTGCCCTGGAATCGAACCAAAACAACTTCTAAAATTAAGATTGGCATTTTATTCCACCAGCCATACTAAATTCTCATTCACAGGGTGTGGAAACGGAAAAATGCCCCAGTATGAAGGCTGCGATGAAATTCCACGAACCGACGAGTGTGGAGATCCGCTCTACCCTGGCGGACGGTCTGGCCGTGCCCACGGTGGGCTACAACGCCTACCTCACCGTCAAGCCCATCATCGACAAACTGGTGAGGTTATAAACAAAGCTCAAAATTGCATCAGCCGACGAGCGTGGAGATCCACTCTACCTTGGCGGAAGGTCTGTCCTTGATCACGGTAGGCTACAACAATACCTACCTCAAATCAAGCCCACCATAATCGACACACTGGTGAGGTTTATAAACCTTGTATTTAATTAGATACCACTTTGATTCATCGGAGAATTCCGGTCCAGTGAATCCTTCGATAGCATTGGTCAGAAAACAACTCGGTCGATGTTGACATTGAAGACGTCGTCAATCGACGGCTCTACCATCGTTCATCGTACGATGACCGATCGATTAGTACCACAGAAGACATAACGAGAATTGGTATGGTACATACCTAATCTAATAAATTAACGCATCCGGATTGATAAAGAAAGACAGAGGAGTTAGGTAGTTTGAACTAACTTTTCAGTTATTGGAGACCAATTCCGTAAAAAAATCTGAAGGGTTTCAGTAATTTGTTTGTACTTAGATCACCGTGAACGAGGACTGGCTGGCGCGTGCCATCCTGCGGCTGGTGGAGCAGGAGAAGTACGTGGTGGAGGGCGGCGGCGCCGTGGGCGTGGCCGCCATCATGGCGGGCCTGCTACCCGAGCTGGCCGGCAGGAAGTCAGTACTCATTCTCTCTAATATGATTCACACAACATATTTTCTTTCCTTAGTTTAACCACCTTTCCTTTCCTCCTATCAAATTCCTATTAGGTAACCGTGCGTCCACCCGTCATATACGCAAAATACCTTTTTGAATTTAGGAGCATAGGCCCTATTCGAGCACTCGACTTTGATGTCGGGTTGAGAGATTTGTATGGACGAATTCAAGAAATCTCATATTTCGACTTTAATGTCGAGTGTTCGAAAATTGCCCCTCTGTTCAATGATCCATCATTTTTCGTAATTTCTATTTTCTTTTATTCATATTTATAGCCATTAGTAAAATTAAAATTCATATTTATGACCACGGTGATCGTATTACCTATAGTGGTACTCAACTTTTGCTATCTCCAGAGTGGTTTGCATCCTATCTGGCGGCAACATCGACACGACGATTCTCGGCCGTTGCCTGGAGCGTGGTCTCGCCGCCGAGCAACGTTTGGTCAAATTCAAGGTAAATAGCGGTCTACTACCTATAGATGATGTGATCTTTTGGAGCCAGAGTTTTAAATATCTAAAAGAGTTTCTAACATAAAGCGAAGCTGAAATATCTTCTTGCATTGGTTATGATCAGGTCACGGTGAGCGACCGGCCGGGCGGTATCGCAGAGCTGTGCAAGCTGATCGCTTCCATCGGCGTCTCCATCAAGGACATCATGCAGGAGCGCGCCTGGGTGTACGGGGACATCTTCAGCGTCCGGGTGAGCGCACTATTCTATTAGCATCCGTCCGTGTATCAGTAGTGACATCTGGTAGCCATTTTAGTATCTGCTTCTCAGTTTGTAAGCCATTTGTAGGTTGCATGCATTCGTCAAATGACGTCATGGACGTGCGCCAGTCAATGTACCTACATAACCTATGTACTTTGAGTATATACTCAAAGCCTATGTATTATCAGTATTTTTTATTATCATAGACTAATTGTCCATGGTATTATGTACATATCTGTGGCACTTACTTGCCGTATCTTCAGCCTACGTTTTATCCCCAAGTGTATTTGATCTCCTGACTCTCAAATTAGACTCGAACGTGCAAATTCAGAAAACTATCAAAACGTCAGCACTCAAGTCATCATTCTACTTCCCTTACAGGTGAAAGTAGTGGTGGAAACCCGGGGGCCGGAGCACCTGGAGCAGCTGCGCACGACCATCGCAGAGTCCTACCGCGAGTACTACTTCGCCGGGGACTTCGACCCTCTCGCGCGCCGCCAAAGCTACGACCTGCTCGACGATGGCGATGACGTCTCCCACTAGCGAGCTGAAGCCGTCAGCCGTCACGCGCACCGCCTCAGCTGAGACCTACTTGACGACGGCGATAACGTCTCCCTCTAGCGAGCTGAAGCCTTCAGCCGTCACGCGCACCGCCTCAGCTGAGACCTGCTCCACGACGGCGATAACGTCTCCCACTAGCGAACTGAAGCCTTCAGTCCGCCCGCACCCTGCTACAGCTACGCCCTGCTCGACGAAGGCGATAACGTCTCCCACTAGCGAACTGAAGCCTTCAGTCCGCCCGCGCATCGCTACAGCTACGACCTGCTCGACGACGGCGATAACGTCTCCCACTAGCGAGCTGAAGCCTTCAGTCCGCCCGCGCACCGCTACAGCTACGACCTGCTTGACGATGGCGATGACGTCGCCTACTAGCGGGCTGAAGCCTTCAGTCCGTCCGCGCGCCGCCTCAGCTGAGAACTGCTCGACGACGGCGATAACGTCTCCCACTAGCGAGCTGAAGCCTTCAGCCCGCCCGCGCGCCGCTACAGCTACGACCTGCTTGACGATGGCGATAACGTCTCCCACAAGCGAGCTAAAGTCTTCAGTCCATCCGCGCGCCGCCTCAGCTGAGACTTGCTCGACGATGGCGATAACGACTCCCACTAGGGAGCTGAAGCCTTCAGCTCGCCCACGCGCCGCTACAGCTACGACTTGCTTGACGATGGCGATAACGTCTCCAACTACCGAGCTGAAGCCTTCTGTCCATCCGCGCGCCGCCTCAGCTGAGACCTGCTCGACGACGGCGAAAACATCTCCCACTAGCGAGCTGAAGCCTTCTACCCGCCCGAGCTCCTTCACAGCTGAGACATTCTCGACGGCGGTGACGACGTCTTCCGACTATACGAGTCATCGACATTAAACAACGAAGTCTCTCAGAGTCTCTCTCATTTTGCTTATGAAAAAACTCATGGATAAGTCAAATCCAAATATACCTACCAGCTGAGAGAATAATTGGATCTGTCCCTTGCACACGATGCTTACACGTCTATTTAATCTGTGATATAGTAAAAAATACATTTTAACTTTTTTTCATTGGTATCATGGGCGAAGCCACGGTGGTGCCCCACCATGGCTCTGACCTGTAAGGTACCTACCTTGTTGAAATTTAGAAACTTATTTGAACCAACAACAACACCTACAGTTCGCACTCCAATGTAAATCAAAAAGTTCGCACTCGAGTCATCAGGCGACAGAAAAATTGCGATCAAAACAGAAAGTTTTTAGGTACTAATTATTTTAATTTTAAACTACTGCCCCACTCTGAGCCCTTGGCTGGCAACGCAAATGATTGACTTTACTTATTTCGTATTATTTTATATAAGACAGCTAGATATCTGATCATCTTCTTTGTGGTATCTAAATCAAGTATTATAAATATCTTTATGGAAAGCAATTATTTAAATATGAAATACGTAAACTGATTTACTTACCTACTACACTAAAAGAACAAATTACAAAATTAAACATTAAAAACAAACTAAAACATTATTTCATCACTGTAAATAAAAGTATAACATAATTTTAAACATAATAAAACAATTCATAATAAAAAATTAATTCAATAAAACGATAATGATTAAAATCTATGCATGAAATCGCTCCGTGTGAAGCCGCAACTCGAAACAGGTAAGTTTTTAGGGTTCCGTAGCCAAATGGCAAAAAACGGAACCCTTATAGATTCGTCATGTGCCGTATGTCACAGCCACTTTTCACCGAAACTATAAGAACTATACTATTGAAACTTGGTAAATAGATGTATTTTGTTAAGCGCATTACGATTTTTACACAAACATTGGAAAAAATAAAAAATTGGAGGGGTCTCCATACTTGAAACTGAAACTCAATTTTTTTTTCATCAAACCTATTAGAACGTTTGGTGTGGGGTATCTATAGATAGATCTTTAAAAATGATGAAAATATAGGTACATATGTGCGAATAGCAAAAATTCTCAATTAAAAATATAACGTCTAGCCGGTTTTATGGTCATTCAAAGATTCATGGACAAGTCCATTTTAAAAGTATGAAATTATTAAAAAATAATTATACCATTGAATAACCCATATAATTTACGCCAACTATTATAATAGGAACCATTGACATAAACGAAACATTTGATATCTACCACCATACAAAATTCAAATGAAATGCATTCAAAATACTGTCGTGTGACGTCACATCTCTGTAGCCATTTGTATGGAGCGTTTTGGGTTTGCCCAAAATAATGGGATTTTAAAGTTGTGATATCTTAAGTAGTTTAAATGAGAATCAAGTAATTCTTTCAACATGTTTCTATCATTGAGAGGTCTTTTGATTACACAAGTGAAAAAAAAAATGTCAAATACCGTATTTAACTTATTTAAGGTCCTATATATGTATTGTCTATAGGATTACTCACCTTTTTTCTGATATTTCAAAAATAACATAAATCTGTCAATCTTAAACTGACATCACACTTGATAAAATTTCAATTTTAAAAATCCAAAACACATTTTTTCCCCCATGCCTTCATAACAACAAATCCATAATCCGGTTCCATTTTAATCAGTATGAAAAATTAATAGTGAAACAGGCATAAACATCCATCAACATGCAACAAGAAGTAAGTATAAATACAATCAAGAACACTTTTGGTCTTCAAGTTACCTGAACATCAAAGCCGGATTATCTAACTTAACAAAGCCAGTTCCCTAGGCGCTAAGGATGGCACAACAGCCAATACATAGCTACCAACACAGCGCCCTTTGTTCATAAGTAACTTATGTACTTCATTGCGCGTTGGGCGAATTAAAAGAAAACTGAGATATAAAATAAAAGGAACTTCTTCGTTTCCAACAAGCTTGTTGCGCCCCATAAAACTCTGAATATCATCTTAGTTCACCAAGGCTTTTAATTCGATACCTATAAGCAATGATAGAGCTATCCAATGACTTTTACAAAGCCGCTCCTCCGCCCGCTAGTATTCCAGCAACGAGTGAAATCTCACTCAAGGAAATGATTAAGAGTTGATAAAATAAAAAAAAAAACAATTCAAAAGTACTTTATTTGCATAGGCTTATACATATACAGCTCTTACAAATCGTCATACGGATTATGAATCGTCAATCGGATAATAAATAGATACCTAATTAGGTACATACTTCGCTGCAGAGTAAGCCCTAGAATCAGACGAGGAACTACCCCAAACAGCATGTCTTACCTCTCGCTGAGTCAACTAGGTTCGCCCGTTCGCCTGGTGTGGCTACCATAACGTCACATATTCGAGTTATTATTACTGATATGTCATATTTTAGGATTTGGAGTATGATGAATTTTGCGACCCAAATAACCCACGGAAAATCAAATACGATGACATCTTGGCGGCGTCGCGACGCATCGTCGGGGGCGTATTGCGGACGCCGTGCACAGTAAGCATGCCTGCTATCTCATGTTATGCAAGCGTTTGTACTAATATCGTATTTTGAGTACCCAAATAACCATTTATCACTAACCAATTTTAGAAAGCACATATGTCCGAAAAGCTCGGAATGGAAATATACCTGAAACAAGAATTCTTGCAATTCACTGGAAAGTAAGTGTTTAATGCATTACAAACCTACTTAGTACCTATCTGCTAAAGATTGATAACTAACAAAGATGAATAGTTTCAAGGAGCGAGGAGTGCGAAACACATTAATGCTGCTCAGCGAGGAGCAGAAAAAAAACGGCGTGATAGCCGCCTCCACGGGCAACCACGGCATCGCCCTGGCGCACCACACCACGCAGCTGGGCGTGCCGTGCGTCATCGTCACGCCGGTGTGCGCCGCCATCAATAAGATCAACAAGTGCGAAAAACTTGGCGCCAAAGTTATTATTTTCGGAAACAGTTTCACTGAAGCAAAGTTGCATGCTATGACTGTATGCAAGGAAAAAAAGATGTTATACGTTAACGGGTAGGTAATATCGTCGTAAGAGACCTATTAAATGACTATTTACGTAGATACCGTATAACTCCTATGTAAATGGCCATGCAGTTCGTAATTGTTTTAATAGGCAGTAAATTAATGTCTTCCTATCGAATCCATTAGGTATATAATATAAATATATAAATATTTCACAACATTGCATACATTCCCTTTATCCATTAGGATCCACTATTTCGATCCACCAGTGGATTGAAGCACGCCGAAGTTCATTGTGATCCATCAATTGTCTCGGTGGATCCTGTGAGACTGGCATCTTCTAATATGCTCGCCAGTAGATCGAATATTGTGTAGGGAGTTTGTTAAGATCCACCACTGATTTCAGTGGAACCTGTGATATATTCTATATAGGAATATAGGATCCACTGGAATCTAGGTTAGTCTCTATAACTACTTAAGTCTAATTATGGCATTGATAATCTTTGTCTTCTAGCGTTTAATATAATTTACTTGTATTATATTGATCTGACTCCAAGATAAGTAGCTCAAGCACCTGTGTTGCGGATATCAGAATCAACACTGGGATTACAAAATATAAACATAATAATACTTTTTTTTTTAAATATACTCATAATACATAGGAAACGCCCAGACCAATACAAACAGACATCTTCATGCACACTAATGTTTGTACTGTCCGAGGATCGAACCCGCAACCCTTGGACCAAAGGCAGTGTTCACTACCACTGTTCCAAACGGGTCGTCTCATAATGACAATAATTTCAGCTACGACCACCCCAACGTCATAGAAGGACAAGGTACTATTGGCATAGAAATAATTGAGCAGCTGCCGACAGTGGATGCCATATTGGTGCCTGTCGGTGGGGGGAGTCTTATAACTGGTATCGCTATAGCAGCCAAACACCTAAAGCCTGATACTGAAGTTTATGTAAGTTTTTTACAAAAAAAAATGAGTATTATCGCAAATGTGTGTATAATCTTGTATAGGTACAAGAACTAGTACCTACCTACCTAAGTATTAATGCTCTGTGCAGGGCGTCACGACTGATAAAACATACGCCATGGTAGAAGCGCTTCGGAAAAATGAACGAGTTAGGATAGAAGTTGGCCCAACAATAGCAGATGGCTTAGGCGTAAATATGGTTGGAGTGAACACATTCCATAGCTTAAAAGGAGTAGTCGATAAAATGGTAATGGGACATTTTCTTAGTTTTTATTTAAGTCTTTAGTTTTTACTATCATTATTAATTATTATACCTGCTTTTGTGTATTATCTATATCTCAATACATGGATTTAGATTGTAGTGAAAGAAGACTGGGTAGCCCGCGCTATCATGCACTTCATGGAAGACGAGAGATATGTCGTGGAGGGCGCTGGAGCCGTGACCATTGCAGCTATAATGGCTGGTCTTTTCCCAAATCTCAAAGGAAAGAAGTAAGGAACAACTTTATAATTTGATTTTAATGTTATACTTACGTTTAATACCGAAAATAAATACAAACCGCTATTACATATCTGATCAGATTTGATAAATTATTACGGGAGCTGCTTCCGTCAAACCTAATCTCAGCCCCGTAGAAAACGTTTGCGCCAAAGCCCCCATTCTGTATGTTCAGCAAGCTGGCAGGTTGAGTTGATTTGGACACCGAAAGATGTGGTGATAAAAATCAAGTAAAGTAATATCGCTGCCGATTTCCCACATTCTCAGGGTGTGTTGCGTTATCTCGGGTGGCAATATCTCCACAACGGTGTTGTCCCGCGCCCTGGAGCGCGGGATGGCCGCCGAAGGCCGGTTGGTGAAGTTTAAGGTGACCGTGGGCGACCGGCCTGGCGGCTTGGCGGAGCTGTGCGCGCTGCTCGCCAGCATCGGCGTAACGCTGCGCGACTGCATACCAGACCGAGCGTGGGTGAAGGGAGACGTGTTTAGTGTTGAGGTAATTGTATCAAAGCGTCCTTTAATTTTTTTAGGGTAGAAAGGTTGCAATTAGGTATACTTTTGCACGAATTCAAGAATCTAGGTAGGGAAATTCTAGCGAACCTGTCGTCGAAATGTATCTGACTATCTGATCACTGACGTCCAATGTCCATATTCACTTGTAGGTAGATTATAGCTACATAGGACATTGGACACTGTTAAATATAAACTGATATATAACATAAGGTCACAAAAATCCACAAAGAAGAATAAATGACAAGGGGTTGTTATTAAAATTCACAGTTCAGGAATGATGTTTTACTTTCAGTTACGAATAATATGCGAAACCAGAGGATGGGACCACACGAAGGAGCTAATGGAACAGATAAAGAAGCACTTCAAGGAGTACTTCTTCCAGGACATGAGCGAGCGCACGGACAAGAACGCAGGCACGCGCCGCGGGCCCTGCCTCGCGCCCAACCCCGTCTGCATGCAGAAATAGACACATACGCAACCAGTCACTAAACTTACTAAATTGTTATTGTTCAAACAAAACCAAAAACAATCGTGAAATCAAAACTAGACGTCATCTACCTCCGAATAAATATATACTGTAGCAGAACTGTCTGTATTATTCATTCATTCATACATACCTACCTTTTAGTAGGTTCATACAAATCCAGATCTTTTTTTGAAAAAGAGTGGTAAACGAGCAAGCGGGACATCAGCCACACCATAAGGAGTGGAGATGCGTAGCCGGCATTTTAGAAAGGTATAGACTCATTTCTTGATGATCTTAATGGCTCCGACGTACCGGTTCGGAAGTACCTACCGCTGCGGGAAGTTGATTGCACAATGAGGAGGTGCGTGTGGCATAATTATATTGGCAAAGCTGATCCCACAGAATATATGTTAGTATTGCCTATCATCTTTCAAAACCTTAGACAATTTAAAACCTTAAACATATCAAGTTTCTGTGTAATATACCTGTCCATGGCATGAATTTAATATGGTCTATGCTTAGATTAAGTTGATTTAATCTAAGGATCTATGGTAATCACAGATGGTAATATAAAAGTATAGTACCTACCCTCACTGACCTAATAGGTAGGTACAGTGCAAGAGGATGGAGAGAGAGAGTGGCGACCGCCTGACCTCGATCTGATAATAATAATCTGGTTATAATAAACCACAAACTAGGAGAAAAATACTAGAGTCCGCGCCACGAAAGGGGTCCCGAGAATAGCACGGAACTAAAATTTGAGATTCCTTGTGTATACATATTTGCATAAAGCTCAGATTTGAATGTTGATAGCGACTCAAGCGCGCTTTTCACGGGTTGGTCCCCTCGACTCAGAAATTAAGAAGTCTTAGGAAGAAGATGTTATTATACCAATGGAAGAAGATCACAAGTGTCACAAACCATCGCGATGGTTTGGGTTTGCGAAGCATCGCAAACCTTTACTCAAAAGACTCAAAGTGGCAAACCACAGATCACCCTTTATGTAGCAAGCTAGTCGTAAACTGTCTTAAACCTTTTCGCAAACTAAGAAAATTGACACAAAGATCTTGCCAAAACCTGTCAATCACTGTCAATAAAGATAGAGATACCTACCACAGATCACTATATAGTATATGTATTCTATGTTATATATCCACCACACACCACGCCAAAGAGTAAAGTAATATCACCACGCCTAGCTTGCTACAATACTACTCTTTGCTTGCTACATTTATAGTGATCTGTGACCACACCTACCAAGCTACCAATTATCCTATGTAGTCCTTCAAAACCATTTCTAAACAAACACATAGGAAGAGGATACTTTAACCAATCCTAACCAGCCGCCAGCAACATCAAGATTAATTCAAAACCGTATCAAAATCTCATCATCAATAATGAATAAATATAACCCTCACAGACCTCACACACGCAACCATTGAGATAATAGTTTTTATCTCAATGCACGCAACAAGCAAGAATTTGAAAATGTAGTGTAATTAATTTTGTATTTTATTCAAAATTCAAGCTAACTAACACAAATACAATGGAAAGTGTAAAATTCAAATCGGCTGAGATTCAGGAAGAAGATAATTCAACAAACACACCCCTGGGAGAGGCGCCAGGTATCCTTGCGAAGCGTAATGTTGTTAAGAACCCTCCATGGTGCCCACCTGTAAGTTTTGTGATTTTTCTCTTTATGTTTTATGTGAATGTTTACTTATTTATCTTTTGTCTAGTCAAACATATTAATTAAAAATACTTAGTTGTTTGTAAAGTCTGTTTAAGGACGAATAGAATATAATTTCATAAGATGATTATTGATTATACATTGACGAAAAATTGCATATTTTTGTCACAAGCCGACCGCTTGCCAATATGTATCACTGAGCAAGTAATTACTATGATATGTACACGTATTTATTTGGGTTTATGAGTATAAATGTATGTGTATGCCTGGGTAATTTATCTCTCTGTGTGTGTGCGCGTGCGTGCGTGCGTGCGTCCGTGCAATAATAATGAAGTCTTTTGTTTGGCTTTTAGTTATATTTTTATTAGGATTTTATTTGCCTTGTTGTAGATTTTGCAGTTCACCACCCGAAAATGTGGTTTAGCAAGGCTAGTAATATGGCGAGGGGCAAAGCGGATAAAATCCGACCGACGTCTTTGAATGCACAGTGATGCGTTAAACGGCAAAAGAGAATGCTTGCGAAGGATTGTTTAACATGATATAAAACAGGCTAAATGTTAGGACTGAAGTGATGGCATAGAGTTGTAATGTGTGGTAACGGAAGGGTTGCCTCATCACTGAGCACCGCTCATACAGCTCGTTAAAGAGGCATCATATGGTCTTAGCAGCTTCTCTGCTGTTGATAGTGTAGTTTCTGCAGAACTACGGGTATATATATCCAGTTTTTACCTTTAATAATAAGTGCTGAGTCATCTGCATATGCAAATTTGGCAGTGAAAAATATTTATCTTACAGAAGTCATTTATGAAAATGGTACATAGAGTAAGGCGAAGAAGGATAAAGCATTGCACGAGTTTCCTTTACATTTGCAGAAGCCTGATATTGAATTCGACCCATGGTGTGATAAGGATAATCCAAAGACTATAACTTACAACGATGTTCTGAAAGCAGCATCCGCTATCAAGGACGTAATACCGAAAACTCCACTCGTGGTATTAAACTTTTAATTGACTGGTAAAAATACAGTATAGCTCGGTTCCATAAACTCTCCACCATATGGTTCAATATTATTGATGTTATAGATTTTTAAATGTGCACTGGTAATGCCATTTTACTTTCACCAAGTTTCATAATATGGATTTCAGAAATCTCGTCACAGCAAACAGTTTGGGTTGGATTTGTATTATAAATTCGAGATATTTCATAGAACAGGAAGGTAAATAAACATATCGTTTACTATTTATGTATTTTACTTATAATTTATGTATGTGTATGTTAAATGTGCAAATAATATTGTTCGCAGTTTTAACGAACGTGGAGCATTATATTCCCTGATGATGCTTAATAATGAACAAAAAAAGAAGGGCGTCATAACAGCATCGTTAGGGAATTGGGCTATGGTACGAGTGTGTCATAATATAGAGTAACTACTTATCAAATTGAATAATAAATAGCATTTATTGGACGAATGAATTTGTTTCTTCCAGTCTTTAGCTCATCACGGCCACAAACTGGGTATTTCAGTCATGGTGGTGTTACCAGTATTTACTCTAATGAGTATTATAGAAAAATGCCAAGACTCTGGGGCGACGGTGATTTTACATGGAAAAGACTTAGCTGAAGCAAAACGATACGCCTTTATTACGCTTGCTGAAAACGGTAGAATTTATTTGAATAGGTAGGTTATAATCGTTTCGATTTAGCTGTGTAGTTTTGAAGTAGTAAAGTTAGGTAGGTATACAACGCCTTTAATATCTGATTTCAGTTCGGACCATCCTCATGTCATCGCGGGATCGGGTACGATTGGAGCGGAAATAATGGAGCAACTGCCTCAAACAGACGCTGTGCTTGTGCCTGTGGGGGGCGGAGGACTGATCGCAGGCATCGCTGTAGCAGTCAAGCAAATTAACACTCTAGTCCGAATTTATGTATGAAACATATTTTTTCCTTATATCATGTTCTTTTTAAATAACAAATGAAAATCATTTATTCATTTAAGTCCATACAGAACTCTAATGAAAGTCAAATATGTAATCTACCGCTGATTCGGTTCAGATGATAAAACACTTCAAATGATCAACCGTTTTTGGATAGGGCATAGAACCAGACAAATGCTGCTGTTTCTTCAAAGCATTGGAAAACGAGCAACCTTATAAGACAGCCGTCGGTCGCAGTGTAGCTGAGTCACTAGCGGTGCCTACCGCAGGCTTCAATGCCTTTTATTCGGCTAAATCTCTCATCGATAAAATGGTAGGTAATTGAACTTGTTATAAAACCTTCCGTTATTTATCAAATAACAAACTGGTTTATAATCAATTTAATTTTATTTGATTTTGTAGGTTTTAGTTGATGATGATTGGATTACACGTGCCATGTTGCATTTGGTCGAAAATGAACATCTAGTAAGTGAAGGGGCCGGTGCGGCTAGTTTGAGCGCATTGCTCGCAGTTCCCGATATATTGCCAGAGC
The DNA here is from genome assembly GCA_019059595.1 of Marasmia exigua. Classification (NCBI taxonomy): domain Eukaryota; kingdom Metazoa; phylum Arthropoda; class Insecta; order Lepidoptera; family Crambidae; genus Marasmia; species Marasmia exigua. The sequence continues at coordinate 15,802,986 of CM032477.1, read as the reverse complement.
TACGGGGAAAGACGTAAATATCATATTTGTAATCATCAATAACCTACCTACATACTGTTTTTAACCCCCGACACAAAAACGACGGGGTGTTATAAGTTTGATGTGTCTGTGTGTGTGTGTCTGTTTATGGCATCGTAGCTCCCGAACAAATGAATTGATTTTGATTTTTTTTGTTTGAAAGATGAATAAGGGGGGAGTGTTCTTAGCTACGTTGGATAAAAATCGATCCTTGATGGCCGCCGTCACAAAGATAGGGATTGTATGTTTTAACACAATATGGGTATCATATAAAAGGGCTTGAGTAGCAGAATATATTTATTGTGAAATTTCAAATCCAAGATGGCCGCGGGTCCAAGACGGACGGACGGTCGGGGTTTTTTTTAATTTTCAATTTATATTTTATATAGATAGTAACCGGACTAGCAAATAATATTTTAATGTTCCAGTGTTGTTTGCGTAATAAGTGGAGGAAACGTCGACACCGTTACGTTACCAAGGTGCTTGGAACGAGCAAGAGCGGTTGAAGGTCGCATAATAAAGTTAACGGTAATTACTGAACTAATTAAACAGGCGAAAATGCAACTATCGAACTGTCGTCATCAAAGAACAATGTTTTAGGTAACCCTCCCAGCGGACAGAACGCATGTGCAGCGGAAAGTGCTCAGCATGATCGCCAACGTGGGCGCCAACGTGCTTACTAGTTACATAGAACGCGGCTGGATTACGGAAAATAACTTCTTTACTATTTACGTAAGGTTTCTTAATGTTAAGGGTAGGACAAGGAGTAGGTAGGAGTTAGTAGAGTTTAGATTTTTCTATCAAATGACTATCAAATATCATTTGATGTTAGGATTCCAAATGATAGATTTCCCAAAAAAGCCGGCCGAATAGAAAATAATAACCTCGGCAAAAAAAAAATGGTTTTTTTATTTCATCTATACTCACGTCTATACTCACACTCGTGGGGTGCGAGTATAGACGCAAATAGTGTGCGAGCGAGAAGTGAATAGTTGCGCCGCCATTTCTGATCCCATTCTTTATCCGCACGGGTTGTAGGTTATTTTATAACAGTGACCAGCTTAAAAATCTTGAAATTTTAGGCCGAGTTTCCTTCTCGGCCATACAACTATTTTCCAATTCAATTTTTTTTATGTGATAGGTTGCAGACGAGCAGACGGATCACCTGATGATAAGCGAGTGCTGCCGCCCATCGACACCCGCGACACCATTGAAGTCACAAGTCCGCTACCCTCACTCAATTTCCAATAATCTATTATTGGAAATTGAGTGAGGGTACCGGAAGGTCGGGTTCGTTCATCTCAGTTTTGCTTTGGTGGAAAACAGCCCAAGTGAATGCGCGGAACGCGTAACAATTTTTCGTGCGTGCGAATGGGCGTTCATCGATTTATAAAATTATAAGACGTTGTTCTTCATCTTAGCGTGTAATTCCCGGTTGCTGCCAAAAGCTGTTACTTAGGAGCCCGGGGTTAAGCGTACCCCGGACCATGATTCAGGATTGGGGAAGGGTCTGGTAGTTACAATGAAGCGACTGCCGTCTGACCTTCGCAACCCTTTAACAGGGGAACCAGACCAACTGAATCATGGTTATACGTTTCAGAATTTTTTTTCCGAAACGTGCAGGTTTCTTACGATGTTTTCCCTCACTGCCGAGCAGATGGTTATGGTAGAAATACGCACATAAAAAAACCATTGGTGCATGCTCGGATTCGAACCTCGACCACCTGCGTAGGCGCGGTCGTATCCATTGAGCTACCATCCATCACTCTACAGGGTGTATCTGTGAACATTTATATCCCTTTAACAGACCATTCTGAACAACATTTATTCAACGACTTTTCAAAATTCATCGAAAAATTTTTCGTCTCCCCATATAAAATGTCCAAGACACGTGACCTGTGATCTGTGACCGTGATGTATGAAAAGTTGAAATTTTTTCATGCGAATGTCCAAAAGTGATAGAACAAATTTTGTTCATACTGGTTAGTAGAACTAGTGGTTAAAGGGATGTACCTAAATGTTCACAGATACACTCTGTATAAGATTATAAGACGTTATCACGTCAAAAGTAGCGACTACTTATTGTTTATGTGTGCATTGAAACTTCCAGATGGTCCTCATTATCGAGACGAGTAGCCTGCAGCACGCGTGCACGCTGAAGCGCGTGATGGAGCGCCTGTTCCCGACCATGTGCGACTTCCTCGAGGAGCCTTTCAGCCCCGTGCCGATATGTGCTTGTTTCCCCAAACGATTCCCCTGATACCTACGATTGAATTATTAAACTCTGCCACACACATAATCGGATATACATCACATCAAAAACATCCTGTAAAAAAAACTAATCAAGCCTGGATGGAGTTGTTCCATCGAGATCACAGAGTAAGGTAAAACATAATACTCTGCTGGACTTAGCTAGATTTTACATTTTTAGAGATATGAAGATCCCTAAGTCGTAGCAGCCATCGGCAAAAACCAGGCAGCCAAACTGTTCCACAGAACTGAGGTACGTGGTAGAAAGTTCCGCGAGAAATGCACAGTACTAGACAGCCATCCATCGAGATGATGAGGATGCATGGAATGACAATCGCTTAGGTGTGGTTCGATGTAATAATTCAGCTGCAGGGAGTAGATCAAACAGTTCCTCAGAGCACTTCTCATGATAGATGCTTTATAGAATGCTGAGGGAAGTTATATAAAGTAAGTCGACTAGAGAGAGTCAAGTCACCGACAATTCGAGTGCAGCCCTACCTTGCATGCATGATTGCATGCAACGTAGGGCTACACTCGAATTAGATTAAATGAAAATAGCGGAAGATAGGTGACTCGTCTCAACCGAGTGGACCGCTTAAATTAGGTCCCCGTCGTCGCCGTCATTTCCATCAGGTCACTCGCTTGCTCGTTTGTCGCCTCTAGCAAAAAAAGCATGAAACTGTAATTTATAGCTTATTAAAGGGCTTATTAGATTGTTCTTAACCTATTCGAAGGTCATCAAATAGGGAGATGAAAATACGTGGAAATGGTTCCAGATTCTTATTTATTTATATGATCACCAACAAGATTTACATCGGTACATGATACAATAATAACACCAAATTCTATGGTTCTAGAAAAGGTACGGCACTGTTTGCCTGGCGCTTGACTTGGCTGGGCACTACATGCCGTGCCCAGATTAAAATTGATTCAGATTATGCTTAGAGATAGATTGATACTCTTTATTGCACAACATACAACGCTTAAGCGCTACTCAGAGTACTAACTCAAAGCGACTCAGTCATTAAAAAATATTCCATTTTAAACATAAAGGTATGTACATAAACAAATAGTTTATTCCAGACCATTATTATCTTACTCTATTGTTTATCCGAACAGGAATATAAATAAATAAAAAGTGAAAAACTCATGATGAAGGTCTCTACCATTGGAGAACAGCAACCACATTCAAAACACCACCCACCCCATAACCCAAACTATTATTGCTTTAAGAAATTATTTTAACCTACACTATTCAGCACAGACAGACGTTCTCTAGTTCCATGTATACAGTAAGTAAAACTTTTTCCTATTAAAAAAAACAAATACTTTACAATCGACCAAATAATTTTATCACTGTCATTTCGACGTCATCTCATCGTCAGGCTGTCAATCTAAAATATTTTCATCGTCATTCAAAATGATTTAAATATCTAAATCTGTTTAACTACCTTATTTAGGTACATTTAAGCCGAACCCATTGAAATGTGCTGATATTTTTAATAAAACCAAAAACATCAGGACCAATCACTCACTCTATAATTCCACTAATAAAGGATTTCAGAAACTTTTAACCAACTTTCAACCATCTCAATCTTGAAATAATATAAAATGTCCCGACGAAACGTAAGTAAATTACTATAGTAGCCTACTAGTAAGTATTACTAGAAGGGGTTCACCCTCCTTTAATAAATCGACTGATTCTATAGTCCCAACAATTTCTATATTTACCGTCTGTTTCTCATCTTAAATGGTGAGCAACTGAACAGAAACAGGAAAATTATTTACAGCTATTCAAGTGATTTCAGGCATGTCATTTTAATAGTACTCCATCATCAGACGATGATGGAGGACTATTAAAATGACAGCGTTTATTCCATTTCCCGGTTCCATCCCAAGTTCGAGCTTCGGACTGAGCCGTTAGTCGGCCACCGTCTGCTGTACCTACAGTTAGATATTTGGTGGTTGGGCGATTGGTCCAACACATTGTCATGCTATCGCTACTCGAAAATCTTTACGTTTACTCGAATCACATCTTATTTTAGGAAGACTTCGACGAGTTTTGTGATCCAGAAAACCCTCGGCCCATTAAACAATCAGACGTGCTAGACGCAGAAAACCGACTAAAAGCACACATAATCAACACACCATGCGTTGTGAGTTGCCAGTTCAAAATTAATCTAGCTTAGAATATAATTTTGAACAAATTTCCCCATGGATAATTTATTATTTCAGCCATCACTCTATCAAAAAGACTATGTGATGAATTTATATTATAAACTGGAAAATTTACAAAAATCGGGGAGGTAAGGCGATTTGATTAATTCCTGGTCTAATTATAAAAAATGCTAGAAAAAGAGAATAGATTAAATTTTTTTCAGTTTCAAAGAAAGAGGTTGCCTAAACGCTTTACTTCTATTGCCGACGGATAAGAAAAAGCTTGGCGTGGTTATAGCTTCGATAGGCAATGAGGCGGCAGCGATGTGCTGCCATGCTTCGAGAATGGGAGTCCCTATCATCGTGGTTATGCCGCACAACACTCCGATAAGCAAGCTGCAGAAATGTCACAGCCTAGGCGCCAAGGTGGTCGTGCAAGGAGGGAACTTGATGGAAGCTTCAAGATACGCACGAGCCATCGCTAGAGATAAAGGCCTGACGTATATTAACGGGTTAGATCTTTACTTTGTTACTTGTAACCGTATCTACCTAGTGGGAGTTGTGTGAATGACAGGTAATTTTAGGGGATATCCCCAAGCCGCAACGTTATGTGTTGCGGTTGTAGTATACATATACTAGTTTAAAGCTTGTCTTTGCAGACAATACTAGATGCAAAGCATAAAAGCTTAAATTGACCTGGGGAACAATTCTCATGCACTTCTTCTTTTTTCACTTCTACAGATTTCATTCTTGTCCATCTCTAATTCGACTTAAATTTCGAGTGATCGAGAATTGGCCCTCTGTATTTGTTTGATAATGATTCATTGAATCTAGACGGGACCACCCCCACGTCCTGGCGGGCTACGGCACGCTGGCGCTTGAGATCGTGGACCAGGTCCCGAACGTGGACGCAGTCCTAGTGCCGGTGGGCACCGGGGGCCTTGCGGCGGCTGTTTGCACCGTCATCAAGAACCTCAAACCTGCCTGTCTCGTTTATGTTGGTTTATTTACACTATTTCACTTTCTATGCTATTTGTTAATCATTAGGACATTAGGTACCTAACTCGAATGTGCGTCATAATTTAATAATCGCGTTTACGTCTACATTATTTATCATAGTTTTGCGATAGATTAACTTTACCAATGGGGCTGCTAATGCACCTTCTTCTGAGACAGATTGTATCTACATATAAGAATTCTAGTTTATTCACAAATTAGACATTTCATAGATAACTTACGTTTCAGGTCATGCTAGGCATTCTTTATTGCAACCTACCTATATACATTGACATTGTACTACCTCATTCCTGTAATTTTTATGTCCCAGGGTGTACAACCAGAATCAATGCCGGCTTTCTTCAAGTCTCTGGAAAATGGCGACCCAGTCCACGTCCCCATGCAATCGACCATGGCCGACGCCATCGTCACGCCCAGCGTCGGCGTCAATTCCTTCAGTAATGCCAAAGATCGCCTCGATAAGATGGTACGTAGGTATCTCACCACAATTATCGTTCTTTACTTTTTTTTTATGCTATAGGCGGCAGATGAGCAGACGGATCACCTGATTGCCGCCGCCCATGGACACCCGCAACACCAGTGGAGTCACAAGTGCGCTGCCAACCTTTAAACTCGGGAACGGGAGTTTAAAGGTTGGCAGCGCACTTGGGCTCCCCAGATTGGGCTTCCGATACCCTCACTCTCGCAGCGAAACACAGCACAGTGCTGCTTCACGGCGGTTTTCTGTGAGGCCGTGGTGTCACTCCGGTCGAGCGGGCCGTGCCGAAACATGGCTCTCCCACATTCTTCTAATCTTCACGTTACTTACTTACAATCTCACTTATATTGTTCCTTATTATTTGCAGTTATTAGTAAAAGAAGACTGGATAGCTCGAGCAATTCTACATTACGCTGAAAAAGAAAGGTATATCGTGGAAGGTGCTGGAGCGTGTCCACTAGCCGCAGTAATCGGAAAGCTGGTGCCAGAGTTCAAATTGAAAAAGTACCTACACACTGTCTAATTTTTTAGATTTTTTAAGCTTGAAACATCTTATAGCAGTCCTAGTAAGTCTATATCTATCCCAGATTTTCAGAACGACACAGTTTATAAGTGGCTTTCCTCCAGAGCCTACGTACAAAAGTCATCAGTCCACCTTGCCGAAAGCCGTTCAATACTGAAGTCATAACTAATTGGTCATTTTTACAATCGTTATTTTAACACGTATTCATGAACTTCGTTAATTCCTATTCCTCATGCTAGGCGAGGTTATTATTACCTACTCAGGTAAAGGTTACATTGTCAATTAGGTAGTTTTCTCACACGTTTTTATTATTTTTTATTCTAGCGTTGTATGCATTGTCAGCGGCGGCAACATCGACCACATAACGCTCACCCGGTCTGTAGAAAGAGGGCTATCAGCTGAGGGTCGTTTGGTGAAATTCAGTGTAAATACGAGTAAATCTATTAATGCAATTAAATAACTGTTGATTTTTGTCAAATATAACGACGTTAATTATTATTAATATCTAATTCCACTCCAGGTTGGTATAAAGAACCAAATAAACGCAAACGCTCAATTGCTGAAACTACTCGCTGAAGGTGGCTACAACGTGGTGCGGCAATTCCGCGACCGCTGGTGGATGGAAGACGAAGTTTACAATCTTGAAGTGAGTTCAGTACCTAATTATTTACTACATTTTTGACCAAAAAGTATGTACATATAGCGGTGACATGTGGTACCTACTATTCTAAAAAGTATGTTTCGAATTTTATTTTTCGAACATTGCTCTGATTTGTGATCAACAATCCGCATTAGGCTAGCGTGGTGAGTAACCCTAATCCCATCATAGTAAAGATAACTTGATTTCTATTATGGATGCCTTTGCCCTGCAGTGGAACAGTATATCAAATTGTCAGACCCCAAGACTATTTGCTTTTGATAAGTCCCCGCTTACCAATGCAGCGTTGCGTATTGGCGCCCAAATAAATTCCCGAGGGGATTACTTATTGACATTACATTACATAGTTTACATTACAGACTTAAAATCTCTGTTGGCTAAAAAAAACAACCTTGAATATGTAACAACAACGTCATTTAAGAGGGTGGGTGACCTTACAAAGCGACTTGTGAAAGTATTAATCGCGTTACGTATCATTACGATACCTATCGTAATGATATTACAAATTATTGTATTAATTATTAATAGTCAGTAATTGTTTTAATGGACTCTAGCCTCTTACCTCTGAGGGTGTACACTAGCCAATTTCATGAGACAAATTTAAAAAAAAGCTCTCTCAAATTGAAAAAGTCGCATCTTCTGGCAAATAAGTTGGTACTCCAATTTCAAAACTGTGTTATGTAACATCTTATTTTTATAACAATGGTCACAAATTTTACAGGTACGACTTGTTATTGAAACAAAAGGTATGGAGCACGCTTTAGAATTAAAGAGAATTATCGAAAGAGCCTACCCCTGCACATCAATTTTTGAGACGGAACCATTCAATGACAAGAAGACCTGTCCATGCTATGTCAGAAAAACATCAGTATAGTAGAAATCATGAATAAAAGCTCGTCAGAAAAAGAAGTTTCTGGATATAAGACAAAATTATGTACTATCACTATCAAGAATCAGACCTGAGTTGAAATAATAAGAATTTATAATCTCAATAAAATATATTTTATCTCTCAACAAAAAAATTAATTATTGGTTTTATTATATAGTACATCCACATACTTATACAAAATAGTAACTTATATAAAATTGTTTACCTTTAATATCATAATATTGTCTTCAATACAGTATCCTGGTAATTTAGCTGAAGTTCTTATCCATGAAATTGGCCATCTTGATGTCTCTCTTGCTCAAACCGTTAACATCATGGGACGATAAAGTAACCTGAAATAAAAACTAGCATTGAGAAAGAATCCTGTAAGACCTATTTTTAGGAAATGTATTTAGAATTTGGTATTTTATTAAGCAAAAATTAAATAAAATATAGATATTCACTTCACTTCAATTTACTTCATCTATTCCAATGCAGTTACCATGAGTTAAAATAATTGAGTTATAATAACAATGCATACCTGCAGCTTATTGTAAACATTAAACCACTCTGGATGGTGGTCCATCTTCTCAGCCAGTAAAGCTACCCTTGTCATAAAACCAAAAGCCTCATTGAAGTTTTTGAACTGGAACTCCTTCTCAATGGCATCTCGGTTGCTTTGAAGCTTCCAGCCTGCCTGCAGCAGCGCCTGCAGCTGCGTATCTCGTTCCTCTTGCGATAACTTGTCAGCCTGTTGATCACAATACGTGAATTATGACAATGCAGTTCTAAACAGCTTAAATAACATAGAATTAAGTTCCAAGTAAAAATAAGTAATAATTCGCTTGAAATAACTAAATGAATCATTAACGTACCATTTTCCTCTTGCTGGGTATAACCTGTGGAAGCAGCGGCGGTGGCTACGCTAAAAAGCGGAGTGGCATTGATCGCCGGTCGCGCGCACTTTGTCGACCCCGCAGGGTGAAAGTGTATCGCTATCGAGCCCGCCTTATACAAACTTCGACACAATGCTATCATTACTATTATGATTTTGGAGGCGCAACTCAATCAGAACAAGTTTTAGTTTAATAAAATAATAATCCTTGGGTGGTGGAGTGGAAACTAAAAATCAATTTACTGTTGCAACAAAAGCCCTCGTTTAAGATACATATACGATAATATTACGCTCATTTTAGTATATGTTGACAATTTGTCATTCAATTTCAACCACAAGACGTCGGACACAATATTTACAAATAAATTACAAAAATACATATATACATACACACAAACTAAGTAGAAGATATGTACATACATATGTGTGTGATTTTATTTTTTATCCACTTCCATTGTTTAATTAAGACTTCCATAATCAAGGAACGTGCAAGGAGGAACATTCGAATACATTACTGCACTGCAACCGAAACTGAAAAATCGAATAAGTAAGTTCAATTGAATAATTCAGCAACCAAAGGTCAGCTCAAAGAGTAGTATGGTCAGCTATACAAAGTAATGTTGTCTGTGGATACTCTGTGGATGGGTTAGCTTTCTTTTTTAATGTCATAATGTTAAGTTCGATCACAGTTATTTGGCACTTCGAAACATCCCCCAGCTCCTGCCACACCTCCTCTCTCGGAACCCCTGACAGATGCTCAGGTCTGCCTACAAGTTACACAAAATGACCTCGTTTCGGCAATAACATCCTTCAAACCTGGCTAAGCGGCTGGCCTGGACGGTCTTTCTCCCCAACATCTGTAAGACCTAATCTCCGTTCAGGCGGGTAACTCGGGCCAGGTTTTAATTTCCTCTTTAACCAAATTAATAAATTTCATGCTTCTTGGAAAAATCAATACCGAAATTGTTCCCATCCTTTATGGCGCAAATCTCATTGCTTTGTCCAAAAAGGATGGTGGAGTTAGGCCAATTGGCAAGGCAAAGATTCTCACTAGCACATCTGGTGTCAGTTTTCGGAAGCTGTCTAAGAACGACAAATTTAAAGTTTTACATACTAGTTTACGGGATAGTGGTTAGTATTCTCTTTATTTTTGGGATAAAATAATGTGGTTCGGTCACAAAAAAAAACATCAATAATAGATAAAATAAAAGCGTTGGCAGAATACACCGGACCATTTCGTTTTGATAAGGAAATATTAAATTGTGGAATGGTGATATTACATAGTGAAACAGGAAAATATTTAGTGTTCAGAACATTTTCATTTGATGAAAATCATATTTTGTTGTTTTTATTATCTATTTAATGTTTATTTTGAAATATTTCATGCTAGTTAACGAGTATGGAATTATATTTGATTATGACATGATTTGCCGTGTGATCTCCGGCAGAGTAGAATATAGCCATCCTCACTCTTACCGAGGTGTCGTAAAAGGCGACTAAGGTAAAGCCGCTGGCATGATCATCAGCACCCAGAGAAGGAAAACTCTGCATTTATATCTAAACTCTCGCCAACCCGTCTGCCAAGCGGGGTGAGTATGGCAATTACCCCTCATGTGATTGAGGGAGGCCCGTGCCCCAGCAGTGGGGACTTAAATGGGCTGATGATGATGATGATGATGACATGATTTCAATAAAAAAAACTAAAGCTGAGTTTAATAATTAATTAATGAATTTAGTGGAAAACAAAATGTTTAAAAGCAATCTGGGTCACTTTTCATCAGTAAATAGAATGCAACTTCTTTACAACAAAATCTCCAAAGGAACAAATATTGATATATTTGATAAGCCAGGAGTATTTATGAGATCTATCTGTACTTACTATGAAAACGATAAATAAGTTAGCATGCAGTAGGCAATGTTGTTTTATCTGCGGTGAATGTTACCTCTGTGGCAGCTGCATTAGCGAGAATATCTCGATCCCAAGACTTATCCTTATATTATAATATGTCGCAGGGCTACTGCAGCTGCCACAGTATTACATACTACATATTACATAACATGTATATTTTTTTTTCTCATACTATGCATGTCGTGGCAGCCTGTAATTAAGGCGTCACTTTAGCACCTATATAGTACTAGAGTAAGAGTTAAGTTACTTAAGTGATGTTTTGTTGGCTGTCCTTAATAAATAAATAAATAAATTTATGAATAACAATTTTATTTACTGATTGGAAAATAGTTTGGAGCCTGAAAATGATGAGAACAAACTCATTTGTAAAGGAATTGGCTTGATTAATCTTAAAACACCCTTCCATTTAAATGTTTGACTTCAAAATTTCGTCTTTTGGGAACTTATTCCCGAAGCTACGTTCGTATTACATTGAGGAACACAACAATACTTCGTTTTTCTGCTTTATTACTAGCCGGTTTGTGACTGCGGTGAACATGAGTAACTCAAAACTTTTAACTCAACATTACTTCAAATATAGCAAAGTGTCGTTCTTAGAGAGCTTCCAATTATCGTCGCTAGGGGAGCGCGCATAATCTTTGCCTCGCCAATCGCAGTGGGTTCCACCTTCAGGCGTTTAACTTCAAAATTAGCCGTAAGACAAATCAGTCAAAAACTACGCTCCCAGTTCGAGCCACACCAGCTGGGTTTCTGCACCAAAGGTGGCTGCGAAGCTGCCGTCCATGCAGCCCGGACCCTTTTGACCCAAAATCGAAGTGAGGTGCTTTTAAAATTAGACGTCAAAAACGCTTTTAATTCCGTTAATAGGGACACCCTGCTTTTAGAAATAAAAAATAATACCCCCGAAATTTATAATTACCTTTTTCAATGCTATAATAGCCCTTCCAAACTACTCTACAAAGCCAACGAGCTCAACTCCGCCGTCGGCTGCCAGCAGGGTGACCCACTCGGGCCTGCCATTTTCAGTCTAGCCATAAACCCAGTAGTGCAAAATTTGGCCTCTAAATTAAACGTTTGGTATTTGGATGATGGGACCCTAGGGGATGAAGCAGAAACCAGGGGTATGACAGTCGGAACATAGGATTTTTTTTCATAGAAAGCAGAGTTATCTCGCGACATGATCCTGAAATAGGCTTCTTTGTAGTCTCTTAAAGTTGTGCTAGATGCCGCTATCTCATTATTTACATCCTATAAAAATTATTTAATTAATTTACAATTTTTCAAATTACCTATTCTTATTTATCAAGAAATATTTATTAGTTTGAAATGTCTAGACAAAATAAAATCTAATGAATTGTTACGAATGAATGACTAATTTAAAAAAATGGTAAATTGGAATGTGTAAAAGTCAAAATGGTGTCATGATAGAACAGACAACAGTTGACAACACAAACAAACTGTTTATACAATGGATAGCATATTTCCGAATTTAACGTAGCCAAAATACATACGCCCAATGCAGATTTTTTACAGTCCACTTAAATTTATAAAACTACATTTATACCCAGGGCCATAACTTTTTTTGAGCAAATAAAAAAAACACAGATCTGAGATTTTTTTGCAAATGGCGTGCATTTTATTTTTCACCAAAAATATCCTAAAGAATCCTTACTTGAAAAAGAGAAATTCAGTTATCGATACAACACAAACGTTGAGTTGAATTTCGGTCAAAGAGTAATATTATAAATACGTTTCAGTCTCCTCCGTCCTAGTAGTTGTTAGTGAAACTGTTATTGCGATACGGACGCTAAAGTATGTGTTGAAAAGTTAATTATGCCAGGCCAGCATTGTATATTGTGGCCGTGGGTATGGAACTGGTAAGTTTTAACCTGTGTTATGATCCTCATCCTCAGCAAACTGAAAGTTTTAATACCTACATCCTGAACGAAAACATGTATTTCAATACTGGGGGCCTACCGCCCAATCGCCCTTGTTATAATCGAATATCGTTAAGAAACATGACTGCGTCATTTGAATTCCACATTTCGATAGATTTTTGCTGTTTTGTTCTGTTGAACGTTGCTAGCAAGCTAAACATTGTTTAACATAAAGTTGCGCAGTAGCCCCTCTGATCTGAATATGGAAATACCCGACTTAAATAATTTATCATAATCAGCCCATATTCGTCCACTGCTGGACACAGGCCTCTCCTAACTCACGCCACTGAAATGTGACGATCATCGGAGGTCTTTATCCTACTGCTATCACATTGGCAAGAGAGGATTCATTTCGGTTTTTCCTTCTCTCACACAGGTGTTATGTGCATCTTGCCTTCTAGTCGACTCTTATATTACTTATCATATGATACTATCATAGGACAGGCAAAGAATATCCCTCAGCATTAATGTAAACAATGTATTATTGTCTCTCAGGTACACCAGTCCATGTTTTTCCTAACCCAATCAAATTGTTGTATCAAGATTTATTAATAGACTGTCCTTTTGAGTGTGATGTTCATAAGGAAGAAAAGGTATTTTTTAAATACATCAATAAATGTTTTATTTAATTGGAAAATTAACTTTTGATGGTGATGATGAAGTAAAGAGAGCGGCCCAAATACATTATAACAAATTCAAACATTATAAAAATAGAAAACAAAAAGTTTTTTATATTAATAAATGTATTTATAATTTATTTTTGTAGTTTTACTCAATCACTTCCCTTCTGGTATTAATATTAGCTCTTCAAATGCTATTAGGATACGACTATTTCTTCTTTCATAATAAATTATCAACATTAGTTTCGCGTAGAAAAAGTTGATAATTTATTATATAAGAAGAAATAGTCGTATCCTAGTGTCCTAGTAACATTTGAAAATACCGTGACGTAGCGGTCGTGACGTAATGGTCGTGACGTAACGGTCGTGACGTAACGGTCATGACGTAACGGTCGTGACGTAACGTAAAGTTCGGATCAATTCGCTAGAGGCGCTGCTTTCAAAGAGTTTGCATAAAAATCTCTCAAGAGGGCTCTCTTTTTCCGGTATATAATATTACTCTTTGGCAGAAACTGTCCTGTCAGATTTTTCAGATATTATTCAAAAATTTTGTTCAATTGGCCTGGTTTTAAATTTTGATAAATGTGAAATCTTTATACGTGACAGTTTGCGCCCCAACAGGCGATCAGAAATCATTTCTAAATTCAAAACTGTAGCTCCGAACATAAAAATCCTTTCAGAAACCAGTCTTCATCTTTTGGGGTCACCAATCTTTGAAAGCGCTATTATTCCGCATGTTGAAAAATTAATAGCAAAATTCAATGAATATTCAGGTCGCCTTTTTGAAATTAATCCCCATTCAGCGCTTTTGATTTTAAAATTCTGTCTTTTTGTACCCAAATTCACTTATCTTTTACGCTGCTGTCCTCTGTGGAAATTCCAAAATATAACCCAAAATTTGGACAGCATGCTTAAAATTTGTTTGGAAAAAATCCTGAACATTAACCTCCTAGATAAGTCCTGGATCCAAGCTACCCTGCCCATCCGGTTCGGGGGCATCGGGATACGCAAATCTACTAATGTTGCTCTACCGGCCTTCCTATCCTCAATCCATAGCACGTCCACTCTTGTAACAAAAATAATGCGGCTAGTAACCGCTCCCCTTGAAGTGGCGTGCTTGGCTGAGGCTAGTGATGCCTGGAAAATGGCTTTCCCGGGTCAAAATTTACCAGTGGATCCAAATTCACAAAGGTGCTGGGACAAAATTCAATGTGAATTCATACAAAATACTCTTATCAACAACAGCACCAACGCCGACCTTGCACGACTCAGAGCGGTTTCGAGGAAGGAGTCCGGCCATTGGCTGCAAGCCTACCCGTCTGCCAACGTGGGCACCCTGCTGGACGCAGAAACCCTCAGAGTCGCCGTGGGCCTCCGTCTGGGTGCTGAGGTTTGTATCCCACACAAATGTCTCTGTGGCACCACTGTTAGCGCCTTGGGGCACCATGGGCTCTCCTGTGTAAAAAGTGCCGGCCGTCTCTCCAGGCATTCCTCATTAAACGACATTATCCGTCGGTCGCTTGCCACCATCAATGTGCCGGCAAACTTAGAGCCGAACGGCATTTTACGTGATGATGGCAAGAGACCAGACGGAATGTCTCTCATCCCTTGGAAGATGGGACGTGCTCTAGTGTGGGATGCTACCTGCGTTGACACTCTGGCACCGTCTCATCTTCCCGGGACTACAGGAGTGCCGGAGCTGTGGCTGACGCTGCAAAGAGACTGAAAGCTACAAAGTATAGGCATCTATCTGGTGCCCACCACTTTGTAGCTTTCGGTGTTGAAACACTGGGCCCGTGGGGTTCCGACGCTCTTTCTTTCTTCCGTGACTTAGCTAAGCGTCTTGTCGAAGTCACGGGAGAGCTAAAAGCTGGCAGCTACCTCGCCCAGCGAATTTCCATCGCGATCCAGCGGGGTAATGCTGCAAGCATTTTGGGGACACTGCCACGGGGACCTGCTTTGTTTTAACTTTCCTTTTTATTTACTTTTAGTTTAATTCTATTTCTTAGTTATTGTCTTAATTTTCTTGTTTTTGTTCAATAAAAATTCTCCCATTTGGCACTTGGCAAAAGTCGGAACTAATGCTGTTTTGACATTAACGCGTAAAAAAATCGGTGTGTACAATGCCCTCCTGTCAATGTATTTGAAGTGCCTTCTGATCTTGGTCGTAAATGACAATCTCAATGACAGTTTTTTCTGGCGAATGACAGTCGATGAATACTACTTCTTGTAATTTTTTCTTGGTCTGTGCGTATAAAGTATTTTCTCTCAGAACAACCTCTCCGAGTCTGTGTGAAATAGCTTGATACATATAGGTATTTGTCTTTGGTGCGAAATTGCGAAATAAGATTTTCAAAAGTTGTGAAGTTTAATCAGAGTATATGCATTCTATGAATTTAACGTAGGTAGCTCTTGTTTGTGTAGCTCGTTAGAGTTCAGTGTTTACTTTTCTTATTTAGGTACTTACTTATGTACACCTACTTCTATTTTTTTAACAGTGCAACTGAAAAACATCATGAAGAATAATGACTTCGTTAGAAGAAATACTACCAACAAAGTTGTATGAAGTATTAGAAAGAAATAATATTTGCACTCCCAAACAAATAATAATTCTTTCGTTCTGGGACATTAAAAAAAATACAAATCTATCAAACGAAGATATAAGTTTAGTGAAAAACATTGTAAGCAATCATTGGACCCCAAGTTGTACCCCATGTAATATCCTAATAGCACAAGAAAACAAAAATAATAAACTGACAACAGGATGCAAAGTAATAAATAACACTTTGGATGGAGGTTTTCGTAGAGGAACTATAACAGAAATCTATGGAGAAAGTGGCTCAGGTAAAACACAAATTGGAATTCAGGCTGCTGCATACAACTGGAGTGATGGATGTGTCTACATATGCACCGAAGACTTGTTTCCAGTCAAAAGATATGAACAAATAAAGAACAATCTACCTGAATACTGCCCAACAATAGATTATGGGAAAAATATTTATATTGAACACATTACTGAGTCACAGGATTTATTATCATGCATCCAAAACAGATTACCAGTTCTATTATCTAAAAATAAATTATCATTAATAGTGTTAGACTCTGTTGCTGCTCCTTTCAGAGTTGAAAATACTAACTATATTCAGAGAGCTGAAGAACTTAGAGAACTGGCAATTTCATTATTGAAAATAGCCCAGGAGCATAACATGGCAATTGTTTGTATTAACCAAGTTACTGCAGCATTCAATGAGTCTGTTGATGTAATGCCCTCACTTGGATTAGCCTGGTCTAATATGATTACTACACGGTTGTGGTTAAGAAAAACAAAACAAACATGTTCTACATCAGATAAAAATATAGTAGGTTCAAATTCATTTATAAGAGAATTATTGATAGATTTCTCGTCCGATTTACCATATTCAAGAACCAAGTGTATTATAACATCTAGTGGTATTAAAGGACTTTAATATTTTCATCATTTATTGTTATATAAGGAAAAAACATGATCCTTCTTCTGTAGCAGTCAGTCACGAAAAATATATTTTATTACAGTTGAACCAAAATAAAAGCACAGATCACTATACCGGGTGTATCCGTGAACATTTACATCCCTTTAACCATGTGTTCAACCAACCATTCTGAAAAACATTTGTTCAACGACTTTTAGAAATTCATCGAGAAATTTTTCGACTCTTAAGATCTTTTTGGTTTAATCTAAGACTCCCCATACAAAGTGACCAAGTCACGTGACCGACTTTTTATGAGAAGTTGAAACTTTTTAAAGTGAATTTCCAAAAGTGATAGAACAAATTTTGTTCATAATGGTTAGTAGAACACATGGTTAAAGGGATGTAAATGTTCAAAGATACACCCTGCATACTTTAAATGTAGCAAGCTAATAAATAAAATTTTATTTATTAGCTTGCTACATTTTTTATTAGGTCACCTCTCTATGAGAGAACCGTCAAATGAGGAGTTTTCCAATGACATGAGTCAGTCGGTTTCTCTAAAGTGTTAACAGATGGCCCTACCCGTATCTGTATAAAAGTTACAGCGATTGGTCGCGGCGTTTAGTGTTGCCATATTTCAGTTTCATTTACCCATGGGTGAAGGAAAGAGGTTTTATTTAAAAAGATTTTTCATTTTAAATAATCAACAACAACAATGAGCTCCTTGTAAAAACTATTATTCGATAGAAATATTTAATGACAAACTGCTCATTTTCAAACGGGCAGCAATCAAAAACGTCTCCAAACGCCATTTTTTACAACTTATTTTAGGTCTACTTGAGGTTGGTATGAAGTGTTATTCTCCGTGTTTTTTAGGTTTACCTAATATTTCAAAGTAACCATAATATGGTGACTGATATAGCACACTGATATTTTTATTATAAATTAGGGAGCACAGGATATATCATCCAACACCTGGAGCCCAATTCTCGGGTTTGTGACATTTCGAGAACATGGCGGATATCACCCGAAAACCATACAAAAAAACTATGTTTTAGTGATATATGTCGTATGAAAATAAATGTCACGAGCCCGAGAATTGGGCTCCTGAAATATATAGACTGCTTTCACCATCTAGCGAGTAACGCCAAAGTTAATAAATACCTACTGGAAAACTGCTCAAATAAAAAACTTCGATTAAAGTGAATAATCGATATGTTCTTCAAACAAATGTGAAAAAAAAAAGAAGTTGCTATAGGTACATACATACGGCGTCACTTCAAGTACCCTTATTGACCTTTGGATCGTCCTTATGTCTGGGGCACAAGTGATATTTTTCCACTGCAGGGTAACTTGATCTGACGCAAAGAATAGTAGTATAACAGTAGCTAGCTAATCTGACGCTGACTGCACAGACTTAGTCAACAACTAGATTGCTACATATATATATATATTGTATATAGTGATCTGTGGTCAACAACCAAGCAATAGTGTTGCCGAATAATTGACAATCTATTATTTTGTACGATCGATTGTCAATTTTTGTTGATATTACCGATTATAATCGTTTTTAAATTGACCATACTCCTTAGACAATTTAACACGGGACGTGGCATCCCCAACAAACAGGAGTTTTGGAGACTGACTGAGGTCACAGATATTATAATACTAGTACTGAGGCGTATTTTTTTTTCATTTGATGTGAAATAGCGCCATCTTATAATCTCTTCCGAAAACAATCGATTTTAAATTTAGGTGGGTATAATCGATTATAGATGTTTAAATTGATAATACTATCGATTAAATCGATACTGGAATTAAGTCGATACTGCAAAGATTTTCCGCGGCGGCGGCGGCGGCGGCGACACTCTTAAGCGACACCAATCGATTAAATGGTTAGCTAATAAACCGGATCTATTTTAAACAATTTCGGAGTGGGAGTCTACTAAAACATTTATACTATTTATTTAATAATTGTGCACTACGTTTTCATCTGTTTTTGCATTCGAAATTTGGATTAACGCCATAAGTGGCCGTTTTTAGTGGCAATTCAAATTTCGAGTACAAAAGCAGACTCAAAAGTTAAGTGTAAGTATTAAATAAATAGCAAAGGTGTTTTCCGAGGGCTGTAGCTTCGAAATTGTTAAAAAGAAATCCGGTTTGGTTAGGTTAACAGAAGATGTCTAAGATGGTATAAATGATGGTTATATCTAGAAATAATTGCATGTTAATCGATAGTATCGGCTTAATTAGAGTATAGCTTAGATAATTTAACACGGGACGTGGTATATAGCGCAGATCTTGTTTTAAAACATTCTGCCAAAATCCCCGGGGCGGGGAGTTTAGAGATGGCCTAGATATGAATAAATGGACATTCTAGGAATGAGTTAGTTGCATACAAAAATGTTATTATTAGGTACATGTACAAAAGCATGTAAAATTGCTTAATTATAAGAAATGAAATGATGATTTTTGTTTCCGAACATAGCTGAATCACTTGCTCACAGCAGCGAAAATGCAGATAAGTACTAGAAAAGTTATACCTAATTTAAAACCTCGGTGGCCTAGTGGTCTAGGCGGTCACCAAGATGGTGAAAGGGTTGGAGTTTTGAAACAGTCATACAGTGTTAGTTGTTCATTCTAGTAAAATATAATATGCATCTAAAGGCGTAGAAAATTTGCAACATATTTCAGGATCTGATGATGGAATCTTATAGAAACCGAAGTCTTCAATAACTGATAGCAATAGTGAGACATTTATAATTCATTCTTTCTATTTCACCATCGTTTATTCGTACCACGATATCGCCTATTGTTTTTTGGGGTTATTTCTGTCGTAAAATATGTAGATGAAAAAGGTTGTTATTCAGTGAAATAACGTTTATTTTATTAGAAAATTACTTATGAATCATTGATCGTCGTTCGCAAGTAAAAAGTTCACAAAAACCATTTTGAAGAATTTTAATAAACGTACACGAACGTTGGTTCGTGTATTTTGGCAGAGGGGAACGCGTCCACATAGTCGATTTATAATCGATTATACGGCAACACTACCAACCAGCTGACTGACTGTCACTCATTGTTTTTCTGTCAAGCAAGGAGTACATAGATGAATGGAGAATAATTATTGAAACTTGGTTTTCTGTGAAGAATGAGTCACGCTCGTACTCAACGTCCTGAAAAATTGAGTATAATAAACTGCAAATTATAATGGCTTGCAATTCTTGTGCAAAGTCCTTCACTTTGCTTCGAAAAGAGGTGTGGTGAGCGAGATCTAGTTTCTAATAAAATAAAATTTGTGTTTCAATAAGTGAGATTATAAAACATGGTACTTAATATAACACTTATTGTAAGGTACCACTATTTTATTACTTTACTTACAGAAGGGATGTCCAGGGTGTGGATTTAGTTATTGTTCAAAGTGCTTGGATAATAAGGTATTTTTGAAAAAGCTCAATAGTGAAGCTAAGGTAAGTAATGTAATGCCTTCTGAATTGATTATAGGAATTGACTGAGTGTACACACTTTCGTGTCGGGATTGTCTTATCCAAAATGGTTTTTATATCGCATATTTTAGGTCTGCTCAAAGTGCAAAAAATCAACAGCTTCAGATGAAAAGAAATTTTTTGTAGCACCAGATGCATATTACAAGTAAGTTTTCGTTGATTATTAACATAAGAAACAAAAATTATAACTTTTATTAAGTTGTTAATTTTCTTTGTTATAGACGAATTGGAGTAATGAAAAGTGATGACTCTGACACAAGTAACAAAATGCAAACTAACAATGCAGATGAAGAGATAAGAAAGAGATTACAAAGTTTGAAAGAAGATAAAAATAATGAGAAAAAGAGAATAACAGATGAAGAAATATCAAAACGCTTACAGAATATTATAGGCCCTCAGCCAACCACATCAGATGCAGAGTTACATCTTAGATTAGCAAATTTAAAAGGCTTGCCAACCCTAGTGCCCCATAATAAGGTTAGTGAATTGAAAGTTATCATAATAAATATTTTTTAATATTCCTCAAAACTACTACTACTGCTACTTTATAATATTTATAAAAAAATTAAGTTGATATGTTATTTAAAAAAATATAAAAATAACTTTTAAGCCAGTGCTGAGTGCTCCTGACACTAGGACGGAACAAGAGCAGGCAGACGATTTAATGAAGCAGTATTTAGAACAAGCAGACATTGATACCCAGTACCAAGGAGGCTTCAACAAGCAGATTCAAGATATTCAGGAAAGGGTCCAAAAACTAAGAGGAATATCAACCGCTACAGACTCCAAAAGCTCAGGAAACCAGGAAAATTATGACTCTGAAGATGAAGAAACTACCATTAACAAGATAATTGAAAAGGTAGATCTACTTTTAATAGCACCATTTCTTCTACTAAAGTTAATAATATTTATAAAATATATACATTTCTTTTCTAGGCAAAGGCAGAATCATCATTACAAGATGAAGGCGTCATCATTTCACCAACCACAACAGAAGAGCTACCATTCTGTGAAATATGTAATGAAGATGCCACAATGCGGTGCTTGGGATGTCGCTATCTTTTTTGTAAACAATGTTTCTTAGATCATAAGGATGATGATGATGGATGTAATAGATATGAGTCATACAATTCACCAAAACATCTCTGATTATTTGAGTCTATACTAAGCACTCGTATTAGTTATATAACATAGTTACCTATTAAGATTGCATTGCATTACATATTTATAAAAAAACTACAATAATTATTTATGCATCTAAAAATAAAACAATATTTACTGTTGAGCGCTGTTTATTTTTTTCTATTTTCAAACTCTTCTATTATACCTGGTATAAACTTTACTAAATCATTTGCTGTTTGTTTATATTCATTATCAATCCAAATGTCTTTGAGTTTTCCAATAATAGGTCCATACATCTTGCCTGGAGGAACGCTGTTTTCTTTTAGAATCTTTCCAGTTATTGGAAAGCGTGGTATTCCCCAGCTACAAAACTGTTTCAAAAGTGCCTCTTCTCCTCTATATTTTAAAACTTCTTGGACATATTCAACAGCATTTTGCTGTTTTATTTTTGCATTTAATACAAGTTTTTCATAAGGCCTGAAACATTTAAAAACAGCATTAAATGTTATAGTAGTACCTAGTATTATAGTGGAAAATATTAATACCCTATCAGATAATATTATAATCGATTTTACAATAAAACTTACAACAATGGCCTTTCTGACACCTTTTCTCCTCTGTGCTCTATCAAGAAATAAGCCATATCTCTGTCATAGGCTGAGAACTTCAGCCTTGTGAACAAAACTGTCACTTCATCAATATCATTCAGCAGGGCTGCTAAGTAACTCATTGGGTGTAAATTGAGATGCTCTCCTCTTGTAAGTACCCTATTAAGTTCTTCTATGTTAGGATCTGATGGTAATCCTAAAAAGCAGAATATTTTTATTGGATAAACAAGTGCACAAGTTTGTTATACATGTTCTTTTAATGTGTTGTGGTCTTCTTATTCTTCTTGATCTTACCAATAAACTGTCCCACTCCAACATCTATCATTATTTTCAATAGGCTACCAGCAAACTTTCCTTGCAGTGTTTTTTTAAGTTCTACCCAAATTCTTTCACCAGATATATTTTGTAATCCATGCACATTATTTTTTAGTACTTGTAATGTTTCCTTCTCATGATTATCTGGACTTTCTGAAATTTTCCCATAAAATCTGAAATAACGCATTATTCTTAAATAGTCTTCTTTTACTCTGATATCTGGATCTCCAACAAAAGCTACTCTTCTTTTCATCAAATCTTCATAACCAAAGAAATAATCATAGACACTTCCATCAAAACCTGAAACAAAGTAAAAGGAAGAAAAGTGATTGGATTTATAATATACAAGTAACTCGCCTTCACTTTGTTGCAGGACATTAGTTCAACTTTATGTCAATAGATTATATTGGATAAAGTGGATTGCATTGCGAAAGTGTTTCGAAAATATGAATTATCTATAAGTGTTGCCACTGTCTGTAGGATTTACCTCTTTATAAATAGTATAGACTAGCAACCTGCCACAGCTTTTCATTATACATTTAAACCTTCCTCTTGAATTACTCTACCTATTAAAAAACGCATCCAAATCTGTTGCATTGCTTTAAAGATCTAAGCATACATATGGTCTGTGAAAGCAGCTTTGTTTTATGTACTATGTACTCATATAATAAAAGTACCATGTCTGTTGCATGTAAAAAAAAATGTGTAATAATTATTAAGTTAGAAATAGAGCACATCATGAAATTAACTAAATAAAAATAAAATAAATAACAATTGAAGTAGGGATACAGTTCCCTACACATGAATAATTACAAATAACTTTAGTCACCAACCTAGGAACATTGAATTGACAGTCAGGTCCCTTCTATTGGCATCCAGCTTCCAGTCGGTGGTGAACTGCACTTCTGCATGACGGCCATCTGTAATCATGTCTATTCGAAGTGTAGTAACTTCAAAGTTTTCTGTATCATTAATTCTCGGGGTTATTGTACCATGTTTCTCTCCATTCATGTTGATCATTCTTACGTTCTCAGTTTTAAACATTTCTTTCATTTGCTGTGGTGTAGCTACAGTAGCAAAGTCTAAATCTGTTGGCTTCTGTCCCAACAGCAGATCTCTGAAAGACAGTAAGACAATCTTACAAAAACACATTAATAAAATAAAAGATATTATCCACACAGCAGTATAATTATATGCAGCATTGAAATAAATCCATATTAATTTTGACCATTACCTTACAGCTCCACCAGCTATTCTTATTTCATACTGGTATTTTTCAAATAATGCTATGAGACTCTTGACTTCAGGTGTGAATATACTCTTGAACTGCGGAGAATCTAGTACGGTAACAACTGGGTTTTCGCGACACTTTAGTTCTTCGTCCATTTTCGAACGAACCATTCGCCGGCTGGTGCTGATGGAAGATGAACCGCAGTAATTCTGAAACCGAAGCACTGATCGGATGATGTTAATCAAACAATTTAAAAGCGTTCCTAAAGAAATATTAAAGAAGTTATTAAATGATAATACAGGGAACGTGTGTGAGGTTGTGTAACTTACCCTTAATTGAATGACTCTACAACACTTTGAAATTCTTCCTAAAGTTGTGGACATACCTTTTATAGTTTTTTGAAATTAAAAATGTAGTACCTACGATCGTAATTACTTCTGTAATTTATTCCGTTCTCCAATGTTATTCATTTACACGCAATTTTATTTAATCTGTCAGCCACAGCTGTTCAGCACAAGACCAAGAAAAAAAACTGTTCAGATTCAGATCTGTCAGTGTCAACTAGTGTTGTCCTCGGTTGTCCTCAAGAAGGTTATAGATAAGATTTCTTATTATTATAATGAAATTGACTTAATTTTATTGTAATAACTTAATAATTTTTGAGGAAATCCAAAAAATATGCCGGTTTTCTATTCACCTTTGGTGAGGGGTCAATAAACATGCCTGAGGGGTGAATAGAAAAATATGCTAGGGATGGCACCTAGTAATTTACTGAAATTTATTTATTTTAAAAGGTCAATGTAGTAAAACGCATTTATGGAGATTGTTACAAAGTATATTAATTATCGTAAAACATCAAAGTATACAAAACTGTCAAATTTCTTCAATCGACTCTTATTTTACTGTCATGCACATTGGGTCATTGGCATGACAGGTTGTGATAACCTGATGTGTGTTTAATCTAATCACCCCTCTCGTATTTATTGGCCCCTTTAATGTATCTAATGACCCCATTCGTGTATCTATTGGTACAAAAGGCGTGCCTATTCACCCCTTTCCGGTATCCATTCACCCCAGAAAAAGCGACAACATGAAGACATCTAGAAAAACAATAATTATTTATTCAATACGCATTGTTGCAGTCAACGAATGTAATAAAACCTTATATATCGCTTTTGTAGATTATACTAAGGCATTTGGTAGTATAACACACCACTCAATATTTTCGGCACTCTCACAACAAAACATACATCCGACGTACATAAAGCTCCTCCAAATAATCTATCATAATAGTACGGCAAATGTCAAACTGCACTCCCTTGGTCCTACTTTAGCATATTAAAAGGTGTCAAGCAGGGTGACCCGCTTTCACCCAAGCTCTTCACAAGTGCTTTACAAGAAGTATTTAAAAAGCTGGAAAAGATATCAATGTGGACGAGATTCAGCTGACGAACTTACGCTTCGCTGACGATATGGTTTGGTTTTCGAACACATCAGCGGAACTCGAAACCATGCTCGAAGAACTGAGCGCGGCAAGTCTGGTTTTGTTTTCAAACACATCTGCGGAAGTCGAAACCATGCTCGAAGAACTGAGCGCGGCAAGTCTTGAGATTGGACTGAAGATAAATAGGTCAAAAACAAAGCTTATGACGAATAGCACGAATAGTAACATAATGGTTGATGGGCAGTTAATAGAATACGTCGATGAGTACATCTACTTGGGCCAGATAGTCTCCTTCCACGATAGTCAAGAAAAAGAGATCGAACGCCGAATCCAAAATGCCTGGAAGAGCTTCTGGTCCATGAAAGCGTACTTTAAGGGAGACCTCCCTCTGACACTTAAGCGCAAACCCATCGACGTCTGCATTTTGCACATCCTTACTTACGGTGCGCAAACCTGGTCGTTGACAAAAAATCAGAAGTCCAAACTCAAAATTTGCCAAAGAGCTTTGGAGCGTAGCATTCTGGGGATCAAAAGATCAGATAGAGTGCGCAACTCTGACATATGCTCCAAGACGGGAATCGCGGATGTGGGTCGAAAAACTGCGAAATGGGAGTGGGCGGGCCATGAATGCAGAATGAACCCTGAAAGATGGACAAAAATTGTCACCCAATGGCAACCGACCGATGGACGTCGACTACGCGGCAGGCCCGAAAAAAGATGGTGTGACGATTTCAATACGTATGTCCAAGAATGGCAAGTAAAGGCATTGGATAGGGAGGAATGGAGAGACTTGGGGAGGTTTTTGCCCAGCAGTGGGACTCTACAGACTAAATTAAAAAAAAACGTATTGTTACCTCGAATTTATAATAAAAATATATTCCCGAGAAAACAAAGATTTGCTGAAAACGGATTCTTTGTTGATTGGCACTAAACAAATTTAGTAGGGAATATTAAAAATGCACTTGCCGGATAGCTCGTTTCGTTGTGGAACTTTTAGCTGGAACGTTTAATTTGAAGTATTTTTTGTGATGTTGGCAAACTTTAAATGTTGTAAGACAAAAAAATCAGTTTTCTACCAACTTTTCACTGAATCGGGTTTTTTGGTAGAATATTTGGCTTTCCTGGGGAAAGACGTTAAAGTTTTTCCACTTTTTTTCTCTATTCCCCCGCGATCCTTATTCACCCCGTTTTACGGTAGTGCTAGAGAATATAATTAATGTGTGGTGAAACTGGTGAATACATAATAATAAAACAAATGCTGGGTTTTTGCACCCTGAAATAATTATCAAAAACGAGTTGAAATAATTTTACACAATAATTTAATCCATAACTCTTTATTGATTAATACAGGGTTTTATTACAAATATTCTTGTCTTAAACAGATAAAAATCTACTGTCATTTGCCACCCATCAAGCTGTTCATTCCGCTTGAGCCTTGTTGCAGTTGTCTCATCATGTTGTGTAGGCCTGACATGCCTCCCATTTGCTGGAGGATGCGTGGATCCATCATTTTGGCCATCTGTTGATTAAGTTTAGCCATCTGAGTCTGATTAACATTCTTAGCCATATCTCCACCTTTGAATAAACCTTTGATTCCACCCATTTTTTTAACGACAGCAGCAAATTTTGTGTACTGTGCAATTAAATCTTTGACATCTTTTTCTGTGACTCCTGCTCCTTGCGCAACCCTCGTGACTCGCGTGGGCTGCTTAGAGAAGAGCTTGGCACCGTCTCGGTGATCCAACTCCCCTTCATTCATGGAGTCCATAATCGTCATCAGACGCTTCAGTCTGGCCATTGACTCCTGTTCGCTGCCCTTTGACATTAAATCTTGAGAAAAGCCTGGGATCATTCCCTGCAATAAACAATAGTGAATTAAATGGAATAAATATATTTGAGGTTTTAAAAATTATAATTAAATTATAATAACTTTACAATATTCATGTATTCTAATATAAATAATTATAAACTCTCAGAGGAGTCTTGATTCATATTCTTTTGGTAATTCCTATTAGAATGTTATTAATGAATTCATACTCACCATTATCTGTGAAAATGGTCCCATCTTCATAATATTTTGGAATTGCTCATACATAGCTCGCAAAGTGAATTGACCATGCTTCAGTTTTTCTAATAATTCATCATTATCATCTAGCTTGAGTTCATTTACTTTGTCCAGAAGACCCTCTATATCTCCCATACCCAAAAGTTTATTGATGAAGGGCTTAGTTTTGAATGGCTCTAAATCATCAATGTGCTCCCCAGTGCCAATAAAGATGATTGGACTCTGTGTGGCTGCAACTCTGTTGACAAATATTTTAAGAAAATTTATTTGAAATTCCTTGTAAATACATACTTCAAAGTTCTATGAATGCAGGAAAAGGAGTTTAAAGAGTTTATACAATATCATTATAATAAAAAAATAATGTTTTTGTCCTAATAAATTTTGTAATTCATGAACATGATACACTTACGCTGACAATGCACCACCTCCTTTTGCATGACCATCTAACTTAGTGATGATGACTGAACCAATGTCCACTTTTTCCTTGAAAGCTCTAGCTTGTGCTTCGCAAGCCTGACCAATAGTTGCATCCATTACGAAAATTATGTTATCTGGTTTCTGTGAAAAAAAAGTTTGTATTAATGATTTAAGAACATTTTTTGACAAGGCTTTTTTGTTATAAAAACCACTTACTATAGCATTAGCAACTGCCAACATCTCTTCAAACAGTGATTCCTCCTGCTTGTGGCGACCACTAGTGTCCACAATGATCATTTCAAAGCCTTCCTTCTTGAACATGTCCACACCGGTCGACGCTATCACCACTGGATCCACTTCTGTGTAACTGTAATGAAACTAATCTCAATAAGTCATGCATGTAATTGATTATTAACTAAAATGTTTTTATCCAAAAGTTATTGATGTGTAATCTTTATAAAATTAAAATTCCATCCTACCTTCCATAGAAAGGTATTCTAGCTTTAGTACAATTCTGTTTAACTTGATCGTAGGCACCAGCTCGGAAAGTATCAGCGCACACTAGGCAGGACTTCCAGTTTTTTCTCAGGTAGTGGTAAGCCAATTTTGTACATGTTGTGGTTTTACCAGATCCCTGCAGCCCCACGAACATAATTACATTGGGTTTTCCCTTGATGGGCTGGTAGGGTTTTACACCAGGATCAACCAGCTGAAATGATCAAAGCTAATTTTAGCTGTTAATTGATAAAAATGTTTCATACCTATGTGCGTATTTCTACCATTACATTGGCGATGAGCAAAAACAGTGAAAAAACCTGCACATTTTGGATAGCTGCTGAAATTTGTAATCATGATTTAGTTGATCTTATTCCCCTGTTAAAGGTTTGTCAAGGGCAGACAGCAGTTGCTTCATTGTAATTACCAGGCACGCAAAATCCTAAATAATGGTCCAAGAGTACCCCGGGCTCCAGAGGCACTGCTGTCATTTGGCACATGAGAAATTGGCAAAAATTTTAATAACTTGATTTGTTGTGATTGGAGATACTTAAAGTTTAGTATATAAAAAAATAAAGCTGTCCCATCAAATATAAACTCACATTTATTATCCAATAAAAACATTAGAAGAGCTACCTACAATTATTTTGCACAAGGACTAAGATGAAAAATTTAGACGAATAACCGTATGTTAATTCACTTTAGGGACACTAAATGTATTTTATCTTCTTTTTCAAGGCAAAAAAAGCCTTGAGAAATCCATGGTTTCAAAAAACTACAGTAAAGAGTTCCAACTTTGTTAGATAACAACCATACAAAATGTAAGTATTAGAATTCACAAAAAAAATTCAAGCGAGTATTAGTAACTAGACTAAAGCTTAACATACTTTGACGAGTTCTTTGAATACAGCAGACTGTATCATCCGGCGCTTGTTAAGCCCCCCAGCCATCTCATCAAAATCAATGACAGCACGAACATTTTCTCTAAGGTTCTTCACTAAGCGAATATTCACATCAGCTTCTAATAGCGCAGCACATATTTGTTTCAGCATAGAATTTAAAACCTGTAGAAGAGGATGAATATGTCATTAGATAGTCAAGGCGAAATGGAGTCAACGCAGACACGATGATAAACTTCGTTACTTACATCTTCATTAATAATAGTTGCCCTGCTGAGGGACTGTAAAGCGGTGGTAATTTTACGACCTAAATCTGCTAAAACCATCTTGGAAGATCAAAGGTACTATGGCAAAAAAATATATCTTATAACAACGGAATTAATTATAACAATAGTTGTAGCAATGATTATTCAAGTTTTGTGACATTTTATAACAAAATGTGTAAAGTTATATCAATAAACACTTTCTATTTCAATATTTCTTCATTCGATGAGAAATGACAATAGTGGTACACGCACGAGAATTCGTCGTAAACGTCATATAAACGTCAAATGAAAAGTATAGACAAAAGGGTAGGAGACCAAATGTCAAGAGTAGTGCTGTCAGTAGATTTAGGTATTTTAATTGAATTCATTAGAGGTGGCCTTCTAATGTTCAATCTATGGTGAATACATTGCTCACTCACATCACTATGACTTTTTTTAAAAAAAAATAATCAAATGAACGAATGATTGTGACATGTCAAAAAAATTCGCTTTGTAATCGTCTTCTTCACGAATTTGTGTATTTTCTCTTAAGAATTTGATTGAAACAAAAAGCATTTCGGTCAGCATTTGTCTAAAATGGTGAGCTAAAATTAAGGTAATAAATAGTTTATCTCTTTTGGAGAAGGTGTTTAATCATTATTCTTATTTGTAGGGACAAAATCAATCTGGAGGAGGAAGCGGTGGAGACAAGAAAGATGACAAGGACAAGAAGAAGAAATACGAGCCCCCAATCCCAACGAGAGTAGGCAAGAAAAAGCGCAAAGCCAAGGGCCCTGATGCCGCGTTGAAGCTACCTCAAGTTACGCCGCACACACGGTGTCGATTGAAGCTGCTGAAGTTAGAAAGGATTAAAGATTACTTGCTGATGGAGGAGGAGTTCATCCGTAATCAAGAGAGACTGAAACCACAGGAAGAGAAAATTGAAGAGGAGAGATCTAAGGTACTTATTATAACACAAGCCTTTGTGATGTAGGTCAATCAATTGAAGATTTTCTTGTTTTGTTCATACAGGTCATTATTACTTGGTAAGGATATACAGACATTACATTACGAGGTGATAACATTCATGTGTAAGTATAACCTAATTAACTGTCATAAATTTCAGGTTGATGACCTTCGAGGAACACCCATGTCTGTGGGTAACCTAGAGGAGATCATTGATGACAATCATGCCATTGTGTCTACATCTGTGGGCAGTGAGCACTATGTCAGCATCTTGTCCTTTGTTGATAAGGACCAGCTGGAGCCTGGCTGCTCAGTGCTGCTTAACCATAAGGTTTGTATTGCATTTATCACATGGGCTTTGTATTTTTGTTACTTATAAAAAAATATTATTGGCTGTAAAACTAATTGTTGATGGCTTTTATGTATTTAAATATGTATATTTCATTATCATATTTGCTTTTCCTTATTTATTAAAACTTAATTTAAACATTGACCTCACAGGTTCATGCTGTGGTTGGTGTACTTGGTGACGACACAGATCCAATGGTGTCTGTGATGAAGCTGGAAAAGGCACCTCAGGAGACATATGCAGATATTGGTGGATTGGACACACAAATACAGGAAATTAAGGTGGAATATATTATAAATATTAAATCGAAACCACTACATACTATGCTAGCTGAAACAATGTCAGTCCCAAACTATGGTTTTCCCTAGTATTGTTTACTTAACATTGTGTTGGTGCTGACACCAAACCCCTGTGCTAAATGAGTCATCAACCTTCCTATAAGTTGATCTTTCTGTAATTATTTTCATCTTCTATCAATATAATGTTTTAATTACTACTTTCAGGAATCGGTGGAACTTCCTCTAACACATCCAGAGTACTATGAAGAAATGGGTATTAAGCCTCCAAAAGGTGTCATTCTGTATGGCCCCCCTGGCACTGGCAAAACTTTGCTGGCAAAAGCTGTTGCTAACCAAACATCTGCTACATTCCTTCGTGTTGTAGGATCTGAACTTATTCAAAAATATTTGGTAAGCCTTGTTGATTTCATGGCTCCTTTTTTGCTTAGTGCTAGTCAAAAATATTTAATTATGCAATTTTGACTTCTATTATTTAATTTAATTTATTTCAATTTAAGATTACATTTGATCCATTATTGGTAGTTGATTTATAATTATGTTAGTAACAAGGGACACTTCAAACCATTTACCTCATTATAGAGGTCATTTAATCAAAATTTGTATTTTTGGTTTCTTAGGGAGATGGACCCAAACTGGTTCGTGAATTATTTAGAGTTGCTGAGGAACATGCCCCATCAATTGTTTTTATTGATGAAATCGACGCTGTAGGCACTAAACGGTAAGGTTTGCATTTCAGTTGTTACTGAAATTTATTCCTTTAATGTACATGGGATATGAACTTCTACTGTGTGCAATGTTTTAGTTATGACTCTAATTCGGGTGGTGAGAGAGAAATTCAGAGGACTATGTTGGAGCTGCTCAACCAGCTTGATGGATTTGACTCTCGAGGAGATGTAAAGGTAGCAGACATTTATATTTAATCCTTACAGTATTCAAACCTTTCTATTATGTAAGAAACACGAAAATTCAAATACTTCAATAGTTGTTTTTATTTTGATCAACCAGTAGTGTTAAAGGTATAATTATTTTTTTTACATTCCAGGTTATTATGGCTACAAACCGTATAGAGACATTAGACCCAGCTCTTATTCGTCCAGGACGTATAGACCGTAAGATTGAGTTCCCTCTGCCTGATGAAAAGACTAAGAGAAGAATCTTCACTATTCACACATCTAGAATGACATTGGCTGATGATGTTAATCTTTCTGAGCTTATCATGTCCAAAGATGATCTCTCTGGTGCTGATATTAAGGTTTGTATTATTTTTTTAATGTACTGTAATGTAATGAACTTACTATTGATTTTCGTAAAATATTTATATCACATAATATGTCTTTTTGTAAGCATTTTATTTTATATCATTATTAAGAGCCTATCATGTCTAATTTACTTTATATACATAGCAATTATTATTAAGCGCTTTATATATTATTATTTATACATTAATTAAATGTAGGCCTTTTTATGATATTATTAGATATTTTATTATTTCCTTAATATTTTAGGCAATATGCACAGAAGCTGGACTGATGGCTCTTAGAGAGCGACGCATGAAAGTAACTAATGAAGATTTCAAGAAATCTAAGGAAAGTGTTCTCTACCGCAAGAAAGAAGGCACACCTGAGGGTCTTTACTTATAAATCTATACTTTTTCTTTTCCTGAATAGTATGTAATGCCTTTGTTCATAGGCTATTTGTACTGTGGACTCGAAGGAGAGGATTAATATTTGTAATCAATTACCACCAGAAAGATTTTTTGGTAACTGCTGCAGGAATCAGTGAAACTATTTGCATTAATAAATATTAATTTGATAAAGGAAATAAAATAGTTTTAATTTTATTTGATGATTAAATAGTTTTTCATAAATATCTGGCGTTGCGGATGTCCATCCATAGACGGCGACGATCTGTCTCTTGGTCTGCCACACCTATCACATATAATACTACTCTTTGCCTATCACATATGTGATGGGTGAAGGCCAAGACTGTTGTCGCTGTAAATAACTTGTACCATAGAATAAATTTACTCTTACGAGACTTGTACTCGGGAACCAGGAACATCGAAGATAGATACTACAAATACCCCAGATCCAACAGAAATATCTAAATGGAACTAGAAGACGCGCGCTTTAAACTGGATGTGCTATTTTCACAAAAAAGTCATAGAGTGGTAAAGAGATCCAATTAACCCAGACGCAGCTTAATGTATCACTATTGCAATAAAAAAGAATAGCTGGTACCTATACCCATACCGTGGGGTACCGACGATCTCTCTTTCTTCCGTGACTTAGCAGAGCCAAAGGCTGGCAGCTACCTCGCTCAGCGAATCTCCATCGCGATACAGCGGGGTAATGCTGACAGCCATTTTATTTACTTTTAGCTTAGTTTTATTTTTCAGTTATTGTCTTAATTTCTGAACGATACTTGTACTGTCAACTCTGAAATGGGTTCCTGTTACAGATTGTCAAAATGTAATACGCCCAAATGTGATACTGCCCCAAACGTCAAATGAAAAAAAGAGATAACAAATAGAACTTATGAAAAAATGTTACTCTGTCTCCAAGAATTTAAAAAATGTCTATCTTTTGAAATTAGCCATATTGTATTTTGTGTCATCAAGTTATGAGAGATCTCTACTTAAGTGACAAAGCAAACTTTTGTGATACATAGCATAAAATACGAAAAGTGCATATTAACAAACGTTATCTTAGAGTAACAAAATGTTAATTAGCGCAAAACTTCATGAATGAGTGACACCGGCAGTGACACCGAGGAAGCGACCGAGCACACAGCACTGATGGACGGCCACATCGCAGAAGCCCGCCCTGACAGGGAGATAGCCGAACGGATCGCCAGGAAGAGGAAAACCAAGTCCGACAGCCAGCGGTCTTACGGGGTTAGAATGGCTTTACTGTTTCGAGATGGATTCGATGATCGAATGGCCACTAAAGCAGCCGCCCACTATCTAATCTAATTACATATCTGATTGCAATATCGTACTTTATTTATGTACCTCCTGAGCGATATATATACTACCAGGGTAGTCATCGCAGATTCTGTGTGCTTACTTAATGTGTAGAAAATATTTCTTTCATGCAACTCTGTTATTTTGATCTTGTATCTGGGTTGAATGCTAGGGTTGTTTAATACTCAAGTAAATATGTGCAGTCTAGTCCGTTTACTTGTCTTTGCATTGACTAAGATATAAGTTATATGTGCAGTGCTTTTAATAATAAAACATTCAGTTCTTATCTTTCATAGAAAATGGTAAAAGATTTAGATGTATAGGTATTTGGTAATTTAAAACAATGCATATACAATAACCAACTTCATTTTATATAACCTACTATATTTCAGAGTGTAGAACAGACAGAGGGTAGTGGTTCGAATGCTCCGGGCAACTCTGGCCCAAATGTGCCTCCGGTGACCATCAATGCAGAGGCCCAGCTAGAAGAGCTAGAGCTCAAATATGGAGCGCGGCATGTCATCAAGCTGTTTGTGCCGGTCACTCTGTGCATGCTTGTGGTCGTGGCCACAATATCATCAATCAACTTCTATTCTGTAAAAGATGTATACCTGTGAGTATGGTTATCGGAATTTTCTAATAAATATATTGATTATAAAATAAATGGGAGGTGTCAATTTGTTACTTTAAAGTTTTATCTTTATTTCTGTCTAAAGTTCTAATCCATGATGATAAAATTATTGTATGCAGTGCTTATACACCATTCCATGAAGAGAGCCCATATGCAGTTACTAAGGTTTGGAATGCGCTAGCCAACTCGATGATCTTGCTGAGTGTCATTGCCCTCATGACTGTCTTGCTGATTGTGCTCTACAAGAAGAGATGCTACAAAATCATCCATGGCTGGCTTATCCTCTCCTCATTGATGCTGCTATTCTTGTTCTCATATTTATACATAGAGTGAGTAACATGTTTTTATTACCTTTGTAAACTTAGTCTTATAATAAAATTAAATGTAATATGTATACCTATAATTTATTAATTATCTTTTTAACCGACTTCAATAAAATTTTGGTGTAAAAAACTATGTATGTAAAGCATACTTGTATTTCCCAGATACAGTAGAAACGAAATATTAAAAGAATATACATATTGTTTCCTATTTAGAAGACTGTTATTAAGTAGTTAAGTAAATTTTACCATGAATAACCTTTAATAATAGTTTAATTACCTATTCCAGAGAAGCTTTAAGGGCATACAATATCCCAATGGATTACATAACACTGTTGTTTGTGATGTGGAACTTTGGCGTGATGGGCATGATTGTGATCCACTGGAAGGGCCCACTGCGGCTGCAGCAAGCTTACCTGATCTTCATTGCGGCACTTATGGCACTGGTGTTTATAAAGTATCTCCCTGAGTGGACTACCTGGGCTGTTCTTGCAGTCATATCTATCTGGGGTTTGTAAATTATTTTTGTAAGGCAAGCAATTTCAGAACTAACTTTTTATCGCAACCCAATTTGAGAAGCTATAACTTCAACTCTTCAACTAATCACTGTTTTAGAGTTATTAAATAAAACAGTTACATACATTACAATACAAACAAGGATGCACCCTAAAAATCTATGTATAAAATAAATAATATTCCACAGATTTAGTAGCTGTGTTGACACCGAAGGGCCCACTAAGGATTTTGGTTGAGACAGCACAGGAAAGAAATGAACCTATATTTCCGGCGCTTATTTATTCCTGTAAGTTAATACATGAGTCATTATTATGTATGTGCCCCTTTCATGATGAATACTATATTTTCTTTCATATCTTTTGATGTTAGGTATAGCATACTTTATAATGTGTATGTTTGTTATATGATACAATGAGCGGAAATGTATGTAAGCTATACCATGTATGGAAAACAATAGCATAGTAAGAAAGAGACATCGAGAACGTGAAAAAAATTCTGGTGTTCCTTACAAAGTTAAATATGCATGTTGTATTTACGGCAAGAATTTATTGAACAGTAGATATTTTTTTCACGATGTTGAAGTTTCTGAATATTTCATAATTACTAGAGAAAACATATGAGAATAGCCTTAAACTTCAAGTCCTTGTTTTATTTTGCAGCGACGGTGATGTACTGCCTGGTGGCGACCACGACGCCCGGCTCCGCCGGTGAAGGTGAGCAGCGAGCTCGGGAACTGCGACCTCTCAACCCCCACGGTCCGTTCTCTGTCCTCTTCGTATAGCGTAGTCCCGCTCTTGTGAAGTCCTTAACATAACAATGTTATGCTCATTCTAAGTATTATGTGTAGCGATAGCAATATTAATCAGTCTTACTATACCTACAAGAGCTCTTTCTTGCTATTTATTATTTCTTAGGCTTTTTCAATCACATGCTTCAGTGAAGTCTAGTAGGTTTGTATGAAATAAAAATAAAACTGCTGACATCATCAAAGAATAATACTATTAGCTCAGTGGTGAGGGAAAACATCATGAGGAAACCTGCACGTTTCGAATAGTTTCTAAAATGTGTAACCATGGTTGAGTTAAAAGATAAAAAAATCTTTATTCAATTTAGGTCCATATAGACCACACTTCTGAATGTCAAAATAGGTACACATATGGTTTACATCATCTCTATCCATATGCGAATACCACTGAATAGTTTATAGAAACTTTGTAACCAAATATTATGTAAATTCAGCTGTTTGTGTTCCAAATTAAATTACCGCTGGTTCAGAATGTCGATTTCAACTGATAAGACACCAGCAAGAAACTCAGTAGTTACTCTTTTCAAATATTGATGATTGTTGGTCTGATTCCTCTGTTAAAGGGTTGCGAAGGAAAAAAAAATTCAACTTCTCATACATAGTCGGTCACGTGACTTGGTCATTTTGTATCGGAGGTCGAAAAAATTTTTGACTAATTTCGAAAAGTCGTAGGACAAATGTTGTTCAGAATGGTTGGTAGAACAAGTGGTTAAAGGGATGTAAATGTCCACAGATACACCCTGTGTATCGGAGTCAGATCAATGTATGTGATGTTGTGATATATTTATTGTGATGACCCGTTTGGAACAGTGGTAGTGAACGCTGCCTTTGGCCCAAGGGTTGCGGGTTCGATCCCCGCACAGTACAAACATTTGTGTGCATGAACATGTTTGTTTGTATTGGTCTGGGTGTTAGCTATGTATTATAAGTAAGTATTTACAAAAGAAAAGTATTATATGTATATATTTGTAATCCCACTGTTGATTCTGATATCCGTAACACAGGTGCTTGAGCTACCTATCTCGGAGTCAGATCAATGTATGTGATGTTGTGAAATATTTATTATTATTATTTATTTATTATTGTAAAAAAATGAGAAGGGCGTGTTTTCGGTCGCTAGGCTCACAGGCTAGTGAAGGCGACGAACCGGCGCTCGTCGGGCGGCGACGCGGGCTTCGACGCGGCGTGGCAGGCGCGCGCGCACGACACGCTCGCGCAGCCCGCGCCCGCCTCCGCGCCCGCGCCCGCGTCGGCGCCCGCGCCGCAGCGCCTGCGCGTAGACGCCAGCGCGCCCGCGCACTACACCACGCGCCTCGAGCGCGCGCCCGACATGGAGGAGGAGAGTGAGTGTCCTGTCCTCTGCTTTTTAAGGTGGAGGGTATACCCACTAACGACGCCAATTGATTTTAATTGTTAGCTACGAAACCATATCTATTTTAAACAACTTCGGGACTTCAGTCTCTCGGTAAACACTATCGGTTGGCTATTTGATCTGGTTTTGCACTCGAATTTTGAATTATCGCCAAAAGCGGCCACTTTTGGCGTGAATCTATTTTTTTAGTACCAAAACAGAGCCAACATTTGGGCATATGGTTATTAAATAAGTAGTATAAGTGTTTGCCGAGTGACTCATCGTCAGCCCATTTAAGTCCCCACTGCTGGGGCACGGGCCTCCCTCAATCATATGAGGGGTAATTGCCATACTCACCACGCTTGGCAGACGGGTTGGCGAGGGTTTTGATATAAATGCAGAGTTTTCCTTCTCTGGGTGCTGATGATCATGCCAGCAGCTTTACCTTAGTCGTCTTTTACGACACCTCGGTAAGAAAGAGGGTGGCCTATTCTAGTCTGCCGGGGACCACACGGCCATGTGCCGAGTGACTGAAGCCCCGTAATTACTCAAAATATATTTGTTTTGGTAGCTAACAATTAAAATCAATTGGCGTCAGTAGTGTCCCCGTCACATTTTCGACAGTCTTCGGGTGGGACTCGAACCCACGATGTTTTGCTAACCGGGCAACTGCTTAACCGACTAAGCTACCGAAAACCTTGATATGTCGACGAATTTGGTTGCCAGGTTAGCAAAAGATCTTGGAGTCGAGTCCCACCCGAAGACTGTCGAAAAAATTTTTAGTGCATTATTTATTTAAGAATTAATTTGCAAAAAATATCTATATCCAAAAACTTTGATTTTTATGCTAACTAAATTGGCAGATGCGTAAACGGAACGGAAACGTCAAGTTCCCATACATTTTGACACTTTGCGTCTGTCAAAAGTAGCAAAAATATATGGGAATGACACATTGACACCTATCAGTTTAGTTCACATAATTTAAAATCATAGTTTAGGTCTCGTATTGTAAACCATACTACCGATTGCCGAGAACGATCAGGTTAGGTTAGGTCTGTTTCGTCCACCCCCGTGTGGGATATACCTGTAGTAAAATAACTCCTATCCTGTTACGCCCCCTTGTAACCGATGAAGTTTGCTGAAATTATTGCATGAATTGCTATAGTGTATGATTATTTTTGTGTAAGTAATTGGACTAGCTGTTGTCCCATAAATTAACGCATAATTTATTATAATAAACTCAAAAGAATTTACGATACCTACTCCTTCTTACTCCGAATGCAAAATTCCAAAATAGACTGGTAGCCTAGATAAAAACAATGGGGTATGGGAAAAAAAACTAAACAGGTTCCAATCCGAAACCGTTTCGTGGCATGTGTATATCATAATATATTTTAATATTTATAAAATTTAAAACCACTGGATCAAGGATATTTTCAATAAAATAGCATTGACCTTCATTTGACCCTAGATACGCTAGCTATTCAGACAGGGTTGTATTCAAGAGACCAATTCTCGTGCACGTGACATTTATTTTCATACTTTTAAAATATCACGAGCACGATAATTGGTCTTCTGAAGACTACATTTAGGTGACAACAATGTCTCATTTACTTGTTCATCGCTCTCTACCCACCCTAAAACCTTCCTCGCCTTCCTGACGATGATCGATCATACATCCAAAACGTGACAATGGCAGCAGTAATTCTCAGTCTGGACAGTGCTGTCAAGACACCAATGAGGAGTGAATTGCCACACATAAAAATAAGAAGAAGAAGAACAATGTCTCAGTGACTTATTCACCTGGAGCAAGTAACAGCTGGCGCTAGTTGTGTTGTATTCAGAAGATTACATTAGTATAACTTCGTGGTGACAACAATGTCTAAGACTTATTCACCCGGATCAAGTAACAGATGGCGCTAGTTGGACGTTTATTTGCAGGGTGACACCAAAACTAAGACAGTGGGCTGTCTTTATTTTGTGTTACCGTAATGTTCCCAAATAGTGATTTAAAATTTCCCTGATCATAAGCATTTTTAGAAGTATGTCATTTTTAACCGACTTCAAAAAAGGAGGCTCTCAATTCGACATGATTGTATATTATATTTTTTTCATTTTTTTAATGTTTGTTCGCCGATTACTTTGCCATTTATGAACCTATTTAGATGATTATTTTTTAGTTAGAAAAGTAGAAAGTCTTGGATTGGTACCATGATTAGGATATCAGGATCTGATGATGGAATCCGGGAAAAATTGAGGGGAACTCTATAATTTTATAGGGACAAGTAATGTTTTTGTATCTTTTTTCAAAACTGCACCAGTATTTACGCTTGACTGTATTAATTTTGTGGCTCTGCTGATGATGGAAGTTCAACTTCTCAATGCAAAGGAGTTCAAGGATAACTCTTTCAATACTGTACTCATAATTCGTTTTTTAGTTATTTGGCTGCCAAAACTTTTTACCAAGAAAAGGTTTTACCGAAGTCGGCGCCTAATCCCTGTTGAATAGGTAATTTAATGTTATATTAAATTATAAGATAGTATTGGGCGCCGACTTCGGTAATACTTTTTCTCGAGTGTACTGTTACAAAATGTTATTTGAAGTGTATAAAGTGTTAAAATGATTATTTTACACTTTTTAGTTCGTGGTTTTTGAAGGTGGCTTTTTTTTTCTTACGTTATATTTCCCGTATATTGGGGAAAATGACATATGGGAACACTAAACGTATTTATGACGCCACAAATAGTCTTCAAATTTAAAATGTTTAAAAATTAATTAAAAAATAACTATGTATCTGCTATTTTAAAACAATATTCAAATAAGTTACTTAAAATTGTAAAAGGCATTTCATAAAAATATTAAAACCATACTTAAACATTTGTTCCCATAGCCCATTGTTTGTTAATATACATATATAGATTATTCCTTTGTAATTAATGTATTTCATAAACTATGGTGTTACAGAGGGAGTAAAACTTGGCCTAGGCGATTTCATATTCTACAGCGTGCTAGTGGGGAAGGCCAGTTCCTACGGCGACTGGAACACGACACTCGCATGTTTCGTCGCCATTTTGATTGTAAGTACCATTTTCGTCTTCATGTTGCTTATTTTATCCAAGGCGACAAAGCAAAAAATAAATTTATTCTGAAAAATTACTTTCTGCTTGACCCAAAGGTTGACTGTTAGAGAATGTCTCTGGGCATTGAGTTCGCCTATTGTTTCGTTTTGGTCTTCAACTGTGCGTTTCTCAAGAAACTTTCTACCTCGTACGACAAAACTGTGGAATGAACTATCTCCTGCGGTGTTTCCGGACCGATACGACTTGCAAACCATTCATTCATTCAAGAAAAGTGCGTACTTACTCCCTTTTAAAAAGGCCGGCAGCGCTCCTGTGACTCTTTTGACGTGGCAGGTGTCCATGGGCGGCGGTAAACGCTTACCATCAGGTGATACGTCTGCTCGTCTGCCCCCTATATCATAAAAAAAGTTTTAAATAATAATAATAAACCCTTTAATTTTTTTTTCGGCAGGGTCTGTGCCTTACGCTGTTGCTGCTGGCGATCCTGAAGAAAGCCCTGCCGGCTCTGCCCATCTCCATCACGTTCGGGCTGATCTTCTACTTCGCGACGCGCTGCGTGGTGAAGCCGTTCGCCGACGCGCTCGCCGCCGACCAGGTGTTCATCTAGACCCGCGCCCGACAACCGCACATGCGACACCATTAGCTTCTATGCAACGTGTTCGGTAAATTGTTAAGCCAGAGCGTACCCATGCTGCTAACACGTGTACAAAAACGATGGCATAGTAACAGTTAGAAATCGTGAAAACAGATTTTTCATAAGTACAAAATTAATAGAGTAAGAGTCTACGACGGCCAGCCTTTCGTTATTGTGCAAAAGCTGAAAGTTTCTCTGCGCATGCCTCCAACGTAGGCAGGAACTACCAGCGGCTATAGAGGTTACTTTCCAATATATCTTGAATACTGAGAGGTGACTAAATGAAATAGGACCTTAAATCATTCATTGACAGACCATTATCTCTGTAGTTCTTACCTATGTTTGGGTAATACACTGAGAAACTTTCATCTTTAATAAATTGACGATAGTCTGGCCGTCGTGGGCTCTTAGGCCATAAACACTTATCCGCAAAATTTATTCAAATTCATTTATGGATGTAGTGAAAATAACCTGTCTATGAAATACAAACTATTATTCCAGCTGAAAATTACCATGTCAACATAAGAAATTCGTATTTTACAAATCATCATTTTGAAGTTAATATTTTAGAAAGTAACGGGCTTCCTATGCCATGCCCAAAGATAATATAATGGCATGCCATAACGTGTATGCGATAAACGAATAGCTATGGCATAGCTATGAAGCCATGCCACTATAGCGACAGCGGCGCCATCTTATTGTCAGGACAGGACCTAATTGATGCATTGTGTAATATTATTTTCAATTCCTTATTTATCATTAATGAGCAGATTTACGGAAAAATAGAAAGACGAATGAGGGAGGCCCGTGCCCCAGCAGTGGGGACTTAAATGGGCTGATGATGATGATGATGATGAGAAAGACAAACTCGTGCTGTTC
The DNA here is from genome assembly GCA_019059595.1 of Marasmia exigua. Classification (NCBI taxonomy): domain Eukaryota; kingdom Metazoa; phylum Arthropoda; class Insecta; order Lepidoptera; family Crambidae; genus Marasmia; species Marasmia exigua. The sequence continues at coordinate 15,761,064 of CM032477.1, read as the reverse complement.
GTAGGCGCGGATGCGTGCGCGGCGTTGCTTAGCATAGAACACAATATACAATTGCTTAGTGTGGAGTATATCGCAAAGCGGCGCATGAGTCTCCCCACCCTGAGACGCCGAAAACAAATCGCCTAAAATTAAGACGAGGAAACGCGAATTTGTTGTTTTGTGAGTAAATTCTTATTTATGTAATGTAGGTATAGTGCGCGCCTACATATGATTAAATATTTGTTAGTTTGTACAAGAAATATAGGCGCAGTTGTCATTACAGATTTAAATGGAGTTCTTTATTTGGCGTACATTATGCCAGAGGCTATAATAAATAGAGTATGTTTAATAATTTACTTATACCCATGCTTATATACAGTATTCATTACATAATATACATCAACATTAATACAACGGTTTACCCGCCGTAATTGCATCTCTTTAAAAAAATATTGTCTAGATGATAATATAATAATATATATGATAATATAATATACTAGCTGACCCGGCAAACGTTGTTTTGCCATATAAATAAAAGGGTTGATCGTAGAAGGGTGAAAATTGAGGATTGTATGTATTTTTGTATGTTGTATCATAAAAAAAGAGAAATTAAAAATTTTGTCTAAAAAATAAAAATAAAAATTTAGGGGTGGACTACCCCTAACATTTAGGGGGATGAAAAATAGATGTTGGCCGATTCTCATAGATACCGGATAAGCACAAAAAATTTCATCAAAATCGGTCAAGCCGTTTCGGAGGAGTATGGCAACGAAAACTGTGACACGAGAATTTTATACAGCGTGTACAAAAGAATGGGACATATTTTTTAATGGGTTATCATGTCTCGGAAGTAGAGTAGATTGACATAATAATTTTATCAAACATTTGATAAATAACGGAATTCCCCTAAAAACCGCCCGAAATAAATGTTTCACTTCCCCTTAAATGACCGACAGAATGAATGACAGACTCGCGGCCGCCGCGGGCGCGCGCCGGCCGCCCGCGTACGTACCTACCAACTGCCATGGCCGTCGGAACCTAACACTAGGGTAAATTTATCTAAACTTAACATCATTTTTCTTTTTATTGAAAATGTCCCTACGTAGGTATTTAAGAAAAAATAACGAACTAACCTTAGTAGATCTGTTTATTTTCTTCATATCAGATACATTCTACCTACGAGATAGGTAGGAGTTCACAGGACACACACACACATTGATTCAATTTTAATTGACAACAGGTAGCACTTAAAAACTCACTTTTCACTAAATTAGGTAACAAACTTTTAGGTTCAATTTCACAATAACGTCATATCTACAACAAAATTGATGGGGGCACCCTTAGGGTGATAAAAATGGGCCGACGATGTGATGTCCAACGATACCTGCCCATACGTTTATTGGCCATCGTTGTTGGTGGGCAGTTGGCCTGCTGGCGTGAGGGTTTTCTCTGGCCCAAAAATGTGTGTTTCGCTTATTGTGTATACAGTTTCTTTGAAACGTACTTTCATCGGTCCAAAGGACATTGCTGGTCTTCCTCCAATTGGTCGAGCAACCATTGGCAATAGGTTATTCGACGTCCATAATCTTCAGGTATCAAGGCTTGCACTGTTGTTACCTTAAATGGATGCTGTCTGTCTACCTGAAGCACTTTATGTACTGTAGTGTGAGGCAGGTCAAGGTGCCGTCCTCCAGATCTCGTGCTGTCTTCGGGGTGCTCGTGAAAATGCGCGAGGACCGCGGCCCTCACGTCTAGATCAGCGCCAGCACCGCTGTCTGTGTTACGAGACGCAAAACTTCCACGATCTCTCAGGCGCTGTAGCACATTCGTGATGATTCTCCCACAAGAAGGCACATGCTCATCACCTCGATGTCGAAAATGGTCCAGGTATAAACACAGTGCTTCATATGCGTTTCCACCGCACATTCCGTAAGCTAGCACCATATCCGTATACTGGATATTACTAAACTGGTAATTCGGCATGATGTACGTAATGGTAATCAAATAGTCAATCGCTTATGAAGTCCAAAAACTGACTGCTGAAGTAAACAGAATGTTAGGTAGGTACGACTCTATCGACGGCATCGATGCACTTGCCGAAAGAGCAAAAGTAATCCTAAGGCTGTGTCTACATTTGTGAAGTTTTAATTACGAAATCCTGTAAGGTACCTACCTAATTGAAATCTAAGAGTTTGCAAAACATCGGATTTTTTATAGTACCTAGAAGTAATCGTGTAAATTAAACACAGCCCAGGGCGTGGCGGACCTCCATCCAATATTATTTTTCTTTTGAGCATATTCGTTATTTTCATAGTTACGTACTTGAGAATCGATTTCTGTAATGATGATTGAACTACGCAGATACTACTTGTACCCTACATGCAAGTTTATAAAGGATACTCGATGCGTTAACCGTTAAGGCGGAACGTTTTCGCATGAGGCGGGTAATTTGAATTTTTCGTGTTTTTATTGATATTACCTTAAAACAATATTTCCAAATACTTTAAGTGATTCGCGAACGTAATAGTCAATTTGGTACATTTTTGTATCAATGGTTTTCTAATTATTTGATCCATAATTTTGAAATTTTCTTCAAGAATCGTAAAAGACAGTTCAAATTTAAGATATTTTATAAATTAAAAAGCCAATTACCACTAGCCAATTGACTAGTTACCGAATCTGAAGTCCGCTAATTGTACTTTTTTTTACTTCGTGCAATAAAGAATAAATAAATAAATAAAATAAGATAATTGTTTAGTGATGTACACGGTACGTCTGTTTAACGCCGAGTATACTAAGTTACAGGTCAGTTAACTAAAGCTGGCACGTTCACAGTACTCACACTGATGCAATTTCACTATAGAGTATGTTTAAAAATAAATTATTCATAAATGTAGGTAAATTAGAGTTCGTTTTTAGTAAAATAAAAAATAAAGGGTGGGTTGTAAATAAATTAATACAATTATTCGTGTTACTTGTTTATATTATGATTATTACATTATTGCTTTTAATCAGAATCGTAAATCAAATCTTCTATCCCACTCAAACTGTCATCGCTTGAAGAACTTGATGTTTCGCCGTCGGAATTTCCAACTGTTATTATAAATGAGTCAGTGAAATTATCCACTTTTGGTTCCAGTTCAATATATCGTTCCTCATGTACTCGCGTCTTTCTCCAAATGTCACTAAACATATCCATAGTAATAGAATCGGCTTCTTTTCTAAACAATTCCTCCACAGTTGTCAAGTTAAACTTAATATTTTGTGATGCAACTTTCCCTTTAATAATACCCCACAGTAACTCTATGGGATTCAGTTCTGGGTGGTAGGGTGGTAGGCGTAATACACTGTGTCCGTGATCTTCGAGCATTTTATCAAGTACAAATTGTACATGGCTTGGCTTATTTTTTTTAATAATATCATATATTATAGGTTTTGTGTTTATTTCTGGGTATGATATGTTATATTTATCCAACCAAGCTAACATGTCACTTTTTTTTTGAATTCGAGGTGGGCGCTCGATCCGATACGACGTTGTGATACGATGCATTATCGACTACTAAAACTGACTGAGGTGGTAAATTTGGAAGAAGTTTTTCTGTAATCCATTTCTGATAGTTACCAGCATTCATATTACTGTGATAATCTCCCGTTTGCTTTTTTGCTGGATAGATAAGCAAAGCTCTTGGAACGAATCCATGTTCCGAGCAGGCATGAACTATCACTAGCATATCGCCTTTGGAAATAGGTACTTTACAACCTTTGCTCGTTTCGTCGGCCCATGCTCGTGGCAATGTATGCGAGCTGTGTATATAAGTTTCATCCGTATATATTATAGGTCGGCCTTGTGATCTATATTCTTGCAGTTTCGAAAGATATAAGCTTCTTTTGAGTCTGATGTGAGTTTTTTCAATGAGTATATTTTTATTATTTTGTGTCTTTCTCCATCTGAAACCTAGCCTCCGAACGATCTTCCTTAGTGAAGAAACACCACCCTCAAAGTTGATACTTTCTTTCAACACTTCTAATAATTTTTTCAATGTGGGAAATGTATGTTTAACCAGATGGAAGTTATAGATAGTTCGCCTTATGACTTCTTGATCAAAACTATCTACTGTAGATTTTTTTGCTAACCTTGGTCGCTTTTTACCCGGTGTTCTGAAAGTAACTTGATGCGCCAATCTTTTAGTTGCTTGCGGTTCTCCTTCTTTTGAGGTAGATGGTTGAGATGTTGCATCAGCTTTCACAGCCGCTCTTACTTGATTGCGTACTTCACAAACAACTCGTTGAACACTTCTCTGAGAAACACCAGTCGCCTCCGACGTCAAATCGTACAAATTTTTCATTGGAAGATATCCACCATCACTGTTTTTATTGTGATGCATGAAATAGTTAAAAACATTGTACACGATTTCACGAGATTGTCCCGTCAAAGTTTTTCCGGAACCAATTCTTTCCGAAGACATTTTATTCTAACCTCTGAATACAATAGGTAAATAAACACACGCGCCGCGCACCGATCACTCGTGACTAATGATGCTAACATCACGCTGTATTATAAACAGTTGAAAACCAAAAACAATAACTGTCCTCTTCACGCTCATAAAATAGACCGCGCGCGAAAGAGACGGGCATACTTTTCATGATGCCTATGCAGTACGACGTCACGCCGCGCGCTTATTCACAGACGCTACACAAGCGCAATGTGTAAATGTGTTGTTCGTGCCAGCTTTAATTAACTGACCTGTACATATCTATCAATTCTTATTTAAACAAATTTAATAGTTAAAACAAATTATGTTAAATTGCTAAATAACCTTTAAGTGAAGATGTCATTGCAATAAAAGTAACAGATACATCACAGCAAATCATTAAACACTCAATAGGTCCTAAAAACGTTTGATAATTTTTGTGAACCAATAAAGTTGTGTCTGCGCCCTTACTGTCTTGTCGTCGTACCTATCCCTTTGACAGGACGCCGCGTTTGTTTGAGTCGCCGCCCGGCACGTGTAGCGGAAGCGAGAGGGAAAGTGTATCTTTTACCTACGGATTTTATTTTGCTGAATGAGACAGGGTCGGACTAGGTAGAAATATGCACTCGTGTTATTTATTATGGATTGGTTAATGGGTCTAGTAAAATTTTCTTCTTTGTAAATTCACTGGCGGTGTTTGCGAGTAAAATTTTAAACTTAAAAGAAAATGTATTACAAGCAAACCTCACTGTATCTGTGACTAAGGTGAGTGTGTAGGGTAGTGCCAGGGTTCGATACCCGGTTATAAGTTAATAAAGGATAAGTACTCATAGTTTTACACTTTTGACTGGGAGTTGTGTATTCACACACAATATTCAGCAAAACATAAAGATAGGTAACATTGTGACTTGCTCTCTCTGTCTTTCTCTCTTGAGATCATCTCTTCAAAAGGGCTCTTCTCTCATCAGTTTCAGACTTGTAGTTGAAAGTTGTGCAAAAATAAAAGTTACTACCTAAGCTTCTGATCTGAATCGATGGTATTACGTACCCGAACTCGCGTAGGTTTTTAATTATTTAAATAATTAATTTAATTAGTAGTAGAAAGAAAATATTTTTTCCATAAATTTTAATTCAGTTACCCTAGTACGCCCACTTGTGACGTCAGACGCACCACAAATTATAGGCATTTTCAAGTTTCGGTCATTGCCCCTAGAGATTTTAAGGCGAATATTAACCAAATCACAAGAACTTATAACGTTCGTAGTTCAATAAATAATAAAGATATCAAAAAAAATCTTTTTGTCTGATATTTTAGACAGTTAAAACTACATGATGGAAATAGTTTTATTGGATTTGGTGTGATATGTTTTAAAACTTTAAACGTCAATATCTCCTAAAGGAAACGGAATTTTCGCGAATTTCTTTTTTTGTCATATTGTTGTCATTTTATACTATACGTCGTTTCAATATATGTCCCATTCTTTTGTACACCCTGTATATTAGATATACAGGTAATGAAATACAAATGCCTCAAAACGGTTTTCGGATTAGAACCTGTTTAATTTTTTCCGGAAAATAACAAGATCCGTAAGTTTATCAATTTACTAGGAAGTTTATAAACTTTCGTAGGATTCTAAACGGGAGATAAATTGTATTATTTTACGGAAAATTTATAAACTAACGGATATCTATTCGTAAAATTTTACATGGTTCGACCAATCACAAAAACTCTTTTAAATATACGCATCTTTGAAATACGTAAAATAACACACGACTCTATGATTGGTCAATATTCATAGTGGCAATGCGAATCAGTTCGCGCAAAGCGTTTGGATATTGCTTATTTATTATTTTACGAGTGAGTTCAGTAAGTTTATCAATGTACGAAAGTGTGGACGTAAAATAATACAATTTATCTCCCGTTTAGAATCCTACGACAGTTTATAAACTTCCTAATAAATTGATAAACTTACGAATCTTGTTATTTTCCGGTGACATATATATTAATATATTCTTTCTTACAGTATTGAAGGCCACACATGATGCACTATATTAATTAAACAAATAAACCAAGAAGTTCATATTTTCATTAATATAATGGCTTAAAATAACAGTAACCACACCTACTACAAACAAATCAATAAATATACCTACTTTTTAAATTTGAAGTATGGTTTTAATAAAAAAAATTAATGCTTTTTGCTATTTTAAGTAACTAATTAAAATATTTCTGTAAAATAGCAGATAGTTATTTTTTAATTACTTTTCAAACATTTTGAATTCGAAGCGTAATGATGACGTCATAAATACGCTTAGTGTTCCCATATGTCATTCCCATATGTCATAACGTACTTCTAAAATGCCTATTGATCGGGGAAATTTTAAATCACCATCTTTGACATAACATTACGGTAAAACAAAATAAAGACAGCCCGCTGTCTTAGCTTTGGTGTCACCCTGCAAATAAACGTCAAACTAGCGCCATCTGTTACTTGGTCCGGGTGAATAAGTCACTGAGACATTGTTGTCACCACGAAGTTATACTAATGTTATCTTCTAAATACAACATAACTAGCGCCATCTGTTACATGGTCCGGGTGAATAAGTCTCTGAGACATTGTTGTCACCTAAATGTAATTTTTCTCGAAGAAGACAACGTCCTTTGCCTTATGGAGATATCCAGTAACGGGGTCAAGTATTCGCAATAATAATAAGCTTTCGCATTTTCGCAATATGAATAAGTTATTTACTCTTTGGATCTAATTTGCGTCTCTTTTGGTTTGGAACGTGCATGAATGCTTTGCACACAAAGACTGACAGCACTTGAGGTTGTCTTTCCTCCCGGTCCAGGCTTCCTCTGGTGTTTTACCCTTCAATGCTATGGTAGGGGATCTGTTTTTTAAGTATCCTGCATACATAACAGCTTCAGCCCAGTAGTGCTTCTGTAGTCCTGCCTCGTGGAGCATACTACCCTCATGGAAAAAGCTAGTTCCATGAGGGTCCTATTTGCACGTTCAGCTACTCCGTTTTGTTGTGGAGTATACTCAACGGATAATTGATGAATTATTCCGTATTGTTTTGTGAACCGTTACATCTCTTTGTTCACATATTCTTTGCCGTTGTCAGTTTGGATCGACTTCAACTCCTTATTTGGTTGTCTCTCTGCAAACACCTTGAACTCTTTTACCTTCTCAACGGCCTCGTTTTTATTTTTGAGAAAGTGAATGTTTTCGTTGTCTTGTCATCTATAAGTGTCATAAAGTATCTGTAACCACTTACAGAGTTGACGCTCATAGGTCCACATATATCCGAATGTACCAGTTCTAGTACTTCTTTGGCTCTCTTAGCCTTATTTTTCGGATAGGGTTGCCTCGTTTGCTTACCCATTAGACAAGACACACATCCTAAGTTACTATTAGAATTTTGAAAACTTACCCCATCAGCTAGTTGATCTCTTAATAGCTTTAGCACACGTGATCACCCTCGATGATTTATACGTATTGTAATTTTTCAACCAACTCTTATTATTAGTCATATGGGAGCTCGCTCCTGAGTCTATGACAAATTCCGCAGAACGCGTCTGTCCAGCGGTTGCCAATGCGGTGTGCATTGTCTATTCCTTTGTGATTTCCTTCACAAACAAAGCATTTAATTTTTGTAGCCTTCCCAGCTTTGTTGGATTTTCCTTTCCACTTACTTCTGCCAGCTGCTAGAGCAGAATTTTCTGGTTGTTCGTAGCTCGATGATGGTGTTTGCTCATCACTTATGTTGTACAGTTTAATTTTTACGTAGTCGGATGTAATGGCCATTTTCAGTGGCTCGTATTTCTTCGGAAGGCCTTGAAGCATTAAGGTTGCCAGGATCTCATCATCCACCTGCATTCCTAGGTCACTCAGTTGGTACAATTTTAACATGGCAGTAACGTACTCCTCTATTGTACGGAACTGTTCTAGCTTCATACTAACTAATCTGCCAAATAAATGACATTTGTTGTTAATGCCTTTATCTTCATAGGCTTTGCTTAGCGCCTCCCAGGCTTCTCTAGCCGTTTTCGTGTTTCTCATAAGGGTGCGACATCTCTGATCTACCATAAGTCCGATTCGACATCTAGCCTTTTGGTCTCTACGAATACCTGCTGAATCTGTGGGCTCTGGTGACTTAGCACATACTTCCACAAATCATCATCAGTTAGATACAGTTCCATATCAAACTTCCAATTGTGGTAGTTAAAACTCCCTACTAGCTTTTCTATGTAGGGTGTCGCGGCACCCTTCTCTAGTGCACATCCCTGTATATTACTGTGAGGTTGACTTACATTATCACTCGACATATCGAGCATAAATCCTTAACCCTGTAGGTGTTACCTACAGCCTGACTATTCTAATGATAAAACGATAGGCAAACCTTAAACACAATATAATAAAAAAAAGGATTACAATAAGTTATTATTATAAAAACACATTTTGACACGAGATAAATACGACGAAGAGTGACACGGTTATTCTTTTTCATAGGCGCACGAACGCGCTTGACACAATTCAATAGTGGGAGTTTTAACAGTGGGAGAGACACGCTTCGGCATGAATGGGCCGGCTCGACCGGAGTAATACCACGTCCTCACAGAAAACCGGCGTGAAGCAGTGCATGCGCTGTGTTTCGCTGCGTGAGTGAGGGTACCGGAGGCCCAATCCAGGGGAAGGGGGGTTAAAAGGTAAGCAGCGTACTTGTGACACCATTGGTGTTGCAGGTGTCCATGGGCGGCGGTAATTGCTTACCATCAGGTGATCCGTCAGCTCGTCTGCCACCTATATCATAAAAAAATATATTCAAAAACCGCGCCAGCCAGCAGCCCTCTGCGGATCGTTATACTTAGACCTTTCTGGTATACTCTAACACATTAGAAGGCATTTTAAATGTGTATCTACTTATCTTCTATTGTCTGCTGTAAATGAAAATAAAAGAATAGATATAGGTTATGTAGGTACACTTGAATCAAAAATACAAAACAAAGTTATCAGGATAATATAAATGCACACCACTACACAGTCAAAAAATCAGGTATAAAGAGAAATTAGAAAAATAGTATGCTTAACGACACGGGAATCCACCTAATATCAGCGATCAAAAAAATTTTTTTTTTGCCAAACAATCCGCCATATTTTTTCAGTTTGATAGCTTTCATCAGGGTCATTTCACTTAGTACTTTTTCCTCAGTATGGGAAAATTAGTTCAGTGGTTTTCGTTAGATCGAGCTTGTTAAAAGCAGATGCAGGAAGCTTTAATATGAACACCGCGCCACGAAGGGAAGATGCAGCCCGGCAGGAAACCCGAACCGCATCAAAGTGCGAAGACTACAGTAGTAGTAGGTAGCTTTAAAAAGCAATTAAGCAGATGGTTCGGCGTTGCTTTCGTAGATATCACTATGCATTTTTACATCGCGCTAGTAAAGCGTATTTCCGAAACAAAGACCTCTAGCCCTCTAGCCGCCTGTCCACTTACTTAAAGTACTTTAAAAAAAGTATGGAAAGTATACCAGAGAAGAGATCTAGAAGATATTGGGAATGTTGGTATATAGCAAATAAAAGTATTCATGATATTTTATTTAATTGTCTCCCTGACTGATTCTCGAAAGTGGCCGGACTACAAAGCATTTTCAAACAGTATTGGTCTTTTTCCTCTAGATGGCGCTAGCACTGGCTGGCCGACTGATGTCGGTATAAGTTATTCTATGGGTTTGATTGCTTCATTCATAAATTATATGAGTTCGTCGTGGTGTTTGGAACATTGTATATGAGTGAAGTGTGAAAGAGATTAGAGTTTAGATGAGTACTTTTGATGTGTGGGAAACGTTACTATGTATACAATATTCTATACATAAGTTATAGGTATAGATATGACTATTATAAGTACCTAAAATTTGGAGGCGATGGGGTAGCCTAGCTAACGACACCATTCGTTTTTTATTGTTAGCTACTAAACCGGATCTATTTTAAACAATTTCGGGGTTACAACCTCTCGGCAAACACTTATACTATTTATTAATTAACTATGCACAAATGTTGGGTCCGTTTTTTTACGCGAAAAAATACTACCACCATAAGCGGTCACTTTTAGCGTGAATCAATTTTTCGCATACAAATGTTGGGTACGCATTTGTGCATGGTTATTTAATATATAGTATACGTGTTTGTGGAGAGGTTGTAACCCCGAAATTGTTTAAAATAGATCCGGTTTAGTAGCTAAGAATTAAAATCGATTGGCGTCGCTAGTGTGCCCTACCCGTCACCTTAAGCGGACGTCACAATTGTGTTTACGTGGGCTGAAAGGGCTAGGAGTAATAGTGTTCTGTGCGGATAAACATAGGTCGAACCGGGGCTTAGTTATATAAATATCTCTCAAATCTACTCAACTGCGCGCTCAAATCTAGCGAGCCCCTTTAGTTTATAAATATATTTATTGTAGGGTACCTTAATATTTGTGATCTAAAATGAATTTGAACTAATAAAAATCTTTTTTAAACTATGTCTTGTGTTTTATTTATTCGCCATTTTAACTCCTTATTTTAAAATCGCGTAGCGTTTCTCAACCTAAGTTACCTTATTATAAATCGCGATCTAAAGTTATTTCCGTACTAAAGCTCATATCATCCCGTCCCAACACGGCGCGAATTTTGTTCTGGGACTTAGACAATTTAACACGGGACGTGGCATGTGGACGCGTTCCCCTCTGCCAAAGTACCTACATGAACAAACGTTTGTGTACGTTTATTAAAACTAGTACGGCGCGATCAATCGCCATTTCAAATTCGTATCTGTCGCTGAGCGGAACTCGTCAAAATGGTTGTTGTGAAAGTTTTTACTTACGACGACCAGATAAATCAAATTTATCTTTCTTATGATTCCTAAGTAATGTTCTAATAAAATAAACGTTATTTCAAGGAATAATAACCTTTTTCATCTACATATTCTACGACTGAAAGAACGCCAGAAAACCATAGGCGATATCGTGGTACAAATAACGATGGTGCACGATCTTGATTAGTGTTGTGACGGTAATAGAAAGAATGAATAATAAATGTATCACTATTGTCATCACTTATTGAGGACTTCGGTTTCTCTAAGATTCCATCATCAGATCCTGAAATATTTTGAAAATTTTCTACGCACAGCCTTTAGATGCATATTACATTTTTACTAGAATGAACAACTAACACTGTATGACTGTTTCAAAAATCCAACCCTTTCACCATCCTGGTGACCGCCTAGACCACTAGGCCACAGAGGTATTAAATTAGGTATAACTTTTCTAGTACTTATCTGCATTTTCGCTGCTGTGAGCAAGTGATTCACCTGTTCGTAAACAAAAATCATCATTTCATTTCTTATAAATCAGCAATTTTAATTTTTTTACATGTACCTAATAACAAACATTTTTGTATGCAACTAAACTAACTCATTCCTAGAATCATCATCATCAGCAACCCACACTCGTCCACTGCTGGACATAGGTCTCCCCTAATGCACGCCACTGCTCCCGATTTTCGGCCACTCTCATCCAGCCCACACCAGCCAGCCTTCGAATGTCATTATCCCATCTTGTCGCAGGGCGTCCTACACTACGCTTACCGAGTCGCGGTCTCCACTCAAGGACTTTACGGCTCCAACCTACCATTCCTAGAATGTCACTCATTTATTCATATCTAGACCATCACTAAACTTCCCTTCCCCCCGCGGATTTTGGCAGAATGACGACCCGTTTGGAACAGTGGTAGTGAACGCTGCCTCTGGTCCAAGGGTTGCGGGTTCGATCCCCGCACAGTTACATTTCTGTTTGTATGTATTATAAGTATGTATTTACAAAAGAAAAGTATTTTATGTATATATTTGTAATTCCGCTGTTGATTCTGATATCCGTAACACAGGTGCTTGAGCTACCTATCTCGGAGTCAGATCAATGTATGTGATGTTGTAAATATTTATATTTTATGTTTTAAAACTAGATCTGCGCTATACCACGTCCCGTGTTAAATTGTGTAAGTTCTGGGACTATCCTTAGTTCGTGGTTTGTAATAAGGGGGATTATGTCGAAGCACAATCGAAATGGAATAGTCCGCACCCGCAGGCTCGCACTGCGGACTATTCCATTTCGGTGAACGACAGTAACGATACCGGACCGGGCCGGTCCGTGACGCATAGTTTGAGAAACACCGAGAGTATAAGATTCGATGGCGGATTCAGTTTTGGTGAGATATAGGGTAGACGAGAGACATGAATCATTCAGAGTGGGATAGGTAATAATAATATCATAATAAATGTGCTTTAGGATTCATATGATAACAACAGACTTAGTAAAAAATCATATTTATTGCTTATAACATGTAGACATTATTCAGAAAAAAAGATTGAACAATTTAAAATATTCGAACATTAATTACCAACCAACAATAAAGTTAAAATTAATAACAACCATTACATCCATTAAATTTTTAGAATATCAAGCTATGTGGAATGTCTAAAAAATGCCTATGAACCTATCTGTGATGGATGATTTTGATGCGGAGCCTTTACGCCATTATATGAGGCCGAAAAGGTTCATTTTAGGGTCCGTCTAGATAGTATAATGCACAACTCGTGAGCAACATGCGCTCACAAGATTTGGGTAGACATGGACTAACTATATAGTTAGTCCATGGTGTAGATAAGACTCTGCATTTAGATAGGGCGCGACTCTGCCTGAAGACCGAACGATATTATCACAATAATTTAACAAGACTTCTCTAAATTAGAGTTATGTATATCGACACATTATAATTATAAATTGTCAAAAAATAATATTACTATCTGGAAACAATTTATTGCACTAAATATGACTGATGGTAACGGTAACAAACAACTGCAAACTGAACTATGTAGAAGTAACATAGAGCATGAACCAAAACAAGTACAATATTACTAAATTAATAAAAAAATAGCATATCAACATCTCTTTTACAACCAAAAACATCACAAACTAAAATACAATTTTTAAAAGGAACGAATATTTTTTTATAAAGGTAAATTACAATCTTGGTCCAATGAGTGTAATCCACATAACTTAAAGAACATTAATAAATAAAATATGTCATATGTATACATGCCCTAATAAATTGATACAACTATTGCATTACGGCCCGATTCGACTAATCTTTATCCGAGAGTAATCTATGGTATAACAACGAATTGTATCGTATGACAGCATTACACTATTGGTTTATTCTCGGATACATAAACATTGGTCGAATTGGACCAAAATAATATTTGTGGTGATTGTCACCGGAAATGTATGAAATCCATTTTTGTATACGATTCCTATAATCGCCCGGAAATGTGTGAAATAAGTTTTATAATATACACTTCCAAGGAATTGTATAGAATTCCTAAATTTCACTCATTTCATTCTAATACTAAGCTGAGACAGAAATGTTTACATCTGCCACTTTCTGAGTGATAAAACCGTAAAAAATCTTTTTAAAATTTTCTCTCTTTTTATTATTAGGTGGACACATATTTATTTTAGCACAAGGATGAACTTTAAATTTATCATAATGAAAAATGTGAGTTGACAATCCAACTTGTGAGCATAATGCATGACACATTTTATGCGCCCTTAGATACTTATAGTAAGTTATATTAATAACAAAATGAGTAATAAATGCATCTATCATGGAATGTTCACTAAATTTTGGAATGAGATTGACATTGAATTACAATTTACTACAACCACACCGGTACATCGTTAGGGTCCAATAAATAAGATGATGATATCCCATAGTAATAATAAAATAGAAGAAACTCCTTCCTATGTGACTTTAATTTTACTGAAAATTTACTGTGCAAATTTAATCACCACGCTTGCCTGATGCGGATTGGTGATCAGAAACCCGAGCAATTTTCGAAAAATTCGAAACATACTTTTCGCTCGACCCGGGAATCGAACCCAGGAGGTCTATTTTGAAGTTAACTTTGAGACTCAATCAAACGTATTTGACGACGTTTCCTAATTTGAAGTGAACATTGCGTCGGTTGAACTCAACCGAAACTCTTTTGACACATCTCGCCTCAAACCCTCAGGACCATAAAAATGATTATTTTCATTCATATTTGTGTTTCAAATTTATGCACGCTTTATAACATTATTATGTAATCCGATAAGCCTCATGGTCATGCGGTCGTGGTTCGAATCCGAGCATGCACCTCTGGATTTTTCAAATCTATCTGGGCTCTCATGTTGCTTACTATCAGGCTGAGGAGATCCAGTATACGGTGTCACTAAAAAAAATAATTACCGAGTTACTCGGCCGAGTACCGAGTATCAATAAACTGCCGAGTAAAACGAGTACCGAGTAGTAACCGAGTACTCGGCCCATCTCTAAAATAATGAAATACTACTAGTAAATGAGCATTTTCCAGTAGGTATTTATAAATTTCCCAGTGATTCGCTAGATGGCGCAATCAGTCCCTGTAAATGTTAGGTGTGGTATGATATTTTATGTGGACCCTAATTTATGGGAAAATTGTTTTAGGTTTTTTACATTAAATATCTTAATACTTCGCAGTTAATATGTATTTTTAGAGCTATGTACATTTTAAATGACAGAGAGTGATTCAAAACGAAACTTTTCATAAACAAATTAAATATGTATTTTACTTGTTTACTTTTTATCTCTATTTTCATAAGGGTAAAATAAAGTTAAATATGATAGGACCGTAAATGTCATGATGGTGGTTGGTTTATCAAATATAAAAAGGAACTTTTATATTTGATAAACCAACTAGTTTTGCTTTTAGAAACCACCCGAAAATACCTACTGGAAAACTGCTCATTATCAAAAATTGTGCTAGTAAAAAAAATGTTTTAGATTTCAGACCTGTCGTCGCACACTTCGAGGTGCACCAGGCATGGTCAAACATTAAAATATGAAGTCTTTCGATGAACGATTTAAGTGTGTATAAACATACATATATTCATTCACATTGCCCATAAAAATTATCTCAGTTTAAATTAAATTGCAAACAAAAATTTGTATTAAAATAAGAAATGAAGAGATTTTGATTCTCCCTAGCGGTCAACAATTTGATCTTTTCTTCACAACAATGGTTATTTACAAAAATTATTTATATTTTTAATGATGTAAATATTTTTTCTCACTTACCTAAATAATCAAGCTCCCAACTTCAATCCCACATCATGTTTACAATTCCGGATTCGGGATTTCTGTCGGTCCCGCCTTCTTTATTACCTTCAATGTTTCTTTGCTTGGCTTGATTGTGTCTGAAGGTATTTCCTCTATAATAGGAATTTGTTGGGGAGCAGCGGCGTCGGGTTTTGGCTGCTTCTTCTGCTCGCCAGGTTTTGGAGCTGCCTTCTGTTCCTTCGATTTCGCAGTAGGTGAAGGCGAAGCGTCCGCTTTCTTTTCTACCGGTTTCGGCGTCGTATTCTGAACAGGGGGTGGCGTCTGTTTGGCGGGCTGCTCTGCTGCCTTGGAAGGTGTTGGCTTCGGTGGCTGCGGCGTTGGCTTAGGAGGTTGCTGTGCTGTTGTAAGAGGCGGCTGGGCTGGCTTAGGCTGCTGTGTCTGTTGAGTCTGCTTTGGAGGCTGCTGGGTCGGCTGAGAAGGTCGCTGAGTCGGCTGAGGAGGCTGCTGAGTCGGCTGAGGAGGCTGCTTAGTCGGCTTAGGAGGCATGCTGAGTCGGTTTTGGGGGCGGCTGAGTTGTCTTAGGCGCTTCAGCTTTTTGCTCGGCCGGTACGATCTTAATGGGCGTAGGAGTTGGTGCTTGTTTACTAGGCTGCTGGGTAGGCTTAGGGACAGACTGGGTAATCGGAACTTCCTTCTTCCCTTGTGGCTGATCTCTCGGAGTAAAAGCCTTCTTGAATGCAGGCGGTGCGGGCACGGCAGCTACAAAGTTTTGCCCATGAGGCTGACCAAGGTATACTTTATCGTTGTATAAAATTGCGTCACTGATTTGCATTGCTCCCTGTGTATGGAAATAAGCTTTTTTAATGTTCCCATCCCAATCGATGTGTAGAAGCCCACTAGTGTCGGTCAGCAAACTTTTTAAACTTCTGAAATGGCCGATCTGAAATGAGAGTAATTTCTATTTAATGTCATGTCTACACAGTATCTACAAGTAGGTACTCTTTCCTCCTAATTATAAAATGTGATCCAGCCCTTTTTAACATTTATGTTGACACGGGACACCTGCTCCTGTACGAGATAGAAGGTACTCACGTTGTATATAGCGTCCTCGAAGATCACATGTGGGAACTGCTGGTGAAGGAACTGGAAGGCCAGCTCGAGCAGGCACTGCGTGCGCGCCAGGAACTTGCGCACGAGCGGCGTGGCGGCCAGGGAGCGGCCCAGCACGGGCTCGTCCGCGCCGTGCGCCGTGTACAGCGCGACCTGCAGCCCCGAGCCGTCGGGCAGCGCGCGCATGTTGTCCGGGGGCCCTGCGACATGACATCATAGGACATGTTCATCAATCAGGCTAACTTTTATTACACTACACACTCCGCCCCCCGCTGATTGGCACAAAGAGAAAATAAACTTTTTCGATTGGTCGAGCCCACTCCACCCCCCCACATACCGCGGACCTTGGGAAGGTAGACTTTGTCCCTTAATATACTGTACCTGCTGCTGTTCTATACGTAAGATACTAGTAAGAGGGAGTACGGTAAGACTATAAGAATGTCTGATTATCGCGTGGTGCACTTCATTCATCAATTCAGTCATCTTCATTGTTATCCGTTTGCCCTGTTTCAAATTATCTATGGTTGATACAGTGTCTTTTTCATCCACAACCCAACCCGGCACTTTCTTTTTCAACTTGCTTATTTTACTTTACTTTGCAAGATTGAATACATAAATATACCTAGCTAACCTAAGCTAAATAAATCTGAACCCTACCATTACTTTTGCTGTCCAGGTAAACAGACAAAAAATGATTGATCACTGATTGCAACATTTGCTCAAAGCGAGCTTCAGCCTCGACCCTAAACGCTTATTATTTTGTTTATAGCTATTTCATGTCATGATTACGGACAATGCCGAAGCAGCTGTTCAAACAAAGACACCATTTTGTATCACATCTCTAGTTTGTCATCAACTGGTCGGTTGTAACTTTACTCGTAATGTTTCATCAAAATATTTTACTTTCTATTTTTAGTGGCGTACTTTTACTGTGTTCGAGATGCATCGCGCAGACGATCCACGAGAGCGACATCAACTTCAGGGTGGAGGCGGGGTCGCGGACGTGCTTCTTCGAGAGGGGGCGAGCGGGGCAGATGATGGAGGCTTACTACCAGGTGCTGGACGGCCAGCACGGCGACCTGGATATCACTTTTGAAATAATAGATCCGACCGGCACGAAACTGGTGTCAGACTACAAGAGGGCGCAGAACTCTATCATCATGGATCTGGCCACCGACGGCGACTACGTATTCTGCATGGACAACAGCTACAGCATGATGAACTCGAAGCTCGTGTTCGTCTACGTGGTGATAGAAGACAAAGCGGGCCCGGACGGAGATCAGGCGGCGGCGAGCGCGGGGAGGGCGGAGGAGGAGGAGGTGCTGGAGTGGACGGGGCTGGACGAGCGCGGCGAGGCGTACTACGTGGAGGTGGCGGCGATCGCGGCGGCGCTGACGCGCACGCTGCGGCACGTGGCGCGCGCGCGCCAGCTGCTGGAGCTGTACGGCGCGGGCAAGTCGCGCGACTCCTACGCGGCCTTCGAGGACACGTTCGTCGTCGACGTGTGGTCCGCATTCCAAATTTGTTTTATGATGGTTGTGGGTATGATTCAGGTCTACATGATCAAAAAATTGTTTAGCAAATCCGAAAATCGTATTGATGGTTTCCATTAAAATGTTAGTGTTTTCTCAGATATTGGTTGTTTAAAATTATATAAAATAGCTTACCCGGCAGGCCAGCGATCAACACTTCTTTATGTCCTTTTTTAGGTCCATTAAGGTAGTATTTGATTAACCTATATGCATTTGTCTCGGCGACGACGATAAACTCATCATTGGGGGAAACTGCTACTCCATTTGCAAACCATAGGTTGTCGAAAAGGACTAAGCTTTCGTTTTTTGCAGCATTGTACTGGATCAATCTAAAAAAAATTTGCAGGAATTATAAAATAATAAATTTATTAGTAAAAGTGTCTTGTTCGTTTCTTGAAATTAGCCCAACCAAAGGGATATTAAGTTTTAAAATTTTTTAAACAAGCTGAATTCAATGAATGAATGAAGCAAAGTTCAAAGTCCTCATAGCTCTGAAAGCTACAATTTCTATTTGAAGCCACATAATTTCGTTTTTATGAACAACACTGAAATGGTAAAAACTGCAGAGAACATAAATTATTTAGAAAATTTTGTTTGTCTAATTTGACTGAGATATTAGAAGTTGGCTTCTTATATATTCTTATGAATATGTATCTGTAAGAGGGTAGTTAAAGTTGAGCAAATTCTAAGCATCAACAAATTCATTGCTGACAATTAGAGTGTGTTCTTGTGAATCAGTATTTCCCCCAGTTCTGACAAAATGTCTAGGGTGGCAATATAGTAGGGTATTTTAAGTTCCGCTGTGCAATGTAGTATTGTACAGTGGAACTTAAAATACTTAATTTACTTTTCATTACCTTCCAGTTGGATCAGTAAGCAGAGCAAAAGCTCCATTGTTAAGTTGGAAGTCAGTACTGGAGTCCGTGTAGTAAAGATTACCCTTGCTATCCAATGCCACCGAGTTAAATAGTTTAGGAAGCCGTCCATCGATTTCAAGATTCGGTGAAACTAGTAGTGTTTTTTTATTTGTCTTCAAGTCTACATTCCAAATGCCATAATATGCATCTGCCACATACATAAGATTCTTTTTTTCATCAATTACAAAACCCAATGGCCTTCCACATATGTGTTCTTCCTTAATTCCAGCTAAAATAAGATTAAAATGTTTATTTGTAAAATTATACATACATACTTGTTGCTGTAATACATTATGTAAGACTGTAATATTGCTCACTAACCACAGGGCTTTCCAATTTGGGCAACAAAAGTGACATGATTCCCAGGTGAAAGTTTAACAATCTCGCCAGTCGCAAGGCTGGTGTACACCTGCCCATTATAGAGCTGGAAATTCTCAGGGCCCAGAAGCTTCTCAGGGTACAGTTTTTCTAAATTGTTCAAATCATTGTTTGGAGCTAAAATACCCTCCCGTGGTAGAGTAGGTTCAAGGCTAAAAGCATACATGTATTGTTCATGAACAAGTTGTATAAAAAAAATTATTAATAATAATTAGTATAGAAAGTAGCTAAAACTTATAATAACAGAAAGTGAGTAACTGTTGTGACATTTACAAGGGCATATTTAATACTTTATGCATTTCACACAATTTTCCCAGCTTAAATGTACCTAATTTGGATATAAAACAATACTCACTCAATCTTCGTAAAAGATGTGTAAGGAGGCAAATTTGGAAGTAGTACAATGATAGATGCAAATATAAAGAAGTAAATTAATACTTTGAGGACACTTCTAAACAATAGAGAGAAGAGTCTTTTGATGAATGAGAATATAAACCCCATTTTGTGTTTAATCCTGAAATAAAATTAAGAAATAAATTTTTGCAATCTCTTATTATGATGTTTCACTCATTCCCAAAGTATTATTAAAACAGTTGTCTTGTCAGGGCTTTAAAGCAATTAATGTTGTATATGTACAGTGTGTATTTATTTCATTTTCAATATGTAAAAGAAAAAATAATTATCATATTTACATAATAATACATTACATATGTTTACACAATCTCTTGAATGTTTGAGATAAAATTTAATAAAGACCTTAATGCATATAATTAGCCAGTTACTTATTATTAATTAAATTGTTAATTGGTTTCTATGCAGATAAAAACTTTGGACTTATTATCACCCCTCGATACCTACTTCGTTATGCCAAGTGCAAAGTCTACAAAGTTGCATGCATATTGACATATAATTCAGACCAGCTAATTTTGAAATTAAGGGACAGCTAAAACCTTTGTATTTTTATACAAAACCCAAGTACTTATATAAAATCATAGGTTTTGCGAATTATTTTTACCGCCCGCTGCTAAAGTGAACTATTAATGAAGTACAATACAGCTAAAATCCAGACCAATCATCATTAATCATAACTTTTAAGACAGTGTAATAATAACTACGGATAACTGTAAAAGTAAGGTCGGATAATTGTAAAATTATCTAGCTTAAAAACAACTCTAGAGACATTTTTCTTAAATATGTTAGATTACTAATTATTGTATTATTTAACAATAAAATGATACGTACCACCTTTCCACCTGTATAACTAGCAATTAATAGCTAATTACAAATTCTCTCTCATTGACCCCGACAGATGACAACCAAAATGTAAAATACCTACATCAATCGAACGACCGACGAGCAAGTAATATAAATACATACAGGTAAAAATAGACATGGGAAACTAACGATATCGATACTTACTTAAGGTAATGTCATCTATAATGGACGTCGCCCAATGATGGACATTTTTTTAATTAGCCTCCAAAATTAAGCAAACGCGACGTACTTTTGATCAAATTTTAACACCGATTAGTTGAACCTATATGTAAGCTGTAATACTATCTGCTTTTGACAGCAGACAGCCTACATAATTGCAGCCATATTAGTTTAAGTTACGCGGTGCAATTTCGGTGTGGGAAATCGTCGGTTTCTTTAAGGATCAGGATGAAACTGAGTACACTGAACAACTTATTTTCTGCCAGGTGAATCGTATTGGTTTAAAGTGAAATTCTTACCATAATGTATCAATACGGGGATTAACACGATATTTATTGTGTGAAACAACATTGTGTACTCACATATTTGGCTCGACGTTTCGGGTACGTTACAGCAGCCGTGGTCACGAGCGGACTGGTCCGCACGTGACCACGGCCATCACAATGTTGTTTCACATAATAAATATCGTGTTAATCCCCGTATTGATACATTATAGCTATAATGCAACGCGAAAATCTAAAAAAAAAAATCTCACCATTCTGAAGAACATTTGTTCTAGGACTTTTCATACAAAATTACCAAGTCACGTGACTGACTTTGTTTATTGGCATTAAGTTCACCTTATTGTATCAAAATTTGTGCAATAAAGTTTTAAATATATAAATAAAATAAAAACTTAAAGGGATGTAAATGTTCACAGATACACCCTGTATAAGCGGCCAGTTTCGATTACCTATAACATCACTAGTAAGGCAACACACACGCATAAAGACGTTTAAAGTCATGAGACACGGCGGTAGAAGGGCCGAAAATATGCTGCTTACCTTTCAGAACGTGTCTAATAACAAGTGGATCTCAAAATGAACATGGCTAAGACGAAAATTATATTATACTCCCTTGTCGTACCCACTTCTGTACAGGTTGGAAGCTCTACACTGACAGTTGTTGAAGAACGTTGAAAGTTTATACCCCGGACAAAAAGTCCAACTTGGTAAGTCAAATTTAAAGCTCAATAAACCTTTTCTATTCTATGATTTCCAAAAAGGGGATAATTTTTGATCGTATCAAAAATGATGAGACCCACTGGATAACTAAGGTCACACACACATATAAGATAAAGGAATATATGCCTTAAGTGATTTCCACTTAAGAAGGGCATATTGCGAGGAGAACAGATGTACCGACGACCAGGCGAACCTGGTTAATATAGCGGGACCGATTTGTGTGGAAAACGATCGGGGAGGCGATGGAAATGATGATAATGATCTACTATTATAAATACTTCATTTAGTGGGATGGCACTACTATGGTTTTATAAAATTGGAGATTAAACACAGAAAACCGGCATAAAGCAGCACTGTGCTGTGTTTCACTGCGTGAGTGAGGGTACCGGAGGCCCAATCCAGGGGAAGGAGGGTTTAAAGGTTGACAGCGCAGTTGTAACTCCACTAGTGTCGCGGGTGTCCATGGGCGGCAGCAATCGCTTACCATCAGGTGATCCGTCTGCTCGTCTGCCACCTATGACAAAAAAAAATAACTATATGTCCCGCTCGAAAAATGGCTAAAAGTCACTACATCAAATAAAAAACAGATCATGAAGGCGCCTAACAGCCCCATTAATGAGGTAGGCTTTTAAAAAAATTGTCAATGCATATCTTTTCATATTTTTATTATGTAATCAAAGAAGTAGGGTTCATTTCAGTAATGCTAGGTAAACGTTTTTTTTTTTGTATGGAGGTGTGTATCTGATGAAATTATCAGCTTCATCAAATAGTTAACTGGTTCAATGTCCGTGTCATAAGCAAATTTATTTGTATTTAAGTTAGTTTACATTAATTACAGGCACGTATCTAAGATTGGGTAGTTTGTGATTTATTGTTTGAATAATCTGTAATTTTAATAGTATGTTTGTTTATTGCTAAAATTATTTTGTTCATTAAGCCTCTTTTCTTATTTTTGCCTGTGTTGTAGGATTTTCCTAGTTCACGCTCTAAACTTGAAATTGTTCACTGAGTATCTACAAGTTAATAATAAATATTTTTCAATAAAGTTTTATAATGTTTATTGTGGCTGTAGTATTTATTCTTAGACTCCCTCAGTGCAAAAATAGCACTTGTGTCTCAGAAGGACGTCCAAAGTCCAGCAAGGGTAATTCCACGTGACGCCGTGTGTACAGACAGCCAAACATCTGGTTGCTATGATCTGTCTTTGCTCATCTAATACTGAACCAAACATGTAGACATGTAGCAGCAATTTGGTTGAATTAGCCATTTAATTGGACTGCTAGTGCGTACGCTAAACGCCAGCATCCAATTATCACGACATGCCTAGGGTGACATGCGTATTTGTTTGTACTAAAATCATTCACTTTTAACAGCTTAGCGCATAGAAAGTTAGCCCTTTCGAAAATACTGATCAAAATAAGTCTTGTCAATTGGCGAAGGTCAATTGTGTAGTTCCGCATTCCGCATCAAAACAAATATGGCATCAGCAGTAAAAAACACCTGTGAATATTGGTTAGATTAATTCTTTCTTGTGTGCAATAGGTACATAAATTATAACTGAAATTTAAACGTAAATATTGTCAAAATAGTCTATAAACATAGAAGTGCCAAATAATAGTAATTCAAGTTTTTGCAAAAAATTGAGTCGAACTTGTCTGATCACCCTTCTAAACTAATTGACTACACGTTACACTATTGACTAACGTTCAGCCACCTGGTTAAACGTTGTCATCAATAACATAGCTAGCTGTTCTTCACTCATTTGATTTACGAATTTAGCAAACGCTCCAAACGTCCTAACAACTATAATATAATATTAATAAACAATTTAGGTAATACGTAATAATAACCTATATTATAATCTTATTTGTACTTGAACAATGGTGTTCCTCCTCTCCAATTTTTCTTGTGTACAACAGAATTTACAGTGATATCAGCATGTATACCTATTTAAGATCTATTCATAATGCTGTGAAATGCAAATAAAGTTATTGAGTATATCGATATATATTATATCTTTATGATGCAGCCCTAGCCCTGGTGACTTGTCATGTCACGCTCCGCGGCGTCTCGCAGTCTGACATTGTTGACGTTGCGCTGTCAAGTCATTGACCCTATTTAGTGATGTGCACTGTACACAATAAATTGAGGAATTTATAGATTTTGATGTGAGTGTTGTGAGAACCACGGTAGAAAACGAGCGCTAAACGAAAAACGTCACAGAGCAGAGTGTGAACGAGTTCCCACAGCCCCTTGACTGACGCAGCTTTAATGCAACTCTTGTGAGAGAATCGGTTAAAGAAATTATACAAATGACAGAGTATATTTTACGTTTTACTTGTATCTGTGGTTCATTCATTCAAACATTTAATTTTCATTCATCACATCACTCACTCGTTCTTTCACGATCTGTCAAGTGGCCATCTTGGTCGTGTTTCTCGTCGCTTTGATTGAAGAGAAATAATTAATCGCAAACATGGGTCACGCAAATATTTGGTATTCTCACCCTCGTAGATACGGTCAAGGGTCGCGTTCGTGGTAAGTACTTACTAAACTTTTTATCGTAATTCTAATTACACTATATTAACCTTATATACAGAATGAGTTTGGTTAGCTTTGAGCACGTGTTGATGTTCCGTGATTATTCATTTCAGCCGAGCCTGCTCCAACAGACATGGACTTATTCGTAAATACGGATTAAATATCTGCAGACAGTGCTTCAGGGAATACGCACACGATATCGGATTCAAGAAGGTATGTTTAATAAAGTTATAATAATTATAGGCAGCAACTCATTCTAGCGCATACTACCTATTATCCAATAGATTGAAATGTTAGTAGGTACCGAAGTTCAAAATCTTATAGGTGTACCTACCTTCTTAAAAATAATGATGTGCTATGGCCAAGCGACTGCGTAATAAAACCGTAATGATAATAATTACATATTTATTTCACAATAAACTGAAAACATGACATGGTATGATAAACTTAATATCCATCTATTTAACCACTTAATGGTATCTCAATAAATGATATGCATTTTATTTATACATGTTATTGATACAAATATGTAAATTAAACATCAAAAGCCCATCAAAATTAAAGTTGAAATATTATCATTTTATTATGTTAAATTTGTCATTCAAGAAGTCATACTAGGGCCACCAATTGTTTTAAATAGTTAGCAACTAAACTGGATATCTTTTTAACAATATCAAAGCTCTAGCCTCTCGGAAAGCACTAATATATTTAATACTTTTAACTTTTTGGTCTGCTTTTGTACTCGAAATTTGAATTACCGCCAAAAACGGGCAGTTATGGCGGTCATCCAAATTTCGAGTGCTAAAAAAGGTCAGAAAGTTTAGTAGTGTACAGTTATTTAAAAAATTGTAATAAAGTTAGCTTAGAGACTGGGGCTCCGAAATTGTTTGAAATAGATCCAGTTTAGTAGCTAACCCATCGCCTTAAGGTGCTAATTAAATAGATACTAAGTCTTGTTTTAAGTGTTGGCAAATGGTAATAATTTTTTTACCTACATTGCATAACATTTTTTTTGCCCTTGATATACAGGCTGTCCCAAGACTATGGGACATGAAGGGAAAGTATCCTTTAATCCTTAAGTTAGTATTTTTCACTTAAAGGAAACATCACTTCACTTATCTATTCCAAGCTATATAAGTGTAATTAAGAAAAACTTTAAATGTAGTTACTTTATTATCTTGTGCCAATAAAGAATCAATTTACCGCTTTGGGAACGTCTCTTGCGCAAAGAAAAAAATATATTAGAAACCTCAAATCATTTTTAAAGACCTATTCATAGACACCCCATACGTATGGGTTTAATGAAAAAAAAAAAAATTCGTTTCAGTTCAAAGCATGGGAACCCCCCAAAAAAAATTTTTTTGCCTATTTTTGTATAAAAATCTATTTACCAAGTTTCAATAGTATACTTCTTATAGTTTCGGAAAAAAGTGGCTGTGACATACGAACAGACAGACACAGTACAAATCTATAAGGGTTTCGTTTTTTGCCATTTGGCTATGGAACCCAAAAGTGCTGTTAGGTTTATTCCCTGTAAGTGAAAATGCTAACTTTAGGATTTACGGTACTTTCCCTTCACGTCATATAGTCTTGGGATGCCCTATAAAGTCCAAAACCACTTTAGCTGTATTAGTAGATACAACCGGATTAGGTTCATAATGTAACCTACCAATCCAGAATATGTGAATATTATCACTTTTCACCAACAACCATTCCAACAACATTGGGTTTCTATTCATCTTAATTCTTGGTTTTCATTGTTTCAGCTGGACTAATGTTTTAGACTAATAAATTCTATAAAATACTATCTTTTTTTATTCAATATGCCTTTACACATACAAGCCTGTAGCACACCCTTTAGCAAGCCTATTAGTCTAATTTTTCCTTTTCAATATGTCGAAGGAGGCAGTGTTAAAAGATTAAATACATTTTGTTTAAAAAATATTTATTAACATGTACAAAAGTATAAAAATTATTCAAAAATAACACTACATAGATCTTTTTGTCATGATATAAGTATAGCTTGCATCAAATATAAAGTAACTGCTATAATAAAACTCGTCCTCATCTTATCTCTATTTTGGTAGAAAATATGGATATTTCTAGTGCTCTTTCAAAGTGCAGTTCATTATTGTTGGGCTAAGGCCCAACTCGACTAATCTTATTCCGATACTAAATCTATGGTATAGTGCTGTCATTCCACACAAATCAGACAGTTACCTATACTATAGATTTATCCACAGATAAAGATTGGTTGAATCAGGCCTAAGGGTGCAAGCTAGACATATACTGGCATGATAGTTCAGACAACAGATTACACTGGGCAACATACAACTAGTCAACTATTTGGTGTAAAATAAGGAGTTCAATTTTCATTGAAATATTTCATTGAAAGTTGAAATCCTTATTTTACACCTTGTTACTGGATTGTGATTGTCCTATTCTGAGGTTTCCCAAAGAAGATCCAACTCTCTGAAAAAAAAAACATTGTGATGTGACCATTTGCTTTGTACCTACATATTACATAAATAAACATTACATAGGTAGATACTATAAATGGCAAATATAATATTGCCATGGTCTGCTCACACACATCCACTGAAAAACAGTGTTGATATTTGCAACTGGGTTGTGTCAAGCAATCCAAAATGATAATGATGGATGAAGGAACTAATAAATCTAGAATTTGGATCAATTTGTAAAAACAACTGCATACCGAAAACAGACCAAGTAAAAAATAATCTGATAAATCTTTTTGCTAATTTATTTGCACGAAACGGAATATAGATTAGATCATCATATTCTTCATAAATGAAGAAAGGTAGTGGTGAACCAACTTAAGCCACGTTCAAGCTGTGCTTTAATCAACTTTTTGCTACTATTGATGTTAGGCATGTAGGACCGCACTATAACAGCGCGTCGCGACGGGTCACTCATCGTCAAAATATAATTTGTATGAAATTAGATGGTACAGACAGCCACACATCAGGTTACCACAATGTGTCAAATTTCCTCAACTGATAATGAACCAAACGTGTTTGACATTAATGTGAGAGTCGATTGAAGAAATTTTACAAATTTTGTTTACGATGTGTGGCTGTCTGTACATTAGAGTGGCTGAGCGACGACGTGACGCGCCGTGCAGCGCCGCGGTAGTGCGGTCGTTAAATCTGTATGCTGTCGTATCTTAATCGTCGTTATTCTTCTGACTTCTCCAAATTTCTAACAAATCATCTGCATTGGTTTGGTACCTACTTGACGAAATTACGTTTTATACCTGCGTGACGCCAGCAAGCAACGACAGCAGGCTGCGCTGTGGAGGCCGGCAGTGCTTCTTGCCTCCCTCCGCGCAACATAGGTTCGGGAAGCAGTCTACACTAGAGCTGCAGCGCTGTGGGAAGAGATCCTGCTTCGGCGGCGGGGTACACTGTAGATACTGCTCCAGCATCCGCACCGCTGAAGTTAAAATAATAAATAAGTAAATTATATTAATTACTAGCTTCTTTTTTATCCCACAGGAACCTGACATTTCTCGGGATAAAAAGTATCCTGTCCTTTTTTTAACCCTGTGGGAATGCTGCCGGCTCGCTGAGCGCTTGCCTTATGCACACCCGTCCGTTGGGAGCCGGACGGGTAGTGTGGGGTTCCCCTCCGGGTTGGGTGTCAGCTAATCAGAGACCGTCCGGAGGCATACCCACTAAACCGACAGGGGTGATCCTACCTCCTATCCTAGAGGAGGTACAGGCTCGTGGTATAAAACATGGCACCACGTCCCCCAAAAACGGAGACGAACCCGCAGGCCTCCAAAAGCAGTCCCGCGAATCGGCTCCACGGCCGGCTACGCAGGATTGCGCAGTCGGTGGGTAGGCGGAAAAGTTGCCGGTCGTTGCCGCATCCCACTGGCTGTGGGACGCAGCGCAGACCAGCGAAAAAAGACTTACATAAATGGGCCCAGAAGGTCCAGGACAGAACGGCTTATGGGGAGGCCTGTTGAGGCACTAACTCCGCCCTCGTCGCAGACCAAAAGCAGGGACCCTCATCTTAGTCGCAGATATAATAGTGATTATAGTATACCTTATTATGACTATACTCTGATGAGGGTGAACACGATGATCTGAATGTTTTCGAGAGAAGAGTGAATAGGCTGATTCTATAGTGACATGATCCACCTTCGGTCACATCGTCACTTACCATCAGATTAGATTACAGCCAGCAAAGTTTATTTGTTGTAACTACACAAGTAGGCTAGATACGGCTGAATATCATTGACGCCACTAGTTTAACTGGCTGATTAGTTAGGCTGTTGATTTGATCAAATGACTATTTAAGTAATTTGACTACAACATACCTACCTATACACGAATCAGACGAGCGGTTCTAGCTTGCCAGTTCAAAGTTCGAACTAAAGTTACGTAGTAAGTGGCTAGACTAAGTACGTTAGATCCGATTTAATTCACTCGCAAGTTTTCCCCGAATATGTTTAATCTATTAATCTACGTACCTAATCGATTCACAGGAACAAGAATGATAGGTAGGTAATATTATGCCTTGGGTGTTGCAGATTTCCATGGGCAGCGGTAATCAGATCACTTACCATCAGGTGTTACCGTCTGCTCGTTTGTCCGCTATAGTAATGTAAAAAAATATCAGTAGTCACTAACGCCCGTCAATTTGGTTGGCGATTGGCACCAGGTCTAGGCGCGCCTTGGCGGTTCGGCAGTAGGAGCGCACGCCGTCCGGACAGCACACGCGCGGCCAGCAGTCTGCGTCGGTCTTGCACGACTGCACCTCGAACAGCAGCTCGCCTAGCGGAGCCGATGGGCACTCGCGAGGTATCACGCCTAATAATGCTGCAACAATGTCAATTCAATTATTACCGAACATGTCTTGCATCTTAAAGGGTCCTCCATTGGCGAGGCAAAGATTATGCGCTCCCCTAGCGGCGATAATTGGAAGCTCTCTAAGTACGACACTGCTTTAATTTGAAGTAATGTTTGGTTAAAAGTTTTGATTTGTTCATGTTCACGATTAATTAATACAAACCGGCTGTTAATAAAGCAGAAATACGCAGCTTCTTCCCAAAAAACAAAATTATGAAGTTAAATATATATGGATGATTGCTTTAAGAATAATCAAGCCAATTTCACTAGAAATGAGTTTGTTCTCATCATTTTCAACTATTTTCCAAACAATAATTTTTTTTTAATTATTTAATGACATAGGTGGCAGACGGATCACCTGATGATAAGCGATTGCCGCCCATGGACACCCGCAACACCAGCGGTGTCACAAGTGCGCTGCCAACCTTTAAACTCCCCTAATATTTTCTCACCAGAACGCGAACGCAATGGTCTGGTATATTCTGCCGACGCTTTTATTATATCTATTATTGATATAATTTATGTGACCGAACCACATTTATCCCAACAATAAAGAGAATATTAACCACTATCCCGTAAAGTTGCATGGAAAACTTTCAATTTGTCGTTATTAGACAGCTTCCGAAAATTGACACCAGATGTGCTAGTGAGAATCTTTGCCTCGCCATCTAATAGTTTGCAAGTCTGTGGAAAATATAGAAAAGTTTGCGTCACTTAGGTACATACACCAAAAAAGAACGTTCATTTACGGTAGGCAAAAGGGAAAGATTGAAAGTGACCATATCCTTTTTTATGGTTTTAAAGGTGATCCCACACAGCAGTCTTATTTACGTTATAAAACATAGCGTAACTAATAACAACAACACGATAACTGTGTACCTAACATTTGAAATAATAGAACATTGTGTTTTGTTGTACCAACTGCTGTGTGGCAGCACTTTATGATATTACAAAAAAACAAGAACTAATTAGCGCCATCTGTCAGCATTTGCGTTATATTAAATCTCAAAATAGGTAGATACCTACCTTAAAATTACCAGAATTTTGGTTCATTTGAAATTTGGTACAATAAATGTATTCTGCTACTCAAGCCTTTTTATATGATACCTATATTGTAGGAGTTGTGTTAAAACATACAATCCATATCTCAGTGACGGTGGCCATCTTAGATCCAAACATTTTTCAAACAAAAAAAAACAAAAACAAAATCTGTTCATTCGTTCGTTCGGGCGCTACGACGCCATAGACAGACACACACACACAGAGTCACAGACACGTCAAACTTAAAACTCCCCGTCCACAAACTAAGTGGAAGATACTACCCCGTCGTTCTTGCGTCGGGGGTTAAAAAATGAATTATGTTATTATTTAAACAAACTATGTATTAGTTAGACTAAAATAATACACTTCGAAGTTCGAACTTATAAGAAAGTACTTAAGACTTGAAAAGGGATGACATTAATTTTTTGCTTATTTAGGTAGTCTATTATTATTGGTAATCGTAAATGGAGTACCTACAATACTTCGTCAGGGTGACCAAATGTGTTACCAGATCGACCCCTACCTGGTTTGCGTTCTTTAAGACCACCTACGGGATGTTTCCCGTCAAACGGTGAGCGTCGACGTATCGCAACGCATCGCAAAAATGTGTAGAGTAGGTACCTACTTTCTCTGGTCTGGTATAAGGACACTATGGTGTCGCTGAGAGATCGGCTCCCAAAGCACGCAGGAATCAATTACGACTTTAGTTAGGAACTGTTAATACTCGTATACAGGGTGGAAAAAAACATTGGGCCCTGGAGGGAAACTACCTTTAATCCTTTAGTTAGATTGTTTTAAACAGTTAACTATAAGTATTAAATAAATAGTATAGGTGTTTGCCGAGAGATTGTAACCCCGAAATTGTTTAAAATAGATCCGGTTTAGTAGCTAAAAATTAAAATCTATTGGCGTCGCTAGTGTGCCCTACCCGTCACCTTAAAGGAAATATTCCTTTATTTTTAAAAACAAATCTGCATTAAACTTTTTTTTTTTCAATTTTGTTTGTCATAGCCCCGGGAATCTAACCGGAAAAAAATAAAATTGGCTATTTTATTCTACTAATTGATAGTCATTATTGAGGATATTTTTTCTTTAAAAAACCTTAGGTCTATCCCTCGTATTGTGTAGGTACAAGATACATTATGTATACCGAAAATTAAGGTATTGTGGATATTTCATACGACAGGCATGCAGGAACTAATGTTTCTTGGAGAAAAAATAGTTTTGCTATTGACTGCGCCGATTGGTGGTGAAATAGAATGATCTCTTTTTCCAGATGAAGAAGTTGTATCCATAGTATTTGGTATTTTTGATATCTTACACAAAAAGGTTTCTTGGAGAAAAATTTGTTTAATAAAATAGCCAATTTTAATTTTTTTTTTCGATTCGATTCCCGATTCAAATGTTAAAAAAAGTTCAATGCAGGTTTATTTATTTTTAAAAATTTATGAATGGATGGGTAGGGCACACCAGCAACGATTATTAGCTACTAAACCGAACCTGTTTTCAACAATTTTGAAGCTCTACCCTCTCGGAAAACACTGATACTATTTATTTAATACTTATACTTTCCATACATTTCTGTCTGCTTTTGTACTTGAAATTTAAATTACCGACCGTAGGTACCCGTCGCCTTAAGTCAACTAGCGACGCCAATTGATTTTAATTGTTAGCAACTAAACCTGGATATCGTTTTAACAATTTCGAGGCTACGATGGCTACGAAAGTTAATTACTTACCTATAAGTATTAAATAAATAGTTATAAGTGTTTTCCGAGAGATCGTAGCCTCGAAATTGTTAATAAGATATGGGGTTTAGTTATTAACAATTAAAATCGATTGGTGTCGCTTTACATTAAGTAAAACATGCTAACTCAAGGATTTAAGGTCCACGGCCCAATGTTTTTTCCACCCTGTATATCATGCTTTACGGCCTTGAAAATGCACTCCGACGCGCCCCGTTTGAGTTGCGAATGTAAGTAAAAGCTCAGAATTAGATAGGCAGTTCAAGTATTTTTTCGGTATCCTCGTAAGGATACGTTAACGTAGGTAAAGTTAAAATGTTAGTTTTCCCATAAAATTTACTTATTTGGAACTAAGTCATACGTTGATGCGATTTTGGCGCTGGCTTGGGGCGAGGCGCAGGGCACGCCCTTGACGCAGCGGTTCTCGCAGCAGACGAAGCCCGCGCCGCTGCTGCTGCGGCACTGCGAGTTCTTCTCGCAGGGAATGGGGAACAGGATCAGCGGTGCCTGCCCCGCCTTCGGACAGACCAGCTTCTGCGATTTGCCTGCACTCGACACATCCACACTATACTGGTAAACTGTAGCGGAGTTGCGTGTGTGGGAATACGTTACGTCAGCTGTTATGTCAGAGCCTACAACAACAGGCCTAGTTCATTATCAAACTGTCGATTGACCTTACGATCGGAGTTACAGTTGCGTTTTATTTTATTAGTGCAACGATTTTGTAATGCTCGTAATGTACGTTTGTGCTTATTTCTTAATGGTTTTAAGCACAGTGATGTTGATGTGTGGTGTGGTAATAATATAATAGGTAAGTACCTAACTAATACGAGTATAATATTAATGTTGAATAAAAAAAATAAAGTTAACTAAGTACAGTGCTAGATAGTCGTTGGAGCTTGAAATGTGGAGTCGCAGTAGGGTTCTTTTTGTCTTCACCAATACACCAATTGAGATATTAGATGGACATTCTTCTTCTATTGATTTATAGGGAGTACATATGCTAGGCTAAGTACTTTAATTATATCTGGATCTGTAAGGGCTAAAAAAGGAAAATAAACAATTTAGGTTCTGAGTACCTACTTAGAAGTACCTAGTAATAATCAATTTTGTTGGCAGGCAACGTAAGACTTACAGTCAGCATCAACTACTTTGCACACATTTCTTAATATTTAGGTTAGTACTTAGCAAGTTCTCTACAAATGTGTAGCGGCAACTATTTTTGATGCTAGCTGTACCTACTAAGGTCGCCACAGTATTTGGCCACCGCATTAGGTCATTCAGGTCTACCCTGTGGTTTACCAGTAATTACGTAATTAGAAAATCATTCTTACTCTAAATGTGATTAGGCGGCGTAGGGATGACGGCCATAACAGTAGGTATACAGTCGACCTCAAAACGATGTTACCTTCTACATAAGTATATACTTAAGCACCTTTGTCACAATATTATCTTCTGTGTAGTTAAGTAATAAACTAGGGCTCGGATTAATATGTAAAATACTTACATATTTTTAAATTGCACGATTTTCGGTCCCGAATATGTTTTCATGGATTATCGTATGTAGGTACATTATGAAAAACGAATTTTTATTTTCCGTATTTTTCATAAAAATATTACAATATTTCCATAAAAATATTACAATCATCCATATTTTTAACCGACTTCAAAAAAAAAGAGGTTCTCAATTCGACATGTATCTATGTATATATATTTTTTTATGTTTGTTCGCCGATTACTTTTTGAACTTCGGCCAATAGATATCATGGCCATATTTAGACCAAAATTCCGCTATTTTGTTTTAATCTAAGCCAAAATCGACTATCGCTAAGGAGACTGTAAATAATACTTACGTAAGGTATACCGCCTGGAGCCCAATTCTTGTGACGTGATTTTTGTCATCATACGACATAGGAATATCGCAAAAATATCGTTTTTTTTTCGATGGTTTTCATGCGACGTCTACCAAGTTTCTTCATATCAAATATCCTGAGAATTATCTATTCTCTTAAGGAGATGAATGAAACTTTTGTTTTAACCTGAACATTTTGCTACCTTTTATAATTTTTGTAATGTAACCGTTACTGAAGTGATTTTTCACAATAATATGAAAGGTATATTTTTTTATAACTCCATATTTTTTCCATATTATACTTACGTACATATTTTGAATTGTTTGTACATAATTTGCCCAAGCCCTAGTAACCACCTAAGGTTCTTTAGTGTACAGACATATACATATTTTTGGAGTCGACCGTATCTACGTAAAATGTGGATGCTTCGTACCTGACTTGGAGGAGGTTCTGGTGGTGGCAGCTTGCGTGGTCTGTATCGGTAGCAGCTGCAGGAAGGGCCGCGGCGGCGGCAGCGTGGGCGCGGGCGTCGTCGTCGTGGTCGTTGTCGTGGTCGAGCTGGTGGTACTCGGAGTTGTAGTTGTAGTGGTGGTGGTTGTGGTGGTAGTGGTGGTGGTGCTCGTGCTGGTGCTCGTGCTTGTGCTACTGGGATTTACGCTACTCTTCGCGTCGTTGGTTCTACAATGAAAATCGCGCAATTTAAAAGGAAGTTACATAGGATTAAGTCCTATCTACGTAAGGTAAATTTAAGTTTAAGTAGTTACAGAAAGCCACGCGTTATGCTATTTCAATCAAATTTCTTCATCCGGGATATTTTACGGTCCAGTGGCCATTAGATTTTTATTGATTGTAATGAAATTAAGATATTAAATGAAAAATTACAGCGTCAGTGGACCGTAAAAACACCCTTAAGGTAAGAAATAATGTTGAAAACTTTAATGCAACGTGTGGCTGTTTGAAGAGGTAGGAATACCGACAAAACAATTAAGTAGGTACTAACATGATGAATTAAATTAAGTAATATTTTAGATATGAGTAACGGTCACGTAAGCGCGCCTACATTATTAAGAGGTCGTTCTTAATTTCGACATGATTGTTCGGCAGGTATAACTTACAATAGGATTTTGGAGGTAGGTAGGTCAAAGATTTCATGTCAGGTTTTCCTAAATAGATACCAAAGGTACTTTGGTATAGATACTAATAAATTTCATATCTGCAGAACAAGTTATGACTGACATTAGCTAGGCACCCTAACTAAAAATAAATTGTAGAACCTTACGACTTCGAACGTGTAAAATGGTTGCGGTGGTACGGGTGGTTTGGTTTAGCTTAGTACAGATTTGATCATGTAACATACTGGCTGATCTACTAACGGTGATAGTGGTTTTTAGCACTAAATATGGATGACTAGGCGAAGCAATATGGTGCAATGTAAGTTTTAATGCTAATAGTAGATATGTAGTGCATAGGTAAGCATGGGAAATAAAAAAAGGTATTATAGTCGACGTAAGGACTTGTGGCATACGGTAGAGTATTTAATTTCTTAATTATGAATTAAATGTGACACCGTCTGCCACGAGTATTTGGCTGGAGAGTAAAAGTAACATTCTTTAAGTTAAACCCTTAGATTAATTAATCTAAGTTTAAACCTCTACTGACCTGAACAACTTTGCTGTAATATTATATCATACATTATTAATGGATGAATACTCTAACCGATTGTCGCGAGTAATGGCGTTCGTTAACATAAATAGGTAGGTAGGTACGTATCTACATCTGTGATTTGGTGGGGCTTAATATTTTTTCGCTATACTATTCCTCTACCCTGAGGGAGTCTGGAAGAGATCGCTATTAGCGATAAGACCGCCTACATTGCTTTAGTACCTATAATACCATAGACTAAGATCTGTAAATTTTGTGCAATAAAGTGTATCTATCTATTTATTTTTATTCATTTCTAAACACAGGGCGGCTTCGAAAAGCTCTAGATGCACTTCAAAAACGTAGGCCTAAATACTTACCTACTTACTAACATACCTAAGTACTTATGATTAACAGCTTGGTACGTAGGATCGGTTAATTCAAGTGAACTACCAACTAATAAAACAATAGTGTTCCATAGCTTTATAGCTTCGGCTCAATGTAATCAAAATAACTTTAGGTTTCTACTTATAACAGGTGTTAGTAGATACTAGGTCTAGAATTAATGCATCAGATTCATAAATAACGAGATTAATGATTTAATAGTTAAAATAAGTTGTGTAATTTAGGAAATGAAGGCCTAAACTGCATTGCAATTATAGGCACGCAAATTACCTCCTGCACCAACGAATTATTGAATATCATTAAGTTTTTATCAGAGGTCGGTAGGTACCTACATGCACTCGGCGGCCTTAACCTGCAAATTTTACCATTCACTTTTATACAGATACAGGAATAGAAAAAACATACGTCAATATCCGTGTAAAAGTACCTTACTTACTCGACTTACCTCAAACTTAACTGATTGTAAAGGACAGGTAAGGCAGAAAAATAAATAAGGTAAATAACAGTTAACTACTTAAATTAACAGGTAAGCATTTCGCTTTCATTAGTGCAAAAATAACTAAAGTAGTGAAATGTTGTAATAGTACGGAGAGTTGGTTACGACACGAAACGCCTGCCAATCACGTAAGTAGATAATATTATTACCCACTTTACTACCCGGGGGTTATATTAGTTAATTTATCTACTATTCTCCGCTTAGGACTTGCAGTCTTTCATTATTAACTCCTCAATATTACGTAACGTTTATTAACCTATTATTTTTTTAAATATAATGTAGGTACCTACCCATAATTTTTGTTAAGCTTACCCTTTAAGTAAATTACTGTAACCTCTAAAATATCATGATGTGCGTGTGTGTCATTGATGTAAACACTAGAATAGTCCCTTGCCTCGTATATGTAAAATGCTTGTGTTTATATTGTTGATGTGCCTAATAAATAAATAAAAATAAATAGTATATGCGAAACTACTTTAAAAAAAAATAATTGTTACAAAAGTTTACATAATTATTATAGGATGGATAGTAGAAGTAACCTATTATATGAACATGCATCTGTCTTACTAGGATATAATCCTAGTAGGTAAGACAGACAGATGAATGTTTATATCTTCAAAAATACGGTACCTAAGTACCTACATACCTAAGGTCCACGAACTACAACTACAATCGTGACGTATTTTTTGGCGATTGTACCCAAGTACAGTTTTACCAATTTTATAAGTTACACCAATGTAGCTGCGCAGAAGTCTTATTTTCGAAACCTGCGCCAAAATCTTAATCAATCACAAGCGCTCCATTTACGCGCGCCAAAAATTACAATTTCTTATTGGTTGATGCGTCGGCGCCATGTTCAGTGCGAGTGCGTTTAAGAGAGAGATAATCATAATCATAATAATACAATGTAGCTTAAATACTTAACACCTCACGAGGCATTGCAATGTTCTTACAATCTAAATAATTAATTATGTATTAGAAAGTAACAATTACATATAATTACTTTTTTATATGTACTTAATAAAGTGTAGGTAGTATCTACCTACATAATTTAGAAAATCGGCACAGAACGTCATATTCCTATCTGGATTAATTGTATTTAATCTTAACGTAACGCAATAAAGTCTGTATTTCAATCGTAATCAATCGGATCTAACTTGCTCTTCTGCGTAGACGAATTTTGTCGATGTAACTTATAAACGTGGTACAGCAGTACTTATTTAGGCAGTTAGGTACCTACCTACTAGTAGATACTTATCGGCACAGATATAGTATCGATGTCTTGTCAAAGTGACCATGCCTGTCACCTAATATGCTTCTATTTCACGCACCACTTGAAGTGTAACAGTTTGACATGTTATAAAATGTGATAGGTAGGTTACCAATCATTCATATCATAAGTAGGTATGTATTTCATCGTGTTTGTATTTTAAGGTGACGGGTAGGGCACACTAGCGACGCCAATCGATTTTAATTTTTAGCTACAAAATTTTTAGCGACCAAACCGGATCCATTTTAAACAATTTCGGGATTACAACCTCTCGGCAAACACTTATACTAGGTATTTATTAAATAACCATCGATTGGCGTCGCTAGTGTGCCCTACCCGTCACCTTAAGACACTGTACTACTGACTGACATGTAGATAATATTATAAACTGTAAAGCATATACCTAATGCAAATGTAGTTAGGCAGTATAGTTAAGGTAGAGAGTGTACTTATGTTTGCGCGTACACTTGAGCCCTTTTTTTTTTTTTTGGTTTCCCGGGAGAAATGCATTACGCAGACCCTGCCGCCGGGGGGCGACAGGGTACTGTGGGACTCACACTCTGGGCCGCTTCTTCTAACATGAAGCGACCTGAGGGCCACTAAAACTCCCGGGGCTCAACCACCCGTGGGACTCTTGAGCCCTATAATATCCTGCGTAAGTGGCCGATCGTTTAGATTGGCCGCCGTAGAGGATATTAATATTATTAAGGGGGGTTATTGTTTTTTGTGAATGACTATACATTCTTGGAACAAACAACGAATGCACCAACCTAAATACCTATTGATACGTTAATTACGATGATGAGCAGGGCTCATGCTCTGCTTAGGCCAAGTTTATGCTAGAATATGTTATAATCTATATACTAACATTATTGTATTTTCTAATCATGGACCAGTTTTCAGAATTTCCTTGGGTGCAGTTTTACCCCCACTTACCTACCTGCCCATTGATAGATATAGGTACAGTCAGAAAAATAAATAAATACCTAGGTACAAAAAAATGTATGAACCATGCACTAAGTACAACCTGTGCCGATAAAGAATGGGATCAGAAATGGCGGCGCATCTATTCACTTCTCGCTCGCACACCCACGAGTGCCAGTATAGACGCAAATAGTGTGCGAGTATGTATAGACGCAAATAGTGAGCGAGCGAGAAGTGAATAGACGCGCCGCCATTTCTGATCCCATTCTTTATCCGCACAGGTTGTAAGTACTTAGGTAGGTAATCAATAATCACCATCACCATACCTAACGTAGGTAATAACTTTTCACTTAATAGTTCAAAACAAGGTCGCTCTCGCTATCTGTTCCTACCTATGTAAGAATAAGAATAAGAATAAGAATAAGAAATAATTTATTGACCACAACACATTACATACAAATCAGAATAAGGACAAAACATTATCAAGTTGCGGCCAACAAGGTTCAGCCTCAGCATGTGCTACAACAACCGCTAAGCAGCCGCTGCAGCGCTGATTTTCAGGCTGTACCTTCGAGCGACGACTCATAGTAAAACATACAACATAAAAAAAAATTAAAAAAAACTGACAATTTATATTAATACAAAACGGAACGATACAAAGTACATCTATAACGTGAACATGAATTACAAAACGCAAAAGTGCATACAGATCCAATAAAAAAAAAAAAATAAAATAAATACAACCTTATGTCATACATTATTGACATTGAGAATAAAATAAGCGCCAACCCAAAATACTTTTGGTCTTATGTCAAATTAAAGCGTGGTGGTGCTGCTAACTATCCCAGCTCCATGACGAACGGGGAAGTATCCAGCAGCGATGGGACAACAATTTGTGAACTTTTTGCCAAGAATTTCAAAAAATCTTATAACGAAATCCCAAATGTAAATGGTTCTTATGATATTCATAAATCTAAATTCATCACAAACACCGATTGCTTGTCATCTTTTACTTTGGGCAAGGAAGAAATTAAATCAAAATTAAAATCTTTGGATAGAAATAAGGGCGCTGGCCCTGATGGGGTACCACCTGTATTTATTGTTAACTGCATACCAAGTCTGGTTGATCCACTTCATATAATATACAATATGTCACTGACATCGGGAAAATTTCCCGAGGTATGGAGACTTGCAAAAGTGGTGCCAATACTTAAATCGGGAGATAATGGATTAATAGATAATTACAGACCAATTTCTATATTGTCCAGTTTTGCAAAAATCTTAGAGGCTCTTGTCTGTCCCCTGATACAGAACTATTTCAAGAAATATTTAATAGATGAACAATTCGGATTTGTAAGGTCAAGGTCAACTTCTAGTAACTTAGTTAGCTTTGTAGAATTTCTTATCGAGAATGTAGACGCAAGTAAACAGATAGACGTGCTATATACCGATTTTAGTAAGGCGTTTGACTGTATTCCTCATAACATTTTAATTAGCAAGCTTCAGCTGTACGGATTCTCTGGAGCAATCCTTGACTGGCTTAAGTCTTATTTATCTGATCGATCCTTTCATGTAGTTCTTAATGGGTTCAAATCAAGTGACTATGCAATTTCATCTGGAGTTCCGCAGGGATCCCACCTGGGACCAGTTCTTTTTAATATTTTTATCAACGACATCGGTACTTGTTTCGAGCATTCAACTGCATTTCTATTTGCCGACGACCTCAAATTTGCTAAAGAGATTGATTCACCTGATGACGTTATTGCTCTTCAAAGGGATATGGACAGGTTGGTGCTTTGGTGTCAAAACAATCTAATGAAATTAAATGTAAGTAAATGTTTTTATTTAAAAGTTACTAGAAAGTTAAACAAAATTTTATCTAAATACTTTATTCGTAACGAGCTAGTTGTAGAAAAAGATTGTGCTAGAGATCTGGGTGTCTATATTGATACAAAATTAACTTTTATACCTCACATCGATCAAGTCATTAAAAGAGCCTCAGGATTAATGGGATTTATCATCCGCACAACTAAGCCGTTTCGTAGGACAAAAACCAAGATCCTGTTGTATTACTCCTTGGTGCGTAGTATCCTGGAATACTGCAGCATCGTCTGGAGACCGCACTTTGCAATACACTCATTAAGAATAGAAAGAATACAAAAAAGATTTCTCCATCACTTGGCATTTTTTGATCGTATTGCTGGGCGGACTTCATACGATTTTAAATTGAAACACTTCAATATGAAGAGCCTTGAGGATCGGAGAGATAAATTAGACCTCACTTTCTTTTTTAAACTAGTACGAAGTCAAATTGACTGCCCCCAATTACTAAGTAGAGTTAAAATCAGAGTGCCCTCCAGATATCCTAGACACCATATTAAGCTTTTCAGTCCTCCTTTCCGTAGATCTAAGCTGGGATCAAACTCACCCATATGTAGACTCATTAACTTGTACAACTCAAATAGTCATAAAATTGATATAAATGCGGATAGCTTAAGATTGTTTTTAAAAAAGAGCCTGTTAATTTAAATTTTTGTAAATCTAATAAAATATATTATTGTAAAAGATTAGAAAAAGTATATGTATACATATATATATACATATACTTAAATTAAGTATATGTTAATGTTGATTTCTTTTTATTTATCTTTGCATGCGGTGTTGACCTGTAATTGGAAGTGCATTTAGTTAATTTTCATAAAATGTGTATATTTAAGCAAGTGTAATGTAACTTTCGTTGGTTAACCAATAAAATAAATAAAATAAAATAAAAAAATAAAATGTAATATAAATAAATTAATATAAACCGGTATTAGGTACATACATAAATAAAAAATAAACAAACGAGTATGCTTAGATCTTTTAAACTACACGCAACGGAATTTAAATCTTTTCTTTTTCAATAGATAGAGCCATTTAACAGGAAGGTTTTTATGTATAATATTAATATAATACATGTATAACGCCTTGTTGGTCTAGTGGTTTAGGTACCGGGCCATGATCTAGGTTCGATTCCCAGGTCGAGCGAAAAGTATGTTTCGAATTTTTCGAACATAGCTCGGGTTTCTGATCACCAATCTGCAAGCGTGGTGATTAAGCCTAATCCCATCATAGTAGCGATAACTTGATTTCTATGATGGAGGCCTTTGCCCGCATTAGGACAGTTTATAGGCTGATCCTTGTTTTTTATACTTTTACATGTATAATATTGCACCCGTGCGGAGCCAGTCGGTCGAAAGTTTTAAAAATAAAATACGATAAAGCCATTTTTATATGATAGAGGAGACAAACGAGCAAGCGAGTCACCTGATGAAAAGTAATCTTCGCCCGCCCATAAACATCC
Organism: Marasmia exigua; assembly: GCA_019059595.1. NCBI lineage: Eukaryota > Metazoa > Arthropoda > Insecta > Lepidoptera > Crambidae > Marasmia > Marasmia exigua. Next base: position 15,718,926 of record CM032477.1, on the reverse strand, counting down.
ATGAAATCCGAGAGATCGCTAATGTGTGTAATTATACCTAAAAAAATATGTGAATTGTGATGATGTGATTGTGGTTTAATAGTGGTAGCTAAGTGGAAAATGGCTGGTTTAGTGCTGAGTTAGACAAGAGCTTACCGCTGCGGCGCGGGCGCTGCCACGCCTTTGGTGCAGAAGCCCTTACAGCAGAGGTGGCTGGCGCCCATGACTTGGCGGCACTCGGCGTGCTTGCGGCACGGCAGCGGGAACAGGTCCAGCCAGCCGCTGCTCGTGCGCACCGCCGGGCATGACACCGACTGGCCCTCCACTAAAAATTAAAAGCAGAGACAAGTAGACACAGTCGTAGGTATATGTAAATACATTTTCTTATCATCGTCTTTGTGCTCAATGATCTTACAATACCTATATTTCATGCTTAATAAGTATCATACAAACTAGATAACTAAGCAACTATCTAGCTAGGTACAGTACCTACCTTAGGTATTACGCAATTAACGTAGTTAAAGCATAGTGATTGTATAATTGTAACTCTCCTCCATCTCATCCTAGCGTGTAAATCCCGGTTGCGTCCAAAGTTGTCGCTCTGGAGCCCAGGGTACGCTTAGACCATGATTCAGGATTTAGGGAATCCGGTAATTACAGTGAAGCAACTGCAGTCTGATCTTCGCAACCCTTTAACAGGGGAACCAGACTAACTGAATCTTTTATCTTAAACAAAATGGATCCGCTCGCGGTGATGGCACTTTTTTATCGAAGTTTCCGCCCTTCATCCTATACAAACAACTTATGGCCTTAAACTTACTGGCCATTTAATATCTTTGCATTTTATTGTTTTAAAGTTAACAGTGACAGTTTTCTGGTGTCAGATGTCAACAATTTAACGAACTATATTTGACAAAGTTTCTTCAAATGGCTCCTTGCATTTTAAATTAATTATCTAGTTACTTGTATTAGTATTTTACGATAATGGTGTTAACAAAAGAAGTAGATCTGCCACCTTATGATACCTTAAATGTCAATGAGATAAATGTTTCGACAGCAACGTTGATGTCTGCTGCTCCATACCTTGGGAAGTCTTGCGAGAACATCAACAATGAATTCATGCTGTGCAGGCAGGAAACGAATGACCCGAGGTCTTGCCTGAACCTAGGCAAGAGTGTAACAGAATGCGCGATGGGTGTTTTCAAAAGAATCAAGAAGGAGTGCCTTGAAGAGTTTAAACAGTATGCTCATTGTATCGAGAAAAGTTCCGGAGACTTCTGTTACAGTCACTGTCGTAAAACACAGACAGCTTTCGATGACTGCATGGCGTTGAAGCTGTGCATGTATCGGCCGGAGTTCGGATACTTCTGCAGGGCGCGCGTGCACAACAGCTCCAGGCAGGCGCCGGCGCCGCCGCCGTGCCCCTGCCACCCGCCCGTGCCCGACCCCACGCCCTCGCTGCCCGACTGCAAGCCTCGTCCGCCGGCGCGATTCGCTGGCCGTCTCTTTTGGGCCACAGAATAATAATTATTTATACTCATTTCTACTCTAAATTAAATATTTGATAATTCAACAACATCATTTTGACTTAGTTTATTTATTTATTGTTGTGTAGCTACCAACGATTGTTACAATAATACTTTTAACTTAAATACATGATGCGATTAGAGCTAATTGTACAATCTCTTATAGGTAAACTACCACATGCAATATAAGGAAAACAGAGAAGAGAGAATAGTACTACAATTTACAATTTTGCATCTAGCATATACATATACATTTTCTCATTTAATTGCAACTGTGCAGTGCTCTTGTAATGTTGACAAGAGAGTCAGAGAATATATCGAATTGATCACTGAGGGAATTGAGAAGCCTGCTGAAGCGTGAGATAGGGGAGTTAGCTCCTAGAACAGTCCTACGAAATGGGGAGCGAGAACGGAGTGATTGGTTTACGAGGAGGTAGGCGAGGTACACTAAATGCAAATCGACCTAACAGGTCGGTACAATCAATTTTGTTGCTAAATAGTTTAAATAGAAATTTTATATCCAATACTCAATACTCAATCATTTATTGCAAAACCATAATGTACAATAAGATGTTACAATAGTAATGGAACAATGTTATGGACCCTGTCCGGCACGCAAAATTAGGTTTAGGAGAGAGGAAACGCTTTTATAATAAACCTAAATTTGAATTAAATCATTTGGAGAAACCTATATATGTATGATCAGCAAAATATTCATTAGTGTTGTAGTAACTTTTATCAATTAGGTAGTTCTTTAATTTGTTAATAAATATTTTATCATTTTTTTCAATCTGTAGTATGTCTGGTAATTTGTTATATAGGGTAAAGATGCCTAATATGAGATAGGCGCTAAATATGAGATAGGAAGATATTGGTCAAACTACTCACGTCAGTCATTTGGCGCTAGTGTGGCTCGGATTGACACATCAACAGTGCTAAACGTCTGTCAGTTCGCGCCGACTAACGGCAATGATATTACTCTTTGCGGCAATGTAAGAACGTGTGCGTGTTGGTTATTTCAACATCGTAAAACCAAATATTTTTCATCAAATGTTTACAAGGTACGTAACAACTTTATTATTACGTTAAACGCATTTAATTTATGTTTTGTTTGTAGCTTATATGGTAAATTTTAAGTTATGAATGCAGTTAAATTGTATTTTCTTTTGGAAACAAAAAAAAAGGCAGCCATTTGCTAAAACTGTTGTTTTCCTAATATGAGATATGCTAGGGTTCCTAAATTGAGATATCTCATATTATGGTACACAAAAAGAACAATTATCATGGGTGTTGGGTTAAACCGTATATTTTTTTATTTTATATGCCTCCCATCAAAAGAAAGACCTGGGACCACGCTGCCATGATACAGGCTGTGAATGCAGTACGAAGAAAAGAAATGGGTTACTTAAGAGCAGCGAAACAATTTGGTGTTCCTAAGGGTACCCTTGAGCGCTATGTGAAAAAGGATGTCCGCGCAGAAGATCTTGTCCAGGTTCGTATGGGAAGACGGCCAGCCTTGCCTATTGATTTAGAAGCCGAGCTGGAAAGCTATTGCAAAGAAATGGATAGAAGATTTTATGGCTTACGTCTGCAGGACATTAAATACATGGCGTTTCAATTGGCAATTAAAAATAATTTGAGGCATCCCTTCAGTGTTACTAAAGCTTCTGCTGGTAAAAAATGGCTTCGTGGATTTTTGAGGAGACATCCTACATTATCTATTAGGACACCTGAAGCAGTTTCTGCTGCTAGAGTAAAAGGATTTAATCCAGTTGCAGTCGCCAACTTTTTTGATTTGTACGAGCCTGAACTTGATAAGATAAAATCCGCTCCACATAGGGTATACAACGTTGACGAGACAGGAATAACAGTAGTTCAACATAAACGTTCCAAAGTTGTCAGTATGAAAGGCAAAAAACAGGTCGGTGCGTTGACATCCCTGGAAAGAGGAAAGCTCATGACCATAGTGACCTGTATGAACGCTTGTGGTACCTACGTGCCTCCATTAATAGTTTTCCCAAGGAAAAATATGGCTCAAGACCTAATGGATGGTGCACCAGCAGGTTCCATTGGCGATTGTCATCCGTCAGGCTGGATCCAGACACACCTATTCACAAAGTGGTTTCAGCATTTTATCAACTTTACAAAGCCAAGTAAAGATGATCCAGTTTTATTGGTTTTAGATGGCCACTACACACACACGAGAAACATCGATCTTATTAATTTAGCTCGAGACAACAACGTAATTATAGTTTGTTTACCGCCACACTGCACTCATAGAATGCAACCAATGGATGTAGCATTTATGAAGCCACTAAAAGCTTACTACTCCCAAGAAATTGAAACTTGGCTGCGTAATAATTCGGGGCGCACTCTAACAAACAAATATGTGGCTAGATTGTTTGGTGCGGCTTATGAAAAAGCTGCTACCATGACCAACTCCGTTAACGGTTTTCGCAAAGCTGGGTTATTTCCGTGCAATCGACATATTTTTACAGACGAAGAGTTTTCAATCTTTAATGATGGGGATGAAGAGCAAGATTTACTTAATGTTCAGAGAAATGATGAGAACGCAGATCTGGAAGATACTAGTTGTGTGCTTACTTCGATTGAAAACCAATCAGAGCCAACTGAAATCTTACCCAATAGCGGAATTACAAATGACAATCCTTCAGATGAGTTACCAAGGATTAGCATCTTCTAAAACAGCCTCAACAGCTAGTGTTTATGACAATCCAGTACCCAGTACATCGTCTTCTGTCTCCCCGTTTGCACTTAAGCCAGTGCCCAGGCTACCTAAGAACAATTCTTCTTCTAAGAAAACTCGAACTGGAGCAGCTTCTATAATCACGGCATCTCCGTATAAGAAGTCATTAGAAGAATCCCTAAATAAAAAACAAGAGGAAAAAAGAAATAAGAAAGGACAGAGAAACAATCAGTAAAAAACAGACAGGAAATGAAAAAAAAAGAAAAAATATTAAAAGAAAAAAGCTGAAGAAGTTAGTTCCAGTCCAGAAAGACGATTGGACATGCCTGAGTTGGAGCTAAGCAGTGGGGATGAATATGATGCTGAATGTCCCTACTTAAGCGGGAACTTTTCGCTAGGCATACCAGAGGAGAAAAAACGGCCAAATGTGATAGTCGTTTTAAATGGGCTTCATGAAGATGTGGAGATGTATAGCATCGAATCGTTTTTTTTGTGTTCATTATGTTTAGAGTGTAAGACATGGTAAGACTAAAAAATAATTTAGAAAAGATTTTAATTTTTTTATTGTTTATTATATTCTCTTTGTTTTGATAACCTTTATTTTAAAATTTTATAAAAATGCTAATTTTTCTTATGATAACTGAGTTCTGCTCCAAATCTTGTTAAGTTTAAGTAAGTAAAAATTTTGAAGAATGATGTTAGTCTAAAATTTAATAATTATGTACCAAATGCTAAGACTGATTTGTCTTAATATTTATAATTAATAAGTTACCTACAATAAAAATGTGATTATGACGTTAATAAAAACCCTATTAAAAAGAAACAACCATGAAGAAGTTAGTTCCAGTTCGAAGACGATGACATGCCTGAGTGGCAGATAGCAGTGGGGATGAATATGATGCTGAATGTCCCTACTGTAGCGGTAACTTTCGAGGATACAAGAGGGAGAAAATGGGCCAAATGTGATAGTTGTTTTTAAAGGGCTCATGAAGATGTGGAGATGTAGCATCGATCGTTTTTTGTGTTCATTATGTTTAGATGTGTAAGACATGGTAAGACTAAAAAAATAATTTAGAAAAGATTTTAATTTTTTTATGGTTTATTATATTCTCTTTGTTTGATAACTTTATTTTAAAATTTTATTAAAAATGCTAATTTTTATTATGAAACTGAGTTCTGCTCAAATGACTTGTTAAGTTTAAGTAAAGTTAAAATTTTGAAGTACTGATGTTAGTCTTAAAATTTTACTAATTAATGTACCAAAATGCTAAGATGATTTGTCTTAATATTAATTAATAGTTAACATACAATAAAAATGTGATTATGACGTTAATAAAAACCTATTAAAAAGAAAAAAGCTGAAGAAGTTAGTTCCAGTTCGCGAAGACGATGACATGCTGAGGTTGGCAGTATAGGCAGCTGGGGATGAATATGATGTCTGAATGTCCCTTACTGTAGCGGTACTTTTCGCAGGATACAATAGAGAAAAATGGCCAAATGTGATAGTTGTTTAAAAAATGGGCTCATGAAGATTGTGGAGATTTAGCATCGGAATCGTTTTTTGTGTTCATTATGTTTATGATGTGTAGACATGGTAAGACTTAAAAAATACTTTAGAAAAGATTTTAATTTTTTTATTGTTTATTATATTCCTCTTTGTTTGATAACGCTTTATTTTAAAATTTTATAAAAATGCTAATTTTTATTATGATAACTGAGTTCTGCTCAAATCTTTGTTAAGTTTAAGTAAAGTAAAATTTTGAAGACTGATGTTAGTCTAAAATTTAATAATAATGTACCAAACTGCTAAGACTGATTTGTCTTAATATTTAATTAATAAGTTACCTACAATAAAAATGTGATATGACGTTTAATATTGTTTTTTTTTGTTTGTTGACCCCTAAAATTTATGGAACCTAATATAAGATAGTATCTTATATTTAGAACCCCTAATAACTCATAATAGGCGCCCTTTGCCTTGGAATTTTTTTCTGATATTTTTCACTTTTTACAGCATAGCCAAAAAATAATATAATTTAGCCTAAAATAGCTAATATACATTTAAAGTACATTAAATTTTCTATCTAAAAGTATATCTTAGAAAGCTTTAAATGTAACAGTTTTTTTCTTATACCCAAAAATGGAAATGGTATCTCATAATAGGCATCTTTACCCTATTTTTACAGAGAAACTGAAGGTGCTTGTGGAATTTAATTTAAGGCGGGAATTTGGTATGTAGAGCTAATTTACTTTTATTTCTTAATGTGTATTTACATTGTACATCTTCGCGTTTTGTATAAAATTCTTTCAATATCCAAAATATCCCTACGCCCCTCCAGCAGAGAGGTCATTGAGAAACGGCCCAAAATATCCCTACGCCCCTCCAGAGAGGTCATTAGTTAAGATTCTTCCTCCTATTTCACGACGGTGAAGTTGATTGATTTCTCCTGGGTAAAAGCCGTTTTTCTGCGTAGCGGCGATTTTGGCTCGCGTCACCGCGTGCAGTTCTAGCGCGTGTTGCGTGTTAGGTAATTTCCTTGCTGCATGCAGGACGCAAGATTTCATAGGATGCTAGTTCGCACAGGGAAACGTCTCTTAGAGTCCCTCCCTTTCCAATCAAATATGTGCTATGTTGCTAAGCCTGATATCATCCATAAATAATGTTTATCAGATTTCTCCACAATATCTTCGCCACAAAAATAGATAGGTGTATTCCCACTTTGTCTACGCAGCAGCATAGCTGCATAGCAGTTCTGTGGTGGAAAGGCGCCCTTAGGCTATAAAGACGCATAACACACGCAGGCAGGTATAAATTCTTCAGTTACATCTAAGAAAACCGATGATTGCAAGCAAACTGTTGCGTGAATTGATGTTGAGTCACAGAACTCGAAGAATAGATCTCAACACAAACAAAGAACCGGAAATTGCAAAGTGTAGTTTTAACAGTTCGTATGAGGTGAGGTAACGTTAGCAGACAAACATCCAATTAGGTACGGTCAGCATCAAAAGTAGCTTAACACTTTAGTACCATGTCAAAGTAACTGACAACAGTATGACACTTAGAAACTGACTATAATAGGCACAAGCCAGTTCCAAGGGGATCGTAAAAAATTTTACTTCGACATGGTACTAAAGTGTTAAGCTACTTTTGATGCTGACCGTACCAGATCCCCTAATATACATATAGGTATTTTATAATAACATGGCACATGATGGCCCACCTTAGACATCTTCTTTTCATCAGGTGTGATTGGTCAAATGCTTGTCTATTATAAAAAGAAATGGATGAACTAAGGTATTAACATAAGTTTAGGTATATGCATATACCAACTCCACAGTGGGTATTTTATTAATACAAAGGAACTTCCAATAGCTACGTAAAGGCTGGGTGCCTGCGCGACGACTACTGTGGCGACGATTCGCGCAACTCCCGCGCGAGATGAACAAGGTTAACGAAAATATTGACCTAAAGGTGGCTAATCTAATTGAAGGCGATGTCGTAACCAAAATAGACCTTAGACATTACTTGGCCAATGTCATTTCAGCGCGGATAACAACAATGAATTATTATAATATAAGTAGGTACCTAACGTCTACCTCCTTTGAGTACATTGCTTTAGAAGAAATCAGGACGCAAAACGATGAGTAGTATCCTTCTTGTCTAGTACTTATACCTACATTTACACGTATATCTAACTAAGAACATTTACAAATAATAAAAATAAATATATTCAAGATACCTATCATAGAGTGAGGTACATAAGAATACCATGGATAACACCACAGATTTCGGATAATACCTATCAAAAGGGGTGTGGTGATATTATATTAATATACGTAAGTTACCTAAGTACTTATTTAAAATATTACTGTAGGTATTCCCAGGGAAGAGGGGTGGATCATTCTTTTTTTTAAGGTGACGGGTAGGGCACACTAGCGACGCCAATCGATTTTAATTTTTAGCTAGTAAACCGGATCTATTTTAAACAATTTCGGGGTTACAACCTCTCGGCAAACATACTATTTATTAAATAACCATACACAAATGTTGGGTCCGTTTTTGTACGCAAAAATTTATTCACGCTTAAAGTGGCCGCTTTTGGCGGTAATAATTTTTTCGCGTACGCGTTGGACCCAACATTTATGCATAGTTATTTAATAAATAGTATAAGGGATTGCTAAGAGGTTGTAACCCTGAAATTATTTAAAATAGATCCGGTTTACTAGCTAACAATTTAAATCGATTGGTGTCGCTAGTTAGGGCTACCCGTCGCCTTAACGACAAAGAGCCAAACTTACAAATCAACATTTAACGTTTATATAAGACTACAAATGATTCATAGTACGTTTTAAATATTCGTTAATGTACTATTTTACAGATGGACTATTAACGTAACATCCCCCGAAATTAGTGCCATTTACACCTCTGTCACGCTTTAGGTATACTTATATGTTTTTACATAGGTAGTTAAATCATGCTAAAGTAAGTACCTACGAGGCCCGAGGTGATAAAAAAAATTACATTATTTCATGGTAAATTAGGAATATATCTGGACGATGTAACGTATATTTTTTATGTAATTAATTACTTCATAAGTTACTGAAGACGGGCTAATTGTCGATAAAAAAGAAGAACGACCCGGGTACCAAACCTACTTTCTTTGTCTTAAATAGTTGATAGATTTTAATATAGTTCACTTATTGAGGTAAATGAACCTTGTTTCTAATTTAAATTACTCGGAATATGCGGTAACAACAATCGAAAAGATATCAATTATTCGTGGAATTTTTTATTGCGAAATTTACCTACCTATAGGTCACAGATTTACTGGTTACATTGAAATTGGTCATAAAGATTTCACTGGAGAACCTTGATTGATGTAATAATGAATCATTATTATGCCTTAAAAGTAATTAACTTATTTATCAGTAATTAAAAGTTCAGCAAAGGTGTTAAGGATTTTTGGCCCAATATTTCTCAAAATATCGGCTATAAATAAGGATAAATCTTCAAAATCGATAGATCACATTAAACGAATCACATCGAAAATGTTCTATAGGTAAGATAAAACTTTGTAAGGCGTCAAGTTTTAGAATTTAAGTATGCTGCTAATAAAAATATAGGTTTCATCATTATTTAATTATTTTACCCTATGATACCATCCCCCAAAACTAAAATACTTATAACTCATATAAAACAATACTATACACTGCAACTAGGTACAATATCTGGCAAAATACCTATAGAGTACCTAGTTTGGCTGAAATATGTGACGACCTTATGTGTACAAGCCATCTGTCATCATTTCCCCAAATAATATTGAACAAAAGAAAAGATGGAGGTTTGGGTAGGCATGCACCTATATAAATTATACAGTGGTGAATAAACTTGCCATCTTAAGGTGACGGGTAAGTAGGGCACAGTAGCGACGCCAATCGATTTTCATTTTTAGCTACTAAACCGGATCTATTTTAAACAATTTCAGGGTTAAAACCTCTAGGTAAATACTTATACTATTTATTAAATAACCATGCACAAATGTTGGGTCCAACGCGTATGTGAAAAATTAATACACGCCAAAAGCGGCCACTTTTGGCGTGAATCAATTTTTCGCGTACAAAAACGAACCCAACATTTGTGCATGGTTATTTAATAAATAGTTTAAGGGATTGCTAAGAGGTTGTAACCCTGAAATTATTTAAAATAGATCCGGTTTACTAGCTAACAATTTAAATCGATTGGTGTCGCTAGTTAGGGCTACCCGTCGCCTTAACGACAAAGAGCCAAACTTACAAATCAACATTTAACGTTTATATAAGACTACAAATGATTCATAGTACGTTTTAAATATTCGTTAATGTACTATTTTACAGATGGACTATTAACGTAACATCCCCCGAAATTAGTGCCATTTACACCTCTGTCACGCTTTAGGTATACTTATATGTTTTTACATAGGTAGTTAAATCATGCTAAAGTAAGTACCTACGAGGCCCGAGGTGATAAAAAAATTACATTATTTCATGGTAAATTAGGAATATATCTGGACGATGTAACGTATATTTTTTATGTAATTAATTACTTCATAAGTTACTGAAGACGGGCTAATTGTCGATAAAAAAGAAGAACGACCCGGGTACCAAACCTACTTTCTTTGTCTTAAATAGTTGATAGATTTTAATATAGTTCACTTATTGAGGTAAATGAACCTTGTTTCTAATTTAAATTACTCGGAATATGCGGTAACAACAATCGAAAAGATATCAATTATTCGTGGAATTTTTTATTGCGAAATTTACCTACCTATAGGTCACAGATTTACTGGTTACATTGAAATTGGTCATAAAGATTTCACTGGAGAACCTTGATTGATGTAATAATGAATCATTATTATGCCTTAAAAGTAATTAACTTATTTATCAGTAATTAAAAGTTCAGCAAAGGTGTTAAGGATTTTTGGCCCAATATTTCTCAAAATATCGGCTATAAATAAGGATAAATCTTCAAAATCGATAGATCACATTAAACGAATCACATCGAAAATGTTCTATAGGTAAGATAAAACTTTGTAAGGCGTCAAGTTTTAGAATTTAAGTATGCTGCTAATAAAAATATAGGTTTCATCATTATTTAATTATTTTACCCTATGATACCATCCCCCAAAACTAAAATACTTATAACTCATATAAAACAATACTATACACTGCAACTAGGTACAATATCTGGCAAAATACCTATAGAGTACCTAGTTTGGCTGAAATATGTGACGACCTTATGTGTACAAGCCATCTGTCATCATTTCCCCAAATAATATTGAACAAAAGAAAAGATGGAGGTTTGGGTAGGCATGCACCTATATAAATTATACAGTGGTGAATAAACTTGCCATCTTAAGGTGACGGGTAAGTAGGGCACAGTAGCGACGCCAATCGATATTCATTTTTAGCTACTAAACCGGATCTATTTTAAACAATTTCAGGGTTAAAACCTCTAGGTAAATACTTATACTATTTATTAAATAACCATGCACAAATGTTGGGTCCAACGCGTATGTGAAAAATTAATACACGCCAAAAGCGGCCACTTTTGGCGTGAATCAATTTTTCGCGTACAAAAACGAACCCAACATTTGTGCATGGTTATTTAATAAATAGTTTTAATTATTTGTCTACAGGTTGTAACCCCGAAATTGTTTAAAATAAATCCGGTTTAGTAAGCTACGTCGCTAGTATACCCTACCCGTCACCTTAAGGCGACGATAAACAATTTAAATTGTTGGCTACTAAACCGGCTAATTGTTAGCTAGGCAAATCTATTTTAAACGATTTCGTTGCTTCAGTCTCTAAGCAAACATTTATACTATTTTTAAATAATTGTGCACTACTTTTTGATCTGGAAATTTGGATTAACACAAACAATTTCGAGTACAAAAGCAGACCAAAAAATTAAGTATAGGTATTAAATAAATAGTGTAAGTGATTTCCGAGAGGCTGGAGCTCAAAATTGTAAGAAGATATCCGGTTTCGTTGCTAACAATTTAAATCAATTGGCGTCGCTAGTGGGCCCTGTGATCGGATCGGCAGAGAAGTAGGAGCGAAGGGCGGGAGGCAACCATTCATTTTCTTTTATATCTTACGTTGGACTGTTCCACTTAGCCACTGATTCGTGCCTATTCCTAACCACGACTAAAGACCCGCTGCGGAATGTGGCGCTTATTTAATATTATTATCATTCATTTTATTACAAAGTATATCCTTGAACGAAGTGAATGTATGCAAAAAGGAAAAAAATCTTCTTCGAGAAACATAATGAAAACATGTTGATATATAAATCGAATACCACAGCCGCAGAACGAATATCTACGTTTTAATGAGTGGTTATCTTTTAGGGTAGATACTCGACCGACCAAAGTTAAAGATGGGACGGTAATGATGACTGAAGACCTGAGTCGAGCGGAGTCACGTCAAACCTGAGGGCCTAATTTAAAGTAGACGTTACGACCGAATCGAAGTTTCCCTCTCTTTTACACACGCTGTATGTCTCCTTTATTTGGATGCGACAGGTATATTCTCGTTCGCGTTACGGGACGGTTTTAAATTAAGCCATCAGTTTTAAGGTGACGGGTAGAGCCCGTTAGCGACGCCAATTGATTTAATTTTAATTGTTAGCAACTAAACCGGATATCTTTTTAACAATTTCAAAGCTGCAGCCTCTCGGAAAACGCATATACTATTTATTTAATACTAATAGGTACTTAACTTTTGGGTCGCTTTTGTATTTTTGATCCTGTCGCTAGTGTGCATCTTATAATCTCTTCCGAAAACAATCGATTTTCAATTAAGGTAGATATAATCAATTACAGTCGTTTAAATTGATGATCGATTAAATCGATACTGCAAAGATTTTCTCTTAAGGTGACGGGTAAAGCACACTAGCGACGCCAATCGATTTAAATTTTTAGCCACTAAACCGAATCTATTTTAAACAATTTCGGAATTACAACCTCTCGACAAACACTTATACTATTTATTAAATAACCATGCAAAAATTTTGGGTCCAACGCGTACGCGAAAAATTGATTTACGCCAAAAGCGGCCATTTTTGGCGTGAATTAATTTTTCGCGTACAAAAATGGTTATTTAATAAATAGTATACCTAACTGTTTGTCAGGAGGTTGTAACCCCGAAATTGTTTAAAATAGATCCGGTTTAGTAGCCTCTCTACAAATACTATACTATTTATTAAATAACCAGGCACCAATGTTGGGTCCGTTTTTGCACGCGAAAAATTGATTCACGCTAAAAGTGACTGCTTTTGGTGGTAATCAATTGTTCGCGTTTTAGTAGCTAAAAATTAAAACCGAGCGTCGCTAGTGTGCCCTACCCGTCACCTTAATGCGGACGTCTTTATTAATTTAAGGTATGCCTAGGTGATAATTATGGCTTATTTCGTCTCAATGGCTTTAGGCATCTAGTACCTATAGGCATTACTCGTAATTACAAGCATTGGCCGAATGCTACAGGTATTGTTTCGAAACATACTGAACTCTAAGTCTGGATCGAACCCAGAACTCCGAGGTCATGGACCGTCGCGATAGCCAGTCAAGCATCGAGGACATTGAACATTTTGGAATCTCTATTTAGGTAATTGTTAGGTACCTACTTACCCCATATTAATTGATTGAATTAAGATTTTGTTTTCATCTTACCCCAACGATCTCGATTATGCGAATTACTCATGTGTTTAAGATTTAGTTACGTAAAGAGGAACACAATCTCCGAGGTCTCCGACCGGTCTGTTGCATATAGATTGACCCGATGCAGTTACGTTGCTTTTTTCTTCGAAAGATTTAACAAACAGAATTCAAAAATGTTTTAATTTAGCGGAGAGAATCTTTTTACCCGACTAAGGCGAAGCAAAAAGGAGGGTTATGACTTTGAGCTGTACCTATGTATGTTCATCTTTTCCCTCATAATTTCTAATACTTAGTAATCATAATTGACTGCCTCGGTGGTTCACTGGTTCGTGGGTCGCACTTTAAAGCGTCGGCTTCGCAAGAGGTCCCGGGTTCGATCCCCGGGTTGGGCCAAAAATTTGTACCTAAGTTTTCGGTAAAAAATTCTTAGTGTCAGCCCAGAGTATGGAAGTTGGCGGTCTTGTCCCCCGTGCCTCGGAGAGCACACGTTACGCCGTTGGTCCTGCGCCTAATCGCTCTCCGGTCGTTACGCTGTGTCCCATCGGAATATGAGTGTAAGGGAATAGAGAGTACACTTGTGTGTGCACACTTGTGCACTATAATATATCCTGCGTACGTGGCTGCTCGTTGAGATTGGCCGCCGTAGCCGTAATCGGTTGGAGGAGGATATATTATCATAATTGGACACATCACAAATGAGGTGTATGTCGTTTTGATCGTCCGCTGGTGATAGTGAGCGGTTCGGCCCTTTCTTGTCTTGGCATGATGCCTGGATGGGGGGCCTCCCGACATGGCGCAGTTGGGGCGGTCTTCGACCTTTAGACTACAGCGCCCTCACTACGAAAAAAATGTTTTTATGGTATCGAAATGAAAATGCTTCGCTAACAAAACAAACATTTCAAATAATAAACTATGTAAGTAAAGTAAAAAATATTCCCATAACTCCAAAATAAGAATAAAAATAAAGTTTAAAAAGTAAGTTATGTAAGTACAATAAAATAGTCTCCGCATACTATAGCAAAACTGATTACTTATTTACAAAAAAGTGGCATACGTACATACACGGCAATACGACCCCATAATAATTTCAGCTTTTTAGAGCGTGTTTTTATTAATAGTCAGGTTTTAGTTATTAAATTTTATTTTTTACCGACTTCAAAAATGAGGGGGTTCTATGTTCATCTTAATATTTTTTTTAGTGTTCGCATATTTTGAAAAGAGAAAGAAGAATAATAGGTTCCGACACGGATGTAGTTCCTGTAATAAATTAAGACCTACATTCATGCGATGATACTACTATTACTGTATACCTCAGACATACATCTGTGACCTCAGAGATGATCATCATAATCAACTAAGTATGTCTAAGTTATTTAAACTATATGTATGTACCTTTTAATATGTTTTTTTAATTCAATTGGGCGCATTTTAAAAGATGGCATTGTAGGTAGATACGTTACTTACTGTCTTTCTTTACTCACTTTGTCTCTACTAAGCTAGTGCAAAAATGTAATTAAAAGACATTATATATAGGGTCCAGGATTAAAGAAGACAAAAGAAAGATCTTACCTGAACTGAAGATTCCAAATACCAAACTACCACAGTGTTCTACAAAACATTTTTTTTCTGTCTCTACTTTACTAGCTACTACAAAATTGTAACGGAAATGTGCATCTACCTAGACAGACTTATACTCATTATGTCCACGATTAAAGAAGAGAGAAATGTCTTACTATCATTCATATTTTCTGTTTCTACTTCCTTATCTAAGCTTGTAATTCCCGGTTGCGTCTAAAGCTGTCGCTTTTAAGCACGGGGTACGCTTAGACCATGATTCAGGATTTGGGGAGTCTGGTACTTAATTACAATAAAGCGACTGGCTTCTGTCCTTCGCAATCCTTATGGCAGGGGAATCAGACCAACTTAATCATGATTACGTTTCGGAAACTATTCTAAACGAGCGAGTTTCCTCACGATGTTTCCTCTCTCCGCCGAACTAATGGTAAAAACATGCATACATAAATCTGAAAACTCCAGAGGTGCATGCTGGGATTCGAACCACGACCTTCCTTTCATGCTGGGATTCGAACACTCTATCATTATCTCTACTTAGCCACTAAAAATGTAACAAAAAAATTGCATCTATTCGACAATACTAGCAGTAGCAGATACACATAAATCCAGGATGAAAGACAGAAATATCTTACCTGAAGTGAAGAGTCCTATTGTAAACACAAACATCGTAAGAACTTCTTTCGATTGCATTGTGTTGATTAAATTAATTGACTTATTTCGTAGTTACCACCGGAATTTACTATCACATGTAATAATCACAAATATTTTATAGATGGCACAGGTTTTAAATGTAAATAAATAGTGTTGTGCGCAGTTGAGCGTGGTTGAGCGTTGCAGCTGGGAGCGCAGCGGGCACTGCGGCGGCGGCTGCGGGTTGCATAACCTCGCCGGTGCTGATACAGATTATCATTTGGGGGACACCAGTACTTTCGCTACACTATATTGCCACAACGATTATGATCGCGCGGTGATTGTGCACCTTCGAATGTCATAGCGATATCCGTTTGTTTAAACAAATTGGGTTTGCGCATGTAGGACGTTCTCATTAGGGAGCGGTTCGGCGGGAATTAGAATGCTTGTTAGCCAATATTACATTTAAGTTGATCTTCAATACGAAGTCTCGGCATAGGTATACTTTTTTTTTTATATTATAAAGAGAAAAGATGGTAATTCTGAATGTTCGTAACTTATCTACATATAAAATTACCTTATTTTGTTGTATGAACTTATTGATGAAAACTAATAGGTACTTACTAGTAGATGATAATAATACTATTTTTTTTGGTCACCTGAGGAGAAATGCGTTACGCATACCCGCCGCCAGGGGATGGACGGGTTATGTCGGACTCCCCCCCGCAGAAGGCGGGGGTATACCGACTAAAACTCCTGGAACTCTCCCTCGTCGTCCTTAAGTGGGCGAGTGTCATGGGTCCAGGGCGCTGAGCCTAGCACCACGACACCCCCCGGACGGTGTCCACCTTACACGGCGGGCTGGGCGCTTCTCCGGGAGAGCCGTGCCGTCCCCACCAGGCGCCCACCGAGAGGACTGCGGGCACCCCTCCCCGCACATACACTGCTGGTTGCAGTGCAGTGCGAGTTAGGGACAAACCCGCAGGCTTTCAACATAATAACGCGTCGCAGAAACCGACTCCGCTGGCTGCGGAGCCGGGGAAATCCGCGACGCAAACAACTCCGACCTATCACCCCAATCCGCTGGCTGCGACCTTGCGGCGCCGGTCCCCAAACGTGGGCTTTGCGGCCACTGCTCTAGGGGGATGCCGACGTCAAAGCCGGAAAACCGCTGCGTAACCCGCGCGGGCGGGGCCGGACACTGCATCCCCAGGTCCGAAGACTAAAATGGCGCCTACAAACTCGCTGTGCAATGGTTTAACCCGCTTTCACGGGCCCTAGTGCACCGTCAGGGAACGACGCGAAGACGCCGGTCCTCAGACCCTCGGCGCGACAATGTAGGCCCTGTAGCGAAGTGCGCTTCAGCGCGGTCGCACGACAGGGCCGGTCCGTCGGGTGTGCATCCTTCGGCTAACAGGTAGCAATCCACGAATGAATTACTACCCGTCATTGCCCAGGAAAAACCGTGCTCCGCGGTAACCGTCTCTGCCTAATACCAACCGAAGTTGGAATCAGGACAGAACTGATTACCAGCAGGGCCACTCGAGGAGGAAGATGCACCTGAGTCCGCAAAATAAAAAAAACTTTTTTAACCTCGATTAACATAGGCTAACAATTTTCTACGGGAAAAGGTCACTTCCAGTATGGATACTGGTAACGCTTCAAGCTGATGGCTATTCTATAATTTGATAAAAATAATATAAATATAAAAAATATCTGACAACATCAGCAAGGGTCCAGAAATATAGGAATTGTTTGTAACTTCCAAATACTGAGTACACCACACGTTTTATTGTCCACAGCGGGAATAGAACCCACGACCTTTGTCATATGAGGCAGGGGGATCCTGCGCACTGCAGGTGGTTTAGTGGGTATGCCCTTGACTGGCTTCTTTAGGAGAAGCCCCCGCCAAAGGAGAACCCCACATAACCCGGCTCCCCCCAGCGTATACCCTGGTATGCATAAGGTAGTCGAGTCGGCTCATCCTGCGCGGCGGCATTCCCCCTGCGAAAATAAAAAAAGGGGGATCCTGCGCCAATGAGCCATTAGGTCAGTCAAAATTATATTTTATCATTTACTGCGCTGTATGGAATGATGTAGATATTATGAGAGATGGGCGTTGAATTTAGAGTCTAGTATAACTTTTTTAATTGTTATTAAAGTGAACTGATGATGAATTTACGACATTATTTCTTCAAGTTATATGAAATTTTTGAAAGTTTTTTTTTAAAATTGCTAGAGAATAACGCTTAAAACTACAGTCGCATCGCACCTGATGTAAAGTGAGTGACAGTTGAAAAACAGAAATTAGGAGAAACCTTTATCTTGAATATAGTAAAAAATAGTATAACAAGCGATAAGACCGCCTTATTGTACTGTCTGTTGCTGTTGTTGTATCATGCTTGTATTTTATTTTTGTGCAATAAAGAATATCTATCTAACTAAATCTTAGCGACCAAGAGGTCATCGCAGTTGAAAAACAAAAATTAGCAGGAATGTTTATCTTGAAAATAGTATAAAATAGTTTGTCCAATCAACTTAAACAATTCCCGAATGCATGTGGAAATCCATATGTTTGGTTCTTTCTGATTAAAAAAAAGAATAATTTGAGAACAACAAAATTACGGCTTTATAATTTTAAATATATTTTTTTGGATATTTTATATTGTTTGAATATTTGTATCTCATTGTAATATAACTAAATAAAAAAAATCTGTGAGCCTATCTTTATTTCAGAAGAAAAGTATTAGTACCTAATTAAGTTTATAGGAAAGTAAAGTTGAACGCATGGATTGGATCAGTATTTCATTTATCTGGAGGACGCGGCGTAATTCGTTGCAGGTTGAACAGCAAACAATGGGGCTTTAGTAAATTTATTGGCATGGTAATAAAATAAAAAGTGGCTTACAACAACTTTTTTAATAACATGAGAAATAATCATAATACTTATTTGTACAAATTAAAAGGTATTTAATTCATCTAATAAGGACTTACACTTATCTCTCAATATTTTCACAGCTTCAATGAAAATTACATTTGGGGGCATGGCTCCGACCGACTCCACATTAACTAAAAAATAAACAAATAATGTCATAACCATAAATTATAATATAAAGCACAAAATAGTAATAATATTGCTCAATAAACAGAAAATTACATACATATGAAGTGGTCCCTGATTCTGCTCAATATCACAGAATCCTTAATTTCATCATATCTATAAACATTTCTGCTACATGTATCATATCTTGCTTCTTGAACAAAAGCCCGGCCTTCAGTATCAATGCCAATAACACCAGGGGAGAAGCATGTTTGCAGCAGTATGGCTTCTCCACCACTCACTTCTCGGGTGAGCACAATATCTGGGAGTAGACGGTATGATGCAGTTGCTAAAACAATAAATTTTTTTTATTAACTTTACACAACTTGTTGAATTGTTGCTGAGCCACCTCCTTTTGCATATATTTTGGACTTAATTTACCCACTGCTATCTTTCTTATATGTATCATGTCTTAATAAGCAATAAACGTATTTGTATTTGTGGTAATAAGACTTGTAAGGATGTAATACAGTCCACACAAAAAAAATATAAACCAGCAAATCTCATAGTGCAGAATAAAATACTAACCGACTGGTGAAAATTTTGCATGATCTTTGCCAATTCCCTTGACAGCTACTAAGTGAAGATCAAGTTCGTGACCAGGCCTCATTTTGGATATAAGAATGTCACCATGTACAGGCCCCATGTCTGCCTCTTTATAAACTGAAGCTTGATTGCCAATAGGACACCACTTTATTTGCGATGAGTATACTAAAAATGAAGGAAATAATTAAAAAAATAATTACAGTGATATTTATTTTCTCATAAGAATTCAAACTTACATTAAATTTGATTGCAAAATAGAATTACTAACTGGGAGATATGCCATATTCATTTAAAAGTGTGAGCATGTACTACAGCTTAAGATGACAGGTAAGGCACACTAGCGACAACAATCAATTTTAATTTTTAGCTACTGAACTGGATCTATTTTAAACAATTTCGGGGTTACAATATCCAAAAGCGGCCACTTTTGGCGTGAATCAATTTTTCGCGTTCCAAAACGGACCTAACATTTGTGCATGGTTATTTAATAAATAGTATAAGTATTTGCCAAGAGATTGTAACTCCGAAATTGTTTAAAATAGATCCGGTTTAGTAACTAAATATTAAAATCGATTGGCGTTGCTAGTGTGTCCTACTCGTCACCTTAAATGTTTTTACTCTGCCATGTTGGTACGACTTTGACAAAGCTGATAGGTCTCAACCAAGTGAACCAGTGCCATATGTTTAGGCCTGAATTATATAATAATAAAAAAAAAACTATCAAAAACCACGAACTAAAAAGTTTAAAATAATATTTTTAACACTTCAAAAACATTTTAAAACAGTACACTTGAGAAAAGGTGTTACCGGAAGTCGATAGCCAATACTATCTTGTAATACAACAGTGAATTATTCAACAGGGTTTATAATTTACAGAACCTCCTCCTTTTTGAAGTTGGTTAATAATAAATATTTCAC
Organism: Marasmia exigua; assembly: GCA_019059595.1. Lineage (NCBI taxonomy): Eukaryota > Metazoa > Arthropoda > Insecta > Lepidoptera > Crambidae > Marasmia > Marasmia exigua. The sequence continues at coordinate 15,698,748 of CM032477.1, read as the reverse complement.
AACATCACATACATTGCTGTGACTTCGAAATAGGTAGCTCAAGCCAGCACCTGTCTTACGGATATCAGAATCAACAGTGGGATTACAAATATATACATACATAATGTATAATACTATTCTTATGTAAATACATAGAAAATACCCAGACCAATATAAACAAGCATATTTATACTCACAAATGTTTGTACATGGGTTGTCATATTAATTCTAGGTCGGGTATATTAATTCTAAACAGGTAATAGAGTTTTTACAAACCACTGTGATTTTCATATAAATCTTCAGGTCGGAAGGAATCTTTTGGTTGAGATTTATTATTTGTACATTTCACTTTGAGTGAAAATTCCAATGTGTTAAACTCAGTGCCATCTGTTGCATCTAGAATGGGAATAAGTGACTTCAATTAAAACAGTCTAGACAAAAATATCTAAAATTTCTAACACAAAATGACATTGACTAACCTTCAGGCCTATACTCAAACAATTTAGGATCTGCCTTAAGAGGGATCAAACCAAGACGATGCGCTAATACTTCATCTTGTATTATAGAAGTATTATTTTTGATCATAACTTTTTCTATGGCCATACTAGGCACTTCACTTAACATCAACCTACGAAAGGCATTAGCGAATGCAGGCTGTACCCCAATTAAATCAAATTCCATTTCAAATTTGTCCATACGCACCACAACTATACGTATATTTTTAACAAATTTTTTGAAATTCCATTTTTCATCTGCCATCCCAAAATCATCTGGTGCATTCTGAAAATCAGAAATGAAGTATTACAAAACCTAGCTAACTACTTAAGTATTTTAATAAAACATATCTACCTGTACATAAAGGTATAAAAGCTGTCTACATTTGGAGCTCGTGCCCGAACTTACCTTAACACGAAATTCTTCTAGCAGAACTTTAGGCTTTTTGTCTGATATGGGCATAGTTATTACTATATTTATAATATCAAATATTAAAAGAAGTTGTACTTCACATGTATTACAGAGTACTCTGTGCTCTACATACAACGAACGACGGAACGAAATTTATATTCACAATTTTATATAACCTAAATGACCAAAATCACTCACATCACATCAATCAAAAAATTTTGTTTTAAATTATGGCTGTTACCATAGATTATATTATACATATGCTGCTACTGTGGTATGTTGCCCTCGGCGAACACTTATATAACTCTGCCAATGTCGAGCGAATAAAAAGACATGTTTAATGAGTAATAATATTTTACTCATTCGGATTTTTATTTTTTAATTGAGGGTTACACCACCTAAACCAAAATAATAAAACGTATACAAACAAACACATTTACCTACAGCACAACATTATGAGGGTGATTCGGTTATTCGATATGAAAAAAACATGGCGGATATCACCTGAAAACCACACAAAAAAAAACTATGTTTTAGTGATATATGTCGTATGAAAAGAAATGTCACGAGCCCGATTTCATATTTTTAACATGTCCATATTGTTTTTTTATATGAAAATAGACATAAAATTAACAGACCTATATTTTTTCTTTTTTCAAAATTTGCCCATTTTCATGCATAAAATAATTATTGAAATTCTTTATATTCTAAATAGACGTAAGCGCCAAATGACGTCATCGGACGGCTGAATACAGCGATATTCCTTTGCTTATGATTGTTTTAATAAAAAAAAGGTACTACTGTCAAAGGTAAATAATACTAGTGTCAACATTGTCAACGTCATTCATTCATTCAACGTTGACAAGTTGTCTTTTTTTTGACAGTTGCATGTCATGGGTTTGGCATTTCGTAAATTTAAAACTATAATGTTGTTCGAATCCTACCGAACATTAACTATTTTTCACGCATGATAACCCTGAGGCGCACTGTATCCGTTTCCGTTTCATTATTAGAATGATGGCACTCAAAGACTTTCTCTGCACAAGAAAGGGCCGGGTAATAGAGTTGCTATGAGAATTTAACGTTTTTATACAATATTATGTGCCTATCATGGCCGTAATAATTATTAATTAAAATACATAAACAACACAACACTTCGCGTCTATAATCACGAATGTAGTAGTGTGTTTTATACAAGTGCATTTAAAATGTCCCTATAAATAAATGGACGAAGCACGCGGTGCCCATTAGTGGATACATAATAATTATAAAGAACATGCTTCACACCAATATTGTTTAGCTGCAAATAAATGTGAAGAATGATTACAATATTGTAATAACTAAGAATTTACGCTGTGACATTGAAAAGTGTAATGTGATGAACAGTGAGTGGTGAACAATAAATAAAGCTGCACTATAAACCTTGGAAACTGTGGTTTTTATATTACTAAAATAAATCTCCTGATAGATAGGCCCCCCATCACACGCCAGTAAGTACCTACCTATATTGCATATACAGTCCACATCACACACAAGAAGCTATAATAACACCACGAAGGTACACATAAGTAGAACATAGAATCTTTGAGGCAGCCCCTAGATTCCTGCAGGAGGAGAAGCACATTTCTACAAATGTGCTAAGCAAAGAAATATTTTACATTCTGCCGTCCGATGACGTCATCTTACGTTTTTCAGTTTTTAATTTTTTTCTCAGTAAATAAGCAATATAAAAAATGAATAAATATATATTCGAGCAGCGGAAAAGTTAATAAAGAATTGGTATTTTTTAAACGGTTTTATTTAGCTCACCCCTTTTGTTTTATTTTTTATTCTTGGGTCAAATTTAGTAATTCTAATTTCACCCTCTTCCTGTCAACCGATTAATCTGAAATTTTGTATACACTTTGGATTTTGGTGATAACACAATTATGTTTATTCATTATCATTATAAATTCAAGATGGCCGCCGCAACAAAATGGCGGATAATTTATGTTTTATTAATCCCATCAATATGGGTATCAAATGAAAGGGCTTAACAAGCAGAATACAATATACTATAAAAAATTGAAATCCAAGATGGCGGCCGCTACAATTGGCGGATAACGTAGGTTTTATCAATCCCATCAATATGGGTATCAAATGAAAGTGCTCAACTAGTAGAATACAATGTACTATATAAAATTAAAATACAAGATGGCAGGTTTTATCAATCCCATCAACATGGGTATCAAATGAAAGGTCTCAAAAAGTAGAATACAATTTACTATGCAAAATTGAAATCTAAGATGGCCGCCGCTACCAAAAGACTGGTAACATTTTTTTTATCAATCCCACCAATATGGGTATCAAATAAAAGGGCTTGACAAGAAGAATACAGTGCACTATACAACAGTTAAGGACCTCAGAGGGGGGGTTTTGGGGTATGTTAATAATTTATGTTTTATTTGCAAGCTTGTCCCTAACCACGTCGGTAGGCATTTCCGTTAAATACTAAAAACTATAAAATAAAAAATCGGTAAAAAAACTTTTAAGTTAAACGGTTTTATCTTATGTGCACTGAAAACTAGAAAATAATAATAACAATTAGGTATTTTGAACTTCTAGTTCAGAAATATTTTAGTACCAAGCAGAATAGCTTTTAGACATATTAGACTAAAATAAAATTCCTAAATAAATACCTAAATAAATTACCCAAAATTGCATGTAAACAACTTTTGGAGTCTGAGAGTATTACTGTTTTATTTAATTTATGACCTAGAACTTTGGAATCCATACCGCGCTTCCTACTGTGTCCTCTGTCGGTGATTTTGAGGCATCAGTATAAATTGGCAACCAATCTTGCCAATATTTATTCAGATACATGTTGAATTTGTAGTCAGCCATTGGGTCATTTTTGGGAATTCCAAAGTCCAGGACAACTTGGGGTTGAAAGATTAGGGTAACATAGCGTATTTGAAAGAGGGTGTTTATGGGAAACTGAACCATTGGGTAAGACAGGGATGGAAGTTTTCTCTAACTAGTAATTGTTAGAGGAGGGGTTTTATGGGCCCAATATTTGCAAGAAGGTTGAGAGATCAGCTCGGATATGTTTTGAAGACGGGAAATGAGGGGATGATCACTAGATTGGTTGGTTTTAAATATAAACCTATCCGAGAGGTATTGACGTTGGAGATCTAGTGGGGGGTCCATAGCCTCCACCTGTAAGGCAATTTTTGGGGAGGACTTCATTGCTCCAAGGACGATTCTTAATGCTTTCATTTGGAGTTTTTCTAACCTGTTTAATGCTTCTTTGTCACAGGGTTCAAGAAGAAAAGAAGCATAGCCCAGGTGGCTTCGAACCACAGCATTGTAAAGCAGTTTTTGGCTGTAAGGATGAGACCACCAGACACCTGAGAGGGACCTGAGGATGTTGATTCCTTTTTCACATTCTGAGCCACATAATTGAAATGGTGGACACCGGACATTCTCGTGTCAAGGATGACGCCGATGAATTTAACTTGGTCAGCAAGAGGAATAGGTTGACCATCACAGTGAATGTCAATGAGCGGGATAGATCTCTTTCTAGTGAATACTTTTAGGGATTGATAGGGGTAGATTATGATTTAGAAGCCAATCGTTTAGGTAAGAGATGCAGAATTTAAGCAGCGATTAATATTGACAATTGATTTATCCAATACATACCTAAAGATACAAATCGTCTGCATATTGCAAAATATTAGAAAAGCAAGAGACGCATTGCTCAAGATCGTATGTATAAATGTTGTACAGAATAGGACTCAGAACGGAACCTTGAGGTAATCCCTGCCAGAGACTTCTGGGGGGGGGGAGTGAGTGATCAAACGACCTTATTTTGATTGTTCTACCCATAAGCAAGTTCGTTGCACAATGTACTAACCTTACTGGAAGACTCATGCGAAGCAACTTCTGTCTGAGCACCGGAAGTTGCACGTTATCATAGGCAGACGCAATGTCCAAAAACACACCCACTAGGTACTCCTCTGTCGATAAGGCGATTCTGATGTCCGTTGTGAGAACGGCTAGGCTATCTGTAGTACCTCTAGATTTCCGGAATCCAAATTGGCTATTGGGTATAATATTCCTCTCTGATCCACTCGAGACGGTTCTTAATCATATGCTCAAGGATTTTGGAGAGGGTAGAGGATAGGGCGATGGGGCGGTAGGAGGAAGCGTTGGTTGGGTCTTTACCTGGTTTCAACAAAATAACAACTATTTGAGACTTCCATGAGGAAGAGATATTGCCTGTCATAAAAATTGCGTTCAGTAGGTCTAAAAAGTATTGTTCCCCGGTTGAACCCCACCTGGGTTCCTGGGTGGTCCGGATAGGTCCTGGGTGGGAGAGGAATGAATAGGGAATGCCGTCTTCTCCGGGGCTAGAGTCCTTTAGGCCGCGCAGAGCACAGTTTAGTTCCGCTAAAGGAGATTGGCTGGTCGAACCTATCACTACTATTGAGAGAGGGGTAGCAGGATGGGATACTGTTTTCCGTGGGGGCAAAAGGGGGTGATAGTTGACTTGCAAACTCATTCAACCAGGTTGAGGGGTCATTTGAGGATGGTGAAGCTCCAACCAGGGACCCACGGAACCTTCGAATGTTCTTCCAAACGCCTGAGATAGGGGATCTAGGGGAAAGAGATTCGCAAAAGTTTACCCAGCCATTCTTCTTTTTTTTACAGAGGATTCTACGAGTACGCGCAGCTATCTTTTTATATTGAACATAATGGACAACATTTCAAAATTGCTAAGCTCTGAAACAAAAAATACCAATTCTTTATTTACTTTTCCGCTGGGCGAATATATATTTATTAATTTTTTATATTGCTTATTTACTAAGAAAAAAATTAAAAACTAAAAAACGTAAGATGACGTCATCGGACGGCAGAATGTAAAATATTTCTTTGCTTAGCACATTATATTTTTAAATTTACGAAATGCCAAACCCATGACATGCAACTGTCAAAAAAAAGACAACTTGTCAACGTTAAATGAATGAATGACGTTGACAATGTTGACACTAGTATTATTTACCTTTAGACAGTAGTACCTTTTTTTTATTAAAACAATGAATAAGCAAAGGAATATCGCTGTATTCAGCCGTCCGATGACGTCATTTGGCGCTTACGTCTATTTAGAATATAAAGAATTTTAATAATTATTTTATGCATGAAAATGGACAAATTTTGAAAAAAGAAAAAAATATGGGTCTGTTCATTTTATGTGTATTTTCATATAAAAAACAATATGGACATGTTGAAAATATGAAATGTTGTCCATTGTCCATAGTCATAGAGCGCTTATACTCTGCTTCAGCATCCCTTCGACGAGTAACCGCCTCCGTGCATTCGGAGTCCCACCTTTCCGGTATATAATACTACTCTTTGGTCCCACCACTACGGAGGGGCTAAATTCTTGCGGTTCGGTCTCTGCAAAGGGATGCTTGCTTCCGCAGAAGACGATAATGCCTCCATGAATACGGCTAGCTTATTTTCAACACTAGAAGGAGGATTGCCGAGGACTCCATCCAAATGTAATCTAATTTCTGAACTAAATTTGGACCAGTCGGCATATTTTACTTTATACTTCAGTAAGGGGGGTGGATAGACAGCTAGGATAACAGATAGGGGTCGGGATATAATAATAGGGTAATGATCACTGCCGTGGGATAGGGGTAAGACTTTCCAGGAGCAGAGGGAGGAGAGACGTGTAGAACAGACAGATAAGTCCACTGCAGAGCGTGGGTCTTGTGAAGGTTGTTATAAAATAAAGATAAACCAATAGAATGTTGGTTTTATTTAACGATAAAATTACTACATCGTAAATCACAGACAGATAAGTCCACCGCAGAGCGTGGGTATTGTGAAGGTTGTTATAAAATAAAGATACACCAATAGAATGTTGGTTTTATTCAACGATAAAATTACTACATCGTAAATTACAATGGAACTAGTGGGAATAAACGGACAGAATGACAACTTCTAAGGAAAACAACTTAGATCATGATTATGTGCAAGGAGGTATTAACACATTTGAAGTATCGGTACTTGTTAGTAATTAGCGACTTCCGTTATGATAGAGTCGATGCTTGGCAGAGGATAAGCATCCAAATCCGTGAGTCTGTTGATGGTTTGCGAATAGTCGATAACAAGGCGTTTACGATGATGACCACCGCCGGCTACGAGTACTTGCGCTCTCCATGGCGAGATACTAGGTTCGATTACTTTATTCTTTAGTAGACTATTTATTTCATCGGATATAAATTCTTGATTTTCCTGAGATTGGCGCCTAGAGCGAATAGCTATGGGTCTTAGGTTCGGCGAGAGATTGGTGAAAATTGATGCTGGCGGAACACACGCCTCTGACACGTTGCAAACTTTCAAGGGCTGTTTCTCGCCTCCAAGTTGAAGTACAAGCGAGGAGTGTTTTCCTAGAATGTCATGTCCAATGATCACATCAGCGCATAGATCGCTGACAATAAGCAGAGGTTGGTGATGATACTTGTGCTCGCCCATTTGGATCGTCGCGTAACATAGCCCGTCGACATAAGATATTATTAAGAGAAGCTAAAGTAATTGCTTGTTTGCATGGCTTTTGTTTCAGATTCATAATTCGAGCGAGATTCTTATCGATAAAGATAACGGAGCTGCCGGTGTCAAGGAGCGCGTCTGCACGGTGATCGTTGACAGTAATAGGAATAGTTGCTTTTCTTAGGCTTGATGGGGCAGCGGTAGAAATAGTGGATACGCTGTAAGTCAGTACTTTGAGATGGCAGGCGTTCATTGTCAGTAGCAATAGCATTGGCGCTGCGTTGATTCGGTCCAGAGCTACGGCAGACATTAGCTAAGTGGCCTTTCTTATGGCATAGCTGACATTCAGCATTGTTAGCAGGACATTTTATTCTTGAATGGATGTGGCCGCCACAGAAAAAGCAACGCCGTTTGTTCTGATTGAGGTTATTCGGCCAGAATTTGTTTTGAATAGCTGCTAAACTGGGTCCTGATATTGTTCCTTTATTCTCCGAGATCAGCTTGACAGGAGCAAGTGCCGCAGACCCAGCAAGTAGTTGAGAAGTATTCTCGGCAGTTTCTAGCGAGATTGCTAAATTTAATGTTTCATCTTAAGACATAATAGATTTCTCGAGCAGCCTTTCTCTTATTTTCTGCGATAATATTCCAGCAATGAAAGTCAAACATACTATTTCGTTCTGGTGTTCAGTCGCAGCAACAGCCTTGTAGTCGCAGTCCCGAGCTAGTAACGTCAGCGCTCTAGAGTATTCAGACAAGGATTCGCTAGGCTGTTGTCTCCTAGAGGACAGGGTATGCCTAGCCAGGGTGATATTTCTTCTTTTCTCATAGGCGTTGTTAAGGACTAGGGTTGCTTCGGCGTATGTTGTATGAGCTTGGATAATGTTATACACAGATGACGAAATATGATTTACTAATAATTGATACTTAAGGGCACTGTCTGCTGATGTGGCTTCGTGCTCGATAAAATTCTCGGTGTATTTCCAGTGGGCCCACTTGAGGTCCGAGCCCGTCATTATGGGTTCCACATCGAAACGTTCGGGACGCAAGTATCGCGACATAGGCGAGTATCGCCACATAGGCGAGTATCGCCACATAGGCGATTTCCCTTCAGCCATAGTTGCAGAAAAAAATTCTTTATCGTTGAATAAATTGTTATAAAATAAAGACAAACCAATAGAATGTTGGTTTTATTCAACGATAAAATTACTACATCGTAAACAAAGAGTAGTATTATATTTATCGTAAATCACAGACATTGACAGAATGACAACTTCTAAGGAAAACAACTTAGATCATGATTATGTGCTATCACAAAGGTGTGTATGTATTTTCTGGTATATAATACTACTCTTTGGTATGTATTATCACAAAGGTGAAACTAAACGAGTTGGAGAACCATCATTCAAAACGCAAAGGTTGAGGTCTTCGAAAAGATCCAACAGTTGCGTTGAGAATGAGTCGCATGAGCGGGAACCCCACGCTGTGTGAACAGATAAAGATTGGAGAAGGAACAGAAGAAAAGATATTGAGGAGGTCATGGATAAGTGAAGGGTGGGGAATATAGATAGATATAAAAGAAATGTTAAATATTCTCGCTGCCACCACATTGAGTGATGGGCTGTGAGCGGGGATTGAAATTTGTGAATAAGTTATGCAGCGCCACGGAGAACTTGTTAAAAAGATAAATTATTTCATTTTTTTTTTGCGACGGTTACTGTTACAATTCCATTGAAGGAACTGCCAAGAGTCCGTCGTCGGACTCATTGGATGAGTGTGTTTTGTTGCCATGCATTATGTCCACTGGCATGCTTATAAATAGAGTATAGTAATTGGATAGTATGATAGTCAGCCACGCAACAATTGTTTCTATCAACCTATCCTCGGCAATGGGGGAGGGTTCTTGTAGCGCACAGCCGCTAGGCAGTGCAGAAGACGGATTAGCTATTATTGCCTGATGGGTATGTTTGTCAAAACCTCTACTAGAAGGGGGCATTCTGGGACGAGGGCTGGTAGTTATGGTCTTTCTGTAGAACTGGGACATGGAGGGGACATGTGGGGAACGAGGAAGGGATAGCTGTGAGAGGGAAGGCCTTAGCCTCTTCATTATATGGTCGTCTGACATTGGGCACTTTAGCATGATATGATGGCTTCTAGGTATGATATGCTTTCTTGGGACATAATGATTTTTATTCCTCGTTGTCTTGATTGCTCCGGACAACCTTTGCTGGTGGCAAAGTGATTTCCGGAACAATGAAGGCACGTAGAGGCAACTTCCAACACTTCACATGAGTCTCCAAGGTGGTTTTGGGCACAGCGATAGCATCTTGGTTGAGACCTGCACTGATTCTTTACATGTCCAAAACGGCAACAATTGTAACATTGTATGGTAGGTAATTGGTAGGACTCTACACGAAGAGAGGCATGGAAGGCATTTACCTTTTCTGGCAACCTTTATCCTGCAAAAGTGATGACAACGGTATGAGCGGGTTTCCATGCAGTGTTTCCATTAGCAGTAACCTTTTTATTCAGACGTCTTGCATTTAGCACAATGCCACAATTTTCATTTTCGTCGCTGTAAGACACTTAAGGGAATTAAAGGTTATGTATACTGTAAATAAATATAATTTATAGCAGAAAGTTAGTATTTACTACTTACAAACAAACCTTTACCGACATACACAACATATGCACTCTATTAAAGATAATAATAATCACTGAGATAATGATACAAAAACGATATAAATCTGACGAGTGAGCGAATCACATGTGTCAGAAAACGACACCGATTTGACAGTCCACAATCAAATAAATTAAAACGTGAGTTTGACATCACAGACCAAGAAAAAAATTTTGACATGGTTTGACATTTATTTTTACAATCGACTTTTTTACTTGGTCTGTGATCAAAACGTAGAAAATTGTTTAAAAATGTGTAGTCCAACCTAGAATGGAAGCAAATGGTATTCTGGATGTTCTTTGATATTTAAAAGGTGAGTCGTAAGTTACCATAAAATAATAGTAGTTTCAAGTCAACAAAAAAAAACATTTCGGCAAAAAAAAATCACACATGTTTAATATCATAATTTTGTCGTTTGGGAACTTATCCTTAACTGTGTACATATTATCTACTATCTAGTCTGTGTACGTATTACATTGAGGAACGCGTGAAATAACAAACTGGCAGATGCACTACCTAAGTAGTGCATTCGCCATTTTGTTAGGAGTTTCAAGAAGAGAGCCAAAATTCCTTAACCCCTTAATTATATCGCTATTGCACAACTCGTCAATTAGTAAAAAGATAAATTACAGTGGGCTGTATTTATAAAGATTCAATAAACCTTTGTTAGCTAGCTGACACGGAGTTATAGAGCTGTTTTGACGTTTGAAACAAAAAAATATTACAAAGTGATATATTTAAACTTGTCTAATTTATAGTTGTTTGGACACCCTATTAGAAAGAGAGGAGGGGACCTACGGAGCGAGGTAGAGTATTTGCTTCAAGTAGGTATGAAAGAGTGTGGTCTCCAGATTTATCTATTTCTTCGTCCTCTGGTGTTCTTAGTTAAGTAGTGGATTGCTACATATAAAATAAGAGGAAGAAACAATTTAGAGCCCGTGCCACCAAAGATGTCCTGTTGAAAAGCGCGCTTGAGTCGCCATCAACATTCAAATTTGAACCTTATGCAAAATTGACAAGGAAGGTCAAATTTTAGTTCCATCTTTTTCCGCGGGACTACTTTCGTGGCGCAGATTCTATAAATCTGTCAAATTGAGAAAAACATTTGTGACGTCACAGCTGTCATTATTGTGATTGTGTGTGAAAGAAACTAAAATTACTGTTGAAATTATTATTAAAAGTCTAAATTTAATCGAGTCTGTAATATCATTGCTCTTTAATTGCTAAAATTTTATTGCCTAATCCATAATGGGTAGTTTAGACAGAGGAGTGCTTACTGGGTTTATATGCAGGCTGTGTTCTGAAATGCATCGAGTCGTACTTCACATCTATGGTGAAGAAGGTATTCGCCTGTGTATCTCTGAGAAAATCAATAGATATCTCTCAATAAATGTAAGTTTTCAAGTTATAAATATATGCCCATTCTTGAAACCATGTATATTTATTTTGATTCAATAAATAATGAATAATATTTCAGGTATCACGGTCGGATCCACTTCCTAAGACTATTTGTAAAAATTGCTTGGAAAGATTGGAGAACCAGCATAGATTGGTAATGCGTATTGAACAAGCCGCTAACTTGCTGAAGGGCCAGCGGCGGGCACGATTTAACAATAACTATCAATTAACAAGTTAATTTCTTTATCATTATTATTTAGCTATAGTTAGCTATCATAAGTGTATATTTTAGAACGAAGTATTTGTACAAGGTCCAGTTTGAGTAGGCAATTAAAGTAATCACTTAATATAAAGTAACAATTGACTGGTTACTTGATAGTCTGTATAGTATCATATATATGGGCAGATTTACTTTAATCATACAAGATTAGTGTTTTGCATTATTTTTATAATATTTACATATTTTTTGGGACTAGCAATTTCAATACCTATGATAAACAATTTTTTGGTATGACACATTCTAAATCATTTCTAGAAACTACACCTTGTGACTAAAGAAAACATCTTGTTTTATCATTGTAAAAATTTACTAAATTAACAATATGGAGAAATTGTTTTATTTTTTATTTTGTTTGGTTCTGTAGAAATAGTTAAGTCACATCTAAATATTGTATGTAATTAAACAATAAGTTATTATTTTTTAAAATATAATATATCTGATGAATTTGATCTCTAATTAAATGTTTTATTGTATTTTAAAATAAGAATTTTGAATGTATGTCTGCTACAAAGAGTAGATAATATTTAAAACTTTATTTTTTGAATTAGCATTAGTCTTCCAAGATTAACTAATTTTAAAATAGTAAATCACTTATTATCAAATGAGGTGGGATTCAGATACATATTTATATTTGCATAACACAATATATTAACATGCACAGTATATATTAGGTGCGGATAATATATTTGGAGACATTATTATTCCAGTGATTTCTAAATAATAAGCAGAAATCATAAAATGTTAAATTGTAAATGTTTTGTGGCCTGATTCACTACTATTATGAGCCCTGGTAGCTCTTGTAAAATTATCACTACCAGCATAGGGATGAATGGAACAGAATCCACTTATACCATATAAAATACATTATCGTAAATATCTTCAGCTGCGTAGAGATCCCTGCTACATACATACACTTATTATATCACATTTCATTGTTTTGTGATATCTTCTGTGAAATCAGTGTTGTTTTTCCTGCATAATTCCACATAACTAGCTAATTAATAATTATGATTGAAAAAATAACCCAAAAGCACAACAAATTAAACAAAAACTTGTAATTGTAAAAAAAAAAGTATAGTCATAAAAACTAAAGATAGCCCGTGCAAATTAGGGTAGTAGGAGGCAGGTGTTGGGCAAACAATTAAAAATAACAATTGATTAATAGTCAATTGCGAAATATCAATTAACAATTAAGTGAAGTAACATTTAATCAATTGTTAATTGATAGATACTTCACAATTAACAATTGATTAATTGTTAATTGATCCTTCACAATTAACAATTGATTAATTGTTAATTAGCATTATTATAATGATTAATCAAAATTTACTTATTCCTGCTACTAATGTTTCATCATAAAATTATGGAAACAGGAATACTAGTAAATAGAAAAAAAAGACAGTTACTTAAAACATAATAAAATATTTTTTTATGCCATGTGGTCCCCGGCAGAGTAGAATAGGCCATCCTCACTCTTACCGAGGTGTCGTAAAAGGCGACTAAGGTAAAGCTGCTGGCATGATCATCAGCACCCAGAGAAGGAAAACTCTGCATTTATATCAAAATTAGTACACCAAAATAAAAACCGCCAAGGAAGAGGCGGAGCACAGCGCAAGAGCGTACAAGTACCGCCTAGAAGCTCATACTAACAACCTGGCAACGGTGTTATCCGAACAAATAAATGGCAGAAGGCTCAAGAGACGACATATTTGGGACTTGGTTAATGATACTCCCTAATTTAATAAGAGAATGTTTTCTCACTGGAGGAACTACGCTCTCCCGTCAATATAACCCCCACAACCAATCTGTTAAAGGCTTTATATATATACTAGCTGACCCGGCAAACGTTGTTTTGCCATATAAATAAAAGGGTTGATCGTAGAAGGGTGAAAATTGAGGATTGTATGTATTTTTGTATGTTGTATCATAAAAAAAGAGAAATTAAAAATTTTGTCTAAAAAATAAAAATAAAAATTTAGGGGTGGACTACCCCTAACATTTAGGGGGATGAAAAATAGATGTTGGCCGATTCTCATAGATACCGGATAAGCACAAAAAATTTCATCAAAATCGGTCAAGCCGTTTCGGAGGAGTATGGCAACGAAAACTGTGACACGAGAATTTTATATATTAGATGTATACCCTCGCCAACCCGTCTGCCAAGCGTGGTGAGTATGGCAATTACCCCTCATGTGATTGAGGGAGGCCCGTGCCCCAGCAGTGGGGACTTAAATGGGCTGATGATGATGATGATGAACCAAATGCTTAGCGTTTGTGGACTATGAGAAAGCCTTTGACTCTGTCGAGACCTGAGCCGTGCTACAGTCTCACCAAAAGTGTCGAATAGACTACCGATACATACAAGTGTTGCAGTCATTGTACGGAAACGCCACAATCGTCCGTCTTTAGGACCAGGAATTAAAACCCATACCTCTCAATTTAGGTCCACATAGAACACTTACATATTATGAATGTCAAAATAGGTACTTAGTTCGGAATGTCGATATCTACTGAGAAGACACCAGTAAGAATCGCAGTAGATACTTTTTTCAAATATTGATGATGTTACAAAGTTTCAATTGAGAAGAGAAAAATACAATTATAAAAGTTAATAGACTACTATGAATAAGATTAATCAATTAACATGACCAAGAATCCTTATCATTTAAATAATATTGTACACTAGTAACCCTTCTTCATTAGGCAGGTTTTAATATGAGACTTAAACTTATCCAGTGATAGGTGAATGACATTTTGTGGTAGCTTATTAAATATCTTAAGGCGATGGGTAGCCCTAACTAGCGACACCATTTGTTTTTAATTTACCACTTTGGGAGCGTCTCTTGCCCAAAGTATTGTGTTTAGAAAAAAAATATGTTAAAAACCTCAACATCATTTTTAAAGACCTATCCATAGATATCCCACACGTATAGGTTTGATGAAAAATAAAGTTTCAGTTTCAAGTATGGAGACCCCCCATTTTTTTTATTTTTTCCAATTTTTGTGTAAAAATCGCAATGCGGGTAACAAAATACATCTATTTACCAAGTTTCAATAGTATAGTTATTATAGTTTCGGAGAAAAGTGGGTGTGACATACGGACGGACGGAGAGACATGACGATGTAGGTATAAGGGTTCCGTTTTTGCCATTTGGCTACGGAACCCTAAAATCGGACAGAAAGATTTGCAATGAAACAAGTAGCAACAAGGAAGATCATTATGTGTGGGTGCAGTGAAAAATGATTATTATATTAGTTTTAATTGTTTCTTACAAAAGCCCATGTCATGCCGTTTAAAACATTGAGGTAAACTAACTATTAACCTCAATGGTTCCAACATGCTAATGTTTAAAGGGGCTGGCACGAAATTTGTTCTGGGATTATCCTTAGATTCGCGATTTGTAATAAGGGGGTCTATGTCATTCAACAGAAATACTCATCTCGTGAGGTAGGTAGGGAGGTGGATAGGTATGCACCGACTAGCTTGCTACATTATAGTTATCTGTGGCACCGACGCTCACTTCTCAAAGCTAAAGGACAATTTTTTTGGCTAGTACTTTGATATTTGGGCACAACATATATGCCGCCTTATTACAAATCGCGTACTAAGGATAGTCCCGGAACGAAACTCGTGCTAGCCCGTTTTAACATTGTGTGTAAGAACGGGATGACATGGCACTTTGGTACGGTAATAACTTTAGATCTTGATTTGTAATAAGTTGGATTAAGTTTAAAGAGGAACTTCAGTCTATTTCTCGAAAAATATCCATCTAATGACATATTGGTTCTATTAGGTAATTTTAACGCTCGAGTTAGCGCCGTGTATGATATTTACCTACCCCTTACATATCTCGATATGCTGCTATGCCTGGGATATAGTTCAGGAAAACACAAGTTTGCCCACCACTTGTGTCACCCTATCGGCCTCGCTAACTGGGCCCACAGGAACTACGAGTCGGTACGTGTGGAGTCAGGTTGGCTGCAGGTATTTGACGCAAGATCGTGGTTGCAACTCATATCAAAACTCATCAGGTTTTGATATAGGAGTGACAATCTCCTAGTGAAGTGCTTAAAGTGGAAGAGTACTTCAACTTAACCTTAGTCGTATCGTACGACACTACGGTTAGAAAGAGGTTGGTGCTATAGTAAGCCGGACACCACACAGCCAGTTATTGTCAAGAGACTTCAATCTCTCGCCGAACGCGTTTATCCTGAAGCCCAATGCGGATTCCGATCTCAGCGCTCTACGTCAGACATGATCTTTTCGTTACGGCAGGTGCAAGAAAAGTGCAGGGAGCAACAAACCCCCCTCTTTGTCGATCTGAGCAAAGCCTTCGACACAGTCAGTAGGGAAGGTTGATTTACTGCACTGGAGCAAATAGGATGTCCGCCAAGACTGCTAAGCCTGATCAAGTCCTTTCATAAAGACGCATGTCTTTATGAAAGGACTTGATCAGGACTGAACGGTTCACTGCATAGTGAACCGATGTAAAGTTGTCTGATCCTTTCGACATAAAAAGGGTTATTCGCCAGGGTTGCGTTTTGGCAATGGCGTTTGGCACCCTATTTGGTATATTCTTTTCGCTACTCCTAGAAGTTGCTTTTGGCGAAACCGTTCAGGGTGTTCATCTGCATACGAGAGCTGACGGTAAACTTTACAATCCCTGCTCGAATCCAAACGTTTTCGTGATGAGTTTGTGCTGGACAGTCTTTTGTTTGCCGATGATGCAGCCTTTCTGGCACATACTGAGGCCGACCTCCAAAACCTTGTAAACAGGTTCTCAGGAGCGTGCAAACTCTTCTCAATGTCAATTAATGCAAAGAAGACAGTAGTGCTAGCACAGGGAAACACGGCTACTCCAGCGATCGCGCTGGATGGAGCAATACTGGAAGTAGTCGACAAGGTTAGTTATTTTAGGGTCGCAAGTGTCGAATAATCTTTCGCTTGATGCGGAAATCGGCTATCGAATCGGCAAGGCGGCTACGACGTTTGGGAGACTTTGTCCAAGAGTGTGGTACAATATACACCTGACGGTCAGAACAAAGATGCTTGTTTACCGGGCTTGCGTCTTAAGCACCCACTTATACGGATCGGAAACCTGGACGTCGTACTCAAAGCATGAACGTCGACTAAATAATTTCCACATGCGCTGTCTTCGGAGCATTCTAGGCATACGCTACAAACGAGAGCGTTTTACATACGGCAGAGCTACCCAGCATTACCGCACTATTAAAACAGAAAAGATTGCGTTGGCTGGGGCATATGCACCGTATGGATCACACTCGTTTGCCAAGGCGCACTCTCTTGGAAGAGATAGTTAATGCTAAAAGACCCATCGGAAGACCCATGCTCCAGTGGAAAGATTGCGCCATGCGCGATATGCACGCTTTTCAGATCCCGGTAGCAGGAGCTCGCTGTTGAACGATTGACTTGGAGGAGAATCGTGTCGAAGGGTCTTGTTGAACACGATAAGGCCTGGTTAAATCAGCTTGCGGCCAAACGTGCTAACCACCATGCCTGCCACCCCAAATCGTAGTAGCGCTCAATTTACGAGTCGCAAATGAGGACGAAAAATTCACTCCCGAATAGGACTATACCTACAGCCACGAGCGCAGCTGTAATGATGAGATGAGAAGGCTTATGATGATGACATATCTCGAACTAAGGATAGTTCCAGGAACAAAACTCGTGCCAGCCCGTTTTAACATTGCCTGTTGGAACGGAATGACATGAGTTTTAGTACGGTAATAACTTTAGGATCGTGATTTGTAATAAGGTGATTTGGGTCGCCATGTTGTGTAAAATGCAATTCTCATGGGTTTGACCTATGCATCACCAGTTGATTAGTAAGTAGGTATATGACTTCGTGGATGCATTCCACAACATTGACCAATTTTGAAAATTTAATTTGCACCCACAGAACTATCAAGACTAAACTAGACATCATAGTTAATTTAAGGTGACGGGTAGGGCACACTAGCGACGCCAATAGATTTTAAATTTTAGCTACTAAACCGGATCTATTTTAAACAATTTCGGGGTTACAACCTCTCGGCAAACACTTTTACTATTTATTAAATAACTATGCACAAATTTGGGTCGGTTTTTTAAAAAAAAAATTGATTACCGCCAAAAGCGGCCACTTTTGGCGTGATTAAATTTTTCGCGCACAAAGACGGACCTAACATTTGTGCATGGTTATTTAAGTTAAGTGTTTGCCGAGAAGTCGTAACCCCGAAATTGTTTAAAATAGATCCGGTTTAGTAGCTAAAATTAAAATCTATTGGCGTCGCTAGTGTGCCCTACCCGTCACCTTAAGTTAAGCAAGTATTTTATCATCGTCATCGTCAGGCCATTTAAGTCCCCACTGCTGGGGCACGGGCCTCCCTCAATCACATGAGGTGTAATTGCCATACTCACCACACATGGCAGACGGGTTGGCGAGGTTTTTGATATAAATGCCGAGTTTTCCTTCTCTGGGTGCAGCAGCTTTACCTTAGTCGCCTTTTACGTCACCTCGGTAAGAGTGAGGGTGGCCTATTCTACTCTGCCGGGACCACACGGCAGTATTTTATATATGTAGGTATTACACTAAACTATTTATTCAATGATAAACATAACTGCTTAGTCAATGATTAAATTCTCACGATATTTGTGGTTTATAACTAAATTTATTCTTTTTACATACATTATTAGGTAACCTACTTATTAACATTATTGCACATTTCCATTTGCTAGAAGTTTATCAATCCTGTTAGAGTTTTTGTGTATTATTATCTTGAGATCATTGATCTTGTCATGCTTCTCTTCAATATCAGTAGTTAATTGCTTCACCTTCGTGTATAGTGGAAAAAGAGACTCCTCGTTTGCGCTGAAACAATTTGTGTGTACTATTAAGGATCACTTAATGAAACATTGGTAACTGCGGAATAGAAAGTTTATTTAGGACACGGTCACTACGGTGAAGGGTTTGGCCAGGTATGATATGATATTCGGTCTAGTTGTAAAAAATGAGGCGGTCAATAATAAGCTTTACTAACGTTTTTTGCTTGATGAGTTCTTTTGAGGTTTCCTCATAGGTTTTTGTCCATTGATTAAGTTCTTGACGCATGACTTCGACGTCTTCTTGCATGTGATCCAATACTTTACCCAGTGGATTGGCCACACGTGACAAAGCTTGGATATCAAATCTCAGTTGTTCTATTTCTTTATGCAACGCATCTCTCGCTTTTTTTGCTCCAAACTGCCATTCCTAGTTGAAAAAAAAAACATTTGAAAACTCCAGTACTTACCTAAATTAATCCTCTCATCCATTTTATTTATTTTTAAACTTCCCAGATGAGTTAAAGATTGTCTAGTAAATAATGTCCTATGGTATGTGGTGTGGTTGCGGTATGATGTTATGATTAAGCGCTGAAGGTTCCGGGGTTGACTTCGCCTTAAAACTAGGTGAATTTAAGAAAATAATTTTTAATTTGGCTGGTAATATTGGCAGGCACTCCCGACCGTCGTCAGCTAGTTAATGATAATACAGTGCCTCGTTTGCCCCAGTTTGAGACTAACTGATCAGTGTGAAATTGTGTGTGATGCATTCAAAAAAATGTGAGCAGCCGATTTCCCACTGTTTGTTTGTTTTATTTCATTGAAAATCAAATCGCTGATTACAACATTTCTCTACCTCTATTGTCTTTGATGTTTGATTGTAACCAAAGTGTTAGCGCATTAGGTTAGGGGAAGGATGGATAAAGTAGGCCCAGGCAGGTAAAGTGGCCACCTTCTGTTTCTGGAAGAACCAATGAGAGCTATCTGGCAATAACATATCGAAATAATTCATTGGTTAACACCATATTGCCGCCGTAAACACCGGCCGGGTCAGTGCTTGTCTTCAGATTTTATGGTGAAATAATTATATTTTGTGGTATCCGATCTAAGGTGAGTGATTTAAAAAAATTTTGAATAATTATGTCATCCTTTACATAGAAAGACAATGCACTATTTTATCAATTTAGTGGATTAATTGAGCTATTCATTTCACCGCAAATTAGATCAATATAACCTCATTTCCCTTTTTTTTCACCTTTGCTAAATCGGGTAAAATGGACCACCAATGGACAACATTTCATATTTTTAACATGTCCATATTGTTTTTTTATATGAAAATAGACATAAAATGAACGGACCCATATTTTTTCTTTTTTCAAAATTTGTCCATTTTCATGCATAAAATAATTATTAAAATTCTTTATATTCTAAATAGACGTAAGCGCCAAATGACGTCATCGGACGGCTGAATACAGCGATATTCCTTTGCTTATCATTATTTTAATAAAAAAAGGTATTACTGTCAAAGGTTAATAATACTAGTGTCAACATTGTCAACGTCATTCATTCATTCAACGTTGACAAGTTCTTTTTTTTTGATGTCATGGGTTTGGCATTTCGTAAATTTAAAACTATAATGTGCTAGGCAAAGAAATATTTTACATTCTGCCGTCCGATGACGTCATCTTACGTTTTTTAGTTTTTAATTTTTTTCTCAGTAAATAAGCAATATAAAAAATTAATAAATATATATTCGCGCAGCGGAAAAGTAAATAAAGAAATGGTATTTTTTGTTTCAGAGCTTAGCAATTTTGAAATGTTGTCCATTGGTAAGGTAAAGTGGCCCACCAGGTGACTTTACCTTTTTGGATTATTTTTCTGCAAACAAATATTGTTTTGTGTTATTTTAGACGTCAGACGTCACAGAAGCAGATATGGTGTTCAGAGGCAATGGATTAAGCTATACAAGCTGTGCGAAAAGGAGAAATGGGTTTCTTGAAAGCAAGCAAAACTTTCAGTGTTCCTCGAACAACGCTCCAACGGCGCGTTCACGGAAAAAACAAAGATGCCGTTGAAAATATAAAAATACTGGGGTCTCGTCGTTTCAGGAAGCTGAACGCAACAATAGAAAACACTTTTTTTTCCATCCAAATTTTTATAAATCTTTATTAAACTAATTTAATTTGGATGTTTTATTTCAAGTAGGCCACTTTACCCGTTTATGAATTTGTATATGCCATTTTATCCGACCAGGATGGGTAAAGTGGCCAATTTCCAATTTTGACTTCAATCCTAAATTATGCTAAAATTATCATAATATTGGTCTGTGAACAGTAAAATATTGAAACTCAATAAGTATACGGATAATAATAAACAAACGAACTGTAAAAAGCTTTAAATTTATTCGGTTGGTGTGGGTTCAAAGCTTAGGGTGGCCACTTTACCCTCCCTTCCCCTACATGGTGTAAGTATACTTTTATGATTATGAAAGATGAGCCAGACTGGCTTTGAAGTAGTTTTAAGATCTGCTTAAAATCATGAGTCCGCCTTTTTGTTTTTTACGCATAAAATAATAAGCATGCAGGGGCATATAGTCGTAACACTATCTATTTAAAAAAACCGCATCAAAATCCGTTGCGTAGTTTTGAAGATCATAAGCTTACCTACATAAGGCAGACAGCAAAAGCGTCTTTGTTTTAGGTATAGTTAGGTACTATGTAGTGTAATGATATAATAATAACACTTACAATTTCCGTTTTACCAGACATTTGCGAATATTCCTTCTGGGAATCAAGTATTTGCTGTACCAAGTGGCCATGGTCATTGACAGACGCTTGCATTTGTTCTTGTTCATCTTCTACTGTATTAGTATTATTAGAGTCCTGATCTATAACTAATATACTTGTATCTTCTTCCTGTAAACAAGATTGATTCGAAAAGCGTACAAAATGATATAAGTTGGTCAAATGACACAGTTGCATATCTCCAAAATTATAGGGATTTTCATTACTCTAATTTGGTAGACAGCATGTTTTAGTAACATATCGCAACCTGTGATGACGCCAGTGTCGTCCGTCCGTATGGTAGTTTGTTTGAGTTTTGCAGTTGTAAGTTTTTCTCAGATGGATGTTGTCTCTTCGTACAATCAAAATGCTTTGAAGCATTTTTAATGGCTTAATTCAATTGTTAATTTACTTAAAAACACAGAGAATGTGTTAAAATTTTAATATTCTGATTACATTTTTATATAGGGTATGATAATCTTTGGGCTTAAGAACTGGACAAAATGGCATACCATTTTATTGGACCCACCGCTTGTTTTTCTTTCAGATAGTCATACATTAGCTAGCAAAACAGTATTGTCAGACAAAACAGTCGTTTTGTACGCCCTTCCCCTACTACCTATAATTTGTCAGACTTTTCAGTTGTTATCATCACTCTTGCCAGTGTGGTTGCGGTCAACATGTGCTAGTATTTTCTAACCTAGACCGACGTAGCATGCCTCATGATGATCAATGTCCCGCCATCTGCATTCGTCACTGCCTTATCAGGTCAGTTATAGGGTATGGTAACCCCATTGGTATGGCATGGATTCGGCATTCTATTAATCCTCAAAAATTTGAGGCATCAGGAAGGCAACCCTGGTCAGGGTTGGTGTCAATGCACGCATTGCTGCCGCGTGTGATTCATACCCGTGACATAGTAGACAAACTGCTGGAGAGTCGCCTACGTTGGTTTGTGTACCTACGGTCGTCCTGCTAAAACCGGACAGATACGTTGGAAACAAATGTCTGTCTATGCCAACCACGATTGTCCCAAATCAAAACCTAGCAAGTACATCTGACTAAATTAAGCAGGAGGACACTTTAAACATTTTCGTCTGCCATTTAGAATATAATTCCTTCTTTATGCTCATCTTGTTTTCATGAGAACAAATTATGAATCGTTCTATCTTGTGAAATACCGAAATCGAACATAAATGCATTTAGGCAATTTTTATGCGCCTTACTAATTAATTTTTTGGATACATCAAGATATAATGATACTAAAACCCAGTAAGATCTCTACCTAGGTTTTCAATTGGTTTCTGTTAGCAAAGATAGGTCTTTGCAATACAAAGTGCAGCCACCACTAGGGTGGTGGCTGCACTTTGTATTGCATAACATAACTCTCTGGAAATGAATGGGGGAGGCTTATGTTCAGCAGTGGACATCCTTAGGCTGATGATGATGAGGACTTTGTATTGACTAACAGCACTAATTAAGATAATGTCGGCGGTAACTATAGATGGCAGTGGCAGTACTTTGTATTACAGGACGAACAGGACAAATTAAGTTCAAATAGATGGCACCAGTTGGCAGCACCATCGATGTACACGTTCTCTATTGTCATAAATGCCGCGCCCACATTGACTTACTATACTTTACTATAGGCAGGATTTGGTAATCTTGTTCTATACTTCGGAAGTTTTCTAATTCAAAAGCCTAGTAAGTTCATTCGCAAATTCAATAACCTAGCAATTATCGTATTGAATAGGATTTTGGAAATGTTATTTGCTAGGTTTTTTTTTTGTAACCTCCGAGTACGAATACACAGATCTGTGTACGAATATCACTTGCTAGGTTTGAGCATGTAGATAAGGTACATATCTCTGATTCTATTTAAGATAGAAATACGGTTGTTTTTGCAATAGAAGTAACAATAAAAAAAAATATTGATTTTAAAATACGTGTTTGAAAAAAATGTCCCTTACTAGGTTTTGGTTTTGATTAGGTTGACAGCGCCGTCCCGGCAGTATGGGCAGATCTAAAAAGGTGTGGCTTGACATCGTAAAGGATTACATGCGTGCTAATACATAAACTGACCACAAGGGAGTCACAAGGCCGTGCGTAGTGAAGAAGTCAAAGTAGGAAAGCGGACCCCGGGCTCCAAAGCGACAGCTTGGGACGCAAAGATGACGATGAAGCTAGATGCTAGATGTGCTCGAAGTATTAGGTAAGTCTGAGGTTACGGGTACGATAGGGTCGGACCACAGATTTCTGTGGGTCGGACCAAAAATGTGTGTAGGTACGTCGTTGTACGTTGCTTTAGCATTTGAATTATATAGTACCTACTTACTAGCTAAGGAGTTGTTGAGATTGATTGCAATTGATTTGGCTACGGCAACGGACGATATTACAAAAAAGTACCAGGCGTAAGTACAAGGCGTCCTACGACTGTGCTCATGAAGGGAAAATACCTTAAATTAGCATGACGGGTAGGGCGCACTAGCGACGCCAATATATTTTAATTTTTAGCTACTAAACCGGATCTATTTTAAACAATTTCGGGGTTACAACCTATCGGCAAACACTATTATCTATTTATTAAATAACCATGCACAAATGTTGGGTCCGTTTTCGATTGGTGTCGCTGGTGAGCCCTATTGGTCACCTTGAAGTAAAAAATGCTAACTTAAGGTTTTAAGGTACTTTTCCTTCATGTCCCATAGTCGTGCGCGGGACGTCCTGGATAGGTACAATAATTACTAATATTATTACGTGCGACTTACTTTCTAATTTAGATAATAAGTAAGTATATCTATCTAGGTACTTTAAGACTTGTAACCTTTAAAATATGTACGTACCTCCTCATTCGGTGAACTTTCCACTATAATGTTTACTTTACCTACAAGAATGTTTTCCGTTTCAGTAATGATGTTGTCGTGTTTATCTCTTGGTCTTGGAGCACCCGGCCTGGAGGACGACGGGCGAACGCTTAAGGGCCTTGTAACTATCTTGACATCACTAGGTGATTTTATTATTGAAAGATCAGCAGTGCTTTTTTCTTTATCATTGTTAATATCTTGTGTTTTGGATTGGGCTGTATTATCTAGGGGTTTTCTTTCGAATAGTTCATCGCTGTGAGTATCAATCACACTATCAACGATATTTCTACTGGATGTATTTTGGTCAACCGTTTTTGTATTTCCTGTATTAATAATTTCAGTATCTTTTTCTGTTCTTGAAAAATTATCTTCAGTTTTTATATTTTCAGCTTCCATTAAATCTTGAGTAGACAAGGAAGAGTTTATAGCATTGTCAACATTAGTATATGAATTTTCCAGATCATATTTTTTATTCTGTTCTACTGTTTCCGAATCATTTACTAACTCCACTGGATCCGCTCGTGTTAGATTTGCGATTTCTATTTTTGCATCATTAATGTCATTACTAATTTCCAAATCTAAGAAACTGTTTTTGTCTGCGCTAACAATGTTTAAATTAAGATTATCTTCATTTTTTTTCTTTTCGGTTGATGGTTTTTTAGAAGCGATGAGCTTCGACTGCTGTATAGATTTTTTTGGAGGAGATTCAGTTTTAGTTGAACTTTTATTTGTTTTGGCCTTTTCACTTTCATGTTTGGATGATTCTTTTTTTACTACTATTTCTTTTTTATTATTTGTCACTTTTTCTCCACTTTTTGCAGTTAACTTGTTAGCTTCTGTCGCTTTCTTGGTTTGCTTTATTGAATCTTTAGTGCGTTTTTCTTCAGATTTAGGTAGCTTTAAACCTCCTTTAAATTTGTTTACAGCCTCATTAGAAGATAGATTTGTATCAAGTGCATATGCTATGCATTGAAGTAACTCATTCGTTTTGTCAGGCTCTTGACCAGCTACTATTTTAGATGCTTTTACTGTAAGATTTTTCCCTGTTGTCAAACCTAAAATTCATGGTGCATAGTAATTTGTACTATTGGAAGTCAAACAATACTATTTATGTATGTATTTCTTTCAAATTCAAAATGAAACTCTACTTACCTTACCTACCTTATTATTAATCAAGATCTAAAGTTATTATTATTACTGTACTAAATAAAGCCCATGTCTTCCCGTTCCAACACGCATTGTTAAAATGGGCTGGCACGAATTTGGTTCCGGGATTGTACTTAGTTCGCTCTTTGTAATAACCCCTTATTAGAAAACGCGAACTAAGTAAGAACGCATTAGAGTTAGAACTAATGTGGGTTTCAAAGGAAAATTTACTATAGTAATCATACTACTATAGATAGCAATTTATAGGATGGCCTACTTACCTACTACCGTAATCACTTTGTTAAGAAATGTTAATTTACTGTCTCTGTCTTTCACATTATCAGATATCAACTCCTCTTCATCGAATAATCCTCCAAAAAATCCAGTTGTTTTTAATACCTGGTGAAAATATTTTATTTAGGTTTTTATGGGTGTTTTTAGTAGGTAATATTCAATTTCATTCAATTGCGGCACAGATACGTATTATCTAATATTGAAATCAATCCTTTAATTTTCCTTCTTTTCAGGGTTCCGGACCCGGTAAAAACAGGACTCTATCACTAAGACTTCGCTGTCTGTCTGTCTGTGCGTCCGTCTACCACAGTCTATTCGTTTTTGTTGTCGTTATAACAACAAATAAAATAAATATTTAATTTTAATACACACCGAAAAATGAAACACTAAAAAGCATGAATAACTTTTTCTTCCAAAAAAACCGCCTTCAAAAACCACGAACTAAACAGTGTAAAATAACATTTTTAACACTTCATACACTTTAAATAACAATTTATAACAGTACACCGTGAAAAGGTATTATTAAAGTGGGCGCCTAATCCCTGTTGAATAATTGAATGAACTCTTGGGCGCCAACTTCGGTAACACCTTTTCTCGAGCGTTATAAAATGTATGAAGTGTTAAAAATGTTATTTTACACTTTTAACTTCGTGGTTTTTGAAGGCGGTTTTTTGATGTGATAATAAATGGCGAGTAGCACCGCGGGACGCAGATAGGTACTCGTAAACGTTGCGTAGTAATTAATTCAATCGCTGAACATTTATATGTGGTAAGTATTTAGATACAAGACCTGGATTCTATCGTCTTTGCCAACTGGTTGAGTAGCAAGAATGTCAGTTCTTTTTCGGCAACTGGTTGTGAACCTTAGTTGCCAATGTGGCCGGAGGGGGATTAACATCTAATTCAGACTACTTTTTATCCAGAAATAGGAACATGATGGAAGTAGCGGGCAATAAGCTAGTGTTTTGATTTTTATGAAAATTTCACTATTTCAGAACGTGTACCTACCTAATTCGAAATTCCGTAGTAATCAAGAATCAAAAGGGTACAAGACAAACATTTTTGAAAATTTTTTTTAGCAAAAAAAAAAAGGAACGGCAATAATGGAATAGCTGATTTTGTTTTCGCTTATTTTGTTGATCTACCATGCCAAATTGAATTTATTCACGATATGATTTCGGGAGGTTTTCTGGATGTAAATCGATATTATTCCCCTTCTCACTCCAGCGCGCCTCTAGAGTCACGCACTCTACAAACCCTTTTTTAGATTTTTTCATAGGGGTCTGACGTGCTTATTCCGTAACCTACTACTGACACTGCGAAAGGGCGAGTCGTGGTTTTGAGGCTAAGAGTAGTTAGCCTTTATTTTTTTCGACGGATTCGCGCGGCTTAGGCTCTATCTAGGGTTGTATATAATCAAAGGTAAGTATCTAATAATTAAAGATAAACTTACTGATGTAACAATATCATGCAAAAATCGAAAAGGTGGTTTCTTCAACAGTTTCTCGGTGAGCAGCGGGCGCTTCACGTATTTGCCAAGGGACGATTGCGTTGCCTTTATTACCGTTGGATCTAAATCTTTTTCCATTGCACATTATTTCAATACTTATTATTTCAGAAATAATTTTCTTTGTAGTTTGGTATTAGAACTTCAATACAAAAGTATAAAATGTCAATCATCAATGTTTACAGACAAACGTTGCCATAGTAATAGGTGGTGGTACCCAAGCAGGTTATAGGTATAACGCTAGAGACCACGTTCCTTTATTTATACCTATTTGAAGCAAATTTGAAGGCAAATATTCTTTCTCGCTCCGTAGGTCACCCTCTCTTTCTAATAGGGTGTCCATACAACCATAATTCATACTCGGACATTGGACATATTCTCGTGTCCTCCGAATGAATACGCAAGACATTAATGTATTATATTATAGATAGGTTACTTTATGATATTTATATAAGAAAACATTTATTTTATAATTTATGTATAATTAACACTTACACTATGGTATTAAGTTAAGATTACCTGTAAAGATAGCGTAAGAGAAGATAATAAATAAAATAAGGAATTAATTTTAAATACCTATATAATTAGGGCATTATTTATTATTATATTTTAGGTGTATTGAACTTTAATAAATAAAGACCTTTGTAATTTAACTTTTTGTAAATTAATTTGACGAGTGGTGCAATGGCGATATAATAAAGGGGCTTAGGACTTTTGAGTCACCTATTTAGGTAGTGCATCTGCCATTTTGTTATCATAACGATTTTCCACATTTTGAAAGCGTTCTCGGAAATTATGATGAGTTATAATTTTCGAGTCAACAAAAGTAGAAATGTCCATTTCTAGTGTCGGGGCGCGGTGGTAGTTGGTTGCATGGCCAGACGTTTGTTTCCCAGTTTTCTTTCCCACGTAGCTGTCTGGTTTTCGTAGGACATGGCAGTTTCTCTACTATGTCGGGGACGTGAAGGCTTCCACACGTGCGTGAGTTTCTCACGCGGTCTTTCCGCTTGACTCCACACATCCACCGCAGCATGTTCATCTTCGTGACATGCAACTCCTGCTTATGTCGCTCAAGTACATTCCAAGTCTCACCGCCATACAGGAGAACCGGTCTAATGATGGACTTATAGACCTGTCCCTTCAACTTAACCGGCATTTTAGTAACTATAAGAAAGTTTCGTAGTAGTTTCGAGTCCAACGTAATGTCATTATCTTAAATACCTACTTGACTTCTGTTGTATTGTTTCTGATTGTCTATTGCACTGTATACACTGTTATTAGAGTACCTACGATATTTAAGTATGTATTTTTTATAGTTTTTAGTATTTATTATTTGGTCCTGTATTGCAATGATAAAGCCTTATGGTTCCGGAAAAAAGGGAACCTAACTTAAAATTTTTATTGCTAGCCTTCTCAATCTCAAAAAGAGGTTCTCAATGGACAACATTTCATATTTTTAACATGTCCATATTGTTATTGTATATGAAAAAATACATTAAATGAACAGACCCATATTTTTTCTTTTTTCATAATTTTGCCATTTTCATACATAAAATCATTATTGAAATTCTTTATATTCTAAATAGACGTAAGCGCCAAATGACGTCATCGGACGGCTGAATACAGCGATATTCCTTTGCTTATCATTGTTTTAATAAAAAAAGGTACTACTGTCAAAGGTAAAGAACACTAGTGTCAACATTGTCAATGACATTCATTCATCCAACGTTGACAAGTTGTCTTTTTTTTTTGACAGTTGCATGTCATGGGTTTGGCATTTCGTAAATTTAAAACTATAATGTGCTAAGCAAAGATATATTTTACATTCTGCCGTCCGATGACGTCATCTTACATTTTATAGTTTTTAATTTTTTCTCAGTAAAGAAGTAATATAAAAAATAAATAAATATATATTCGAGAAGCGGAAAAGTAAATAAAGAATTGGTATTTTTTGTTTCATAGCTCAGCAATTTTGAAATGTTGTCCATTCGACATGTCGAATGTCCGAAATCGGCGCCTAATCCCTGTTGAATAATTGAGTGTTGTATTAAATTACAAGATAGTATTGGGCGCCGACTTCGGTAAAACCTTTTCTCGAGTGTACTGTTATAAAATGTTATTTGAGGTGTATAATGTGTTAAAAATATTATTTTACTCTTTTTAGTTTGTGGTTTTGAAGGCGGTTTTTTTCGCAGATTTTTTTTCTGATTTAGAGGTGTGTACCTACTTGGGTGTGTAGTTGTCATCAATTTCTGCTACGGTGGAGTGACTATTATAATTGAGGCTTTGCCCTAGAATAACATTCTGAAGTTTTGTCTTTGTTCCATCCAAATATGCTTAAGATCAATCAGACCCCTAACCACTTTTTTCGTTTTATAGTAACTATAAACCAACCGACCAACTGTTGGTCTTTCTATCGCTGATTTTGGATGCAAATAATTGTGTTCCGTTAAAGTAGTTCTGGTGGTTCTTTCTAATTCAATTATGTCGGTCTTTGTCCACTTAATTACACCAAATAAATATGTAAGTATTGGTACAGCATATGAATTTACAGCTTTAAAAAGTAAAGTAAATTCTTTGAGTAAAGTTGTTTCTTGCAGATTAGATTGATTTGTTGGAAATATTCTTTAGACAGTTGCTTTTATATCTGAACGTAATGTATCCCTTTTGTTTGTTTGTATGCCTAGGTATTTGTAGGTATCATTTGGCTCCATCAGTTTGAAATTGAACTCCTCGTCTTCACCTTAGTTAATCCCCTTGATTTTTCTCATACATATTCTGAGTGTCCTGCATTTATTTAACCCAAACGACATGTTTATGTATCCGCTAAAGTTTTCTATAATTTTCATAAAAAAATTCATTCCTACATCTATTCTGGAAAATATTTTGATGCAACCATATACCTACATGAGGTGGCTGATGGATGTGCTTGTGGATAATTTGTACCCATTATCTGCTTGGTTTAAAAGGTGAGATAGAGGTTTAAAGACAAACAAAACCATAGGGGACTGAGGGAGTCTCCATGGAAGATGCCACTTTCAATTAGGGTTTTCATCCGTGCTGATGGTGTTAGAGTCACAAGAGAGTTTTAACGTTGTTCTAGAATCAATCATGGTATTGTCCAGAAAAGTAATTGAGGTGCGATTTACTTTGTAGATTAGCAGCACACGGGTAAGCCAGGTATGAGGCCTACGCTATCAAAGACCTTTTTATAATCAATGGAGGTAATGTTTAATATATTTACCGCGCCTGTCTGCATGCTGGAGAATGGTGACATCAATTATTAGGTGCTCCTTACAGCCCATATGATTTCGTCGGCATCCCTATTGTTTTTAGGGTTCCATACCTCAATAGGAAAAAAAGGAACCCTTATAGGATCACTTTGTTGTCCGTCTGTCTGTATGTCTGTCTGTCAAGACCCTTTACCTCAAGAACGCGTGGACGTATCAAGCTGAAATTCACATGAAATACTTAGGTCTACTCCTACTCCCTTTAAGCTGTGAAAATATGAAACTTCTAAGCCAAGCCAATCCAAAGATACAGCCGATTATGTCGATATTTTCAACAAATTTTCGATATTCGCAAAGGAATCAAAACCTACAGGGTACTTCCCGAACTCAGAATCTTGAAATTCGGCACGAAGCAACGTCAAATAGTACAGATAAAGGAAAAATTGCGAAAATGATAAATTTGAAATTACATAAAATATTATTTTTGCTTTTTTTTTATATGAGAGGTGGCAGACGAGCAGACGGATCACCTGATGGTAAGCAATGCTTACATGACATAAAATATTTTTTTAATAATTATAAATTTACTACCTACCCTTTTTCAAATGAACGCGTAGAGATAAAGAGTTGTTATTCATATCAAACACTTCTTAAGTCTAATTGCCTCTTAACTGTGAAAAATTATAAATAATAACTCTCACAACATGTCATACGTTGACCTGATTCCGTACTAAGTACTTAGTTTAAGCACTTGTGTTACAGATATCAGACAACAGAGGAACACGAATATATACTTAAATACATATATTACACCCAGACACCGGACAAACACAAGTGTTCATCGCACGAATGTTTGTCCAGGGTGGGGATCGAACCCACGACCTTTGGCGTACGAGGCAGGGTCACTAGCAATTGCGCCATCCGGTCAGTCAACAAACAAAAATCAACGCAAAATTCAAAGCGCTGAGGTAGGTACCTACCTGTAATCATACCGCATATTTTGAAACTCGCCACTACTCGCAACGGAATCAAAATTTAAAGACTACTTCCCGCTGACATTGAAATTTGGTATGAAACAACCTAACGGAAAAACCCGAAACCTTTTAAAAAATTCTAGGCACCGTAACTAGTTAAACCAAAACAAAGGCCACCACAATCGTCATTCAATCTAAATATTTTGGTGAATGTAATTCTGTATATAACCTTAATGCGTCCTAATTGAAACAGAAACATTATTTATTTGCATAATACACAGTTGATACAGAGGTAATTTGATTTAATACGTCATAAATTGTAAGCCGCTACGTTTGTACGGCGGAACCCTCGGTGCGCGAGTCAGACTCTTGGCTGGTTTTTTTTTATGGCACAGTATATTGGCTCTCCTCAGCCTGATGGTAAGCAAGAGAAGAGCCCAAGTTGCAATTACAACGGAAGCGATGTCAAGGTATCACCTCCGTTGGCACCGCCATACCTACTGACCCGCGAGATGCTTCTTCAGGCTTCGTTTGAAGGAATCCATATTGTAGGAAGGGGGAAATACATGCGCCGGCAACGTTTCCATTTCTTAATGGTGCGGCAGTTATTTCTGTCAATTTTTTTAGTCCGTGAAG
Organism: Marasmia exigua; assembly: GCA_019059595.1. Classification (NCBI taxonomy): domain Eukaryota; kingdom Metazoa; phylum Arthropoda; class Insecta; order Lepidoptera; family Crambidae; genus Marasmia; species Marasmia exigua. Next base: position 15,666,711 of record CM032477.1, on the reverse strand, counting down.
GGATGTTTTCCATTGTGAAGCGGCGACAGCGTTGTCCGGCGCGTGTAGTTCTGTGACGAAATAGAGCAGGTGGGATGAGGAGGGAGAAAATCTCTTCAGAGCATTCCCCGTGATTTAGACGGTAAAAGACGCTAAGCGACGATCTCTCATCATCGTCATCATCATTTCAGCCAATAGACGTCCACTGCTGGACATAGGCCTCCCCCAATGTTCTCCACACAGATCGGTCCTGTGCCGCCCGCATCCAATGGATCCCCTAACCTTCCCCAGATCGTCGGTCCACCTTGTGGGGGCCTGCCACGGCTGCAACTTCCTGTACGTGGCCTCCACTCGAGGACCTTTCCACCCCAACGGCCGTCTGTCCTCCTCGCTATGTGCGCTGCCCATTGCCACTTGAGACATGCAATCCTTTGAGCTGTCTGTGACCTTAGTTCTCCTGCGGATATCATCATTTCTGATGTGATCACGCAAAGAGACTCCTAGCATAGCCCTCTCTATTGCTCTCTGGATGACTTTGAGCGTCCTTAATCAGCACATTGTAAGCGGCCACTTACGGTTACATATTTTTTTTTTTTACTGTAGATAGGTAAGCGTTTGAGCATATTTCACCTGATGGTAAGTGATAATATGGTCTAAGAAGTAGCACGATTACCTAGAAGATACCTATTCACTCGCGCTATCGTATTATATCGCCGAAATGGTTCACCACTTTGTTGGAGGACGTGTTTGTTCTTCAGCTAAGATATACCCAGTGGCGTAACGTGCCTTGTAGGGGCCCCGTATAAAAAATGTTTGGAGGCCCTTTTAGGTGGGTAAAGAATTTTCACAAAAGAAAAAAAATACTTATTATGAAAAGAATTATTTATCATAACCTAATTTAACCATTTTACAAATATATTTTTTTGAACTTTTGAACGCACTCATAAGGCAGGAAAAAAAGTAATTGTATTATAGAATTATGTCATTTGTGAAATAAAGTAAATTAGAAAGTTTTTTTTTCTTACACACTTTGGGGGCCCCCGTTGCCTGGGGGCCCCGTATAATTGATACGGCAGATACGGCGGTAGCTACGCCCCTGGATATACCAAAATGGCGGTAGTCTGGAATAATATAAAACGCTATACTAGATGTTCCTTATCAAAAAATAATCGCTCTACTTTTTATTTAGATTGGAACTCTCACATTTTCCACAATGTCCTCATGAGACCATTCACTACCCATTCTGCTAATATTAAAAGAAAGAATGGACAGCTCGAAATTCAGCGTTAATGATTCATTAGCCAGAAATGTGTAGCTGCATTAGGGGTTTTAAATTGCACTGCAAGGCGATTCCTACCAGTGAGCTTTATACCATCCTCAATAATATTTTTCAAATCGTTTTAAAAAAGATAATTTCCAAACTTTATAGGGTGTAAGGTGGAGCCATCTGTAGGAGTATTTTCTTTGGATTGAACATGCACAACATATGGTCCAGCATCCTGTCCCGTGTAATGTTTCCTGAAGATGTTTGTGTTATGAGAAACCATATAGTTATCATTTAATTTTGGGGCAGGGATAGGACTGCGAACAGGACTGGGTGTCTGAAGGGACTGGAACATATTATCATTAAGAGAAATGGGCCTGTCAATCGACTTATATTTTTCTTTGAATGAAGGTTTTGTGATGGCTTTTTTATCATTGACCTTATCATTTTCCTTCTTTTTCAAAAAAGCAGATTTGCGAGAGGATATAAAAGAATCAGCTGCCAATAGTTGGAGTAAAGGATTTTTTGAGATGGGAGGGGGGTCTGGATTAGGGTTGCCACCCGTACTTTATAATAAAGTATTGTACTTTATTTCAGCTGATTGTACTCTATACTTTATGAGAAAAATAAAGTACGCGAAAATACTTTATTTCGCATGATTGCGTTAGAATTTTGAAAAATGTACTTAGTCGTATTTATTTTCCTTAAGGTGTCGGGTAGGGCACACCAGCGACGCCAATCGATTTTAATTTTTAGCTACTAAACCGGGCACGCTAAAAGTGGCCGCTTTTGGCGGTAATCAATTTTTCGCGTACAAAAACGGACCCAACATTTATGCATAGTTATTTAATAAATAGTATAAGTATTTGTCGAGAGGTTGTAACCCCGAAATGGTTTAAAATACATCCGGTTTAGTAGCTAAAAATTAAAATCGATTGACGTCGCTAGTATGCCCTACCCGTCACTTAAATGAAATTAGTGATTAAACGATTGGTGATAAACATGTAGCAGAAAGTGCCGCATGTATTTAAACATATATACTAATGATAAAGATAAATAAACTGTACTTTATTTTGATACTATGTACTTTTTTTCCTTACCTGTAATAACGAATGTACTTTATCTGCAAAAAAAAAAGGTGGCAACCCTAGCTGGATCGGGAGGTTCAATGTCCATTTTGGACAAATTAAAGTAAAATATTTAAAAACTTACCAATGTAAAAAGAATGCACACACAAAATATACAAATAAATAAGTATTTATAATAAATACCGTGAGATTTACAATTAAATAAATAAAATTAATAAAAACTAAGAACGCCCTTTTCAACTTCCCGCCAAAAAGTCCGCCATTTTCTTTGTCATTAAACCACGATTGCATTAAACTCACGATAACTTGGTTAAACTACTCAATCTAGTGTTACTGCCACGATACTACCATATTCTACCAAATAAAGCCACCAAAAGAGAAAAAATAACTTTGCAGTGGTCTGAGGACTTATTACGATGATAAACCTACTCTGCAGCCCAATTCTCGGGCTCGTGCATTTATCATCATACGACATATACTATCCGTGCGGATAAAGAATGGGATTAGAAATGGCGGCGCGTAGAGCCGGTACCGTCAGCATAAACGGTTTAAAAACTTATAATTGAAAATCGGTATAAAATATCGTTACCGTTGAAACTGTTTTGTTTTTTTTTTTAAATAAATAAATAAATGTTATTAATTAAAATATTATTTATGTACGAGTATGTTTCATAGGTTTTATTATTTTCAAGTCTTTTTGACTGTATATAAAAATCGCCCGTGGTACATACATAGCCTATGAGTACCTAACGCACCTTTCCTATGGTAAAAGAATTTTTGAAATCGGTCCAGTAGATCCTGAGTTCATCGCGTTCAAACAAACTCTTCAGCTTTATAAAATTTGTATTAAATATAGATTGCGTTAGAACAGTTTATGATTTATACAGTTGTAATTTAATTACATTGCAAATTTTTCTCCTCCTCAAAGTACTTGATGACATTATACACGATTTGACGCGCATCGCTTTGCAGTACTTTCCCGCGTTTATGCTCCATTGTAAACTATATCTTAAAACACTACCTATACTAAATAAATAACTAACAAAACAATTATTTAAGATACAAATTAACAATAAACTAACTAATTAACTAACAAATGACAAAATAACGAAAAGTTCAAAAACACGGAAAAACTGAGAACGCGTCTAGCTCACACAATTGCGAAACCGGACTGATGCGACAGGGAAGGGAACGCAGAATTTTTTTTTGGCAGTCAGTACCCACGTTTGCGAGTATAGACGCAAATAGTGTGCGAGCGAGAAGTGAATAGATGCGCCGCCATTTCTGATCCCATTCTTTATCCGCACAGGTAGTATCAACAAAACATGGCGGATATGAAAACGTTTTTGCTTTTTCTCGCGATGCCGAATGGTGACATATATCACAATTTTCGTGCGACACGTATCGTTTGGTCTTGACCATACGATATGAAGTATCACGGTGATTTTGGTGATATTTCTCCAATTCAACGTGACGTTTGAGTCGTTTCGCGTTTTGTTGTTTATTGACGTTTGGTTGTTCAAATCACATAACAAGTTTAAATTAACTGCACAAGCTAAGAAGATGTTTGATTCTCTGTGTGAACGATTGTTAAGCTGAGATTTTTAAATTTTCTTATATTTTCTTTAATTGGTACAAATTTTCACCAGTATTACCTACATACCTTGTATTACTTACATACGTGTCGCACGAAAATATGTGACACATGTCACCATTCGACATCGCGAGAATAAGCAAAAACGTTTTCATACGATATCCTCCATATTTTGTTGATATATGTCGTATGATGATAAATGTCACGAGCCTGAGAATTGGGCTCAATATTTTGATATTATAAAAAAGCAGTGACATTACGCAGTGACTTAATAATAAAGATATCCTTTTATTTATAATTCCTATGCAGTGCTTTTTTTCTACCATTTAATTTAAAATTACTCCAACTGCTGCGCATAAATTAAACGACTGAATTTAAAAGATATATTACCACCTTACATATACAATACTACCTGTGCGGATAAAGAATGGGATCAGAAATGTCGGCGCATCTATTCACTTCTCGCTCGCACACTATTTGCGTCTATACTCGAACTCGTGGGTACTCACTGCAAAAAAAAAATCTGCGTTCCCTGTTTTTCCATGGTTTTGAACCTTTCGTTATTTTGTCATTTGTTATTGTTTGTTGTTATAGTTTATTGTTAATTTGTATGTTAAATAATTGTTTTGTTAGTTATTTATTGAGTATAGATAGTGTTTTAAGATATAGTTACTATAGGATATAGATATAGTTAAGATATACTTATTACAATCTTTTATTTCAAGATACTAATTTTAAAAGTTATGAAGTGCATAAAGTACTAGTAATAGTACATGAAATTAATGTAATTAAATTACAACTGTATAAATCATAAACTGTTCTAACGCAATCTATATTTAATACTAATATTATAAAGCTAAAGAGTTTGTTTGAACGCGATGAACTCAGGATCTACTGGACCTATTTCAATAATTCTTTCACCATAGGAAAGGTACGTTAGGTAGTCATAGGCTATGTATGTACCACGGGCGAACCCGGGGCGGACCGCTAGTAAATATATATTTACTTGAGAACAAATTCGTTTATAAATGCGATAATAACATTATGTGTTATTATATATACATATAATCTGCAATCTGAATAATTTTCATACATTTTTTATATACAGTTAAACAGACTCCAAAATAATAAAACATACGCGTACATAAATAGCATTTTAATTAATAACATTTATTTATTTATTTAAAAAAAAACTAAACCGTTTCAACGGTAACGATATTTTATACTGAAAAACGTCAGTTATAAGTTTTCAAACCGTTGATGCTGACGGTACCGGCTCCACGCGCCGCCATTTCTAATCCCATTCTTTAAATTATACGAATGAATTTAAAAGATATATTACCACCTTACATATACAATACATTTTATTTGTTTTAATTTTTTTGGTTACGTAGGTTGATCCGGAATGTGTCCGGAATCTAGTCAATCCAATTTTGTTAAATTGAAAATCTACTCTGAATCTTTAATTTAGTATGAAAATATATACCATCTAAAAGTAGTAGGGTAATTTCCCTACTGGATACACTTTGTTTCTAAGATTGGTCGCACCCCGTATTACGTAGTATCTACTATCTAGTCTGTGCCCCGTATATTGTGTTCTATGGGTCGCACTGAGACAGACTTTTTTTTCTGGTGGTCTGTGAGACAGCCAACAGCATAGATTATACATATAATAAGACAACAGACTCACTCACAGTGACAGTTGACAGTCAACGTGGCCGATTCTTCCAGCCATTTGCAAGACGCAAGCGCCTGAGTGAAAGTATTATCAAAGTTTAGATTCCAGTCCAAGTGTTATGGACTTTATTAGGAGCAAATGTAAATAATTGCAGCAATTTTACACCAGCATGCCTCCAAAACGCAAAAAAACTAATAAACCTATAGGAGTAAGGAAAAAGAGAATGACGAAGATCAGAAAAAGGGTGATCCTTGACGTGAAGAAAGAAATCAAGCAGGAAGAAGAATTTTGTAATATTTGCAAAGAACCTCGTAATGTTAGCGGTAGCCCGAAGAAACGATACGCTCGTGTCTGCAAATGCACTTATAAAATAGACATGAGTAAAGTAAATGTAAAGGTATAAACTTTTACAAATTGAAAACACGACTCCTTTTGATGCACACAACAGTGGATAGGATACATTGCCATTTCATTAATTAAGACTTATTTTAAAAATTTTGAATCATGCGTGTATGCTGTATATTATTTATTTTAAAATGTATACCTTGTCTCTCCCTTAGTGCCCTTATGTAAGTGTATTTAATAATGTTGTTTTTGTTTTACTACTATTTCAGCCTTCGATCAAATGCAAAAAATGTACTAAGATATTCAAGTTTCAAAGTAGCTTCAAGATGCATCTCAAAAATGAACATTCTAAGACCCCTGGCAGCATATCTTGCAACCAGTGCTATGTGAGCGCTCCAAACGAGGAGGTGCTAAAACAACACATTGAGGACACTCACAATAGGAAGGATTATTCTTGCCCCCAGTGTCAAAGAAAATTTGCAAGACATGCACATGTCTTGCGACATATGGCTCAAAGTGGCTGTGATGGCAATAAAGCAGCAGTTTACCCATGTGAGGTATGACTTTTCTAACACCTTAATAACCAAATATTAAATGAAATAATAATCATCAGCTATGATCGGAGTAGGTAGAGCAATTTTTGGTACTTGCGATTTTTTTAAATAATATGGACATGCTTGGAATCCTGACAATCCTGGGATTAAAGATATACTTTCTACTATTATCAGTTATTTTCGTTTATACATACGAGCATCAACATCAGCCTTACAATTTTATTCACAAATGCTTTGTGACACTGTTAATTATAAAAAGTTCTATCTTTTCTTTAGAAATTTTGAAAGGAACAAACCGTAAGTTAAGTACGGTGATATTGAATGTTTATGTAGAAGCACTTTCATGATTAAATCGCGTTAAATATGTAACTCTAAAATAAAAATTTGGTTATTTTAATCACGGGATCATAGTCAGAATCCCGGAGCATGTCCATATTAACATCTATGTTTGCGGTCAATGAACCCAAACTGTAAGTCAGCTGACCTCATCTGTAGCAAATAAATGAAGTACTTGTGTTAATGGTATCAGAATCAACAAAGGCACAACAAAAATACTTCTCTCTGGAAGAGATTGCTATTAGCGATAAGCCTACATTGTACAGATAGCCACACATCAGGTTACCACCATCTGTCAAGTTTCCATAATTGCTAATGAACTAAACATGTGTGATATAATTAAAGTGAGACTTTATTGAAGAAATTTGACAGTTTTCTTTACTTTGTTGTATGGCTGTACATAGATTCTAGGAAAATGTCAGACTTAAAATCTGTAAACTTTGTGCAATATATTTTTCTTTATTTTTATATGTTTTTTAGATATGTTCAGCTAAGTTCTCAAGAAAGGACAACCTTATAGTACACCTCCGTTACCAACATATTTTGAGTGCAGCATTTGAATGCAAGCATTGTTCGTATCGCAGTAAGAATTTCTCAAGACTAATCAAGCACTGGCAAGAAAAACATATAGGTAATGGGTTTAATATGCATATCTGTCGTAACTTATCACAATTAGCTTGCTACATATATAGTGATCTGTGGTCACAATACTAGCTTTTGTGTAAAATGGTAGAAGTCTGATATAGCTCAAGAATATAAAAGATATTTAACTTTAATTATATTTCTAAAATTGAATTATATTTTTGTTTTAGTTCCACCAAGATACGAATGTGATATCTGTGGGAAGTCTACATCTTCTCGAACATCAATTGCTAAACACTTAGAGATTCATGGGGAGAAGAAATATTTCTGTGTTACGGTAAATACTTTGATTTATTACTCAACAATTAAAGTATTTTTAAGCTTTCTTTTGCTGTAGCATCAATCAAATGTTCTATAAGGTTTAATTGTTGGGTTCAATATTATTTTTTTTTTTTTATTGCTGACTTGGACAAATTTAAATGGGTAAGTAGGGTCTTTTATATTTTACATAGGTAACATACCAATTTTAATTTATCTTTTTGAGTTTACATTATTTTACATATAGGATCGAAGACCGAGAATCAGTGAGTTTTATTCCAAATTTTGGAGCATTCTCTACCATGACGCAACCTTAGTGTACAATACGACAGTCCTATTGTTGAAGGCGATTTCTACCAGATGACTTCAAGCAAAAACGTCAAATATAATTTCGGAGATCTTGTTTTTGTAGACACAAAGGTCTTTTACTTCTTGATGGTTATATTGCGGCGGTGTCATTGACGTTGCAGTGTGGATACCGCACGTTCACGCCGGAGGTGCTGAAGCGACACACGCTCACGCACGTGCAGGACAAGCCGCACAAGTGCGAGATCTGCGGCGCCTCGTACATCCAGCGCGGCCAGCTGCAGCGCCACCTCGAGAGGCACATTGGCAATGTGTGCTCTACTTGTGGTCAAACATTCGGCTCCAAGTCCAGGTAAGTGTCGGTTATCATAATCTTTTGAGCGGATGTTTATCGTCAATGTTCCTTTTTCTGGCTGTCATTCGTGGCATTCTTTTTTGAAGCTATGATTGCTAGAAACAGTGAATTAAGATCGCGGTACACTTCCTTACGGTGGGTTTCTTTTCACTCTCTCTTTCTAAATCTATATGTATATTTCTACCATTAGCTCGGCGTTGAGAGAAAACATCGTGAGGTGCACATCTTGGATAGTTTTTGAAAGTGGATACCTACAAATCCTAAAATAATTGAGATAACGATTCTGGTTTGCGATTACGAAGGTCATACGGCGTAGTCACTTCACATGTAAGGTATGGCACAGCCACACATCAACGTATACAAAGTGTTTGCAATCGACTTTCGCCTTAAACGCAAACACGTTTGGTTCAAAATCAGTAGAAGGAATTCGACTGATTGTATAGTAAACAGATGTGTGACTGTGTGAACTAAAGTGCGTCGTAAATATGTTTCATTTATTTATTTTAAATCTACATTTCAGACTGATTATTCATGAGAGAACACATTTGGGGCTGGAGCGTCTATTGTGCCCGTTCGATGAATGCCCGCACGCCAAGAAGGAGTTCAGCACAGAGGCGAGCCTAGACGCGCACGTGGCGGCGCACCTGAAGAACAAACGTTAGTGTCAAATGCTCAACGTACCTTGAATATTTTATTTCATGTAATAACATTTAACGCTGACTGCACGCCCGATAGATTGACACGTTTCACCTGAGGCTCGATGACAAAAGTATGCATTTTTTTTATTATGAGATTATAACGTAAAATAATCCTCCGTAAACCGACTTTACAGACAACCATTTTTTTCGGTGATGCTGACAGGCCCTGCAAAAAACACTAGCGTAGAGCGGGAGTCGGCCTCTTAAACCCATTATGCGGCGGTTTTTTCATTTATGTTGTGACGTTATGCTACCCCCCAAAAAGTGGCGCAGTTTATAATTTATACTTAGTCATAGATCGAGATGGTGTATTCCCCTCATCGTTACTTTTTTTTTTCGTAGTAAGAAGTGATCTTATCGCGAGCGATGATTAATTGAATATTATGTAGTTATATTATTATAGCTCGTAGGTTTAATGAGTTCCTGACATTGTCTTTTTGAATGCAGTATATATTGACTATATTTATAGTAAATATTGTATGTATAGGTATAATAGGCTTGTGTCTAGGATACTTTGTCTCATTCTAACGCGAGCGAAGCCGCGGTCAAAAGCTTGTTGATTATAAGTTATTTGCCTACTTATTTACTACTTATTTTTGACTGACCGGATGGCGCAATTGGTAGTGACCCTGCCTCTTACGCCAAGGTCGTGGGTTCGATCCCCACCCTGGACAAACATTCGTGCGATGAACACTTGTGTTTGTTCTGTGTCTGGGTGTAATTATGTATTTAAGTAAATAAATAAATAAATATTTCACAACATCACATACATTGATCTGACTCCGAGATAGGTAGCTCAAGCACCTGTGTTACGGATATCAGAATCAACAGTGGGATTACAAATATATACATATAATATACTTTTCTTTTGTAAATACATACTTATAATACATAGGAAACACCCAGACCAATACAAACAGACATGTTCATGCACACAAATGTTTGTACTGTGCGGGGATCGAACCCGCAACCCTTGGACCAAAGGCAACGTTCACTACCATTGTTCCAAACGGGTCGTCAAAAGTATATATAAGTATATATTTGTATTCCTCCGTTGTCTGATATCTGTAACACAAGTGCTTAAGCTACTTAGTACGGAATCAGGTCAACGTATGAGATGTTGTGACAATTATTATTATTATTTTTTTTATTTGCAGAGTTCTTGTGCGAGGTGTGCAACAAGAGCTACCCCACGGAGGTGAACATGCGGCGGCACATGCTGACGCACCGGCTGGACCGTCCGCGCCGCTGCATGTACTGCGTGTCCGCGCGCGCCTACGTGCGCGGCGAGCAGCTCGTGCGCCACGTGCGCAAGCTGCACCCCGAGCTGTTCAACAACCACCTCGCGCACGTGCGCCAAGTGCTGGTGAGTGCCTCGAGGTGTCGTGGTCCTTCTCATCTCAGCGTGTAATTCCGTTATCGGGAACGCTTAGGAATAGCCGTGTGGTCCCCGGCAGAGTAGAATAGGCCACCCTCACTCTTACCGAGGTGTTGTAAAAGGCGACTAATGTAAAGCTGCTAGCATGATCATCAGCACCCAGAGAAGGAAAACTCTGCATTTATATCAAAACCCTCGCCAACCCGTCTGCCAAGCGTGGTGAGTATGGCAATTACCCCTCATGTGATTGAGGGAGGCCCGTGCCCCAGCAGTGGGGACATAAATGGGCTGACAATGAACGCTTAGGCCATGTTTCAGGATTTGGGAAGACTACTAATTACAAGGCTTGTATCCTATATTTTTTTGTTGTTGGTAATATAAGAACCTCTCAAAAGTGAAAACATCGATGAAATAATGGATTTGTTAGCTTGGAAACTCTTCGAGATAGGACTTTTTGGAAATAGACTTGCCCAAAACGCTCCATACAAACTGCGACGCGAGGCGTGACGTCAGCCCTCACTAGTTTGTGCGCATTGCAAGATAGTTTTGTTCGATAGCTATATGAAATAGTGCGTTTTAACGATGGTTTCTTAACAAAGTTGCTATAAATTGAATAAGATATCGATTGCTATAAATATTTCGTAAATTTAAGAGTTAAAAGGAGAATGCCGAAAGTTGTACCAAATGCTAGTGAAAAAAATTTTTCCCATAAAACATAGACTAATTTTCCGCATTTAAAAAATGTATTTTCAAGTACTTAAAAGTTAATAGCTCAATTTCTTCACTTACGACTGCATTTCCGGTAGCCATTGGTCTTTTGTAGACGGTGTGAAATATCACGTTGCCATGGAAACGTAACTATTTCATAAACACCATTCAGTTTAACGCATAAATAATTTGAATAATAAAAAACATATTTATGTTTTGTGATTATTATACAACGTATTATAATAATTATGATAAATGTGATTTATGTCGCCACATTCGTACCTACTATAACAGCATCCCTATTTTAAAGCTTCTCTATAGCGACGCACTGAACGCGCCCATAACGCTGCGTCTTGCGCGTGAGCGATATGGATGCGAATCATCGCGGGACCTCCGCTCACAGAGTTTAGTTGTTTGTTATCTTCGCGTTCGCATCTAAATCGCTCATGCAAGACGCATTGTAAGAGTCTGTCTGTACATTTCACCATCATCCGTCACGGAATCCGCGGTGGACGGCCCGCGTCGCTATAACCCTAACTCTGTTTAAACAGAGACAATACTCCAGTCTCGTTCTGTAACGCGGGCCTGAGTCTATATTTTAATAATAGTGTTAGAAATATAAACATATATACTTAATATTCCCATAAATTTACAGTAAATGTTATCTGTGCAATATTTTTGGTGGGGTTTTCAAAAATATAGCAAGGAGGCAAATCTCAGCACTGCGGATTCGGAATCACAAATGCCCACGGTAGTATTAAATAAATAATAATAATAAATAATTAATAAATATCTGACTCCGAGATAGGTAGCTCAAGCACCTGTGTTACGGATATCAGAACCAACAGCGGAATTACAAATATAATACTTTTCTTTTGTAAATAGATACTTATAATACATAGAAACAAATAGTATTAAACAATAACTTAGCTAAAGTAGTGATTTCATCAAAAAGCACTTGATACAGACTTCCATACAAGAAACGGCATTCTCCTTTACTTTCCTATCTTTGCCTTTGAGGGCTCATAACAAAAATAATACATAAGACTGAAATTTTGTACATAGCTCCTTTTGGCCGTTATTTCTCAATGCTATTTAAAAAATCTGCCAATCTCTGACCTAGTACACAAGCCTATTACAACGACGCGACTGCCGTCTGACCTTTGCAACTCTTTACAGGGGAACTTGACTTTTTTTTGGTCACCCTGGTGAAATGCTACCGGCCCGAGATGTTGATGGGCTGACCCTCTTAGGAATACCCGCCGCTGGGGAGGCGAGCGGGTTATGTGGGGCTCTCCTTTGGCAGTGGCCTGAGGTATACTCACTTAAACACCATGGGTGCTCCCTTCTACGCCTGAGTGGGGACGAGACACGGTAACCGACTAGAGAGCTCATCTTCATGTCCCTCCCCAGGCGGAGATCCGTTTTTATATTCTGGACCCAACACTACTCCCCCCGGATGTGCTGGGGGGAGTGATTGGGACAGCCGGGAGCACCAATCAGTCTCCAACAGGCTGCAGTAGAGGCCCGTGCAATGTCGGAGTCGATGCCCCCGCACGGACTGCCGACTGGCCTCCCCTAGACTATCTTAATCATAGTAACACGTTTCAGAAACGAGCAGGTTTCCTAACGATAACCCTCACCGCCGAACTAATGGTAGAAATACGCACCTTGATTTGAAAAAGCCAGAGGTGCATGCTCGCACGAGTGTCTACTCATCTACTCCTATATGAAAATTATTTATTTAAATAGTAGTAGGGAGCAGAGTAGAGGATAGCAGCAGTAGGGAGGTAGTAGAGGGCGAACATCTTTACCTATTTACTTTTCGAAATTAGGTTAGTACGTACAGTTTTACCAATTTTATAAGTCACACCAATGTACCTGCGCAGAAGTCTTATTTTTAAATCTTAACCAATCACAACGCTCCATTTACGCGCGCCAAAAATTACAATTTCTTATTGGTTGATGCGTTAGCGCCATGTTCGGTGTGAGTGCGGTTAAGAGAGAGATAACGCAATAAAGTCTGTATTTCGACTGCTTTCGCAATCGTAATTAATCGGATTTAACTTGCTCTTCTGCGTAGACGAATTTTGCCGATGTATAAACGTGGTATAGCGGTACCTACATATTTTTTTCACTATACTTTGATTCCACAGGGCACGAGCGTGGCGGTGGACCGGGTGAAGAAGTCGGAGCTGGAGTCGGTGCTGACGATGCTGGACGCGGAGTCGGAGCGCATCCTGGAGGGCTACGGCGGCACCAACGTGCTCTACGGCGGCGTGCAGGAGCAGGACGCGGCGCCCAGGGAAGAGAATATTAAGGTACTAATGCACTGATGCATATGTAAAGTCGGATTTTTAATTAGACGAATTTTTGACATATTTATGCACTGTCATTAACTTTGTCTAATTAAAAATCCGGCTGTAGTACGAGGGGTGGTCAGTGGGGGGAGGGGGTGGTTACCTCACCGAGCGAGAGTTAATGCCACGTGCACGGATAGCAGTTCCATCATAAGTTGAATTGTCTTTACCGTTTTTGAGGTAATTATCTACAAATGCTCTCAAACTATATAGAAACATTTAAAATGCCGAAACTAAATTGTATTTTTTTTTTCAGGCTGAAGACAATCCTTTAATGTCTGAAGAAGAACTTGAAGAGAATCTAAAGTTGTTACTGTCACAATTGATCGATCACGACACTTTGGAATGCTTCGGGTGGCCAGATGAAAGTATCGATACGGTAAGTTGAAAATCTACAATAAACAGGTAAATTCTATAGGCAATGTCAAGGATTATGAGTAAATTGAAATAGCAAAACACTTGCGTGATGTTAATTGCCGCCCAGCGCACTTCATCGGTACAGTTTGAAACTAATATCCCGAAACGAAATGAGGACGATACAGACAGAGTAACAGAATATGGACGGCATTTGTTTTTGTTGTGTCGTATGCAGGCATGATGTGGAGTGATGTACAAAATTAAAAGGCCGCATGTGACTACCACTTAAACTTTACTCTGTCTGTGCAAATAAATGATGGCGCCACTGCCGCTTACTTCATAGAACGTGGTAACCCCATTGGTTATAAATCAAAAGAACTCCGTTTAGTTCCTCAAGAATAAATTTCACGACTTAGTTGACAGTGTATGTCTTTGTGTTCGGCATTTTCCTAGCACTGAAGTTTGTCACTCTTGAATATAATTCATAGTTAACTCGTTTGTCAAGTAACCTTGCTTTGTACGTTACACTTATCTGAGGATTTAGCGCGAACCGGAAATTACGACCGCATCGGAGTTCCTTTAACACGCGCTGTGTTTCGCGTTTGTTTGGACGCGACAGGTATATTCTTGTTTAACATTACGGAACGTCTTCACGAAGGCTTCTTGACCCGCTTTATGGTTGACCAATCACGGAGCGGATATTTAGAGCATAGTGATCGGTGAGTTCAGCACCGTTCCGCCCAGCTCCGCGCCAATGGAAGGGCACCCTTAAGGTCCGTTCGAACTACAGTGGCACGGCGCGTCACGTCGCTGCGCGTTACGGCAGTGTTGGCAAAGTCGTGCAACAGTAAAGTGAAAAGTAAGTAAGTGAGTAAAGTGATTTCCACTGGATATTGTATAATATATACCTACAATATTGATGAGACTATCGACAGCTCATGTCGAATCAAGCACTTACAAATTTCGTCGGCTTAGTACCGCATTCAGTGATCTAATTGGTAGAATATCCACTCGGATTGTAGAAGGTGTGGGTTCCAGTCCCGCCTGAACACAAGTTTATAATTTTTAAGTGTCTTATTTACCTAAGGTGAAGGGTACACCCCACTAGCGACGACAATTGATTTTAATTGTTAGCTACTAAACCAGATCTATTTTAAACATCTTGGGGGCTTCAGTCTCTCGATAAACACCTATACTATATATTTCACCTATAATAGTTATAGTTAGCTATTTGATCTCGGTTTGCACTCCAATTTTGAATTACCGCCAAAAAAGCGGCTACTTTTGGCGTGAATCAATTTTTTTAGTACAAAAACAAACCCAACATTTGGGCATGGTTATTAAATAAATAGTATGAGTGTTTGCCTAGAGACTGAAGCCCCATAATTATTTATAATATATTTGTTTTGGTAGCTAACAATTAAAATCATATGGCGTTGCTAGTGTGCCCTACCCGTCGCCTGCAAAAGATTGCTATAAAAAATATCGACAGTACTACCTGTGCTATATATAGCTATATATATAATTTATATATTTAAATAAAATTAGCTGTCTAGTAAAAAAATATTATTGAAATTATTCTTGTAGATGAAAGTGTAAGGTGACTCCTCCCCTCTCTTATCTATGCCGTGCCCGACAGGGTCCATAATTGTACTGTACTATGTTATTAACACCTTTTGTAACATTATGGAGAGCAATAAAGAATATGAATATGTATATGCGGATAAAGAATGAAAGATCAGAAATGGCGGCGCATCTATTCACTTCTCGCTCGCACACTATTTGCGTCTATACTCGCACTCGTGGGGTGCGAGTATAGACGCAATTCTTTATCCGCACAGGTTGTAAAGTGGTGTTATCGGGCGCAGGTGCTGGAGAAGGTGATCATGTCGTGCGGCGCGCGCGAGCTTATCAGGATGGGATCAGAAATGGCGGCGCATCTATTCACTTCTCGCTCGCACACTATTTGCGTCTATACTCGCACTCGTGGGGTGCGAGTATAGACGTAATTCTTTATCCGCACAGGTTGTAAAGTGGTGTTATCGGGCGCAGGTGCTGGAGAAGGTGATCATGTCGTGCGGCGCGCGCGCGCTTATCAGGATGGGATCAGAAATGGCGGCGCATCTATTCACTTCTCGCTCGCACACTATTTGCGTCTATACTCGCACTCGTGGGGTGCGAGTATAGACGCAATTCTTTATCCGCACAGGTTGTAAAGTGGTGTTATCGGGCGCAGGTGCTGGAGAAGGTGATCATGTCGTGCGGCGCGCGCGCGCTTATCAGGATGGGATCAGAAATGGCGGCGCATCTATTCACTTCTCGCTCGCACACTATTTGCGTCTATAGATACTCGCACTCGTGGGGTGCGAGTATAGACGCAATTCTTTATCCGCACAGGTTGTAAAGTGGTGTTATCGGGCGCAGGTGCTGGAGAAGGTGATCATGTCGTGCGGCGCGCGCGCGGCCGACCGCTCGCGCTGGACGCGCGTGCAGTGCCTGCGCGAGAACGCCAAGCACCTGTTCCTCTACGCCGTCGAGGACAAGCACATCGCGCGCATGCTCGACACGCACACCATCGACCAGCTCGTCAAGCACATCCTGGCGCAGGTCGCCGCGCCCGACGCACGCCTCTAGCCGTGCCCCCACCGTGACGCCTGTCGCACCCCCCGCTGCAAAATAACCATAAGTGGTCTTACGTCGAATCATCTATTTGATCATATTTAAAAAGTACGTTTAAAGATACATAATCGCACATCCTCCGAAAAGCTGTCATAAGACAGGAATACCTTCGCATTGCGTAAATGCGTTCTTAGTTCTAAGCCTTTTTTACATTCTAGAAACGAATTAATTCAACACGTCAATAGTTAAAATATTTTGAATCCAAAAAAATCTGCATTGATAATTGAGAAGTATCATTAATTAAGTAACCAATAAGTGAAAACGCGTTTTTCTCAAAAGTCGCTTTTTGTGTTATGACAGCTTTTCAGAGGATGTGCGATATGTTGAATTATTTTCATTTTTTTTTCTTTCATTTGACGGTTAATTCGGCAGAAATTCAACATAAGTATTTGTAAAACATACTTTCCAAACCAGTTTAAGGCGACGGGTAGCCCTAACTAGCGACACCATTCGTTTTTAATTGTAAGCTACTAAACCGGATCTATTTTAAACAATTTCGGGGTTACAACCTCTCGGCAAGCACTTATATCATCTATTTGATCATATTTAAAAAGTACGTTTAAAGATACATATGTTGAATTATTTTAATTTTATTTTCTTTAATTTGACGGTTAATTCGGAAGAAATTCAACATAAGTATTTGTAAAACATACTTTCCAAACCAGTTTAAGGCGACGCGTAGCCCTAACTAGCGACACCATTCGTTTTTAATTGTTAGCTACTAAACCGGATCTATTTTAAACAATTTCGGGGTTACAACCTCTCGGCAAGCACATAAATCATCTATTTGATCATATTTATAAAGTACGTTTAAAGATACATATGTTGAATTATTTTAATTTTATTATCTTTAATTTGACGGTTAATTCGGAAGAAATTCAACATAAGTATTTGTAAAACATACTTTTCAAACCAGTTTAAGGCGACGTGTAGCCCTAACTAGCGACACCATTAGTTTTTTATTGTTAGCTACTAAACCGGATCTATTTTAAACAATTTCGGGGTTACAACCTCTCGGCAAGCACTTATACTATTTATTAGATAACCATTCACAAATGGACAACATTTCAAATTTTTAACATGTCCATATTGTTTTTTTATATGAAAGTAGACATAAAATGAACAGACTCATATTTTTTCTTTTTTCAAAATTTGTCCATTTTCATGCATAAAATAATTTTTGAAATTGTTTTTATTCTAAATAGACGTAAGCGCCAAATGACGTCATCGGACGGCTGAATCAGCGATATTCCTTTGCTTATCATTGTTTTAATAAAAAAAAAATACTACTGTCAAAGGTAAATAATACTAGTGTCAACATTGTCAACGTCATTCATACATTCAACGTTGACAAGTTGTCTTTTTTTTTGACAGTTACATGTCATGAGTTTGGCATTACGTAAATTTAAAACTATAATGTGCTAAGTTAAGAAATATTTTACATTCTGCCGTCCGATGACGTCATCTTACGTTTTTTAGTTTTCAATTTTTTTCTCAGTAAATAAGCAATATAAAAAATTAATAAATATATATTCGAGCAGCGGAAAAGTAAACAAAGAATTGGTATTTTTTGTTTCAGAGCTTAGCAATTTTGAAATGTTGTCCAATGCGGCCCCAACATTTGTACGCGAATGATTCACGCTAAAAGTTTAAATGTTATTTAATCTCTTTTTGTTTTTTTTTCTTATCTTTCCTGATAATCTCAGATGACTTGATTAATTCAATGTTTCCTCTTCTAACAAATACGTTGTTCGTTTTGTTTGTTATTGTTATTTAGTGACTATTTTCTCTCTTAACTTTAGGTACCCACTTGCATTTCTGTTAAACAACCAAGTGATTATCAGTGGAAACTTGTAATTTTTTTTTATGATATAGGTGGCAGACGAGCTGACGGATCACCTGATGGTAAGCTATTATCGCCGCCCATGGACACCTGCAACACTAGTGGTGTTTGCCTACCCAATTGGCCCTAAATGTTTTATTTCTGTGGCTGTATCCCTAAATCTAGCTGTAAGTTTTCCTAAAACTTGTAAAATAACATAAATATGATAAAATAGATTCGAAGTAAGACCACTTATGCTTATTTTCCACTGGGAGTGCTATTTGATCATCATCATCGCGCTTAAAAAATCCAGACCTAAAAAAAGGTTGTGGGCGCAGGAAGGCTGCCGAAGAATAGTGACCGTAAATGACAAGGTAACTTTTTAGAGGGAAGATTAAATCGAGGGAGGCAGGTCGACAAAGGTAAGGGGGAGCGGCACTTTTTACTACCCCTTCTGCCAGGGCCCGGCCGTGGTGGCATGATGACCAGACATTAATTGTTTCCCACGTAGTTGTCCGGTTTTCTTAGGACATACCTAGCAGTACCAATGTAGTCGATTCTCCTGCAGTTTGTCTGCTATGTCACGGACATGAAGTCTGCCACGTATGAGTTTCTCAAGCGGTCTCTCCGCGTAACTACACAAATCCACAACAGCATATTCATCTTCGTGAAATGCAACTCCTACTTGTGTCGCTTAAGTACAAGCCCAGCGACTTCTATCGCCTGATCAGTAGGCAGTCGTCTCGCAAACCGTTGGCTTGGTTTTGCGTAGCAGCAAAAAATCAAGAAATTCAGCAACTCTATTTAAAAATACTGTGTTATCGTTGTTTCCTGATGTCATGTTTCTGTTTTCAAAAAATCACACGTAAACCGATAAAACTTCACTATCTGTTTATAACTGGCCGATGCTCTACTGTCCCCTCCTCTACCACTGACCGTTTATTCTATTCGTCCCCACGGGCATCTTCACCAAGCGCCACCTCTCTATAATTTCTCTTATATTTATTATACAGTTGTTTTTTAATTTGATAAATATATAAAAATGAACTTGGCCGGTTTTGCAGCTCGCAGATGAATATAATACCAATGGACAACATTTCAAAATTGCTAAGCTCTGAAACAAAAAATACCATTTCTTTATTTACTTTTCCGCTGCGCGAATATATATTTATTAATTTTTTTTATTGCTTATTTACTGAGAAAAAAATTAAAAACTAAAAAACGTAAGATGACGTCATCGGACGGCAGAATGTAAAATATTTCTTTGCCTAGCACATAATAGTTTTAAATTTACGAAATGCCAAACCCATGACATGCAACTGTCAAAAAAAAACAACTTGTCAACGTTGAATGAATGAATGACGTTGACAATGTTGACACTAGTATTATTTACCTTTGACAGTAGTACCTTTTTTTTTATTAAAACAATGATAAGCAAAGGAATATCGCTGTATTCAGCCGTCCGATGACGTCATTTGGCGCTTACGTCTATTTAGAATATAAAGAATTTTAATAATTATTTTATGCATGAAAATGGACAAATTTTGAAAAAAGAAAAAATATGGGTCCGTTCATTTTATGTCTATTTTCATATAAAAAAACAATATGGACATGTTAAAAATATGAAATGTTGTCCATTGTAGTACTTTTCATATAGCATGATCTAGGTGACAGTAGGACAGTGCTATACATGAGTGATACGTTAGAAACAGACATTTTTTTTTTTTATTGGGGCTCTACCCGAAGATAATTCGCCAATGTCAAGTAACTTATTGAGAATAAGTAGGCAGTCAACAGTCAAAGACACAGTCACTCAATAAAACGCCGGTGTTTTACGTTTTATCGACCTACAGATTCAGCGGATATCACTCTAAAAGCAATCGCAGGTTTTAAGACTCTATTTGGTCCAAGCAAGTTGTCACGAAACAACTCACTTGACACACAATAGCAGTGTTAAAACGATACAATCCAACGATTCTTATTATTAGGATTACTTTGCGGCACTTCACTGCACAAATAAACAGCAAATTTGAACACTAAAAACCACTAGACACTAATTTGAAACCTTTGAATTGCATCAGCCCATGCGGCTTGTTTTAGCCCTACCCGCCGAATCCGAAAGAGACTAATGTGAAAAATGTTATAGATTTTGACATCTGTCACCCATGATAATACTTAAATATTTTTTTATTGTAGGTAAGAGTGAATAACTTAAAACCGTTCGATTCACATTGAGATTTGTGTTTAAGGTTACAGGTAGAGCACACTAGCGACGCCAATTGATTTAAATTGTTAGCAACTAAATCGGATATCTTTTTAACAATTTCGAAGCTGCAGCCTCTCGGAAAACACTTAAATACTATTTAATAAATACTTTTGGGTCTGCTTATGTACTCTAAATTTGAATTACCGCCAAAAGCGGCCACTTATGGCGTTAATCCCAATTTCGAGTGCAAAAATAGATCAAAAAGTAGTGCACAATTATTAAATAAATAGTAAAATGTTTGCTTAGAGACTCCCGCTCCTAAATTGTTTAAAATAGATCCGGTTTAAGTTGATATTGGTACCTCGCTGGATTATACCTCATGCATATAAATGGCGAAACGAGTTGGTATATAGGATTTCCTGCTGTTTTATAATGTTTGTTTTTCGGTAACTTTAAATGGAAGTGAAATAAACAAGTGCTTCATTATATTAAACCTAAGACAAAAGTATCTATAAGTTATTGACGTTGATATTAGAGTTATTGTCTGATCACGATTAGATATATACTCGTAGATATATATTATATTTTGTTACTCATTTTGCCTGTTCATTTAAAAAAACCGGCCAAGTGCGAGTCGGGCTCGCGCACAAAGGGTTCCGTAGCAGCAAATATAATAAACTTATTATGTCAATTTATACACCTGGTGAATGGAGCCTAAACTCTCCCGATATTTTGCCTTGTACTTTTATGTATGAATATTAAATCAACCTATCTCAAAAACTATAAGAGATACTTTGATCAAACCAAAAATCGTTGAAAGAGTTAATTAGCATGCATCACCTCTATTTTTTTTAGAATTTTATACCCCGTAGTTATAAAAATAGAGGGGGGGGGACATACTTTTTACGACTTTGAGAGCTGATATCTCAAAAACCGTTCACTTTAAGAAAAATGTTTTTTAGAAAACTTTATATCATTTTAAAAGACCTTTCCATTGATACCCCACACGGGTATGTACATCGAAAAAAAAAATTTCATCCCTCAGTTACATGTTTGGGGGGCCCCACCCCCAATTCTTTTTTTTACTATTTAGTGTCATATTTTTGTAGCGGTTCATACAACACATATTCCCATCAAATTTCATCACTGTAGTACTTATAGTTTCCGAGTAAATCGGCTGTGACAGACGGACAGACGGACAGACGGACATGACGAAACTATAAGGGTTCCGTTTTTGCCATTTTGGCTACGGAACCCTAAAAAGGATTTCCGTTAGAAAATTACAGGATAGGAAATGTTGCTGTTTTTTTCGTAATCATTCTGTCTATTGGCACCGTTTCATGTGCATGTGTTAGATTTATTTAATTTTTTATAATCATAAATTCGTTCATAAAACTGGGACTCCTGACAATGTGTGACTGTAATAATAATATATGTATGATCGAAAGTAATAATCAATAAACATATTTGACCTGTTTATCAATATTATTGGAAGTAACCATTTCAAGTTTTTTTCTTCACTTATAAAACTGAAAAAGATCTTCATTTATAATTGTTTGGATTGTTTTATATGGCGATACATAAATGTATTTAATAGATAAATTAACATTAAATATGAGCATGTTTACATTACATATTTTGCTTGTTATGAAAGCAGAAATACTATATCTAATAATAAGAAGGACAAACATATCAGCTAGTGACATTTTTGAACAGAAATTTTGTATGTAAGTATATCAAAGTTGCATTTTAAGTTAAGTTTTATCCTGAATATGGAAAGGGAAACTATTAATCAAAGTTAATCGTTACATATCATAGTGAATGTTATGTTTAGAAATAACTCGGTATATTTTAGCATAATTAGACTTCTTTAGTTTTAAATATGGAACTTACATTGAAAACGTATTAGTTAATGTTTATTTCGTAACATAATTATCATAGGTTTGTACAAGTTATGTTTTCTTATTGAGATATTTTTAATATATATATTAATAAATATGTAAGTAACCCTATTTCATTGAAGGCGACCATGCCAAAACCGAAATATGATAAATTTTAGACATTTGAAATATATCTCTGTAAAAGACATTTTTATTACATTAATTAATCAAATATGAATATATCAAGAGGTAAGTAGTTGTGATAAGTGTTATATTATTAATATTTGAGTAATTGTTTTATTAATATCTACTATGTAAGTAAAAACAATGAAGTGACCCCAATAGCATACCAATTTGAACGTTGACCTGATGAATCAGCTTGTTTGTTGTTAGTTATGAATCGATTAATAAAATAGCGTTGATATAAAATAAGTTAAATAAATGGGGCGCTAGTTAGCTAATGATGTAATTATGTACCTATACTTACATAGTATTTTTACTTTTGAATAATTTTAGTTTTTATAGGTTTCCTATAGGAGGCATCCAAAAATTCGTCACACGATTTTAATTATTTTTTATGCCTCCCCCCGCCCCCCCTCTCCCCGTCAAATATTAAATACTATAGATACTAGTAATCAAGTCCATGGTAGTATTACAACCACGCTAACTCACTGTCTTGCTCTCCTTATCGAGTGACGTAATTTGTGGATGGCCTTCATAGAGTATAGTAAACAGGTGGCCTTTAATGTAATATTAGTTTATAAAACGTGCATTTTGATAACATGAAAATTATATTAATATACTTAACTACTGATAAAAAGTATTTTTTTTATTTTAAAGAATACTTACCTAATGCTTAATACCTCGTTATGTATTGAAATATTCAAAAGTGAGAAACAAGATCAGTCAACTAGAAAGTTTTGAGTTTTATGAACTAGTGATTATATTCTCTTTTTTATGAACCTAATAAGTATAGGGGTTTGGTTATTTTATGGACCTTGTCCCAGACTTATTATCTTACTCTATGACCCTAGCTCATCGAATCATCTAAAATGGCGGCCATGAATGAAACCTGGAAAAAATTGATTGATCACACACATCAAAATGTCCCCTGAGGCAAAACCTTGTAAAGCTAATATTATATTAGCATTGTAAACATAGGGTCATAATAACATGAAACTAAAAAACGGGCGCTAAAAAAGTATAGTGGGTTTTGTTCATGGCTGCCAGGAAACTCGACATTTGTTCATCAAGTCATTGCTGATTCCAAACATTAGAATAAAGCTCATAGTTATCCCCTGGCAGTATAATAATAAACAATAATTGCATTGCTTTGTAATATGACAGTCAGCTGATCTGATTGACACCTGACAGTGACAGTTCTATGCTAAGTGGCACTGATGATAAAAAAAGAAAGGAGTTTTGTTCTTGCAATGATTGCAAACTTGTTTTAAGTTTAACACAGTACTATTATTCTATGTTTAACACAGTCACAACCTTATTTATTTTTCATTATTCGGACGCGTTAAAGTGCAACCATGACTTCAAGTGTTCCACTTATTGTGAGATTATTAGCTTCGTCGGTTTCTGTGGCTAGCAGAGCAGGCAAAATTGTGAGAGATGTTATGAGCAAAGGAGAGCTGGGTATAGTTGAAAAGGTTTGTTCTTTACATAAATAACGTTCTATGTATTCTTGCAA
This sequence comes from Marasmia exigua, assembly GCA_019059595.1. Classification (NCBI taxonomy): domain Eukaryota; kingdom Metazoa; phylum Arthropoda; class Insecta; order Lepidoptera; family Crambidae; genus Marasmia; species Marasmia exigua. The sequence goes on along the minus strand of CM032477.1, from coordinate 15,642,525 downwards.
TGGTGCCAATGAAATGAGGAAGAAAAAACTAATAAAGAGGTAGGTATGATTATGGTTTTGATGTTGAAATACTAAGGGCATTATAATGCTTTCTTTTAATAGTTTCTTGCCAAATGATTTATTAAAACTACTTACGAGGACTGCCCCATACGGCAGTCCCTCAGATAATAAATTTAATCTATACTTGGTGGGCTTATGTGACCACTAACAACAACTTATTTATTGCTAACAAGTAAGTTAACATTTGGCAATATTATTCATTTACTGGCATGGTAGTGGATACACCACTTCTTAAACATTAAATAAATATAAATATATTGGCTCTTAATTATAATTTACTTAATATTAATCTTAATTACTTATAGGGAAAAGATGATTACCAAACTGAAGCTGACCGATCTGCACAAAGATGCATAATTGCATCACTCGCTGCTCAGTATCCCAAGATATGCATCATTGGCGAAGAAGATAACCCAGAAAATGAAGTAATTATTCTTTTTTCATACTTTGAAGCGACTAAGGTTTCGCTACCTTACCAACTAATCTTAAATGGCTATTTGTCCGGGACCTCCTCCTTCTTCTCTCCTCCTTCTGGTTTATACTGTCTGATTCATATGGCCCAAAAATGTTTTTAAGTTATAAGTTTATATTATAATATAAGAAATATGAGTATTGATTTAAATTAACTGTGTTTAAGTGTTCTTATATTAGAGGAAACTTTTAATATGAGTTATGAATCAGGTGCGAAGAACCAGATGTATCCTATCCCCAAGAAATACCCAAAAATATTTACAATAGAATTCAACACATCTTTTTATTAAATTATAGCCAGAAGTGCCAAAAGACTGGATAGTGGTAGATGCTGACAAAGATGTGCTCTCTATGAACTGCCCCAATCATCTGCAAAGTGTAAAGGAAGAGGACATAGTTGTGTGGGTTGATCCTCTGGATGGAACATCAGAGTACACACAAGGTAACAATTATTTATTGTGTCATCAAATATAGCTAAAATTGTTATACTTATAGTGAAATATGTGTGAATGTCTATATGTGATGAACTGATGAATATTACATTATTCTTGTATGGCCAATTTTAGGTGCCCTAATGTTGAAGAGGAATCATTGGGAAAGATGGAAAATGCATTTAATGCATCCATTTATTAGTATCAAGTGGTATTTAAGTTTACTGCAATCCAACTATGGTAAATGAACTGAAATTTAGTGGGCTTACAGGTGTTCTTGATAAAGGAGTGTTTAGCTAGTTGTTAATAGAGGTATATAATCATGAATAGCATGCATTGTCACTGCATTTTTTCTTAATATGCATGTAATATTTGTTATTTAATGGACACATACATGATGATTCTTATTTACATTTACACATTAATAACTCAAACTTCTCAGCAGTCAAAAAGTTTAGCACTTAATTTTAACAAAAGAAAATAAAACTTATAGGTACTTACATAAAAGATATTTGTGGATCATCAATATCAGTGCTGGTTTTATCACTAATAGCGCCCTGGGTAAGAGGTATGACCCCCCCTCTTCCCTCCGCTCCGTGTCTAGGTTAAGTTGAAATTTGGCCGTACTTGACATATAACACAGGCGCCCCCTTTGTACGGCGCCCTGCCCTAACACCGCTACTGATCAATATACAAAGTGTACAAGTCAGAGCTTCAATAGTGGTATAGTGGTAGGACAAAATAACAAACAAGCTTGGGAGTTTATTCGGTTTAGTCTGGTCTAGGTTTGCTAGATGCTACCGGTTTTGTGATCTTGTACTTATACAACCGGGATAACTCTAGTTTGAGAAATATGATCACTGTAATATAGTAATTAAGGTGACGGGTAGGGCACACTAGCGACGCCAATTTTTTTAGTTATTTTAATTTTTAGCTACTAAACTGGATCTATTTGAAACAATTTCGGGGTTACAACCTCTCGGCAAACACTTATACTATTTATTATATAACCATATACAAATGTTGGGTCCGTTTTTGTACGCGAAAAATTGATTCACGCTAAAAGTGTCCGCTTTTGGCGGTAATCAATTTTTTGCGTACGCATTGGACCCAACATTTGTGCATGGTTATTTATTAAATAGTATAAGTGTTTGCCAAGAGGTTGTAACCCCGAAATTGTTTCAAATAGATCCGGTTAAGTAGCTTACAATTAAAATCAATTGGTGTCGCTAGTTAGGGCTACCCGTCGCCTTAAGCCATATTTTGTGCAGTATGTATTTTTGGTGATGAATGAGATAAATAAGACTGCACATATTTTAATTTTTTGTTACATACACATTTTAAAAATATACTAGATTATTTGGTGGGGTATTTATACAAGGTCTTACAACAAAAAAAAGCTTTTGGCGCCGCCAATGGGTTTTGATTAATTGTAATGAATGAATTCAAGACTTTAAATTAATAAATCTTCAAAACATGCTAAATATAATAAAATTCGTGTTTTAAAGCTTATTTTGCACACACCATTCATGTCACAATGATGTCTAGCAAAATTGAAATTTTTAGTTACATTTAATTGAAATTGTTTCAACCGTGATAAGTAGTATTAAAAAAAAAAACAAATTAAGTAGTAAAAGGGAAATACCACCAAACTAGTGTAAGGCCACATACTACATTTCACATCTATTATCTAAATGTCCTTAACTACCTAACAGCAATGTTTACTGTTATATTCTTGTGTTGTGTACAATCACGTCAAGAATTCCTTTCACCATCAGCAGGGCGAGTGGCAATTTATACTCAAATGAAATCAGGGCCATTAGCTGAGCAAGACTGATTGTTTTCAATATTATATTTAAAAACATAAGATTTGATATACCAGCTTCAATGCTCTCTAGTAGTATTTCCAAATGCTTTATACAGGTTTTACCTCTGGACATTTACATCCCTTTAACCATGTGTTCTACAAACCTTTGTTTTATTAATTTTGAAAATCCACATTTAAAAATTGCAACTTTACATACAAACTCGTCCACGAGACTTGGTCATTTTGTGTGTAGAGTCCTAAAGTAGACATTTTTGAAATTCTTCCAATACCATAGAGCGCATGGTTAAAGGAATGTAAATGTTCACCCTGTATAGCTTAATTTTTACCTAAAATGTATCCTACTAAGTTATTTATATTGTATATTAATTACCCACATATCTATCTATCTTAGGGGAGTTGCGCTGTGACCATAGAATTAGAATGTAAGTCTTTGGCTGAGACATTAAGGCGACGGGTAGGCCGAAACTAGCGACACCAATCGAATCAAATAAAATTTAAATAGTTAGTTAGCTACTAAACCGGATCTATTTCAAACAACTTTGGAGCAGGAGTCTCTAAGCAAACGTTTATACTATTTATTTAATAATGGGGCACTACTTTTTGATCTGGCTTTGCTCTCGAATTTTGGATTAACGCCATAAATGACCGTTTTTAGCGGCCAAAAGTTAAGTATTAAATAAATAGTATAAGTGTTTTCCGAGAGGCTGTAGCTCGAAGCTCGAAATTGTTAAAAAGATCCGGTTTAATTGCTAACAATTTAAATCAATTGGCGTCGCTAGTGTGCCCTACCCGTCATTCACCTTAAATCCTGATACAGGTTCTGTATTCGCTCATAACGCTTGTTTGGTCCAGCAGCGTCGCCATTTGATTTTGATTAATTGTGATTTTGAGACACTAATTTAAAAAAAAAACTTTTTTAAAGATAATACCAAGATACTGGAAAGAATTATTTAAGATTTTTGCAACTTATTTTGTACTTACACCGTGTTCGTGTCACAATCATGTCACAGATTTAATAACTATTAAAATGCCATCCTTAAGTCTAGTTTTTGTTTTAAATTCATCAAAATTACTTAAAATCAAATGGCGGCGCTACTGGACTAGCCGCTTTAAAATACTGATTCCACCAATAACACAATTTTGGCTTATGCTAATAATTGTACATATTTCATATGAATTAATTTTGTCAGTGGTTTGGGTAGCAGTAAAATTAATGATTTGATGTTAAAAATGTTTTGTCACTAACACTAAAATGAAAGAGGTTGATATGATAGTGCTGACTTATAAGAAAGCGGTGTATAAAAACAATATCAAGGTCAATATAAATTTTTAGGTATAGCCATTTTTTGCATTTTTTTAAGTAGGTAAATAATGATGTGTTCCTTCCTAGCGGGGCCCCCCGAGCTAGACTTGTAAAACTTATGGCAATGCTTCAGTTGCTCAATGCACCTTTCGAGTTTATCAACAGAATTGATTGTACCTCCACGGTTTTGGCAGAAATTACGATAAAGTGCCTGATCTTCCCAGCTGGGCTCTCGGCTGTTTAAAGTTCGAAATAAGTACATAAAAAATATACTAATCTAATGTACTTCCAACGTACCTCCCGATTTATATATCAAATTCAAGGAATTCATTATAGAACCGAAGAAATTCAGCTTGAAAGTTTTGCCTTCCTACTCTTCCTAGCTGGACTCTCTGTAATTAAAGTGAATACGAATAAAAAAAGTATACAGTTTTTGTTTTTCCAATGTACCTCTTAATACTTCGCAGTTTACCAAAATTAGATGCAAAATTTATGATAATGGTAAATAACAGTACACGCTTGGTAAGGTAAGGTCAGCAATATTATATTTGTATTAATGAGGATAGCTGTTTTTTGCTAACCATACTTACCAACCGTGTTCTGTTATTTACTAATATCCTAGTGTTGCATCTAAATTTGGTAAACTGTGAAGAACTAAGAGGTACATTGGAAAAACATAAAAACTGTATACTTTTTTTTATTCGTATTCACTTTAATTACAGAGGGCCCAGCTAGGAAGACAAAACTTTCAACCTGAATTTCTTCGGTTCTATAATGGATTCCTTGATTTTTACATAAACCGGGAGGTAAAATGGAAGTACATTAAATAAGTATATTTTTTATGTATTTCGTACGTTAAATAGCCGCTAGGAAGGAACACATTAAATAATGCACTAACAAAATTCGTCGACATACCAAGGTCTCCCGTAGCTTAGTCGGTAAAGCAGTTGCTCGGTTAGCAAAACATCGTGGGTTCGAATCCCAACCGAAAACTGTCGAAAAATGTTTAAGTGCATTATTTACGTATAATATCAACGTCGTTTATGGGATTATGGGACGTGTCTCAAAGACGAACCAACAAGGGGATCCATGCATCAGACGTGTAACTTGGCGTGTACCCTCTACCAATACTTTCATAATGTGAAAACTTACTACATATTATGTAGGTACTATTAGTGATTGCAATGCGTTGGTGAGACTTGGCAAATTGTAATTAGCTTGTGGGGGGCACAAAACATGTGGGGGTGTCTATGTCGCAGTCGGATTGTTTAATCCGCTGTATTACATTACGGGCCGTTTTGAAATGCGCCGGTTCAACGATTAAACGGATTGTCATAGCGATACGTTCTTCAATAAAGCGGCGCACGTTTAGCTGCATCGCACTACTACTTAAATTGTAGACATTGCTCACAAAATTAAACAATGTTTAAAATGAAAATCAAATAAAGGGGATGCAATTTAGCAACACAATCTCTGTATCCAACGCCATTGTTGTTGTTTATGTCTAAAAAACTATCAAAGAGGCGGCTAATCTCTCGTTTTATTACATTATGGCTAGCCGTGTTAAATGACGTGACATGAATACATTCCGGCTCATTTTATTCAGCCTCATTCAATCGGCCCCGTTTTTGATAACAGCTAGCCGTAATGTAATATGGAGGATTGAACTATCCGCCTGCGACATTACATAATATGGAAAATGTTGAAACAGAACGATTTAAACGATATTAAAGCAGCACAGATGCTTTAAAAGTAATGTTTTTATGTGAAAAGGTGTCGTTCTCATAATTAAACATTTGCACACTCATACTTTGTGTACAGATAAACTTTACCTAAATAAAACTAAATACGTCAGTGTTGGTGAGATATGTATAAAAACTATGTATATGCATGTCGAATTAAAATGTTAAGTATGATAGTAGCAATTAACGTTTTGTTGCAGGGTTTTTGGAGCATGTGACAGTATTAATTGGAATATCTGTAAACGAGAAGCCGGTCGCTGGTGTCATCCACCAGCCCTACTACAAATCCATTATTGGCGGCGAAAAGAAGATCGGTAGAACAATATGGGGTCTCCAGGAAGCGGGTGTGGGGGGGTTCACGCTCGCGCCCCCGCCGGACTCCCTAATAATAACCACCACCAGGAGCCATTCTAATCCGTTAGTGGAGAAAGCTCTTCAAGTGATGAATGCATCCCAAATATTAAGAGTGGGTGGTGCTGGTTACAAGGTACCTATTTATAATTTATATAAACTTACACGCCTTCAACCATATTGCATCAGTTGGTATTGATTATAATTTATTTCACCTATTTATCTGTTAAATTTCAGGTTTTACAATTGCTGGAAGGAAAGGCGTCTGTTTACGTATTCGCAAGTAGTGGATGCAAAAAATGGGACACTTGTGCCCCAGAGGCTATCCTGAGTTCCGCCGGCGGGAAGCTGACGGACATCGTGGGCAACTTCTACAAGTACGGCGCCGCGGAGGGCCGGCCCAACAAGACGGGCGTGCTCGCCGCCGCCAGCGGCGACCTCTACACGTATGCGCTAAGTAAAATACCGCAGGAGCTAAAAGATGCTTTAGCTAATAAATGAACATGTAACACCAAACACAGTTGAATGTTTTACATTTAAAGGTTCTTATACCTAGGCGATAATCAGGTTGAATAAACAATTTTTCAAAACAAACATTTTATTCATTAAATAAACGTAAAATAAAAGCAATACCCATGTAAAAAAACTTTTTGGCAAATCATTAATACTAGAGCTATTTGCGCCGACCGATTAAGGTAGGGCACACTAGCGACGCCAATTGATTTAATTTTTTAGCAACTAAACCGGATATCTGTTTAACAATTTCGAAGCTCCAGCCCCTTTGAAAGCACTTATAATATGTATTTAACTAACTTTCGGTCGGTTTTGTACTCGATATTTCGAATATTTCGATTGCAAAAACAGATCAAAAAGTAGTGCACAATTATAAAATAAATACTATAAATATTTACTTAGAGACTAGAGTTCCGAAATTGTTCAAAGTTTAACAATTTAAATTGATTGACGTCGCTAGTTAGGGTAATCCGTCGCCTTAAAAGCTTGTCGTACGTCATTTCATAACGTAATTACAATTTAATTAAAATTCAGAATGTCACATGATAGCTATCAATATATCATATTGCTATGCAACTATAGTTGCTGTATTCTCAAGAGACTGTCATACAAATAAGTGAATTCTTTACAATGCATAGGTAGAACGCGAATCGATCAATCCTGATATTGATTTTCGTTTCATTAGAAAACCATCAAGAATTATTATGAGTACTTAGGTACCTAAGTCCTAAAGTTAAGGGGCTAGTAAACTATTGTTTAATAATTTTGAGGAATGTCAACGTAAGAACAGATACTTTGCATAATTAAATAGACAAGACATACTCACACGAAAAAGCACTCAAAATTATTTTAGACGCATACTAAACATACATATTATTTCTACTTTAAAGCTTGCTCTGAGGTTTTTGGAGTAACTTTCTCAATTCGCGCCTGAGAATTTTTCCCGAGGGATTTTTAGGGATTTCGTTGATGAAACGTACGCCTCCGCGCAAATGCTTCGCACTCGACACCTGGAATTAAGCACGATTCAAGGTTACTTATCTGTTGCCAAGGATATCATAATCCTAATCTTTCGATAATACATTCTTAATATTTGAACAAATAGTATAATTGAGATAACACAATAAAGACAAAAGGTATTAGCTACACATTTACAATAAACACAAGTGCAAAGGTAATCGATAATAAGGGAGATGCTACACTGGCGGATTGCGTTTTTTCAAAACTTTTAGTCTAAACTTTTTACCCGACTATGGCCGAAGCAAAAAGGAGGATTATGATTTTGAACTGTATGTATGTGATAACTTCTGAACTAGTTATTACAGACCGACCACGATCTTTTCGGTGAATGAAAAGAGGCGAGGGCGCTGTATAACGTTATTTCTACGTGAAAATGTCAAAACAGCATTAGTTCCGACTTTAGCCACTTGCCAAATAATCGGACTATATAATTGGACAAATGATGGTGTTTTTGTTGTCTTGACTCTTGCTTAATCAGTCCGCTGGTTAAAGGCTACATGACGTCACGTTAAATTGATTACAGCGCCCTCTAGGGTTCTTAAAGTAAAGAACTAAAAACGATATTTTACGGCGTCGTGTGGGGTAAAAAATGAAAGAGCTATGTTAGCACATTTCAAATAATGTAAATATTATTCACATGACTCCAAAATAAGTTTTAAAAAAAGGGAATTTTAAAAACTAAAACACTACCACAAAACACGTTCTAAAAAGTTCTAAACAAGAAGATAGTTTCCGCTGATATTATTATGCCGTATGAAGTTTAAGAAATATAAGTACGTCAATTTCGACCACATTAGGAAGAACGCCCCTAACGTCCATCACTTCAAAAATCCAAAACACTTTTTTGATAACTGTACCTCCTTATTTCCTCGAGTACTCGAGCAGAACCGACGACCCTGAATTTATTTCTTGCGATGTACTCCGACGGGACCTTAGAATCCGTGTAAAGTGTGCGTCTATGTGCGTGGGTCATTACAAGCGTTTGTTCGTAGTGTCCGTACTGCTGTAGCGTATACAGCGTTATTTTTTAATCGTTTACATTATTGCCGGGTGGATATTCTATAATGTGTGCAACAGCTGATTTTAATTTTCGCTTGTTTTGTTGATCTAACATGATAAATGGACTTCATTCACGATACCTACTATGATGTTTTCGGGATGTAAACGGTAAAAAAATAACGGTGTATATCTACTGTACACCTGTACCACAGCAAAACAATCAAAGTTGGCATACATTTGACAACCCGTTTGTAGCAGTGGTAGGGAACGGTGCCTCTGGTGCAAGGGTTAAGGGTGCATATCTGTTTGTATTGGTCTGGGCGTTATCTATGTATTATAAGTATGTATTTACAAAAGAAAAGTATTAAATGTATATATTTGTAATCCCACTGTTGATTCTGATATCCGTAACACAGGTGCTTGAGCTACCTATCTCGGAGTCAGATCAATGTATGTGAATGTTAGTGAAATATTTATTTATTTATACATTAAAACGTGTGTAATTAATACATAGATCTTTTTAGAGGGTATGTATGTTCAATAGGAATGTCATAGTTACCTTGGAAGCAATGTATTTGACTAGTTCCTCCTCAGTGACGCGCGCGTCGGGCTGGCGCACCACGAAGGCCAGCGGCGCCTCGCCCGCCAGCGCGTGCGGCGCGCCCACCACGCCGCAGTCCGCCACGCCCGCGTGCTGCAGCAGCAACGCCTCCAGCTCCGCCGGCGCCACCTGCGCGCCACCCGCGCTTCACTTCACTTCACACACCCTTTATTCATAGTAGTCTATTAAGGTGACGGGTATGGCAGATTGATCTATTCCGTTCTAATACCAAAAACTAATACCAATGGTATTTGTTTATTATCGTAATTGATATTCTTTTCCGAACGAATACCAAATTTTAAATATTTCAATGAAGTACTTAATCTATTCCCAACGAATACCAAAACATAACTTTTGGTACAGTCACAGAAACAGTTTAATTTGCTTTTTAATATTATGATCGTAATTACGCAAGATCGTTACAGTATGTGAAAATTGGTTATGGCTAGTGGTTATTTAAGTAATACGAAGTACCTTTATTATTGTAATAGCTGTAAGTTTTCCTAAGAAATAAAGATAAAAGTAAAATAAGTAATGCAATCATAAATCTTAACAAATTCACTTCATTTCGGTATTTTTACTTACGACCAACTAAATGAATTACTTTTCAAAATTTTTTTACCTGCACAAAAAGGTGAGTTTGCCTATTGTTTTCAAATTCGAAATAGCGACGTTGTTGTTGGGTCCAACGCGTACGCGGAAAATTGATTCATACCAAAACCGGCCACTTTTGGCGTGAATCAACTTTTCGCATACAAAAATGGACCCAACATTTGTGCATGGTTATTTAATAAATAGTATAAGAGTTTGCCGAGAGGTTGTAATCCCGAAATTGTTTAAAATAGATCCGGTTTAGTAGCTAAAAATTTAAATTGATTGGAGTCGCTCGTGTGCCCTACCCGTCACCTTAACTTTCATAATTGTATTTTTTTCTCTTTTCAATTGAAACTCTGTAACATCATCAATATTTCAAAAGAGTAACTACTGAGTTTCTTGCTGGTGTCTTCTCAGTAGAAATCGACATCACGAACCAGCGGTAGATGATAATATTATGTACCTATTTTGACATTCATAATTGTTTTGTGTGGACCTAAATTGAATAAACAATTTTTACCCGACTAAGCAAAAAGGAGGGTTATGATTTTGACCTGTATGTATGTACGGTTGTTCATCTGTTCCCTCATAACTTCTAAACTAGTAATCATATTTGAATAAATGAGATGTCGTTAGAAGCATCTTAATTGTCTTCTGGTTATAGGCTACATGACGTCACGTTAAGTTGACTACAGCGCCCTTTTAGAGTAAGGAACTAAAAAAAATTTTTGCTTGGCGGTGCTGTGTGGGGTATCAAATGAAAGAGCTTTTTTTAGCACATTTCAAATATGTAATTTTATGTACATATCTAAAAATAAAGTTTAAAACTAAAACCCGACTACCAAAAAAACACGCTCTAAAAAGTACGAAACAAGAAAACTGTCTTTGCTGAAATTATTAGGTATGTCGTATTGCCGTGGTCGTATGCCACATAATGAAGTAAAACAGATTCATTATAATTATAAAATAAAATCAATGTGGCATACGACCACGGCAATACGGCATAATAATTTCAGCAGAGACAGTTTTCTTGTTTCGTACTTTTTAGGGCGTGTTTTTTTGGTAGTCGGGTTTTAGTTTTTAATCTTTATTTTCTTTATCTTTATATTGTCAACGCGACTACTTTACGCATATGCCGCCGGAAGCTACGTGGCTTGCAGTGAAACGAACCCGCATTCAAACGAAAAGAACTCACAGCGCGTATGAAAGGACGGGGATAACGTTTCGGATGTGAATTAAGTTTCACGTAGAGCTTCTGGATTGGAAGAACTGGAAAACTTGCGGGAAGATTGTTTGTGCTTCTTCCGAAAAGAGAGGGGTAGCTTGCCCAAAATCTACCCCAAGGATACCTAGGGGCATTAGTGCTAGGTACATAGACTCGTTGTGCTGTACTTTTAATATTGAAATTAGTTACGCGACAAAACCTGTCTCTAAGGCTGCCTGTCCACCGAAGCGGTGAGCGAGGCTAAAAATCCACCAACAGAAGAAACTTTGTTGCTGCCAAGGAGCGGAGTTTTTATGCAATACTATTAATCTTTTTTTTTTATTTGATACGTGGCAGACGAGCAGAAGGATCACCTGATGGTAAGCAATTGCCGCCGCCCATGGACACCAGCGACACCAGTGGAGTCTCAAGTGCGCTGCCAACCATTTAACCCCCTTTCCCCCGGATTGGGCCTCCGGTACCCTCACTCACGCAGCGAAACACAGCACAGTGCTGCTTTACGCTGGTTTTCTGTGAGGCCGTGGTATCACTCCGGTCGAGCCGGCCCATTCATGCCAAAGCGTGGCTCTCCCACGTTCACGGTATACTATTGGTGGATTTTACTTCGCTCACCGCTCCTCAGCCTCGCTCCGCTTCGGTGCACAAGCAGCCTTAGTGGGTCTTTAATTATTTCCTTTCCGACATTATACCTGGAATCCTTTGTACTTGATAAGTTCTTTGAGCCGGTCGACAATGTAGACGAAGCCGTCCTCGTCGTAGTAACCGATGTCTCCGGTGTGCAGGAAGCCTTCCGAGTCAAGCATAGCGTCGCTGGCGGCGCGGTCGCCCCTGTAGCCCTTCATGAGCAGTGCCGTCTTCACGCATATCTCTCCTTCCTTTCTCGGACCCAGTTTTTTACCAGTTTCCAAATCTACCACCTAAAAACAAATATGATTGTAACTAAAGAATTAAGTAATTATTATTGTAACACAGCAGCATTACACTACATTTATAATTTTTAACATTTATAAACTTGGGGAGTTATAATATTATACCACTTACCAAAGCTGGAAAAGCTCTAGGACTAGACCTGTAGTCTAGTTTAGGACATAAGGATTGACTTACCTTCAATTTTAATCCTGGTCCAGGCTTTCCCACGTGACCCCCTTTCTCCCCAGTCATATCTACACAGCAAGCCATTGTTGCCTCTGTGAGGCCATATCCATTTTTGACGAACTTTAAACCAGACCTGTTGGAAACCAATTGGAATGACTACTAAATACATACTTTGCCTAATCTTTACATAATATGAGTAGGTAGTACGGTCAGCATCATAAGTAGCTTAATACTTTAGTACCATGTCGAAGTAACTTATTTACGTACCCCTTAGAAACTGACTTTAGTAGGCAAAACAGTTACTTTGACATGGTACTAAAGTGTTAAGCTACTTTTGATGCTGGCCGTACTATACATAAAGGCCATTGATGAAGGCTGTTTTTGGTAGACCCGTTTTCGACATCAAGTCGAAATGTGGTCCACCGGGAACATCCCTGGTAGAAAATAAAATTAATATATTCGCAACACCCAGCATCGAAATAGTGCCTCTGCCTGCAGTACCCTAGTTAAATTAACATAAGTTCATTTGAATTTATTTGCAGGCGGAAACATCAAGAACCTACTATGGGACCTATTTTAATTTTGTCAGAATGTTAAAAGGGACTGAATAAAGTTTAGTTCCGGAACTTTTCTAAGATCGCGTTATTGTAATAACGGGTAGGAGAGTGCCAAACTGCCTATAGAACTTACCGAGTTTACAAAATTTTATAATTAAAAAAATGCATTTTAACAAAATTATAACATAGTAGGTAATAAAAAAGCTAATTTATCACTTTTCAAATCGGTATTAGCTACGAAAATATGAAATACCTACCACTATCTTTTGCCCGCGAAAGAGACGAAGAGTAGCCTTTGTCAATCGCTTCTCCCCCCCTCTTTATCCCTTCAATTAATCTCCACTTAAAAATCACTTCAATCCGTCCCTCCGTTTCGCCGTGTAAGGCGGAGAAAGGCGTGTCGACAGTCGGAGTCGAGGCAGAGGCGTACACCGTACTTAAGGTTCCTTCATAAATAAATGGGCATGCGCTCACCTAATGAAATAGCGGCACGGGCGAGCTGAAGGCGGGGCGGCGTTGAGGCGGTGGGTCGGTTTTCAAGTCTGCCCGCGCCAAGATTCCACCGACATTTCGTGCGAATCGACGAATTTAAATGAGAAGGAAGCATAGTCACCCCCCCGCGCCCCGACTCCAAGCAGCCTTCGCCGCGACGGCCGTGTGGGCGGCACGCCAAATAAACAGACACACACTTTCATTCACATATAATAATAGTATGGATGTACCTCTCTGAAATAGCTTTATGCAAATCTGAAGCCAATGGAGCTGCCCCACTCCATACCTCGTGCAAAGATGACAAGTCATACTCCAGCACTAGGGGATGTTTAGCAAGGAAGACAGCTATAGGTGGAACTATTGTAGTCATATTTATCTGAAATTAATGGCTTTGTTTAATTAGGCACATTGTAAGGTGGAAGAACAATAACTTATTATTAGTAAACTAGTTTTAGTCCGCGACTTCCTTGGTGTGAAATAGTTGCTAATGGTAGCATTTTTAAAATGCCTATTTTTATACGGGCAAGTATTTACTTTCACTTTGGAAAAAATTATAGGCATGTAATTTTCCAAAGTTTCATTATCACCTACATATCTCTACCATTAGCTCGGGGTTAAGGGGAAACATCGTGAGGAAACTTGCACGTTTCGGATAGTTGCAAATGCGCTAACTAACGGTCAGCGCAACGCATACTTGCCGCGGTCTGTAACTATGATTCAGTCAGTCTGGTTCCCCTGTTACAGGGTTACGAAGGTCAGACAGCAGTTGCTTCATTGAAATTACCAGACTCCTGGTCTAAGCGTACCGATAGCGACAGCTTTGAACCCAGTTTGAAAGTTCAGTCTATCTAAGTACTTATTAAACTTAAACTTTATCAATATCAACACAGTCCTTAAGAGCCCTATTATGGTTCAGTGGCGCCAAATTAAAATGATAAATGAAAAATTGATCTAGACATTTAAAATCAAAAATGTTTTGCATTTGCACATGCTATTCATGTCAAAATATATCTCTAATATCTAATATTACTATTACTGTACATTATCTAGAGTTATTGTGAATTTACCTTGTATTTCTGAATGGTTTCCAAATATTGCTTTTCTTCAAAGCGGGTCAAAAACACCAACTTCATATCTGAAGACAGCATGGTAAGTGTTGTGACAAAACCATAGCCATGAAACCATGGAATTAAGGATAGTGAACATAAAATAGGATGATTATTTTGCTGTACTGAAGTATTGAAGACATGCCTGAAAACATACATACCTAAGCATAATCATATTTTGATAGACATGTTGTAACTTGGTAGATGGCAGATAAGTTTACCTCATATGGACAGTTGAAGTAAGGATATTAACATGTGTGAGCTCTACCCCCTTGGGTAAACCTGTAGTCCCCGATGAGCACAAGATGGCAAGGGTGTCATTTCTGCCATTTACATCAACTAGTGGAAAAGTCATCTACATTCACATGTTCTGTCATTAAACTGCTGAACATCAGTGACGGAACCATTTCAAATTCCCCAAACATAATGAGCTTTTCAACAAAAGTGACATTCTGGCATGCATCATATATATTTTGAGCTGGTAGAGGAGACACAAATATGAATTTCGGCTTCACTATATTCAATATGTGTGTTATTTCTCCTGTAAAAATAGTAATATTTTAAATTTTACAATTACGTCATTATTTCTTTAAGATTTAAGAAAACAGATTTTGAATAGACTATTTATTATGTATGTAATGAGAATAAATGATTTAACAAACCAGGTGTGTATGTTACATTAAGTAGAGACAGTGTTCCCCCATTAAACATAACAGCGAATACTGTCACCATAAACTCAAATCTGTTTTCACTGCTGAGTGCTACCACATCATCTTTCTTCAAGCCAAGCTTCTTAAGGGCTGCTGCTAAGATGACACTTTGCTGTAGTAGTTCTCTATATGTCATGGATTCACCAGTATCTGCAGATATCTAAAATGATTTAAAAATTTGCCCCAAAAAGTCTTAAATTTTTTTACAGAATGTGAGCATTCTACTTGTGTAAGTACAATTTCATTTTGTCAACATCAATATTATTTACTATTTTAAGTCAAAAGTTTTCAACTAAGGTGAGGAACAGAACCTCACACTTATAATAAAAAGTCAAAATTTAAGCTTAATAACATCCTAGAGACCAGTTTCCTTATACTACTTCCAGTTATGAGCAAAAGAAAAATAATGGGAAAAATCTCATGCATTCCCAGATTGTTTTACATCATATAGTTGATTTTGTGTTTACATGCACACAGACTGTCCTGGAAGTAGCTACACTTTTAGGTGGAAGCAGAATCAGCTTCTTCATTTTCCAGAGGTTTTAGAAAACCTGTGTTTACGTCTAATGAAAAACTATTAAAATTAATTACTAATTTTTAACATAAACAGTATAATTTATACAAGTACCTGTATAAATTATACTTTTTATGTTTTCATCATCATTTTCACTATCAGTAAAAAAAAATTTATCTAAGTATTTAATATGTAGAGTTACCAAAGCTGTTTTGTCTCCTCCTTTTTTCAATTGATCAAATATGAACTGCCCATAAGACAAGTGGGCAGGAATAAATTCTTCTTCGGGCCCAATGACCACATCATTAATGATAGTGACTGGCATGGTGTTTGTATCAAATAGGTACACTTTTAACTCTTTCAATAATTTAGTGGAATGAAATGACTTGTGTTAAGAGAGGGCTTTAAACGATTAAATTCAGACTAGAGAATACAATAATTATCATTAATATTATCTCCTTAAGCTTGATAAGGACTAGGTATGTGTAAAAAGACGTATTTCTTTATCATCATCACATAAACATATTTTTGCACTTATCATTAAATTTAACTTATGTGATTCAAAGAAGTTATATCACATTTTATTGCTTAATTTGCTTAAATATTAAAGATTTATTTAAAAAAACATAACCTAAAAACATTACGCCGACTAACTGACAGTGACAGACAGAACTGACAGCGAAGTGATTAATATTCTCTTTGACTGACAGATAGTGGAGAGAGAGTGGTTCGACGTAGTTTATCGATGACTATTATCTACTTATCGATGGTATAGTATGTTATCTGATTTTTTTTAAAATGGAATGTTGATATAATAAGTTAGAGATGTGATTAAGTCGATATTGCGCTATCGATACTACTACAATTTTTGTTATTATATGACTATGTATTAAAGGAGATCCTCAGACTTTCATATATTTTGGATACAAGTGTGAAAGTTCCGACTAAAAAAATGTTTTCTATATTATGTTAGGATTTGTCCCCCTGATGTTCAATCGTCCTTTAAGTAGTATTGCCGGATAATCTATGGTGATCACCCTAAATAATCTAATAATTAATTGACTTATCGATAGTATTGATATAAAATAATCAATACTGTAATAAAAAATCCAAGCGATTATATCGATTATTACGTAGCAATCGATTAATCTGTAATTCTTTTTATAATATAATTGACATTCATATATCATATTATGCCTTAAATCATACAGTTTTCACAATCTATCAAATTTCCTAATAAACCAAACGTGTTTGACATTAAGGTGACGGGTAGGGCACACTAGCGACGCCAATCGATTATAATTTTTAGCTACTAAACCGGATCTATTTTAAACGATTTCAGGAGCCCAATTCTCGGGACGTGCGATAAAATGTTGTATTTTCTGTAATGTCACTTTTCCAATGTCGTACGAAAATGTCACCAAAATGTCACAAAAGTAAAAAAACTCTATTCTCGTGCCCATGCGACAGTAAAAGTCACTTCCATAGAGAATGTGGCCCATATCATTTCCGCTAATACGTTCCATTTTGTTGATTAACACAAATATACAATCGAGAAATCTTAATGTTTATTGTTTAAGTATTAATTTAACATTTTCTATCCTTTTTATATCAACAGTCATTTTCATGTTTGTATAACATCATAATTATCATAACTGCTTTAAAATACGACCAAAAAAGACGAAAAAGAAAATTGATTTTATGAAATTGTAATTCCGTTACACCGACCGAAAGTCAAAAGATTTATTTTCAGTCTGTGGCAAAAAGAGATGACAACTGTGGCAAAAAGACGCGTTAAAAGAAAAAATGAAATAAAGAATTTTCTTTGTTTACACTGATCTTGTTACTGAGATAAAAAGGCTTAATGACGAATATTTAAAGGTATGTTGGTAATACTGGTGAAAATTTGTTCCAATTAAAGAAAATATAAGAAAAATTAAAATTCTCAGCTAAACAATCGTTCACACAGAGAATCAATCATCTTCTTAGTTTGTGCAGTTAATTTAAACTTGTTATGTGATTTGAACAACCAAACGTCAATAAACAACAAAACGCGAAACGACTCAAACGTCACGTTGAATTGGAGAAATATCACCAAAATCACCGTGATACTTCATATCGTATAGTCAAGACCATACGATACGTGTCGCACGAAAATATGTGACATATGTCACCATTCGACATCGCGAGAATAAGCAAAAACGTTTTCATACGATATCCGCCATGTTTTGTTGATATATGTCGTATGATGATAAATGTCACGAGCCCGAGAATTGGGCTCCAGGATTACAATCTCTCGGCAAATACTTACACTATTTATTAAATAACCATGCACATGTTGGGTCCGTTTTTGTACGCGAAAAATTGATTCACGCCAAAAGCGGCTACTTTTGGCGGTAATCCAAAATTGGAGTGCGAAAGTAAACCAAACAGTTAACTATAAGTATTAAATAAATAGTATAGGTGTTTGCCGAGAGACTGTAACCCCGAAATTGTTTAAAATATATCCGGTTTAGTAGCTAAAAACTAAACACGATTGGCGTCGCTAGTGTGCCCTACCCGCACCTTAAGGTGAGTGTCGATTGAGGAAAGGAGATCCTTGGATTTTCATACATTTATGGTCTAATTATGAAAGTGTTAGCCAAAACAAAATTTTACTGTATTGTTAGGACTTGTCCCACTGATGTGCAAATTAAGGTGACAGGTAGGGCAGACTAGCGTAAACCGGATCATTTTAAACAATTTCGGGGTTACAACCTCTCGGCAAACACTTACTTATACTATTTATTAAATAACCATGCACAAATGCTGGGTCCGTTTTTGTACGCGAAAACTTGACTACCGCCAAAAGCGGCCACTTTTAGAAATTGGAATTCTTCTTTCCAATAATTTCGATTCACATAACTTCAAATAAAAGTACTAATAACTTCTTTGCCATTATTATTTTATTCGATTCACGTTTGTTTGAAATACATATCGGTTATTCACTTTAATCGAAGTTTTTTAGTAGGTCACCTCTCTGTGAGAGAAACGTCAAATGTGGCTTTATATTTTGGCTCAACTGTAGTCGATAGGTCAATTAAATCGATACTATTGCTTCAAAAGTCGATATCGGTTATATTGTATTTGACAAAGCATTATAACCTAGCAATTATAATATGATAAAGATAGGAAGTGATAATAATATCGAATAATCCATACTATTCGATTTTTAGATTATTTGGCTCCATTTTCACTATCAATAAAAAATCGATTAACAATCGATTGTAAGGAAACACTAACATAAAGTAAGTTATCTTTGAACCCAATTCTCGGGCTCGTGACATTTATCATCATACGACATATTATATCACTAAAACAAAGATTTTTTGTATGGCTTTCATGTGACATCCGCCATGTTTTCAAAATGTCACGAGCACGAGAATTGGGCCCCTGGAGCCCAATTCTCGTGCTCGTGATATTTATTTTCATACGACATATATCACCAAAACATAGTTTTTTTGTAAGGTTTTCAGGTGATATCCGCCATGTTTTTTTCATATCGAAATCCCCAGAATTGGGCTCCTGGTCAGTAATGTAGGCCAGTTCAAAGTGTCGGACATGGATACGGCATGAGGGGAGATGAAATCAATCCCCGGACATGTCCTAGGCTCCCCCAGACGGGTAGCACGTCTACGAAGGTGGCAGGAACGGATAAAATCGACTCCCACTTACGACCACCGCTAGGCAATACTGCATTCGGCTCCGCTACTGCGCGTCCCGAAGCCACAGACGCCGCGGGACGAGCCCGCAACGTTCCTCCGGAGGTGGCCAAGGGACTACTATAATAATACTACGGCCGCCGTCTAACGGCCAACCCTTCCCCCAAATGTGTGACTGTTGGCCAGCGTTGCCCGGGGTCACCAGACCGCACGCTGGTAGTGTATCCGCTGGATTCGGGAGGTTCACCGGATCGCCAGATCCGCCTACCAAAGAGCCGCACGAGCAGGTCGTCACATCAAAGGTCCCAAGATACTGCCCTAGGGCCATCAACTAATTTATAGTCCATGCTAGGGCGCAGATTAAGTAATACAGGGATTTTCAAGGGAAAAAGAAACTGCATTCAATTTTTTTTGGATTGTAGGTAAGTAGGTACTTGTATTGCACGGGAATCGAACCGGAAAAAATGGCTTTTTAACATGTTTTTATAAGGTCGTCGTTTTTTTCTATGGCTCTACAAAACCGTCATAAGACCCATGCTGACGTATGGGGCACTGGTCTGGTGGCCTAGGACGGAACTCCGGACTATAATCACTAGGCTAGGACGCTTCCAACGCCTAGCGTGCTCTTGTGCAAGTGGTTGCATGAGAACCACACCCACGGCAGCTTTGGAAATAGCACTAAACACCACACCCCTAGACATCTACATACAACAGGAGGCAGCGATGTCGGCTGCCAGACTCATGTATCTGGGACTCTGGGGGAAAAACCACAACAGCCCACACACTGCTATACTAAGCAGAATAATTGCACACGAACCACTCATAGCCGCGCCATGCGACAGAACACACAACCAATATTTTTTTCGACAAGAAATTCAAAATTCAACTAAAAGAGGAGGAGTGTGACCAATCAGGAGTGAATGAAGTACGCATTTACACTGATGGATCTAAAACGTCTACGGGCTCGGGCGCAGGCGTACACTCCCTGGATCTAAACATCAACATACATATACCGCTAGGCGTACACAGCTCCATATTCCAATGCGAATGTGTGGCAATAACGGAGGCCGCGAGAGCAGTGCACAGGCGGGACATCCGAGACTACTGCATAAAATTTTTATCAGACAGTGCATCTGTCCTGATGGCTTTAGACAATAAACTAACAAATTGTAAACTAATAGCTGAATGCCACAAAGCTCTAAGTGAAATCAGCTCAAACAATCACATCATCTTGCAATGGATAAAGGGGCATAGCGGATCACTGGGTAACGACGCCACGGACCAGTTAGCGAAAAGAGGAGCGGAAACGACAGTCGTCGGCCCACATCCACTCATACCGCTTCCATTTTCGCTGATTCGAACATGGACCCGCCAGTTATCCACTGACCTACAGAACAAACGATGGATGGAAACCACAGACTGTAGGCAATCCAAAATCGCACTACCCAAATTAGACCCGCGGCTAACAAAACGACTTCTAACCCTCAGTAG
Source organism: Marasmia exigua (assembly GCA_019059595.1). Classification (NCBI taxonomy): domain Eukaryota; kingdom Metazoa; phylum Arthropoda; class Insecta; order Lepidoptera; family Crambidae; genus Marasmia; species Marasmia exigua. The sequence continues at coordinate 15,621,721 of CM032477.1, read as the reverse complement.
GAAAAACCTCAGAATAATGACGGGGACAATCACGGGCCACTGTCCTCTAAATAAACACCTTTACACCCTAGGCGCTACCGATAGCCCCCTATGCAGGGGATGCTTCAGCGCCGACTAAAGAAACAGTCACACACGTGGTCCTGGAATGCGATGCGGTGACCAGACAACGCGAAGAAATCCTCGGATCGGCGGGGTCACTCCGCGAAGCCTGTGAAGCTCCCAGGAAGCTTCTGCGCTTCTGGGCGGAGTTAGGCTGGCTAGAATAGCCAGGACCCAACACGCACAATGGACCGAATGAGAGTCTAGGTGCGGAAAATGGAGTCCACTTTACATTACAAGGTCGTCGTTTATGTAACTAAGGTAATCAAATCTAAGATGGCTCATTTAACTTGCACACACTTGTGACTCCACTGGTGTCCCGGGTGTCCATGGGCGGCGGCAATCGTTTACCATCAGGTGATCCGTCTGCTCGTCTGCCACCTATGACAAAAAAAAAACATCTTCCAAGGATCGTAGCATCATTGAAATTGGAAGCTGTATGTAGTTCTGATGACAATATAATAATATGGCACGTTTGAGCTGACCTGATGATGGAGCCGGAAGACATGAACTGGAACTTCATGATGGAACATCGTATCATATCTGTGTTTGGACTTGTTAGAAAGGTATTGTAGTGAACTTTCACCACAATTAGGTTACAAGGTCTGATGATGAAGCCGAACGATAGGAACTGACATTCCATGATGGCATAAGTATTGTATAACAGCCGTGTTTGGATTTGTTAGTAAGATCTTGTAATAAACTTTAACCACGATTAAGTTTTCGTTATTAAAAACGAAAAGTATAAAATAAATTAATAGTTAAAAAATAGAAAAACGCGCTTTTATAAAATCACGTAAATACCAGAAATAAATTTAAGAGTCGTTCAAGTTGTCTCTATTAGAAATTAAATACTTTTATTGCTCTCAAAATAAAGTGTGATATCTTAAAACTAGAATTATCATCGTCAGCCCATTTAAGTCCCCACTGCTGGGGCACGGGCCTCCCTCAATCACATGAGGGTTGTTTGCCATACTCACCACGCTTGGCAGACGGGTTGGCGAGGGTTTTGATATAAATGCAGTTTTCCCTCTCTAGGTGCTGATGATCATGCCAGCAGCTTTACCTTAGTCGCCTTTTACGACACCTCTAACTAAACTAAAACGAAAATTAAAATATGTATGTACAAAGAAGGCGGCCTTATGACTATGAACGATCTCTTCCAGGCAACCTTTGGGTAAATGACAGTTGATGAAGGTATAGGGCGGTGTAAATTATAACTACACAGCTTTGGCACAGTTGGGGTTCGATCCCCGGGATGCCAAAATTTGTAACTGGGTTTTTTTGTTAAAAATTCTCAGTGTCAGCTCGGAGTCTGGAAGTTGGCGTCTTGTGCTCCCGTGCCTTGGTAATCCTGCGGCCGATCTGATTCCCCCGGATTGGGCCTCCGGTACTCTCACTCACGCAGCGAAACACTGCAAAGTGCTGCTACACGCTGGTTTTCTACTTCCGTGCAATATAATTTAACTTCACACAGTTAAAAAAACTTTGAATGCAGTTTTTAAGTATAGGTTTCAAAAAATATACCTAGTCATGTTTCTTTTAAGTACAAAATGCTAACTTAAGGATTTAAGGTAGGTAGGTAGGTACTTTCTTTTCATATCCCCTAATAGTTGGCATGCCGTTTGCCACAAACATCATGCTCAATGTGATGTCATCCAATACCTGTTACTCTTTGAGTGCGTCAGTGGGGAGAATTAGCTTCCTCGTATTCCCAGAATTTCAACCTAACCTAAGACAGGAATATGTTTGTACCAAAAATGGCCTACGGCCTAGATGCAGGTGACTAAAATCAATTAGGGAAATAAATAACATAAGAGTGCAAACAGACGAACTTTCGACGACGACGTCTTGGTTTGGATCAACAAAGGAACCACAAAACATTATTTACATCATGGCAGATGACGTGTATGTCATAGTAGCGTATTTAAACTTGTAATATATACGAGTAAGTAGGAGGGGGCACACGGTGCGAACCTGCTATTCAGGTTTTAGAGTTCATAACAAACGCGGTAAAACGAGCATGTGCGGTGTTAGTGTGTGTGCTTAGTTTTGTACTGTTTTGTACTTTTACCTTTGATAAGAATGTAAAGACTACTAATAAAACTATCAAATGTGACAATAGTGTAATAAAATTGGTACGGTCCACTGAGGGTGATCGCACGTAGAATGCTTATCGAAAATTCAGAACCTTAAATGCTTGTAGTTTAAAACGCAAAGTGTACCGAGACATTCTGTGAACATAACGATAAAAAATATTAGTAGCGCAGACACCTACTCGTGAAGCGATTCATCAAAGGTCACGAGTGGCGAGCAAACGTGTGGACCAATTTCTGTGATAATAATTTTAGTAATTTGTTACTCATTGTGCTATTAGGTATGTATCTGAAAGTTAATTGTTTACCTACATATTTTACTTAAGATACGATACGTGTAAGGTTAAGTGTTGTTCCGGGCAAAGTTCAGAAAATCTAGTGAGAAGAGACTTTGAAATTAATTGCTATTTCAATGAAATAATTCTGTCTCATTCTGCATTCCAAGTGCATCATCTGTGCTGTGGCCTCGTTATTTTATTCTTTAATAAGTGTGGGTAAGTAGGATCGTGGAATTGTTGGGCGTACGAAAACTGAAAAAAAAATGCATTTAATGTATTGGCCATTCGTTTATGCATATCTATTCTATTACACTTATTTTCCGTGAATCAGAGAAAAATATCCTCAATGCATCGTTAACTATTTTTAGGGCTCCGAACCTCAAAAAGAAAAAACGGAACCCTTATAAGATCATTTTCTTGTCTATCTGACTGTCTGTCTGTGTGTTAACACCCATTATCTTGGGAACGAACGCGTGAAAGGCGTTAAGGGCTTATTATAAAATGCGATATACATAGAGTTATTACCGTACTAAATCTATTGCCATACTGTTCCAACATGTTAAAAGGGGTTGGAATGAGTTTAGTTCCGGAACTTTCCTTTGATTGGATTTTCTAATAAAGGGGGTAAAAGAGGCGAAAAAATAAACCTCTCATTGAATAAAAAAAGATATTCGGTCGTCTATTTACCGAAAAACGCGTATTAACTATTATTTATATAAAACATAAGTAGAATACGTCCATAGGCATTAGTGCCTATCGATTACAATCATGTAATCGCATACCATCAGGCGAGCCGCACGCTTGTGTACCACCAACGTAGTATATGAAAAATACGTATCTAGTTAGGTTCAGAACCATTGGTTGAGAGGGCCCGACTCGCAAATTGCCGATTTTTATTTTATTTTAGCTATTTATCTCTATTTGTTTGTGTTCTATTTCAAACGATATACTTGCCAAGTATAGGTACCTACCTACCTAGGTACATTTTTAGGAAGTAACTCACGTGTGGTGTGCCACAAAATACACTAGGTAGGTACCTAATAGGCATCTTTTGTTTTACTTACAAATATTCCGGATGCATGCTAAAGTTGGTAAAAATACGAGTATGTATGAGAATCGTGACAAATATTTTTCAACAACCAAGTACCTATCTACCTAATTAAAGTAAGTAAGTACAACGGGATTAACTATTATCATATTTTACGGAAGTAAACTTATTCTTTTCAATAATTTTTAAAAGTAGAATTTGCAAAAATAATGTTAAATGATTTGTTGTTGGGTTGGGAGTTGGGACAAACATTTGTAACTAGGTGCTTAGTTTAGGTACCTACCTAAGTTTTCGGTAAGAAAATTAGTGTCAGTCAGGAAGTTGGCGGTTTTATATGTACCCCACTAGCGACGCCAATTTATTTTAATTGTTAGCTACTAAACCAGATCTATTTTAAACAACTTCGGGACTGCAGTCTCTTGGTAAACACCTATACTATTTATTCAATAGTTGTAGTTAGTTATCCGATCTAGTTCTGCACTCGAATTTTGAATTATCGCCAAAAGCGGCCACTTTTGGTAGTGTGCCATACCCGTCGCCTTAATTTGTTTTTTATGCGCACGATGCCTCTTCGGTGGTGTCACACTGGTGTCCCCTCAGATTATACCTAAGGGTAAGGGAATAGAGTATGTTTGCACAAACACTTGTGCACTATATTATGTTCTGCGTCGAAGGCTCGTGATGATCGTTGAGATTGGTTGCCAAAAACGAAATATCGGTTTGGAGGACATTAATGTTCCTATTCCTTCATATTTTCCGCATCTTGTCCATCGCTGCTCTTGTGAAGCCCATGCGTCGTTAGGTATCATCGATGCAACCGCCATTGTTCGAAATTAGAGCCCCAAAATAAATGTGTGTATTACTACGTGGCTATTGTACTTCAGGGGAATTATTTCCGGCCCAGGTCAACAATCGTCAGCCTTGGTCTTGCTGCTATTGATTTTAAGCCCAAACCATTGGCTCAATCGTTCCATCTGTGACAAAACAATAAACCCCACAAAGCGTGTGACAATTATTTTCGCAAATAAGCCTCAAAAATTCAGGCATCAAGTGCAGCAGTCCCTCAGCTTCGGCAGCTTGACGCCTGAATCACCTATTCGTTAGTGCGATACAATTTTTAATTAAGTATGTAATATGTATGAACCAGAAGTAGGTAATTAATTATTTTTATACAGTCCCTTCCGCGGGAACCCTTGGATACGGGCGGCACAGAACCCGATCAGTGTGGAGATCATTGGTGGAGACCTATGTCCAGCAGTGGACGTTTATTGGCTGAAATGATGATGATGAGATTTTTATAAAGTTTTGTTTATTTTCAACGCACTAACATTGCTTGCCGTGGCAACCTATATGTAAGGTGACACTTAGCTCTAAGATTATGGTTGTCTCAGATTTCTTTATTGCTTGTACCAGTGTTTATCTTTAGTTGAATTTTTTTATGGCAATCTTTTGCAATTTATTCTTAAGTAAATAACAAACTTAAAAATTTCATCTCGTGTTCAGGTGGGACACGAGATGAAATTTTTTAGTGTGTTATTTACTTAAGTGTTAATCTTGTTGGTTGTCCTAATAAAATAAATCACAGCTCCTCCAAATGTTGCGAACAGGTTGCAAATAGGCTGGTATCATCCGCGTATCGCAAGTTTGCAATCCTGTATCCACCAATATGATATTGTGACACCATCTGTCCAGACCTCCAAAGTGATCTGGATTATCAGTTCTGTGCATGTTCTGTGTAGGCGTTGAATGAGACCGTTGCTATTATACACCCCTGTTGTACTCCGCGGCTCCGGTTAGAGGATAATTAATATTGATAATAATTCGGAGAAAAATCTCAATTTCAAGATTCGCGAGGCCACCATATTCTGTTAGTAAGATAGATTCTGATGGTAGTGATTCTGACAGAGCAATGGTAGCTCTGTGGATAGGAACGCGCCGATTTTTTAAATTTATGTGCGTATTTCTACCATTAGCTCGGTGGTTAGGGAAAAAATCTTGACGAAACGTTTCGGATAGTTTCTGGAACGTGTAACCAACAATGATTCAGTTGAACTGGTTCCCCTGTTATTACTAGACTTCCCAAATACTGAATCATGGTTTAAACGTACGCTGGGCTCGAAAGCGACAGCTTTGGCCGCCGGGAATTACACGCTAAGATGAGGAGGAGATAGGTAGCTAGATTCTAGCTATCTATCTAACTGAATTTGGAAATGTGTGTATGAGTCCCATGATAAAGGCTTCTTGGAAGAAGATAAAAAAATCAGGAGGTTTTATTATCGACTGTATTTTTAGAGTTCCGTCAGTGGCGTAGCGTGCCTTAACGGGGCATCACGTATAATAAAATTTTTGGAGACCCTTATATGGGGGTAAAGATTTTTCACAAAAGAAAAAAAATATTTTAAAAAGAAATGTTTAATTATATTTATTTACATACATAATTCAACCACTTTACAAATAAAACATTTCGAACTTTTGAACGCACGCTTAAGGCGGGAAAAAAAGTAATTGCTTTATAGAATTTTGTCTTAAATAAATTAGAAAGTTTTTATTTTCTTTCCTTACACACTTTGGGGGCCCCGTGGCCCGGGGGCCCCGTATAATTGATACGGCAGATACGGCGGTAGCTACGCCCACGAGTTCCGTAGTCCGTCCGTCCGCAGCCTAGCTCCGAGAGTCTTTTCTATTTCCTTAGGCATGAACAATAATAAAAAAATTAAAATTAATGTCGCTCCCATGCACGCATAGCGGGATAGGTACACACATAGTCACACGTTAGATTGCTATGATCTGTCTTTCTTTATCATATCTAATCTAAGTTTAAGTACTTACCTAGATAATCATCGTCATCAAACAATTTTATTGTGCCGTCGATGCGTTAATAAATATTTTATATCGTAACTGTGTAATATAAAACAATAGATTATCATAAATACAGATTACACTATCTAAATTCGAAACGGATGATGATCGCACGTTGGTATTATTAATATCCTAAATTCTGTATGATCACTTAGGTACACTGCCCATCATACGAGTGTAGGCACAGGGGAATTACTTACATTAACATCCCATCCATCGTTCCTGGTCCCATCCCACTCCCAAAATATAAGGGTGTAAGATGTACCTATGTAATGCATTTAATTTAATTAATAAATATCTAAGCACCGTTTGTCTTTTGTTACAGAATTGGGTGATTGACAAAATGGTGTCGATTATAAATAACGTTGTGTATGGCGGTCCGGCTTATTATATACCTGCACATCTGTCTTTCGGCCAGTATCTCTTGGACAGGTTCCGGTCAATCTATGACACTGAAGGAGACAGAATAGCGATGGTAAAATATTATTCACCTGGTAATGAAAACGATCCATCTATCATAAATTCATCATATTACGAGCACCGACGGTTTGTACTATAGCTATGTAGGTAGAACGTAATACAAATGAATAGAGTGATAGTAGCTCAGTGGATACCCAAGTAGCACGTTTAACAGTATAACTAATCAATCGTGACCTTATGTAAAACTTAAGGTTTATATAAGGCTTTATAGATGTTCAAACTAATGTTTGCCGCTGTATGTAGGCATTTCATAAAGCCATCAGTTATACAATAGCACTTTTAGATAGAATAAAATGCCTAAAGCTTATTAGTAGCATAAACCAAACCTATTATCATGCATTTTCGAACAGTTGTACAGCTTGCAGCTGTTTTTAATGCCATGGGCATCATAAAAGCATCTTAGAAGCAGATATTTGCCTTGAAGCTGCTTTAAAGCATGAATTTGAACTAATATAATGCTTCATAATAGCTTTAAGCATATTTAATTGCCATTGGTTTTTTAAAGACATGATATTATCAGGTATTGGCTTGAGGTTTAGCTCGGCTCGTTAAAAGAATGATCTTGAGCCAATATAATGCTCCATTACAGCTGTAAGCTTTATTTAGTGCTTTTGGATTTGTAGAAACGTTTTTAAATGCTAAATTAATACTTAAAACAGCTGTGCAGCAGTATCTTAATCCATTATAATGCTGGCATGTTTAAACATCTCCCGTGCGCTACTATTTATCTAATAGTTCACTTGTTTGTTTTTGTAATGCATCAAGCTGTATTACATAAATCCTTTAGGTTTGTAAGTAAGTAACTATCATAAAGAAAAACAATTCGAATGTTATTTTGAGGATGTACAATGTGATTTATTTTATTAAATTGTGTTTTGAGTAACCATCCAACGAATATAGGAACCTAGTTTTACCGTTAGGGTTATAATATCATCGTCGTAGTATATAACCTATATCGTCTTTAAAAAATGGAGAAATCGTGGAAAATAAAAACAGGAACCGGAGGATTTAGGCGAAAAGTTGTAAAGGAATATACAAGAATTATGAATACTTCGGATGAAATAAAAAATAACGAAGATAACTATTTATGTCAAGCGAGTACCAGGGGAAATAATCATAGTTCCGTAGATAAAATATGTACCATCAAAAAAATTAAGCGGATTCTATGAAGAATAAAGACTAAAAACTAAACAGGATTGATTCCTCTCCACTTAGCGATCAGTTTTGTATTAGTGAGTTTGATATCCAAAATTTAAGACCTGACAGCTCTGATAAAGATATTGATGAGAATATTATCAAATTTAATTTATTATTGTATTAAAAAAAATCTGATTACCCATTTGTAAAATAAATAGGAATAACATTAAAACACTTCATTTACAAAAATTTAAAGTTTCTCAAAATAGGAAAGACAGGTATGTATTAACAACGGACGACCAAATAATTGAAATAAGAAGTATAGTTGAAGGAGTCTATTTAATTTATGTTAATGGTTTTGAAATAAACAACAAAGAAAATGTATTTACGTCTCCAATACAGTCGTCATATTTGCATATTTATAAAGCAAAAATTGAAGATCCTACCGGTTCTATGTTATCTTAGCTCCTTTGGATATTCAGTGTAAATTAGTATGTGTGGATCATCATAAATATTTGTACTTTATGCCATTAATGCATACACTCTAATAAAAGACAGTTTATTTTTCAATAATTTGTTTTTATTAATGTTACATTTTTTTTCATTCTCATTACAATAATACGCTACAACACTAGTACCTAAAAATGTCAAAATAATTTTAAGCATTGTTTTGAGAACATAATTACATATTTTTATGACGTAACGGCAATCCGTTATGCCATAAAAATATGTAATTATCAAAGCACAATCAACAAACTTTTTAGCATTTTTTTGAGAAATACAATGTTTTCAAAACAAAGCTTAAAATGATTTTGACATTGTTTGAGATTTTGAGATTTCTGTTCCACACAAAATTTTGCACATCAGAGGCCTTACCATGAGTTTGAAATACTATCCTCGCTATCTCTTTCACATGCACCACAATGAAAGGGACAAGGCGATAGTTTTCGATAGCGAGAACAGTTTTTCAAACTCATGGTAAGGGTACAGGTCACAATGTAGAAACAACAAGTTCTTTAAATTATTTTTGCCTTCAGTTTCCATATTTTCATCTTCTTTTTTATTTGCGTTATCGTTTAGTTGCCGTAGCCCAGTCTCTTTGTTTTCTTCTTCTTTTTCTTTTATGTCATCTTTTAATATATTATGTTCTTTAGTTTGTTTTGTTGATTGGTTCTCATTTTCATTTTTTTTTCCTTTGTTTGATCGTCTCATTGCAGACATTCTTAAGTTTTTCATGGCTTTTCTTTGTGTTGAATGTTTCGTAATAGTCTTAAAAAACTTTTCATTCTCTTGATAGGTATATGTTGGATCCCATGTATGTACCATTGAATAAAAAAAATTAAAACATTTTTGTAATCTTTGATGGCAACTTTTGACTGATCCCCTCTACTTCCACCCGCCCACGAGCATAGACAAAGAAATTCTCTAGTAAACAGAATGTCTTATAATTTGTATGCACAAGTAATTCCTGCTCCATTTACGTTATTGCATAAAAACGATAATTGTTGTCGTAGTTTATTTTGCTGTTTTTATCTGCCAATAACTGGTCCAGCAAAATGAGCTCTCTTTGGTTGCTAATTGGCTTTCTTGAAAAAGTTTTACGATCTTCGGACTGTACCTCTGCCAATAAGGCGACATTTTGGACGCCAGTTTTCTCTTTCAGAACTAAAAGTTCTGTAGAAATATTTTGCAACAAAACAGATTGTGCTGCCAATTCCTGAGCTAGTTTTTTTTTATTGCAAAGAGTTTTATTCTGAATATTAATCATATTGTCTATTTTTTCAGATATAATTCTCTGATTAAGAAAAAATTGATCAAATGATACATTTTCTGCGTTAAGTATCTGCACATAGTTATCACTGTCGTTAGCTACCGTAGCAGAATCTACAGTAGCTGCTACGTCACCATAATTGAATGTCAAGTTTTCTTCTCCAGATTTCTGAAATTAAGATTGTTATGTTACTTTTTTTATGTGATACGAGGCAGACCAGCAGACGTATTACCTAGAGGTAAGCAATTACCATCGCTCATGAACACACCCAAGAACATTGGAGGCATTTGACAACCCGTTTGGAACAGTGGTAGTGAACGCTGCCTTTGGTCCAAGGGTGGCGGGTTCGATCCCCGCACAGTACAAATATGTATGTGATGTTGTGAAAAATATTTATTTATTTATTTATAAGTACGCTACCGGCTACCGACCTTTTAAAGTTCCCTCCCCAAATTGTGCCAAATAAACTATTACCGTCTCAAATTACTTTAAGTATTTGGAAATATTGTTTTAAGAAGATAAACATGAATAAAAACACAGAGAATTCAAATTTCCCGGCAAATGCGAAATGTGAGACGAAACCTTTAAGGCGACGGGTAGCCTTTTAAAGATCCTCCCTTCCAATTGGGCCTCTGGCATCTTCACTCACTACATATGAAAAAAAAGGATATTTTATTTTCCTTAACGTTTAATATTCAAAATGGATTATAAACAGTGTTTCCAACGTACCAACGTACAAAGTAGGTACCAATTTTCGAGCATTAGCTCAAAATAATTTTGCAATAAATGTTCCAGCATTCAACAAGAAGATTAAACGCCAGGAATAGGTTCTTTCATTAAGCTTACAGATCTCTAAAGTATTTGAATTAATAAGTTCACATTAGGGATCTATGGACATTATGTGAACATTAAAAAGTCTAATGTCCAACATAAGGCACTACAAATAATTTAACAACGTTCTTTCTATGACTTCTGGCTTACTAACTAATCACTTGTGAGTATTAGTACAATGAACGACATTACAAAGCTAGTGCAAGGGTTCACGAAGCTGTTTTATATAGACACCATTTTGTAAATATTTAATAACCTAAAATAGCAAAAAATCTATTCATGAAACAAAGTAATTGGCCTTAAAATAACAAAACATGTGCCTATAACATCGTGAAAAGTATTATTATAATATAAATAGTTAAAAAAAACGTTTTTAGACAAAAAAAAACCAATAATGTTTTATTTTGATACGTACCAAAATAATAACTTAATATCATAACATCTTTAAAATAAAGGCGCGTTAAAATTTTGAATGAAAACCATATAGATAATTACAGTAAACTGCCCGTCGCAGTAATTTAAAAGCAAGAATAAAAATATAATAGTAGATTTTACTTACCCACAAATAAATCCAAAACAGGGTTTATGATTTGACACTCATTCACCATTACTGATTTTTACGACGGATAAAGTTTAATGAAGTGTTAGCGATTATCATTATTTTTGCTGAGAGAATAAGTATGTTTTTCCAATAACAAAAGACATGTAAAAGTTCTTGTCGTGAATACTTGTAGAACTGAAATAAAGCCCTTACTCGTGTGGCATACCATTAAAATACCCATGTAATTCTTTTATCGTGCGAAAAACCTCCTAATGATTCACAGTAAAGCAATTACAATGCGGTTAACGTTTTATTTCTCACAATAATGCTGAATTAATGCTTTTAAAATGCTAGTGGCATGTTGCTTGACCACAATGCAGCTTATATGATGTGTTTTTAATGCTGTTAACTGACCATTTGTGAACTTTTTACCAGCTTGAAGCTGTTTAATTTGTGCCCAAATTAGCATTAACTCGGCACGATAAGATCATTTAATGCTTATTTTGGAAAGCCATTTAAAGAGCACAAGCACGCAGGTGAGCCTATAGAAAACTGTTATAGGGCTAAAGTGTGTTACTTGGGTAAGAACACGGTAATGATAAGAATGCATGCATCGCTGGATTTTTCAAATCTATGTGCGTTGTGCCATAAAATGTACCTAACACGTACTTATTAATGAATTGGTGCCAAATAAACGTTTTTCTAGTATATTTACGACCTTTGGCTCGTCGCCTTGAGAATCGGAATGCCCAATAGCTGGACAATATTATTGACGGCTTATGGTCAATTTACGCTGACCCTCTTTATTAAACAATTGGTACATGTGTGAAGTTCTAGGTAAATTGGACTACTTACTTAGGTAAAATTATTGTGTGTTTGGCTTTGCATGCAACTAACACGCTGAGATGAGAGGTAAATGCACAATACTTGTGTTACGTGCCATTAGCGATTTTTTATACCTAACCAAATTCTGAAATAAGAAACATGATATTTATATTATGAACTGTCATTGAAATAAATAAACCCGTAGATGAAAAGCTCCCCAGTGCGTTTTCTAGTTCCATGAGTAGGTAGACATCATCAGCGCCAGATCAAGTTACCCTCCTGCAGTGGAAAAATAGCACTTGTGCCCCAAACATAAGGACGGTCCAAAGGTCAACAAGGGTAACTCGACGTGACGCCGTATGTACACGAGTTTGTTAGTGTAGCCGCAGAGTAAGTATTCTTAGATTGAATCTCTACATTATAGTATAAGTCCTAGTGATATACCTAGGCGATTCTAAGGGCACTGCTTGTAAAAAAATGTCTTACAGATATTAGAAACCTAACGGCCTATTTTCTGTCTGTCGTCCTGGTAAGTTTAGTAAACAGATACTAATAAAAAAATATGGCCGGTGGAGTCAACAGGAATTATTCTTCTATCCCCAGCAGTGGGGACAGCGGGAAATATTAACTAAAATTTATACTATTGTTGTCAGATTAATGGTGAAACTGGTCAACAAACGTCTTACAAACAATTTTTAGAGGAAATAGTAAATATCGGCTCCGGTTTGAAGAAATTAGGAGTGAAGAGAGGCGATGTGGTGGCTCTGTGCAGCGAAAACAAGTTCGAATACCTGGCGAGCGCACTCGCCTCTGTCTGCTGCGGCGCCACCATCACGCCCCTTAATCTGCAGTACACCAAAGGTATGTAACGCGTGTGGGTAATTATGATAGGACACTTAAACTGTTTTTTCAAGACGCAAATATTTATCTTTTTTTTTCAGATGAAATGATACACGCAATGAACATAACAAAACCAAACATAATGATCTGTTCGGAAGCAGCAATAAAGTCACATTATTCTACATTCAAGACACTTAGTTACCTAAAGACAGTAATCCAGATAGACGGGACTCCGGCGACGGGAAAAGGAGTGCTGGCATACAGGTATTGTAAACTCAGTAATGACTGCCTCGTTGGCGCAGTGGGCAGTGCGTCGCACTTTAAAGGGACGGATGCGCTTGGGGTCCCGGGTTCGATCACCGGGTCGGACCAAAATTTGTACCTGAGTTTTTCTGTTAAGAAATTCTTATTGTCAGCCCAGAGTCTGGAAGTTAGCGGTCTTGTACCCCCGTGCCTCGAAAAGCACGTTAAGCCGTTGGTATTGCGCCCGAACCCTCTCCGGTCGTGTCACACTGGTGTCCCATTGGAGTATGAGGGCAAGGGAATAGAGAATGCACTTGTGTTTTCGCACGCACTTGAGCACTACCTATAATATATCCTGCGTAAGTGGCTGATCGTTGAGATTGGCCACCTTAGCCGAAACCGATATTGAGGGATATTATTATTAATCGGCAGGACTCAGAAGATGATTTATTTATAATACTTATCTGTTGTACCCGTTCCCACGATAAGGAATACTACTTTCAGAGAGGTGAAGGTCCCGACGCCCGTGCAGCAGTTTGAGGTCGCCGACGTGCTTGGCGCGGAGGACGTGGCTTACATCTTGTACTCGTCAGGGACCACAGGCCTTCCCAAAGGAGTCATGTTGACACACGTCAATGTTTTATCTAGCTCAGCCAATTTTGAGTAAGTTTTCACCAGTTTTAAATGTTAATTAAAAACTTTGCGACCACTTCATTTCGATTAATATGTATCTAATGATTAATTTATTGATATTTGGTGAATCGTGCTTTCAGGAATAACTTCAAAGAGGAAATGGACGGAGTGAAACTACTGACGGTGGTACCTTGGTATCATGCATATGGGTTAATGTCCACCATAAACTACTTGTTAATCAAAAGGCAGTTGGTTTATTTTTCAGGATTTAACCCACATAAATATTTGAACGCTATACAAGAATATAAGGTAAATTATTAAATTAGCAGAATCGTGCATCTAGGCACGTACAGCTATATGATAACTAAAGTAAGCAAAGGACTCACTCTTTTTTGGCCGTCAGCCAGTAAATTTTTTTTGCAGTATTCTGTAGGACTTTTCCCCCCTGAGTATTCAATACTATGGCACCAAAGCTGTAGGGTTATTTGAGATCAAAAATCAACGTATACATTTTCAGTAAATTACCAAAAAAAAAACATTATTTTTTGCTATGTCAAATTTTGATACTCGAATATTAGGGCACAGATTATTATGAATCAGGGGAAGAAGTCCTCCTAACGGAATACAGTAAATTTTTTTTTTGACCGGCTCTTTCATATTTGGACCAAAAATGTATGAAACCTCTGTCTGTAATCTAATACGTTTCATTTTGATATTACCAGATTTTTAGACTTTATTAATTTTGATAAATTGTAGTAACCTAATGTCGTAACCCAATGTCTGGCTGTCTGTACTAAACTACTTTATAGTCTATGTAACTTACCTACTACCTAATTGGATCACAGGTAAATGTCTTGGTAGCCGTTCCGCCTATCGTGGTGTTCTTGGCAAAGTCTCCTCTGGTCACTCAGTATGACTTATCATCGGTGTTCGTGGTGCTCTGCGGAGCTGCGCCTCTCAGCTCTGAAACCATCGACGATGCTTTGAAACGGTAATTCTCACATTGTAATGGCTACACTATAAAAATCTACATACTCCTATTAATTGTAAAATTACCATACCACTAACCAATCTAAGTACTTATATTTTAGATTACCGAACTGTGTCGGAATATTCCAAGGTTATGGCATGACCGAAACCTCTTTACTAGCGACTGTGGATTTGGACTTTTCGAAAGCAAAACCGGGTAGTGGTGGATATCCTGTACCTGGATTAAAAGCAAAGGTATGATACAATGTAGTGTACCCAGTGTACCTATAAAAACTTTACTTTTAAATATAGAAACTAATATAATTCGTCTGACAAGTTTTAACTCGATATCAATCTACAGAACTTACTTAAATCGAGATGAAATTTCGGATCCTATTCAGCTAAGGTTATTTCATTGGTCTAAACAACGTAAATATGTCATCATCATCATTTCAGCCAAAAGACGTCCACTGCTGGACATAGGCCTCCCCCAATGTTCTGGCCACACAGATCGGTCCTGTGCCGCCCGCATCCAATGGATTTAAATGTTATAATGAAACAGAAGAACGAATTACCTATATTAAAATAGAATTGATTAGGTATTATTTATTATCCTCTCAAGCGCTTGCAAATAAAGGTACCTCCCTACATGTCTATTGAATTTTTTTCAGGTAGTCGATTTAGATAGTGGTAAAAAGTTAGGTCCCAATCAGAACGGTGAGATTTGCTTGAAGAGCTCGTTGGTAATGAAAGGTTACGCGGGCAACGAGACTGCCACGCGGGAGATGTTGGACAGCGAGGGCTACCTCAGAACCGGCGACATCGGGTATTACGACCAGGACGGCTGTTTCTTTATTATCGACCGCTTGAAGGAGCTTATTAAATACAAAGGACATCAGGTAAGAATATGTACGACAGTCATAATATAAGATCTCAACGTAGTACGACAATATGAATTTGCTCTTGGAGACCCTTCGACAAGAATCATAGCGTATTCCTATCGTTAGCAATTTGTATAAAACTGAAGAGTTACCTCTATTGTACGTAAAAATAACTATCTTCTCTGGCATTTGGTATTAAAAGGTGACAACATATTGCGCGTTTGCAGCGTGCCCACTACAAATTCCTTGAATAACCGCGCTAGCACCAAGCTCGTGCACTGTCTGCTTTGAATAAAACGCGATAAGCATATTTGCAGATAAAACTGCGGCTTAACAATGATCAATAATGTGCGAGGTGTGGTGCAGGTGCCGCCAGCTGAGGTGGAGAGCGTCCTGCTGGAGCACCCTGGCGTTGCCGAGAGCGCCGTGGTGGGCGCGCCCAACGAGGAGGCAGGCGAACTACCCACCGCCTTCGTCGTACCCAAGAGCAACGTGAAAGTCACAGAAAAAGATATCATGGACTTTGCCGCTACTCGGGTAAATATCTGATCATTTTAACCACCTTCATGATAATGTTGTCTGGACACCGGAAGGGTGTGTAATACTTTAAGCATGCGGTCATGTGGGACCTAAAAACCAGCGTTGCCAAATACGGATTATAGAAAAAAAAATAACTTATTTGAGTAACTTAAAGAAGATATTGTTGGTCGGAATCGGAAATTAACAAATACGTCAGCATCAACAAGTAATAAGTCATCATTATAAAGTTAAACATTTAACAATGCTAAAACCATTATGACACATGAATTTATTGAAAAACCAGACTCGGTCCTTCCGCGCTGGACATCTAGGTAATCTTACTTATCCCAACAAGCGAGACATTTGGCAACACTGGTCCTAGTACCTACACATCTAAGCTACAACTTAAAATTGAGAATGTAGAGGCCCAGATATTATAGAGGGATCCAAAGTTACCATAATTCTATATTACCAACATTTGAGCGTGTCGAGCGAATGAAATTTAATTTGCAGAACCCACGGATATGATATAAACAGGTGTCGCTGAATTTATTACTCTTACATTACAATACCTTGTCTTTTTTATTTCCAGCTGTCACATGCAAAACGACTTCACGGAGGAATCATATTTGTTGATTCGATCCCGAAAAACCCATCAGGCAAAATCTTACGACGTGTGCTCAGACAAATGCTCAAAGAAAAGAAGAAAAGTAAATTATGAAATACCCAATTACTTATGTTAATAATTGTAATGATTTTATGAAATTATTGTTAGTAAAAATCTGTAAAACATATCTATCTTTTTTTAAAATTTCGTTTTAATCATGTTATACAAGAAAACACTTTTCCATCCATTGATCAGGACTAGGTAGGTATATTAAATAGATTTATTTTTATAATTTTAATTGGTACCTAACTTTACGTCGCAGTTGTCTGATCCAAAAATATTAATTTGTTAGAAGGTATGGTAATAAATAAATAAATTAGTATCAGTATTACCATACTCCTACTTACTCATTGCATATGCAGTTTTATATTATAGGTATCCTTACCTATAATATAAAACTGCATATTTGGTAGCCAAACATGCCAACTTATTTCATATGCTCTTCAGTAACAACAATGGTGTATGTCTATTCTGTAATAATTCCAAAAGTTAGCTGTAGATTAAGATCCGTTAGGTAAACAGAAGTATACCTACTTACGTGTTAGTTTGGTTGACTTGGTAGGTAAATCAGGCTTAAATATATATGTATATACCTTGACTTATAAGAAGTCATTTTATTAGGTACATAATTGTATTGCCGCCTTGGTCAGGATGCACTAGAACTCAGGCGGTTAATCCTGGTGGTGAAAATGGAAAAAAATATTTAAATTATTTCCCGCTGTCCCTACTGCTATACTAATCCGTGTCAGGTAACTAAATGTATGTACCAGAAATAAAAAAATACATATAAATAAACAGAAGAAATAATGCGTTCAAGCATTCTAGCACACGAGCTCTTCTACTACATGTCGTTTTAGAACCAGATAGCATACGTTACCTAATGGTTCAGTTAGTTAGTGGACATGGGCTGATGGGGACACGTGCAGCAAATTTAAAATTCCCCTTGTCCCCACTGGTGGCGACATCGGGAAAACATACCGTTGCACGTCTCCATGTGTTGACGGGTGGCAGTGGCCGCTGGCCCCTCGTCGCATGATTGATTGTGCCTGAGGACAATACCGGAGTCCCAGTACGCACACTATGTTACAACGATCGCGATCCAATTATCTCTAATGGACGAACTCCCAGCGCTCCTGTGGGCGGTGCTGGTGAATTCCGAAAATTGTTCAACAATTTGTCGTAATGTCTCCATTGAAGCATTATACTTTTTTGTTGAACCCTAATTGATTAAGTCTTCTAGTTAGATACATTAATGAATAATCCAACAATTTTCTACCTATACTTATGATAGGTACTCAACGTAAGTAATCAACTTTGTTTGAAGTGAATTAACATGTTATAAGTATAGGAATTCGATAAATTACAAGAAAATAAAAATACGTAAATTAATAGGTATCATCAAGTCCTGCCAATTCTATCTTAAAAATAAACATTTTATCTTACTTTAACCCATAAATCTAATCTAATCTTACTGCCCGTGTGAATGGCAACCACATAATCTCTTATGTGATGTCATGTCGGACTTCGTACCCCACTTCGGCTATGCCCTCCGCAGTCTTTTGGAATTGGGGCTTACTTACTTGCCTAGCAATAATTCGGTCAACTGAAGTCCTATGAATACATAGGTAGGTACCTACTGCGTGTGTAATTAGCGTGAATATTAAGTTCCAATTTCAAAGGAGAAGTTATAGGTTCGGATCCGAGCACGCACCATAGCATATCTACCAAGGTGAGGGAAAACATCGGGAGGAAACCTGCAAGTTTCAAATAGTTCCTA
The DNA here is from genome assembly GCA_019059595.1 of Marasmia exigua. NCBI lineage: Eukaryota > Metazoa > Arthropoda > Insecta > Lepidoptera > Crambidae > Marasmia > Marasmia exigua. The sequence continues at coordinate 15,603,227 of CM032477.1, read as the reverse complement.
AAAGTGATTCTCTGTCTAAGGAACGTGCGAAGCCGCAGCTTTGGGGAAATGACACGCTAATGACGATGAAGATGCTCATTTTAGTTTCACTTTCATAAATATAGGTACCTATTTACCATCATCATCATCATGAATCAGAATCAGAATCATTTATTGCATAAACTGTGTTACAAATGATGAAAAAAAAACAATGTAGGTATAGTACCAACAGTTACCTTAGCAGTCATGAAACTTATTTAAAAAAATACAATAATACATAATGTACGAAAATAAAGATAATCTAATTAAACTAACTAAACCTGAAAATGATAACTTTCCATCAGGTGACTCGCTTGCTCGTTTGTCCGCCTGCAGCTTAATAATTACATCCCTTTAACCACATGTTCTACCAATCATTCTGAACAACATTTGTTCTATGACTTTTCGAAATTCGTCGAAAATTTTTACAACATTGTAGAAATCTGCTTCTCCTCCTGCAGGAATCTAGGGGCTGCCTCTAAGATTCTATGCTCTACTTATGTGTACCTTCGTGGTGTTATTCTAGCTTCTTGTGTGTGATGTGGACTGTATATGCAATATAGGTACTTACTGGCGTGTGATGGGGGGCCTATCTATCAGGAGATTTATTTTAGTAATAACAAAACCACAGTTTCCAAGGTTTATAGTGCAGCTTTATTTATTGTTCACAACTCACTGTTCATCACATTACACTTTTCAATGTCACAGCGTAAATTCTTAGTTACTACAATATTGTAATCATTCTTCACATTTATTTGCAGCTAAACAATATTGGTGTGAAGCATGTTCTTTATAATTATTATGTATCCACGTATGGGCACCGCGTGCTTTGTCCATTTATATATAGGGACATTTTAAATGCACTTGTATAAAACACACTACTACATTCGTGATTATAGACGCGAAGTGTTGTGTTGTTTATGTATTTTAATTAATAATTATTACGGCCATGATAGGCACATAATATTGTATAAAATGTTAAATTCTCATAGCAACTCTATTACCCGGCCCTTTCTTGTGTAGAGATAAAACGGTAACTTTTCTAAGTCTTTGAGTGCCATCATTCTAATAATGAAACGGAAACGGATGCAGTGCGCCTCAGGGTTGTCATGCGTGAAAAATAGTTAATGTTCGGTAGGATTCGAACAACATACAAAATGTAAAATTTGTATGAAAAGCAGTTTTTATTTGATGCGAATTTCCACAAGTCATAGAACAAATGTTGTTCAGAATAGTTGGTAGAACACGTGATTGGAGGGATGCAAATGTTCACAGATACATCCTGTATGTATATATTACTGTATATATTTGTTTTCATCAGTATAATGCCCTCGAAAAGGAATTCAGACGGTTTAAAATGCACGTTGTATATATTGTATATACAAGTGTCCCATCCTCACTTTGTTTCGGAATTTAATTTTGCTCTTGGTTCCAAACTTTAGCTATAGCTGGCGCTGGGTGTCGATTACATCGTGCAAGTGTTTCGTCTATTCGGGTTAGCCTTAGCGTTGTCTATAGAATTTACCTCCTTATAAATACATAATAATTAATTAGAATTACATAGTAAGTAATTAGTTAATAGTTCTATGTTATACTAGACCGTGTGGACGGCCGTGTGGTCCCCGGCAGAGTAGAATAGGCCACCCTCACTCTTACCGAGGTGTCGTAAAAGGCGACTAAGGTAAAGCTGCTGGCATGATCATCAGCACCCAGAGAAGGAAAACTCTGCATTTATATCAAAACCCTCGCCAACCCGTCTGCTAAGCGTGGTGAGTATGGCAATTACTCCTCATGTGATTGAGGGAGGGCCGTGCCCCAGCAGTGGGGACTTAAATGGGCTGATGATGATGATACTAGACTCGTATAATCATTAACTTTCTGATTTTAATTAGATTTGCCTACAGTCTTAGCCGTGGGAGAGCTATGCTTCGGGATGAATGTTCGACGACGGGAGTAATACCACCACGCGCCTCACAAGATAGCTGGCGCGAAGGAGCACTGTGCTGTGTTCACGGTTAGGTCCGTGGCTGTGTTTCGTTGCGTGAGTGAGGGTACCGGAGGCCCAATATGGGGGAAAGGTGACTTTAAAGGTTGGCAGCGCACTTGTGACTCCACTGGTGTCACGGGTATCTATGGGCGGCGGCAATCGCTCACCATCAGGCGATCCGTCTGCTCGTCTGCTACCTATCAGATAAAAAAGAAAAGTCTATACTTATTAAGCTGTTTATTTATTTATTCAGTCTTGCATATGTGCATGAATTGAAAGGTTGTTCCCGCATGAATAAATCACTCATTTAGTTTTTCGGCTTAGAATCGGCTTTAGCCAGTAGGTATAGTATAGGTAGAAGCCTACATAAGCCACCTTAATCTCCATTACATTACAATTTCAATCCAGTACCTAATCACATTACTATAAAGTTGGTGGACGGATAAAAGTCACCGCATGGATGATGCGATTATTTCTGTCACTTAAATTCGATCGTGGTACCTAGCTCAGTGGATAAGAATAGGCGCCTTTCGAACGGGAGGTCGAAGTTTCGAATCAAGAACCGAACAACTCTTTTCAAATGTACTACGTACCTACATACACGCATTTTTACTACTTACTAGCACGGCGAAACATCGTTTGGGATAGTTTCTGAAATCGTTGAGATAATAAAAAAAAAATGCTGTTTGTTCAATTTAAGTCCATACAGAACATTTACGATTGTCAAATATTATAATCTACCGCTGATTCGGAATGTCATTTTCTATTGAGAATAATCAGCAAGAAACTCTACTCTACTAATTCTACTCTCTTCACAATAGCACTTGTGCCCCAAACAAAAGGACGATCCAAAGGTCAGTCGAGTTACCCTTGTAACTCGACGTGACGCTGTGTATACAATGCTTATAATCAATATCATTTAGATAAATCGTCAAAGTAAAATTATGAAATGAAATTATACATTAGACGAAGGGAATCGTTATCATTAATCAATAATCATTTTGGACGCGTAACCGTGATCTTTGGTTAGTTTCTCTTGTAGAATGATTGCGAAGGTTAGACACAGATGCTTCATTTCATTGTTATTACGAAACTTATCAAATCCAGGGATCATGTATGATCCTAGGGTGACTAAGGGTGGAGATGAAAATAAATAATTGGGTAGATAGATTGATAAATTTGTCAACATGTACCCAAAGAATATTAAATGAAAATTATCATTACCTATCTAATGTACTTACGAGTAAGTACGTTATTATTATTATGAACAAAATAATAGACTAGTAGATAGATAGTTAATTAATTTATTGCGTAGCGCACACTAGCGACCATGCACAAATGTTGGGTCCAACGCGTACGTGAAAAATTGATTGGCGCCACTTTTGGCGTGAATCAATTTTTATTTAATAAATTTTATAAGTGTTTGCCGAGAGGTTGTAACCCCGAAATTGCTTAAAATAGATCCAGTTTACAAAAAATAAAATCGATTGGCGTCGCTAATGTGCCCTACCCGTCACCTTAATGGACACACATGCATATACAAGATTTTAAACATTAAAATAAAAATACACTATAAAATGAAGAAACCCTTTCCTACCTTTTCTGCATGTGTGCCGCAGCAGTGCAAGTGGGCCAAAGCTCAGTGGAGTTTTTGCTCAGACTGATTTTCAGCTTAGGTACTAAGTACAAAATGCATGATTAGTGTTTCAAGAATAAATCACACTACAGAAATACATACCTATATCCCTCCAATAGTACCTACCTACATATCAACCGGACAACGACCGATTGCTTTCTTTTTTTTATGTGATAGATGGCAGACAAGCAGACTGATCGCCTGATGTAAGCGATTGCCGCCGCCCATAGACACCCGCAACATGCAGTGAAGTCACAAGTGCGCTGCCAACCTTTATGCCCCCCTTTCTCCCGAATTGGCCCTCCGGTACCCTCAATCACGCAGCGAAACACAGCACAGTGCTACCTACTACACGCCGGTTTTGTCTGAGGAGGCTTTCCCAAATCTGCATCGTAGATTCGTTACTACGAAATTAGGTACTCCTAACCTAAGTAACCGACGTGACTTTATGTAGGTAGCAGGTAACACTACCTACACACTCATACTTGTAAGATACGAGTCCGAAATGTTGTAGTCGTGGCATAGATAAAGTCTTGTGTACTTAGGTAGATAACACAGATTTAATAATGTTTTAAATATAGAACCAACGTTATGTATATTATAAATCCCACAGTGTAAGTGTTCAGACTAAAATATATCTACCTACTCTTTCCTATTATGTTTACTTATGTAGTTCTTCACATACATCTCTACTCGTATGCTCCGAAATAAATAAACTATGGTAGCCCCTCGTAAATTTAGTGCGCTCGTTAACAGACTTATTTTTGTTCGTCCATCATGTTCAATGTAAGTGAATTTTGAAACGGAAGGATCATCTTTGGTAGGGCATAAAATGTAACATTCGTAAATCCGTGACGTGTGGTAGTTGATCGGCTTAGTGTGGAACAGTGCGCGCGACGAGTCGCGGGCCGCGGCACTCCGCACTCGCCCGGCCCATCCGCGAATACCACACGCGCCACACGCCCATATAAACAAACAAACTTTGTTTTATTTTTTCTAAGTGATTTAGTATGTTTAACGAAAATATGTAGGTGAGATAGATCTGGCACGATGTCGGTGTGCGGCCAGACAGAGGAGGACGGCGCGGCGGAGGAGATGGGCGCTCCCGTCCGGGACATTTACGAGCAGAAAGCCGTAAGCAAGGTGGTGCGCGTGCTGACGGTGCTCGCCTACCTGCTGTCGGTGTCGCTGGCGGCCATCCTGCTGTCCGTGTACTACGTCTGTGTGTGGAAGTCGCCCGAGCTGCCGCCGGCCGACGCCGCCGAAGTGGGCGCGCGCCGCGCCGACCCCGACGCTCACCTCGTCGCACACGCACTCTCCGATGCTGGTACGTGGCCCTCCATCTTCATCTAATTCAGGCCCAAGCAGGTGGTGTTACTGTTAAGAACTTATTGTCTTAACAGTATTAACGTCAGCCTATGCTATCTAAATCCTGGGTTTCCTGTGAGAGATTTTCAACTGTCTTTGTAAGATCAAATAAAAGTGATCAATTCCATGACATTATAAAATAAAAATAATGATAATCTACTAAGATCTCATATTATCTAGATATATAAATATATAAATGATTTCCCTGTGAGAGATTTTCAGTGAAAGGAGCTATGAAGGAACCTAATTTCACTTCTTAATTATGTAATTACTAAACATGCGTGTTTAAAAAAATAATTAATAGACTTTTCGTTTGTGCTTGAATTTGATGTTCAATTTGTTACGTTCCCTCATAAAATAGAAAGATTTAGGTATGTTAATAAATGTTTAATATTTGAAACAAACTTATCTAAGTGGCGGTGTTAGGTAACGAACTAGTATAAAATCACAAAGAAAGTGCCAAGCTTATAAAAATCCAATTTATCAGCAGGAAGGAAACTCTAGTAAGTGCGAAGATAAACACGACAGTTTTATGTAAGACAAGTAACTACAAATAGGCTTACAAACTTAGAAATAATTTATGTTACTTTGGAATTAAAGGCCTCATATTATTAGGCTTTTATTTTTAAATTTCGTCACTATACTTACCTACCTACGAGAAACGTAAAATTAATTACTAGTTTTTGTTTCAACTATTACCTGTTTCCTATTATTTCATACTTACGTGCTGTAAAGGGCTGTATCAGTATTTTTTATATAGGGGGCGGACGAGCAGACGTATCACCTGTACCCTTACCATGAGTTTGAAAAACTGTTCTTGCAATCGAAAACTATCGCTTTCATTGTGGTGCATGTGAAAGAGACAGAGCAATAGTTTTGGATAGCGAGGATAGTATTTCAAACTCATGGTAAGGTCTCTGATGGTAAGCGAAAGCCGCCCATGGACACCGCCACGTCAAAGAAGTCACAGTCACAGGTCGCTGCCGGCCCTTTTTTAAAAAGGAGTACCTTCGCTCTTTTCTTGAAGGTTTGCAGGTCGTATCGGCCCGGAACACCGCAGGCAATAGTTCATTCTATAGTTTACAGATTTTAGTGTTTGGGATTGTCTAAAAGTGCTTCTAAAACAATTTTCTATTTATTATCACATAAAAATCATACATATTACATAAATCAGGTTTATACTTAGCACTGCAAACCACTACGGTTTATAATTATATACTAAGTATTATGGACGTACCCGGTATACTTACACCCATGTAAAAGATAAAAGTCAAGTAAGACTCGGCCAAATGCGAGTCGGATTCGCGCATGAAGCGTAACCCTTCATGCGTGTACTAATTAGACAAAAAAATGGGAGCCCCCCTGAAATATAACGTATTAGCGATCTCTTTGGTTTCGCGGCGGTAAGCGCCAGTAAGAATATACAATTTTCGAAAATTTCAACAGTCTAGCTATCGCGGTTCTTAAGATAAATGATGACAGACAGAAGGACGAAAGGATTTCAGTAATGGGATCCCGTTTTTATCCTTTGGGTACGGAACTCTAAAAAAGGTCAAGTACCTAATGTTAGTTTTCCTTAGAAGATGGAGATAAATACCATTAGGTACTTTGTTGTACAGGCAGCCACACGTCACGTTACCACAAACTACATAATTTCTTTAATTGATATTACACCAAACGTTTTTCTCGACTTTCGATTATTAAGAGAAAAAAAAACAGCAGGAGGGAAACTACCTTAAATCTTTAAGTTCGCACTTTGTACATAAAGGAAACATTCCTTTAATTTTTAACAGAAATAGAACTGCATTCAACTTTATTGAACCGGAAGAACATCCAAAAATGAATTTTATTCTACGAATCGGTCCAATCATTATTAAAGTTAAATATTCTCCAAGAAACTTTAGGTCTTACACTCGTCTGTTGTGTTTATAAATCTTTATTACCGAACATTTAGGATACCTGCCCTGATCTACATCTTCATCATCTGGAAATAAATTAAAAATGGTTATTTTATTCCACCAACCGATAGAGTCAATTCAATTCAATACTAAAAATAAAATAAAAATCTGAGGAACGTTACGGCATAAACTTGTCTGTCGTATAAGATGACCACAATAACGAAATTAGATGTATGCTAAATATTCTATAATATGGATTACACAAGGCAACAAACTTTTTTGCATTAGGTCTGAGGTATATTTTCAAATATACTTTAGCAGGAGATTCCGACTATGATATTCATCATCATCATCAGCCCATTTAAGTCCTTACTGCTGGGGCACGGGCCTCCCTCAATCACATGAGGGGTAAATGCCATACTCACCACGCTTAGCAGACGGGTTGGCGAGGGTTTTGATATAAATGCAGAGTTCTCCTTCTCTGGGTGCTGATGATCATGCCAGCAGCTTTACCTTAGTCGCCTTTTACGACACCTCGGTAAGAGTGAGGGTGGCCTATTCTACTCTGCCGGGGACCACCCGACTATGGTATTAGTTTTTCTCAATCAGCTCTCGTTTATGGAGTCTCGTCTCGCTACAGGAGTCTGAAATTCTAAAAAATGGGGATTATTAGGGGCATTTTCAAACGCCATTCCAATAGGTAAACATAATTATCGGTTACTATATTGATGATAAAAAACATACTCTTAAGTAAAAATAATGATAGGTTAATATTTTTTATTTTTGAACTATGGTGAGATATATTGATTTGAAAATCTAGTAGAGAACTCCCTAAGGCTCAATCTTAGTATGAAAAAAAAACAAGATTTAAATCTTTGATATGTTGACAAAAAATAAACATAAAATTATAATTTTACTTGTATTTTACAGGTAAGAGATGGTTATTGGATAAAATAGTATAAGCAATATAAAATATTTGTTGGTTAATGTTTCAATAGGCCATAATATATTTGCCATATATTTGTATTTTTCTGTATTTTGTCTGTGAATGACTTAATAACTAGAGCTGATATGATAATTCTGGAAATGTAGTCTAATACAGGGACATTACATTTACCGATACTGGATACACCAAGAAAACGGGTGATTTTTGTTGCCTTGTGTTTAAGAACTTACACTGTTGAACCTAGGTTTAGTAGGTACATTTATTCTGTGAACCGTATTATGATTTTCATACAAAAATAGAAACATTAGATAAAAGGCCCCGCCGGTCACCACATACCTACTTGTTAAAATTAGGTTAAAGTAAGATACCTTACGAAACTATAATAGGACATTTGACTAAGCCCTCGAGGTCACAAAATATATTATATCAAAATATAGGTAAATATGTGACAATAGCAAAAATTCTCAAATAAAATACAACGTCTAGCCGGTTTTATGGTCAAAGATTCATGGGCAAGTCCATTTTAAAAGTATGAAATTATTAAAAAAATATTATACCACTAGCGGCCGCCCGCGACTCCGTCCGCGTGGAAAAGTAACTTTTTACCCCCCTTTCAACCCCTTACAACCCCCTTTTCGCAATAAAAAGTAGCCTATGTGCTTTCTCAGGGTCTAGATTATCTGTATACCAAATTTCATTTAAATCCGTTGAGTAGTTTTGGCGTGAAAGAGTAGCAGACAGACAGACAGACAGACAGACAGACAGACAGAGTTACTTTCGCATTTATAATATTAGTATGGATTGAATAACCCATACAATTTGCACCAACTATTACTTATAATAGAACCATTGACTTAAACGAAACATTTGATATAGCTAGCTCTACCATACTTATATAAAAAAAATAAATTATTTATTTATATAAAAAAAATTCAAATGAAATGCATACGAAATACTTGTTTGTTACTTCACATCTCAGTAGCCATTTATTGTATGGAGCGTTTTGGGCTTGGCCAAAACAATGTGATTTTTAAGTTGTGATATCTCAGGTAGTTTAAATGAGAACCAAGGAATTCTTTCAACGATGTTTCTATCTTTGTGAGGTCGTTTGAACACAAAAATAGAAAAAAAATGTCAAATAACCATATCCTAAAAATCTAAAAAGTCTTTCTAATCAGAATCTTATGTTTGTTTTATTTGTGACGAATAAGAACCAAGAAAGAGAGGCTCCAACAAAAGAGGACTAACGAAGTGAAGAACCCGCACCCGGGCGCCCTCGGGCTGCGTCGCGAGCGTCGTTAGCGACATGACGACGATTGCCGCCACTCTTAATATACCTCCTCCCTTTATAGTCACTATACAATACCACCATGTAAGTATTAAAAACCCGGAAACACTTAATAGTTTATTTACAATTACTCGTGTCGAATCCGATTCGCCACTAACGCGGTAGGTATTTTAGTAAATTTAAACCCAGTGTTCCTGCTGGAAAATACAGTTTGAGGATAATCTTTACGTACGGAGTTACCTTAGAGAGTGCCTACATCAGACCATGATATCCCACTCAATAATTACGCCGCTAACAAAAAAAATTTTTTAATCGCCGTTATAAAATTGTAAGTATTTTAGTTAGGTAAGTAAGATAAAAACGTATCGACGTATTAAAAAACACTTCTAAAAAGATGTATCTCTAAACAACATTTTTGAGGTACCTAATACTATGTCTTAGACAATTTTAAGTAGGTTACCTACCTATTATCATACACTAGACTTTGTTAATTTTCTTGTGCAAAATAAATAAACAAATAATAAATAAATATTTCATAACATAACATACCTACATTGATCTGACTCCGAGATAGGTAACTTAAGCTCCTGTGTTACGGATATCATCAGAATCAACAGTGGGATTACAGATTTATGTATACCTAATACTTTTCTTTTGTAAAGAAAAACGGGGATCGAACCCGCAACCCTCTTAGACCAAAGGAAGCATTTACAATTTAGGTACTATACGCGTCAAATAGATCTTTTTTTTTTTCAAAAATTGACTTTTATAAATTGATTCGGGCCTGGGTGTGCCGGGAGACGCCCTCAGCTAGGATCAATATAGTACTAGGAATTCTCTAGTTTGAGACTAGCTGATCTGTGAAAATTAGTGACTCGCGCATTGACTTAAGATTCGTCATTGTACCCTTTGCCTAGCTATTTTTTTTAGGGATTACAAACAAATGTATTACATCAGTAACTTGGCTTATTATACACTTAATAGTAACAGATCCAACAACGTAATCCACGTGTAGGCATGAGAATAAAGTAGGGTGCGAGAAGGAATGCGCAACTGTACCGTTTAGCATGCTTAAGGTGACGGGTAGGGCACAGTAGCGACGCCAATCGATCTTAATTTTTTAGCTACTAAACCGGATCTGTTCAAACAATTTCGGGGTACAACCTCTCGGCAAACGCCTATACTATTTGGGTAGTTTTACAAACTAAGGGATTTTTGGCGGCTCAGCCAAAATATGATAAAAAATTGTTAATAACCATTGTTTTTTGGATAAAATACTATTAATTACAAATTTTTCTAGATGGTCACTAGAAATAATTAAGATTCACAATTCTTTTCTGAACAAAATTACTGTTCAACGTGCCGAATTCTCAGGATCCTGCAGTGTCCCTCGTACATTTTTAGTTCAAACTGCGCGTCGTGATAAATTTACTTCTAAAATGGCGTCCAAAATTAATAAGTTTTCTATATTTCCTGGCTAATTAGAACAATTTTACTATAGCTTTTCCTTAAAAAATATTGATTAAATCTTGTTTACATTTTGTCCCAAGATTTAATATCAGTATCCTGTTCGCTGTTGAATCAGCAAATATTCACTAGACTATTTGGCCAGCGCCTTTACCGTTTCGCGGAGTCTAAAGTACCTACGAAAAAGACAAAGAATATTATCTATTTATTTTCACCTAGAACGTTGTTTAGTAAGTCCAATGCGTTCGGCGAGTGAAGTTGTGTCATTATCAGTGGAGTTCACAGAATCCTGGTAAGATTTTTATTTACGAAATAAATAATAAATGTGACTAATTTTGGCGTCCTGATATGTCAGATGTTAGCGCATAGGCCTAGTTTTGGTTAATTTTTGTTGAAAGTCATAAATTGGTGTGTTAAACTTGTTTTTAGACAGAAATTATCAGGAACCTGGCCTCAGGATCCTGTCCAATTGGTACCCAGGATACTGAGAACCATCCAGGATCCTGAGTAGATAAATAAATAATAAATAAATATTTCACAACATCACATACATTGATCTGACTCCGAGATAGGTAGCTCAAGCACCTGTGTTACGGATATCAGAATCAACAGTGGGATTACAAATACATATATACATATAATACTTTTCTTTTAGCCGTGTGGTCCCCGGCAGAGTAGAATAGGCCACCCTCACTTTTACCGAGGTGTCGTAAAAGGCGACTAAGGTAAAGCTGCTGGTATGATCATCAGCACCCAGAGAAGGAAAACTCTGCATCTATATCAAAACCCTTGCCAACCCGTCTGCCAAGCGTGGTGAGTATGGCAATTACTTCTCATGTGATTGAGGGAGGCCCGTGCCCCAGCAGTGGGGACTGAAATGGGCTCACGATGACTTTTCTTTTGTAAATACATACTTATAATACAAAGAAACACCCAGACCAATACAAACAGACATGTTCGTGCACACAAATGTTTGTACTGTGCGGGGATCGAACCCGCAACCCTTGGACCAAAGGCAGCGTTCACTACCACTGTTCCAAACGGGTCGTCAATTCATATTAAGAATATTGTTTTTGTGCAATAATAGTTTTTTATACACTTAAACTTTGTACTGTGTGTAAAAGGACTGCCAATGATGTCGTAGCAGCATGTGGAGGTGATGTTACTGAGTTTTGCGGAATCATTCAAAATCGCTGCTCTAGTGTGACTATTTTTATCGTTACTAAAAGTGAAACTGAAGATATGGTAAAACTGATTTCTAGTGATCAACAGAATTTTATACCTTTTAATGGGGACACTTAAAGTCCATCAAGTACATGGCAGTGCTTTCATGCCACGAAAGCTACTAATGAAATCCCTCAGCTGTTTTTGTGATGAGGGTATTATATGTAAACATTACCGGATGGGTTTACTAGAATACTCTGCAGGATCACGGCAAGTATTGAAAGAGGTCTACGAAAGTGAGACGAAATCAAAAGATCAACCAGATGATATGGGCGTTGCAAGCGATCTTACTTTAAATTTGGAAAATCCAGAAGTTTTAGCTACCATGCCTGATTTGCAAATTGACCCGAATACTCTCTTCCCAGAAATATTACAGGAGCCATTAAGAGAAAAAAAGGAATCAAAGACAAGTTAAAACCCAAGAAATAAAAGTTCACACTGTCACCGAACAAACAAAAATGGAAAAAGAAATGATATCAAGGAAAGACAAAGTTAGAAAAGCGGTTAAATACAAAAAACAAGGCGCAAGACAGAAAAAGTAATTTTATTTTAGAAAACAAACAGATAAATAAAATGAATCAAAACAAGCACAGACAATTAAAAACAAGTTCAGTGACTGCAAGTGCCTTATATGTGGTGTTCTCTATAGTGAAGATATGACAGGAAATGAATGGGTCCAGTGTCTTATATGTAATAATTAGGCACAAGATGGATGTATTAAAGGGGATTCTACATGTCCTGGGTGTTTAGCTGATTGCGATTACAATAAATAGTTTAAAAGAATTGAAACTAGACCGTCAAAACAATAATTTTTGTTACTAGGTTTTAGTAAAATGCTAGATTTAAGTGTCGTTTAGTCACAATTTGTTACGAAACCTTCATATTGTTGTCTTTAAGAGATATTTTATTATTGAGAGAGAGATTATTATTATTCTTATGGTCAATAATTATTTGATGATTAATGTTCCTATTGAAGGCCGTTTTAGGTATAGAATTAGTATCTAAGCCACGTTTAAAACAACTTTTTGTTATTATAAAAGATACTTTGATTTTTACAACTTAAGGTAAGGAGGCAAATTAAAAAAAAAGTGAAAAAATGATTGATCTCGATTGATTTTTGTAATTTTCCTCAGCTTCCTGGCGACACTCTCAGTTTCCTGTGGATATATTTTTTTGAAATGGCCGTAAATAAAAAAATATTAAATATTTTGACTGTTCCCTTTAGAATAAGCTAAAAGACATTGTACTCTATGTATTAGACTAAATTCCGCCACCAAAATGTATAAAAAATATCGAGCCGAAATCAAACTCGAATTCTTCCTAAATTGTAGAACTACCCATTTATTAAATAACCATGCACAAATTTTGGGTCCGTTTTTGTACGCGGGAAATTGATTCACGCTAAAAGTGACCGCAATTAAATAACTACATTTACAAAAGAAATAAATGAGAGAGAAGAAAAAAAAAGTACGATAAACTGAATATCTGCTAGTGCTTACTCAGAATATCTAAGACAAGTCTTTTTTTAATTTAATTTTAAATTTTGAAGGAGTCTGGGAAAAATCGAGTTCATTGAAGTTGTCTTAGTAAATGGTCATCAATGTATTCAAAGGGGTACGTATGCCTGCATTGGTTCTACAAACGTCTATATGAAAGGTTTTAAACCTGCGTGTGCTTCTAAACACAGCAGACCTAGGGGTGATATAATGGATCAAGCTATGGGGCAATTCAGTCTGACAAAAATAACGCAAAGTAATTAACATATAGGTATGCTTTGATAATTTAAGGAAAACCAACTAACTTTAATATCCATCCATAACTTACGTAGTGAACGTAAGTATAGTAGGTAAACATTGAATGGCCATGTACTCATAAATGTATAAACATTACAGGTTAAGTTATAATAAGAACATTAGGTTGGCGCGAGGGGTTTCTGTAATCCAATTAGTGGTCTAACCCAATTGTGTCCAGAACTGAACATCAATTACCTTAGTACCTACCATGATAGTTGTGTCACTCCAATTTACAATCCATACTAAAATTGACTACATTCAAGATTTAGTAAAAAATTCCAAAATCACTAACATAATGAATTTCTCTTACATGTGCAGGATAATAGGTAGATAGAAGATACCTATCTGTTTCTACTTTGACTAACACCTACCTATCTTCTTTCCTTCGCACAACCCCAAATCATCATACAACAACGGAAGTGAACATGAGAATAACTCTCGAAAATCGATCAGACGGAATCACTATCGGAGGCTATAAGATTTCGAATTTGTGGTTTGCAGACGACACAACCATGTCCGCATCCCCAATATGGAATCACGACTGGAAGAAATGCAGAAAGTAACCTTAATTCCGGCCTTACGATAAACCGCTGCAAGATTAAGATTGTCGATAGAACTAAAATTTATTACGAAGTCATTAATTAGTTATTATTAGTTAGGTACTGTAAAGTTGAGAACTGCGATATCGTTCTACCATATTATGTCTATGAGTGGCGTCCTAATATCCAACAAAAACTTCTGTTATTAGCAAAATAGTGTATTTTCTCGTGGTTTACAGACTAGACAAAGACCATAAGGCATTAAGAAAATACAATAAACAAAGCAATAAAATATCAAAATCAGTATTAAAACATAAATAAAATTTTCGACGACCTGTTTGGAACAGTGGTAGTGAACGCTGACTTTGGTCCAAGGGTTGCGGGTTCGATCCCCGCACAGTACTAACATTTATGTGCATGAATATGTTTGTATTGGTCTGGGTGTATTATAAGTATGTATTTACGACTAGCACACTGAGTGTTCAGGCACACTGTGGTTCAGGTCCACTTACAGAACAAATATAAATTTGATCCACGCTCTCCAAGCCATTTAGAGACAAATCTTACTTCCAATCATATATAGATACTAAAATACCTACACCACCGAGACAGTTTTCGACAATTTCGGTGATTAGCATTATTTTACATGCGTAGCCGGGATATAATGTTCAAAGTTCAAATTCTTTATTGCAAGCATATGGTATGTTTCTAGTAAGAAACATCGAGAATGCCTCATCATCATCAAGATGAGTGCATCATCATGTAACACGCAGATATTTTAAATTACAATTCAGGATTTCCCTATTTGTGCTGTGTTTCGCTGCGTGAGTGAGGGTAGAGGCCCGATCCGGGGGAAAGGGGGGTTTAAAGGTTGGCAGCGCACTTGTGACTCCACTGGCGTCGCGGGTGTCCAAGGGCGGTGGCAATCGCTTACCATCAGGTGATCCGTCTGCTCGTCTGCCACCTATCACATAAAAAATACAAAATTATTTATTTAGACAAGGCTAGATCTTTAGATCGTTCTAGACTTTGACCCTAAGTTCCAAGCGCTTGGAATTGATTAGATAGATTTCTTAAAAGAAAAATCTAAGCAGCAAAAAAATTTGCAAAAGATGTTAGAAGCTATCGATTTGCGCTTAGAGCAGCGAAGTGGTAGTGAATAAGCAAGGCGCGCGCCTCCCCTTGCGGCCCGGCGCCCGCCGCGCGCCGCGCCGGCCGCGCCCGCCCGCCGCCTGTCTCGCGTCCCGTCACCCGTCCAATAATCGTTGTCACAATAACGCATCACCCTCTTTTAGATTACCTTTGTTTGCACATTGTTATTCGCGACCTCACTCGACACAAATAACACCCGTTACGAGCCCCGAGGACTCGCCGCGGCCCGGCCGAAACGTGCTGCCGCGCCGCAAGTGCTGAGCGCGAACTTGACTGCGAGACTATAACGAGGGAACTTGCGCGTTTATAAATGTTTACGAATATTGTTTTGAAATCGTTGCGATTACGTTACCTACTGAAACAATGAAAATTCAGGGACGAGTTCATGACAGACGAATCGCGATCGTGCGGCTACGTCAGAGAAACTGGAATAGATCAGCACAAGGCGGGCGTGAAATTAAAGGATAAACAAATGAAGACCGACCGGGGTGCGATTATAATGAGGCAGCAGTCCGCATCAGGAGGTGTCAAACAGCAGACACCGGCGTGACCCAGCGTCGCGAGTCGCCCGCGGCGCATCGCCGAACTGGGGCATATCAATAAGTGTGTCCCAGTTACCTGGATTTGGCGCTGCGGCGGTGCGGCACAGCGGCGGTGCACTTCGCTGGGAGGGCGCCGGGCGCGATGTCGGGCAAGTCGTGCACCTCGGGCAGCGTGCGCTCGTGCGCCGGCTCCGTGCGGCTGGGCACCACCAGCCACCACGAGGTGGTGCTGGACGCGCTCTACGAGCGGAAGCGCGACAAGAAGAGCGTGCGCGTGCTCACCGTCATCATATACGTGTTCTGCGTCTCGCTCGCCGCTATCATGCTCTCGCTGTACTACGTGTTCTTCTGGGAGCCCAAGGACGCGCAGTACGCGCAACGCAAGGTGGCACACACTGTAGAGAAGCAAACCAGCACCACACCAATGCCCACATGCTTTATGCCCTACACCGGTAGGTCACACCACCAACACGCTTTCCTTACTCACTTTGCCCTACTGTACTTACTATATCCACTCGAGGCTACCTATTAACATTAATTTTAACCAACAGTTACTATATTTTGTGTATGTACGTATGTGTAGAAAGCCCTAAGGTACACCTAATAGGCTACCAACCTGCAAAAAACCCGCTTTACATTTTCTCACTCAATCAATGTAATGATAAACAAAAGTATAAAAATAACTGTCGATGACTTACCTATCGGCTATCATCACACACTGTATACTTTCCAGCAGGTATTCGATATTGACAAAGTTAGGATGATTATGGTCTGAGTTTGCGTTTCTGGCACAAAGAGCGTAGGTTACATAGTCATAATAATATTCCGTTATTTTTCATCTTTTTCATCCCGAAAATTTCATAATAGGTATCGTGAATAAATTGCTTTTAGCATGTTAGATCAAGAAATAAACGAAAAAAATATCAGCTGTTCCTTACATTATTGCCGGGTTGATATTCTAATTTGTATGGAACAGATTTTGTTTTCGCTTATATTGTTGATCTTAATAATATGATAAATGGACTTCATTTACAATACCATTATTACGAGGTTTTCGGGATGTAAACAATAAAAATAACGGTAATAAAATAATAAGGAGGCAAATTTTCCAAGGAAACTTTCGTGTATTTCTGACTCAAAAATAAGTGCATACCTACCTTTAACAAGGTTTTTTTTAAAATCGCATGAAACGTGAATAGAACCTGTTTTATATAGAAAACAAACATACCTAAACCATAAATGTAGAGACATTTAACGGTGCCAATCGATAGAGTTAATTACACGGAACTCAATTTCTGCAATCAAAATTACCTCGTTGAATAGTTGGTAGGTTTAATTTTAGTATGATTAGTAGGTTAGTACGAGTTACTCATGGTGGAGTTCATCGACTTATAAAACTGCTGTTTAAAATTCAATCAACTGATTTGACAATATTTCTTATAAGTAACCCAATAGAATTCCTATGTAGGTTTTAAATTTGCAAAGTGCCATGTATCTAATTCTGCATTTTTGGTAAGTTGTATGGGTATGTTAGAGTAGTTGTATGGGTATGTTAAACTTGTGGAAAGTGAGAAAATCGATTTTGTGGATGATGTTTTCTACACTCATAGATTTTATTAAATTACTTACCTACACTTTGAGCCTAATCCAGCTCTATTGACCCCATAGAAGCCACGCTATGGAACTTTGAATGTAACTAATTATTTTCGAAAATTGAAATTTTCCGGGTAGCTTTACTAAGCTTTTGAACAGCTGTTGAACTCATCCCTTAGTTAACTATAACTCGTACCAGTTTGTTAGGACGTTGCAGGTTTGACTCACTCGATTTATCCGAAACAAAGACTTGTTCATAGAATCGTCCGACTAGGTTCTAGGCCCTAGAACCTAGTCGGACGATCCCATCATTTAAAAATGGTGGTTGATATAATTTATCTACATCAATCCCATAGGGCAGTTTGACGCTCTGACATCAGATGGCCTATTCTCGTGCACTCGAGATGAAAGTCGAATTTGGAGACTTCAATTTCATACGTTCGTCCATACAAATCTCTCACTCGACTTCAATGTAGAGATCTCGAAAATAGGCCCTCAGGGTTTCATAGAACTCTCATAACTTTTATAGAAAGCATTATATTCTTTTCCTCTAAATTAGAACCAAAGAAAAGAGAAAAAAAGAAATGGGTAAAATCAGGCACCAGACAGTCATAATAACGACAAGATATAGATATATGTAGATAGATATATAGATAGAGAGAGTTATTTATTCCTCAGTAAGAAATAGGTACTGACAGGGACACATCAAGTTACCACAATCTGTTAAATTTCCTCAATTGATAATAGTTAAACCAAACATGTTTGACGACTGAAGTGAGGTGAAAATCGACTGAAGATATCGTCGCTTGCCTCTCTAACTGAGGTAACTGACTTTGAGCAAAATGGTCGGCAAGCTTTATTCCGTTTATGGTTACCTAAAATCGGAGGCAGCTCAACGTTTATCAGCGTGAGCAAAATAAAAATCTGCCTTTATCTTATACATTTTATTTAAATATTATTATTATTTAAATAATACATTTTCAAAGCAGATACGTATCTTTGAAAGAACTTTGTTTTCGATTTGGACGGTATTTGTTGTAACTTACGTCGGGCAATTTGTACTATAAATCACAAATAAAATTCAGGGTATAGAAATAATCAGTTGTAATTAAATTACAAGCTACAAATTACAAACACGTAACCATAAGGTATAGTGGTCGTTTGAAAAAATAACAAATATAGCAACAATTCTTTATTTAGGTGTAATTATTTAACAAGAGTTTGTAACTTAAGCTAAAACAACAGTTTTTTTCTATAGCGTCATTTTTTAACATTCAAACATAATCAACATGTTTCATAAAGCATTATCTTTGAAATCACTTCTTAGCTTAACCTTATTTATAATTAAGTTATTCAGTCTACGTCTATTAGTGAGCTGTAAATTTCAAGAAAGTGTAGATACACCTGCCCCAGCCTTTGTGATGTCCCAGAACTGGTAAAATATACAGATACGTCGATTAGACAGATCGATTCGTCTCGCAAAATTATATATTACAGAACATATGGCTATGAAAACTGAATAATATTAAAAAACAATTTAACACATAATAATTAATCAATACTTAATTAATAATCTTTTCTTTTTGAGCAATGGTGTTCCTCCTCACCATTTTTGTTGTGCCCGACAGGGTTCACAGTGATCTATTGTGTATACCTATGTTTAAGATCTTATAATGTACACTGTGAAATGCAAATAAAATATTGAGTATTGAGTATTGAGAACTCAGTTTCGAAAAAAATGTCAGTTACGTCGTCAGTTAGAGAGGCAAGCGACGATATTTGACAGATTTGTATACTGAAGTGTAGCCGCCCGTAAAAGGTAATTCAATTGTTACCATGAGTCCTCTTATAGGGCTAGCTCTGCAATTGGGGTTGTTGACCTACCGAAACAGTAATAGCTAGGTATTAAGTACCTACTTACCTACTTCGTAGCCTTAGTTTCATAGAAGGGTAGGTAGACAGATTAGGAGAATTAAATATCTACACAACTCGTAAATATGCAGTGTAGGAAGGTCCTCTTATTGGTCGAATTACTGAGGTGCTAAATACGGATACATGTTCAATGCGAGCTTTACGATCGATATTTTTATGTAAGTGGATCTACACCGGCCTGACCGGCATGACATAAGTAAACAAAGGATGCTTCGCATAAAATTTTACGATATACTTATTAACGCGTAAAACAAAAATCTTCTAAACATAATATGCCGGGCCTTTATTGTCTTTAGCATTACATATTTGCAAAGTATATTCTATATTTATTTTGAGAGGTGCAGTCAGCATAAAATTGTTCTTAGCATTGAAACGTCGTACCAATAATATCTGAGCATTTGACAGAAATCACTTTTAACACGATGCCCTTAGACATTTTAAATTGTCTATGACGATACCCTAAGGTGTACCTATTTTTATTTGTTGTACTAAAATATAAGTACATAGGCTGATACTATACTGGGTGTATCTGTAAATATTTACAACCCTTTAACCACGTGTTCTATCAACCATTCTGAACAACATTTGTTCTATAACTTGGAAATTCGCATAAAAAAATTTCAACTTCTCATACAAAGTCGGTCACGTGATTTGGTCATTTTGTATGGGGAGTCGAAAAAATGTTCGACTAATTTCGTTGAAAAGTCGTAGAACAAATGTTGTTCAGAATGGTTGGTAGAACACTTGGTTAAAGGGATGTAAATGTCCACAGATACACCCTGTATTACTGCAGGACAAAGGCCTCCATTATGGAAATCAATTGATCGCTACTATGATGGGAATAGGCTTAATCACCACGCTTGCCTAATGTGGATTGGTCATGATGACAAATCCTAGCTATGTTCTAAAAATTCGAAAAATACTTTTTGCTCGACCCGGGAAACGAAACGAACCCAAGGACCGCGAGATCAAGGCCTGGTACTTATTATAGTTCAACAGAGCGTCCGGACACCTTGGCGTATACCGCTACAATTCTCTTTTGTCAAATAAGTACTCCAACATTTATGGTTTGAACACTAAAATCATTTTGATGCTGATTAGACTAGCACTGGCTTCATAAATAGGCAACTAATGTCTGGCTGGGGTGTAACATGTATACAGACAGCTAGGGTTACTAACATTTTATTTTTCCCTAATGGTATATATGCCTAGGTACCATACCGACTATTCGTTCGGACGATAAAAAAGTAGTCAGGCCTGCTTTATAGCAAGCCATGACTCTACACGCTCTATGGGCCTCCGGTACCATCAATCACGCATCGAAACACAGCACAGTGCTGCTTCACGCCGGTTTTCTGTGAGCCCGTGGCATCACTCCGGTCGAGCCGGCCCATTCATGCCGAAGCGTGGCTCTCCCACGGTAGATGCATACAGTAAAAAAAAAATGTATTTATTTCAGGTAAATCTTTTACAATTAAGTTGCCGGGGCTTCCCAAAAAGTAGTCAAAGACACTTGTGTAGGGAATGCCTCGCTCTTCCTAAGTAAACATAACTATTTAGATTTACATAAAATTATCAAGATCCAGTGATCCCAAGTTCTAACATTGAAAATTTCTTGCGAGATTTATTTACATCAGGAGATGTGTGTGTGTGTGTGTGTGTGTGTGAGTGTGTGTGTGTGCGTGAATGTGCTGTGCGTGAAAAGATGATGTATCAGAGAGAGCTAATATGATAAGTAGTCCATACTTTTGTAATGTCTGTGTGTAAAAAATTAAGTTTCTACATCTTCAGGTTATTCTAGTCAAAATATCTTCAACGTCATTGTAACTAAGGGCAGAGAGCCACTCAGTTAGAGTCCTCTTACACTCAAACATTTGCATGGGGTAAATACTTAGTATTCGGTGTATTTTGTTATACACATAAGGGGCTTGAGCTACCTATATAGAGTATACAGTGTCTAGGTAGGTACTGTTACCACCTCCATAATTTATTAAACTTTGGTTACGCGAGTCAAGTGGCGGGTGGAAAGCTCGGCTGCTGCGCTGTGCCTGCAGTGCTGCTAAATATAGCGCACACCAGTCGGCAGCTACAATGCTCGGAGCCCGTTCGTTGATCATGTTTATAAGATATAAATCACCAAACGATTTCAACCGAATTGCCCGGAATAGCGCGGGTGTAGCACATATCACGTCATCCATCCTTCCGACTAGTATAAGCATATAAATTTACGTTTTTGCTTTTAATTGCTTGTTTGATTTAAAGGGTTTCTAGCGAAATAAAATTCACCAATAATAAACATGTTAGATACAGCCAAGTCCTATCAGTAATGGCGGCGTGCTTACCACAGTGCTTACCATAGAATAATGATATATGCTATTTTGTAATACAACATTCAATTATCAACATGGATAGGCGCCGACTTCATTAACACATTTTTTCGAGTGTACTTTTATAAAATGTTATATGAAATGTTAAATTTAATATTATTTTACACTTTTAGGTTTGTGGTTTTTGCAGGCGGTTTTTTTTCGTAGATTTTTTTATTTTATTGCTTCTATAACATGAAATATTGAGAGTTGCCGCTTCATCCAATACCTAAATTGAATGTTCTAAAGGGAATATTTTGAGGCGGTGATAATAATAATTAGAAATGCGCCGAGTAGGTACTACTTTTACCGAGTTACCGAGTACCGAGTATACTCGGTTCAAAGTTCCTCAAACCGAGTACTCGGCCGAGTTACTCGATTCAGTTTTGAGACACAAAAACTTCTTCTGTTTTCAGTATAAGTATTTTTACAGGACTGCTACCATGCATGTTACCTACCTTATTTTTGAGTTCCCGATATTTTAGCACTCCTGAAAGCGTCGAGGTTACACCGTGACCATTGCACTGGCATATGTGCCGAACGCGGTAGTATTTCCCTAAAGAACTATCTAACGTTATCATGAAAGTTTAAAACATCCAGAATTTCAAAATTTTCATAATTGAGTTTCAATTTGATGAATGCTCTATTACATTATAGTATGTAAACCGATCAGATATGGTAGCTCAGTGGATAAGAACGCACCTTCCATACGGGAGGTTGTGGTTCGCATCCGAGCATGCACCTCAGGATTTTTTTAAATCTATGGGCATATTTATAACATTCGAGTACACCGAGTAATAACCGAATACTCGGCCTCTAATATTAATACACCACAAAATATTGCGAAATAACTTACGTGATAGCAGACTGTGTTCTAAATCTTCATCAACATCGAATTTGAAGTAGGTATGAGACGAGAGTAACATTTTTCAAATCTCCATGATGCTAAAATGTAAAAAAAAAGTTTAGCTAAGTCAAATATCCAATCCACCATACGCAATCTCAGTAATATTAAAAAGTAGGTTACTCTGTGACCTCAGCTACCTACATAAGTAAACTGGGCAGAAAAAAAATCGAGCCACCAGATAATTTTCTTACACACGTGCCCAGCTGTTACAAAGTTTCACTGCTAAGATATTTTTTAAATGTATATCGATACCAGAAATGTTCAGTTTTTAACTAAACATTTTATTAAATTACTCCAGAAACATGTTAATTGCCTAAGATTTGCATTTATAATCTTGTATATGTCAATTGCCTAAGATTTGCATTTATAATCTTGTATAGTAAGCTTACATTTCTTCATTTTTAATTAATGGAGAATGTTCACTAATTTTATTTTGAGCTCTCCGTAAACTCGGTTCATAATAAAAAAAAACAAAATAATAGGTTAAATAAACAGTAGTTAAGTATACATTTTCTAAAAAATACTTATTCATTTAAAACATACCGTAAAAACTAGCATTACAGGTTTGAACCTAATTCAATAGCCCGGTCCGTTACAACACAGTCAATGTTACTAAATACTTACATTTATATTACATTATTAATTGATAACATTTTTTTTCAACATTATTTTTAATTTACAAGTAGGTAAGTACTCGTTTAGTCGAATCGACTTCGTCATTTTGAACTAATCTACATGACACAATATAAATAAGACGACTTTTATGAATTCACTCAATGCACAATAAATAATAAATAACGCCCCGTTGTGGTCTAATGGTTTTTTTTCCTACTTATTTGATTCTCCGCCCACTGTCACTACTCATTACTCACTTACCATCGCTACTTCCTACATAGTTTAAAACAAAGTCGCTCTCGCTGTCTGTCCTTATGTAAGCTTAAATCTCTAAAACTACGCAACGGAATTTGATGCGTTTTTTAATAAGTAGATGGAGATAATTCAAGAGAAAGGTTTTAAGGTCTAATGAATAATACACATGTATAATAAATATAGCACCCGTGCGAAGCCGGGACGTCGTTGTACTAAATAAATTACACAGTTTAAAACATTTTATGATAGTAAAATACCTATAATAATACCAATTTAATGTTGTCTTTACAAACCTATCGTATCATGTCAAATGGGGAATGAGATAGTTACAATAGTTGATATTTTTATAGCAATCTTTTTGCAATATATTCTTAAGTAAATAACACACTTAAAAAAAATCATCTCGTGTTCAGGCGGGACACGAGATGAACATTTTTAAGTGTGTTATTTACTTGAGATAGTTACAAAACAACAAGCCCAAAATGTACTTACATATTACTACAGTGAATACCTGTCTGTAAATAAGGCACCTAGAGTAGTGGATAGATGCCTAAGCCACTTCAAAATTAAAACTTGCACAGCTTTTGCCAAATAATTGTACCTATTTTGCTTAGTTTTGAAACAAAGGCCTTCTTAATAGTTCCAATAAATAATCTCAGTATACGTAGATAATACTATAAAGATATAATAATAAGTATTTGTGAAGGTGAAATATTGTTTTCAAAAATATTTAAACCATACAGTGTATAAGTATATATTTTTCGTGTTCCAGTGTATAAGTATATATTTTTCGTGACTACCTACCTACCTAAAAAGTATATTATATATACATGTTGATAGGTAGGTACAAGGTGTTTCGGTGAACGTCCATTCTTAAACAACGGGGTAAAATCCAAGGGGCTTGCCTATGAGGATTTAACTTACCGATAGGTACATCTGTATATCAGTGACCTGTGGATTATTGTTTTCTAATTTTCCCCTGACGCTGATTCACCCTATTTCCTACTTACATCCTTCACTATAAAATGCTTGCTTAGGCATCACTAAGTAATGGTTTCCAATTCGTTTGGAACGACGTAAAAATACATGCGCCATAAAGAGGTCCCGATTATTGATACTAACTGTACAAACAGCGACACTTCAGGTTACACTCTCAAAATTTTACTGATATTGAACCAAGTGTTTGAGGTGTGCTTCAATTGAAAAAAAAGTACCTACAGACTTTGTGAATATCCGTGCATCATTAAAATCATAAATGTAATAAGTAATAAAATATTTTTCTTTCCAGGAGGAAGCAATACCACAGTAAACGAAAACGTGACTCAATTTCTAAGCAACATTACCGAAGGTTACATGAACGCAACCGACACAGACAGCACAGCGGGCCCCGGCGAGCCCGCCGTACCGGAGGCCGCCTCCGCCCTGCCCGGCGCCGCAGGCGCCAGCGACGACGACAACGGCATCACATGACCCTCAAACAAAACACTCAAACTAATAATGTGCATTTCTAGAAAAACGTAGCATTAATTGAAATAAAAAGCCGACGTCCGCCATGTTTTAGGTGATTTAGGAGCCATACAGATCTACCTAAGTGCTAAAAACGGAACACCAATGTATTGCTTTAAGGGTACACGTACCTACTATGAACAATTGAACTTGCTCACTAGTGCAACAACCCCATAAGAGCAAGTCAAGTAAAAAATAGCTAGTTTTTAAAAAATAGGTGCGCGAATTTACTTCTAGGTATTGTATGACCGATCTAATAGGTCCCTTATTTTCATTTTATTTAATTACGAAAGTGTAAATTCTAATAAGTAAGTAATTATTAATATAATTACTTATAACATAAGTGCAGTAATCTAAGTAGGAAACTCGTCTTTCTTGCTTTTGATATTGTTGGTGATCTCATATAGGTACGATGAAGTAAAATAAATAATATTATATAGATAAGTTAACATTAGATTAATTTAACAATTAGGTGCGTGTAGATGTGTAGATTATCCGATGTACTCTACCTTCTCAATGTTTTGTAATGTTCACTAACATTTTAATTTTTTTGCTGTAACTGATGTCGTAATTAACTAGATATATGTACCATTTGTATTCTAGTGCTAAAGGATATTGTTATATTATTATTTAATTATATTTTTCGTGTTAATAATTTTTTTTATTCAATTTTTTTAAGAACCTACTGTAGTAGATAGTATAACCTACCACACGGTTACGGACAAACCCCCGTTTCCCATTGGTTATTCTGGTGGCCTGTTCTCGTGCACTCGACATTCGACAATGAAGTGGAATTAGACTTCAATTCGTGTGATGAACACTTGTGATTGTTCAATGTCTGGGTGTAATATACAGGTGTATCTGTGAACATTTACATCCCTTTAACCACATGTTCTATCAACCATTCTGAACAAATTTTTTTCTATGACTTTTGGAAATTCGCATGAAAAAATTTCAATTTGTCATACAAAGTCGGTCACGTGACTTGGTCATTATAAGTCGTAGAACAAATGTTGTTCAGAATGGTTGGTAGAACACGTGGTTTAAGGGATGTAAATGTCCACAGATACACATTGTATGCATGTATTTAATTATTTAATTGTAATTTCTCTGTTGTCTGATATCCGTAACATAAGTACCTACCTATTAAGCACTGAGGAGCAATCGTCGTGCACTAGACATTGAAGTTGAATTGCAGATTTGCACGGACGTATGTATGGAATCTCTAAATTCGACTTCAATCTCGAGTGCACGAAAATTGGCCCCCTGTTAAAAACAAACGTCGAATTCGAGATCAGTGTCGATCGTAGGAGAATAGGCACCCTGATCAATTTCACAGTGCACTGTTACCTGCAACTTTTACGAAAAAAGGGGTAGAGCTTCTAAAAGAGTAGAACCCCAATCCCAAACCATGGTGTGCCCAGTTTCCCGCAAGCTACTACTAAAATATAATGTTTTATTAATGTATAAAAAAGCGAGGGGTCTCTTCTAATACAGGTTTGCCAAACTTAAAAAAAGAGGCCCGCACATTGTATCAACTACCTACCCTTAGACAATTTGGCCTAAGTAACTACCTGTGGCACAGATATTATAATACCTAATATATGGAAAGATGGTTAACTATTCACCCCGGAAAGCCCACAGTTTACTCTTTCGCTCTAAATTTGGATCATTCCGCTCATTCGGATCTTTCCGCTCATTTGGATCTTTCGGCTCACTCTCATCATTCAGCTCATTCGGATCATTCGGCTCACTCGGGCTCGAGATCCATTTGACTGCAAATGATAATTACACGCAAAGATGATGACATAGGTACACCACAACTTTATCTACATTATAGAAAAATACATCAAAAATATCTTTATTGTTTACTACAGGTAGTACCTACGCGGGGAGAAGAGATACTTATTATGGCACAGCAGGAGGGGATCGATTATTATTCATTCGTAACATAATCAATAAATCACGAATCCATCCAAATGATTCAAATGAAGCGTTTCACTGTTCCGCATCTTTGCACTGATCCAGATGCAAATGTTTCAATCTTTTAAGATACGTTTTAACCAGGTCTAGCCATTAGTAATTATATTGTAATATTCCAGATAAAATCGCAAAAATAGATATAATGATATTACGATCAGACAAAGTCCGTTTGTCACAGTCGCTTTTATTAGAGCTACACCGTTGAAACTTGATAAACAGGCGTGTGTACTAGGACAGAGTATGTCAGATTTTTCAAATAGCATTTAGAAATAACGGTCAAAAGGAGCTATGTACAAAATTTCAGCTTGAAACCTTCCTATTATTTTTGTTATGAAATGCAAAAATAGGCAAGTAAATTTTAAGTCTTACATTTACGAAATATTTATATAGCAATCGATATCTTAATCAATTTATAACAACTTTTGTTAAGAAACCATTTTCATAAACACACTATTTCATATAGCTATCAAACAAAGCTATCTTGCGATGCGGACAAACTAGTGAGAGCTGACGTCACGCCTCGCGTCGCTGTTTGTATGGAGCGTTTTGGGCAAGTCTCCTATCTCGAAGAGTTTCCAAGCTAACAAATCCATTCTTTCATCGATGTTTTCACTTTTAAGGGGGTTCTTATATTACCAACAAGAGAAAAAAATAGGACAAGCCTATTCTGTAAGCCTCTTTACGATACGTATACACAAATAAAAAATAAGGGGACTCCGCACATGGGACTGAAAGTGAAAATAAAGATTAAATATGTGACTGGCCGTTCACACATTTATCTAAAAAAAAATAGATGTGTTGAGATATGTCAGTTTATTGGTGTGTTGCATTGGTCAATCAGAGCCTGTGACGTAGACGTGCAGGGCGCGGTCGGCGGCCAGCGCGGCGGCGGCGCGCGCGGCGCCCAGCAGCGCGGCCGCGCGCTCCGCGTCAAAGCGGCAGTACAGCACCGACACGCTCACGTTGCAAGCGCTGCCTCCGTATTTGTTCTGGTTACATTCCTGCAGTAATAAACTCAAATAATCCTTTATTCGCATAGGCTTGTACACAGCACTTACAAATCATTCAAATTTATGAACATTTGAATGATTTAAATCAGATACTGGTATCGCAATTTGTTGAAAATGTCGCTTATATTAAATACCAGACTTGGCAAGTCCTAGATCTTGGTCCAAACGTGCCACGAGCTCCGAAGCGACGATTTTGTTCGCAATCGGAATTTCACGCTGTGATGATGATACCATTTTTGGTCAATTAATTTTAATCACCTATACTCAAAAGTAGAGTAAATGAATTATGTTGTTCACAAACAACATTTGCTATCATTGAACTATACTATAGTAACTGACTGAAGTACCTGCATAAGATTGCACATCTCTGAATAAAAGTGAGGGTATGTAGGAGGCTGATAAAATATTATATGCCGAATTCCTTTTATTCTGAATCTTCTAAAGAAATGCACTCTCTCTGAGTAAAGCAGGAAATGTGCTTCTGTGTGGAAAAACATGTCTCTTGCTCGTGCTATTTTCGAATCCTGAAATTGAAAGAGGTAAGTAAGTATACAATGTATGAAAAATAAGAAGAAGAAAAAACACATAATTTCAATTAATTAGCCAATTTTCTAGAGTCAGTCAAAATGCTTAATTAAAAATCGAAAGTTGGAATACTTGGAATCTCTTAAGGACTATTTCTGAGATTTAGCATGTGTCCTTGCGACTATTTTACGACTACTTTTTGGGACCTAAGACAATTTGATAAACTTTACCGTTTGCTTGCATCAGAGGTGAGGATTACAGCTCGACTTTCAAGCCATAATCCTCACTAATCATAGCTATAACTCTGAAACTATAATGCGACAACTTTTTTCGCTTGTACGACTATTTATGACTACTTATTTTCTTGAAGCACACGATTTTTAAGCTATCAAACACATTTATTTCTACATCATAGAATATTGCCAGTTAAAAGAACCCACCCAGTCGGAGTCTGGGTCTGTGGGACAATCACAAACTAAGAATAATATTGACAAAAGAAGTAAAAAAAAATGAAGTAAGAAAAAAGGGTGGCAAAATGGTATTTCCCTACGCTACGACTCTGTCTCTCAGAGTTAAATTCTCGGTTGCATCCAAAGCTGTCGCTTTAGAGACCAGGATATGCTTGGACCATGATTCAGGATTTGGGTAGTCTGGTTATTACAGTGAAGCGACTGCCGTTTGACTTTTGAAACCCTTTAACAGGGGAACCAGACTAATTAAATCATGGTTACACATTCCAGAAACTATCCAAAACGTGCTGGTTTCCTCGCGACGTTTTCCCTCACCGCCGAGCTCATGTTAGAAATATGCACATAGATTTGAAAAATCGTTTGGTGCATGGAAGGAGCGTTCTTCTCCACTGAGCTACCATCATATCATACTATCGGTAAAGCTATGCTTGCATACATAAGTAGTAAAATACATACCTTGGAATATTCACATATTTGTACAAATCCTATATCTTCTTTCTTAAAGTAATTTCTGATCCGAACGTAATCAAAGTAACTTGGTACATATATGAGAGTATGACTCATCAGAGTATCCCTCTGTTTAGGCAAAACTTCTTTAATGAAATATTCGAACCTCGCGTCCACAGAAGTCAGAGGACTGTCAGCTTTAAACCTGCCAATACATTTGAATTATTACTTAAAACTTTTATTGCGGGTTCGATCCCCGCACAGTACAAACATTTGTGTGCATGAACATGTTTGTTTATATTGGTCTGGGTGTTTGCTATGTATTGTAAGTATGTATTTACAAAAAAAAGTATTATATGTATATATTTGTAATCCCACTGTTGATTCTGATATCCGTAACACAGGTGCTTGAGCTACCTAACTCGGAGTCAGATCAATGTATGTGATGTTGTGAAGTATTTATTTATTTATTTATTTATTTTATTTATTGCATATTATGTACATACTATCTTCTATAATGACTTAATTATAATAAATGTAACAAACAATGACAGCCAAACAATGTATCCAAATATTTTTAACACTTGATTAAATTTTAATTGTATACAAATTGTAGTAGCTCGGTGTGTACGTCTGGCTCTTCAAGATTAGAATCACGGGGGCTAAAAATATTACTCAAATGCTGACATTAAAAGATTACTTTAAAATAACAACACATAAACACAGTTACTTCTAATTCTCGATAATGGAACGACATTTTTGAGTCCACGTAGACCAAACGGTAAGAACCGAAAGTCCCGTTGACGGGTAGGGCACACTACCGACGCCAATCGACGATAATTTTTAGTTACTAAACCGGATCTATTTTAAACAATTTCGGCAAAACTAGTGAGCAACTCTCTTGCAGACCGACAAAGCGGGGTGGCTATCAAGCGGGGCGGCTAAAAAGTGGGCTGATAATCGAGTGGAGTGACTATCGAGCGGGGCGGCAAAAGAGCGGGATGGCTAATATTGTTATCAAGCAGGGTGACAAATGAGCAAGGCGGCTGTCGAGTGGCAAACAAATAAGGCGACTAGCCAATCGAGCATATCAGTGGCGGCGCTAGATCACGCGTAGACGTTGGAGAACTTAGTTTGCGAGGCCCCCTTTTTCTCAGTCGATCTTTGGCGCAGATAGGGATTTCTCCTTGGGGTGGCCAGGCCCATATAGACTTGGCTATGTCGGGTATTTGTGAGGCCCTTCCAGCTTAAAGCCGTCGGCTATCTCCGGCGTCGCCACACTGGGGCTCTTTATTATTTTAAATTCTGGGGAGCGGGAGTTCTCGTAGCTGAGTAACTGCAACCATTTTTTATCTATTTTTACCTCCCTCTTAAACATCGTCTCTCAGACCGTAACACGAACCGTGTAATAGCCTTGGAAACGATAGCTGTAACATCTTCCGGGCAGCCGTGCTAGCTACCCAGGTTGCAGCTTCTTGAGAACCCGAGGACAACGCATAGCCGGAAGATATGCATGTATATTATTGATGTGCCTAATAAATAAATAGAAGCCTCGTCCTCTGCCTTACAGAATCTAAAGGTGGGATCCACGGTCAGCCCGGTTCTCCAGCCGTGTTTATGTAGTCTATAGTGACTTGTGATGGTTCTTGTAAGAATTCTCAACTGTCCGCGAGATATAATTAAGGCTTCTAGCAAGAACTTCTTGGCTAATCCGTCATTATATTCTTGGCACGTGCTTGACTTGTCGATCTGAGCCAGAGCTGTTTGTTCTGTTCGGTATAGATGACTTTTTTAGCCGGGTGGTGAACCTTCCTTGGTATGCCCAGTACCGGTTTCAGGGATTTTACCGGGCGCGATGCTCCCTCCCTTGTCCTCGTCGGGTTCTTGTTGCCAACGATTTATGAGTTTCCTGTTACCAAGCACAGGTTTAATTTGTTTTTGGAGCCTGTACGGGCTCCAAAACAAGTTTAGGATCTGGGCTGGCAAAAGCCGCTTTTGGCGTGAATAAATTTTTCGTGTACAAAAACGGACCCAACAATTTTGTGGATGGTTATTTAATAAATAGTATAAGTGTTTGCCGAGAGATTTTACCCCGAAATTGTTTAAAATAGATCCGGTTTAGTAGCTAAAAATTAAAATCGATTGGCGTCGCTAGTGTGCCCTACCCGTCACCATAATAGTTATTTATCATATAGAGTGCAGGTCAGTTCTTGTATAATAGGAAAAACTGGTCATCCTATGCTTGGGGCAGGTTGACTAGTCACCTTTTTTTTTTATTTTTTTTTTTATTTTGGTTTTGCAGGGGGAATGCCGCCGGCTCAAGAGATGAGCCGACTACCTTATGCATACCAGACCACCGGGGGGTGGCCGGGTTATGTGGGGCCAGGCAAAGGCATACCCACTAAACCCTCTGCGGTTCTCCCTCATCGCCCATATTGGGGAATATCATGGTGATACAGCCAAAGCCTCCCTCCACGATATTCCCCGGGCGGATGTCCGCCTATACGGCGGACTAGGCGGTTCCTCCCCCGGACGTGCCGGGAGATGGGATAGGGACAGCCGGGAGAACTGAGCCGTCCCTATCGGGCAGCAAAGGGAGCCTGTGCAATGCTGGTGCTGGTGCCCCCGTACCACGCACCAGCGGGCTCCCTTCGCGGAGAGGGGGGAGACGCGCATCTGCTCGGCGTCTCCTCCCCCTCCTCACAGGTTGACTAGTCACCTATGTTGACGTATGAGGTTAAAAAGGGAAAATCTAGGAGGATATAGGATGAAAGACTAAAATGTAGGTATTACTCATTTTTTATAGAACCAATTGTAGGCGATCTTCCAGCACTTCAATTAAATACAATAAACTTTTTCGCAAAGCTAACTTGTCGACATGCTCTACAAAAAAAGTTGTTTTAAAATTATATGGTGATTTAAATAAAATACCTGTGATAAATCTGTGGAACCTGTAGTATAACTTGCTGTATGGCACCACTTTCAACTGGATTAGCAACTATCACTTTGCCAGCATAATTATGGCACTTTTTATTTATAAGTGATTTTATTTCTGGTAATGAAATTGATGAGAAAATTAATGTTTGCCTGCAACAACATCAAGATATGTACATACTAGAAGAGCATTTCTAGGGGGCGGGCATAGGGTGCCATGGTCCCCCTTCCCATCCTTTCACCCTGCGGGTAGGGGAGGATGAGGGAGCCCACGAACTTAAGGCGCTACATCGCCGAAACGTTTATTAGATTACAACGATTATTAGATTTAAAAAAATTACATCTTCAAATACTTGGAGGAAAGTTTTAACAGTTGTTTGAGACAAATTTAGAACCTGTGCGGATAAAGAATGGAATCAGAAATGGCGGCCAATCTATCCACTTCTCGCTCGCACAATATTTGCGTCTGTAGTCGCATTCGTGGGGTGCGAGTATAGACCCAAATAGTGTGCGAGCGAGAAGTAAATAGATGCGCCGCCATTTCTGATCCCATTCTTTATCCGCACAGGTTGTATGTAATAATTTCTTCCTATAAGTAATAATCTTCATAATTGCTAAAAGTGGCATTGTTACATGTCACATGTCAAAATGATTGCTACCTATGTATCTCAAAAAATATATTATTATTTCCTTTAAGTTTGTAAAGATGTCCTTTTTTTAAAT
Organism: Marasmia exigua; assembly: GCA_019059595.1. NCBI lineage: Eukaryota > Metazoa > Arthropoda > Insecta > Lepidoptera > Crambidae > Marasmia > Marasmia exigua. The sequence continues at coordinate 15,570,103 of CM032477.1, read as the reverse complement.
CTCCCATAATCGCGACAATCAATATAGATCTACGGTCGGCGCTAGTTTCGTCGATATAGCACCTTATAGGTACAATATACATGTATATCAATTGAGCCATAGACACGGCGAGGCTGTGATTGCGCAGGAATAAATACTAGTAAATTGAGATGGTATTATAATAGTTGGTCGAGCTAGATTTCAATTATGACTAACAGTCTTAAACTACTCTACTAACCTATAATATTTAGACCATCCATTTACAGCCCACATTCTCACTCTAGAGAAATCAGTGCCATGAGTCTTTTTAGGCTGCAAATGGAAATGATCAAGGACATGCAATAAATGATCCCAGTTTTGCATCAGGAAAACATCGGTTTGATCCATGACCATAAGTTCAATGGAAGCCAGGAAGTCATAGTCTCTCTCCTCTTCCCCCTCTGCTCCCACAAGCATTCTCAAGCCCAAAGGTGAGGCTACAATTATGTCTGATGAATAGAAATCTGTATATAGCTGAAAAAAAAACAAGTTCACACATTAGATCAATGAATTAAGCCACTGAATATTATAAGCTTCATGGATGCACATATAGTTACTACCTTTAATGTCTTTTTGGTTAAAGTCATACCAAGACGAAATGTATCTTCTGTGTTTCCACTAAATAGTAGTTCATAATCCTCAGGCTTAGGATTCTTCTTAGGCATGATCAATTCCCCACCAGTAAAATCATCTTCAAATCTATTTTTATTTACAACTTGACCAGCTTCTTTTGGTACCAATATATCAATTATAGTTTTTATTACTCTATAGGCTGAATCTTTGAATGGCACCACAATCAAAACCTAAAATAAAATAGACTTAAAGATTTACACACTCTTGATAGATACCATCTTCAAATGGACACTCATATGTCCCAGAAAGGATGGCTAGGTAGGGAGCCTTGAGGTAGAATCTCAGTAGATAAATAGATCTGAATATACCCAAATCACTCTGTAAAAAGTGCCAATTATACAATTTTTTATTTTAGTTTTATAAGTTGACTAATAATTGAAACTCAGCCTAATTTTAAACAAACTTGCCAAAAGTGCTATGTAATATACAGATAAACATTTTCTTTTATTTGTTACTTTTTTGTATTAATCAGCTACAATCTTACCTTAGGCCTCACCAGTCCTTGATCACGAAACTCCTCTGACAAATCTGTCTTTTTAGCAAGCTTTGCATTATGATGAATTATTTTTGTCCTAGTTTTCAACATATGATTTACAGTATGTAAGCAATATGTGTACCTTATTTCATCAGCATTGCTGAAATTTCTATGTGGAAAATAAATATCTTGATAGTTATTTATGATAGAAAACAACTCTTTTTGTAAAGGTGTAAACACATCAGTAATGTCTAAATCTCTTTTAATGAGATTCTTCTTATTTGCTGAGACTATGTTTCCATGGATCTGAGATTTAATATGCAAAGCGCTAAAGTCCACTCCAGATGCAATTTGCGGCACTGTTCCAGTTGAAGCATACACTTTATCTTCAATAATTGATATTTTTGGTTTGATTTTCTTCAAAACTGTCTCTACTGGTCTTGGAATAACAATTTGTAAGTTGCCAAGGACTGGCCATAGCTTATTAGTAATTGCAACAGTAGAAGGTGTCTTTGACAAGGAAACAAGCAACTCATTACCCAGTTCAAAGTGTAGGTGTTTTGTAAAAGTATCATCCGAAGTATCATTTTGAACATCATCTTCTTCTAGTACATCCTGAAATATATCAAATCAAATGTAATTTAAATATTAATCATGTACATATTTGAAATTTATAAATAGGTGTATATAAATGACAAATATCAGACATCACATACATAACATGAAACCCTTTGTTATATATGACGCTTAAGCACTTGTTATGTATCAGAATGAACTAACTTTGTAGGTAGTTTATTTCATGTGTTGTAAATAGTTACAAAAAAATATTTATTCTTAAAAACAGCCTGACACTTAACAAAGTCCAATGAGTGTGCAGATAGGAAGGAACCCTGCAACCCTTAAAGTATGAAGCAGGCTCATTAGCAAATGGGTTATCAGGTCAGTCTATCTATTACAGAAGAATATTACACAGTAATTGAATCAATCAATTGAATACCTCAATCATCTCTTCCATTAAATTATGTTCTTTACCATCTTGGATTCTGTTTTCCTCATATTCAGAATTCATAGTAACCATATCAACAGACTCATCTCCCGATTCACTCTCCTCTTCACTTTCCACTTTTTTCTGAGACGACCTATTAAAACAAGACAGTAGCTGACCGTAAACATCTTCTTCTTCACTTTCAGAGTAATTTGTCTGTTCCTGTTGAAGTTTCCTTTCCATCAACATTTTTTTTGTTATTTCTTCTTCCACTTTAAGCTTATTTTTATAACGATTAAAAATTGCCTTTTTGTTTAAACCTTCTCTATTGGTCAAACAAACTTTTCTCTTATTTACATTAGACTTAAATCCGCCTTTCTTTCTTTTTCCAAAAAACTTTTTTCCCTTATTCATGTTGAAGCGATTCCATACAATTACAAAATATAGAAGAGATACTAAGCATACAATATTATTTTAAGCAGCGTAAATCAGAAGACAGATTCATTCATTTAGTAAAAACGACGATACGATGTTGAATAATAGCAGTATTGACTTGTATTGATTGCTCATATAATACTACTCTTTGGCTCGTAAGAGTACCAGATGTGGTGATATTAACTTATCTGACCACATAACCTAAAAGCACACCAGTATTACCTTAGAATAATAACAAGACTAGAAGGATAGTTTCCTTACTGCTGTCACCTCAAATTTGAAGCACAAATTTGGTTTTTCAAGTTGGTACTACGTACGTAGTATCAACATAAAAATGCTAATTAATGTTACCAGTCACAACATATTTCCCTAACACATGGGAAATGGTTATTGCAGTAACTGTACTGTTTTTAATACATAGAACCTAGAACAACGCTTACAAGTATCTACCTAACTGTGATTATAAAATTAGTTGGCAAGTTGTTTTGATATTTATGATGCCTTGACAATACAATAATGAATAAGAAATAAATAAATAAAGAGCTTACCTACTTATTTTAATGGTTATCAGGGTGAGTTTTAATTCGTGTAAAATGTGGATCCGTGTATTGCACTGTCAGAAGCACATCAAATTACATAAATCTTAAAATTAATATTAAATGAATAAACCAATTGCATAATATTCTTGCTTATTTATTTATTAACATATAAAAGTTCTCAGTTCTACTCAAGCTAATTTATGTTCATGGACAAGCAGATGACAATAGCAGTACTTTTAACACATATAAATAAAAAAAATTAAATCGCTAAAAATACCAAAAACTTAGAGATATTTACAATCAAAGTTTCAAGTAAAAATACAGATAAAAAAACCGATAGTTTTTCCCGCACTTTCAAGGATTCAACTTTAAAACTACTTTAACTTCGTCAATTACAGCTTTGAAATAATTTTTAGTACTTATAACTGTACGTACATTACGTATTTATTTTTAATATGTTATTTTTTACAGTTTTATAGCCTTGCATTTCCAATTTTAATGCCCTTGCCACTGTATCTGTTTCTTCAAATAGTTTCTCTTTGAGGCCGGCTTTGAGGCTCTCTGTGTGGAAATAACGTCTATTTTTATGTGATAGTTGGCAGACGAGCAGACAGAACACCTAATGGTAAGAAATTGCCGCCGTTCAGTGACACTCGGTGGAGTCACAAGTGCAAACGTTAAAAAAAGGAGGGTCGTTATGTCACATTGTGTGGAAATAAAGTTTATTTTTATGTGATAGTTGGCAGACGAGCAGACAGAACACCTAATGGTAAGAAATTGCCGCCGTCCAGTGACACTCGGTGGAGTCACAAGTGCTACCAACCTTTAAACCTCCCATTCCCGGATTGGGCTTCCCGTACCCGCACTCACGCAGTGAAACACATAGAGACACTGCTTTACGCTGTAAACATCAGTAACAACCGATTAAATTAATTAGTTTGAGCAATGAAATCTTACAAAAGTTGAAATGGGGAAAATATTTTTTTCATTATCAGGCAACACTGAGCATTTTAATAAATCGTTTGTATTTTTAGCTTATAAAACACAACATACTATGAAATATTGAAGGCTTATCTGTGAAAAGTGATGTTATTACACTTCTTATGGTTTTCCGAATCATTGTGACAAAATTTGACCACACATATCGTCATAGTTAATTAATTTTCGCGAGATGCGTTTGACAAGCATTGACATTGACGACTGCGGAGCGATGCGGGCGTCTGGAGCCGTACGGCTCCGTTTGACTTGCGTCAAACAGTGGGCACAGACTAGGTTTCTAGTCTTGTTATTATTCTATGAGTATTACAAAGTACTCTGTGAAGCACACTCTGTTATTGACTGTTGTTCACTCACTCACATGGATTTGACATTTGCTTAGCAAAATGTCTGTCAGTCAGTCTAAGGCTGCGTTCCGAGATACGCTCTGAGCACCAATCTACTATCTTATATATGTATAATCTATGCTACTATCTATACCCGAAACTGGAATTCAAGTCAAGACCAAAAAAGTTACTACAATGTTGCTACTGCAATAAAATGATCGTACAATATACCTATACCTATTTTCTATAAACATGCGCTGACATAATTTATTTATTGGTAATTTTGATTCTATAATTTAAAGAACTAGTTTTATCGACTTATTTTTACATAAATACAAGACGCTTTAATAAAAAATTGATCATCAGTAATGTTTGGTAGAAAAGTTGGTAATACGCTTCAGGTGTGGATAACTTTTGGTACAACATTTGTACCAAAAGTTGTACATGTAAGTACATGTTGTTGTTTCGTGCAGTGAGGTACCGCAGTGATATTATTATTTAGTGATATTAATAATTAGGTTATAGGTATAAAAACTACAAATTAATATAATATTTTCATATAATAATTAATAATAATGTCTCTAACCTTAAACTAATATACTATCTCTGTGATGCTATCATTTAAGTGTTCAATGTATCGATAAGAAGTGTGAAGTAATTCATAAGTAAATTAAATAGGTCCATTTCGCGTTTTATAATTTATAATTTATGCTACGCCCAAAAGGGTAACATGATGTACCGGAATTGTTTTATAAGATCTTGTATAACATTCATGAAGGCAATAAATACTTTGACTTTGACTTTGACTTATTTATATTAAGAATCTTTGAATTACATCGTTTTAAACACTGCTATTATGTAATTAATGAGTTGTCACGTGAACAACTTGCTAGGGCTTATGAGAGTCTAAAAACCTGCGATTTCGTTAAGTAGTCTCGGCAGAATCCAAAGGTCGATAAAACGATAAATGTCCCTGTTTTATTGAGTAGGTCACTGAGACATTCGACTGACTTCGACTGTTGACTACCTACTTTGTCAAAACATGAAAAATAAAAAAAGAATTAAGTAAAAACTTTTTCATACTGTCTTAATACTATGCCACACTTTCGTGGGTGTTCATGGGTGATTCAATTTGTTTAAGTTCTTTACAATAAAATTTAGTCAATGTTGGTTGAGTAATTAAATAGTTTGTAATTAAGTTTCTATTTTTTGAGAAAATCCTCATTATGAATTGTGCCAGCCTATACTATGAAAAGAAGCATACACCAAAAAGGTTGACCAAACCTGAAAACTTGATTTGACAATGACATAAGTGACATTGATAGGTTTGATTTATTTATTTATAACGACTTAACTATCCTTACTAGCATGCGCTTATTGCGATAGTACAGCTTCATAAAAATATATTATTATTGCATTCAAATTGATATTGTCAACTTAAAAACTACTTGATTATCTATTTCTTAATTAATACATGTTATGTCAACTTACATCTAATATTACACACTAATTACATGTCAATAGTTATGTTTAAACGATAATAATAAATAAATTAAATTACAAAACAAATCACATTTTCATTGGCAATATCTTATTACAAATAGGAGCACTTTTGCGAGTTCACTCAAATAGCATGAGAAAATGTCAATCCTTTCTTGGACCTCGTTTATAATGCCGATCGAGCGGCTGAGTGGCCTTTTTTGCCATTTGTCTTGAACGTTGGTACCACCAGCAATGGTGGGCGCCTCCTTCGCCAGACATACCAGTCCGGCACGCGCAGCTGCAGGTAACGTAGCACTCCCGGGTTGTGCGCGATGCCACGCAGCAGTTTCACCACGTATGTGGCAAGTGCGAACTCCCGTCTCCCCCTTAGCTCATTGTACCCGACCATCCCAAGCACGAATAGTGTTGGATACATAAGTGGGTAAAATGGATATACCCCATACAATTTGAAGTATAAGTGTGTCACGAACTTGTTTTGTACTCGCTCTAATATGACACTATACTTCGCTTCGTGTGGGCCCCAAATTCCCGCATTATGCTCCAGTTGACTCCGGACCAATGCATCGCATAACACCTTTACAGTAGTTATATTCGTAAAGCCTTTTGTCTGTCTAAGAACGAAACCCAAATTCCTGTATGCCTTTTTACCTATTTTAATTATATGGTCCCGGAAAGTTAAGTCTGGAGTGAGATTTACCCCTAGATCCCTTACTTCTGTAACTCGTTTCATCGGTGTCGCCTCTACTTTGTACTCAAAGCGTAAAGGGTTCTTCGCACGGGTAAACGTTATAACAGAGCATTTTGCCACGTTGAAGTAGAGCTTGTTATCATGACTCCACTTTACCACCCTGTTTATATCCTCCTGTAGGCATTCACAGTCCGACTCATTCTTCACGTCAAGCAGCAATTTGAGGTCAGCACTCACAACATCCAACAGCGCCGCGTTGCGATTTAGTTCTCGTGCTTACAGCGTTGATAGCGATATTTCAATTCGGAACGATCTGTTGGCGCGCTAACAGCGATTATGACGTTTTTCAAACAGATAGTTTGCCAAAGATTAAATTATTATATTATTTTTGTGTGTCATATCAATTCCTTAAGTAATTAAATAGTTTTTATAAAGGAAAAACGTTTATTTGAGGTAATAGCACAACAAAATACTATTTTTGAAATGTCTCTTTAGTTTGACAGCGCTTACAGTAATATTGCCTCTGAGCCTGGAGCACTGTAATTGCAAGATGGCGCCGATAATGACGTCATGCATGACGTCAAGAAATCGTTTATGGACGCGCTCATGTCTAAACCGAACGACTGTTAGCGCGCTCAGAGCGTATCTCGGAACGCGGCCTAAGGAGCTTATAGTATAAGGCTGGAGACCAATCTGACCAATCTCAGTGTTTCACGTTGAAGTCAAGTAGGTATTTCAGATAATGATATTACGCTGGACTCTTGGGTTGCCATCTCATATCTACATTTTGCACGAAACTTTCTTATAGTTACTAAAATGCCGGTTAAGTTGAATGGACAGGTCTATAAGTCTATCATTAGACCGGTTCTTCTGTATGGCAGTGAGACTTGGAATGTACTTGGGTGACATAAGCAGGAGTTGCATGGTACGGAGATGCTGCATGGATGTGTGGAGTCACGCGGAAAGACCGCGTGAGTAATTCTTGTACGCGTGGAAGCCTTCACGTCCGTGACATAGCAGAGAAACTGCAGGAGAGTCGCCTACGTTGGTACGGCCACGTATTGCAAAAACCAGACAGCTACGTGGGAAACAAATGTCTGGCCATGCAACACCACTAATTCCCGGCAGAAGGGGTAGACCTAGAAAGGTGTGGCTTGACGTCGTAAGGGAGGACATGCGTGCCAATAAATTGACTACATTGGATGCACAAGACCGTGCGAAGTAGAAGCAGGAAAGCGGACCCGGCTCCGTAGCGACGGCTTGGGACGCAACCGGAAATCACAAACTTTAATTAAATAAACAATAAGTAATACAACGAAGAATGTAGTAAATAAAAGTAACCTGTCTGCCTGACAGAAATTTTAAATAAATAAATATGAGATCTTTCTAGATTAGATGTGAATAATTTGTGCATTCCTACCTGCCTATGGGCCGAAACTGATAAGTATTTCTTCACCCAATATAATATTATTATTATTATTATTTGATAGAAATGGGGTGATCCTTGCGTCTCATAGCCACTGCGAACAGTAGATGATCTATTGTGGCAGCCCCATAACCTATTACAGCACCTCATGTAGCTCCAGTTCCAGGATAAACCCGAGAATCGAGCTGATGGGGAGCTTTTGATCTCATCTGCCGAGATCATGTGTGCTCCCAGGCGCCGGCTTCTGCAGCGGTGCAGCGCTATGCACTCGCCGAGGACGTGGATAATCGTTTCCTCGTCCTCGAGACAGTACCTGCAGATTTTGGTATCTGTAAGGCCCATGTTGTGTGTGGTGCTTGTTTAATTTGCAGTGACCCGTGAGAGTCCGAGAGAGTGCCCTAATATGTCCTCTACTCAGTTTTATTATATCTGCAGCTCGTTTTTTCAAAATTCAAAATTCAAAAGTACTTTATTTGCATAGGCTTATATACAGCTCTTACAAATCGTCATACATGAAAACTATAAATTATACCTATAGTCTTCATTCCGCGGTCTCCTGTCTGGAGACGTACTGTCCTGGAGTTCTCTTCAAGCAGTCTCAGTGTTTCCTCCGGAGATTCTGTGAAAGATCCATCCGATGTCCTTAGCAGGCCTAGATGAGATTCAGGTGTCTTGGCTAATATTTTGTGGATCCCGGCAGCTTGGGCAGTGTCTTCGATGGACCGGCAAAATTTTTGCCAGGATCTCATTTTTGCTTTCCTGAGATCCCTATTTAAGCGTTTTATCGCCTTCCTGTAAGCATCCCAGTTCTTGTCTTTTTTTGCCTTGTTAAATAAGGCACGAGCCTTTTGCCTCAAATGCTCCAGGTTTTTGTTTCACCAAGGCGCGTTCCTTTTGCTCTTAGTGGTCTTAAGAGGACAATTTTCTAGATACGCGTTCATTAGGCTTCTGCCTAAGTCCTCTGCTGCGGCTTCCACATGGTCCACAGTTTTAATGCATTTAAAATTTCCAAGGTATAAACCTAAGGAAGTTCCTAAAGCCCTCCCATTCTGGTCCCGTGGGGTCTCGGTACGTGTTCAGTTCCTTTGTTCCCGAGCATAGTATGTCGTACCTAATATGAGTGTGGTAGGACAAGGACGGCTCATCTTAGCTCAGTGTGCGAGATTACCTGAACACCATGTTATATCTAGTACTTCCTGCCTAGAACGTGTGATAAAGGTTGGTTTGCTACCCACGTTAAGAACAAATTGATTGTTGGTGAGCAAGTAGTCAAATAGTGCTCACCTCTTGCGTTCGTGTCGGAGCTGCCCCATGATGTATGATGGGAGTTGCAGTCGGTACCCATCAGCAGCTGGGTTTCTCTCTCCAGACAATCCAATCAAACCAGTTATTGACAATACATCACTTTTTAACAACCAACCTGATTGCCTATACAGGAATAATATAATAGAATATAATAGGATAACAGTAAAAAGATCCTTAACGAAGTCGGCATCTACGCACTCAGACCATTAAAACAAGTCTTAGAATAAAAAAATATTGATGGGAAACGAAGTTGACTTCATCATATATGGGGATCTGGAGCTCAATTCTCATGCTTGTGATATTTTGAGAACATGGCGGATATCACCCGAAAACCATACAAAAAAAATATGTTTTAGTGATATATGTCGTATGAAAATAAATGTCACGAGCCCGAGAATTGGGCTTCAGTTGTTGATTTATAAGGCGGAACGGAGGTGTTGAGACGAAATCGTTTAATCTCCTGAGGTTGAGAATCGGCAGATTTTCTCCGTCCGTTCTGGTGAGCTTTTGGTTTAAAACCTGTATATTTGACCGAGAGAGCTTTGTGAGCATTTAAGAATCCTGTATCCGGTTATGGTTCTTATGACATTTTGGGGAGCCCCTACCCAACGGTTTTTGAACGCTGCAAGGCCCCCTGCCTGGAAGGAGTCATTTGAGGACCCGTTTTGAGAATCGTATCCTTGGGAGGTTACCTGGCCTGGTTAGGGTGCTATGACTATGGCAGCGCAACGCCCGAAAAAAAAAACAATGCCACTCACTTGTCAAATTGACATCGATTCGATTTATCGAAGGATATTTTTAATAATTGAATTCATCTTGTGGATTTGTAATTTGTAGCTTTTGGTCCAAATTATGGATTGGCACTGCACTTTGCTTTTACTAGTCACATACAAACAATTGTAAGATCGTATAATATTCAAAGTGATATGAATAATGATTTTGAAGGATTGGTGTGTTTTAAAAAATAGAACCGAAGAAAAATGTACGTGGTTAATTTTTGCAGTGTTGTTCGTAGATAAGAAGAGGTAATTTCGCTTATATTAGTACATAATATGTACTCGGTACTATGAACATGCATAATATTGCTCACAATTCAGAGTTATCGAGTCAGTGTAACAGCGATGGCAGAGAAGCCACATCTTTATTGACAGTGGAGAGACAGAAACCTACTGGATCTAAAGACAATGGACGCGATGGCTCTGACGACGCTCAAGATCTTAAAGGAAAAGTGGAATCTCGTTTGTTATCTATGTGGAATAATGTGAAATTTGGATGGACTGTAAAATTAAAAACTAACTTTTCTAAGGAATCACCTGTTTGGCTCTTGGGTAGATGTTATCATCGAAAATTAAGTCCAACAGGCTCCTTGGAATCATCAACAGAGATTGGTACCGAAGCAACAGCACAGCAGCCAATGGAGCAAATATGTGGAGAGGGTATAGAAGGCTTCAAATCTGATTTTATTAGTAAAGTATGGATGACATATCGTAGAGAATTTCCCACAATTTCTGGTTCAACATTCACCACAGATTGTGGATGGGGATGCATGCTAAGAAGTGGGCAGATGATGCTGGCACAGGCTTTATTATGTCACTTTCTAGGTCGTTCATGGAGATGGGCACCAGAAAAGCATATACAAAATGCAAGAGAGTTTCAAGAGGATTGTCTTCACCGCATGATAATTAAATGGTTTGGTGATAAGTCATCAGTAAATAGCCCACTATCCATCCACCATATGGTAAGCTTGGGTGAAGCTTTAGGTAAAAAGCCTGGAGACTGGTATGGGCCTGCCTCTGTAGCTCATTGCTTGAAAGCAGTGATGGCAGCCGCATCTAAAGAAAATTATGAATTTGACAGTCTAGAAGTATATGTTGCTCAAGACTCAACAGTTTATATCCAAGATGTGTATTCTAGTTGTCAACTGACTAATGGTTCTTGGAAATCACTTATTCTTTTGGTACCTGTCAAACTAGGATCTGATAAATTTAATCCTATCTATGGGCCCTGTCTTACCTCACTACTAACTCTAGATTTCTGCATAGGAATAATTGGAGGCAGGCCTAAACATTCTTTGTATTTTGTTGGTTACCAAGATGACAGGCTCATTCATTTGGATCCCCATTATTGCCAAGAAATGGTAGATGTTTGGCAACCAAACTTCTCATTGCAGACCTTCCACTGCCGATCACCTAGAAAAATGCCTCTCAGCAAAATGGATCCATCATGTTGCTTAGGCTTTTATTTAGCAACACAAAATGATTTTGAAACATTCATTAATATAATATCTTCATTCTTGATTCCACAAGGAGTCTCTTCAAATTTCGAATATCCCATATTTACCCTACATAATGGATCTAGGAGCAATGTTATGAACCCACCAAATATTCGGTATTCTATTTATGAAACAGAACAAAACTGGATAACTCCAAATATGCATGATAGTGACACTGATATGGAATCAGAGGAATTTGTCCTAGTGTGATGTATGACAAGTGTGGTTTACTGATATGACAAACTGCTAAGCTAAGTGTTACAAATCTTGATAAATACTATGTTTATTGTAATAAAATAAATATAGGTAAATTTAATTAAATACCTAACTTACCTAATAATTTGTAAAACCAACTTGATATAAAAAATATGTAGTCTGAGAGAGAGAAGAATATTAAATGAGTATGTATATAGATTAAGAATATTGTACCTATTGCTGAGTAGTTAAAGATAATTTTGTATTTATTTATTACAATAGTGTGTACTGAAGTTAAACTATTAAATGTATTATATATAAAGCTAAATTTTCGATTTCTTTTTCATTGTGAATAATATCCTTTCAAATTACAAATCCTATAAATCAAACATTGCATGTGTTCCTTCCTAGCGGGGCCCCCCGAGCTTGACTAGTAAAACTTATGGCAATGCTTCAGTTGCTCAATGTTCCTTTCGAGTTTATCAACAGAATTGATTGTATCTCCACGGTTTTGGCAGAAATTACGATAATCGATTCCTTGAATTTGATACATAAATCGGGAGGTACATTGGAAGTACATTAGATCAGTATATTTTTTATGTATTTCGAAAGTTACACAGCCCCTCGGCTGGGCCCTCGCCCAGCTGGGAAGATCAGGCACTTTATCGTAATTTCTGCCAAAACCGTGGAGGTACAATCAATTCTGTTGATAAACTTAAAAGGAACATTGATCAACTGAAGCATTGCCAATAGTTTTACAAGTCTAGCTCGGGGGGGGGGGGGGGGGGGGCGCTAGGAAGGAACACATAAACATTGCCAAGTCAAAAACGGATTAAATTTTATTGAGTTTTATTGACCATAAATACATACATACACACTCATGAATAGATGTTTTAAGTCATACCTACATAAGTATTATTTAATAGTAAAACACATTGAATGTTATATTCATAATCATTCAATAAACCTTTGTTAGTTAAATAGTTAGAGCAGTTTGACGTTCAAAACAAAAATAATTACCGTGGGAGAGCCACGCTTCGGCATGAATGGGCCGGCTCGACCGAAGTGATACCACGGCCTCACAGAAACCACGTGAAGCAGCACGTGCATCATAGAAACAACAGAAGTGCTGTTTCGTTGCGTGAGTTAGTGGATATTCGGGGGCATGAACGGAGGTTTAAAGGTTGGCAGCGCACTTGTGACTCCGCGCGCGGGTGTCCATGGGCGGCGGCAGTCGCTTAACGTTGGTTATCCGTATGCTGGTCTGCCACCTATCACATAAAAAAAAAGAAATCCACAATTTTCGAAACAGCATAAACACTGGTTTTTTGCATTGCACTACCATTTTAGCTAACGAAGGTTTAACTGACGTTTACGCATACGGAACCCGCGAAGGTAGTTAAACGTCTCTCTTACCGAGGATTTTTTATTTTAAATTGAAAACGGAAGAAGGCAAAGAGCACTGCGTCCATACAGCTATCTAGCCATCGTAAGGGCGGAGTTCACCAAGTTTTCAAGAAACGGTAATCTCACTTTAAACAAAGAAAGATTGACCAATTCAATGAACATTGTTACAAGTTTACGTCGTCGAATTTTGTTGAAGTGTCAAACGGACCTACTATTTTAGCCCAATAGCCTCCTATTGGGCTATTGGATAGCTCAGTTGGAAGAGCAGTGGTGGACTTTACCAAAGGTCGTGGGTTAAGTGGGAAAAGGTTTTACCGAAGTCACTAGGAAAGGATTTTCATGTGGGGGGTGACTTCCTTATAATCTATGAAAAAACTTGAGGGAAAATACATTTTTGTGGCAAACCGAATTACATTTGTGACCCTAGAATGCCGGTTCAATTGAAAAGACAGGTCTATCAGTTCATCCTTAAACCAGTTCTTTTGTACGACAGTGAGAGTTGCATGGTTGCGGAGATGAATATACCTACTGCAGGGGATGTGTGTAGTTGTTACGCGGGAAGACCGCGTGAGACACACGCATGCCTGGCATGGCAGCCTCCATATCCGTGACATAGCCGATCAACTGCAGTTGTCTACTATGGTACGGTCATTTCCCGCAAAAAAACCTGATAGCTACGTGGGAAACATATGTCTAGCCATCATGCTACCACCTCAGTGTCCTAGCAGAAGGGGTAGACCCAAAAAGGTGTGGCTTGTAATATAAGTATTCGTAGGATGTTGTGACGAAATAGAACATCCTATTTTCGTATAGAGAAGTGTCTTAGAACACCAAGTCTGTCATTATTTGAACATTGAATACTCAAAGATTAAAAACAACCTACGTACAACAACAATAATGTGTTACACATTAATGTTTATTCAACTAAAATCAGATTAGAGTTTACTTTTCTTTACACCAAGCTATTTTTGGTGACTGTGAATCCTTAGATACCGTTGAATATTTAAAGAATATATATTTGGTCATCTAAACACATAATATACACTTTGTGTAGTGAAGTTAATATTGATCACTCAATACGGTCAAAAGAATAAGATGATCAGACAATCAACATGTGTCCTTTAATAAGTTTGACCATTTTCGACACGATGATCTTTATGAAGCTGACTGTACATACATAGTCGTAAAATTTGGCGAGGTCTGACAAGAGCGGGCGCGTGTCACACAAAAATAATCTTATGTACCAAATGCCTATGTGCGCTTTTACAAGTTGTACAAATTATTGAAAGAGATAAAACAAATATGGAATCACATTTCACTCATAAGTTTTAATTAAGATAAAAAAAACAAGAAAAGTTAATTTCTCAATATATTTCTAAATTATTCATTTAATGTTTTGATCACCATTTTGCAGAGCGAGATAGAAATATACGATATATTAATGTGTAACGAGTTAAGTGATATCACGTCACACAGGCGATAGCGTTAGCATAAAAATATAATGCAGTATGTTAATCTGTATACAAAATCGCTTAAAACTATGGTCCTAGTAGAGGGAATAGATACACCAGTTTTTGATTCATCAAAAAATAACAAGTATTATGTAAATATGTTTGTAATGAATTTAATAGAAAATTAAATTTCGCAGGCGCGCGCCGGTATTGTGACGTCACCGTAAAACTTTTTTTTTTAATTATGTATCTCGGGAAATACATGACGTAGGTATCGTAATTATATTTTGTCATGTTTTTTATTTTCAACCAAGTTGACTATAATCACAAACTATATAGGGATACTACGTATACTATAATATTCGTGGGGTTTCTATAACGGGACAATACTACGCTTCTTTACTAGAGATATTGAAGGAAGCCATTAAGGAAAAAAGAAGAGGAAAACTGTCAAAAAGTGTGCTCCTTTTGCACGACAACCCGTTCACACGTGCCAAGTTGCGACGGCTGCCATTCATCCACAAACTAAGTAGAAGATACGACGTCATTCATCGGTGCGGCTTCGAACAGCTGAAACATCCGCCCTTCAGTCCAGACTTGGCCCCTAGTGACTTTATTTCCGAAAATGAAGAAAGAGCTACGTGGAAAAGTTTGACGACGATGAAGTCTGCAATTTCGGCCTATTTTGACACTAAGGAAAAATCTTCTTTTTTCCGATGGTATAAACAAGTTATTTGATAGATCCGAAAAATGTATTAGGGTTAAGGGAGAATATATTGAAAAGGAAAAACATTTCAACCTCTTTCCTCATTCCGCGAACTTTTTGACCTCCCCTCGTATTATTTTGGATCAATGTTTCATTTTTATTGAGGAAGCCTACACAGCTTAAAAGTTTTTGAATATCTACTAAACTGATACAATTTATTTAATTAATACATGTATTCATGTAAGTTTAGTATACTTAGATTTACAAAGCCAGAAAAATGCCAAACTTAAGAGTCAACTATCTCGAAATGAGTTCTGTGTGGATCGTCAAAGTTTAAATAGGTAGGTTCAATTATAAGTTAATTTTTTATCATGCCATCTTAATCCTAGATTAAACCAAAAACATTCAATCTAAGATCTCAATATATATATATATTTTTGTTCATAATAAGTGATCAAAATACTAATTTCAAGGTACATTCCTTTCGGTCTTAATTTTTGTCTTTTACTGGAGGTGGATGTCTAATGAAATAATGAACAGCATTGTAAACTAAATGTGGAGCTACATTATGAAGAGGGTGTACTCTGTTGAGCTCGTTGCTTGAATTGCCAATAACGAATGCGTCGCCAATTCCAGTTCCATGTTGAGCCACTGACAATCCACTCAGGGTGTAACATGTGTGATATATATCTCGAACTCTGAAACAAGCTAGTTAGGTCAAATACTACAGCTACATGTCAATTATTTATGCAAGCAAATTATTGAGTCAAGATTAAGGTGACGGGTAAAGCACATTAGCGACGCCAATCGATTTTAATTTTTAGCTACTTAACCGGATCTATTTTAAACATATTCGGGGTTACAACATCTCGGCAAACACGTATACTATTTATTAAATAACCATGCACAAATGTTGGATCTAACGCGTACGCGATAAATTGATTACCGCCAAAAGCGGCCACTTTTAGGACCCAACATTGGTGCATGGTTATTACCCCGAAATTGTTTAAAATAGATCCGGTTGATTAGCTAAAAATTAAAATCGACTTGGCGTCGCTAGTATGCCCTACCCGTCACCTTAATACAGAAGTTACAGACCAGCAAATGGATTTCCACTACACCAGTTCATGTGCTGCTTATTTATATTACAAACGACAGTATTTTTTTGTTTGTTTTGAGTTCTTTACTGATTATTACTAAAATTGTGTACATATTCTTTGACATAAAATCATAATAGTAATTTTTGTAACTGTCACTGAAAAACCGGCCAAGTGCGAGTCGGACTCGCCCATCCAGAGTTCCGTAGCAGCAAGTAAATTCCGGTTTACGGTTTATAACGTATTAAAAAAAACTACTTACTAGATCTAGTCTAAAACAGTTTTCGTTGTTAGTTTTCATTATTATGAACATCATATATTTTTTTAAGTTTTATAATTCATTTTTTATAGAAGTTGGGGACACACACACACACACACACAATTTACCACTTTGGGAGCGTCTCTTGCGCAAAGTATTATGTTTAGAAAAAAATGATGTTAAAAACCTCTACATCATTTTTAAAGACCTATCCATAGATACCCCACACGTATAGGTTTGATGAAAAGTGGCTGTGACATACGGATGAATGGACAGACGGACAGACATCACGAATCTATAAGGGTTCCGTTTTTTGCCATTTGGCTACGGATCCCCAAAAACGAGCCCAGGCGAGTTGTTTAATAGCATTAGGAATGTTTTAATACCGAGTTATACGATTACTTTATTTACATTCATGTTTAAATCTTCAAAGTAAGAAATCACTTGTCGCGCCGACAAATTTTTGTCGGCGCGACGAACGTATTATGTGTGTGTGCGTGTAAGTCATGTACAATGAACAAAATTGTCGCACCTAGCATGCTTCACAGATGTCCGTCCGTCTTTTCTTTAGTCCATGACAACACCCTAACTTTTTAATTTTCTTTAAAACTAACAATATTATAAAGCCTGTCAAAATGTGTTTACTTCTGATTTATTAATTTGAAGATTAGATTATGACATGAGTGTAGATAAAATATATACAAGATGACTGATATAAAAATACAAAGCCAGGTGTGTATACATGTGTAACTTACATACATACAAACAACTTCACAATTCACATAGGTACTCACTTTCCTGGTTTATCAATAAGGCCACCTTCACGAGCCTGACAACACACCATAATGTATTCTTGTAAGGCACCTTGATTGAAAAAGACAGTTTCAATCATTTCTTTATTATCTGTAAAAAATAGAGGAGGTAAAGAATTTGTTTAGGTTTAGTATGCAATGAAACAGCAATAATAGAAGAATTTAAGGATTTGGGTTTCTATGAAAAGTCATTCAAGATACAAAAAACTTATTAACTTCCACAATACCTACTGACGACAAATGAAAACTTTACTAAAAAAATTATGGATCAAATAGGGAATCATCAATTAACATAAAAACAGATTGTGCTGTGATGGATAATACTGAAAAAAAAACTGACCCTGTGACAATATTGCACTTATTATAGGAAATGCAGCGCCCTGCCAAAATGAATAACACCCATCAACCAGCTTGTTGGTACGACCTTGAAACCCTCCTTCAACTCTCATCTGTCGATTCACACACCATCTCATTAAGGCATCTATATCACACAAAGTGGTTCTATTTAATAGAGCAAGAGAGGCCAAACCACAAAATGCATATCCACCATGTGCTTCCATTCCAGGGCAGCCTGCAAATCCTCCTTCATATGTTTGACAGCTTACAATCCACTCTGCAGTCTTATCAAACAATGCATCAGTATAGGTATTTGTTATTTTAGCTATACTTATTGCACAGTATGCACCTCTAATATCCTGCTCACCTCCTTTGTGGAGGGCAAAGGAGCCATCAACCTCCCTCACTGTCCATAAGAACTTCTGTAGTGAGCTTCTGTCAATTGAATCATATGCTTCATCGGTACCAATTATACTTAAAGCATTTACTGCAGCATAAGTGGTACCAAGATGTGGATGTTGTCCTGGTCCACCACCATATCCACCATCCTCATGTTGACAATGAGCTAGGAAGTTAACTACATTTGACAGCATCTCGGCATCTGGCATGTCATTCAATAACCACAAGGAATGCAGAATCCAATAAACAAGCCAGGTCCTGCTAGCATCTAAGCATTCATAAGATGTAGGTAAACTATTTAACCAAGTTTTGAGCTTAGCTGAATGAGCATTCCTGTTGAGGAGTGGCAAATCAAGATCCATAGCAGCATTTTTCTCAAATTGTTTATAAATGTTTAAGATCATAGCTTCCACATCCACCTAGAAAAGAGAAAGAGGTCAAAAATCAACAATGCAATGATGTTTTACATAACAGCAGTAAAATAAACACATTGCTTACCTGATCAGCTGAACTATCTGTATTTACATTTTCAGCATCATACTTTTCACATTCAACCTCACTGTAACATCTTATCTGGTTTTCCATCATAATAGATCAGATCAGGTCAGAATAGATATGTACTATAACTTCTCTGATCTCACAAGCAAAGTTTGTTACCTATAAATAAACTGTAACCTTTCCAATAGCGTTTATTCGCTCTATCCGTGCAGTCTAGTCTCTATTGAATTCTGCAGCAACATTAGGTATAAATCTTATAAAATAAGAGAACCTTTTTTTAATATCGGAAAGCTTTTTGATTAAGAAAAAAACACTAGGATATGCATATATTACTTATTGAATAAAATAATACCTTGCTATTAAACAAAAAATTGTGTTAGGTAAATAATAGGGGATTAAGTAGTCCCATGGTACATTTATGTTTTCACAAAGTATAATGGCAAAAGATTATTAATTGAAGTAATTGTAATTCGCAAATTACGTTTGCACAATGAATACAAACACCAGACCATCAAATTATTAACCAATAAAACAAATTATTCACTCCAAAAATATAAAAAGATGTCCTTCCTTTTTTTTTGCTGCTTGACTGACAGTCAGTCAGTGACAGATTTGACATTATTTTAACGAACGACTATATCTTGACATTAATGTTTTTAGACGAAAATGTAAATATTCTGTGGTCAGCTGTCAAAATATACCCACTTTTTTTCTTGGTCTATGAAGTACGAAGTTATAATAAGAATGGAGACCAATCTCAGTGTTTCAAGTTGAAGGTAAGTAGGTATTTAATATAGATTATACATACAATAAGAGAGTATTTAAGATAATGACATTACGTTGGACTCTTGGGTTGCCATCTCATATCTGTATTTTGCACGAAACTTTCTTATAGTTACTAAAATTATAATTAGACCCATTAAATAATAATTCCTAAATTATTTAGTTCGTACGTTTTAATAAGAAAAACAAAATGCATTAAATCTGGTGCATGCAAATACATACTACAAACACCTACAAATAAAAAAAAATCGTAACTTTTTTCACCCATTATTTTAATTTCATTATAAAATATTCTTGAATTGTTATTAAATCTGGCGATTTAAAACCTGTTATTTTTAATGTTCCATTATTTTAGAAATTTCCTTTATTTAATTATCATAATTTAATTTTTATAAATTTCCCCATTGTTGTGGTAACTACAATACCCAAAAAAGGGTAACACTGCATTAAAAAAAAACAAATATTTGCATTGTTTTGTTACTAATAGGGTGACCACATAAAATTAAAAACACTTTGCAAAATTAATACCTATTATTATCTTTTTCATCTGAACTTAACATTGCACTTTTTCCTCCAATTATTAATATATTTGGAGGAAAAAGTGGAATATTAAGGCAAATGCTTTTACTCCATCAGTATACCACACACCACGTGGATCAGTTGGTGGTTTTTTAGGTAAATATTTCACAGACCTTCAAAATTGCCTTTAATATTATTATCTTTTTAGGAATTCTTTAGAGGTAATGATATATTATTGTTTGTTGTGTTTGTAATATATATTAGTAAAAAATATATTTTCCGTCTGTTTTATTGTGATATCTTAAAATTTACATTATTTTCCTACTGCATCCCTGACAACAAAAGGACAGGGGTGCCCAACATTCTTCTTCGTTCCCACGCGTGGGTAATCGAGCCACTTTTTGAGGAATATGAGAGATATCATGCTAAGAAAATGGCAGATGAACTACTTAAGTAGTACCAAATAGGTGAGTCAAAAGTCCTAAAATTACAAAGGTCTTTATTTAAAAGTTCAATTTACCTAAAACATAATAATGAATAAAGTCCTAATTATATATTTAATCATGTCTCCTAATTTTATTTATTACCACCTCTTACATTATCTTTACAGGTAATCTTAACTTAATACGATAGTGTAACTATAAATTATAAAAAACAATGTTTTCTTATACAAATATCATAAAATAACCTAACTATGCCTTATCCTACAAAAATACATTATAAGGTCATTGCGTATTCATTCGGAGGACACGAGAATATTTCGAATGTCCGAGTATGAATTATAGTTGTATGGACACCCTAAGGGTGACCTACGGAGCGTGAAAGAATATTTGCCTTCAAATAGGTATTAGGAGATTTGTCTCCATTCTTATCTTTAACCTTCTTCCCTATATCCTTGTAATTCTCCTAATTTTGATAACTATATGTAGCAAGCTAATTCTAATACTGTTCAGCTAGATCACAGAATCAATTTTTTTAGTACAAAAACAGACCCAACATTTTGGCATGGTTATTAAGGTGACGGGAAGGGCACACTAGCGACGCCAATTGACTTTAATTTTACGGGATTTAGTCTGTCAGCAAACACTTAGACTATTTATTTAAGGTGACTGGTAGGGCACACTAGCAACGCCAATCGATTTTAATTTTTAGCTAATAAACCGGATCTATTTTAAACAATTTCGGGGATACAAGCTCTATGCAAACACTTATACTATTTATTAAATAACCATGCACAAATGTTGAGTCCGTTTTTGTACGCAAAATTGATTCACGCCAAAAGTGGCTGCTTTTGGTGTGAATCAATTTTTCGCGTACGCGTTGGCCCAACATTTGTGCATGGTTATTTAATAAATAGTATAAGTCTTTGCCGAGAGGTTGTAATCCCGAAATTGTTTAAAATAGATAAGGTTAAGTAGCTAAAAATTTAAATCGATTGCACATCGATTGGCGTCGCTAGTGTGCCCTACCCGTCACCTTAAAACAGGAAAATCAAGATCATCTGACTCCATTATTTTTTTCTTGGTCTGTGTCCAATAACTCGCTGACAGTGATGAGTGATTGATTATATACTCTTTGGTGTAAATAGTTATAGAAGGAAATATTTAGTATACAAAGAGGATTTGTGCGTTTTGTGTTAGGAATTTAGGAATAGTGTAACCAAAGTTAGTCTTTGAAGATGATGCCAGGTAGGATAGGCAATTTGCCTATTGCTGCTGAAAATCCGTTAGGGCTATCATGGCACGATTCTGCTTGGATTCCACTATTAAATCCTTCAAATATAATGGACTACTTTTCTGAAAGATCTAATCCATTTTTCGATCGCACATGCAATAATGAAGTAGTAAAGATGCAACGCTTGAGTATGGATCAACTGCAGTAAGTATGGACAGCCACATATTAAATTGGCCAAAACTGACTAATAATAATTAGGTAATAAATAACCTACTTTGATTGACTCTACTTGATGTTAAATATATTTGGTTAATAAAATTACCAACTACTAAATTAACTATACAGGTGTCCCATACTGTATGGGTCTTATTGACATAACTTTTTCATGCTTTTTACAATATTTTATGTTTGAATAAATTATGACATTTGATGGGGTGACATATGACATTGTACATCCTCAAATATCTTAGTGTAAATTCTGAAGAAAATGCATGTTTTTTTTTTAAGATTTATTTATTAAAAATTATTATTTATTTACAGAAATATGACTGGCTTGGAATATATTCTGCTACATGTTCAGGATCCAATTCTGTATGTAATTCGGAAACAACATCGTCACAGCCCAACACAAGCTACTCCTCTTGCTGACTACTACATAATAGCTGGAATCGTATATCAAGCACCAGACCTTGCCAGTGTTTTAAACTCGAGATTGGTAAGTAGATAGGTTTTTAAAATACTAGGTATAAATTAGGAAAGTCAGTATTTAGATATCACCTATTGACAAAATACAATTATTCCATTTTTATTTCAAAAATTTATACAGATTTTGATGCCCACCCAACTTATTTGCAATAGAAATTGTATTTATGTGTTGATGTTATTATGACTGTTTTCATTTTTAGCTATCTGCAGTTCATCATCTACAATGTTCCTTTGAAGAAACAATGTCATATTCAAGATATCACCCTAGCAAAGGGTATTGGTGGGATTTTAAAGCTACTAAGCCAGGTTTGTTACCTTATATCTATTGATGATAAGTGAAATCTATTATTTTCTGAGCAGGTTGGACATCTTTTAAGCAAGCAAGAGTGAAGAAATCATTTTATGTGGTCAACCGTTTAGTCCAAAAAAGAAATCACAAATGTATGTGTTACAGTTGAGCCAAAATAATTGGTCACATTTTACTTTTCTCTCATAGGAGAGGTGACATACTACAAAACTTTGATTAAAGTGAATAATTGATATGTACTTTGAACATATGTAAAATACAATAATAATATACAATAAGTGTGTAGGGATGTGACTTCCCTATTGCCTGCTAGTGAGATTTGGTGATCTTCGCTTATGAAGAACAACAACTCTCATTAGTGCAATCAGTCTCCGCAGGGCAGCTTGTGGCGAGCTGTTGGTGTGTGGCGACACCACGGACCCATGACTTCCGGGAGAAATACCATCTTCCCCCGCCTCTAGGTTAGGCTAGGCCTTTGTTGGCAGGCCAGAGTGGAGCACAAGAGCTATACCCTCGAAAGGGTGGAAGTGCTCAACCTTCATAATAGTGAGGAACAGCTGAACGGATTACTGGAATCTAGAAATTGGTGCACACCTCTCTACACCCTTAGCTGACTGCGCCGATGTTGCCGCCTTGCCGCCTAATATAGTGGCTGATTTTGGGATGCCCATCTAGTGGGAGGTGAATCACCGTCTCCATGATTATTAAAATGAGACAGTCAGGCACACCATTTTCTCGTCAATATCCCGGCAACCAGTCCAGCAAGATACTATCCATAGACCCGGCATCTGCAATAGTCCTTGCACGAAGCCTCCTAGACAAGGTAGGGAAGCTCTTCGAACGAATAATAGCTTCCCGCCTCATCTCACATCTCGAAGTAACTGCGCCCGATCTATCAGGGGCCCAGTTTGGTTTCAGGGCGGGCCGTTGAACGGTCGACTCCCTAAAACAACTGAAATGAGAGACGGAGTTGGCGACTCAAGAGGGGGAGCGCGTTGTGGCAGTGTCACTCGACATCTAAAACATTTTCAATACTCTCCCTCACACCGCCATAATAGAGGTACTGCACTTTTTCGGAGTGCCCTCCTCTCTGGTTGGTTTATGTAGACAAAGACGGCACCCTCAGGCGCCGCCAACTAGAGACCGGTATTCTACAGGGGTCAGTTCTCGGACCCCTCCTATGGAATATCGCTATTACGACTGGGTCCTACGCGGCACTCTCACCCGCGGCTGATCAGTCATCTGTTACGCAGATGACAAGCTGATCACTGCCCGGGGTAAGGAGTTTGACGGAAAGAACGGCACTGAAGCATGGCGTCGCCCGCCACGGACCTGGTCGTAGGAGGGGTGCGGCGCCTAGAGGTGTCGTTGGAGAAGTCCGACGTTATCTATTTCTCTTCTCGAGAGAGAAGTTCTGCTCCGGCAGGCACAGAATTGTCGGAGGGGCCCAGGTTGAGGTGAGGTCACCCTGGATCCGCGGTGGTATTTTGGTCTGCATTTAAGCAGGATGTCACCGCGGCTCCTCAGAGCAGCAGACACGCTTTTATGGCTGCTGCCCGACCTGAGTGGTCCAAGCTCCAGGTACCGGCGACTCTTCGCCGGCATCCTAAGATCGATGCGATGGCGCTACACAGTGGGACGGATTGTGGATTTGCGGACATTCCACTTTTTTGTTAAGTACCATTTTTTTATGCGAATCGATAGACCTAATTAAAGCGGTCAGATGTTAATAAGGCATTTTAGATTATACGAGAAAAAAACATTTTCTGGGAAAAAAAACCGCCTTCAAAAACCACGAACTAAAAAGTGTAAAATAATATTTCTAAAATAGTTGTTTGAAGTGTATAAAGTGTTAATTATTTTACACTTTTTAGTTCGTGGTTTTTGAAGGCGGTTTTTTTTCAAGCTTTTTAGTGTCTCATTTTTTGGCAGATCTCAGCTTGATACTTAGTATGGTTAATCTGTGCAGGTTATCGGTGGGGCAGGGGATGAGCCGAGGGAAGGGAAGGTGCCCACTCACTTTTGTTGGGCAACTTAAATGAGGAGAAAAAAAGGGCCTCCCATCTATGTTGCCCCTATCCTATTATTTGTACTCTTTCAGGGTTATTACCTTTTAACGCTGCTCAGTCTGCTCCTAAGGAGCCTAGTGCTCCTAAAGAAGAGCCATCTACATTATTTCAGCGACAGAGAGTCGACATGTTGTTGGCAGAGCTAGTGAGGCAATTTCCATTGCCAGTTTCACAAACAAATCACAATCAGGTAAGACGATTTTACTAGCATTACAGAATGGCTGGACCAAACGAGATATTTATATAAGATATTTGCAATGTTTGTGTCCCTTTGTCCAGCATACTCACCATGAAATCCAGATATTTCATGAATACTGCTGAAATAGTGCCTGCATAGTGAAGAAAAAAAAATGTGCTCTTATACTTACGAAATTATAGCCATAGTTCGATGAGAATGTTGGGCGAAATTTTCGTCGAGCATAATAACCTCTGTTTAGGGAATCTGGGTACGCTTTGATCATAATTCAAACTTTGAAAATCCCAAACCTTGTATTCCAAAACATTTTTTTTGAGTTAATACTTTTTATGTGCGGTTTAATATCTTGAAAAATTGTAAAAAGAAAATGTACAGTTCAAACTAGTGATGCGCCGAATAGTAGTTTCACCGAATAATATGCGGTTTAACTTTTATCGAACCGAATATTGGGCCGAATTATTCGGCTTGAGATTTCATAGAATTTGTCGCGCTAACAGTATCCAACCATGTAGGTCGTTACGTGGCGCTGCTGGCTAGATGAAAAGTGAACCGTACCTCACCGCCCGCTACTAACTTCTACACCGCGCTATCACTTTTGAAAAACATCGCACAGTTAGATTATAATGTTATGATTAGGACTCGGATTAATATGAAAATACGTATTTTTAATTTACACGATTTTCGGTCCCGAATCAGAACATATTCGATTCGATTATCGTATATGTAGAGATTGTGAAAAACTAGTTTTTATTTTCCATATTTCATGGCTAAGTCCATATTTCCCATAAAAATATCACAATCATCCATATTTTCGAACTTCAGCCAATATTATGGCCATTATGGCCTCCTAGCCTATTCCATCATCGGGCAACAAAGCGCGGCGAGATCCATCCATACGTTGTTGGCATACCCATTATCCGCACGAAGCGATTTGCTTCCACGTTCATAATGCGGACGGACAGCTAAGGAACGGAACTCCTTGCCAAGTCTGTATTTGCGGACCACTATAATCTGGACAACTTTAAGCAAGAGTGAACAGGCATCTTCTAGCTAGGGGAACGCGTTACATCCTAGACTTCATCGTCACTTTCCATCAGGTGAGATTGTGGTCAAGAGTTAGCCTATAAGTTCATAAAAATATATATTTAGACCAAAATCGTCCGTTTTGATTTCGATAATTTGAAGACATCGGATTATGTACTGCATTAAAATTAATAAGACCGATAGACGATATGGTAGAGTATATGGTATTGCAGAATACAAAACAAGAACCCTGTTTCCCTCCTGGATAATGCCGGGAGAGTATATTATTTTTCTGAATATCACCACTGTTAGTATGCTAACAGTAGCCTTAGATATCCCTAGGCTTTCCCTTTTCTTCATAAATTTATAAATGAAAAAACTATTTAAATGGGTTCAGTTTTAAAGAAGGGATCAGTATACGAAAAATATTGTTTTTCTATACTTTTGCGGCAGTTTTCTCTGTTGCGGAGATAGGTTAGAGGCAAAGGAGACGTTGAATAGGTAATATGTAGGTATACCACCCGGTATTTATTCTCATAAGGAGATGAATAAAACTTTTGTGTTAACCTGAACATTTTTCTAACTTTTATAAATTTTGTGTATTAAATTTTGTATAGTGATTTTTCACAATAAACAATGTTTAACATGAATGTTATTCTTTTTTAGAACTCCATAGTTTTTACATATTTTTAGGTTTTTGGTCCATATTTTTAAGTTTTTGGTAAATGTTTTTAAGTTATTGTCCATATTTTTAAGTTTTTTTTCCATATTATACATATAATATGTACATACATATTTTGGATTTTTTAGTACCTACATATTTATCCGAGCCCTATCTATGATAATGTGGTTAATCCATAATACAGAATATTCGGCCGAATACGAATAGTAAAAATAATGCCGAATACTGAATAAGAACCGAATATTCAAACGTAACTATTTGCTAACGTATTTACTCACTGAACGAAGCTTATAACTCTGGAGTTATTAGAGCACCATTTTTTTTTATTTTTGTGCAGCATTTTTTGAAGTAAATTATGGTTGAAGCGTACACAGATTCCCCAAATGAAGGTGAGTTAAGTTGGGCGAAACCTTCGTCCAGCATACCAACTCATCGAACTATGGCTTTAATTTGGTAAGTATAAGAGCACAATTTCTTCCTTCGGGCACTATTTAGCAATATTTCAGCAGTATTTTTTGACATTCATGAAATATCAAGATTCCATGGGGCGTATGCTGGACGAAGGTACCCACACCAGGTGGATAAATGGGATTAGAATGGCAAGCCACCATTTTTCTTTATTATGTAAGTATGCCTAGCAATTAAATACAAACCATTGCCCATTCTCTCATTTCGTTTGGTCCAGCCATTCTAACGATGACTTATTTGCAGCATAACACATTAACATTTATTAGACCCAATTTGGCCAATCTTTATCCGAGAATCCATACTAATATTATAGAATGTGAATGTGCGTGTCTGTCCGTCTGTCCGTTTACGGCAAAACGAAGCGCTACGGTTTTACGTGATTTTTTAACAATAAAACAAGCTAATAAAAACTTTGGTAAGTACTTAAGGACTGATGACATGCTGTATTAATAACTTGGGCGGTATGGAAAAATTAACTAAACCGATTACGAACAATGCCCGACGAATAAGCTCGGGGTACTCATTGAGGTTAATTTACACCTCAACTTTGTTTTGACATATTCCCCTTATTACAAATCCCGAACTAAGGATAGTCCCGGAACCAAATTCGTGCCAGCCCCTTTTAAGGTGACGGGTAGGGCACACTAGCGACGCCAATCGATTTTAATTTTTAGCTACTAAACCGGATCTATTTTAAACAATTCCGGGGTTACAACCTCTCGGAAAACACTTATACTATTTATTAAAAACAATGCACAAATGTTAGGTCCGTTTTTGCCCTGTTTTCTCGTTGACCCACTAGACATACACTAAGTGATAACCGACTCTTAATTTACTTTTGTAGGGCTATGCACATATTGTACCTAAGTAATAAACAAACATAAAACCATAAACTAGATTGTATCACAATTGATGCGGGTACAAGTACAAAGGCGTGCAAACTCAATTAAAACATTACACTACCTAGCTAGCGAGATAACAATAATTTGCCTTTTTATAAATTTTTTAGGGCCTTTTCCAGAGGTGACTACAAATTTTATAATTAGAATAATGTACTTATATAATGTCTTGGTAAAAAAAAATTGAAATCGATTACGTAGGTACTTACTTACATAGTTCTTGAGTTATATATCAATATCCGTAGAAGAAGTTGAGGTGTGTACCTCAATGTACGTCACGGCACGTTTCGGATAGTTTCTGAAGCGTGTAACCACGATTCAGTTGGTCTGGTTCTCTTGTTTAAGGGTTGCGAAAATCAGACGGTAGTCGCTTCATCGTAATTACGAGACTCCCCAAAATTCAAGTATCATGATGGTCCAAGCGTACCCCGGGCTCCAGAGTTGGACGCAACTGGGAATCACACGCTAAGATAAGGAATAAGCCCGGGGTATGCTTGGTTGGACCATAATCCAGAATTCGGAAAGCATAGTAATTAGAATGAAGCGACTGCCGTCTGACCTTCGCATTCCTTAGACAGCGGAACCAGATCAACTGGATCACGGTTACATGTTCAGAATCCAACTAACTAACAAAGTAAGCCTTGCCGTCCGATAATAAGTCTCCATCTAGGTCGGTCCTGTGCCTCCTCCTTCCAGTCATCCGCCAGAAGTTCAGAATCATCTTTATTTTTTTATATGAGAGGTGGCAGACGAGCTGACGGATCACCTGATGGTAAGCAATTCCGCCGTCCATGGACACCCGCAACACCAGTGGAGTCAAAAGTGCGCTGCCCACCTTTTCCCCTTCCCCCCATTGGGCCTCCGGTAACCTCACTCACACGGCGATACACAGCGCAGGCGCTGCTTCACGCCGGTCTTCTGTGATCTCAAATATTAAAGTTATCCACAATTTTGAGAAACTATCAGAGACGTGCAGGTTTCTCACGATGTTACTCAGCGCCGAGCTAATGGTAGAAATATGCACACAGATTTGAAAATCCAGAGACGCGTGCTTGGATTCGAACCACGTCCTGTATTGAAGGCGCGCGTTCTTATCCACTGAGCTAAGATCACTCTCAATCATGAGATCATTTATTTTTATTGATGATGGGTTTGTTCTTAGCTTCAAGCTGAACCCTAGAGTTGGGAAGAAATCTACGTTGGAGCGAGCTTAACCAGAAGTATCCTATTCACACTAGCTTTAAAAATATTGGGGTTGTACTCACTAGGGAAAACAGATGCTGGCAGGGCATTCCACTAGTTGGTAGTGCGCATTACGAGGGAGAAGGAAAAGCGCTTTAACCAATAACCAAGAAGGGGTGATATTTCCCTATAATTTATTATTTATTAATATAATTAAACGGGAAGAAAGAAGGAAGATTATTTAATAATTAAGTTAGGCAAAGTTACCCTAATTAATAATGAATCCCATAGTGATAAGGCCGACTTCGTTGTACACATCCTCTAATACCAAGTTTTCATATTTTATTTTGAGTGCAATAAAAGTATATTCATTCATTCATCCCGGCAGGGAAAGGGTTAAAGAAATAAACCTTTAATTGTCTTTGTAATATGTAACTAAACTCTCTTGCATGGGGGCTTGTATTTAATATTTATCTTTTTTTTTCAGACCAATGGTGTTTCAGTGAAATCTGAAAATACAATTGACAAGAACGAGAATAAAACTTCAGATGGAAATAATGTGGGCAACATAACTATCAAGCAAGAGCCCGTAGATCCAAGTAATGTAGATATTACAAACGGGAACATGCAAGGACATGTGGAAATAAAGACTGAAATAAAACAGGAAAACATGAAACCACCACCAGAGAAAAAACCTCGAGCATAATAAATATATTGAAACTTAATTTCTACATTATACCTATTTATTAATAAAAACATATGTACATAGAACAAGTATATATACATCAAAAATACATGTATTTATTACAGTGTAGACATATAATTATTATGAGTGTAGATACAGATTGCCACAAATCTGGTGTGCGTTCCCATTGAGGGTCCACATTGGAATTTTGAGCTTTTGAATGTTTAGCAGTCTTTAGTAAAAGTTCTCAAACTATTGTTAATTCAACCTCTAATTTGTAAAAGTCGACACTCAAAAGTTACATTCGTGTCAAGTCGTGACATACAAGTGTCACGACTGAGGGTCCACAAAAACGGACCCAACATTTGTGCATGGTTATTTAATAAATAGTATAAGTGTTTGCCGAGAGGTTTTAACACCGAAAGTGTTTGAGAACTTTTTCTAAGGCCCGAGGCATTCAAAGGCTCAAAATTCCAATGTGGACCCTCAATAGGAACGCACACGGGGTTTGTAACTTTTGCCTCAGAATCAAAACACCACAGGACATTTTCGATGTTTTAATGTGATTGGTCGATTTTTTAGTCTTTCATTTATGGCCACCATTTAGATGATCCGGTGAGCCAGGCGCCATAGAAAAAATTACAAACTCCTTTCTAATGTCACTGGTGTCCCATCATGATATAGTTATGCGACCTAGATATAAAGTTAAAGATAGTAGGTAACTAAATATAAATATTTTTATTCAACAAAAAACTTAGGAATAATTACATTTTTTATCTTACAAACTAAAATTTGTTTAGTGAATTATCTTTGATATCTCAATTTTGACAATGCTAAAAAATAGTCCTGAAATAGTAGTATGTACAAGTGAAAAAAATTGTCGCAATAGGTATAGTTTCGGAGTTAAAGCTATAGGTTAGTGAGGATTATGGCTTGAACGTCAAGCTGTACCTAATCCTCACCTTTGATGCAAGCAAACGGTAGTCTATCGAATTGGGTCCCAAAAAAATGTCGTGAAATATCACAACGACATAACAAATCTCAAAAATTGACTCTTTTTTTATGCTAGAGGCGACAAACTAGCAAGCGATCCTTAAGAGATTCCAGCAGTGTAAGGGTTCCCTTATGAGGATTATGGCTTGAACATTTCAAAATTTCAAATTTCTCCAAAACGCCAACGATTTACGGTTTCAAGTTTGTGCCAAAAAATAGTTATCTGAAACGAAAATAATTTTGAGCGGATTTGATTTGAAAATAAAAAGTTTTTTTCCTTCGTTTGTATTTCCTTAATATTTCTTCAAGTTGGCTTCCAAAAAACTTGGCGTCTCAATAGGCATGTTCCTTCGGACACTACTTCAGCACTATTATTTGGCATTCATGAAATATCAGGATTCCATGGTGAGTATGCTCGACCAATTGACACCGCCAATTAAAAACATCACACACATTCGACAACTTTTTAACATTAACTTAAGTTCCAAAATATTAGACCTGTCGTAAAATTATATTTGCTATCAACATAGTTTCTTCGATTCATAAGATTTATTGCTTAAAAATTTGCAAGTACGAAGTATTTTTTTCTTCTTGAATATTAAATAAATTCTCTAGTTTTTCTTGCATCATGGTCTCATTTAAACATAACTGGCAGTTAATTTTTCTTGGGTCTTTTAATTCTGCACCAGCGTTATTGTGACTCCAATTACTGTAAAATAAAAAAAATTAAAGGTAAGTATCATTTGAGCTATCACCAATTTAATTAGTAGGGATTGTGTTCTAAAAATAATAGGGTTTTTCACCAAACAATATAAAATCAATTCCACAATAGATCATCTAAAATCACTCAAATATAAATCGCGATTTAAAGTGATTACCTACCTACCGTAAAAAAAGTTCATGTCATCCCGGTTCAACTGCTGATAAGGGGTGGTGTAGGGATTTTTAATTTTAAAAAACTATCAACGTAAGCATTGTTAATACGTAAGCACAAGCCTGCGGTACTAAGCAAGGTTGTTAGGTTGATACAGCACCTATCGGTTACGTAACACGCTACACTGTTAGGTGAGGACCAAGCTTAATACTTAAACAAACCTATGTCTGTAACAAATAAACTTAAAAACAAATGCAGCAGTGGATTGATCACGACTTAGCAAACTAACTATGCTAATAGTGGGCCGACAAAATATAGGCATCATCCTAAGAAGGGTGGCACGTTTTAGTTTAAAGGGCGGCAAAATAGTCTTCCGGCCCGGGCGGCACGACACCGAACAGCCGCCGTCTATAGGAACAGCCACATGTTTGGTAATTTATTAATAACTTATCGACGTCCACAAACATAAAAGAAATCAGTTAAGCGAATTAAGTTGATATGGAATGAAGAAGATACCTAATAGTAATCTAACATGAAGGAGAAAGTCGTTGATCGTTTATTATTGTTCATCTTTCTAGTACATTTTAAAGGCCTTTATTTATATGAACAAATACTTCACCTCTGTAAAGATTCATTGCATAGCTGATAACCAAATTTGAATCCTTGATTGTAGCCTTTATTAAAACTTGATTGGAATGTTGCCGTTTCACCATTAGCAGCTCCATCCATATAACCAGCCTGTAAAAAACCGTAATATGTAGTTCATTTGGCTCACACTAGAATAGCGTAGTGATATGTAATGCAATAGTGTCTTAGGAACTATAAACATATAGGAAAAGTACCTCAAATCCTTAAGTTTGCATTTTTTACTTAAGGTCACCTTAAGTAAAAAATGCAATATTAAGGGTAGCGACGCCAATCGGGTTTAATTTTTAGCTACTAAACCGGATCTATTTTATACAATTTCGGGGTTACCTTTCGGCAAACACTTATTTATTAAATAACCATGCACAAATGCGGACCCAACGTTTGTACGCGAAAAATTGATTAACGCCAAAGTGGCCGCTTTTGGCGGTAATAAATTTTTCGCGGACAAAAACGGACCCAACATTTGTGCATGGTTTTTTAATAAATATAAGTGTTTGCCGAGAGGTAGTAACCCCGAAATTATTTAAAATAGATTCGGTTTAGTAGCTAACAATTAAAAACGAATGGTGGTCGCTAGTTAGAGCTACCCGTCGCCGCGTCGCCTTAAAGGAATTGTACAAAACATCACTATTTTGTAAAAGAAAAAAAACTTCCAAGTTTTTTTTGGATAGTGCTTGTTTGTCAAGGGCGACACTAAAAGTATTTTAGACTTACGATGATTAAAAAAATAAGTTTAAATTTTGAAAATGGAACTCTTTGCCAATATTATTGTCTATGCATTTAATTCGATTATCTTTTTTTCCGATTTGGAGACAAATTGAAAATAATCTTTAACAAGTGAGCAATTTAACGCGAGAAAATTTCCGTGCAATGATTTTTTTATGACTTTCGATGTCAAATAAGTTAACAAGAAAGTTATGATAGACTTCGATTGGCCTTTCACGATGAAGCTCCATCTTGTGCCACTGTTTACAACTGTAACTGTATAAATGTAACTTTTGAATGGTTGCTTTTACTAAACTAAAGATTGAACTAACAATGGTCTTAAGAACTTTTACTAACTCTCAGTCACACCTTTATTTTGAATATTATTTTGGTTCCCACTTGATGTGAATCAAGAACTCATCGTTATCAATTGTCGGACCACCTTCTAATTGCTATTATTTATTAATGAATGAACAGAAAGGGGTGATATTTATAAAACAAGATTAATCAATATTTTACTAAAAGTTGCAATTTCCAGAAGTAAATAATTTTAACTAGATTATTATAGAAAACTGACGTGAAGCAGCACTGTGCTGTGTTTCGTTGCATGAGTGAGGGTACCCGGGAGAAAAGGCTAAGCACTTGTGTTACAGATATCAGATAACAGAGGAACACAAATATATACTTAAATACATATATTACACCCAGACACTGAACAAACACAAGTGTTCATCGCACGATTGTTTGTCCAGGGTGGGGATCGAACCCACGACCTTTTGCGTAAGAGGCAGGGTCACTACCAATTGCGCTATCCGGTCCGTCAAATATTAATAATAAAGCCCTTTTATTTTCGAAATTACACAGTTTTTACACAAAAAAAATATATTTCACTTAAAATAATTACAATATATCTATGATTTCGGTGTGCCTTAAGGCAAAGGCCTCCTACAAATCTTTCCATTGCTTTCTATCTGCTGCCACTCATCCAGAGAGGCCCCAGTGTCTTTTTGAGTTCATCCTCCCATCTCCTTGCTTTCCGACCTCGGCTCCTTGTGCCGTCCCTTGGGTACCAAACTGTCACTAGTTTGCTCCATTTTTCTTTTTTGCAGCAAAGCATGTGACAAGTCCATCTCCATTTTAGTTGGTCTATACGTGACAGGATGTCTGTTACTTTTGTTTTGTACCTGATATTTGTACTTCTAACCTTATCCTTCAGTTTTAAACCCAGCATGCTCCTTTCCATGCTTCTTTGACACGTTGCTAGTTTTTCTCTATGGCGTTTCGGCAGAGCCCAGGTTTCACATCCGTATGTGATGCAAGGTATAATACAAGTGTCATAAGTCTTCTTTTTTATTTGAATGCCTAGTTCCTTGTTTTTTATGATTTCTTTCAAAGCCCAGTATTTCTTCCACCCAGTTGAAATTCTTTTATCAATTTCTTTAGACATTTGGTCATTTGGTGATATTATCTGGCCTAGATACACATATTCCTCTACATATTCGAGCTTCTGTCCATAGAACGTTATGTCTATAAGTATTGAATTTGTCATCATTTTAGTTTTTGTCGAGTTCATCTCCAGACCTACTTCTCTACTTCTCTCTGCTAAGGTTTGTATCATTGATTCCGGTAGTGGATCCTCTTCCAGCAAAACCAGGTCATCTGCAAATCTCAGGTTGTATCTAATTTTCTAAGCATTTGTTCCAGCACTGCAGTAAATTGCTTTGGTGAGAATGGATCACCTTGCCTGACACCCCTTTCTATTGGGAAAGCATCACCCAAGGTGTCCAGTCTGATACTAGCTTTGCTTTCGCTGTAGATATTTTCTATGATGTTAATGTAATGATTTTGAATCCCCCGCTCTCTCAGACTTTTCCATACAACTTCATGTTTGAGGCTGTCAAAGGCCTTGGAGTAATCTATAAAGGCCAGATAGATAATTTTGTTGTATTCATTGTACTTTTGTATGAGCTGTTTGACTGTATGTATATGATCAATTGTGCTGAAGTCCTTCCTAAAGCCAGCCTGCTCTTTTGGTTGATTTTCTTCGAATGAATAGCAACTTACCTGTTCCTATTAAAAAGAAGGTCATGGACACATGTCTGCTCCTCATCTTAACCTATGCATGCCAAACGTGGAAATTAACAGCAAAAGCTAAAAGCATGGTAATCTCGGGATTGAAAGAAGCATGATGAGTATAATACGTCTACTAAAGATTAACCACTCTCATCAGAAAATGTACAGGGGCTATCGAAGCACTAAGGCAGGCCAAGAAGTTAATATGGAGATGGGCTGGTCATGTGGCCAGACTCCAGGATGCGAGGTGGACAGCAAGAACCACATCTTGGAAGGGCCCAGGAGGTGGGCGATAGAGAGGCCGGCGGCCACAGGCGCACTGGTCCGATAATATTGTCACCTTAGCGGGACCCAGCTGGATATGGAGAGCCCAAGACCGGATACAGTGGTGGGATCTGAAGGAGGGCTATACCTCTTAGAGGGTTCTAAATTTGTATACTTTTAAATAACAACTTAATAATTCAAGGCTTAGAAATATTTTTTTTTGTTTTAGTATACTAGCACCACTAGGTGGGCGGTGTCTCCTCTATACCTATTTACCTCAATGACTCTGAAGCGTAGCTGCGCGAGGCACGCAAGGTTTGCCTCTGTCTTCCAATATCGCACAACTTGAAATAAATGTGTCATAGAGCTGTGAATAAGTATGCACGTCCTAGTTGTGCATCAGCCCGTTTTCAGTTGTTAAATTGAAGGGACGTGCCGTATCTTCAGCTATTTTGAATCTAAGATCCAGTTATTACTGCTTACCTTACATACGGGCTCAACAGACCGACTCCAAGTTTTTGAAGAAATATCAACGCTCTCATCGTTCATTGCACATTAGGTTAAGCAACAATAACTAAGTGGGGAAAGTCTTCTAATTGATTTTGATAAAAATATATTACGAGAAACTTAATGGCCTGCACATAATATGTAGGGATACTGTGCCGACACCACAGATTAGTATAATAGTAGCTAGCCACAGTGCCACTATAATACTACTCTTTGGTGCCACCAGTGTTTCCACTAGAACGATTTCCTTTCCCCACACGGCAATGGACAACATTTCAAAATTGCTAAGCTCGGAAACAAAAAATACCATTTCTTTATTTACTTTTCCGCTGCGCAAATATATATTTATTAATTTTTTATATTGGTTATTTACTGAGAAAAAAATTAAAAACTAAAAAACGTAAGATGACGTCATCGGACGGCAGAATGTAAAATATTTCTTTGCTTAGCACATTATAGTTTTAAATTTACGTAATGCCAAACTCATGACATGTAACTGTCAAAAAAAAAGACAACTTGTCAACGTTGAATGTATGAATGACGTTGACAATGTTGACACTAGTATTATTTACCTTTGACAGTAGTACCTTTTTTTTTATTAAAACAATGATAAGCAAAGGAATATCGCTGTATTCAGCCGTCCGATGACGTCATTTGGCGCTTACGTCTATTTAGAATAAAAAGAATTTCAATAATTATTTTATGCATGAAAATGGACAAATTTTGAAAAAAGAAAAAATATGGGTCTGTTCATTTTATGTCTACTTTCATATAAAAAATCAATATGGACATGTTAAAAATTTGAAATGTTGTCCATTCAGATTTCCCCTTCTACGCACTTTTTTCCCCTCAAAAATTATTTTGCTGTAGTTTTGACACCTTCAATAGTCTACTGTATTAAAATTATTATTTACACAAAATTCGTCAACAAAATCATCGACAAAATTTGTCGACTTTGCATATTACTATTATTTTGATATAGCTGCACATCACTAGCTATCAATTTCCTTACTGTTGGTACTACTTGTTCTATGGTGGTTGGTACAACTTGTGCGGATAAAGAATGGGATCAGAAATGGCGGCGCATCTATTCACTTCTCACTCGCACACTATTTGCGTCTATACTCGCACCCCACGAGTGCGAGTATAGACGCAAATAGTGTGCGAGCGAGAAGTGAATAGATGCGCCGCCATTTCTGATCCCATTCTTTATCCGCACAGGTTGTACTACCATTCACCCCACAGGTGGATTAATATTTTTTTTTAATTAAAAATTTTTAACTCCTTCGATCATTGTTAAGATAAGATTGAAGTGCTAAGAATGTTGCCAACTGGTTTTTTGAGTTAAATCTACAGCAATGTGCGATGGGATGTATTTTTTGAAAAATACATTCCATCGCACATTGCTGTAGATTTAACGGAGCTGGACAAGGAATGGAGAAATCAAAGTCTCCTTGCCGATATGGATTGTAATGATTCCATAGATACGGTAAGCTATTGGAAAAGAATGTTTGAAAAAAAAAATGTTGACAGCAGATGCAAATTCCTTCAACTGTCAATTTTGGGGAACTATTTTATGTCACTGCCTTTTTCCAATGCTGCTGTTGAACGATTATATAGTGATCTAAAAAATATCAAAACAGATAAACGCAATAGGCTCGATAATGAAACGGTTGCATCAATCCTCTGTGTAAAATCTGGCTTGAAAAGAACGGGAACAACTTCTGTACAACTAATGAAAAATCAGTTAGAAATACCACACCTCAAGTTTGTACAGTCCAATGCAACTGCAAGCGAATCTAAAAAAATTAGACTTAGCATGAATAAAGTATAACTAAACGATTTGTGTTTTATTTACAGACTGACCAGAAATATAATAAAAACTTGGAGTTGTCTACTCATTTTTTATTCCAAATTAGTTTACGCTGTCAGCGCATACATTTTTGCACAGAATAATATTTTAGGCCTCAAACAGAATGGACAACATTTCAATTTTTTAACATGTCCATATTGATTTTTTATATGAAAGTAGACATAAAATGAACAGACCCATATTTTTTCTTTTTTCAAAATTTGTCCATTTTCATGCATAAAATAATTATTGAAATTCTTTTTATTCTAAATAGACGTAAGCGCCAAATGACGTCATCGGACGGCTGAATACAGCGATATTCCTTTGCTTATCATTGTTTTAATAAAAAAAAAAGGTACTACTGTCAAAGGTAAATAATACTAGTGTCAACATTGTCAACGTCATTCATACATTCAACGTTGACAAGTTGTCTTTTTTTTTGACAGTTACATGTCATGAGTTTGGCATTACGTAAATTTAAAACTATAATGTGCTAAGCAAAGAAATATTTTACATTCTGCCGTCCGATGACGTCATCTTACGTTTTTTAGTTTTTAATTTTTTTCTCAGTAAATAAGCAATATAAAAAA
The DNA here is from genome assembly GCA_019059595.1 of Marasmia exigua. Lineage (NCBI taxonomy): Eukaryota > Metazoa > Arthropoda > Insecta > Lepidoptera > Crambidae > Marasmia > Marasmia exigua. The sequence goes on along the minus strand of CM032477.1, from coordinate 15,531,644 downwards.
TGAATAAATATATATTCGAGCAGCGGAAAAGTAAACAAAGAATTGGTATTTTTTGTTTCAGAGCTTAGCAATTTTGAAATGTTGTCCATTGAAATAAATAAATAAATAAAATAAATAAATATATGTCACAACATCACATACATTGATCTGACTCCGAGATAGGTAGCTCAAGCACCTGTGTTACGGATATCAGAATCAACAGTGGGATTACAAATATATACATATAATACTTTTCTTTTGTAAATACATACTTATAATACATAGCACACACCCAGACCAATACAAACAAACATGTTCATGCACACAAATGTTTGTACTGTGCGGGGATCGAACCCGCAACCCTTGTATCAGAGGCAGCGTTCACTACCACTGTTCCAATCGGGTCGTCAAATAAGGGTAAGTATACGCCACCTGCTCGTGTTGTCGCTTGTCGCAGTTTCTTTTATACGGTAACACACTAGTCCACGGTAGAGTCCTTATAATAAGAGATTTCGCGGATGAAAAATCCGCTAGATGGCAATACGCAGGCGTGACTTGTGAGGTCCGTCCGAGTGCTGCACGATTGGATATTTTTGGCATAGCATTGATAGATAATGTCAAAATTCACCAATTATGTAGCAGTTAGAGCCATCATTTATCATACGCGAAAACCCTCATTACTTCCGAAAGGATTTATCTACGATTTCCCGCAATTTCCCCTTTTATAGTCTTTCCCCTTTTCTTTGCCCTCTTGGCCCTAATTTCCCCTTAAAAGGGGAATTTCCCCTCAATGTGGAAACACTGGGTGCCACTGAGCAAATAATCACTCTGACACTTGTGGTCACTTTCCTAAAATTACTTTACGGTGCCCACTGAGCATAGAGTAACTTAAGCAAGTAATACTGTAATAACCACTTGGTAATAAGTTCTCGTGCCGAGCTTTGTCAAGAAATTAGTAGGTAGGTACGGAGAAATTATAAATTAAATAAGGCAATATAAATCACTTTCTGTCTGTCACTGTCACTTTTCGACGTTAGACTTTGTCTTATTTGACCGTTTGGTCACGGAGGTACTACTCTACTCACGTTATACTCTATGTATAACGTGAGGATGAATGCTGGCAACATTAACTTTGTGTCTATCTGTCACTGTCGCTCCTATTCTCGGGACGTGTGATAAAATGTCATATTTTCCGTAATGTCACTTTTCCAATGTCGTACGAATGTCGTACTAAAATGTCACCAAAATGTCACAAAAGCAAAAAAACTATTCTCGTGCCCATGCGCCAATAAAAGTCACTTCCATAGAGAATGTGGCCCATATCATTTCCGCTAATACGTTCCATTTTGTTGATTGACACAAATAAACAATCGAGAAATCTTAATGTTTATTGTTAAAATAAAATAAAAAAAAAATAAAAAAAAAAAAAAAAATAAAAAATTCATTTATTGCAATAGTCTGTGTTACATTGAGTGGCCGAGTCTACCCAGTAAGTTGTCATAGACACTTGTATTGGGTATGGCTCGCTTCTTCCCTTACGGTTAGCTAAGAGACTAATTACATAAATGGCAAATCTACGAGAATTTTAATTAACAAAGTATGTAATCTATGAGAAAAAAAGGATAAACAATTTTGTAAAAAGATGTGATTTCTACTAACTCTTTGCTCAATGTGTGTATGTATGTTTGTGCGTGAGTGAGTAGGTATGAGTGTGTGTGTGTGTGTGTGTGTGTGTGTGTGTGTGTGTGTGAGTTTAAGAGAGAGATATAGAGAGGAAGTGTGTGTAGCTAAGTGTTTGGGAGTATAAGTTGGTGGGTATTAGAGTGCATGAGTGCATATTCGGGGGTACGGCAAATGCTGATGCCTGTATGCCCTACGGATTGTATGCCTTGGGGTCGGTGATGATAATGAACCACATACAGGAACCAGATATTTAGCTTTTAAACGTTCAGCAAATTCTAACAAATAAGTTTTCTACCTCATCGTATTTGAGTGTGGTTAGCCATATCACAACGGTTTTCTTGCAGAGACGTGGTAACATTGGGTATAATTCGAGTATTTTATTAATTTTATTGTAAATAAAAGCGGCCTGGCCTATGTATTGCCTTCCAGCAAAAGCTGTATGTAAGCGGGCAACAGGAGCTACTACATGTTTCCTTCTTTTATGAGCAAGGTTAACATAAGCAAGTGATTTATGGCAATTTAGAGTAAGGCTGAGAACATAAAGCTTCCTTATCGAGAGAAGCCCACTAAGTCTGTAGAGAGAGTCAGTAGGGAAACGATACGGTTTACCGTAAATAACTTTAATAAGAGATCTTTGGGCCCTTTCTAAACTTATTGTTTAAGTATTAGTTCAATATTTTCTAGCCTTTTTATATCAACAGTCAATTTTATGTTTGTATAACATTATAATTATCATAACTGAATTAAAAAACGATCAAAAAAGAAGAAACAGAAAATAGAGTTTATGAAATTGTGCGGATAAAGAATGGGATCAGAAATGGCGGCGCATCTATTCACTTCTCGCTCGCACACTATTTGCGTCTATACTCGCACTCGTGGGGTGCGCCGCCATTTCTGATTCCATTCTTTATCCGCACAGGTTGTACACTGATTTTATTACTGAGATAAAAAGGCTTAATGACGAATAATACAGATAAGTAACAAATAGTGCAATAATATTTATATTTCTTTCAATTCTTGTAATAAGCAAAATTTAGCATTCAAGATAGTAATTTGTAGTTATAATGTGAAGTATGACTGATTAACATTGCTGACCTTACAGGGCGCTACATTGTATTAATAACATCTTATGTATGTACAGTGGCGGACAGTTCAAGCTATACAAAACTGTCAAATTTCCTCAATAGATTTCGAACTCAATGTGTAACCGCGTAAAGTTTATAATCGAATGAAGAAATTTGACAGTTTTGTATAGCTTGATGTGTCCGCCACTGTACGTACATTTATTATTTAAGATACTTTGTACCCAATGTAGCACGCAATAAATATATTGATTGATTAATTGAATATTTAAATATATGTAGGTAATACTGGTGAAAATGTGTACCAATTAAAGAAAATATAAGAACATTTAAAAATCTCAGCTAAACAATCGTTCACGCAGAGAATCAATCATCTTCTTAGCTTGTGCAGTTAATTTAAACTTGTTATGTGATTTGAACAACCAAACGTCAATAAACAACCAAACGCGAAACAACTCGAACGTCCCGTTGAATTGGAGAAATAACACCAAAATCACCGTGATACTTCATATCGCATGGTCAAGACCAAGCGCCCAATTCTCGGGCTCGTGACATTTATCATCATACGACATATATCAACAAAACATGGCGGATATCGTATGAAAACGTTTTTGCTCATTCTCGCGATGTCGAATGGTGACATATGTCACATATTTTCGTGCGACACGTATCGTATGGTCTTGACCATACGATATGAAGTATCACGGTGATTTTGGTGATATTTCTCCAATTCAACGTGACGTTTAAGTCGTTTCGCGTTTTGTTGATTATTGACGTTTGGTTGTTCAAATCACATAACAAGTTTTAAATTAACTGCACAAGCTAAGAAGATGATTGATTCTCTGTGTGAACGATTGTTTAGCTGAGATTTTTAAATTTTCTTATATTTTCTTTAATTGGTACAAATTTTTACCAGTACTACCTACAAACCTTTAAATATTTTATCAATCAATCAATATATTTGTTGCGTGCTACATTGGGTACAAAGTTTCTTAAATAATAAATGTACATAAGATGTTAATGTAGCGCCCTGTAAGGGCACCGGGCATGGCAATGTTAATCAGTCATACATACTTCACATTAGACTTCAAATTACTATCTTGAATCCTAAATTTTGCTTATTACTAGAATTTAAAGAAATATAAATATTATTGCACTATTTTTTACTTGTCTGTATTATTCGTCATTAAGCCTTTTTATCTCAGTCATGAAATCAGTGTGAAGAAAATTCTTTATTTAACTTTTTTCTTTTAACGCGTCTTTTTGCCACAGTTGCCATCTCTTTTTGCCACAGACTGAAAAGAAATCTTTTGGCTTTCGGTCAGTGTAACGGAATTACAATTTCATAAAATCAATTTTCGTTTTCGTCTTTTTTGATCATATTTTAAAGCAGTTATGATAATTATGATGTTATACAAATATAAAATTGACTGTTGATATAAAAAGGCTAGAAAATGTTGAACTAATACTTAAAGAATAAATATTAAGATTTCTTGATTGTATATTTGTGTCAATCAACCAAATGGAACGTATTAGCGGAAATGATATGGGCCACATTCTCTATGGAAGTGACTTTTATTGTCGCATGGGCACGAGAATAGAGTTTTTTTACTTTTGTGACATTTTGATGACATTTTCGTACGACATTGGAAAAGTGACATTACAGCAAATACGACATTTTATCGCACGTCCCGAGAATTGGGCTCCAAGAGCCCAATTCTCGTGCTTGTGATATTTTGAGAACATGGCGGATATCACCCGAAAACTTAGAAAAACTATGTTTTAGTGATATATTTCGTATGAAAATAAATGTCACGAGCCCGAGAATTGGGCTCCTAGGTAGTCAAGACCATACGATACGTGTCGCATGAAAATATGTGACCTAAGTGCTACAATATAGTTATCTGTGGACCTATATGTCACCATAATAAAAATAAATATCACGAGCACGAGAATTGGGCTTCAGAAAACGATACAAAAAAACTATGTTTTAGTGATATATGTCGTATAAAAATAAATGTCACGAGCCCGAGAATTGGGCTCCCTGTCTGTGATTAGAAGTACATAGGTACCTAGGAAGTTTTGTGATAATAAACTAAAGCCATGAGTGAATTATCTGAAGATGATATAAAAGAAAAGATTCTTAATATTGCCAAAAAGAATCCCAAAGGTATTACTGATAAAGATATAACCGCTGCTGTACCTGAACTAACATCAGCTGAACTTGTTGCTATTATCAATAAGTTATTGCAGCAAGGTTCTTTCGATATTTATAATCAAGGAGGTTCTTTAGTATATAGGTGAGGTAGTAGTTTATTATTTTTAATATTCTGCGAATTCGGTCTTAGTGTTATTCTTATATTTTCCACATATTATAGGTTAAAAGCTCAGTCAAATAAACAGGCAGTCAAGGGTGCAGATAATGAAGAAAAGGTGGTCTTTAATTTAATTGAAGAGGCAGGAAATAAAGGTATATGGATTCGAGATATCAGAATTCGCTCAAATCTTGCTAATACTCAATTAACCAAAGTATTGAAGAATCTTGAAAGCAAGAAGTTAATTAAAGCTGTGAAATGTGTGAATGTGAGTTAAGAGTTGTAAATTAATTATATGTTTATTTCATGGCATTTCAAAATTTAATTTTTTTTTTTGTGCAGGCATCAAAGAAAAAAGTGTACATGCTGTACAATTTAGAGCCTGATCGTTCTGTATCTGGTGGTGCATGGTATCAGGATCAAGATTTTGAGTCAGAATTTGTGGATATTCTTAACCGCCAATGTCACAGGTTTTTACAACAAAGAGCTGACAACATTAAAAATAATCCAAGGGGCCCATTAATAGGTCGAACTCAGTCATATGCCACCGCTGCAGAAGTGCAAAAATATATAACTGATCTTGGTATTAGTAATGTATGTCGAAAAATTTATTAAATTCCCATAATACCTAACTATAATTTTTCAAAATGTGCTAATATTTTTAATCATTTTACTTGACAGGTGAAATTGGAAGTAGAAGATGTAATAACAATTTTAAACACATTAGTCTATGATGGAAAAGCAGAAAGTAGTGTATATCCTGATGGAAACAGAGTGTATCGCGCAATAGAAGCTCTTATTCCACCCCCAGGATTAATACAGGTCCCTTGTGGAGTCTGCCCACTGATACACAAGTGTTGTTCCTCAGGACTTATTACTCCTCAAGAGTGTGTTTACATGTCTGAGTGGTTGGAATAATAAAGTTTATTCTCTAAGATAATGTATGTACTTATGGTTATTTTTAATTTCTCACCTCTACTTGCTACATACAATGTGTTTTTTATTTACTATGAACGACCATCAGATCATAGAGCATGCTCAATTTTTTTTTTATATTTCAATAGAAAATAACATTTTTAGGCACGGATGTGAGATCCTTCCCTCCCTATATGTCTACATATTGCCAGCTGTGCCTAGTGAATAATAAAATTATGGCCATGTTTTACTCCTATCTATGAGAGGCAGACACACCATTGATATAATTGAATTTAAATAAAAATCATATGTAATAACAATTTAATCACAGATTTCTGGGTACATACTATAAAACTATTACAAAAAAAGTCAACAAAGTAAACTGCTGAAAGTTATAATACTTCATTTTATATGCTAAATATACACTTAACACATCTCAGTGTTTTTACACATAGCTCTGGCTCATTATTAGTAATATTCTTTACACACAGAAATGCAAATAAAAACAATAATTCCCAACTTCTAAGTATGATCCTACAACTTGTTGCAGTTTAAATTAAACCATATATGCACAAGGTGAGAATAATATTCAATTCTGTAAGCTTTTTCAAAATTAATACCTTTACAAATAAATTATCTTATACATACAACTTTAAAATAAACTTCTAAAATTGTTTTCTATGTTCAATAAAGTTTCTGATAAAAATGCAGACTCACGAACAAATTGCTTTGGAGATTTTTCCTCTGTAGGATTGTCATTGCTGTGCCGTGCATTAGTGTTAGGAAATAAAGAACTAAAGACATCCATTTGTATGTAGTTGAGAGACTGAAGTATTAGTCCCTTATTGGGGTATGGAGTGTGAGAAACTGACATGCTATCATCAGGACTTCTTATATTTATCATATTTTGTGGTTTGGGACTGGCTGGAGGTGTAGGTGGAGTCTTCACTGGTGCACTAGGCGACTGAGGATTGTTGCCAGTTTTAATTCCACCTGTAAATTCGAAAACAAGTTTGTATGAGCCCTTGGTTCATACATAGACTTGAAGTATCTTGATAATTGACAACACTCAATGACTTGAAATAACTTGATTCATTAATAACTTGTAAATGTGTGCACAATAATAAAGGCTGCTATGAACTGACCTGATATAAACAATAACAAATAACGATGACTCGTAAGAACACTTAAGAATTATGCTAGCTTGCAGTAAACTGTACTTTGTACAAAGTTAATAATATTGTGTGGAATAATAAAATTAGTAAGACAAATTATTAAATATTAATTAGACACTTACTTATGGAATGAATGACCCTCTCCATTTCTCTAATCTGTGTTTGTTGTTGTTGAACAGTGAAGTACAAATCTGTAATAGTGCTTGTGAAATGATTCATTTCCTGCTCCCTCTTAGCTTCTTTAGCAGCCTCCTTTTTACTTTGTCTAAAAATGTATAAATATAAAATAGGATTATTCACTGAACACAGGTAATATTGAATGTAACATTTATTTATTTTTACATAATACTCAGCTTTTATGTTATAATAATTACGGTATGTATTAGGTATATATTTTTCTTACAGCCAATAAAGGATTTACATTTTATCTTTAGTAATTTCATAAACGGCCTACAGCCAACATCAAGATAATTGTAATTGAAAGAGGATACACTAAAAAAATAAACTAAGTAAACTATGCATGTGTGTGTGTGTGTTTGTGAGTAACAAATAAGGATAATTTAATGGGCTATATAAATACTGCACCTGTTATACTCGAATACTAGTAAACCGGCACCTATTACAAAGATCACTGTTTCCCCTAAGAGATTGGCACCCAGCTCAATAGCCATTTCTTGGCTTAGAACTGGGATATTAACTGGTTTCCCTAGATTTAGAATCCACATTTTGGCCTTAACTTCACACCAATTGTAAACTGAAAAAGAAACATGGCTTAAATAAATAAATACATGAATCATAAGACAACAAAAAACAGAACTTTTAGATATGTACATACATTGGGCTGGTGGCATACAAACGTAGGTCCTAAAAAAAGGATTATTTTTGGCTCGTTCCTTGCAAATATTAGCGATAGGTTTACTTATCTGTTTTATAAGAAGAACAGACAATTTAGCAATTGGAAATGCACCCACAACCATTTTCGCTCAATTCAAAGGAATTTTAATTTTGATTTATAAAATTTTAATACTACACCACGGACGTAATCGGCACAGAGCCACAGATAACTTCCTACCAAAGAATATAATACTCTCAGAGAGCATCCTACTAAAACGGAATTAATACTCTTTGCTACCTACAGTGAGACTGTGAGACCACGATCAGAAGGCACTTCACTGATAAGAAAGAAGGCGTTGTAAAACGGATTTTAGATGCGAAAATGTCAAAACAGAATTGGGTCGTTCTTCTTTTTTTACGACAATAAGCCCGTCCTCAGTGACTTATCAAGTAATTAATTATATAAAAAAATATACGTTACACCATCAAGATATTCTTAATGACATTGTTTTATCACCTCGTAGGTACTTTAGCATGATTTAACTAAGTAAAAAAATATATAAAGCGTGACAGAGGTGTAAATGGCACTCATTTCGGGGGACGTGACGGAGGTGTCCATTTTAATCAAAAAGTATTCTTTATCAATTAAATTTTAGATCATGTAATAGTCCATCTGTAAAATAGTACATTAACGAATATTTAGGATATATTATTTATCAATTGTAGTCTGTTATATAAAAGTTAAATGTTGATGTGTCAGTTTGGCTCATTGTCGATAAAAAAGAAGAACGACCCAATTAATGCCGATTTTCCCCATGTGCCAAATAACCGCGATCGGACTGTATAATCAAAGAATATAGAAAAGAACGATATTACAAGCATGTCGTTAGAATATATTTTAGAAATAACTGCGATGGAACTATGCAAAGAGAACATGATTATTGTAGTAATGTATTGGAATAGAAGAGAGGAGGACGTGTTTCTAAACTTATTGCAAGTAGTTTTAAAATATTTAAATAGAAAATACACTAAATATAATATAGTCATAGGTGGCGATTTTAATATAGATATTTTAAAACCAAATAGTAAAACTTCCCGGTTCCTTAACTTAATGCTAGAATATAAATTTAGTCAACACATAAAAGCCCCGACATACAATATAACTGAGAAATCGTCTACTTGTCTAGATCTCATTTTTACAAATTTCAATAATAAATATGTCAACACCACAGTCGAAGAACTAGGATTTTCAGATCATTCTGCTACAAGTATACAACTAAAAATACCTCAGAATATTAAGCATCTAAATTGGTACACAGAGAAATGGGTGTATAATAAAATTGCAATTAGTAAATTCAAATCACAGTTACAATTAATCGATTGGAATAAAATAATAACGGAACATAATAATATAAACGACAACTACGATAGATTCCATGATGAACTAGTAAAGTTATTAAACCAAAGTATACCAAAACGAGTTATAAAAATAAAACCGAACCCAAAAAAATATTGGTTGACAGTAGGAATAAGGAAATCTTGCAAGCATAAAAGATTGTTAAAAATACTAATAACAAAAACAAATAATCCAATACTAAAGCTACACTATAAAAAATACGCAAAAATACTAAAAAGAACTATAAATAACGCCAAAAGAATTCAATATATAAATAAATTAAAACACTCAAATAATACAATAAAAGCCATGTGGCAGATAATAAATGAGAGAACAAATAAAATAAATAAAAAGGAAAAATGTAATTTAAAATTAAATATTAATAATGAGATAATTTCAGATCCAAAACAGGTGGCTAACTCATTCAACAACTTTTTCGCGTCGATCGGTCAGCCTATCACTGACGACAGCACCAGCGAGCGTGTTGTTCGAGGACGTCCTGTCATCAAACCGACACAAAATACCCTGTATTTAAGCCCGGTCGACTTTCTAGAGGTGAATAAGATTATAAAAAGCTTAAATAATAAAAAAAGTAATGGCATTGATGAACTCCCACCTAATCTAATAAAAGAATGCGTCGATGAACTCACCTTACCATTTACAATTTTAATAAATCAATCATTCAATGAAGGAACTTTCCCGTTACAACTTAGAAAAGCCATAGTAAAACCAGTGCACAAAAAAGATACAAAAATAGACCCGAGTAACTACCGTCCGATTGCCCTATTACCAACTGCGTCAAAAATTTTCGAGAAGGCCATGTGTAATCGCGTCAATAAGTTTTTCGAAAAATACCATATATTTGACGAGGCTCAAAATGGATTTCGGAAAAGCCGATCCACAGCTTTAGCTGTGTACAAATATATTAATGAGATAGTAAAAATATTAGATAGTAAGCGATATGGAGTGGGCATTCTCCTGGATATGACGAAGGCATATGATAGCGTGCAACACCACATATTATTAAATAAACTGTACGGGTTAGGTATACGGGGGTCTGCCCATGACTGGTTTGCATCATATCTTAAGGACAGACAACAATTTGTCGAGATAGAACATTTTGACTCCACCGCCAATATTATCTCATCCGTGCGCTCTGACTGTAAGATAATAAATGCTTCTATACCCCAAGGAAGTGTCGTTGGATGTCTGTTATTTTTAATTTACATCAACGACCTTCCCAAAGCAATAGACGAAACATGCGTCCTATTCGCAGATGATATCTCTCTATTAACTTCATGCCAAAATAATACTGATATATACCAGAAACTTGATTCTTTGCTTACCCAAACTTCAGCCTGGCTGACCGACCATAATTTAAAAATAAACTTTTCAAAAACTAAGATCATGTCCTCAAAAATTTTAACTACAACGGCAATTCACTGGAACCTGTTAACAAATTTAGATTACTTGGTATAGACATAGACACCCATCTAAATTGGAAACCACATGTCCACAGAATGATATCCAAACTATCGAGCTTTAGCTATGCGTTGTGTGAAATTAAAAAGACTACAAACATAGAAACTGCACTAACTACATACTATGCTTACGCGCACGCTTGGTTGAGCTATGGTATCATTCTGTGGGGCAACAGTACAGACGCAGCTTCCCTGTTCATCCTCCAAAAAAAGTTAGTCCGGATCATTGCAAATATAGACCAAAGAGATACCTGCAAACCATTTTTTGTTAAATACAAAATATTAACTCTGCCCTGCTTATACATTTTCGAAATGTGCAAATTTGTTCGTAAATTTAAAGAATTTTATACAAAACGCGAAGATGTACAATGTAAATACACATTAAGAAATAAAAGTAAATTAGCTCTACCAAATTCCCGCCTTAAATTAAATTCCACAAGCACCTTCAGTTTCTCTGTAAAAATATATAACAAATTACCAGACGTACTACAGAATGAAAAAAATGATAAAATATTTATTAAAAAATTAAAGAACTACCTAATTGATAAAAGTTACTACAACACTAATGAATATTTTGCTGATCATACATATATAGGTTTCTCCAAATGATTTAATTCAAATTAAAGTTTATTATAAAAGCGCTTCCTCTCTCCTAAACCTAATTTTGCGTGCCCGACAGGGTCCATAACATTGTTCCATTACTATTGTAACATCTTATTGTACATTATGGTTTTGCAATAAATGAATGAGTATTGAGTATTGAGTATTGAGTACTCTCACGTATAATGTAGCATTAGTGTATTTCTGCTCCGGTTCTCAAAACCGGTGCTCCGGTTCTCAAAACCCGGTAAAAAACCGGACATTGTGAAAACAGGTTTTTACGAGGCCGGTTTTACACGAAAATATTTTGTCCATTACATTGTGATTATTCCACATCTGTTCCCTGTAGGATTGTAAAAGCATAATTAATATAAATTATGAAATGACCGGTCAGACTAATCTGACCGGTCATTTCATATAGTCGGTAATAGGTCGTATCAATTTTTTTTTTTTTCAATTTTTTTACCAAAACTGATGTTTTGGATAGAGCTGACAAAATACATTGTTATCACTGCCCTCCAAAAAAAGTCCCCGCCGGGCGGCACGCACATCCTCACCTCAGCGCACACCTATGCGGGCGTTGCGGGCAAGGGCTCCTGCAGGACACACAGACCCACTACCTGCTGGCTGGAGGGCGAGCAGACCAAGCGAACCTGCAGGCTTCCAAAGATTGTCCCGCTGGTCGGCCCCACTGCCGGCTACGCTCAATTGCGCAATGGTTCTGGAAGACCGGGGGTTGCCAGTCTCACTAGCAATGCCAACGCCAAATGCCGTGGCAGAAATTTGCCTTGGCTGTCGATGACAAGTGCGCCGGCAAGGATGACTAATCGGTCCAACTAAAACTACTGGGATAGGATTCAGTGCTTGCCATGTCTAAGAGTGGCCGCAAATGTAACAAGATGATATGGTGGGGGAACGAATCAATCCAGCGGGAGGTAAGAGTGAAGAAAACTCTCTTTAAAAAGTGGCATGTTCCCAAATCTCCCGAAGACCGCGATGCGTACAGGTTTGCTAAGAGAGCTATAGCATAGCGAGACTCGAGACGACACCACCTACAACCACTTTATAACAGGCTGGAATCGTCTGAGGGGCCAAACTCATCTACAAGTTGGCGCGCTCCAGTTTGTCCAGCTTGTCCAGCACAGGACATTTCACAGTGCCGCTGCGTTAAAGACCTTGGAAGCAACCTAATTTGCGAGGATCTTGCGGTGAAAGAGCGATAGCGCTAACTTCCAATGTTACTGTAACTTCATTAAATTTTAATTTTAATAAAGTTATAGTAATAAAGTCTTTCATTTTCAATAATAATTGGTAGTAACTCAGTGAAATAGTCAAGTTTATAAGTGTTATCTCATATTTAGACATTAAAATTAATTTCCGACAGCAAATTATGCTTTCTTTTTGCTTTTAATATCATGTTCAGAACATGCTTTTATTGTTTTCTTGCAACTTATAAGAAAAAATACGTTCGCCTTCTGAAAAATTGTCAATAATGAGATACGACCTATTAGAATTAGTAGGATTTGTTTCCAAGTAATATGCATAGGAACTGCTTATATTTTTGGGATTAGATCCAAAAAATAAATGAACTACTTTCTCACAAATAACTTAAGTGTAAAACGGAATGAACTGTCACAGGGATAAGTTATCATAGTTACTGAATCGATATTTTGAGGTTATTATTTCAGTACTCATTTTACACTAGGGTGTCCGGGTGGTTTAACTTAGGTATTAAAGATGATATACTAAATAACGTTAAACTTAATTTTGTAATAATGTTTATTCTAGTTCTTCAATTATTCCCAGTATTAATCCCAATACTTATTTTAAACCACGTTTTGGAATAAGAGGGTACTTGTTTATTGACATTGGACGCCTCTTTTACTTTGTGCTAGGTGATAGGCTTAGAATAATAACGTGATAGGGTATTTGACTGAGCTCGAGATTATACCAAATATGAATATTTTATCAAATGTGTACGTCAAGATCGCGAGACCCCCGGCTAGTATTTTGTTTATAATTATTATGCTTAATATTTAATGATGGTTTGTGCTATTTTGTGCCCTCATTTTGAATTTTGTGCTCCATGAAAAAGACATACCGGAACCACGGTCGTTGCTCACAAAGTACTATTCATGAAATGATGTTAACTACATCAATTTTTTGTTCTTATTTTGTTATACATTACTTAAAACACAGATCACCCCCAATAGATGCCGTATGCGTACATAAAAAGTACTTTGTGGCGTACCGCTTTCTTCTAATTTCAACGTGTCATTTTAGGCGGTAGGAAAGGGGAGAGGGAGACGTAACACTCGCTACGTGATTGGCTACTTCAACGACAGCCGGTCCAGTAGTGATGTGACGAGTAAAATAACTTTTATTCAATGTCGATAACCTAATATATAATTTTATTGATTATCAAAATTATTTTTACAAGAACTTAACTAGACTTTCAATCTATGCTGTTTAAATTTAACTACCGTCCTCTACATACAAAATATGCTGTAATAGTGAGTGAAATTAAATTTATCAAGTTTCATTAGGTTACGAAACGTTGATTTAATAGTATATTTAGGTAATAAAAGTTTAATTAATTTATTTATTCTTATTGCACAAAGTGTAACTATAAGTGTTGTACTTAATACCGGAAGACGTTTTTTGCCACTCAACCATTAAGATAAGCTTTAAGTTTGTTGAAGGTGTGAGAGAAACAATACTAAAACTACAAGTAAAATAATATAAATATACAATTAGATAACAACTTTTTTTTATGTTATATGCATATAATAAAAGCACTAATGAAATTAAAAATATATTGATTAAAATATTCACACAAGATACAATAAAATTTATTGGTTTTTAAAATGTACAAGTTTAGTATACACCCTCCTCACTGCAGCCTTTGAATTTGACTTTCTGGTAAGGTACAGTAATCTTATATAAACTAATAAAACTGTAGGTGGTTAGCATCTTGTCAATTATTGAATAATCAATATAAATCAATTTTATACAGTAATAAATGCTGCTGAGCCTAATAAGAATAAAGAATAAATATATCTTAATTTTATTTAATTATTCCTTGAAAGAATGCAAATAGTTCCTATTTAATAATTCATTCCGTATTTCCTTGTTGACAAAAAAAATCTACATGCAATTTATGATAGGACAAATATCGATATACCTATTATTATTTTTTAGAAAGTTAGTTGTGCACTCGTAATTCTTGGTCACGTTTTGGTTCTATGACAGAAAGAGACGAACATATGAAATAAACATATGAGAGAAAGAGACCTTTTCAAAAAGACATCAACGCGCTTGGACAATCAACATGACACGTCCATTTTAACTTGACCTCTGCGAAAAATAATTCCAAATGAATTTTTACTTACCGATGAAAAGTTATATCATCTTTCTTCAAGCTAGATGTCCTGGAATTTTTTCCATACTATTTCACATAATTAGAAGTCATTTTTCTGTCGAAAACAAACGCTTAAAACACAAATAACTTTTTTCGCACGGACAAACTTCCAGGTCAAAGACTTGGTCAGCACTGAAACAACGACTACTAACATTTGTGCAATATCACATATGTTTGGCACGCGTCAGATGCCCGTAATGCGGTATCTATTGGGGGTGATCTGTGACTTAAAATCGGCATGCATTTATTACAGTATTTTTTTAAAAAGATTTATATTTAAAATTCCATATCAATGTCTTACACAATAATATGAAGCAAAATGTCTAGTATATGACTGTTGCCTGCGTTTATTGCTCAGGCGCAGGATTATTGAAAATAAAGTCAAGTCAACAATAATTATTATTTTTTATTCCATAACATAGTTTAATAATAATCAACACAAAAGCGGTTCGGAGTTATTAAATTCCATACTTACCAATTTTTAAAGGATATGTTATAAGTTTTTAATTTTAAAATACCATTTCTTTAAAAACTCTGTATTAGAGGCAGCGCCGATTAATGGATAACAAAATAAGAACAAAAATTTGATGTAGTTAACATTATTTCATGAATAGTAATTTGTGAGCAACGACCGTGGTTTTGCAGTCTTGATATCAAATTGGCGGGACCACAAATATATATATATGTTTTTTTTATGACCCACTGGAGCACAAAATTAAAAATGAGGGCACAAAATCATCATTAAATATTTAAGCATAATATGAACAAAATACTAGCCGGGCGAAAAGGCATAATAAGGAGACAATTTTCTTGTTTCGTACTTTTTAGAGCGTGTTTTTTTGGTAGTCGGGTTTTAGTTTTTAAACTTTATTTTTGTATATTATATTCAACTATTATACTAATCTGTGATTATATTTGGTAACTAGTATGTATCAGCTGTACGTTAAGAGTAAAGGCCAGAATTAGATTTCAGGGGGTGGGGGGAGAATTTAATGTAGGAGAATTGATGGGATCACTAAGATACAGTGGTTTCCTAAAGGGGGTCAAACTTTTATAAATAGATAGGTTAGTATTATTTTAATCCTCATCTTTGTTGGTACTTGGAGAACTAGGGAAAGTGAAGATGGGCAGGACACCTGGCAAGGCGTAAAGAAGATAGGTGGACTATAAAACTTACCGAATGGGGCGACGTCCTGTGGGTAGACCACCTGCCTGATGGTCCGACGATATTGTAACGGCAGTGGGGAAACAATGGACAAGGCTGACAGGGGACCGAAGGGAGTGGCGTGATAAAGAAGAGGCCTATAGGTACTCAGCAGTGGGTGAATGTGGACTGATATGATGATGATCTTCATCTTCCCCATCACTAACTAAGAATCTGAGTCGATCATTCGTATTGTATAATAAAGTCTTCCAAGAAAGGTTTATAATAAAATCTCGGGGTCCTGGGTTCGATTCCCGGGCCAACAAAAAGTATGTTTCGAATTTTTCGAACATTGCTCGGGTTTGTGATTGATCACTAATCCGTATTAGGCAAGCGTGGTGATTAACCTAATCTCCCCCCACCCCATCATAGTAGCGATAACTTCATTTCTATGACTGGAGGCCTTTGCCCTGCAGTGGGAAAGTATATAGGCTGATACTTTAAGCTAAACAACTCGTCAGGAAAAATGTCAAGTGATCTTTTTTTTATGTGATATTTTGCCAAAGTAGGTAGTCAACAGTCGAAGTCAGTCAATGTCTCAGTCTCAGTCACTCAATAAAACGGGGGTGTTTCGCGTTTTATCGAACGACAGATTCTGATGAGACTAAAGTTTTAAGACTCTTGCCCTCTTATTACAAGAAACTGCTCTGATACCGTTTTTAATCCTAAACTAGCAAGTTCATGCTTATTACCAAATAATATTAGTCCTTTAATTTTTATTACAAATCCTCGACTAACCATAGACAACTTAGTACCGCAGGATAGTGTCAAAATTGATCGAATCATTCAATCATTCGTTCAGTGACATTTCATTTTACATAACCTTATTTTCTTGTCTGAAGTAAAAATATTTTAGAATTGTTTTTAAGCAACAATAAATTAAAATATTGGCCAAAGTAAGGTTTCCAAGTAATATGCATAGGAATTGCTGATATTTTTTGGATTAAATCCTAAAAATAAATGAACTACTTTCACACAAATAACTTTAGTGTAAAACGGAATGAACTGTCACAGGGATAAGTTGTCATGGCTGATCGGATGGTGCAATTGGTAGTGACCCTGCCTCTTACGTCAAAGGTCGTGGGTTCGATCCCCACCCTGGACAAACATTCGTGCGATGAACACTTGTGTTGGTTCGGTGTCTGGGTGTAATATATGTATTTACGTATATATTTGTGTTCCTCTGTTGTCTGATATCAGTAACACAAGTGCTTAAGCTACTTAGTACGGAATCAGGTCAACGTAAGAGATGTTGAGAATCATTATTATTATTACTGAATACATATTATGAGATTATTATTTTAGTACTCATTTTAAACTAGGGGTCCGGGTGGTTTAACTTAAGTATTATAGTTTATATATATACTAAATAACGTTAAACTTAGTTTTGTAATAATGTTTATTCTAGTTCTTCAGTTATTCCCAGTATTAATCCCACTACTTATTTTAAACCACGTTTTGGAATAAGAAGGTTAAGGTCTCTTAAGGTCCAAGTAAGTTGTCACATGAGAACTCACTCAACACACAATTGCAGGCAGTGTTAAGAACAATACGATTCAATGATTCTTAAATTAATATCACATTTCGGCACTTCACTGCACAAAACAACATGTATACCAGCTTTTTTGGTCTTGAATTCCAGTTTCACAACAGTGTTGATTGTAAACGTATTGCCTTTTTTAGGCTACCAAACAAATCTACATTCATGCTTATAAGTCCCTACATCAGAGGATCATGTGACCGCTGGCCGTAGGTAGCTAGTAAAATTATACAAATGCAAGTACTTAGCTTGCTGCAAGAAATATTGTATACGAAATAAAATAACTTTTCCTTTGATATAAGTAACTTATATATTTATAGTTCAAACTTATACTGAGTAATACTGGATTTATCTGGGAAGCTAGTTCTCAATATAAACATGTTATTGACTTCAGGCATTGAATTTAGAGTTTCTAAATATCCAAACCAATAGATGACCAGGCCTGGTCCAAATCTGTTCCAATAACATGTTAACTGTTCTTTTAAATATCCAGAATGATTTTCTTCATCGCCAAATAGAGCTTTGCTCTCGACCCAATTGATTATAAATCCATCAACTGCAATGGGGACATCAAGTTTGAAATCTGGTGTTTTGTCATATCCCCTTGATCTGAGTATGTTTTCGTCAGAAAATGTAATATTCATCAATCTTAACTCTCGTTCTAATCTCAGTTCATATTCTAATCCAATTGATCTGAAATAAATAAAAAATGTATTAAGATCATAAGAGGCATAGTAGAGCTGTAGCATAATACATAGTAGTTTATGTGACTGCCTCATAATGAGGGTACGAGCGAGATTTAAAAAAACGAGGCTTAACGAGTTTTTTAACAGCATTCGCGAGTGTTTTAATAGCGAGTTATGTGCAGTCTCATAAACTACTTTATCTACATTCATGTTTTAATCTTCAAAGTAAGAAATCATAGGGAAATTATTTTGACAAGATAATTACATACCTGATAACTAGGATATTATAGAGAACTGGGTCTGTATCAAGGAACCGGGTTTTTTCGTACTGGACTATGCTGGAACCGGGATTTCCCGGGATTTTTTCTATCTATTCAAATATAAGGAAATTGGCAACACTGAATACACAGCAGTGAACAGTTTTAAGCTATAGCCTATCTAGATAAAATCAGTCTGTCATGGGATGAAACCAATTTAAATTAACCTAAACTACAATCTTATCAAATTATTTGAAATAAAATTTAACCCTTAACAAAATAATCACAACCACAAATGAATAGAACTATTAGTGAGAAAAAGTCTCTCATTGAATGAGGATACTGACAATCAGCCTTTAGAAACAGCAAAACGTAACATTTATTACAAAAATAAAATTTAAAAACGAAAACCGGACTACCAAAAAACACGCTTTGAAAAGTACGAAACAAGAAAATTGTCTCTGCTGGAATTATCTATGCATATCGCCGTGGTTGTATGCCACATTGATTTAATTTTATTATTATAATGAATCTGTTTTGCTACAGTAAGTGGCATGCGACCACGGCAATACGGCATAATAATTTCAGCAGAGACAATTTTCTTGTTTCGTACTTTTCTAGTCTGGTTTTAGTTTTTAAACTTTATTTTTAGTTATAAAATAAAGTTATATAGGTATTTGAAATGTGCTGAAAAATCCCTTTCATTTAATACCCCACACGGTACTGTCAAGCAAAATTTATTTTTTAAGTTCCTTACTCTAAGTTCCCTAGAGGGCAATGTAGTCAATTTAACGTGACGCCATGTCGCCTCATTTGTTCAAATATAATAATTAGTTTAGAAGTTATATGAGGGAACAGATGAACAACTGTACATACATACAGGTCAAAATCATAACCCTCCATCAAGGCTTCCGTATCTATGTACAGTCACGAGCTTTAATTTGGGACTTACCAAGGTTGAATGTCGTGTAGCAAACTTTCGATATTAAGAGCTAATATTTAAACGTGTCAATGTTTAATATTTAGGGCATACGAACATTACCGATGTTTTAAGTTTAAAGGTTGACATATATTTTGACATTTTGCAAATGTATGGGAATGACACACGTCTGTCAGATTTCTATTAAAAAAATCCGACTGTAGACATATTTAATATCCTGTATATTAAATATGTCTACAGTCGGTTTTTTTTTCGAATTTTTAAACACTATCCAAATTTTGTAATAATGATCTGCTGCAAAAATCATTGTATACGTATTTTTTCTTTTAGCATCATTTAGTACTAACTATTAAGATATGGCATTACAAAGTTATCCTAAAAAAACAGACGTAAATGTTCACCGCGCGCAGCGCCCAGTAGGCGCCGCCCACCGTCACCCGCGCGCCGCCAGCCCCACCATTTTCATTCATAACATCCATAAGTTACTTTCCTTCATAGTTTAACGGGCTTAGGAGAGTCAGATTGTAAAAGGTACTTACCTAAATTTCACAGTGATTTAAGCCTTTTCCACATACAAGCGTCTTTTTATTTCACCTCACAAAAAAAAACACATGGAGTCAGGCTCAGTCAGCGCGGGCTGGTATGATCTAGCCCTTGGTTGGCAGCCAGAATCGTTGCCACGATTCTGGCTACCGGCTGGTTCCGAACCGTGCCCCATTCGGTACCAAGAGGTTCACTACACCCTGGTTGCGTCGGCAAGGAAGGCTTTACACTTAACAAGTAACATCGCACCATTTTATAAACTCGCGGTTTGAGTACATCGCGGTGGCTGCGCAGGGGCTGCGCTATGTATCGCAACTCGCGGAATTGACATGATTTCGCCGGGAGTACGCGGTCGACTGCGGTCTACGTGACCTTTGTAACAGTATTCTTTATGCTTGAAGTGCCGAATTGTGCTTTTGTCTTTGTTTGATTTATCACCACTCGCCGCCACCTCGCCGCTCTCCCCCGCAACTAGCCCTTCCCGCCTCCTCGCCGCACGCGCAGGTGTGAGGTGTCCCGTGTCGCCCATTGATATTTGCCGCGTTGCGTACTAGATGTTTACTTATGTCTTACGCTAGCAGTAGTTACCACGCTAAATCGATAATTGGATCGGGAAAATGATTTTTTTGAGAAAATATGACCTACATATTTTTTTGCAGAAATGGCTCCTATTAACGATACCTAATGCCCAAAAAAATTTTGGATAGTGATTAAAAAATCACCCTGTATAGTAGACCAGTGATCAGTGTTTTCTTACTCAACTCTTGTTAAGTCTATATTTTAATAATCGTATGTATTAGAATAAATATAAACATACATACTTAATGTTCCTAAAATTTTACAGTGGATGTTATCTGTTCAATATTTATGGCGGGTTTTTCAAAAATATAGCAAGGAGGCAAAATCTCGGCACTGCGGATTCGGAATCAAAAATACTTAATGCTCACTGTAATATTAAACAATAACTTAGCTAAAGTAGTAATTTCATCAAAAAACACTTGGTACAGGCTTCCATAGAAGAAACGGCATTCTCCTTTCGACCTTATTGCATTATGAATGTTTTAACGACATTTAACGGAAATAGGCCCCAAATTAAAGCTCGTGACTGTATCCCACATAATCTAGTGTTTCATTTAAGCGCTTTCACTGTTTTTGTGCGCCAGACACAATTCTATTTCTTCTTAGTAAGGCACTCATGGCAGATTGGTCGTGGCTGTTGATGGACAGGGTTGCGGTTCGTCGTCGTCGCTGGTTACCATGGCAGCCGTACGATGCGCGATCTGCGATGTCATTTTGTCGACTTTTTGCGTAGCGATTACTGTGGTTGACTGTGTAGATTTTCTGATAAAGCGATCCAGCGAGTCGGAGACCGGCCTCACGCTCTCATCCCTTTAATGGTCCCGTCTTTGGAGATATGCCTAAAGAACTTCAGTATTCGTAACTGTACAATTTACGATAATCTGTCTTATATGTGAAGTTCTTTGAGAACAAGAGGCATTTCATTAAGCGAGCCTTTGTGTTTTTGGTTATTCTCCTGTCTTTCCAAATCTGTCCCAATCTCTCCACTGCCAATCTAGTGACGGCACAGCGGCGCTTGATGTCCTCTTACCGACCAACTGAGGTAGATCTGTAGGCATTTGATGCAGTTGGTTTTTTGTGGTACTCTAGTAATATGTTCAGTTCGATTTGTTATCATAACCTTCGTCTTGTCACTATTTAGAGTAAAACCGAATTAGATACTGGTGCTCAGGCACAATTTAGCGCAAGAGGTAAGCTTGCAGTCTTGTATTGATGATGTGTAGCTAATACCTTACTTGTATGCGATATCAGAGATATGAGTCTTAAGTTAATGCACTTCTCCATGGAGCCTTTTGTTACACTGATCAGGTAATCTCAAACTACAACATTTTCTGTGCTATGAGTACCTATTAGTTAATAATAGCGGGCGTTTCTCAGTACACCCAGACTCGAGTTAATTCAGAAAAGTTCATCCCCAAAATTGAACCGACTAGGAATTAAACCCAGTACCTGTTTGGCTCAACTCTAAAATATATCCCCTAGTCCATCGCGGTCAATGAACTTAAATTCCCTATGATAGTTTACGGTTAAAATTTCAACTCGATATCTTCATTCATGGTTTATTCCCGTTGTCCACCCTCTGCTTGTCCACCCCGGGTGGACAGTAAATGTAAGTGGACAGTAAATGTAAGTAAGTGTAAAAAATTCCCGCTGTCCACCCCTTCTTGGTTGAAAGACCACCCGGGGTGGACAAGCAGAGGGTGGACAGCGGGAATAAACCTTCATTCGTTCCCGAAATAAAGGGCACACAAACAGATAGCAAAGTGATCTTAGAAGGGTTCAGTTTTTGAGGTTTTGAACCCTAACCCACACTAAAGCAGACGCATTCGGAAGAGGCTCGATTAACGTCAAGAAAATAAAATGGCCACTCCTGCACTGTCGTACGTAGCTTTAGTGTTGCCTAATAATTGAAGAAATAAAAATCCCGAAAGTACCGAAAATCCCGGTTCTTGTATAATTTATTCCCGGTTCTTTAACCTCAACATAGAACCGGTAATTTCCGAGATTTTCAGAACCGGGATTTCCCGGTTCTATACCCAACATAACCTATTAGATTCTCCTGACAAAAGACTATTTGAAGAAAGAAAATACATTTATTGACCACAAAAAAGACAGAGATAATACAACTGAATGACATAACATACAACAGATACAAAGCAATCACTTATTTTGTAACGGAAAAGAAAGGGTGCGGCCGTGGCACAGTAGATAACTACGCTAAAGCAGTATCGACACTCCGCCATTTTTGATAGAAAGTAAAAAGGGTAGGGCTAACCCTACCCATACTAATACCTACCCTAATAATATTTTACAAAAATAAGAGGACAACCCTAACCCTAAGGTTAGGGTTGTCCTCTTATTTTTGTAAAATATTATTCTCACTTTTCCAACAAGGATCATCTGGTGTGTGTTAGAAATTAGAACTAATGATATTTCTTAAGAAATAAGCAGAATACTAGAATACAAAATTCGTACACAAAGGTACACAAAATGATTTCTAAAGTTGCAAAAAGCTACGCAAAGATACACAAAATTACACATTCTTTTCATAACGTTTTGTTTCGTTACACGACAACCACGTTAAGCTATTCATGTCATGCACCCGATCGCTCCGGCAAGACATAGTGAGGTCGCAATTTCTGACAAGTGACAATAGTGTAATGAACAAAACCGGCACTAGTCCACCAAACGCTTACAAGTATTTTTTTGGGTTAACTTACGCTTAGGGCAGGATTTGGCTGGCTGTCCAGGATCCAACCATTGCAATGAGCGCTTCCGACTATCGTAAAGAATCCATTTTTCATCACATGTAACGATTCGGTTTAAATTACCTTCATTATTGTGCCGGTTCAGTAATGTAACGCAGCCACAGATCACCCCCAATAGATACCGCATTACGGGCATCTGACGCGTGCCAAACATATGTGATATTGCACAAATGTTAGTAGTCGTTGTTTCAGTGCTGACCAAGTCTTTGACCTGGAAGTTTGTCCGTGCGAAAAAAGTTATTTGTGTTTTAAGCGTTTGTTTTCGACAGAAAAATGACTTCTTATGTGAAATAGTATGGAAAAAATTCCAGGACATCTAGCTTGAAGAAAGATGATATAACTTTTCATCGGTAAGTAAAAATTCATTTGGAATTATTTTTCGCAGAGGTCAAGTTAAAATGGACGTGTCATGTTGATTGTCCAAGCGCGTTGATGTCTTTTTGAAAAGGTCTCTTTCTCTCATATGTTTATTTCATATGTTCGTCTCTTTCTGTCATAGAACCAAAATGTGACCAAGAATTACGAGTGATGCACAACTAACTTTCTAAAAAATAATAATAGGTATATCGATATTTGTCCTATCATAAATTGCATGTAGATTTTTTTTGTCAACAAGGAAATAGGTAATTATTAATTAAATAGGAACTATTTGCATTCTTTCCACGAATAATTAAATAAAATTAAGATATATTTATTCTTTATTCTTATTAGACTTAGCAGCATTTATTACTGTATAAAATTGATTTATATTGATTATTCAATAATTGACAAGATGCTAACCACCTATTTTTTTATTAGTTTATATAAGATTAGGTACTGTACCTTACCAGAAATTCAAATCCAAAGGCTGCAGTGAGGAGGGTGTATACTAAACTTGTACATTTTAAAAACCAATACATTTTATTGTATCTTGTGTGAATATTTTAATCAATATATTTTTAATTTCATTAGTGCTTTTATTCCTACTCTATTATTGCTCGACTTGCTCCATGGGCGGCGGCAATCACTTACCATCAGGTGAGCCGTCTGCTTGTCTGCCGCATATAACATAAAAAAAAAGTTGTTATCTAATTGTATATTTATATTATTTTACTTGTAGTTTTAGTATTGTTTCTCTCACACCATCAACAGACTTAAAGCTTATCTTAATGGTTGAGTGGCAAAAAACGTCTTCCGGTATTAAGTACAACACTTATAGTTACACTTTGTGCAATAAGAATAAATAAATTAATTAAACTTTTATTAAATATACTATTAAATCAACGTTTCGTAACTTAATGAAACTTGATAAATTTAATTTCACTCACTATTACAACATATTTTGTATGTAGAGGACGGTAGTTAAATTTAAACAGCATAGATTGAAAGTCTAGTTAAGTTCTTGTAAAAATCATTTTGATAATCAATAAAATTATATATTAGGTTATCGACATTGAATAAAAGTTATTTTACTCGTCACATCACTACTGGACCGGCTATCGTTGAAGTAGCCAATCACGTAGCGAGTGTTACGTCTCCCTCTCCCCTTTCCTACCGCCTAAAATGACACGTTGAAATTAGAAGAAAGCGGTACTCATACGGCATCTATTGGGGATGATCTGTGAACGCAGCAGTCGACACGCGTTTGCCGGTTTGCTTTAGTCAATTCGTGAGGTACCCATCTTTCAAGCTTTTTAATTTTCCCAATTTGCTTCAAGTGAATTAAAACAGTTTTATCAGTAACATCGCAGTCTGCAGCTAATTCAGCCGTGGTTTGCGATGGATCCACTTGTGGAGTCAAATCCTGAAAATACTATTCTACTTTTTCTCACTCGCATTAAATAAATTTTAATCGCGGATTAAATGGCGCGAAATCGACTAATCGTGTTTGGCCGTTTGAGATACGTTTTACCTGTTCTACCTTTTTGGCAGTATAAATAAGTTGCATAGTGAGGTATGGAGCGACCACGATCAGAAGTCACTTCAGAGACGTTGACATGCGATGAAATTGTCAAAACAGCATTCGTTTCGACTTCTGCCACGTGCTAAATAACCGCGATCAGATTCTAGCCGTTGCATAAAGTGCAAAAAAATATCATTATGCAAAACCCTAACTTTTTAATTTTCTTTAAAGATTTCAATATCATAAAGCCTCTCAATATGTGTTTACTTTTGATTTCTTAATTTGAAGATTATAACATAGTGTAGTAAAATAAAATTTTATATTTTTTTACTTACTGTTTTATTATGTCTGCATATGGTCCATACTGGTTATCATTCATCACACCCTAGAAAAATAAAATAATACTTATAGTAAAAGATATTTATTCGCGTGGAATACATTCCATAAAATATGCAGTGAATACAGAAAGCGCGTAAGCGCTTCATTCCTAAAAAATAACAAATAATCGAAGAAAATTATACATAATAAAACCGGCCAAGTGCGAGTCGGACTGGCCCATTAAGGGTTCCGTAGCAGCAAGTAAGACATGGAAGGTAAATTGCGGTTTACGGTTTATAACGTACTAGACTGCGCCCGAGGCGTTACTCGCACAGTTTTAGTCTTTATTACATTTATTTATTTATTTATTCTTTATTGCACAAAGTAAAAAAGTACAATTGGCGGACTTAATGCCTTACAGCATTCTCTACCAGTCAACCATTGGGCGAAGCAGAAAATTTGTGGCGGCAAAATATGATAATAAGTAATAAATATTAATAACTACTAATACATATTTAAAATATGGAATATATATATATAATATATATGGAAGGTATTATAAGTAATAATCTGAAGACTTTAAACATACCTACATACCTACTACACATTATCAAATACATAAATATAATTATTAGCATCACGGAAAGCAGATTTTGTACATCTTACATGTCTTCGTTCAAAGTCCAAATCTTAGGGGTTGAAAGTTCAAGTCACTTTTTTATTCAAAACCGTGCCCGAACATCATATAAAGTTTCTTACTTTACTAATTAGCAAACCATACTGCATTTCACCCCAAATTCACCCTTTCAAAGGGTGATTTTTTAAAGTTGAAGTAATTTTTTTTTATTTCAAATTATATGTATAAGTACAAATTTTCACATTCCTCCAGTACGACGACATATTTTACCACTTTGGGAGCGTCTCTTGCGCAAAGTGTTGAAAATTAAGTTTCAAAAAAAATATATTAGAAACCTCAACATCATTTTAAAGACCTATCCATAGATCCCACACGTATGGGTTTGATGAAAAAAAAAATTGAGTTTCAGTTCTAAGTATGGGGACCCCCCAAAAATATATTTTCTATTTTTGTGTACGTGGTAGAAAGTTCCGCGAGAAACGCACAGTATTAGAACGCCATACATCGAGATGAGGGGGATGGAATGACAATCGCTTGCGAGTGGTTCGATGTAAGAATTCAGCTGCATTTGCATTTGCTTGGCAATTTGTAAAAGCTTTCAATTCAGACTGAAACTAAGCAACGGCATTTTTAGTAAGCATTTTAACTCTTAAGGTGACGGGTAGCCCTAACTAGCGACACCATTCGTTTTAATTGTTAGCTACTAAATCGGATCTATTTTAAACAATTTCTGGGTTACAACCTCTCGGCAAGCACTTATACTATTTAATTTATTAAATAACCATGCACAAATATTGGGTCCGTTTTTGTACTCGAAAAATTGATTACCGCCAAAAGCGGCCGCTTTTAGCGTGAATCAATTTTTCGCGTAATGTTGGGTCCGCATTTGTGCATGATTATTTAATAAATAGTATAAGTTTTTGCCGAGAGGTTGTAGCCCCGAAATTGTATAAAAAATAGATCCGGTTTAGTAGGTAAAAATTAAAATCGAATGGCGTCGCTAGTGTGCCCACCCGTCACCTTAAGGCGACACCGCGAGTATCGCGACGAAACTATACTCGAAACTGGTGGCTTAATTTAAAGCTGTCCCGTAACGAACGAGATTATACTTGTCGCATCCAAACAAAGGCGACACACAGCGCGTGTGAAAGAGAGGGAATCTCCGATTCGGTCTTAATGTCTGCTTTTTTTTTTATTATGGCTCTACCCGATGATAATTCGCCTATGTCAAGTAACTTATTGAGAATAAGTAGGTAGTCAACAGTCGAAGTCAGTCATAGTCACTCAATAAAACGGCCCTCTGGAATTCGAAAAATACCACAGATCCATACTGTCAAATCTATCAAAGTCACTTATTATCGAATTTCGATTATCGACCGCTATCCAAGATATAAATTGCGATATCAGGGCAGGACACCTTAAAAGATGGGAAGACGAAATGAAAAAAGCTGCAGGAAATACTCAGTCCAGAGAAGCAAAGGACAGAATCCGCTGGAAAGTTTTGGAGGAGGCCTTAGTCCAGTATGGACAAACAGACAAGGCAAGTGAAGTGTGAACTATAATACTACTATTTCTTGTAATATAACTTTTATATGAATAAAGGCTAGCTGTATTGTGCAGTATTGTATTGTTTACATAGGACACCCAGTCATTTGACAATTTAAATTCTGGCGAAATTGTAACTGCTAGTGCATTGTAATCACCCACCCAGCGAATAACGCTGAAACTAAAATATGACAATTTTTTTTACTTGTACAACTATTTATGAATATTTTTCAGCATTTTCAAAAGTGAGGATTCCATTTTGAAGCACACATAGTAAGAAACTTTTACTGTAATAAGAATGTATATTGAGTCCCTCTGGTATTAACACAAATTATATGAAAAGAAAACCACTTGTTAGAAGCATTATTCTAAGATTGCTTAGAATAATCAGCAGAACATGTTGCTAAAAGGTGTTTTAAATCTTACCAGAAATACTTGATAAGCCAAATCTTTGTCTTCAATGAGAGTAGTATCTTTCATGCACTTTTTAATCATAATCGAATCTGAATAAACATTTTGTAAAAGTGATCTTGCAAATAGAGCAGGACTTATTCCTTGACTTTCTGACAATCTACAATAGAAGGAAAATTTACATTAGTTTGTTAGTAGCAAATACATACCTCAAATTAAACATTAAATTAAGTTAATTGAAAGATCCAACAAGAAAATGAATAATTCACACTCACTGCATTATGACATTTCCCCTATGTTTATCTCTCATAAGATCTTCATACAAGTTATGGTATTTGCTGGATATAACAGGAGATTTTCTATAACTTTGCTTCATGGACCTTTGAACCAACAATGATATAATGCTACCTAGAGTTGAACTTGGCAAGCTGCAAAAAAAACAGTTTTGAATACATTAAAATAACACCATAAAATATCTGTTTCTCAGTTTTGTCATTTTAATAACATTAAGAGAAGCAAATACTAACTTTTTGTATTTCTTCTTCAATTCGTTTTCTGTTTTTCGACTGAAACTGTTAAGTTTGTTAAAATCTTCAACGATTGCATTATACACTTCCAACTTTAGAGGTTTAATATCTGGCATTATTAAATATTTATTGCTCTGTGATATGAATGAATATGGCAGCAAGCAAGACTGACTATTTAATATTCCGAATTGTTATAAACAGTAATTATGTACAAGTGGTACAAATAATCACGATTTTATACAAACAAACGGTGTAGTATCTTATATTTAGTTTGTGTAATGCGATGAACGATCGAATCATTCGCGATTTGTGACAGCTGTGAAATGTAAATATTTCAATACTAGTGAAGTACCCTTAGAAGTCGATGCTCAGTCAGAGTCGATTCGGTAGCAGTATCCGTTCTCGATTTCTAACCAATTTTAATCGAATAATTTTTCAACAACTCGAGTATATTTGCGCTCCAGCCGGGTAGGCTGCGGCCTTGTACGCCGGATTGCCGACTCTTCACTCTCGCGAGACCTTATGCCGAACCCACTCATATAAGAGTTTACTTGATAAAATTTGCCTCGCCTCGTGATGTCTCAGGATGCCCCGTCGCAACCATCTGGTAAAATTAGCAATCGCATAGTACCATACCTAGAGCGTTCGTCAAACGCTGACATTCAATCAAATGGCAGAAGAACAATAACTAGCCATGCCGTTAACCGCATTGTTTAACCAGATGACTGAACGTCATTAAATGTCTAGGCTGATGATTATTTGAAATAAAATCACTCGACTCAAATTGTTTGTAAACAACTTGCAGACGACGTTCTATAATTGGCACTGCCTTGTTTATATGTAGACAATTTTGACAATTACTCTTCAATTTTGCATAAAATTGCACACATAAAAATGATATATTCAAACCATAACATTCACAGCTGTTTTCGCTGCAGACGCCATATTTGGTTTGATAATTAATAGCGCTGCAGTGGAGAAAAGCGGATGTAAATTGGAATTACTTGGCTGAGTTTTGATCAGTCATTTCGAATGGGCTTTCAATACGTCAAGCTGGTTAAAATTGAGTAATTTTAGTTCCAATAACTATCGACATAGGCATCCTATTGGATTCCGACGTTTAACGAATGCCCTAGGCGTCTCATTGGATGGGTAATTTAACCAGATGGCTGGAACAGGCACAAGCACAGATTATCTGTAATCAATTCACTGATATATTCAGTTGCATGGCGTATCGCCTGTAGCTGTACTTTATTTCGAAACTGAGAAATACTTCTTTGTAAACTATTAATAATAGGTATAATATTTCACAACATCACATACGTTGATCTGACTCCGAGATAGGTAGCTCAATCATCAAAACCAACAGCGGAATTACGATTGTACAAATTGTATACTTTTATTTTGTAAATACATCCTTATAATAGATACATAGAAAACACCCAGACCAATACAAAAAGACATGTTCATGCACACAATTTTTATACTGTGCGAGGATCAAACCCGCAACCCTTGCACCAGAGGCAGCATTCACTACCACTGATACAAACGGGCTGTCATATCGAGTAATTCATATTGTTTTATTTGATTGCAAGTACCTAAATAATGGTTTTTAAATTTTAGATTGTTCGTCAGAAAGCATGAATACCAAGTGCATTAGTCCAGGAATGCAAAATGGAGGAATATTTTAAACTGCGGTGAACAAAGTCATCCTAAGAAAGCTTTATAGTCGGATTATTAATTAGACGAAGTAAACTGACAGATAACAATGTGTCATTCCCATACATTTGCAAAATCCAAAATGTCAAAATGTATGGGGATTTGACATTTGCATCTGTCTGTTTACTTTGGCTAGTTAAAAATCCGACTTGGTATTGACGTTTACGCTTAAATTCATAAGATCGCGCGAAGTGGAAGAGGAAGAAGCAGGAAAGCGGATCCCTGGCTCCAGAGCGTCAGCTTGGAACGCAAGCAGGAGAAAACGCTAAGATGAATGTTAACGATGGCTAAAATATTGTATAAAATAAAAAGCATAAAATAGTCGTATAATTATATGATAAGCGAAAATACTTAAAATTAAAGGTATCCAGAGGTGAATGCGAGTTAACACGGGTCTTTTGTCGTTGCCGATAATTTCCTTGATGACACCCGTGACATGCGCTCGCGCACCGGTTTCTCAACTACCAACTTTAACCTTTGTTGAGACTAGACATGCCACGAATACTCGTAGGGCCGGTTTCTGAATGAGAAATTGAAGTTAAGCACGATTTGAGCACAAAGTTTAACAGTTGAAGTATGACTTGCTTATTTGCTTAACTTCAAATTCTCAATTGAGAAACCGGCCCGTATTCGGCTACTATTCGGTATTTAGCCTATTCGGCAATTTCGTTTGGTATTCGGTATGCGGCCGAATAGTACCTATTATTCGGCCGCATACCGAATACCAAACGAAACGAAAATGAATCACATGAATAAATAAGAGGATGTAACCGAATAACAAATCATCGAAATACACGTCATATTATTCAATACTTGTATTTATTCACCATCAAATTACATTTTAATAAGTATAATTTATCAGTGGTAATTTGTGATGGATAAAAACAAGCTTTTCAGCATTTGATCGTAGTAAACGATTACGCTTTTCGTCGTAAATAATATGTACCAGCTTCAGAAAAACCCTCTCACTATACCCGTTACTCCGGGGCGAAGAAAGATAATCAATCAATCAATCAAATTTATTTATTCAGACAACATAGTCCACGGGTTAGTAAAAAGTCGCTTATAAACATAGGGTTAGTGAGCATAATAAATTATAACAAAGTTTACTTGGTCATGTACCTAAGAGGCACTCCGTATACATGTGATCCAGAGGGAGTGCTAATTTTGACCTCGGTCATTGTCCGTACAAAGTGCCTCAATATAGGTACATGCGGATCATCTGCTATTACCTTCAGGATGCTGTTGTCGCTCCCTTGCACCCGGTTTAACCGCGATGTCACTTTCTTGCGGAGCAGAGTTTGGAAGCAGTCAGTTCTTGCCTGCGCAAGCATTTTAGACGCACTGCAGAAACGAGGAAGCCGCAACATCATCCTAAATATGTTGTTGTATTGAATACGATAAAGGTAATACAGAATTCGTTAAAGGTAATACAGGTTTACGCCCCGACCTCGACACACCCCGACGAGGAAGTGGAAGTAATGTATGAGGATATCTCTCGGGCAATACATACTTCCAATACTCACTACACTGTTGTCATGGGAGATTTCAACGCAAGGCTAGGCAAAAAGGGCGATGAGGAGTCGAAAGTGGGGCAATTTGGATCTGGAATCCGGAACCACCGAGGTCGAATGCTAGCCGAGTATATGGAGAGGGAGGGACTCTACATGATGAACTCCTTCTTTAAAAAACGGCTGCATCGTAAGTGGACCTGGGAATGTCCGGATGGCGTTACAAAAAATGAGATTGACTTCATCATGTCTACCAAGACCCGGATATTCAATGATGTCTCAGTGATCAATTCAGTGAACACTGGAAGTGATCACCGAATGGTAAGAGGCACTTTGAATCTACACGTTACATCCGAAAGGTATCGACTGATAAAATCAACGCTCCGCCCTGTAGCCATCCAGATTCAAAACCCCGAGAGCTTTCAACTCGAGCTGGAAAATCGCTTCGATTGCCTAGAGAGCTGCTCAGACGTGGACATATATAATGACAGGCTCATGAAAGCTGTTCTTACGGCGGTTGCAAAGGTCTTCAGACCTAGCCGTACGAAAAAAGCCAGTAAAATCTCGGAGCCAACTCTTAAGTTAATGGAGGAAAGGCGGAAAATGGTTCTGCAAACCTCTGATGAAGCTCGTCAACGACGGCAGCTCAGCAAGCGCATCTCCAAGTGCCTGACCCGGGACATACGCCGATTTAATACGGAACGTATTAAAGAGGCTATAGAGCGGAACAAAGGCTCCAAAGTGTTCGCCAGAGACCTGGCTATTGGAGAGAGCTTGCTGACCAAGCTGAAAACAGAGCATGGCAGAATCGTCACGTTACGCCCAGAACTTTTGGCTGAGATTGAAAACTTTTATGGACAGCTTTACGCGACATCATGCACACCTGTCATTCAGGCCGTTGAGCGCAGAGCCAAATTAACCCGGCACTACACCGAAGATATCCCGGACGTCAGCCTATACGAGATTAGCATAGCTCTCAAACAGCTTAAGAACGGTAAGGCACCGGGTGATGATGGAGTCACAGCGGAGCTTCTGAAAGCAGGTGGACGACCTGTCCTGAAAGCCCTTCAGAGGCTTTTCAACTCCATCATCACTGAGGGAAAGACACCCAAAGCGTGGCACTCTGGCGTGGTGAGGCTTTTCTTCAAAAAGGGTGACAAATCCCAATTGAAGAATTACAGGCCTATCACGCTGCTGAGCCACATATATAAGCTGTTTTCGAGAGTTATGACGAATCGTCTCGCACGCAGGTTCGACGACTTCCAGCCTCCCGAACAAGCCGGATTTCGAAAAGGCTTTAGCACTATAGACCACATACTTACGCTGCGGCAGGTTATACAGAAGACCGAAGAGTATAACCTGCCATTATGCTTAGCGTATGTGGACTATGAGAAAGCCTTCGACTCTGTCGAGACTTGGGCCGTGCTACAGTCTCTCCAAAGGTGCCGAATAGACTACCGATACATACAAGTGTTGCAGTCATTGTACGGAAACGCCACAATGTCAGTCCGTCTTCAGGACCAGGAATCAAAACCCATTCCTCTCCAGCGAGGTGTGAGACAGGGTGACGTTATATCGCCGAAACTGTTCACCACTCTGTTGGAGGACGTGTTTAAACTTCTGGACTGGGATGGACTTGGCATCAATATAAATGGTGAGTACATGACGCACCTTCGATTCGCTGATGATATCGTAGTCATGGCTGAGACCTTGGAAGACATAGGCACAATGCTTGACGACCTCAGTAGAGTCTCCCAACAAGTGGGTCTGAAAATGAACATGGACAAGACGAAAATCATGTCGAATTCCCATGTCGTACCCACTCTTGTGAAGGTTGGAAGCTCTGCACTGGAAGTTGTAGACGAGTACATCTACCTCGGACAAAAAGTCCAGCTTGGTAAGTCCAACTTCCAGAAAGAGGTCAATCGACGAATCCAACTCGGCTGGGCAGCGTTCGGGAAGCTACGCAGCATATTTTCGGCCCACCTACCGCAGTGTCTCAAGACGAAAGTCTTCAATGCGTGTGTGTTGCCAGTGATGACATACGGAACCGAAACGTGGCCGCTTACAATGTGCCGATTAAGGAGGCTCAAAGTCACCCAGAGAGCAATGGAGAGAGCTATGCTCGGAGTCTCCCTGCGTGATCGTATCAGAAATGATGAGATCCGCAGGAGAACTAAGGTTACAGACATAGCCCAAAGGATTGCATGCCTCAAGTGGCAATGGGCAGGGCACATAGCGAGGAGAACAGACGGCCGTTGGGGCAGAAAGGTCCTGGAGTGGAGGCCACGCACAGGAAGTCGCAGCCGTGGCAGCCCCCCCACAAGGTGGACTGACGATCTGGTGAAGATCGCGGGAATCCATTGGATGCGGGCGGCACAGGACCGATCTGTGTGGAGAACATTGGGGGAGGCCTATGTCCAGCAGTGGACGTCTATTGGCTGAAATGATGATGATGATGATGATTGAATACGAAGGGTGTTTAGCGACCGCTTGGTACAGCTAGCCCACAGTCCCCCTGTGTACAGATTCTGGCAGTAAGCTTTAAAAAGCGCCACTTTGACTTCGTCCGTACAGCGAGCGAACCTGCGGGCCAGCATGTTACCACCCACCGCCAAAGCCCTTCGTTCCCTTTCTACATCTATATCGTCCCTAAGGTCGTCGGTAACTATGTGTCCTAGGTATTTAAATTTATAAACTCGGTTCAGCTCCTCTCTGCCTAAGCAGATTGGAGGTACAGATTCAGGACACTTACCAGCGGCCTTAAAGACCATATACTCACTTTTTTTCACATTAAGTTTTCACATTTCACATAATTAGTCTGGTTCTGGTACCAGTATCGAAAGATACCCAGAATCTCCGCCGGAACACCCCTGTCCTCCTTCTTCCTCCAAAGCACGCTGTATGATACAAGATCAAATGCTTTGGTGAGATCTAGAAAGCAGGCGTAGACCGGCGTCCTTCGGCTCGTGTAGTATTGGACAGTATGCTTGAGACTCAATATTGCGCTTTCAGTGGATAGTCCAGATCCAAACCCGAACTGCGCGTCGTGTAATTTTAAGTAGCTCTGTATACAAGAATCAAGCAGACCGTCCAACACCTTAGCCACAGTAGTAGCCAGAGAAATAGGGCGATAGTTCCCCTTGTCCGAGAGATCTCCCGTCCTGTTCTTCACTATTATGGGTACCACAATTGTATTCATGAGGTCTGGTGGTAAGTAAGAGTGTCTAATGCACATATTGAAGAACAGAGACAGGACCCTCGGCAAGTGAATACCCGCATTCTTCAGGTGCTCTATGCTGAGTCCGTCGTGCCCTGGAGATTTGCCCCTGCTCATCCGCTTTATTACCGCTCTAACTTGTCCAGCCGTATATAACATCAGTGGCTCCCCCGGCACGCCGGACCCAGGTTCTGACAGGCCAGAGGCAGAACCAAGAGGGGACTCAATTTTATAATGGTTCTTGAAGAGATTGGCGATCTCTTCAGGATCACTCCCTCCGTTCACGCTCGCCGGCAAGCCAGGCCCAAAATCCAATTTACCCGTAGACTCCCAAAAGTTTCCAAAATTTTTGTCAGCCCGAAATGTTATTTTATCCATTTTAATTGTTCTTGGTTATTAATGCACCATTTAAGTCTACTTTTAAAAATTCTACGTGATTCCCTCATGTCTGCGAAAATTTCCCCCTCAATCAGTCGATCACTAGAAACCCATCTTTGATATTTGATCCTGGCATCCCGGTGAGCGGTTCTTACAATTTCGTTCCACCCACACAATAGTTTTCTGCCTCCGGTCCCACTATGGCCATCAAGCTTCTTCGTGACAATAGCTGAATTTCTGAGTGTGCTTACAATTTTTTCATAGAAATCGACTATTATTTGCTTATGTACACGAAGATAGCATGACCCATGACTACAATCGGCGAGTTCCGGAGGGAAGTCAATAGTTCGCAAGATGTAGTTGCAAATATCATGGTATTTAGTTGTCTGGTACTCATTCCTTTCTCCCCATATCACAGAACTACGCCGTAAGTCACGTGTCATTCGCT
Source organism: Marasmia exigua (assembly GCA_019059595.1). Taxonomy (NCBI): domain Eukaryota; kingdom Metazoa; phylum Arthropoda; class Insecta; order Lepidoptera; family Crambidae; genus Marasmia; species Marasmia exigua. Next base: position 15,495,650 of record CM032477.1, on the reverse strand, counting down.
TGGGCTTAGCAATCTGTGGATTGCACTCTAAATAAATCGGCAGATGATCCGATACAAAAACATCCTCTGTAATGCCAACACTAGAAACCGTTTGCCAGGCTGACTGGGAGACCACACAATGATCCAGCCACCTCTTACTACCATGATGTAAGTCAGTAAAAGTATACGTACCACTTTCCAGAATTTCAACGTCTGTACATACCCAAGACCGGTCTGCACAGAAGCTACTAAGCTCCGTATAAAAAAGTTCGTGAGGATGTGCATTGAATTGATTTCCAATAAAAATCCATCTCATTTTCCACAAAATTCTTATCCAAGTTCTCCTCATCATTGCCATTTCGCAATTGACTTAAGAGACTTCCTCAAAGCAGTTCCAAAACTGTCATGTATTTTAAATGACTATTCATTTTCGTTCGATTTTCTGTTCTTATTACGCGGAGAGGAATCGTCATCGGTAGTATCAGTACTACTGGATTCATCATCTTTACGCCTTATATTCAAAGCTTCTAGAAGAAACCTGTTGTTATCATTCTTTACACGCTCGGCTAGCATGTACCTATTTTGTGCCGAAAATTCGGGGCTTCGGCCGACAGCGTTACCAAATATTTCGTATTCGGCGAAATCACTATTCGTGGCAACTCTAGTTACGACATTGAGCCCAAGTCGCCCCCCAGTCAATGTCACCGAAATCACCGAAATGCGCTTGTCTTCTACAGACCGACCAAGATCGGAAGGCGCTTCAGTGACATTGACATGGAGGCGCTGTACAATATTTTTTCTATAAGAAATGTCAAAAGCACTGACACTCATAAATAGGAACAGCGTTAGTTCCGATTTTTGCCACGTGTAAAATAACCGTGATCGGTGATGAGCGGACTGTATGTAGTATTATAGAGTATTTTAATTTACTTTTGAATGCAACCATAATAAAGTAACGTCGAGCCAAACTAATAAGCCATATTTTTATAAATTTTAGCTTCATAGAGACTTACTAAAAAACTTCGAATAAAGTGAATAATCAATATGTTCTTCAAACAAACTTGAATCGAATACTATAATAATGGAATATAAGTTATAGTACTTTTGTTTGGAGAAATATGAATCAAAATTATTAAAAACAAAGAAGAAAATTTGGTCCGCGGCCAATTTTTTTATTTTTCTTCGAAATCAAAGCTTAGTATTGTTTGCCATACATTTTTTTTTCTTTTTACAAAGTAACTTATGTGTTTATACCTTTTTTTAAACAGGAGAATAATACGTTTTATTTTATGCAGAATAGCATGGCTTTTCATTTATGGATGAATATTCCTACACGATAAACATTGTATTCATTCGATTATTTGGGGACATCACTAGATCTTAAATAAAAAGAAAATGGATTGACACAAACATTGTACCAACGTTCAATACTCTAGAAAAGTTTTTTTTTAAAGTTTATATAAATAGATTAACAGCGAAAGTAAATCGTGAAATTATCTTTTTTGTCCTTATTGAAATAAATAAATGCAAACATAATTTCAAAAGGAAATTGTGTTTTTTTTAACAAAGAAATATTGATAAATTCAATGACCGCTCCTACAAAGTTATGTTGTCGATTTCGTTGAAGTGTCAAATGATTTGACACTTCAACGAAATGAGTTAATGAGTCTTTTTATTTTGGCCCAACAACTATCTATATTATTTGATTGAATGAAACAAACAAAAACAAATGGCTAAAGGACTGAGTTAAGATGCGAAGATTAAGTTTTTGGAAATGCTTTTTTATTCTTATTATTAGTTGTTTAATTGTTTACGTTTATTTTATTAAGTTTAACTCTGAATCGATTAACTTGAAAAATAACGTTAAGTTAGTATTCTTCTGAGTATGTAGGTATGTATGGTTTAATTTTAGCTTTGTTATAGTTTACACAGTTCTGCTTGTTGTTACAGATTCATTTACTTGGAAAACAAGAGTACAATACAGAGAATTGTGATATCTATCGTTGTTTGTGACTCAAGGTTTAACGAATCACTTAATGTTGTGAAGTCAGCTCTTCTATTTACTAAGACGCCAGTACATTTTGTCATATTTACTGATGATAATTTGAGACCTAAGTTCAATGAAACTTTGAGCTTGTGGAGAACATTGTCTAGAAATCAATTAGAATTTGAATTGCATAGAATCCATTTCCCCGAAGTTCATCAGGAAGATTGGTTGAATCTCTTCAGCAAATGTGCTGCTCAAAGACTTTTTATTCCTGTAAGTAATTTCTGTTCCTTTTTATAAGCTTTTGTTGAACCTCTAATGTCCTAATGTACATAGCAGGATATGGCAAGTTCAACTAAAAAGTAAATTAATGCAATAACCAGATGTTGGAATTAGGTAAAGTTATTTTGGTACTTACATTGAATTCATACAGCGATGAAAAAAACGATATGCCTCAAATGTCATGATTAATTTCAAATAGGTGAGAGAAACCTGTGATTAATTGAATCAATATTTTTGTTTTAATTAAGTACACAATCCTCTAATTTAGTCAAAATTGATGTGTCTGCAGTAATTTAAGCAATATGGCCAAAAATTATTTTAGGATGGTCATTACAAATGCCGGGAAGATCTATACTAATATCAACATTACGAAATGATGCAAGCACATTTATAACTAGGTACCTAATTCTGACCTCTGGCAATAGCTAATAGGTACATTAAAAGCAATGCTTTACTAGGTACAACATGTTTTATATATAATTTATTTGTGTTGGTGTTGTGTGCTTGTATTTTGATTTGTTGTATTGACTGATTGATTTACCTAAAACAAAGAGTTTCAAAAATTATAACTGGATTTACATCCAGTTATATTTTTTGATTTTTTTTTAAGGATGTTTTATAGACTAGTCTGTTTAAGTTGAATGTGAAATTTTGCTGTAGATTAACTTACAAAAATAGATACAAATTAGTTATGTAAAAATCTGGGTGGTACGAACTTAGCAATTGAATCTCTAATCTTATTCATTGTATTATATCAAAGGGTCTATTACAATGTACCACAGACTTATAATGTCCTATTCATATAATTTCAGAAGCTGCTCACTCATATTGATGCCATGATCTATGTGGATACGGACACTCTGTTTTTGGGTCCTGTAGATGAGTTATGGCATTTTTTCTCAAAGTTTAATGGTTCCCAGATTTCTGCAATGACCCTTGAAGATGACAATCCTAATGTGTCTTGGTATCCACGGTTTGCTAAACATCCATTTTATGGAAAATATGGTAATGAAAAAAAATAATTTATAATTACAGTTGGTTCCTTTTAATTTTTTATTATTATGTATGCCAATATTTCTACCTACACATGTGTACATATCGGTTCACGAAAGATGACCACAAATGGCCAGCATCTGCGCATGTAATCTCTTGAAGAAAAGACTTAAGACAAAAAACATTTTCAATTTAATATAGAATGACACATTTTAAGGGCTTAGATTGGACACAGTTTAACGGCCGCACTCAGAGACGTCATTTAAGCTAATGTTCATTCACTTTAGTATCGGTAGTTTTTATGCGTATCAAAATAAGGGTCAATATTTTTTCTTTAGTAGCCAATTAAGTTAATCAATGACTCTGAGTGTGGCAGTTAGCCCTTAAAATGTGTCACATTGAGAATGAGCCATTTCTTCATGAGATTATATGCGTAGAGGGTCGTCATTTGTGGTGTAATTAATGAAGAAGAAAAAGACTTGTATAATTCAATCAATTAAATTATAATTAAAACAAAAATTCGAACTGATTTGGAAATATCTTTATATACTAGGCTTGAACTCTGGAGTTATGCTGATGAACCTTACCAGAATGAGGAGTTTTGGATGGGTAGACTATGTGACTCCTATCATGCTTGAATGGAAATTATACATACCCTGGGGTGATCAGGTAAATATCCAAATGCTAATAGTTTTTTGCTAAGGAATAAGTTACCAAGTAGTTATTTCTACCATCAGCTCGGCGGTGAGGGAAAACATCGTGAGGAAACCTGCACGTTTCGGATAGTTCCTGAAACATGTAACCATGATTCAGTTGGTCTGGTTCCCCGGCCCTGTTAAAGGGTTGACGGCAGTCGCTTCATTGTAGGTAATTACCAGACTCCCTAAACTAAGAATCATGGTCCAAGCGTACCCTGCTGAGCTCAGAGCGACAGCTTTGGACGCTACTGGGAATTACACTCTAAAATGTATAAGATAGTAGTATATAGTATAAGAGTTTGATATAATTTATATATTTAAATAAAAGTAGTTGCATCTATACATGTCTAATAAAATATTTATCCCAAATATTCTTGTTGATAAAACCGTACCCTCTCTTATCTATGCCATGTCCAACAGGGTCCATAATTGTAATATATATATTATGTAATATGTGTAATGTAATATATTATAATATAAGTTGGTTTTAATTTGCAGGATATCATAAACATTATATTCCACTACCATGAGAACGCGGTGTTCGTGCTGTCGTGCCGGTACAACTACCGCTCCGACCAGTGCATGTACGGCGACGCGTGCGCCGACGCCCGCGCGCGCGGCGTTCACGTACTGCACGGGAGCCGCCAGGTGTTCCACAATGAGAAGCAGCCTGCTTTTAAAGTCAGTACACATTTACATCGGTATACATTGTAATTTTATTGTACCAATGATAAGGGATTATCGACCACATTTACTTTGAAATTATTATAAGGACCGGGATTTAATGCTGACGTCGTCCTGTAATCCTTCAGCTCCGTTGGCAATATCTGTGGAGGATTATTTTCTTGTCTGTACCATATTTTATGGATAATTTGCTTAATTTCGAAACCAACTGGCATCTGACCTGCCACAGTCACAACCCTTTTTTTTTTAAGAAAGCTTGGACAAGATCCCCGTTCATCTGTCAGCAAGGTGCACCACCCAGCTGGTAGGTGGAGATGACTAGGACACCGATGGTGTTGTTAGTAGTGATGAGCCGGATCGTTAAAAGTGTAGATCGGGGGATACGGATTTTTGGTGTCAAGATTCGTGGATATAAGGGCCTATTCTCGAGTACTCGACATTGAAGTCGAGTTTAAGATTTGTATGAACGAATGTATGAAATCTCTAAATTCGGCTTCCATTTCGAATGTACGAGAATTGCCCTTCCAGAACTTAACTTTCTCAGTTATTTTGCACTACTTTTTATTCTGTTTTAATACTCGAAATTGTATCTAACGCCGAAAGCGGTCATTTGCGATACAAAGAAAGGAGTACGACAGGGATGTATAGTACCCCAATATTGTTCAATGGGGAGTAAATTATCCACAGAACCCTGGATGGATGGGATAATGCATTTCTTGTTGGTGGGAAGAGATCAAATAATTTGAGGTACGCCGACGACAGTACTTTTGGCGTTATCAATATCTGCAGGGGCTTATGCAAAGATTGGAATCGGAGAGCATAAAACTGGGTCTTGCAATCAACGGTAGCAAAACCAAACTAATGCGAGTAGATCGCGCCGGCCTTCTGTCTGACATAATATACAATTCAGAGCGTAGATGTCGTTGATGACTATATAGTCATTGAACCCAGATATATACCTGGGTTCAAAAATATGAAAACGATGGCAGTTGGCTAGTGCGAGATCTTGTATTTCCTATACTCACCTATATGGGGCTGAAATTCAGATCATCAAAAGCAGGGAACAGCAACGCTTTCATGTGTTCGAAGTGTGGTGCTGGAGACGCATGTTGCGAGATGCACCAATTAGTCCATATTAACACAACTTAATATAAATATGCGTCTCTCTTACATCTGTGAACAGCGCTTCATGCGTTATTTGGCCATATACTGAGGAGAGGTGGTGATAATTTAGAACGATTAGTTGTGACTGGGAATATTGAAGGCAGTTCTCGTGGCCGATCACCACCGCGATGAATCAACCAACTAAAATGTATGAACCTTTCTCAGAAATTCCATGAGATGATAAGATGCGTAATAAATAGCAATCGGCGCAAATGTATTCCACCCCCCACCCGCCACGATGACGTCATCATGATGAATACGAGTCGTATACGACCAAGATGTTGAAAAGCGGTCAAATTTACTTACCTCTGAATTGTTGTGTCAGAAACAGGAAGGACCGAAGTATACATCGCTTCGAGGAGTTTTGTTTTAAACTTTCATGGTCACTACCATAAGAATAATTACTTACGGGATTTCTAAAATGTACCTTTTTTTTGAGTTTCCGATATTTCGTCACTGTTGCAAGCGCCCATGGCCACGGAGTAACTCAAAAATAAGGTACATGGTAGAAATCCCGTAAATAACTGTTCTAATAGGAGAGTAAAGCTCAGACTATCCAGATGGCTTTCAACGAAACAGAATTTACGACCGAACGAATGTTTCGTCCTTTTCACAAGACACGCTCTGTTTGAGTGTAACAACTAACAAGTATTTACTATCGTTCATTACGGCACGGTTTCATTGTGGCCATCTTGGTCTAGTGTAAAAACCGTGTTGCTATATGGATGGGAGACACCAAAGTATTCTCGCATCAGCTCCAGGTATTCAAAAAGCTTTCAGTTCTGCCTTCGTTGTATTCTCGGGGTATACTTACTGGACAGAGAAAATCTCCAACATCTCCATCTCACAAATTTTGGAACGTTGCCGATATGACTCCGATTGACCAGCAGATCAAATGGAACTGAATTGGCCACACGCTACGAAGGAAACCAGACCACATCGGTATGTGGTGAGGCAAGCCGTAGACTGGAACCCCAAAGGTAAACGGAAACGTGGCTGCCCTAAATATATCTGGCGCTGGACTGTTACATCAGAAGGCCCTAGGGCTGACTTGGAGCAAAATTAAGCGCGAAAATCAAGACCGTTCGAGAGGAATGAAAATTTTGAGTAGAAAAACAGACCAAATAGTGTTGCATGATTATTTAAAAAATGCTATAAATGTTAGCCGAGTTCCTGACGGTTCACAATTATCGTTTGAAAATCTGGTTCATAGCTAACAATTTAAATCCATTGGCGCCGCTAGTGTCCTTTACCCTTCGCCTTAAAGAAATGCAAATATAAATTTGCAATTTATAAGATAAAATAATAGTGTAAAAAGACCGCCCAAAAGTAACGGATACGGAGCTTCAGCCGCGGATGTCCGGCATATCACTAGTAATATTGTGATGGTTTATTGAGTTAGTGGGGTGGGGTCCCCTGCACCTCTAAAGAGTCTTAATGAGACATTGGCCATCGAAGATATTATTATTCATTCATCATTCATTCATCGTTAGCCCATTTAAGTCCCCACTGCTGGGGCACGGGCCTCCCTCAATCACATGAGGGGTAATTGCAATACTCACCACGCTTGGCAGACGGGTTGGCGAGGATTTTGATATAAATGCAGAGTTTTCCTTCTCTGGGTGCTGATGATCATGCCAGCAGCTTTACCTTAGTCGCCTTTTACGACATCTCGGTAAGAGTGAGGGTGGCCTATTCTACTCTGCCGGGGACCACACGACATTATTTTTACTGCTTCTCTTTTCTCCCCCATATCGCACGGTTTTAGAATCATACGAAAATATAATTATCATAAAAATAATATGGTTATATTCGACTGTATTGTTTCACTATTATTACACGTGAGATATTGTTTTTGTAAAGATGCGACTTTTCTGGCTTATTCCCGCTGTCCACCACCCACCTGTTTGTCCACCCCGGGTGACCCCGGGTGGTCATCGACACAAGCGTATAAAAAAATCCCGCAGTCGACCCCTTCTCGGAGGGGGTGGGCCGCGGGAATAAGTTACATTTCTTCCTTTGATGGAATAGAAGAGTGTAATAATCGCATATAGTTTCTTTCATTCCGAACTCTGTGTAAACTGCGCCCGGTTTGGAATTGAGTATTCGGACACTCAAGCTATGGGGAATAATAAAACGAGCGAATAACAAATTACTTATATGAATTTGAGTAAGCGAAAAATTAAATTAACTGATGAATAATATTGATTACTAATCAAGTCCAGAACGAGCATACAAATAGTGGGTTGTGATTAATCTACCTATTTCAAATATTGAAATTATATCCGTAGTGGGCGAATACACAAGTCAGAATCTTAAAATTTTCTGCAATAATTATATAGCCTCTTCTATAAGGAATATTACTTTTAAGATTCTGATGTTATTTCCTATGACCATGAAAGTACTTTTCAAATAATGACCCTTTTACATACTTCCGGTCCCTGTTATTCGTCATTGAATCATCCACCCCTTTTCCCCTCATGTCATTCTTTACACAATCCATCCATATCTTTTTCGGCCGTCCTCTATTCCTACACCCACTTACCTACATTTACTATCACTCTTTTGGTCATTATAGTATTTTGCAAAGTGGTTGTGGTATTCCAAAAAAAACATTTATAATAAAATGCCGCTCAGTATAAAATAATGATTAGCTAAATATAAAAAAATACAGGAAGTAATGTTGACACTCAAACAAATATTTGGTCTCCGATTAATTAAGAAGTTTCTTATTTTGTATTTTGAGTAACTCAAATTGATAATTTGTAAGTTGCTTTTATATTGATTTGGTCAGTCGCCCAATTAGTAATACTACAACCTAAAACTTTAATTTACAGTCACCCGTTTTATTACTACTGACCATATTTTCATATTGCAATATTTAATATTTATATTATTTATCGAAAACCAGATTAACCTAATTGAATTATTATTTTATCTTGGTTACAGGCAATGTATAAAGCGATTAATGAACACAAGGTGGGTACAGATCCATCGAAAACGTTACTGAACAACATGGAGAAATATTTCTCAGAGGCCAATATCCACCCGTCTAACTGTGGAAATTTGAAGGATGCCTTTCTACAAGTGCCTATAAAAACATTAAATGATATGTATACAGAACCAGAAAGATAGGAACAATTTATTAATTATTTAAGATTAGACTAAGAACATACATACTGAGGTGATAGACTTTGCTTACAGTAATGTTTTCATTGTTTTACAAGTTTAATGACACAAAGCACAAATTATTATTTTTCATGTTATTGTTACCAATTTAGTAATCTCAATAGAATTATGATGTATTTATTGTTAACATTATCGAAATTCTACATAAAGTAAGTTTTAACAGGGATGATAGAAATCTCTAGAATATATACAAAACTCTTTAAACAACCGACATCAGGGAATGGCATAGTTTATGTTATTAGTCCAGTCTGGCCACAAGTCGGCCCATTGATTATTTTTTTACTTATAAAAAATCCAAGATCCAGGGCGAGCCGGGCTACCTCACCTAGTGTTCCGTACGTACGAGTATTTCGACTGCTACTACACTTAAATTGGTAGAAAACATTCAAATAAGTACCTTATTCGCAAAGTTATTGCTGAAAATCTGGACCAAGGTATGACATAACTTGTACTATAGGTACTATTTATTGTACAGCAACGTTTGCACATGTTGCCCAATAAAACATAACTGAAGTATTATAGACTTTGTATGAAGTATTTTTAATCTGCCTCATTTTTTATAGCAATATGCTACTGCTATGTAATACCTTTTTACAATTTTTTTTACAAAATACATTGAAAATTATTACATGTTATGAGAAAGAAAAATGGGTTTTATTTATTTATTACGACATTTATTACGAAAATTCATTACTTTACTTAATCATCATTTTACATTGCAAGCCAAGCTTATACTCCAACCAAGCATATAATACTTACCTAATTAGAGGAGAGCGATTTTTCAGTGGATTGTATAAAACCGAATGCAGTCACAGTAGATAAATACGCTATAGTACATATCGACACCGCCATTTTCGACAGAAAGTTATCCTCTTATTTTTGTAAAATATTAGGACTTACCTTTCCACATTAGCATGACGTTTAAAAATTTGAAATGAATTTGCTTTTATCAACTAAAAATTAAGTGTAGGTATGACTTCTAACTGAGACTTTAAATTTAAGTTTAATGTAAGTGGCATTTATTTGTCTTAATGAGAAATAAAGATCTAACAAAATCCTCTCGAGCCCCACCACCCCAAAATCATCTTGGTCTACCGGGCCGCGATCGCAGGGTCCTAGGTGCAACAAGGATCATCTGGTGCGTGTTAGAAATAATAATATTTCTTAAGAAATAAGCAGAATACTAGTATACAAAATTCGTACACAAAGGTACACAAAATGATGGCTAAAGTTGCAAAAAGCTACGCAAAGATAACTTTGTGTAAGTTACACATTCTTTCATCGTTTTGGTTTTTGGCGGTAATTCATATTTCGAGAGGAAGCAGACCAAAAATTAATTAAAATTATTGAATAAATAGTATAAGTTCTTTTCGAGATGCTCGAACTTCGAAATTGTTAAAAGATATCTTTGGTCATGCACCCGATCGCTCGGGCCAAGACACTGAGGTCCCACCATCCCCCCCATATCAAAATCCCACTCTCCGATCCCCCAAAATGTAATTGTGATCGCTCGTAAATTACAGTAGACACGTCAATTTCTACCAAATTTGGAAGAACGCCCCTTAGTTAGATAGGTACCCTATTTACCTATCGGTTGATGCGGCGCGGCTATAATCTGGCCCCCAAATTCTCACGGGCAGGACAATGAAGGCGCATTCGTCATGCGGTTTTTTTACAATTCAATGTACATTTAACCCATAAACATTGGTTGAGGAGCTAGCCAATTTTACGTTCGACAACATGCAGACCGGATGTTATGGATGATATTTCGAATCACAGGGCCTACCACGAAACCGTCTCTTGACGAACGAGAATACTTGTCATCCTTGTCATAGCAAAATTCAAAATATTTTTTTCTGCGAAAACCGCCTTCGTTTACCGCGAACTAAAAATTGTAAAATAATATTTTTAACACTTTATACACTTAAAATACTTTAAGTGTATAAAGTGTGTAGTGACTTCGGTAAAACCTTTTCTCGAGTGTACCTACAACCTGTGCGGATAAAGAATTTATCCGCACGGGTTGTATTGTTATAAAATGTTATTTGAAGTGTACTTATAAAGTGCTAAAAATATTGTTTACACTTTTTAGTTCGTGGTTTTTGGAGGCGGTTTTTTTCGCAGAAAATATAGGTAATAAATACCTACCTACATTTAGAAAATACACGTGAGTGGGTGGGCTAGGTAATTTAATAAACAAACTATCCAATATATTATACTTAGTTGAAACTAGAAATCTAACTTAAAATCCACCCCATCCTTACTTACCTGGGCTCCGTGCCTGATCTTAAGTATTTCGGGTAGGTACTCATCCACTGCGAGTAGAGAAGAACGGTTTACAAGATCGAGCTGTTGGGTAACTAGCACAATCGATCTTGAAAAATATATCCAAGGAAATAGTGCTAATTCTTTACATAATAATGATAGGTCTGTTGATAAAAATTGTAGAGGTTACAAATTAATATTATATATTTAGTCTTATTTTAAGTCATGCGAATTTAGCATTTTAATTTCATTTAATTAATGCATTGACGCTAAAAACATTTTTTTCTTTGAGCCAATCAGTCACATCTTTGTTCATTTATTTTTAATGGAAAATGATACCTGGCCCAAATCTGAAATGTGGACAACGAATTTGGTTGTTATTAGTTTTTTCTTTCGTACATAAGTACCTACCCAAAAGTTCCGGTTACAGAGCTCCTAATTAAGGCGCGACGGTACCCCGCACTAGATTTCAATTGTTAGTTACTAAATTGGATCTATTTAAAAAAATTCGGAGATCCAGTTTCAAAGCAAACATTTATACTATTTATTTAATAATTGTGCATTACTTTTTAATCTGTTTTTGCACTCGAAATTGAGATTAACACCATAAGTAGCCGTTTTTGGTGGTGATTCAAATTTAGAGATGATGATGATACAGAAATGTAGGTATAATTATTAAATACTTAGTATAAGTGCTTTCCGAGAGGCTGGAGCTAAGAAATTATTAAAAAGATATCCGGTTTAGTAGCTAACAATGTAAATATATTGGCGTCGCTAGTGTGCCCTACCCTAGCCCGATTAGGTATTAGCTACAAAAGAGCGAGTTTACCAACTTTAAAACAATAATTACATTTAGATTTAACCACAGATTAGTAATAGTTAAGATTATAGTCCGTTTAAAGTGTTATTATTACCGGCGTTTGAAAGTTAGTGAACTCGCAGTAGGGCACACTAGCGACGTCAATCGATTTTATTTTTACTTATTAATTTCGGAGTTACAATGTCTCTGCAAACACCTATGCTATTTATTTAATACTTTTAGTTAACTGTTTGGTCTGCTTTTGCACTCAAATTTTGGATTACTGCCAAAAGTGGCAGCTTTTGGCGTGAATCAATTTTTCGCGTACAAAAACGGACCCAACATTTGTGCATGGCTATTTAATAAATAGTATAAGTGTTTGCCGAGAGATTGTAACCCCGAAATTGTCTAAAATAGATCCGGTTTAGTAGCTAAAAATTAAAACAATTGACGTCGCTAGTACCCGTCACCTTAAACTCTAAATCAAAACATCATACATGTTTAATATTTTTACATAGGTACTTAATTATGTAGGCAGTTGTATTGTATGTATGTATACTGAATATTATTCATTGTTTGCTGCATTACGTACGTATGTACTCTAACTTTTATTTTGAATATGACAATCCAAGTCACATTGACTCTGACCCCGGCGGTCTTAGTGGCGAGGAGGCGATGAATAGATAATAATAATGTAAGGTATGTAATTAGTATAATTTATTATAAGTAAACCCGTTTGCTCACAATAATTCTAGGTTACTGCGGTTGACGTTGTAAGTAGAGGTTACATGGAAACTCGTTTTAATGATTCTAAAATACTGCAGGTAGATAAGTAGTCCTATATGAATGTACCAAGGTGCTCTATTATACTGTGAGATATAGGTACCTAAACTTGATGTTTTCTGGAGGTCCTTCCTACGCACCTTAGGTAAGTTCATCTTAATAAAAACCTTATGGACGGCCCTAGTAGACGTAAGTAACCTTAGAGATAGGATTTTACCTTCGGCCTTAGATTAAATCAAATGGTTTAAGGTAACAGGTAGGACACATTTTTTATCGTTTACATCCCGAAAACCTAAGGTAATTATCGTGAATAATGTCCATTATCCATGTTAGAAAATAAGCGAAAAGAAAAACAGCTGTTCTATACAAAATTGAATTTCCTCCCGGCGATAATGTATAGAACAGGTGATTTTTGTTTCGCTTGACCAATTCACATGTAGGTACGGTCAGCATAAAAGTAGCTTAACACTTTAGTACCTACCATGTCAAAGCAACTGTTCTGCCTATTATGTCAGTTTCTAAGGGTTTTTTTTTATTGCAATTAATAGGCAGACGAGCATGCGGCCCATCTAATGGTAAATGGTAACCGCCGCTCATAGACATCAACAATGCCTATAAACGTAAAATGTTACTTCGACTTGGTACTAACGTCTTAAGCTACTTTTGATGCTGACCGTACCGTACCTGGTACAGGTATACAGGATGGAAAAAGCATTGGAAACTCCTTAATACTTCATCATCATCAGCCCATTTAAGTCCCCACTGCTGGGGCACGGGCCTCCCTCAATCACATGAGGGGTAATTGCCATACTCACCACGGTTGGCAGACGGGTTGGCGAGGGTTTTGATATAAATGCAGAGTTTTCCTTCTCTGGGTGCTGATGATCATGCCAGCAGCTTTACCTTAGTCGCCTTTTACGACACCTCGGTAAGAGTGAGGGTGGCCTATTCTACTCTGCCGGGACCACACGGCGGATACGGACACCTTAATACTTGAGTTATAATAACACGTTTTTGAGGCATCGCGTAATTAGCGCCACCCGCCAGTAGATTTGTAAAATGTAAAGTACAACGGTGAATCCCTAAAGAAAAGTATTAAGGTGACGGGTAGGGCACACTAGAGACGCCAATCGATTTGAATTTTTAGCTACTAAACCGGATCTATTTTAAACAATTTCGGGGTTACAACCTCTCGGCAAACACTTATACAACTTGGACCCCAATGGACAACATTTCAAAATTGCTAAGCTCAGAAACAAAAAATACCAATTCTTTATTTACTTTTCCGCTGCTCGAATATATATTTATTCATTTTTTATATTGCTTATTTACTGAGAAAAAAATTAAAAACTAAAAAACGTAAGATGACGTCATCGGACGGCAGAATGTAAGATATTTCTTTGCTATTTTCATATAAAAAAACAATATGGACATGTTAAAAATATGAAATGTTGTCCATTCTGGGGATATCGATATGAAAAAAACATGGCGGATATCACCTGAAAACCGCATATGTCGTATGAAAAGAAATGTCACGAGCCCGAGATTGGGCTCCTGTGCGGATAAGGAATGGGATCAGAAATGGCGGCGCATCTATTCACTTCTCGCTCGCACACTATTTGCGTCTATACTCGCACCCCACGAGTGCGGGTTGTACTTACTATTTATTACTTAAGTAAGCATGCCCAAATGTTAGGTCCAACGCGTACGCGAAAAAGTGATGCACGCCAAAAGTGGTCGCTTTTGGCGTGAATTAATTTTTCGCGTACAAAAACGGACCCAACATTTTAATTTTTAGCCCCTAAACCGGATCTAGTTTAGACAGTTTCGGGGTTACAATCTCTCGGCAAACACTTATACTATTTATTAAATTACCCATGCACAAATGTTGGGTCCGTTTTTGTACGCGAAAAATTGAGTCACGCCAAAAGCGGCCACTTTTGGCGGTAATCCAAAATTCAAGTGCAAAAGCAGTTAAGGCGACACCGCGATCTCACTAGCGCCGCCTATCGATTTGTATTAATCGTGATGAAAACAGGATGTTGTTGCAAAAAATGGGCTGATGAGATTTTAAAAAAAGTATTTGTTATTTTTCAAGATATTAAATAAATAGGGGTTTGCCCAGAGATTGTAACCTCAAAATTGTTTAAAATAGATTACTAAATCGGTAGTAGCTAAGATTGGCGTCGCTAGTGTGCCCTACCTGTCACCTTAAGATATTTTTGGGGTGTAGGTACTTGTGTAATAAGTATTATCTTCGTACAAGTAACGATAATTCTTATTTTTGCCTAAAGATACCATTTTTAGCAATTATCTTAGAATAATAACCTATAACGTATAGGTTATTATTCTAAGGCAATTATAAAAATTATGGTTACTTGAAGGAAGAAATTACGACATAATTTTGTCTCGAAAAAATCTTAACTTCCCTTCATGGATTCACCGTTCTACTTATTAAAAAAATGTCGCCGCGCCGCCAATTGATTTGTTATTAATTGTAGCGATTAAGAGACAATAAAAAAACACATTTATGTCATAATTTCTTATATTTTACACGAGTACATCTCAAAAATTCTTATAAGCTGTTGTATCCTAAATAAACAAAATCGTCGCATGATTAAAAACACTTTTTATTTTGTTCAAAGTATAAATTGTAAGTAAGTCAGTTGGCGGTAGGTACAATCAATTTAAACACCATCCAAAAACTCACATTGTCATTGATCACAAATTGACAAGGAGAGTGATAAAAGTATGTAAAGATGTAACTGTTTTCTCTTTATAATAAGAAAAAGGTAGATAACTTAATATTACTTACATCAATTAAAAGTAGGTACTTACATAATATTTTATCTAATTTGTTAGACAAACACCGTTTACAAAGGCACAGTGCAGAGAATAGACAGTAATTAAAGGAATATAGGTACAATAAACCGACGTACAGATAGTTCAACTCACGAAGACGCGCCCCACCACTTTTGGGCAATACGCAAATTAATCATTTAAATAACTTGAACACTTCTCACAAAAAATAATCAAGTAGAGCTTTTCAGTTACCCCGTGACGTTCTGTCAATTTACCACAGTGTGTGCGTGAGCACTCATTACTAATTTGTAAGCGATATGAGAAGGGTGGGGCGCGTCTACGTGGATTGAACTATCTGTAATACCTATAATGATTTTATGGTGATGATGGCATTACCTATTGGAGCACAGAACCTATGACGTTAGCGTAGTACAGGGCACCTGGTAGGTGAGAGACACCGTACGTAACACCAACTCTAATGGTAGTAAGTCTTTTGGGTATTTAATGTACCTAACTCTTACATTAAGCTATAGTTATCGGAAAACTATTACTTATGTGATTTTAGCCGGCACTTCAAAACAAATTATGTCATTTTTACCATCTTTTAACGCCCAGTGTACTTTTAAATTAATTGATGGGTAAAAACTTAGTACGGGAAATGAGTCCTTATAAACGTATTTCGTATTCGATTTAACGGGACATTCTGCTTTTTCACCACTTTCGGTGAAAAGCTTATCGCAAATAGAATTTCCATCGACACCGACGAATGGCAACGGCACGCCAAACACCTCTGCTGTAACTTGGTTCTTCACTTCACTGATGTCTTTGTCTGAAAATGAAATTAATTCAATAATTATTAAGTAAGTAAGTAATGGACACAACTCACGATTATTTTTTATCAATCTTGTTATCTTGAATCTATTCTTTATGAGTGACCCATCTAGGTAACAGAAACAGAAACAGAAACATTATTTATTTGCTTAATACACAATTTGATACAAAGATGTTATAAAAAGTATTATGGACACGGTATCCAGCCTGCCAGCAGGCGCGCAAATAGATTAAGTAGGATTAAGTATAATGTAATTAACAAAATTTACAAGTAGGTACTTAATTGTTTTCAAATATTATTTCTTAAATTAATATATCTATGCCTCTAAGATCTATGCATTTGAATACTAGTGACATCTATATTATAGTTAGGGTTTAAAATAGTTCTACATTATATTATGTAATTCAAATGTGAGATCCGAGCTCAATCATCCCTCTGTTCAACTCGATAATTTAGTCATAAGGTTGCCTATTGCCTACGTTCAATTTGACGGTTGAATCACGACCAGGCGCAATTGATTTTTAAACCACTACAGGCAGGGGCCCCAATCAAAGAAAATGAGAATAATCTTATCCTCCGGATTGATATTACGTACATCAGATACCTTACCATGAGTTTGAAATACTATCCTCGCTATCCAAAACTATTGCTCTGTCTCTTTCACATGCACCAAAATGAAAGAGACAAATCGATAGTTTTCGATAGAGAACAGTTTCTTAAATAAAATTGTGAATGGTCTTTACATGCCTTTACTACATGAAGAGTATTTTTTGACAAAAGCTCGAGTTACGTTAGATCAACTTATAATGGATAATACTTCAGTGACGCCTGTTCGTGATTCGACCTACGCATTGTATAAAATTATAATAATAAATAAATTTCCTTCTGGTTTGCCTTTGTTGGTTTGCCTTTTTTCGGCCTGAGTTTATCGCATAAGCTATCTGCTCAAAATGGTAGAAGTGCTCAAGCTGCGTAATAATAGCGAGGAACGGCTGAACGGATTACCGGGATCCAGAAATCAGTGCATACCTTGCCGCCTAATAGGGGATGGCTGATTTTTTTTGTTGACAAACGAGCAGACGGCTCACCTGATGGTAAGTGATTACCGCCACCCATGGACATCTGCAACACATGGTACATTACAAATTCGTTGCTACAGCTCGCAGTACGCAGTGACAAAGGATCAAGTGTGTCGAAAAGACTGAGGGCTCCAACCCAAAGGTTAGAGCAGTACTCCATATGATGTCGCACTTGCGCCTTATAAAGTTGCAAGAGATGCCTCGGCATGAAATACCCCTACGACCTATTGAGCACGCCAAGTTTTTTGGAAGCCAATTGCATTTTCTCCTCTAGATGACCGCGGAACTCAACGATGCCAGATATTTGGACCCCAAGGATCCCGACTCTGTCAGAGAGTTGTGTCGAAGTGAGGCAATGCGTCGAAGGGTGACTTTTTTGCGGTAAACGCGCATGCTTGTGTCTTCGAGGGATTAAAGTCCTAGAGTCTCGATTCCAGACACAAGCTTGCTCCGGTACTCGTCGATATTTTCTCGGGAAACATTTGCACAGCCGTTGTATATCACCCGTGCTGTCATCTGCGTACGTAGCAATGGATGCTACCCTTATGGAGCATATATTTATGTGTAGCAGAAACAGCGTGGGCGATAGGACACAGCCCTGGGGAACACCAACGTTAACGGATTTAACGTCAGAGCATGCACCGTCGACCACGACTTTAATGCTACAATCCGTTAAAAAACTGGTGACGCAACTACACAGTTTCTCCGAGAGCCCTCACTCACGCAGTGAAACGCAGCAGAAACTACTTCACACTGGTTTTCTGTGAGGTTGTGGTATGGAGGCGAGTCACCATCTGTCATAATTATAAAGATGGGACATTTTATGTCGAAGGCTCTCGTTGTCTCGTCAATATCCAGGTAAGCAGTCCAGCAAGATCCTATCCATAGGCCACCTGGCATAGTTACCTTCTTAATTGCACCTCCCGTGTGCTGTCTTTGACTGTATCTCCTCAATAATGCAGGCAGCGACAGTATCTGCTAGGTGTGCCTATTCCCACTTCCATTATTGTGTCTCAATGGGACCTCTTCGTGTTGGATCTATACGTACGCTTTTCAAAAGAATCGGTGTGCCGCTATTTCCCGCAGGAGAGATACAAAATAAAGTTATTAAAGTTACCGCATCCAAATTTCGAATCGATCAGCCACAAGCTGTGGGGAGCCACACTAGAAGGGAGCTTCAACTACCATAAGAAACGAGCTGATGATCTTCAACCTCTACATTTGTTGATAACACTAAACTTATACGACAGATTTCAAACAAAAAAAAAATATGACCATGTTTCGTTCATTTAGGACTAGCTTTTGCCCGCGACTTCGTCCGCGTGGAATAGTGACTTCCGGCAGATTTTTGGTTTTTCCCACATAGTTCCCGTTCTTGCGGGATTTTCGGAATGGTCGAGTTTCCGCAGAATTTTTAGGATAAAACCTATGTTTTTTTTTCGAGTTCCAAACTATTTATATCTGTACAACTCTGTTTGACCAACTGCTGGACCAGTCAAAACTATTGCAACGATGACGTTATTGCGCAGAAATTTTACTTGAAGTCGGGTCCCGTTGCATAGATTTGGTGGTTTGAGATTTCTTAGTAAAATGATTGGGGCACCTATTTTTAAATTAAGAGAATGTGGGGGAAGGCCGCTTGGGTTCAAGGAATTGAGGAACTCCTGTGGGTAATTAACTACATCTTCTTGATCCATCACGGTATTTACCTACTATATAGAAAACAACCTCAAAATGAAACTGTGTTTAAAAAGTAATATTACGATGATAATTATATCGCATAAACAAATTAGCGCTGTATTCAACCGTTCAGTAGGGAGCCGACCGCGCGAGTGAGCCGCGCGGCATGGTATCTCGTAGAGCTGCACCCCCCTCCCGGCTTGCCCGCAAGCACCGCCTCTCTCCCGCCGCGCCGGCCAGCGCAGTGAGCGCAGAGAGCGAGTTGGTTTTGTTTCGGAGTTATTTATCATTGTAATCTTTAAAGTTTTTTGTTGAAATTAAGCTATGTCAAAGACAATTTTATTAACAATGAAGTACTCTTAACCAACAACATAGTTAAATTTATATTTGAATAAAGATTAATATTATTATGTTGATACAACTTAAACAAATTATTTCGACCAAATTTGGTACCATAAAAACGGTCATTGTGACTAAACCTTAAAAGATAGACATATGCCGTCGCGGACTTTTTTTTAGATCATGTATAGAGGAATAATTCTTTCATACATATTTTTTGTGTATCTTGAACCGTTTTCGCAGCGCACGCAAAGAAAGCCTTCAAAAATGAATAATTTTCCCCGTTTTTTACACATTTACCGCTCTGTCTTTGCTCGTATTGGTCATAGCGTAATGTTATTTAGCCTATAGCCTTCCTCGATAAATGGACTATCCAACAAAAAAAGAATTATTCAAATCGCACCAGTAGTTTCGGAGATTAGCGCGTTCAAACAAACAAACAAACAAACTCTTCAGCTTTATTATATTAGTATAGATTCTTAGCAAACGACGGCTAATTAAGTGTTTCGCAGTCTGGAAGAATCATTATTAGCTTTTGATGTTCAGGTATTGAGTAGGTACTTGGTTGGTGGATCTATTCTTAGAGCAAAACCTTATGGTCTAAGGATCTTACATTTGTTTAGGTATTTTTGTCTACTTTAAAAGTTCATATTTAACTTACCAGGAGTGAAAGTAATTGTGATATGTTGGTCTGTGCCCTTTTTGAGTGGACACGGTGTTTTCTTGCAAGGAGATAGTTGCACGTTCTCACTCAGTTTTTCATATTTTTTACCTGTAAGGAAAATATCACATTTTTAAAGGTCACGTTAATCTGTCGTCGACGGCATGCAGTGACTTCGTGTTCATTTGTGTTTGGTTGGTATAAAACTCTGACACCATCTGACACACAGGCACAAAAAAAAGTAGACACTTGATGTCGAAGAGTTCGTTATAAGTAGTTATGGTAGGTATAGCAGTGTGGGGATCTACGGTGCGTCGACCTGCGTGGTAATCAGTTCTGTCCTGATTCCAGTAGCGGTAGGTATGAGACAGACATGGTTACTGTGGGGTCCGGTGTTCCCCGGGCAACGGCGGATAGTAAAATGGTGCCCTCAACACCTTTTGGTATCCGCCGCCGGCCGACAGACGCATGCACGGGGGTTTTTGTTGTCGTTCGTCGACCACTCCCCACTGACCTAGGACCGGCCCCACGGTTTGGGGTCTTTGGGATAAAACCCCTGCATGTGGCCTCTTTTGTTCCGGGGCCCTGTCCGGCATCACTTGGGAGAGGCCTAATCTAGCGGAGAGACCCACCCACACTACCCGGCCGCGCCAGCGCCGAAAACCGACGGCGACATTTCAACCGGGTAAAAAAAAGGTATAGCAGTATAGGTATCCGTATCTAATCGTGTCTCTCCCGTTGTCTCTGTCATTCACGCCAAGATCACTGTACGGCGCATGTACGGTCAGCATCAAAGTAGCTTAAAACATTTAAAGAAAAAAATAAAACAGGTACCAAAATGGTAT
The DNA here is from genome assembly GCA_019059595.1 of Marasmia exigua. Taxonomy (NCBI): domain Eukaryota; kingdom Metazoa; phylum Arthropoda; class Insecta; order Lepidoptera; family Crambidae; genus Marasmia; species Marasmia exigua. The sequence continues at coordinate 15,474,589 of CM032477.1, read as the reverse complement.
CCGCTCAGTATACGGCTTATCGTGTCAGGCAATGCCACGCTAAGCCTGGTAGGTATTCTGTGGATTCCAACCAAGGGACGGGCCTCAACCGACGACAGCTATCTTTAGTTACTAAAACATTATTGTACCATTTGTACTATGTCGAAGTCACATTTTGTACGTACCCCTTAGAAACTGACTATAATAGGCAGAACAGTTACTATGACATGGTACTAAACTGTTAAGCTACTTTTGATGCTGACCGTACCTATGTGTGCCTGTGCGAAGCTTAGTCAATATTCTGGGGCCTAGTGGCCTACCATAACGATCCTGCGGCTGAGCCTGGTGGCTAAATTTAAAGCCGTCCCGTAACGAACGAGAATATACCTGTCGCATCCAAACCAATTGGAAACACAGCGCATGTGAAAGAGAAGGAAACTGCGATTCGGTCGTAACGTCTGCATTAAATTAGGCCATCTGGGGTCTTAGCGCAAAACCGGACTTTACGACGAATCGGAATCGGAGTTCCTTTCCCGTCCAGACGCGCTGTGTTTCTCCTTTGTTTGGATGAAACATTCTTGTTAGCTACGTTACGGGACGGGTTCATTGTATACAGCCGGCGTTCTTGGTCTAATTATGTATTTTGTTACACAGGCTAAGACCAAGACTAAGCGCTCCATCCACGGGGGTAGGGTCGTATTGCCCATCAAAGCACCTGGCGCAAATAAGTAGGTGCTATGCCGGCCTATCCAAGTTTCGCGATATTCTTATTTATTTTTAAATTACGTTCAACGTCGAAACAAAGAACAGTACGCGGAGGTATGTAGGTACACGTACGTAAGTACTACACGTGAACAATATGCTAAACGGGTTTTTTCTAAGTATTTTATTACGCGGCCAGACTGAGATATCCATCTTACTCGGATATTATATGTAAGTAGTATTTGTACAGACAGCTACACGCTCAGGTTATTTTATAGAATATTAGAATTCGTTTTTTTTCCTTCGATTCTCATTAAGGTAATGTCTAAACCTAATTACGTGAGAATCGTAGGCAGCCTCCTCCTCCTCTAAGATGCCTAGTACGATTGGTTCAATATTAATTGAGGAATTTGTTATTGACTAGTAATATGATGTGTGGCTCTGTTCTACGTATATAATAATAATAATATATTTCGCGACATCACATGCATTATATTATACATGTACGTATATGCACATCCTAGTAGAATATTTTTTGTCGGTCTTGGCGAAATCATATATGTAGTGAGGCTAACGAGCACGCTAGTCACCTGTTACTAATGAGTAATTATAATATCTGTGCTAATGATGTGCCAACTCGGAAAAAACCGAACTGGAGTTAAAATCTACGGAACTCGGGTTGAGCTCTAACTACCTTATTACAAATCGCGATCTAAAGTTATTTCCGTACTAAAGCTCATGTCATCCCGTTCCAACACGCAATGTTAAAACGTGCTGGCACGAGTTTTGTTCCGGAACTATCCTTAGTTCGCGATTTGTAATAAGGGGGTAGTTGGATGGACAAGTAAATGTATTTTTGAGTTTTTTTCAAATAATCCCTCAGCTTGGCATAAACCTTATGCTCGAAAATGAAATATTTCCTTTTCCATTACAACATTATTACTGGTTCTGTAAATAAATACTACTCTCCCAAGGAACCTTTCAAAAATGGCTATGTAAAAAAATATTTCACCGCTGCTTCCAGTGTTGCCAGTTGATATTTGTAAAAATGGCTCAATTTGATTTAAATTAACCCAATCAAAGGTTTAGCCGTGTGGTCCCCGGCAGAGTAGAATAGGCCACCCTCACTCTTACCGAGGTGTCCTAAAATGCGACTAAGGTAAAGCTGCTGGCATAATCATCAGCACCCAGAGAAGGAAAACTCTGTATTTATATCAAAACCCTCGCCAGGCCTTCTGATCTGACAAAATTATCGAACACATAAAGACCGACCACTTTATGTGTTTGATAATTTTGTATCTGTTTTGTTATCTTCTGTACATATTGTCTGTCAATATATATATATCTTATAATGCAAAGGCGTCACCCAAGGTCCAGCCTGAAAACCATCGCTGCAGCTGTTGTTTGTGGCAATTTCAGCATATGCTGAGGCCTTATTGGCCGAAACTCTTATGCTCTATACCGATTTTTATTATTTATTTTATGTAATATGTGTTGTGGTCAATAAATAGCTTTTCTTTCTTTCGTTTCTTAAAGATTTCGAAGTCGTACCGGTTTGGAAATACCGCTACGGGAAAAATTATAATTTGTAAAGTGTACCAAGCGCTTCCTTTTGATTGAATTCCTCTTGAAGTGATGGTAGGGAGAGGGACAGCCGCGAGAAACAAGTGTGCTGCTTCTTATTAGGTTTATCCAAAGGACAAGCAAAAATATTTTTTAGGTGAAACTGTAGGTAACACCTAAGTTCACCGAGCAGTGGACAAGTAGGTATAGGTATAGATGATCTAATAAATACGACTTGTTTGATAGGGATCCTAAAATAAAACTACAAGTAAGATCAAAACATCGCAATCATCTCGGAGTTTATTTAATCGTGTTTAAGGTACTTTTTATGCAGTTAAAAACGTAAGAAGTTGTTTAGTGGCAAAGTGCTAGCCGGGCGTCCCTGACCGTGGCTAAGGCAATTATCACGTCATCACGCCTCGACCCGCCACCGGGCATCAGTGGTTGGTGCTTGGATGCATTTGACATCGATTCATGCGTCTTTTCCTTAGATTAAATCAAATTTTGTATTAATCTAAGGTCCTTTCCGAAGTTCTGACAGTTCTCGGTGAATTTCCCGAAATTTTTCCTGCCTACAATCCTGTCTTGACATCGGTAAAACTAATGAGATTTATATTGAATGTAGCCATTACGAGAGATATTTTGATATTGTGCCTATTTAAATACTCGAAGGAAATTTTTAACAGTTTTTTTTAAACAAACTTATGTAATAAAACAAAGTGTCCACTTTTAGCTATTAGGTTACTTAAGAAGATAATTGTTACTTCTGGCGTGTAAAAATCATTGGTAGATAATTCGTCATTATATTTATCATACTTTCCTTTAAGTTGTTTATAGCTATGTACTAAATAATCACTAATTATCGCTAAAATCAATATAAATCTTTTGGTGGCACTAGTTTCGTACGTTCATGTAAGTAGTCCCTTTTAAACAAACTTCTGTCAAGTTTGAGTAATTCTTTAGCAATATTTATCCTACCGAAAACATAATAATGAAATGAGGCCAGTTCAATATTGATAGATAATGCACCATCTCGGTTACAAAGACCAAAGAATGTAGAGATCAATGGGTCTGTAGGTTACTTAATTTTAGCGTGATTACGTATTACCATTTTGGGTAGGACCAACATAGGTAGGTATAGATATATATAAATAATAATAATAATCGGATGTAACGGACGACCGACCGGATGTCAGACGCCAAGACCATGTAAGTACCTAAGTATATCAAAGACGATACTTGCCTTAGCGTCTCTGTTATAGCGATGGGGTCGTTACCCATTCCCTCACACAAATAGGCACGAACGATTAATTGCCTCTTTAATAATTTACACTTGATAATATTGACCCACGTCTCATCACGCAAACACATAGCATAGATACATAAATTTATTATTATTTATAATGGAAACAAACACATAGCCGTAACAAAATTAAATATTTAAGTTCATTCTAAGAGGAATCGGAAACTTTTCTCCGACAGTATTTTGAATGGGTTACAAGTTGAATGAAAACAGATTTGTAGGAATCGTACCCAATTGAATATCGTGTTTGTCTGCTGTATCTTAGTACATATTTATATACTTATCCACCAGTTAACGGGAGTGGTCCAATTAGAATAATTAGAAAACTATTTAATTAAATCCATTGGTCGATTATTATTTATTATAGTTACTAAGTAACTAACTTAACTAACTTTAACTTGGTAGTAGATAATTTCGCAAACAGAACTCATCGTTACAACATCTACTGACAAATCAAATATCAATGCACCAGTTACCAAGCCTGCCATAATGTAAGACGAGACGAAAGCGGGTCGACTACAACGGGCTTATGTAAAAACAGAACTCACTTAGCGCGTAAGTACAATGCTAGCTGGCATGCTTTGGTTTCAAACACACTAAGGCAGACACTAATGCATTATACTGATGTCTTAAATCATGAGTTCCTAACCTGGGGATAATAAAGGTCAAAAGTTACAAAACAGTGTGGCGGGTTAATTTCAGTTATCCTCAGTTGTCTTCTTGAAAATATCAGCAACCATTTTAAATCTTTTTAAGTAGGTAACTTTAAACAAATAAGCTTTGATTCTACATACGTTCCAGTAATTACTATACCTCATTTTAATTACACATTTTTATATAACTGGTAAACTATCTTACTCGTATGTGTGACTTGACATTGTGAGAACTGTTTGATGTTATTCTTTTATAGACATCTTATTGTAAATGAAGCGTGGTTATACTGAGAAAGGGCTGAGCGTGTTCGAAATATTACCGGTGTCGTACCTATGTTTGTTCACTCACCCTGGCACTGCTGCACGTTGGTGGCGGCGCAGCAGGCGAAGAGCAGGCAAGCGAGCACGACTGGACCGAGCGTCGCCATGGTCACGGCTGGTCTGACGCCACGACCACTGCAACAACCACACAAAAATATTCACACAAGAGGACCACAGTAAAGACGAATAACAGTGCAGCGCGTAAACGTCGTTGCCTTTGTCAATCAAAAGGCAACGACGTTTACGCGTCGGTTGGAAGCGAAAAAGTTGAAAGGATCGGTTGGTAGCGAGCAAAAAAATTTTGAAACGCACTCAATATTCAGGAGCTTTTTATTTATCATTTCGCATCACTTACTTCACCGTGGCATTTTAATCGTTTTAGGGTATTGTACTTATAAAAAAAAAGAGTCTACCCTTAAAAATAAGTCATTCCATGCAAATTGCACCAATCAGCTGATCACTTTTGTATGGGAAGGTGATAATTTTTCTGAAATAAAACCTTTAGACAATGTCGAAGATAAATCTATTTTCCTTGAGGGAAAATGATCGTTTTCATATCAGTATACCCTCGATAAGCGAGTAACGCCCTGTTGGTCTAGTGGTTTAAGTACCTGGCAGTGATCTCGGGGTCCTTGGTTCGATTCCCGGGTTGAGCAAAAAGTATGTTTCGCATTTTTCGAAAATAGCTCGGGCTTGTGATCATCAATCCGCATTTTGCAAGCTTGCTGATTAAGCCTAATCCATAGAGTAAGGTAATCCATAATCATATAATTAGGTACGATACCGAGTTGGCAAAGAGAACTGGGATACAAGGGTCACTCTGAAAATATCGGGAATAGAAAAAACTACAAAGATAATGCAATAAACGATACCGAGTTGGCAAAAAGAACTAGGATACGAGGGTCACACTAAAAATATCGGGAATAGAAAAAAACTATGTACAAATCAAATGCAATAAACGATACCGAGTTGGCAAAAAGAACTAGGATACGAGGGTCACACTGAAAATATCGGGAATAGAAAAAAAGTACAAAGATAATGCAATACAATACAAACATTGTTTTTTGACGTATACTCCGTGACAATCGATGCACCTTTTAATTCGTACAAATCAATTATTTTAACAGTATTTTCAGTCTGAAGTGGACATAGTAAAACGGCCGATTTGTAAGCTTCGACTGCCCTCTCTGGACGAAGGAAATTTTTAGTTCTTGGGTACCTATGTAAAGTAATGATTGGGACTCAGGTCAGGGCCATATGGAGGATGGTCCATCAACACCACGTCCTGATTTAAAAACGCGATCGTTTTTCGAGCCATGTAAAAGCGTGTTGTCATGGTGAAGGATTATGCGACGTACTCGGATTAGTTAATTTTGCGAAGTTTGCTTATGATTACTGGAAGACATACTACTGTGTGGGTACCCATTATCTAGCAGTAACTTTTCTCCGTTCCTGTAAAGGAATTTTAGTCACATGTACGGTTTTCAAAACAACCGAAGCAACCATTTTATTCGACACGTGACGAGAGCGCAAAACTTTCTATGGCTTGATTTCCCCTTCGTACCTATGAAAAAAAGTTGCCAGAAAAATCGATCTTAAGGTGCGTTCCATTTATTTTATTGTATCTTTAAAAGTACAAAAAATGAATTGATTTGTGGGCAATTCCGAGGTGGGAAATAATAGTCTTATGACTTAGTAAGGGCAACAACACTTCCTCTGCGCCGCCCTACACCTCATCATGCACCGCCCTACACCTTCAGCAAATGTCCTTTACACAAAGGTTGCCTGGAAGAGATCGCTCATAGTGATGAGGCCGCCTTCGTTGTACACATCCTGTAATACTTAGTTTTTAAGTTTTCATACTTTATTATGAGTGCAATAAAGGTATATTCCACTCATTCAATCAAACAGGCAACTTTTAGAAATCTGTGGCAATACTTACAAAGTTAAGTTAGTTGATTTGGGATAAGGTCTAGTTTTTAGAAATTTGAGCTGATTCAGAAATAAAAAGAATGTCTATTTCACTATCTAAATAATGTACGGTAACAAATTGTTAAGATAAATTAATACTGTCATTCGACTTTGTAATGCTTATTATATAATTATAATTAAATATAATAAGGTGCCTCAGAACGAATCACGATAAGGCCGAATACCTGCATTTTCGTAGGTACAAACAAAACTTTCACGTCCTGAGGCAAAACCTTAAAGTTGAAGAAGACTCTTACAAGGACGTAGGCACATTTAAATCTAAGCTGCATCATAATTAATACTAAAACCAGGGAGCAAGAAATAGACATAAGGATGAAACATGCACTCGGTTGTAGTGCAGCATTACACAGGATTTAAGTGTCCCGGCTTCTAAGCAAACGTACAACAATAGGGTAGTTTCGTCTATCAAAATTAAACTACGAAAGTGTGTTTTTTCTATAGTTTTCAACATAAGAAATACGAATAAAATACTATTTTGTTAAATAATTAAGCGGTTAATTTATATACGCCATACTTTTACTTCATAAAAGCAAATACTGTCTTCTATAAGTGAAAGTTGGATAATTAATATTATCTCTTTATTGCGAATTTGTAGTTTGTTTAAATTTTTTTCACATTTAATATTTTACAATGGAGGAAGCGGACAGTACAAATCTGGCAATTAATAATGGCAAATACCGATTTCTTTTCTGCCGAATTCAGAAATGTTAATGCAAGAATATTCTGTTAATTTTTTAAAATCATAAAAGGCTGGGGAAAATGTCTTTTTGTATATAGTATGTATGAACTTGTAATAAAATCTCTTTGGCTATAGTATTTGTATCTGGCTGGTTTTGGTATCATTGAAAGTTAAAATTTTAAAGAACATTATTCCAAATTCAAATTAGGAAAATGTGTGATTTTCATTTGTTTTCGTACTCAAATCAAAAAATCAAAAATGTCTTTATTCAATTTAAGTCCATACATAACATTTATGAATGCCAAATATTATGTAATCTACCGCTGATTCGGAATGTCAATTTCTACCGAGAAGAATCAGCAAGAAACTCAGTAGTTAATATTATAAGATTAGATTTAAAAAAAAAAAAACTTATCTCAAAATGATCTCACATTTGAATTACATAATATAATGTAGACCTATTTTAAACCCTAACTATAATATAGATGTCACTAGTATTCAAATGCATAGACCTTAGAGGCATACATATATTAATTTAAGAAATAATATTTGAAAACAATTAACTAGTTATAAGTTTTGTTAATTACATTATACTTAATCTATTTGCGCGCCTGCTGGCAGGCTGGATACCGTGTCCATGATACTTTTTATAACATCTTTGTATCAAATTGTGTATTAAGCAAATAAATAATGTTTCTGTTTCTGTTTCTGTTTCTGTTTCAAAAAATATGGTAATCAAAATATTCATTCTTATACAAATTATTATTACAGTGACAGTATGATACACAATGCCTAAAATCAATATCGTATAGATAAATCGTCAAAGAAAAATTATGAAATGAATTATACATTAGAGGACAGGCGAAGAGATCAACATGTCCAAGAATCCTTATCATTCAAATAATCATCTACTTTATAGTAGCCTTTCTGCATTAGGCAGTTTATTATATGCAACTTAAACTTATGTACAGGTAAATCAATGATATTTTGAGGTAACATATTAAACATTCTAATGCTCAATCCAACAAATGAATTTCCAGTTTTATGAAGTCTTAGATTCGGGACAGCAAGCCTATGTTTATATCGCGTGTTAAAGCTATGAAAATCTGATTTTTGCGAGTAAAGATGCAAGTTCTTCCGTACAAACATAATACAATCAAAAATGTATTGAGATGATACGGTTAAAATATTAATTTCCTTGAATACTTCTCTGAGTGAGTCACGTGATCTAAGACCGTAGATGGCACGGATGGCCCTCTTCTGCAAAATGAAGATGGCTTGTAAGTCAGCACCGGTTCCCCACAGTAGTAGACCATATGACATCAGACTATGAAAATAGCTAAAATAAACCAGTCTCGCTGTCCCGATATCAGTCAGATTCCTTATCTTTCTAACTGCATATGCAGCTGAACTAAGTCTTCCTGCCAAGACAGCAATATGAGGGCTCCATTGCAATTTTGTATCCAGAGTGATACCTAGAAAAACTGTGGAGTTTATGATTTCGATAGGTTCGTTATTCATGACAATATTCATTTTGACCTGCCTTACATTAGTCATTGTGAACTTAACACATTAAGTTTTCTTAGAATTAAGAACCAAGTTATTATAAGTGAACCACTGTAGTACTCGAGAGAGTGTGTTAATTACTTCGTCAACATTTTTCTTTAGTCTATCAACATCAAAAATCAAGGATGTATCGTCAGCAAATAACACTATCTCACATAGATCTTTGGTATAGTAAGGAAGGTCATTTATATAGATTATAAAGAGCAAGGGCCCCAATATAGAGCCCTGGGGCACACCCATGGTTAGAGGGGCGCCAGAAGAGTTAGTTCCATTGATATTGACCTTCTGAATCCTATCTGATAAGTAAGATTTGATTAGGGAGGAGATCATTCAGTGAAATGAGCTTACCTGGAACAGACAAATAGTTGAAGGCCAGTTGGCTGTTCTAGGTACCGCTGGAAATATGAGGTCGAAAAGGATTTGCGTGGGTGGACTACTGGCTGGTAACTGGTAGAAATAGACTGCAAAATGGCGATGCTAGATGGTGGCTTATCGTAGATGAAGGCTCACTTTGGGTCACTGCGTCAACCTAGTTAGGTATTTCTCGTACATGATATTCATCGAAAAAAAAACTATTTATCGTATTGAAACCATACATGACATGTTTTTTCGTTAAATATCACAAGCACGAGAAGGCCTCCTGGTTTATTTTAGATTAAAAACTAAGTAATAATTTAAGTTTTAATTTATTTGGCAGAAGATATCTCGCTGCTCAGTCAGTCTATTGTGGCTTAGATTCCAAATGATGAGACTGTCATCTGCAGGTGGCAAACAGTTGCTATTGCTACTCTATTGCAAGCTTCATAAGGTGTGTAATTAATTGAAACTGACATAAATTCTATCTGCATAATAACTTTATAAGTTACGAGTTGGGTGTTGATTTTCAACTAACCAAAGGAGAATACTAAATTTGACGAAGGTGTGTAGGTATAAGTAATCTTCACTACGTGATCTTGCGCTAAAACGAACTTTGCTTTGCTGAGCTGCTTGATTGCATATATGTAGAAATGTAGATGTAGCTACATAGGCACTTACCTACCTAGCGGTTTCTCTCCACGTGTGCGTGTCAGCTTGAACGATTATGCATTAATGTGGTAGGTATTGTATGTTTCACAAGAGTAGGACGAGTAAGTAAACATTAGATTGATAGATAACTTACTTCAAATAATAAAATGTTATACTTAAGTACCTCCTCATCTTAGCTTGTAATACCCAATTGCGTCCAAAGTAGTCGCTTCGGAGCCCAGGGTATGCTTGGACCATGCTCCAGAATTCGGGAAGTAAGTATGGTAAATTACAATCAAGCGACCTTTGCTGTCCTTATACAGAGGAACCAGACCAACTGAATCATTATCTCAAATATTGTAGGTGTCGTGTGGGTTTCTTCACGATTCTTTCCCTCATTGCCGAGCTAATGGTAGCTTAGAAATATGGATACAAAATTTTATACTTACCTACTTCCCACTTACTTAATACAAAAGAGATGTACATATTATAATAATTATTACTCACATATACACATTTTTGAGGTCACACATCACCTTTTACCGTCCTGCGTCAGGTTTCATTCATAGGAAGACATTTGCAGCGACTACCCTGTGTTTGCCTATTTCACATATCGGAGGAGCCGGTAATCCCACAGAACGGGGCTGTCCTGCACAGATCTTCCTCCAACGCTGTCTGTTTAGGTCTGTTGCCTAATAATGCAATTCTCCTGGTGGTTTAGGTAGAACCATAGTAAAATAATGTATGTAAATAGGTAGGATACATTATGGTATGTGTCCGATTGGATAGCTAATTTAACCAGATGGCTGCGACATATGCACGGTCCACGACAAGTCGTGCTTGGACTACCAGAAACAAGTGGACGCCGGACGAACCGTATCTCATGATTTCAGGTCCTGCGGCGGATCAACGAAGCGAGTGCAGGTGCTCGCAGGTTTTAAGGGAGCAGCAGACTGCAGGCCCTGTACATATTTAATCTAAGATCATTTAGCGCTAACCACTTAATCTGTAATTACGCTAAGTGTAGCTGTACCATGAACCGGTTAGGTATTTTTAACTAACATTCTACCTAGCTTAACGACAAACGCACGGTAAGGTAGATATCTCGTCTAGAACTGTATGAAACTTATTTCTATAGTTAACATAAAAACTGTTATCTCTACAGTGGGCGTAGCCTGCCCAGTGTCCATAGAATCCTAGGCCCCTGTGTCCTAAGTAGTCTATGAGCCTGTCTTACAGGTTCCTGTCACTGTGTCAAAATTTGTTGGGGGGCTCAAAACGCAATCCTTTGGCTGAGTTTGGAAGGGGGTGGGGGTGGGGGGGAGGTGTACCCCTTTGCTTGATTACACACGTTATGGGCAGACTAAACCTACGTAGACGGGTATCCGCTCTAGATGTCACCCCCGCTAACTACGCTACGCCACTAACATTACATTAGCTGAGTTAAAGAAATATACTTACTCATTATTTAACAAAAATTACCTTTATTATCCACAAAGAGCAACCTGAGTATTTAGAGCAACAAGCATTTAGTAATTAAAAATCAATGCTATTGTGTTTACTTGCACGCAATACTTACTCTCTGAACTCTTGAGATACCTACCTAGGTAGGTACACAAAGATAACTTCACTTCGTCGAATCCAAAGGTCTTAATTAACTAAATACTTTATGTGGTTTAGGTATTGACTTTAATTGCCTACTTACATAGTATCAATAACTCTTACATATAGATAATTAAGTTACTCTATGACTCTTAATTACCTACTATTGCTTTTATTGCACAAAAGGTTACAGAACAAAATGCTACTCTACAGCTCATCATTATGTAAATACAATCCCTACTAATAAACGTTTCTATTTCTAATATTAGGTATACATTTGAAAGTTTTTTGTTTTTCTATCAATCTGTCTGTCTGTCTGTTTTTCCTTTCACGACAAAAAGGAGCCATGGATTACGTATTTTTTAATGGAGATACTAGCGCAGTGCAAGCGATTTTGCCGGCGAACTGGCTCTGAAACACCGTGACCGTTGAGGTACCTCTACTTAACTATGTCATGTACACAATAATTTGTCCATGCTATTGTAATAAGCAACGATTAATACTTATGTTGTAGTTTACCTACATTCTTCTTCATTAGAAAGCTACAGCTACTCGTAGCTCTTCTCGCGTTGTCGACGGCACAACGTGTGCAGACGCTGTCATTGATTCGCTTGTCTAATATCAAAGTTAATGCTACAAATATTGATATCATTGTCAATGATATTACAAAAACAACAGCGCCAGGCCGAACAATGCCAAGGCTAATAATCCCCTTTTTTAGTGATAAGGATCAAATTGGCCCTGCAAAGACATTGATTAGGCAGTATTTAGGTATATACAGCATTTCAAAGCTCCTACTACGTAAAGCGTCTTATTGCAACGGGAAAACATCACTCGCTTCGAAGCTAGAGTAAGTACCTAGTATTTAATATAGAATTTTATTGGAATGTGTGCAGCCTATTGGGAATTCGTGTCATTAGAGTGGGTGGGTCGTGCGGGCACCATAGAAGGCCCCCTCGCGCAGCAGCCGCTGCAGCGGGCTCTGTGTCTGCACGAGTACGGCGTAGCACAGCAATTGTCGCCCGCTCTCGTTGTACACTCGCCACCGCAACCACCCGCGCTGGTTCTGCACAAAAAGCAATAACGCGTCTCTAATCTTGTGTCAGGACTACAAACCGTCTAAAAGAGCCTTGTAGGATTATTAGATACGATCACTATGGATTCACTTGGACCGTGTCCTTCAGGAACGGAATTTTTTTTGGGCTTCTTAGGTGACGAAAGCTTGTAAGGTCCTAACAAAAACTGGGACCCTTTAGGCCTAAAACGCACCAGCGGTAGGCCGCAATACGCGGCGTGCCGTTGCGGCAGGCCGCACATCAATGTTTACATGAAACTGCTTGATAACAACGCACTCATTTGTGGCCAGCCGTCAACCGCTCCGATTGTCCTGGAGCTGATGGAAGGCACGCCTCATCGTGGCTTACCTACCGTTAGTGCGTTCTAGGCCTTACACAAAGTAGGAGAGATATGAACCAACGTCCTCGGGACACTCTCCCTGTTAAACTTACTTAACTGTTAGGTACTGACCGACATCTTTACTAAAATTCATTTTAGTGCGGAAGCCACTGAAACTTCCTTAAATAATAAGGAAGCCATTATGAACATCCTTGATTCTTTTGACACGCGATTCTATCAAGTTCCTTTTTAGCGAGATGAGGTCATGATTTTTTAACATCTAGTCTACCTACTTAGGTACCTGTTTTGGCCATCTAAGTAATTTCTACGTAATTTTATTGAAAGGCTGTCTCTGCAAATTATTAGGTTTAGTTTAGTACATGGGGGACTAAGGTGCAGCGACCTCCACGAGTGGCCCCGGCGCCGGTTGTATTTGTACTACTGCGACCATTAAATTGGGTCTGCTGGAGCTGCTACCGAACAGGCTTAGGTGCCCTGAGTAACTGGCGGGTGGTGATTGGTAAGGGAACGGGCCCTCCTCCCCACATCACCACCCAAGACGAACCACTGATGCACACTCCGGTGGACCGGCTCCGTGCTGCGGCCGCGCCGCAGTCCACCTCGCTACGGGGCCTTCATTGTCGCGCCTAGGGCTTGGAGCAGACTAATGCTATCCCCCTTCTCCTCGGGTACGCTGCTGAGAGCTGCGGAAGGAAGGGGGCCGGCTTGGCTCGCCCATTGTGCAGGTGGCATCAAGGGGTTAATTACCTCGGAGGGCCTCCGCATAAGTAGTCGTCGTGGCCATGAGCCGGAGGACCGGCCTAACTTTTGTACGCCGTTCGATTTTCAGCGTCCCTGGAAATCCTGTCAGGCCTCGCCTGCACGGGTAGTGCAGATCACGCGAGAGCATTTCATTGATTTTATCGTGAGCCCTCCCGTGGGCAAAACGACTGCCTACTTATATAATATTAAAAATTACTAATATCTACACCTTAATTTAAGTGACTATAAAAATCGATTCATACCTTAATGTTAAACACACTGGTCAAAACCTATCAATCAAGAAAAAAATACAGATTATTAAAACTTGACGTTTGGATATCTGTATAACATTACATTTATTAAAAAGAAGAAAGATTTGTAGGTATTTTTGGATGTAGTTGTAAACCCAAAAACTACTGGACAGATTTCAACACTTCTTTCTTCATCAGTGAATACTACTACTAGTAACAATAGTTCAATGTTCTATTTTTTTTTAACGGCAAACCTAATTTCACCTGAAGTCGTGTGCGGTCCGGTCAGTTGATAGAATAATCTATAAGCATGTCGGATACCGAAAATAATCTATACTATGTGGATTATCCTTTCAAAAGATATCTTAGTGTTCAAAATCATTTTGAATAAGTACGTGTTTTCGTTGACAGAAACGATTAATAATATATGTAGATAAATAGATACACTTTATTGCACTAAATTTACAGATCTAAATCTATGGTACTATAGTAATACAATGTAGGCGGTCTTATCGCTAATAGCTACCTAAACCATTTAATTATTAAGGTGACGGGTAGGGCACACTAGCGACGCCAATTAATTTCAATTTTTAGCTACTAAATTGGATCTATTTTAAACAATATCGTGGTTACAATCTCTCGGCAATGCACAAATTTTGGGTCCGTTTTTGTACGCGAAACATTATTTCACGCTAAAAGTGGCCGCTTTTGGCGTGAATCTAATTTTTGCGTAGTACGCTTAGTAGCTAAAAATTTAAATTGATTGGCGTCGCTAGTGTGCCCTACCCGTCACCTGAACATCACTTACTGCACAAAATTTACTTTTTTCAAATAATTTACTATAAGAAATCTGAAATAACGTACGGTCAGCATCAAAAGTAGCTTAACACATGTAAATGTAATTTATACATAAGTACTGATAAATAGTTCTAAGTCACTCAAATGTATGACGATTTGTAAGTGCTGTGTACAAGCCTATGCAAATAAACAATTATTTGAGTTTGAGTTTGAGTCTGACATTAGAACCATGACGAAGTAACATTTTGTACCTACCCCTTAGAAACTGGCTATTATAGTCAGAACGGTCACTGACATGGTACTAAAGTGTTAAGCTACTTTTGATGCTCACCGTACCTCCATTTTTATTAAAAGATGTTTTTATTTTTAAAAGTATCATCATCCTCCTTTAATCCTTTAGATGAAACACTTTATGGCACAGTAAAACAGGTCTTAAAAAAGCTAGGTATGTATTACAGACATTACGGTGTAATTTATGCCTACACATAAGTGTAGACATTTTTTCAGCTTCCATAGTTATTATTTTGCCTTGTTTTAAAAAAAGTCACTGATTGGGTGGAGAGTCGGTTTCCGGAGATATCACGTGTATCTATTTATTTTCTATTCATTTAATATTTTATTTTTTAACTGATGTTTTCTCAATTATGTTCATGGGCGGCGTTGATTACTTTCTATCAGGTGACTGGCTTGCTCGTCTGTCCGCCTCAAGCATAAAAAATAAGAATTATCTGAAATATTTAATAATTTTTCATTTTTCTTAGCTTGTATTTCTATGATTTGATTCGGTTAAACTGTTTTTTTATAAAGTATTCTTATACTTCGCAGCTCATTATTAGTAAAAAGCCTCACTAATTTTCACCAGGTTTAGGGGGGAACATCAAAAAGTCGCTAAAAACAACACGTGATTATTGGGCGGGCCTCTAAGGGCCGATTTTTTTAATTGATAAAATAGCGTTAAAATGTGTTTATTGAGCAGTAGTCAGCTTAACCAATAGTTATATTACAAGGAATTACGTCACTTTGACGCAGTCACTTTGACTACACAATATACAACTAGGTGTAGTAAATTAAACAAAAGATATAGAACTACAGCAGCTCTGTTAGATTCCTACTGAGGGTTCAAGGCTACCGTACCTACATAGCTATTACTGCAAGAATTTATTTTTTGTTTTGCAAAAAATGGTCTAACCATTTGCTATTGCAAATACTTACCAACCAACCCAGGAAAGACTGCAAATAACTCATCCAATAAACTTTGTGAAATATAATATCATACAAGTAACTAAGTAATAAGTTATACCTAAAACGTTATCACAAAGCCATCAGACAAAGAAACATGTCGTTAGTTTATTTTTGGCTTCCACTTAACCAAAGTTCTCAGAACCTTTTTGCGATGCGGTGGGTCGCAATTTTATTTGGTTTGTTATTAAAACAATAATATCAATCGATCTCTTTTATTTCTAAGGGCTGATTCGACGTATCTAATTCCAATACTAAATCTATGGTAGTATAGCTATGTCAGTCTATACAAACCTGACGTAATACCGTAGATTTATCCACGGATAAAGATTGGCCGTATCGGGCCTAGGTCGAAAATGGTTTGAAACGAATTTCAGATCATTTGTTTCTTACTATGACTGCTAAAACAAAATACCTAATTATTAAAAATGGTCGGAACAGGACAGTTCTTCTTGTAATTTATTTCCCATGATTTAGGATAAAACCGCAGCGCACGGGGGAACACATGACGCACCGGTGACGTCACGACCTAAAATCTTTGAAAATTAACTAAAAAAATAACTACCGACTAAACAAAAAAATATTCGGTTTAGTGTCTTAAAATATTAAAAGGTATCTAAAAGTATATATAAAAAAATCCAAAAAATATTTCGTATGTTTTGGCTGACTCTAAAAAGTTTGACTTCCACTGAGCAAGTGATGTCTAATTTAGGCAGGTATCATCTTTTAGTAAGAGGTACGGTAAAAGCTTAACAATTTAGTACCATGTCAAAGTAACTGCTCTGCCTATTATAGTCATTTTCTAAGGGGTACGTAAAAATGTTACTTCGACATGGTACTAAAGTGTTAAGCTACTATAGATGCTGACCGTACTCGTAATT
Organism: Marasmia exigua; assembly: GCA_019059595.1. Lineage (NCBI taxonomy): Eukaryota > Metazoa > Arthropoda > Insecta > Lepidoptera > Crambidae > Marasmia > Marasmia exigua. The sequence goes on along the minus strand of CM032477.1, from coordinate 15,457,898 downwards.
CTAGTACATACGTTTTCCAATTCAATGAGGTAGGAAGGTACTATTAATAGGTATCTCCAATTATTTCAGAGTGCGGTGTTAAAGGTCAAATTACTGTTTCGAGTGAGTTCCTGCAATAGAAAGGAGAAACTTACCAAAGCGATATTCTTGGGCACGTACATGACGCTGGTAAGTGACGATAACGTATTTGCCACAACTGGGCACACCAACGTTTCACATCGCTCTGGAATAAATAATATGTAAGTACCTATCTGTCACAGTGAATGTCCAAAATGCCTGTTAACATCGACCAAGGTCGATGAAGTAAAATTCATGATAACCAGATTTTCCCTAAGGTATTTAACTTTATCCCAGTCGAGAGGACCAACGGTGAAACAAGATTCAATGTATCTCCGCTCCGCAATCACTTAGGTATAAATAAAGAAACAAGTGCGAGTCGGCTCGTCCCACCGGGGGTTCCGTACCTATGTATCCTACCTACTTAAATGTAAAGAAAGAAAGAAAGAAGAAAGAAAAAATGTTTATTTGGTACCAAAATAAAATAACACAGAAAATCAACAAAAAATAGAATCCACATGCAAACTTATAAACAAAAAAAAAAGAAAACACAATACTTAATTAATAAAACAGGTACCAAAATGGTCTCCGCTCAGTATACGGTTTATCGTGTCATGCAATGCCACGCTAAGCCACTGGTATTCTGCGGATTCCAACCAAGGTATGGACCTCAACCGACGACAGCTATCTTTAGTTACTAAAACATTAGGTAACAATTCTAATTTTAATTAATAATTACATATAAAATACGATAAATATTGTAAAGTAAAATAAATAAAGTAATAATATAACACATATTAAATAATATAATAGTATTGGAGAGATATTAAATTACTATAAAACTGGACTGGAAGCAATTTTTACATTAGATACTAACTCTTCTGCAAGGATAATAAGAAACACTTATACTTTGACTTGAATGTGTAAATAGTAACGGAATTTCTTATAGGGGGTGGTATATTATTCCAACACTTAGTTGCAGAGTATCGGAAACTTCCTCGAAAAGCTGTAGTTTTATAAGGTGGGCAAATGAGACGATCAGTGATACGAGATAGTCGTTTCGTAATATTTAGCTTGACGAAAAGGTATTCTGGACTCTGATGTTTGATTACGCCAAATAATAAACTCGCAAGGTGCAAAGAACGTCGTGACTCCATATTCATGAGATCACTCTTATTTAAATAAGGAGTCACATGCGCTCGGCGAGGGATTGAAAAGCAATACCTGGCGCAAGAGTTCTGCATTCGCTGTATTAGTTTTTTAGTCCGACTCAAGAGACAACCACTGATAACTGTATCCGCATAATTTAATTTGGATAGGATTAATGACTCACACAGCCTTATCCGTATGTCAACACTTAAGAACTGTCTTAATGTAGGTAGTTGAAGTCACGAAAGCCGCTTTTTCCTATTTATATTTTTAGTAGGTAAGTAAAAATAAATATAATATAAGAAATTATGCGTCGTAAAAAATATTAAATATATTTTACTATGTGCAACACTGCAACCATTCATAATAATAAGATAACCCATATGAACTCGTAGCTTTAATTTGGAATCTCGTAATAAGTAGGTACCTCGAAGTTATCTGTGTTTCTCTCCAAGAATTATATTATGAAATACTTAAAAACCTTGTTCTTGAATTACTACTTAACCTATTAATTATATAAAAACCACTTCACAATCCGTTACGTAGTTATAAAGATCTAAGTATAAATAACATAAGATAAAGTTTTAGAAAAACTGCGCGAGTCATAAGCTATTTATAAACGTACCTAATACTATTTATTTAAAATGTCGGATACGTAGCAGGTTTGGTCCCTCGGTGAGCGAGCCCGACTCGCACTTGCCTACTTAACTACTAAGATGTTAATTAAGAGATTAAGCACCTAACATACCTGGAGTTACTTCAGGTCTTAAATTGACGTAGTTGATGTTTATAACCACGTCTTGATCGAGCTTTTGGGACACGAAATCTGGTAGAAATAGAAATAAATAAAAAGGTTTAATTTTCCTATACATATGTACACATGTAAAAGATACTCGTGGATGTACCTACCTATGTAAAAGTTTGGTATACTTAGGTAAGTAGGTAGGTGGGTTACTCGTGTATGTAACTACATCTCCTACCTCGGCAATAAAGGAAAGCATTGAAAACTTGCACGTCTGGGTGATTCTTAAACGTGTAGACAAATCAACTTGGTTTAGTTCTTCTGTCTAAGAGTTACCTACGACGAAGCTCAGACGGCTGGCTCAACATTGAATTGCTGAAATTTGGATCATGGTTCAAGCGTACACGATAGGTCTAGGTAAGTAAGTTTTTCTTTTCTTTCTTACCAGCGACGAATTCTATAGCGACCGGTACTTTTTCACCGACCGTCACGAAGCAAGGAGGACGCATGGGACATCCTCTAATTCTGACCGCGGTGAGCTCATAAGCTGAACCTGAAATTGTTATGTGTAATGGTAATGTCATAATAACATTAGATAGTAATTCAAAATATTCATTGAATCTATTTAGGTACTGGGTAGTACTGAGGTAGGACTAGTGTAATGCAGTGCACCTGGAGAAGGACGTGAAGTAAGGTTCTTATCCAACCCGTACCTACTCCATCCAACCTGTCCCCTCTCAAGCTGGCGTTGAGGGAGCTTTACTGGTGTTTAGTCGAATGCCTCTGACTGTCCGGAAAAGAGCCCGACATAGACATTTTAGGTAATTGATGTTGCGTAATGAAACCGGAATATGACCGTTTTAGCTACAGTTGTAGACACAACGCGTGTTAGATGTCCGGTTAGGTACGATCAGAGAAGTTTCCTCTCTTGCAAAATACCCGATCGTAACCAAGATAATAGAGTAACTTAGGGCCAATAGGGTAGTATGAGAGGGATTGAGCAAGTAGCTCCTATCAACATAAATAATAAAAAGGTCTAAAATATTATATTTTACCTTAAGGTAATATTGTGCAATAAATAAAGTACTAGGTATTTTCACAAAATAAAAAGGGGTTATAGGGTGTATTTCGGTATGTTTGACAGAGGATTATGCACGTCGCAAGCCTAGTTCTTATTATTGATTGATACCTACCTCTCACTGTGTCTGCAACTGGGTTATTTGTGACAATTGTCCTTTAGTAGTTAATCATTTTGTAGAATAATTCAAACTTAATAATAGGTAATAGAATGCTATCAGCCTGCAGGCTGATTGTGTGTGGGGCAATACATTGTGGTAAATCTATGTACCTACTTACTACTATCAGATAAATTATAAATCATAATAAGTAATAACAATGAACTAGATACGTGCCAATCTGCTAAAAGTAGATTTCTATTCCTGTCTTTTTATCATATAAACTATGTTATTCATTATGTAAAAATAATCAAACGTGATTGGGGTGAATGAATACCTACCAAGCGTAGAACATTCCCATTTAAATAAGAATAAATTACCTATACATAGTGTTGATAGAGAATAGTTGATATTTTATATAGCAATCTTGTACAACTTATTCTTAAGTAAATAACACACGCGTTCAGTGATTTAATTGGTAGAACATCCACCCGGATTGTAGAAGATGTGGGTTCGAGTCCCGCCTGAATGAAATTTTTAAGTGTGTTCTTTGATAGAGAATGGTACCTATGAAATCCTTTGTTTGCTTGCGAGTTCGACCAGCACTTAACGAGTTTTTTACATTGTTGTTACACAGAAACACGTTCTAGGTATACATCATAAGTACATTATTAGTGGCAGGACAGCTAAGCGGCAATGAAGGGACTGGCCAAGCTGAAAGTGGACTCGAAGCTGGTGTGGGATGCCATTAAGGTGACGGGTAGGGCACACTAGCGACGCCAATCGATTTTAATTTTTAGCTACTAAACCGGATCTATTTGAAACAATTTTGGGGTTACAACCTCTCGGCAAACACTTATACTATTTATTAAATACTTATACTTCACTTTTGGGTCTACTTTGGTACTCGAAATTTGAATTACCGCCAAAAGCGGCTACTTTTGGCGTGAATCAATTTTTTGCGAACAAAAACGGACCCAACATTTGTGAATATTTATTTAATAAACAGTATAAGTGTTTGTCGAGAGGTTGTAACCCCTAAAAATCCGGTTTAGTAGCTAAAAATTAAAATCGATTGGCGTCGCTAGTGTGCTCTACCCGTCACCTTAAAACCCAAAGCTGCTTGGGACGGCAAAGGTAAGGCTATATTATGAATACCGAATCACGAGGGCTATACAGGAAACGGAAAGGCAGATGAGTTAGCAAAAAAAAAAAAACAAGGAAATAAACATTCTAAGGCCTTCATCGGAGATGAAACTAACGTATGGAAAAAACAACTTCTTGGAGGCAATATACAACAAACAAGAATGCTCATAGGAGCGTTAAGGCACTATGCTACGAACAAATGCTGATGAAGATGACCATGACATCGAACAGCGATTGCAGAGCATGCTGAAGGAGACAGAAATCATTAAACATATCACAAACGTATTATAAGTGAATGCGACTTACTGGCCAGAGGCAGAATAGGTTTTCTAGGTAACGCTTATCCTAAACCAGGAGACTACAGGCACTTCAATCCGAAAGACATCGTGCGTGACGCTGATGAAACAATCTTTCGTGACTATAGGGATCCCATAGGGTCGACGTTCTTTATGAAAAAAGGCCCCTAACATACATATAAGATAGACAGAAACACACAATAAAGACACACTACCTCTATTATGTCCAGTGGCTTGACCTAACGAGCTTGTGCATCTAAAATTCTAATGTGTAGAGTGCACTCTTTAGGTTTCTATTTTCGTAATCTGTCACAAGAGCTGAAGAATATAAACTAGGTACTTTTGCCTTCACTTTCGGTATTATTAATCAATAGTAGGTATAGGTACCTACATGAATCATTTAAACTCACCACAATCTTCGAAAATTACTGCCACGACGTAAACTGTAATTGAAACTTGCAAAAATATATGCACCGAAAACATTAGTAAGTAGTTATTTACCTACTTAAAACTATAAGATAAACAAATATAAATGATAATCATGTCCAACTTTGGCGAAAGTTATAAGACTAAAGTCTGTTCTGTAACGTAGACAACCTACTGGAGGTGATAAAATCGATTGAGATAACGTGTAACAGCTATTAAATGTGAGCTGCAACGGTTGATTAGCGTATTTGCCACTAATTATAGGTATAATTAGGTAATTACTCATGTGCTATTGTGAGAGTTGCCTAAAAAACGTATTGTTGTGATTGTGACCATAATACGATCGTTAACAGTGGCGGATTTAGTAGGCACAGACATCCTCATTCCCTTAGCATTCTATATCGCATATATCACGGGATGTGCTAAGACAGTGGCGTAGCGTACCTTGTCGGGGCCCCGTATAAAAAAATGTTTGGAGGCCCTTATATGGGGGTAAAGATTTTTCACAAAAGAACAAAATATTGTGTAAAGAAATGTTTTATCATAACATAATTTAACCATTTTACAATTATTTTTTTTTGAACTTTTGAACGCACGCCTTAAGGCGGGAAAAAAAAGTAATTGCTTTATTGAATTTTGTCATTTTTAAAATAAAATAAATTAGAAAGTTTTTATTTTTTCCTTACACACTTTGGGGGCCCCCGTGGCCCGGGGGCCCCGTATAATTGATACGGCGGTAGCTACGCCCCTGTGCTAAGAGGAAGGATTTGATCTACTCCTTGCAGCTGAATTATTACATCCGAACCACACCACACGCAAGCGATTGTCTCATTCTACCATCGTCATCTCGATTAATGGTGGTCTAGTAGTACGTATGTACCTCAGTTCTGTGGAACGGTATGGCTTCAGGAGCATTTCCCGACGGCTACGACTTAGGGACTTTCAAGAGAAGAGCGTACTTTGTAAAGGCCGGGTACGATATATCTGATTTTGCAGATGTACATGGGCGGCGTTGATTACTTGTCGTATGCTTGTTTGTCGAATATAGCTTAAAAATAATGAAATTTTACATCTGTATTTTCTAAACCTTATCTTGTGGATGTCCGTAGGAAGATATAAACCTAAATAACTAATACCTACTACGAGCGGACAGAGTTGACTGAAGGTCCCTACCTTGACTGATTAGATAGGGCAAAGGCGTTCAAAATGACATAGGTGGGTCAAATGATACAGTTGCATTTCTTCAAAACTTTAATTATCTTAATAAGATGAAAATGAGGGTCCAGTAATATATCGGAACCTGTGACGACGCCATTGTCGTTTGTCGTGTTAACGGATGTTGTCTCATCGTAAAATCAAAATAACTTAGTAAATTTTATTTATTGGCTTTATTTGACAACGTTAACTTACTTAAAAACACCGAAAATGTGTTAAAATGTTAATATTCTTATTATATTTTATATCAGGTTTGATAATGTTTAATGTTTGAGGATAAGAAGTGGACAAAATGGCATACCTCTTGGTTAAAACAAGCTTACAGACCTGGGATGAAATATTCCCTAATGAGCTTTTGAACTCAACTTGTAACGTACCCTGATTTTGAATGCAATTTTGGTATGCCATTTTGTCCGCCCCACGTTTACCATTTTACACGCCTAGGGCGGACAAAACGGATTTTGTCGAGTTTTTTTAAATTATTTATAATCTTGTTATTTTTGTTTTAATTTGTTCGATCTCTTTAAATTTAGTAGTCAATTTACCAAAGTATATATGAATCTACTACAAAAATATATGAAATAGCTGAGAAATAAAGATTTTATGAGCAGTTTTATAAAGAGTATGTCGTTTTGTACGCCTTTCCCCTATTATCTGCAGCTCATACAGCAGTTACGAAAACTTTTCTAACATTTTATAACAGTCTGTAACTTTTGCTATACCATGTCGGACAATGTTCATTGTTTACGCTCCATTTTATCATTTTTTTTCTTTTACGTTCATTGTTTACGCTCCATTTTATCATTTTTTTTGTTATGGCAGACAAACGAGCAGACTGCTCACCTGATGGTAATTTGATTACCGCCGCATCACAGATGCGTTGTATTATTAAGTAATGTACCTATATTGACCTTGACGACCCGTTTGGAACAGTGGTAGTGAACGCTGCCTTTGGTCCAAGGGTACAGTACAAACATTTGTGTGCATGAACATGTCTGTTTGTATTGGTCTGGATGTTTCCTATGTATTATCATCATCATCATCATCAGCCTATCGCAGTCCACTGCTGGACGTAGGCCTCTCCAATTGTTCACCACGGTGATCTATCCATGGCTTCTCGCATCCAACTCTTGCCAGCCGTCCTGCGCAGATCGTCCCCCCACCTAGCCAGAGGGCGCCCTACATTTTAACAAGACGCGGTCTCCACTCTAGAACTCGTTTACCCCATCGGTTGTCGGTTCTGCGGCTAATATGGCCAGCCCACTGCCACTTAAGCTTGCTAATCCGGTGAGCAATGTCGATGACTTTGGTTCTCTGCCGGATCACCTCATTTCGATCTCGGAGAGAAACGCCGAGCATTGCTCGTTCCATAGCCCGCTGAGCGACCTTTACTTGTGGACCAGCCGTGCCGTAAGTGTCCACGTTTCCTATGTAGGTATTACCTATAAGTATGTATTTACAAAAAAAAGTATTACATGTATATATTTGTAATACCACTGTTGATTCTGATATCCGTAACACCGGTGCTTGAGCTACCTATCTCGGAGTAAGATCAATGTATTTTATATGCTAGAGGCGACAAACGAGCAAGCGAGTCACCTGATGGAAAGCAATCATCGCCGCCCATTAACATCCGCGAAATCAGAGATATCGCTAATGCGTTGCCGGCCTTTTTAAAAAGGAGTACACTCTTCTCTTGAAGGTCCCTAAGTCGTAGCCGTCGGGAAATACTCCCATAGGTAAACTGTTCCACAGAACTGAGGTAGAAAGTTCCGCGAAAAACGCACAGTAGGTATTCAACTGCCATCCATCGAGATGTATGTGTGTCCCTGTACGAGTATGTGATGTTGTGAACAGTTAAAACCCGTTTTTAGTCAGAAAAACACTTTTTCCCTTGTTAAAACTAGTTGTCAAAACTAGAGATGTTTTCTTCATTTAGTTTCTAGCTCTTCATATGTAACGTATAAATTAATACTACCTACACTATTTTCTAATGAGAACATAAAAATTGTAGATGTTACAAATATCGTTTGAATCTGAGCTTGCAACTCTGGACTTTTCAAATCTAGGTATGTGAGGGACGCCAGACGTCTCGGATAGTTTCTAAAAATTCCTAGAATATTTGAGATAACATGTGCGTGATCCTGTAGATATGGTTCCCCTGTTTACACACTATTCTTCGAAAATGTACTTGTTTATACTTTGACAACATTTTATCGGTATTTATATTACCATAATATGTACCGTCCACGTAATAATATACTACAACCAGAGTTTGTTTGTTCCACATTATACAAATGTTTGTTGAACTTTTTTTACAAGGAATCAAATTAGATTAAATTTGATTTAATCTCAGGAAACAATGAACCTATTTCCTTAGTCATAGACTAAGGAAATAGGTTCATTGTTTCCCAAGATTATTAAACAGTATTTTACAAAAACGAACACTATCTATTCTATTTATTTATTGTTTTAAAATCATATTTTTAGAGATTTTCGCACAACTTAAAATTTTTATTGGCTAGTTCTTGTTTATTTCGAAATGTTTCATTCTAGGCTAGTTAACGAGTATGGAATTATCAGACGATAACAGAGGCATCATCATCATCAGCAACCCACACTCGTCCACTGCTGGACATAGGTCTCCCCTAATGCAGAGGCATAATAACAAAAAATTACCTTCCACATAATAGGTATCTACTACAACCAGAGTTTGTTTGTTCCACATTATACAAATGTTTGTTGAACTTTTTTTACAAGAAATAAACTTAAGGAATTAAGGTATATCCTTAGTCTATGAAGATTATTCAACAGTATTTTAGAAAAACGAACACTATGCATCTATTTTATTTCTTATATTGTTTTAAAATACACTGCCACTGCTCCCGATTTTCGGCCACTCTCAGCCAGCCCATACCAGCCAGCCTTCGAATGTCATCATCCCATCTTGTCGCAGGGCGTCAACACTACGCTTACCGAGTCGCGGTCTCCACTCAAGAACTTTACGGCTCCAACGGCTGTCAGTTCTAATGTGACCAGCCTACTGCCACTTCAGTTTGCTAATTCGGTGGGCTATGTCGGTGACTCTGGTTCTCTGTCGGATTACATCATTTCTGATGCGGTCCTTCAAAGATACTCCGAGCATAGCCCTTTCCATAGCTCTTTGAGCGACTTTGAACCGGTGGACTAGTCCAGCCGTGAGTGTCCAAGTCTCGGCACCGTAAGTCATGACCGGAAGGACGCACTGGTCAAAGACTTTGGACTTAAGAATTTGAGGGATGGGTGACGAGAAGACTTGACGAAGTTTACCAAATTCTGCCCCGCCTAACTGAATTCTTCTATTGGCTTCTCTCTCGAAGTTGTTTCTGCCTGATTAGAGCGTGTGTCCTAGATAGACATATTCCTGAACAACTTTGAGAGGTACTCCATTAACAGCGACCGGTCCCGGATCAACGGCCTCGTTGAACATGACCTTCGTTTTATCCAAGTTCATCTGAAGACCGATGTGTTTGGAAGATTCAGCCAGGCTGCTCACCATCCCTGTAGGTCTTGTAGGGTTTCCGCCAAGATGACGATGTCGTCGGCGAATCGTAGGTGTCTGTGACATGTACTCGCCATTAATATTGATTCCGCGCTCTTTCCAGTTTAACGTTCCGAACATGTCCTGCAGCGCAGCGGAGAAGAGTTTCCGAGATATAACATCTCCTTGTCTCACACTACGTCGCAGCAGGTCAGGCCGGTTTGGCCATTTTGGATTACTACGGACATATAAGCGGCGTCATACAGACACCTCAACACCTCGATATATCGCCAATCGACTTGGCACCTTTGCAAGGCCTCTAGAACAGACCAGGTCTCGACGGAGTCAAAAGCACAGGGGCCGGTTATACTCTTTGGTCTTCTGTATAATGAACTCGTTCTTTAAGAAACAGCCCCAGAGGAAATGGACGTGGCAGAGCCCCGATACTATGACTAAAAATGACATCGACTTCATCATATCGGACGAAAAGCGAATATTCAGAGATGTCACAGTGATCAATAGGTTTAAAACCGGTAGTGATCACCGACTTCTTAGAGGCACTCTGAATATCAATTTTAAGCTTGAACGTTCTCGTTTGATGAAGTCCACGCTCCGGCCAAATCTGCTCCAATCGCTCGCTGACGCCATCCAGCCGAAATTCGAAAATCACAACCGAACTTCTGAAAGCAGCCGGCAAGCCGGTGCTGAAGGAAGGGAGTACTCCTAGGGCGTGGCAGCGGAGCTTGGTCGTATTATTCAAGAAAGGCGACAAAACCTTACTGAAGAACTATCGACCAATTTCACTCCTGAGTCACGTCTATAAGCTGTTCTCAAGAGTCATTTCGAAAATCGCCTTACACGAATACTTGACGAAGCTCAACCTGCAGAGCAGGCCGGGTTCCGACGGAGTTTTAGCACCATAGACCATATTCACACAGTGAGACAGGATAAGAAAAGCCCCTCGCGCTCTAAAAAATTGACGAGCATATGCCCCATATGATTCCTACTCCCAAAGCTGCATGATCCCAAAATCGATTCGCTGCAAGTCTGTGCACCCACTATAGCGTTGAACTTCCCCATGACAACGTTATAGTGAGCCTTGGTGGTGGTGTGTAAGGCTCGAGAGATGTCCTCCTTCTTTCAAACACATTAAACAACACTCCTTTAATTTAAAAAAGTCAAATATCTTTTATCCTATAAAAATTTTTTTGTAAATTATAAAAAAAGTCAATTCAATTGGTTTAATTCGATGCATCCCTCTTGGCGACACTATCATAGAGTCACGAGAATCTATGGTCGGCTCCGTACGACAATATCCCATTCAATGATCTTGCCGAAATTGAAGGTGTATTGAAATAAAAGGTTTAACAAAATCTAACGCAAGATAAATATTAACATTAGTGTAATATGAATCAGTTCGTATTTAGACTATACTTACTGTGTAGAACCAGGAACGCGGGCAGTATTCACGTTACAAATAAATATATATTATGGTTTATTTTGCGATCGATCCGACCCTCACCTTAGTTGTATTGATCCACTAACGGAAAACGTATCGATAAAAAAATCGAGTGGATCGTATTGCTTTGTATCGATCCACACAAGTATCGGAACGGATCGAACATCCCTAAATTTTCATCAGTTGTCAAATTTTCTTGTGTTTGTTTTCAAATTTCATCATTGCAGGACGCAGGCGAATGCGGAATAAATTTCAAATATGATGATATCGCGTGTGTATTATATTAGAAATTTTAATTTAATTTGTGACACAATTAATAGAAAAGTTTTTGAAGAAATGTATCTTATTAAGAAATTAAATCCTTTCAAAGTTACTTTGAGGTTAAGTCATAAAATACGAGAAAAAAGTGAAAAACAGGAAATAAAATTTGCCAAGGACGTTTTAAATTATATAGAAAATACTCCAGAATATCACAACATCAAAGATAAATTGCCAAAATCTTTATTAAGGAAATACAAGACACCTGAAAGCATGTACTTGATAAACAAAAACACTGCTATAAGTATATCCAAAACACTGAAGAAACACATAAGCCCCGATTCTCCAGTTATTGAAGTCAATCCAGGGCTGGGCTTATTAAGTGACGAATTGCTTCAAAATTGGAATAACCATATTTACATGTTTGAGACTTCAAGCCATTTTTCGCAACACATGAACGTAAGTATTACTTGATTGTATATGACAACAATAATGTTAGGTGCTAAATAACATAGATGCCTATGCCACTGAGGACAGTTATGTACTCTGGATCTATGATGAACATGGAAGAGCTAACTTTAAAATCAGAACGACCGTTGGGGAAGAAATGTCCTCGAGTGGAGGCCACGTGTAGGAAATCGCAGCCGTGGCAGGCCCAATAAGGTGGACCAATGATCTGGTGGAGATACAATTCATAATATTTAGAAAAGTTCCTTAACAAAAATACTTTTCTTTTAACTAGAGTTCGCTCCACCAAAGAAGTCCCATGATAGGCACCACTTCTGTCATGTTAACATTCAAATTTGAGCTTTGTTGACATGGACAAGGAATTTCAGATTTTAGTTCTGTGTTTTGCCGCAGGACTTCTTTCGTAGACAGACTCTGCAACAGATTAATTTAAATAAAGGTAGATAAAGTGGTGTATAAGTCACCGACCAAATAACCAGAGCAGGATTGTTTTGATTATAAATTTGATGTAGAAGAAAATAAGACTGATTAAGTATATCACTTATTTGTTTGATTTGGTATTTCAATGTTATTCAATCAATGTTTTTGTTCTAGAATTTACTAAATGAGTATCCTGGTAGAGTGACTTATAAGGTTGCTGACTTCTTTGGAATGTGGAAGTTAGCTTTTAAGGATAAAATAGACAATGGAAATCGAATAAAAGATTTATTAGGTAGTCTGTCAACTAATGATGAAGGTAATGACAAATTTATTTTGCTGAGATATTGTTTGCGAAACCTTTATTTATAATGACTGTTCAAATATAATATTATAATATGAAAGTAAATCAACACTTTATTTATACAAAGTGCCATTTTTTGTTAATATTACCTACATTTTATACTAAATGAGAATACTTGTACATAAATTGTTTAATTGTTGTATGTAAAATGTTACTATTAAATATAAGTTAAGATGGTAACCTAAGGTGTATGCCATAATAAATAAATTAATATTTATATCTTTTGTTTCCACAGGTAGGACAGTAAAAATCATTGGCTCAATGCCAGGGATATCCTTCATTAAACATCTTTTGAATAATATAATTTTTCACAACAAAAATAATCAGCTTGGTAGACCTGATCTCTTTATTATAATGCCTGGCCATCATTACCAGGTAAATATAAGTGCATTTAAGACTATTTGATACTCATAGTTTGTGTAACAGGTTCTACGTCTACATCAATCTATGTTACTCTTATCCTAACTGTAAGTGTAATGTGGGAAATTAGATAAATAGAAATTGTAAGGTACACCTGACACCTAGACACAAAAAATGATTCACGATGGTAAGAGCGTACAGGCCTTCCACATAGTCAAACCCAATAAGGTCAATAACAGCACATTTTTTTACGGATCTACATATAGTTGTTTCGTCCCACCTGGGATTTGACCCGCGCGGTGCGAATCGCCCAAGTAAGTACTGCTTTTGGAGTGGTTAAACGAGTCAATAAGTTGCTTTATGAAACACATATCTCGATTGATTTGATTAGTTCTTGTTTATCTTAAGTAGGTACTAGGGAAGCAGAAATCTATTCAAAGTACAAACCTCAACTTTGTCTAGGGATATTGCGAAAATGGCAGTTTTAACATTCTAATTATATGTTAACTCAAAAACTATGTTACCGATTTAAAAAAAAAACACTATAACAATGATACATTATTATTTGGTTTTTTTTTTGTAGTGACACAGTATATTGGCTCTCCTCAGCCTTATAGTAAGCAATAGGAGTGCCCGCCCAGATAGATTTGAAAAAGTACAGAGGTAGGTACATGTGCGGATTCAACCAAGACCTGTATGGAAGGCGCTTTATTATCTACTGAGCTACCATCGCTGATCAGTTTACATAATAATGTTATAAAGCATTTATTAAGTTGAAACACAAATATGAGTGAAAATAATCATTTTTGCAATTCTTAATGTTTTAAACTTTCATGATCACTAATGGTAGAATAGTTTTTTAGGGAATTGTTCAGCACAGGTACAAGTGCAATGGTCACGGTGTTACTATTCAGCAGTGCTAAAATATCGGAAACTCAAAAATAAGGTAAGAATATGGTAGCAGGCCCGTAAAAATACACTTAGGTAATGTGTCCCAAAACTGAACCGAGTAACTCGGCCGAGTACTCGGTCTGAGGAACTTTCTACCGAGTAAACTCGATACTCGGTAACTCGGTAAAAGTAGTACTCGGCGCATCAATAATTATTATCTTCCTACGGGAAAACATCAATCAATCCGGGCGGGCCACGCTTTTAAGGGGTATGTTTAAGACCCTAAAAATTAAATAGAAACAATTTTAAAAGGCTAATTATTGTTGTCTCGCTATTGCGATAATGTAATGTTTTATCTGAGCTTACGAATAGATCCAGAAAAGAATAACCCATTTCAAACCGCGGAGCAAGAAACTGCGACGTTTTTAGCGTTCCATAAAAGTTTTCAAAAATTTGTATGAAACACATTTTTAGCGTCCGTAAGTTATAAGAACTTCGAATAAAAAAATAGAAGATATATTACGAAGAAGCTGTTTTAACTCTGAGCGGATACGGTCCTAAATGAACATGACAATTAATAAGCTGACTGACTCCCAGCATGCCTACCGCAGAGGAAAATCTACTGAGACTGCCCTTGTCAGTCTAGTAGATCGAATCGAGAAGGCGCTGGACGATAAAGAGATAGAGATATATGATAAAGAGATATTTCTAGACATTCAAGGAGCCTTTGACGATACCCCAACATTGTTACTGATTAGGGGACACATTGACAAACAAGTCGATTTAACAACAACAAAATGGTACTACCTGTGCGGATAAAGAATGGGATCAGAAATGGCGGCGCATCTATTCACTTCTCGCTCGCACACTATTTGCGTCTATACTCGCACCCCACGAGTGCGAGTATAGACGCAAATAGTGTGCGAGCGAGAAGTGAATAGATGCGCCGCCATTTCTGATCCCAATCTTTATCCGCTCAGCTTGTACAGTCAATGCTCTCAACTTGAGAAGTGAAGATATCACTCTTTGTGAACTCTTGCTGTTGACCAGTTACTTTACAAGATGGCCAAAATGAGCATAGACACACAGGGATAAGCAGATGACCTGGTAGCCATACTCCGAGGTTTCTGCCAAATTACAATATCCTCCATACTACAGAGAGCTCTGAATACCATCGGTGACTGGTGCGAAGAGCACAATCTGACAGTAAACGCCGATAAAACTATAGTTATACCATTTACCAGGAAGAGGAAGTTAGACAAGCTCAACAAGGCCTGGATGAATGAACAGGAGATAGAGTTTTCTTCTCTCTCTCTCTTTCTGAACTGACATTCTTCCTACTCAACCAGTTGCCAAACACGATAGATTTTTCTTTTTTCGTAACTAATTGCCAACTAAGAATAATTTTATGAGTATGGTTACCTACATAAAAGGAATTTTAATTGTCTCTCCACAACTAATAAGAAGAGGATTCCCCTTTCGCTGCCTGCAAAATAGATTTGCGATTTACAAACAAGGTGAATATAAGAAAAAAAACTTATAGAAACAAGTGCACATCGTAAAACAAATCCATATCGGAAAAGGCTAATTTCTTATAATGACTAAGAAAAATCATGTTCACTTGTTTTTACAACCTGTGCGGATAAAGAATGGGATCAGAAATGGCGGCGCATCTATTCACTTCTCGCTCGCACACTATTTGCGTCTATACTCGCACTCGTGGGTGTGCGAGCGAGAAGTGAATAGATGCGCCGCCATTTCTGATCCCATTCTTTATCCGCACAGGTTGTACGATGTTTAATAGTATTATTTTTAATGTTCGCATGTTTTTCTTATATTTACATCCTTGTTTTTTCGATGTTTCCATATTTTTCTTATGTTCCTACCTACACATTTTTTTCATCAAAACACATCGTACACACATATGCTTCGAGTATGTATGTACTTTTGCGAGACTATTAAGCTAAATTAACAAAATCAAATTCTAACTAAAAAATCTTTTATTTAAATGTGCAAGAGTAGAAATAAAGTATTTAAATTTGTGCATCTCAAGTGATATTATATTCAGCAATTTCCATGTTCGTTTACTACATAGCTATGACTGGGTCTAACCGTACGCTCTTATGGCGACGAATTTTGAAAAATATTGTGTCCAGTGGTTCGAAACTTAGATTAATAAAAATAGCGGAGAACGGTTATCGTTTAAACAGGTCAATTTAAGTGTGACGCATAATGCAAAACGCCAATCGTATTTTAAGATTTTGCATACTAGTAACCATCCAATTTTATTGTAACAATTACCGGGGTTAACCTCTTCGGCAAAACTATAATATTTATTTTAATAATAATACAAACATAAATTTATAACGATATCTGAGGACATTCTCTACAACATAATATTATATATATTTACTTACTGAAAGAAGTCCTTACTCTGATGACGAATTTTTAAAATGTGCACATAATTCAAGTAATGTAATCATCTATAATGTAGTATTAATTATTATTGTTTATTATCTAATTTAAATATTATTTTATGAATGAATTTTATGTTGACATTATTGCTTATATTTTAGTTGTGACTTAGTTAAGATTTTTTTTAATCCTGCATTATTTCTTTTATGTATTTCTAACACAATGTATATTGTTAAAGAATAAATAAACGAAATGAAATATTTTTAGTTCCTTACAGATAGTGAAATCCAGTCTAGTAAGCATAAGTATGTTCCAGCCCTATTTCAGCTGTTTTTTGACTATAAAATATTGACAAGTGTACCTAAAGTACATTTTTTACCATGGACCCAGGATCCAGCAAAACAGAAAAAATCTTCAATGGTATGTATGTATTTTTAAGAAACTGTTAATTCTTACTTATGAAACATGTTGTCTTTGTTTACATTAAAAGGTTTTTTTTCAGATGGATGATTACAGTTTATATCTTGTTAACATTACTCAAAAGGAGAAATTACCCTGTCCTCCAGAATATTTACCTCTTTTGTGGTATTTTTTCAAACCACACACGTTTTCTAAGACAACAAAAGTAATTCCAATGTTAGAGTAAGTATATACAAATTTGTCATTTTGCCTGACAATAGGCTTGTGTACTGGGTCGGAGATTTGCAGATTTTTTAAATCCTATCCTACCTAATGCTCCTGCACCGCTCGTACGTAGCTTCAATGTTGCCAATGGCCTTATAATTGTACAATTTATTCCCAGTTCTTTTACCACTACATAAAGCCGCTAATTCCCGGGAATTCCAGATTCCAGATTCCCGGTTCTGTACCGGGAAATCCCGGTTGTGAAGCGTTTTGGGAAGGTCTATTTTATGTGATTTTTGAATTGTGATATCTCGGAGTTTTCAAACTGACAGAGACATTCTTTCTCCCTTTTCATTCTTTGACCTTTGATTATTTATCAGAAAAAATAGTACACAAGCGTAGTCACATCGAACAAATCAGTCTCACACTTGGGCATTTCTTGTTGTATAAGAGCGTTTACGCTTCAGGGATGCCCACTGTGGGCTGAAAAACGTCTTTCATAGATATTTAGAGCCCAGTTGGGGAGTGCCGGATTTTCTGCATGATATTGATTCTGTTAGCTTATTATGTAGGTAGTCACAAAAAAATATTTGAGATACTACCAAAACTATGAACGACGGTGACCTGGGAGTTCGAATCTAAGGGGTTCAAATGATTGTATAAACCCTCAATTCAAATATGAAGAGGTCGTCCTATTTCGAGCTTTTATAACACACTCTGCTACGCCATTATTTTTGTTGACTTTAATTAACGTTCTTGCATCTACCATTAATTAATACCTTAATTTGATGCTAATTTTTTCAGGCAGTGGATTCCTGGCTGCGGAGTTTGGCTAATATCAGGGCAAGATCCTCCAGAAACAAATAAAAAGATATCTCCCGGAGTCGATGATGCAGAACTTCCTCACATGACCATATTTACGGAGTTTGGTGATTTGAGTCTTCGACAGAAAATAACAGTTTTCAAAAAGTTGGTACCAAGTTTATTATTCTCTAATCGTTATTATCGCAGGCTATTTTTTTATTACGGAATACTTTCGGGTATCCAACCAAACAAACTAGTCTGATTCACCAGTCGATTTTACTCTATGTGGGTAATTCAATGTGTAAAAGTCTATTGTTATGTAAGTACCTAATGTTTTTCTTTTCGTTGCAGATTCGTTTCTTGGCCAGAATTTGACCAATGTCCATTTAAAGTAACAATGGAGAATAATTTGCCCAAATTCTTTTTACACCTTGAAGACGAAGATAAAGATAGTATTGGTACCCACATTGACGATATAGAATCTTCAGACACGGATATTGAAACAGATAAATAAAAAGCCTTAAAATTAAGGATGAAAATGGTTTTATTTCCAGCACCCAAATTCTCGTGCTCGTGACATTTATTATCATACGACATATATCACTAAAACATAGTTTTTTTGTAAAAATAAATGTCACGTGGGGGTCCAGGTGATATCCGCCATGTTTTGAGAATATCACGAGCACGAGAATGAGGCTCCAATTCTCGTGCTTCTACTATAAAGACTACTTTATAGTCCATTCAGTATGTGAAGGTGAATAGGACAGTTAAGGTGACGGTTAGGGCACACTAGCGACGCCAATCTATTTTAATTTTCAGCTACTAAACCGGATCTATTTGAAACAATTTCGGGGTTACAACCTCTCGGCAAACACTTATACTATTTATTAAATAACCATGAAAAAATGTTGGGTCCAACGCGTACGCGAAAAGTGGATTACCGCCAATAGCGGCCACTTTAGCGTGAATAAATTTGTCGTGTACATAAACGGACCCAGCATTTGTGCATGGTTATTTAATAAATAGTATAAGTGTTTGCCGAGAGGTTGTAACCCCGACATTGTTTAAAATAGATAGAGTTTAATTTATAGAACGTTTCGACGAATATTTGCAGAAACGTAGGTCTCTTCTAGATAGAAGAAAAATAAGTTCAAAAAAATCGAATATCGGTTAGGTTTAAATGAAGCGTCTCACTTTTAATGTCACAATAGAACTGTCCTATTCACCTTCATATACTGAATGGACTACCTAAGGCATGCATATCGGAATCTCGGACTTCGCGGAGCCCAATTCTCGTGATATTTTGATAACATGGCGGATATCACTCGAAAACCATACAAAAAAACTGTGTTTTAGTGATATATGTCGTATGAAAATACCTAAATGTCACGAGCCCAAGAAAATAATTGTGCTCCAGATCCGATTTACAATTCCGATATTGATGAAACCAATATCGGAATCATCTTCTTGTTCTTCTTCGTGCGGGCTTTTCCGCAATCAGGCAGTAGTTGTGCCCATTTCGCCCATTTCTGATAATATATCTATTGGCTGAAATTATGAATATAAGGGGGACTGAGTATATGTTTTTTTTAACAAAACCGAGATTTTATTAGACCACAGACAAATAAGAGTAGTTCCTTTTTGATCTGTGCAAGTTCCCTCAGACACTGCGACATAATATACATAATCTGGTGGTTTTCTCTCACGGCACCCCTAGGGAGACGGGGGTAAGCTGTTCTGCGGGTTGCCACTTCAGCGGGCTCGTCCGCTGCCTGTTCCTGTAGACCTGGGTGTGTTCGATCTGGGGTGTCATCCCCCGGTTGCTTCACCCCGCTAGCGAGTCTGCACCCCAACGGCGCGCCAGGAATGGGGCGTCCGGTGAGTGGTTTCAAGGCAAGCTGGGGCTTGGTCTTCGTTGTGTGCGGGTCGCTGCTGCTCGGCGAGGTTAGGGGTGTCCCGGCAGCGTCCATCAGCCGAGGTCTGTAGCGTCTGGGGACTACGGTACGGCGGCCTCCTCGTGTGGCCACTAAGGTAGTAGGTATTTTTGTTCTATTCCTAGCTGCTACCGCAGGGGTCCTGGCGTCCCTGTGCAACGACGGGTAGTAATTTGGCCTCCACAATATTGGTACCCGACAGCTGACAGCTGCACACATGGTGGGTGGGGGAGATTCTTGTCGTTTTGACGACTCAGATAACCTCCCCCGGGCCTAGGACCGGGCTCACGTTGCAGATGAACGTGGAAAACCCACCACTCTGTGTCCATTTTTGTCCTATGTCCATATCAGGAGTTCCTGAGCTTCGGCGCATTTCCGCGGTGGTTCGGCCCGTTTACCCGTTATGTGGTGACCCACTCCAATAGGGCATTCGTCGCGTATTTTGACCTAGGAGGAACTCTGGGCTCCTGTCCGGCTTCACCTGGGCTAACACCCAGACATGTGAATGCAACTAGACGTGGGCAACTGGCAGCCCCCCTTCTCTTGAGGGGCACTTGCGCGACGACTTTTCCGACGTGGGCCATTGATAGCCGTCTGTCGATCACTGGTGACTCCTAGATATTTCAACGAGGAAGCCAAGGCGATAGTGATGTCGAACATGGTAATGGGGGCCGGAGCCTTAATACCGACAGCAATGGCCTAAGTTTTTCCAACTTTGACCTTCACTGCGATATAATGCTGAGTGGAACCCCTTTCAGTGCCATTCTATGCTTTATTTTGTATATGTTTGGCGTTGAATAAATTATTTTATACCCTCCGTACCTATAGTTATATCTAGATGCATCTATCCATCATTGATAATAGAAATGTATCTGATTACGCCAAGGTGCATTTTCATTTGTTGTTTCAGAACATATGACAACAAATGAAAGTACCATTAAGGTATTGAGCTAAAAGTTCTGACTAACGGACCGGGTAGCGCAGTTTTGTATGTAACCTACTTAAACGTAATGTCAGCCCCCGATTACTCCAAGCTTGCGCGCGAATCGCGATCTTTACCGAAGTCCCGTGAAAAGTGCACTTCTGTCGCCCCATCAACATTCAAATTTAAACTTTATGTTCATATACACAAGGAATCTCAAATTTTAGTTTTATTTTTATTGCTATAATAGGCAGACAAGCTTGCGGCCCATCTACAATGTGGAAATCAACAATGCCGGAGAACAGTCATGCCGCTGCCTACCGTGAAAGAAGAGCTCTTTTCAAACCTCGTTTAAAAAAGGACATGTCATAACGATCAGGGAACACCGCGGCTGGAAGCTCATTCCAGAGTTTGCACGAGCGTGGGAAAAAAGCGCTGGAAACGAAGCGATCTGGAAAAGATTGGTTCCAGGTAGTATTGGTGAAGTTTGCCGCGGCGTCTAGTCGTGCGATTATAGAATGGTGACCCTGCTATGATATTAAACAGCTCCACAGAGCACCCTCCACGGAAGAGCCTATAGAATATTGAGTTCCATGTTTTTCCGCGGGACTTCTTTCGCGCGGACTCTACCTACCTCCAGCAGTGGTCAGTACCACAAACTATGTAGTCTGTTATCTATGTTATCTTTTTTTTTCGGAATTGCTGTACTTAATATGATACAGCAAGCCTAAGAAGCAGCCCTCAAAGAAAATGTCCTACGTCTCCCTACTATCTAGGAACACATGTGGCCCGCCCTCACTTCGTTTCCGAACATTCAATTCAATCAAATATATTTTTGAAAAAAAAATTGCTGTACCCAAAAATCATATTAATAATTCTAATCATACCAATAGATGACTCTGGGCGTCGATTACATCGCGCAAGTTTTTCGCTTTTACTGTTTACTATGTATTACGAGTATAGCGTTGTAGTGGTCTTCAGAATTTACCTCTATAATAATATACTTAAGGTGACGGTTTGGGCACACTAGCGACGCCAATGGATTTTATTGTTAGCTACTAAACCGGATCTATTTTAAACAATTTCGGGGTTACAATCTCTCGGCAAACACTTATATTATTTATTAAATACTTATACTTAACTTTTGGGTCTGCTTTTGTACTCGAAATTTGAATTACCGCCAATATAATCAATTTTTCTCGTACAAAAACGGACTCAACGTTTGTGCATGGTTATTTAATAAATAGTATACTAAATTAGATTAATAGATTTTACCAATCTATGAGTGCATTTCTACCATTATCTGGAATGGTGATTGAAAACATCTTGAGAAAATCTGCATATTTCTGATGGTACTTTTTTTTGTGATAAGTGTCAGACGAGCAGACGGATCACCTGATGGTAAGCGATTGCTTCCGCCAATGGACACCCGCAACAATAGTGGAGTCACAAGTGCGCTGCCAACCTTTAATCCCCTTTCCCCCGGATTGGGCCTCCGGTACCCTCACTCACGCAGCGAAACACAGCACAGTGCTGCTTCACGCCGGCTCTCTGTGCGGCCGTGGTATCACTTCGGTCGAGCAAGCCCATTTATGCCGAAGCGAAGTGTGTAGGTAGGTAATCATGTTTCAGTTAGTCTGATTTCCCTGTTAAAGGGTTCTGAAGGTCAGATGGTAGTCTCTTCATTGTAATTACCAGACTCCCCAAATCTTGAATCATGGTCTAAGCGTACCCCGGGCCGGGATCACGTTGAGTTGATCATTGAAAGAAAATATTATATTACGGCATATAATATGTATGTTTTGTTCTTCTCTGATTAAAATAATTACATATGTAAAATGCACTTGTATATACGTAACAGAACAAATCTCCTAGATTCTAAACATTACATAAAAAAAAATGTATTTATTAAATAAATGGAGATCCTTAGTAACAATACTCATTTCACATCCTTAATTTAAAATAGGTACCTAGGGGGGGCATTGTGTATTTGTGGGGCAATACCCTAAACGCCGATTACCCGCCTCGTTGATGACATGAGGGACCGCCCCCCACCCTCCTGCCCTACCTGTAACGAATGCTGTCCTGGCTACAGTCCAGGTACACATATTTATACCTACTTCAGGTGACGGGTACGGCACACTAGCGACGCTAATTGATTTAAATTGTTAGCAACTAAACCGGATATATTTTTAACAATTTCGAAGCTCCAGCCTCTTGGAAAATACTTATACTATTTATTCAATACTTAGGTATAGGTACTTAACTTTTTGGTTTGCTTTTGTACTCCAAATTTGAATTACCGCCAAAAACGGCCTCTTATGGCGTTAATCCAATGTTGGAGTGCGAAAACAGATCAAAAAGGTAGTGCTCAGTTATTAAATAAGCTAGTGCTCCGTCCTCACTTAGTTTCGGGATATTAGTTCTACTTTATACCAATAGATGGCGCTAGGTGTCGATTACATCGCGCTAGCGTTACGTGCTTTACCTATAAGCGTTTCTGCTATCTGTAGGAGTTACCTCTTAATAAATAGTAGTATAGATAATATAAATGTTTGCTTAGGGACTGGAGCTCCAAAATTGTTTAAAATACTTAAATCCGGTCAAGTAGCTAACAATTTAAATCGATTGTCGTCGCTAGTTAGGTGTACCCGTCGCCTTAACAAATCAAACACCGAAAACAATGTATACAAATAAAAATGTCTTTCTATATTTCAGTACAATAAGTCAATTAGCATATAACATTTAGTTAATTAATCACAATAATTACACATTTGCTTCAGCTTACTTAAAGGTACATCAATCAATATTGCTTTTAAATATAGAAATATCCAATCAAAATTTTAACTACTTCATAAACCATAAAACTATCATTAAAGTAATTAATAAAAGCCGGTATTACGCCTCAAAAGTTTCGTGCACTAATGGATATACCTAATGGTGAACAGAATGTTAAAAAAATATTATTTTCTCTAAAAACTTTGTGTTGATTATACAGCCTTCAAACCAAGTAGGTATTAATAAGTTCCATAGTTCGACAAGAGCAGATGGCAATCTGGGGTGACCTCGAAATACTCTGTTTGCTACGGAGAATCTGTGGTAGAAGGACAATAAATCAGATACTTTATTTATAATAGTTAGGGATTTTTTTTCTGCATATTATAGTATTTATAGCTCTTAGATACTTGGACGTTACCAGAATGATGATACATTGGCCATGCCGACCATTGACGAATAGTACGCAGACCGTGTCTTAGTAGGTAGCGGACCTAAAGTCGAACAACTTTAGTTAACTTAGCTCGCATAGCTGAGGACTCTTTCAAAGAGTCAAAAAAGGAGATTGGACCGGTCTGCAAGTGAAGACGTGGCTGGAGAAGGATTCAAAGTTACATACGTATAATACGCGTCTTGTGTTGTCCCCTCGTATAAATAGGGAATAAACATTTTCGACTATTATGTGATTATTCAGTATTAATTTATTCATATTAATAATTTCATATATACAATTTTTAAAATATTCACACACGTTTTATAATAGTAATAGAACATAATACCTATGTAAATAATATAAAATATTACAACTACCAATACTTTACCACCACCCTATTTACAGAAACTGATAAGATAATTTCTAATAATTAATTAAGTACAGTTTAAGATACAACATGTAAGCACTGTTATAAATTTTGGAAATGTCTCTCATTGTAAGATTTATTGCTTTTGGGTGTTATGTAATTTAAGGCAGGGATATCCAATGAAATTTCATTTGTTTTCAAAGGATATTTGGTGGAGTTTGACGACTTTTGCATACTTGAATTCGTGTGTACATTTAAACTGATAGTATTTAGGCCATTCTGAGGGTTTACACTAGGACTTGAAACGAAATCAGTCCATTCTTCGTCGTCTGCGAACGTGGTCTGCTTCTTAGGCGGAACTTGTTGTTGTTTAGGTTTACTAGAAACAAAGTCGCCCCATATATCTTCATCTGAGGTGTGATTATTATTCGTAATACCTTTCTGATTATGTACAGGGGAAGCAGTTTTACTGTGGCTATTAGAATCATTTTTCAAAGAATGAAGACTTTCGACGGGATTGAAGCGTGACAAATCTTGCAAATTTATTCCTGGATTCGGCCAGTTTATTTGCGAATAACTTTCCAATGATAGAGGCTGCAATATTTGACCAGTTTTTTGTTGGCTTTGCTTAGTTAGGCTAGGTGTTGCAAGAGTCGGTTGTAATACGCCAGTGTTGACCGTTTGCATACCGGTTGATGGTATTGGTTGTGATCTTAACAAAATTGAATTATCTACATTTTTTAATACATTCTCAACAGGATTTGTATTGAGTGATATGTTGTCAGCCTTTTCATTATCAACTTTGGAAAACACTACATCAAAATCTGTTAATTTATTTTGCAGCGTGGACGTGGAAGCTTGGTCCTTAGCCTGATTATCTGCAGTAACAAATTCATTTTCAATTGCATTTTTGATTGGCGGCAATGCAGATTGAAACATTTCGAAGTCATCATCTAATTTATCGTTTTTGTTTGACTTGTTTTCATCATCTTTCTTAGAGACATATGGAACATTGGTACTTTCAATACTCTGTGGTGTTGACTCCTGTTTTTTATTACTTGCCGGTAAATTTGATATGAAATCCGAAAAGTCATCAAAAACCTCTTTCACTTGACCAGGATCTGGCCAGTTTAAAGTGGGAATTATAGGTTCCAACTTTATTGGCTGCAGTACCTGTGTCGCAAGGGATAAAGTTGATTTATTAGTCACATCCTTAATTACTATATCGCCTTGAATTTGGCCTTTTAACTCTTCGTGAATATTTGTTTCCAATACCTTATTATCAGAACTACCTTTAAAATCTTGGAATTCCCAATAATCATTATCGTTTTCTGAATGCGGTATTTGCGACGTTGTGTTCTTATCTTGGACAGCTTGTGGCATAAGCACTGTGGGCGTAGATGTGCTGTCGTAATGTATTGTCTTTGATCTAGGAATTTCAGAATTCGTTGGTGTAAATATATGAGTATCAGGTAAATTTATTTGACGCATTGGTTGTATACTTAGAGTATTGGAGTATATTTTATCTGGCTTTGTTGACATAGCAGCTTCAAATACATCTAAATCAGTTGGACCACTTTCAATGACTGTATTTTCTCTCTCTGCATGACAGGCTGAAAATAAATTTTACTAATTGATATTTTCCCACCATTCCTTAATCGTAAATGGAATCTTTTATTTTATTGGATTTAAAATGAAAGATGGATTAGACCGGTAGGTACTTTACGATAGGTCTTAGGCCTGATACGACCAATCTTAATCCGATACTATATCCATAGTATAGCGCTGTCATTCTATACAAATCTGATGTTATACCATATATTTATCCACGGATAAAGATTGGTCGAATCAGGCCTTAATATGCTTATTATTATATTGTTCCTAAACTAAACTAAAGTATTAATAAAATCAGAAATAATGGAAAATACGATCAAATTTTATAAATACCATTAGAATACCTACTTACCGTGTGACAGTAATTCGGATATCTTGAGGGTGGAATGATTGTGAGCCATTTGGTCTAGGGTGGCCATAAGGTGTTCTAAATCTAGGAGGAGGGCTTCGGCATAGGTGACTAGGATTTTAGGTATAGCAGGTTAATGTGAAGGAAAAAGATTGTCCATGTGCAAGACATGCAAAGAATAATTACAATAGTGAGCAAATATAAAGCATCTCGAATTAATAATACATTAGTAGCGCTATTTGATGTAGTTTAGCTTAATTTTTAAAGTATTCTTATAAATGTGCAAGTGCTATCATTATTATTATGACAGAGACTTTTTGATTTATAGCTACAGTCGCGAGCAAAACTATAGAATTTGCCACTTGTGATCAGTTACCATGTCAGGTGTATGACCAATGGGTCATATACCCCTTTAGACAACAACATTATAACAGATTTATTTATTTCGTTGATCATTATCATTATAATGATCAACAAAATAAATAAACTGCAGCTTTACCGCTACAAAGTCGAGCTTCCCACGGTCTGTGGAACGCGGGGAGGCGGAGCACTTGACCAATCGAAAGAGTTTATTTTCTCTTTGAATTAATCAGTGTGGGGCGCAGTATGCTTGACCAATTTGAAAGCTATAACCGTGCGACTGCGCGAGCACCAAAGAGAACATATTCGATCGGTCACACTTCACCCTCTGCTGATTGGCCCAAAGAGAAAATAAACTTTTTTGATTGGCCAAGCGCACTCCGCTTACCCGCGTCCCGCAGACGATGGAGGGTCGACTTGGTTGCGGTAAAGCTATAGTGGCCCACCCTCACATCGTTTTGGAACTGAATTTCGCTATTAGTAGGCGCTTTTCGGGTTACCTCTTTATAAAGTGTTTTGATTTAAAACCTTAACATATTCATTTCAATTACAGTCATATTTATTTATTATATTCACGAGTACAAAAACCCATCATTTAGTTTTTTTACTGTTCTCAAGTTCTGTTCTGAATACTGTAGTAATTTTTGTCATTGTAAAATATCCTGATTATTCTAGTCTTACACATTTACTATAATTATTATTGATAAATACTCACACTCTTGGCCATCTGTAGTAAAGGGATCAGTCCAAGTCTTGTTGATGGACTTTTCCGAATTAACCATGTCACTGTTAGATGTACTTGTTTGACCTGCTTGTTTTTGAGGCTGGAGAGGAGCTGAGCTTAAATTGGCTGCATATTTTGGCATATTAGAGCTCCATTTAGGTCCAAATAACTGAAAATAATTATGGGTGACAATGAGGAATATTAAAATTTTAGATTTTTAAATTACATATTATAATTTTCAACTAAAATTGAATTGTAGGCACTTAAAACCCGAGTCTAAGCAATCCTTTTTAGGGTGTCAGAGGATTTTTTATAGATTCGCCATTTCGTCCGTTTGTCTGCAGTCTAGGTCACAAGTATTTTTAAAAATGTATTTTTAAGGGCTGTCATATACATATAGTAAAGTTGTAATTTTTTTCTGCTTATCCCATCACATGGGGTATCGTTAGACGAGTCTTATAAAAATATTATGAGTTTACGAAAAATATTTTCGGTTGAGGATGTAAACAGTTGATTTTGGGGGTTTGTAGGGGGTGAAGCTGTGTGGCCCCCGGCAGAGTAGAATAGGCCACCCTCACTCTTACCGAGGTGTCGTAAAAGGCGACTAAGGTAAAGCTGCTGGCATTATCATCAGCACCCAGAGAAGGAAAACTCTGCATTTAAGTATATCAAAACCCTCGCCAACCCGTCTGCCAAGTGTGGTGAGTATGGCAATTACCCCTCATGTGATTGAGGGAGGCTCGTGCCCCAGCAGTGGGGACTTAAATGGGCTGACGATGAGGATGATGATGATGATGATGAGGGGGTGAAAACATCATAATATATGCTACACATAAATAATGAATTGAAATGAAAACTGTCACAGCCAGGTGGGCTTTTTTTTTAAATGAAGGAAGTGCAGGTAACCATGGAAGTGGTCGGCAGGCAGGAAACGACTTGTTAAACATTATGATACACCCATGGACAACTACAGAGCCCTAACCTGTGTGTGGCTCGACACACACTCGGCAAGTTTTAATGCAAATGTTCAGTATAAAATAATTCATGAACTTACAATATTTCTGGAGTCAATACATAAAGCTTTCAAAAGTGTTTTTTGTGCTAATGAATTATTCCAATTCACAATGTATGGTTGTCTGACATCAGTTTCTCTTAAATAGCCCCATGTCTCTCCTAAAGAAAGATCCAGATTGCTTTCAAGGACATTATCAGATTCTGTGATTTCATTTTGAAATATTGCTTGCATAACTTGGTTTATCCTTTCTATTATTTGATATTCACTATCAGATGAATGTATGTTTAGCACAGGAACATCTTTACAAACTTCTGATGAATTTTGACCTGTATGTATGTCATTACCAGATTTAAATTCATCAAAATCTCCAAAATCGTCTTCAGAATTATGTAATGATTGAACTGTTCCAACTGTTTGCTTTATTTCAGGATTTTCAACCTCTCCAAAGTTTGCAGTAAAATCTCCAAATCCTTCATTTTTGTCATCATAATTTTGCCAGGGATTTTCAGAAGCAGTATCAACAACCTTATCAGCTGGCTTTTCATCAGAAGCTACAAATTGAAAATCATCAAAATCTTCAAATTCATCCAGATTATTTTCAGTTGTGTTTTGCACAGTGTTAATTTCCTCTCTACAAAGTGGTTGTGGGATGTGTACAGTTTCTACACTATCACTATTAGTAATGGAATATTCAATTGAATTTATATCACAAGTTCTGTCAACATTTACATTTGAATTCTTCTCCTCTTCTTCATCTGGTGGTGGTACAAGTTGTATGTTTGAGTTAGTGTATTCAACTGCACTGTTCTCATTGGCTATATCTATGACTACATTTTTCATTTCGAATGTTTGTGGCGCTTCCTGGGCACATCTTTCTTTACTAACTGGAATGTCAGAATGCAAATGTTTAATTTCTTCACTTATAATTGTCTCAGATTCTTCACTTGCTTTTTGTGTGTTGTTTGTAGGTTCATGATCAATTTTCAGATTTAAATCTTCAAGCACATCATCTTCGAATGTTGCTGGCTTTATACTAACATCTACTTGAATGTCATTTGTTTCTGTATTTGCATTACATGTATTATCAGATTTATCATATTTGGTTTCCTTATGAGACATATCTAATTCTTGAGAGGCTTTGGTGGTTGGGCATTGAAAGTGGTTAAAGGTTGAAAAATCACCATAATTGTACTCATTGCCATCTTCTTCTTCTTCTTGAGATACTGAAAATACTTTTAACTTTAGGACTACATAATTAAGCCACTTATAAAATAGAAAAATTACAAATAAACTAAACATGTAAGTATGTTTAGAAAATAGAAAATAATACTGGAAATACACATCCATAAGGCTTTGCAGCAGTTTGTAGTAGTTGAATCAATAATAGTTATAAACCAATTATTGAAACAAATAGGACGTCTAGTTCACAAGAAAAATCTAAAAAAACACACCAAAAGGATCAATATTTGTACAGTAATCACAACGAATTACTATTTTGCTATGATTAATCATACAATTTTCAATAAACTTCACTCTATTGCAATGATTAAGGAAGGAAATGGTAAAAGCAATTAGTTATTGGTAGACTATCATGTACTCTTACTAGCATTTTGAGACTATAGAAAATTAAGGATTACACTTACAATGATAGTTCAAATCAAAATCTTCTTGGTCTTTGTCGTCCTCGCATTGTTCTGGTGGAGGAGGGGTGCTACAAACGAGTGGAGGAATCGACATACTTAATAACAAGTAAATAACAATTGGATGAAATAGGGTATTGCAAATACTTTTTTACATTGGTAAAGATGTCACTATAAATCGAAACGAGTAGAATAATAGCAAGCACAAAACATAAGTAAAATAATTATATTAGAGCCATTGGAAGGAGGACAGCTGTTATTAATTGACAAAATTTTTGCAGTATCGCCTTCGCCTCTCTATATGTCAAGTGTGACAGAAAACGTCATCTGATTATTAACCATAGACTGTTTTCGTTTATTTCTTTAAGCCGCTCCACATGTACGCAATTCGCGGCGCGTGACACAAAAACTATATTGGCGATATGATGCACAGATTCTCACTAGCACATCTGGAGCCCAATTCTCGTGCTCGTGACATTTATTTACATACGACATGTATTACTAAAACATAGTTATTTTGTATGGAGCTCAATTCTCGGGCTCGTGACATTTACTTTCATACGACATATATCACCAAAAAAATATTTTATTGTATGGAGCCCAATTCTCGTGCTTGTGACATTTTGAAAACATGGCGGATATCACCTGAAAATCGTACAAAAAAACTGTGTTTTAGTGATATATGTCGTATATGATAAATGTCACGAGCCTGAGAATGGGGTCTATGGTTTTCGGGTGATATCCGCCATGTTCTCAAAATATCACAAGCACGAGAATTGGAGCCCAATTCTCGGGCTTGTGATATTTTGAAAACATGGCGGATACCACCTGAAAACCATACATAAAAACCATGTTTTAGTGATATATGTCGTATGAAAATAAATGTCACGAGCCCGAGAATTGGGCTCTTGGGCTCATAGACTCGTGCTCGTGACATTTATTTTCATACGACATATATCACTAAAACATAGTTTTTTTGTATGGTTTTTAGGTGATATCCGCCATGTTTTCAAAATATCACGAGCACGAGAATTGGGCTCATGGTTTTCAAGTGATATCCGCCATGTTCTAAAAATATCACAAGCACGAGAATTGGGCTCCTGGACCCCAATTCTCGGGCTCATGATATTTTAAAACATAGTGGATATCACCTGAAAACCATACAAAAAAGTCTATGTTTTTAGTGATATATGTCGTATGAAAATAAATGTCACGAGCTCGAGAATTGGGGTCCTGGAGCCCAATTCTCGTGCTCGTGACATTTACTATCATACGACATATATCACTAAAACGCAGTTTTTTTGTAGGGTGATATCCGCCATGTTTTTTCATATCGAAAATCTGAGAATTGGGCTCCTGGACCCCAATTCTCGTGCTCGTGATATTTTGAGAACATGGCGGATATAAATGTCACGAGCTTGAGAATTAGGGTCCTGGAGCCCAAGAGCCCAATCCTCGTGCTCGATACATTTTGACAACATGGCGGATATCACCTAAAAACCATACAAAAAAACATGTTATAGTGATATACTATGTCGTATGAAAATAAATGTCACGAGCACGAGAATTGGGCTCCAATTCTCGGGCTCATGATATTTCTTTTCATACGATATATATCACTTAAACATAGTTTTTTTGTATAGAGCCCAACTCTCGTGCTCGTGATATTTCGAAAACATGGCGGATATCACTTAAAAACCATACAAAAAACTATATATAAGTAATATAATGTCGTATAAAAATAAATGTCACGAGCTCGAGAGTTGGGCTCCTGATTTTCAAGTGATATCCGCCATGTTTTTAAATGTCACAAACCCGAGAATTGGGGTCCTGCACGCCCTTAGACAAGTTTTAAATTGTCTAAGTGCACGCCCCTCCCGGCGATAATTTGAAGCTCTCTTTTGGCGAGGCAAAGATTATGCGCACTCCCCAAGCGGTTAACTCTAAGTAATTCGTACGCTACTTCTCCCAATTCTCGTGCTCGTGATATTTTGAAAACATGGCGAACCCAAGAGCCCAATTTCGGGTTTGTGACATTTCAAAAACATGGCGGATATCACTTGAAAACCATACAAAAAAACTATGTTTTAGTGATATATGTCGTATGAAAAGAAATGTCACGAGCCCGAAAATTGGGCTGCAATTCTTGTGCTCGTGACATTTATTTTCATACGACATATATATCACTAAAACATAGTTTTTTGTATGGTGTTCAGGTGATATCCGCCATGCTTGCTAAATATCACTAGCACGAGAATTGGGCTCCTGATAATCTTCGCGTCCGCAGCTTCGCGTGGAATTCGAGGGCTATGTGTGGAGCGTACTTTTACTCTATGCTTTAACAGACAGAAGTACAGTTGGCTGTTTGTTCACTTATTAGTCTGTGGCTGCATTGTTGGCAAGGCAACACTGATTACTGAACTGAATGTGTCAATAAAATAAAAAAAAGCCGGACAGGTTGGTGTCGGTCGTCGAGTATGTCGAGTATTCGTTATTGTGATTTTTAATTATTTTTCATTGTGCTTTCTAGTTTTATTGTAATCCATCATTACAGTACAAACGACCGAAAACCAGAGTTATTATTTAGTCCAGGTATCTACACATTTTTATTTACCTATCTTACTTTACGCTATAAATTGTCGTATCGGCTAGCGCAATGTTGGTTCAAGTAATTTTTAGCAAGCGGTGCAACTATTGGTAATGGCTAATGAGATTTTCATAACAATGGTGTGAGACTGTTTTAGTTTTTTTGTAAATTTTCTTTTGAAAGTGTTCACTTTCAATGAAAGCACTGTCAATAACCTTTGACATGTGTCACTGCTTACGTGTCAGCTTGCACAGCCCGTACCTTCATTTTGTGAACCTGTTTTCATGTATTCTTTTATAAAATATCAGAGAATTTTACTCATAAGTCAATATCAGAATTTAGTAAGTTGTCGTGGTTCGTATAAACAATTTAAATATTATAATTGCATATTGAATTAGGTCGTTGTCGCCGAACTAGCGAAGTCATCCGGTAAAAATCCGGTTCTGAATAATATTTTCTTTTATTATCTTCTTATTGAACCTGTCCCATTCCTATATTATTGATTTATTTATTTGTATTTTGTTGGCCTTCACAATACCCGACATTGTGGTTAACCAATGTATTAAAGAAATATTATATATTTTCAGTGAAGTAAGTAGGTGGTGCAGACCCAATGGAGCTGCAAGCTTGGTTGATGTTGTGTGGAGTGGGAGTAGCGGGGGTGGCTGCTGTGTTGCTGCTGATGGGGCTGTTCTCAGCGTCAGGCACTAGCTATGAGGAGGCTATTGCCCAGCAACGAAAAGCTACCACTGAACTACTTTCTTTGGCCGATAACAAGAACAAGGCTAAGAAAAGCAATAAGAAGGAAAAGAAAGAAAAAAAGGTCGATAACACAGGTTTTTTTATATAACTTATGAAAGTCTTTTATTATAGCTTTTTTTGATATCGCATATACAGAATCCATATTATATCTTTGAGACAGTCTAATTTTAGAGAAATAATTAATGTAAAAAGTGATTTTTTCTGATTTTGTGTATTTATTTAGGGTTTACTTGGGTTGACATGATTTAATTTTTTTGATAAATGTTTTTTTTTATAATTTCAAAGCAGTGTTTTGGAATATGTTTTGCAATACTAAATATTGATTTATTTATTTAATGTTTTCATATAAAAGTTTCTATAGTTTAGGTATATGGATTTCCTTAGTATTTTCTTGTATTTGTAACATTATATTCGTAACATCTTTCTTTAAAAACTTTCATAGAAACTTGCAACTAATTAAATGTATTTTCAATACTTCATTCAGTCAGCAGTAATAATAATATGTAATTGGTTATACCTACCTTTAGTTGGCTAAGAAAGAAAAACATAAGGAAAATGCTGCAGTGGCTACTGGAAGTGATCCTGATAGTGAAGCTCCTGCTGAGAGTGGGTTGGAGGATGACGCAGTGCCTGCTGAAAAACCACATGTGGAGTTTCGTCCACCTGTGGTGGTTGATGTGCAGAGAGATACTCCTCCGACTGTAAAGGTATTTCATTATTTATTAATTGGCAAATATTTTTACTATAGGTAAATGGTGTAGGAGGGAATTCTTTCTGTAGTACTGTCTGAGAAATTATAGTTTTTGTTGAGTTGGTTTACTTTATTTTTACCACCATTTACACTGTGAAAGTATTCTGTTTTTTTATTTTGAAGAAAAATGGTGAAAAAAAGGATGTCTCACCAAATTCAATTATTTAAATGGCTTATTCTACACATCTTGTTTACAGAGTAGGTGAAGTTAGTAAAGACATTTTCAGATTTGAATTTCATTTATCTAGATATTAATAAATATTTTGTTAAATTTAGACACTAAAATACTGTCTTAAATTCAAAAACCATGAATTTCAACCTTTATTGAAATATTACAGAATTATTCCCTCTAAAACAGTATTTTGCTTATTATGCTTGCATAAGTCATAAAATTTGCTTTGGAAAGATAGCAACTTGTATGTGTTATATTTATTCTGAATAAACTACCTAGTATATCAGGATATGGTATGGATAATTATATGGGAATAACAAATATGTATAAACATATTTTTAATCAAAGGGTGCATGCATTGTATGTGGGAGCATACTATGAATACATAGAATATGATGACATGATTCCATTTGGCCATTTTGCATAGACGCTGGTGCATGATGAATCATAAATCTATGCTTATATACTTCACTTGTGTGCACAACAATCAACCCACTGTGTATTTTTTGTATGAATGGTCAAACACTAAATTTAACTTTAGGATAATGTAAACCAAAAATATGCCAGTTTTGAAGTGAATACATGTTAAAAAATGTTAATCTTTTATTAAGAGTCCCCATGGAAACCATTGATTATCTTCTGACTATAGTTGGCATGAGCAATTGAAAAGTGTACTAAAAGAGGATTACTTACTATCTCGCAACTAAGCATTCCTTTTCGAAATTATTTTACTCTAAACTGATATTATTCCGCGCGCGATCTCATGGCATTTTAATTGGGGCATGCATGTTTAACTTAACTTTGAATTTATCCCTACTTATCTACTGAACACTATTATAGGCAACAGATTTCAAGTGCGTTTTCGTTGTCTACTAATTAATGATAGAAAAACCTTAACTATTTTCAAAAAGGTCTTATTAGCATTTTGAGGCAGATGGGTAATTTTTTTTTTTTGCACACAATTAGTATGAAAATGAAAAAATATTTATTTGGAACAAATAAGCATAACATAAAACAGTACACAAATCTTAAACAATTTCAACAATGAAACATGTATCTACCCGCATAGCAAGGAGCAAGCGCAGCGCGCTTGGCATCTTAGGATGTAAACATGCGTGAAGTTCGTGCACGTGTGGCGAGTAGAACTACTTAAACCACAAACTATTTTCAAAACTTTTTTTTTTTATTATGTAACTTATGTACCTACTTCATACCCTCTTTTAATTGAAAAAATATATTACTCAATATGATAAATATATATGAAACAATATTTTGGTCAATCCTATTCTTTCCTGGTTATATAATTTATGTATACTCAAATGCTTTTTTAATTCTTGTTATATCTCACTTAAGATCCTTAACCTATTATAGGACACAATTTATTAAGTGGCTTGTTTTAATTACTGTTAACAGATCTCATTAAAAACCATGTAATGTTGTCTGGTAACTGGAGTAGGGTATTATAGTCTGAGCTGAATATTGCAATGGTATCCAAATGCTTTAATTTTAAATATCCAAATGCTATAAATTTTAGGTGTTCAAAAGATTATTTCATCTTGGTTTATAGAGATATAATATAGATATTACATTTTTTTCTTTATTAACTTTCACTTTTGTGGGTAGCACTGGCTGCACGTTGCTATGTAGTAACAGCAAAATCTTGCTGATATTAAAATAATATATTTTAAATTGGTGTAGTTCGATGGGTAACTCGGAAAGTATTTTATCTAAATTTGTGTATGTATTGCAATATCGTAAATACTGGATGTCTGTACAGATTCGCAAACGTGGTAAGGATCCTAAGGTTAAGCCGATACTGATAAATAAAGAGGATCCAAGCTGCGTTAGCGATCCCAGCACGCTGCCCTCGACAGCATCTGTATCCAATCGTTTTGAGGAGATGCATCCTAAGGACGAGCTTGAGTTGTTGCAATCTTCACTGGCAATTGAAAAAGTGAGTCCTGCCGACGAATCAACAACAATCCCCTTTGTGTTGTCTTTATGTACCTGCTTATTTGTATGTGGTGTTTGGTGGTTGTTTTAGTGTAATCTATTTAGTGTTTATGTATTTATCTTTGCCGAAGTCACTGTAATGGTCTGACTAAAATATATGTATGTATACATATGTAAATAGATCTATTTATCTTTTAACACTATGTTTAATCCAGGATTGTATTTAATCCTATTTTTGCATGATATTATCATCTTAATAATTAACAATGTTTAATAAATGAATAAAATTTAAGTTAATTAAAGACTGATTGCAAAATGGTTATTGACAGCATGATAAAATCTTTTGACAAATAATTTACTAGCATGAAAAGCTTCTGTAACATTGATTTCATCAATTAGGTAATTATTTTTTTTGTAAAAGAAATTTGGTTCATTTTAAAACTGAATCACTTTTATTGACAGGTTTGTATATAAATATTTTTTTTGTATGGACGAATGGCATGAAAAAATAATTTTTCATTCAATTATAAAAGTTTTATTGTAAATGACATCATTAGGTACCAGAAAAGAAAGAAGAGTTTGTGGAAAAGAAGGAAAACAAACCCACTAAGGTTTCGAAGGGAGGTAAAGTTGCCTCAAAGACGACCCCGCCCGCCGAGCCGACCCGTGACGAGGCGCCGCGCGAGGGATACAACAGCGGGGAGGGACCTAAGGACCAACGAAAAGGTATTTATCTACACTAATGTCATAATCATCAAATTATGAAGTCAAAAGTAATCACATTTTGACCAGCTTCCTAATATTGATATCTTTAAAGAAAATTGAAAAGTTAGGGTTTTATATAATGATATTTTTGTTCAATTAATGCAACAGGCAAATTTCTCAAATGTCAATATTAGGACAAAGATATCATCACAAATACTTACTGCCAATAAAGTTACAAATTGACATTATAAAAGTTAGGGGAAAAAGTCTTTTCGCATTATAGTATGTATGAACTTGTAATAAAATCTCTTTGGCTATTGTATTTGTATCTGGCTGGTTTTGGTATCATTGAAAGTAAACGTTTTAAAGAACATAATTTCAAATTCAAATATGGAAAAAGTGTGATTTTCATTTGCTTTTACCCGACTACGGAAAAGCAAAGGGAGGGTTATGATTTTGACAGGCTATGTATGTATGTATGTATGTTCATCTGTTTCCACGTAACTTCTAAACTAGTTATCATATTTCAACAAATGAGGTGTCATTAGAAGCGTCTTGGTTGTCTTCTGGTTATAGGCAACATGACGTCACGTTAAATTTATTACAGCGCCCTCTAGGGGACTTAGAGTAAGGAACTAAAAAAAAAATTGCTTGACGGTACCGTGTGGGGTATCAAATGAAAGAGCTTTTTAGCACATTTCAAATTAGTAATTTTATGTATTTACATAACTAAAAATATGTTAAATAAAAATAACAATGTAGCAAAACAGATTCATTATAATAATAAAATAAAATCAAACGTTATTTTTATTCGTACTGTCAAGATGAATGATCTAATGATACATTTTAAAATTGTACTACAAAAAAGGTAAAAATGCAACGCAAGCCGCAAACAAAATTTGCGATTTTTATTTACCTATTTTGATCATGATAACAGTGGCGTAGCGTACCTTGTCGGGGCCCCGTATAAAAAAATGTTTCGAGGCCCTTATATGGGGGTAAAGATTATTCATAAAAGAAAAAATATTGTGTAAAGAAATGTTTATTTATCATAACATACTTTAACCATTTTACAAATATTTTTCTTGAACTTTTGAACGCACGCCTTAAGGCGGGAAAAAAAAGTAATTGCTTTATAGAATTTTGTCATTTGTAAAATAAAATAAATTAGAAAGTTTTTATTTTTTTCCTTACACACTTTGGGGGCCCCGTGGCCCGGTGGCCCCGTATAATTGATACGGCAGATACGGCGGTAGCTACGCCCCTGCATGATAATCATAGACCTCACATTTATAGCCACCCAGCAAAAATTAAGGGAGTTTGGCTGGGAGGTGTTAATGCGTCCGCCGTATAGTTCTGACCTTTTGCACCTTCAAATTTCCACCTGTTTCGGTCTTTTCAGAATTCTTTAGGCAGTGTTAGGTTAAGATCACGAGAGGACTGCCAAATCTTGTGGCGGTATTTTGATGAAAGGTCTCAAAATGTTTATAGCAATGGGATCATGTCCCTACCTACAAGATGGCAAAAGGTTATCGAACAAAATGGTACATACATACTTTAGTTAAATGTAAACAAACTATATTAAAAAATATTTTGTTCTTAAAAAATGCGAAAAAACTCTTTCCCCAACCTAATAAAATACCTGCGATGCCATAAAGCACCTACATGTTCCGCTAATATTAGCTATCTGTATTGGTGTGTTAGCTAAGAAAGTGGAGAAGAAACAAGCGGGTGAAGATGGGTCGGAAGCTGGCAAAGAGGAGCTGGTGCCCCCGCTGAACGCGCCGCAACCCAGCGAGCTCACCACCGAGAAGCTGCTGCGCCAGGCGCTGGCTCCCGCGCAGGCCGCGCCGCCCGCCGCCGCGCCGCCCGCCGGCGCCAAGGGCAAGAAGAGGAGGCCCGAGCCTAACGTGCTCGCGCTCATGGGTAAGTTGACATGCATTTTGGTATGAAATAGAAATGAACCCTTATCTTTCCTATAGGCGGCATTCCTTCTGGAGTCAAAGTAGGAAAGCGGACCCCGGGCTCCGAAGCGACGGCTTGGGACGCAACCGGGACGAAACGCTTAGATGATGATGAGGCATTTCTTCTGGTGTAGCCGATATCGCACCCTCAGTGGAAAATAAGCATAAGTGATCTTACTTCGAACCATATTGATTCTATCATATTTGAAAAGTACGTTTAAAGATACATATGTAGAATTTCTTCCATTAATTTGTCAAATAAAAGAAGAAAAATATAAAAAAAGTTCCACATATGTATCCTTCAACATTCTTTTCAAATATGATAAAATCGATGGTTCGAAGTAAGATTACTTATGCTTATTTTTATTTTTCACCTGATATATAATATAAAATATTTCCGCCACTTAGTGATCCACCCAAGTGCATTAAGGGGAAGCATCGATGAAACTAGCGCCGCCAGTGAATTTGTATTCATTGTGACGATCATGAGACATTTTTTAAAAAAGTACAACGGTGAATCCATAAAGGAAATCATTAATACAATTCTACTGGTAGTTACGTCAAAAACCTTAAAAAGAGGACCATTCCCATTTTAAAATGTTTATTCAAAAACCTATGGCCTATGTCCAGCAGTGGACGTTTATTGCCTGAAATGATAATGATGGTGATAATTCAAAAACCTACAACCACACTTGAGATGATGACATATTAATTTTTATTGAATTGAAAAGTGTTTACATTTAATTGACTTGGTGGCAATAGTTAGCAACTTTAAAAATGAGAAAAAATCAAGATTACTAAAGGCTAAAAAAGTTATTTTAGGTATTATTTTATTAAGTAACTTCGGTTTGTGTTTTGACTCGAGTCCTATATTCATTATTCAAGTGACATGCGCAAAATTATCGAAGCGACATCACTGTCCATATCAAATTGTAATAGTTTCAGTCAGTCGAATACAAGAATGTCATCAAAATGGTAAAGAGTATGGCCTCGGCTCGAGACGCTGATAAGGAAAAGATAAAGTTTGTTGTGTGAATGTAAATGATAAGACATGTGGATTGTGAAATGGATGACTGAAATACTGTTATTATTTTCTTTTGTCTGAAGAGACTTAGATAAATGAAGTATATGGATGATAACTCAGTAGATAACAACGGGCCTTCCATGCGGGGGTCGTGATTCGAATCTGAACAAGCACCTCTGGATTTCGACTTTTGGAAGACGTCGTGAGGAAACCTGCACGTCTCGAATAGATTTTCAAAATTGTGGATACCTACAATATTTCAGATAATTATTCTGAACATGCACCCATACCGTAATCAAGTTGGTCTAGTTCACATGTCAAAGGGCCGATTTCTTCATCCATATTTAAACTAAACTACTGTTAAAAAAAGTAACCAATAGTCAAATATCGCCAAAATGTGTTTTTGAGCAATAGTTATTTTGCAAGGAAAAGGTCGTCATTTTGACTATAGGTAATTTAAATTAAAAGGTAACTACTAAAAAGGTAACTTCATTATAACTACCAGACCATAATCCAGGATTCGGGATAGGTAGTTATAAGAGTAACTTCATTATAACTACCTATCCCGAATCCTGGATTATGGTCCAACGATACCCCGGGCGGGACGCAACTAAGAATTACACGCTAAGATTAGGAATTTTAAATAAATGAAGTGTTTTATATTTTTCCGTTTTTCAGTTGGATTTTGTGTTTAGCAGTTTTTAGGGAAACAACATAGATTGTTTTACTTAAGGTGACAGGTAGGGCACGTTAGCGACGCCAATCGATTTAAATTTTTAGCTACTAAAGCCACTTTTGGCGTGAATCAATTTTTCGCGTACAAAAACGAACTCAACATTTGTGCATGGTTATTTTATAAATAATATAAGTGTTTAACGAGTGATTGTAACCCCGAAATTGTTTAAAATATATCCGGTTTAGTAGCTAAAATTAAAAATTAAAATCGATTGGCGTCGCTAGTGTGCCCTACCCGTCACCTTAAACTATATTTATTAGATATCGCCTCGCTAGAGACCGAGAAGAATATGCTAAAAAAAATTAGATTGATGGCCAACCTTCACTAGTCGGAGAGGCACTTTAAAAAGAAGAAGATCATATTTATTAGAA
This sequence comes from Marasmia exigua, assembly GCA_019059595.1. NCBI lineage: Eukaryota > Metazoa > Arthropoda > Insecta > Lepidoptera > Crambidae > Marasmia > Marasmia exigua. The sequence continues at coordinate 15,416,954 of CM032477.1, read as the reverse complement.
TATAACTATTACATTCTGACTCCTATTTCACGTACTGAAGGATATTTTTATTGTTGAGTTGATTGAAAGCGTGGTTGAACGGTTGTCAATGACTATTGTATACCGATACACCCTGTAGTTCGTTGTACCGTTAGCAGCGGGCGACGGCGGCGGCGTGAACGTGGGCGAGCTGGTGCGCGTGGTCCGCGAGGCCGCGCTCTCGCGCACCGAGATACAGATCCTCACGGACGCGCTGCTCAACAAGCACCACGACCCGCTGCCCGAGCACTCCGAGTGGACTGAGGTGAGTGCTACTCAACATCATCATCATCATCAGCCCATTTAAGTCCCCACTGCTGGGGCACGGGCCTCCCTCATCACATGAGGGGTAATTGCCATACTCACCACGCTTGGCAGACGGGTTGGCGAGGGTTTTGATATAAATGCAGAGTTTTCCTTCTCTGGGTGCTGATGATCATGCCAGCAGCTTTACCTTAGTCGCCTTTTACGACACCTCGGTAAGAGTGAGGGTGGCCTATTCTACTCTGCCGGGCACCACACGGCCACCACACGGCCCCTACTCAACGCTCGACACTAAACTGAATATTCTAAAAGATGTATTGGCGAGGCAAAGATTCTCACTAGCACATCTGGTGTCAATTTTTGGAAGCTGTCTAAGAATGACAAATTGAAAGTTTTCTATACAGTATATATAATATATATACTATATAGTATATATAACTTTACAGGATAGTGATTAATATTCTCTTTATTTTTAGTATAAATGTGGTTCTGTCACAATAATGATATCAATACATAGATATAATATAAGCCTCGGCAGAATATACCAGACCATTGCGTTCTGGTAAGGAAATATTAAAGAGTGTACTACCTGTGCGGATAAAGAATGGGATCAGAAATGGCGGCGCATCTATTCACTTCTCGCTCGCACACTATTTGCGTCTATACTCGAACTCGTGGGTACTGACTGACTGCAAAAAAAATATTCTGCGTTCCCTTCCCTGTCGCATCAGTCCGACGCGTTTTCAGTTTTTCCGTGGTTTTGAACCTTTCGTTATTTTGTCATTTGTTATTGTTTGTTGTTATAGTTTATTGTTAATTTGTATGTTAAATTATTGTTTTGTTAGTTATTTATTGAGTATAGATAGTGTTTTAAGATATAGTTACAATAGGATATAGATATAGTTAAGATATTCTTATTACAATCTTTTATTTCAAGATACTAATTTTAAAAGTTATGAAGTGCTTGTAGAATGGTACATGTAATTAATGTAATTAAATTACAACTGTATAAATCATAAACTGTTCTAACGCAATCTATATTTAATACTAATATTATAAAGCTAAATAGTTGGTTTGCGTTGGTTGGTTGGTTAACTCAGGATCTACTGGACCGATTTCAATCATTCTTTCACCATAGGAAAGGTACGTTAGGTAGTCATAGGCTATGTATGTACCACGGGCGAACCCGGGGCGGACCGCTAGTAAATATATATTTACTTGAGAACAAATTCGTTTATCGTTAAATATATATAATCTGCAATCTGAATAATTTTCATACATTTTTTATATACAGTCGTAAAGACTTCAAAATAATAAAACCTATAAAACATACTCGTACATAAATAGTATTTTAATTAATAACATTAATTTATTTATTAAAAAAAAAACAAAACAGTTTCAACGGTAACGATATTTTATACTGAAAACGTCAAAATAAGTTTTCAAACCGTTGATGCTAACGGTACCGGCTCCACGCGCCGCCATTTCTAATCCCATTCTTTATCCGCACGGATAGTAACAGGAAAATTTTTAGTGATCAGAAGAGTTTCATTTGGTGAAAATCATATTTTGTTTTTATTATTGTCTAGTAAATGATTATTTCGAAATATTTCATTATAGGCTAGTTAACGAGTATGGAATTATTTGTAATGACACGATTTTCAAAAAAAAAATGTGTGTAGGTACTTAATAATTTATTGATTGTATTACAATTTTATTTACTGTTTGGAAAATAGTTTGTAGCCTGAAAATGACGAGAACAAACTCATTTCTAGTGAAATTGGCTTGATTATTTTTAAAGCAGTCTTCAATATAAATGTTTAACTTCATAATTTTCTCTTTTGGGAACTTATTCCCGAAGCGGCGTACGTATTACATTGAGGAACGCAACAATACTTCGTATTTCTGCGTATCGTAGCCGGTGTATATTATTTATTCGTGAACATGAATAAATTATGACATTTTACCAAACATAACTTCAAAATATAGCAAAGTGTCGTTCGTAGAGAGCTTCCAACTATCGCCGCTAGGGGAACGCGCGTAATCTTTGCCTCGCCAATAGGGTACTCGTTCTTTATAACGGCATTTTTTTTCCTATCTGTTATGGGCCATTTTCATGAGGCACGTCGAACTTAAGGGATCTTTTGTACCTTCCCTATCCTTTACACTCTTACTCATGAAAGATACGTTACATCAGCGTCACGATGTCTTTCGGATTGAAGTGGCTGTAGTTTTCTAGTTTAGGATATCGACTTTAGTCCGATCTTTTTTTCAAATTTCAGAAAAACGACTTCATAAAAACCTGGGCCCCGTTCCGTTTGGTAATTTTGTAAAGGAAATGCTAAAACATTTTTAAATTCCGAATAAAATCATAATAGGTGGTTAAGTGAGTCACTTAACCACCTATTTACCGATACACCATTGTGTCATGATGGGGCGCGACCCAAGCGACACATAAGTTTGTCTATAAGTCAAGTGTTTGTTGTTGTGACGCTTGTTTGGCGCGAATAAAAGAAAACGTGTCTTCTCTATTTACACATTGTATTTACAATTCATTTATTCACACTTTGCAGATGTTCACCATGGTGAAAATAAATACGTGCAAGGGTGAATCAATGTGAAAAATGTTATTAAAACTGACAATGGAATGGAAAAATAATAGTTTTTTTGTATATTTACATGAACAAAGCATTAATGAACAAGTATGTTTCCAGGGCCCCAATGATCCTATGCAAAAGTTGAAGAAACAACTTGCCGACAAGGAAAAGCTCTTAGCAGACGAAGTGGAGGCAAGCCAAGCTTTACACGCCAAGTTGAAAGAACTCAGGTAAAGCGCGTACAGTGAACACCGCGAGCTAAGCTAATTCATTTATTCAGATTATAATGGTCAGGACAAACACACCTCCGCAGAGAGTTCCATTCCTTAGCTGTTCGCATTATAAATGTGAAAGCGAATGGCTTCGTGCGGATATGGGGCAGTTCAACCTCATTATGCTATAGTCATCGCAAGGACTCGCGGCAGACGGTAGAATCTTTAAGGCAAGGGTGAACAGGCATCTTCTATGCAAACGCGTATTATCCTAGTCCTCACCGTCGCTTTCATCAGGTGCGATTGTGGTCAAGCGTTAGCCTATAGTAAAAAGAAATGTATTTCGTGTTTAGAGCAAAATTGAACGCGGAGCGCGGGCGAGCGGCGGCGGCGGCGCGAGCCATCGAGCAAGCCGCGGCCGCGCAGCGCGCCGAGCAACACACGCTGCAGGCGCGCCTCCAGCGCCTGCTCGACGACAACCACGCGCTCGCGCAGGACAAGCTCATGGTAACAGCGCCAGGTCACTCGCAGCGCGCCGAGCAACACACGCTGCAGGCGCGCCTCCAGCGCCTGCTCGACGACAACCACGCGCTCGCGCAGGACAAGCTCATGGTAACAGCGCCAGGTCACTCGCAGCGCGCCGAGCAACACACGCTGCAGGCGCGCCTCCAGCGCCTGCTCGACGACAACCACGCGCTCGCGCAGGACAAGCTCATGGTAACAGCGCCAGGTCACTCGCAGGCGCCGAGCAACACACGCTGCAGGCGCGCCTCCAGCGCCTGCTCGACGACAAACCACGCGCTCGCGCAGGACAAGCTCATGGTAACAGCGCCAGGTCACTCGCAGCGCGCCGAGCAACACACGCTGCAGGCGCGCCTCCAGCGCCTGCTCGACGACAACCACGCGCTCGCGCAGGACAAGCTCATGGTAACAGCGCCAGGTCACTCGCAGCGCGCCGAGCAAACACACGCTGCAGGCGCGCCTCCAGCGCCTGCTCGACGACAACCACCGCGCATCGCGCAGGACAAGCTCATGGTGGGATAACAGCGGCCAGGTCAACTCGCAGCGCGCCGAGCAACACACGCTGCAGCGCGCGCCTCCAGCGGCCTGCTCGACCGACACCCACGCGCTCGCGCAGGGACAAGCTCATGGTAACAGCGCCCATGTCACTCGCAGCGCGCCGAGCCACCACGCTGCAGGCCGCGCCTCCAGCTGCCTGCTCGACGACAAACCACGCGCTCGCGCAGGACAAGCTCATGGTAAAACGCGCCAGGTCACTCGCAGCGCGCCGAGGCAACACACGGCTGCAGGCGCGCCTCCAGCGCCTGCCTCGAACGACAACCACGCGCTCGCGCAGGACAAGCTCATGGTAACAGCGCCAGGTCACTCGCAGCGCGCCGAGCAACACACGCTGCAGGCGCGCCTCCAGCGCCTGCTCGACGACAACCACGCGCTCGCGCAGGACAAGCTCATGGTAACAGCGCCAGGTCACTCGCAGCGCGCCGAGCAACACAATTTTTACATGAATATTTTTGCTATTTCCCTGATTCTGATCTTGAGTCGCAACCGTGGCAGGCCTCCCAAAAGGTGGACCGACGAGAGCCAAGCACGAAAATCGACGAATGTTCCACGTGTTGATACATCACAAACACATGATTACTCCACCAAGTAATTACTTCAAGTTATTTTAGTATATTTCATACAACTAAGATATTATTTATTTCATTGCAGCTTCAATCTAAACTTGGAGCAGAAGGTGAAGCGCAGGCGCAGAGAGTTCAAATGGAATTACATATTCAAAGATTAACTGATGTAAGTAACTGTTTCTCATTATTCTATTAAAAAGAGTGCACAATTATACATTTAAGCGCAGGTGGTAATTGAAGATGATTGGAAGAAGTACATTGCATGTTTACTATAGTCCATTCAGTATGTGAAGGTGAATAGGACGTTTAAAACGTTTCCGATCATGTAACCAACTTTCTACAAATAAAAATATGAAGCTATTAGAATCATTAACTTTTTTTGTGTTCTCATTCTTCCAAAATAACAAGTATTAATCTTTTTCAATTGATCTGAACGAGAACTTAAAATAATTATTACCAATAAAATTTGTAAAAAATATCTTATGAATTGCATAATGCGCTAATCGGAATTTTTGCTCACAAGAATTGACACATTAAATCAGTAATCGGTATTGCAGCCATATAACAAAATATTTTTTTGTCGTAAAAGTAAAGTAAAGTATCCTATCCAGCCTATAAAAAAAAAATATAAACTGTCCCACTGCAGGGCAAAGGCCTCCATCATAGAAGTCAAGTTATCGCTACTATGATGGGATTAGGCTTAATCACCACGCTTGCCAAATGCGGATTGGTGATCACAAACCCGAGCTATGTTCGAAAATTCGAAACATAGTTTTCGCTAGACCCGGGAATCGAACCCAGGACCCCGAGATCACGGCCTGGTACTTAAGGTGACGGGTAGGGCACACTAGCGACGCCAATAGATTTTAATTTTTAGGTACTAAACCGGATCTATCTTAAACAATTTCAGGGTTACAACCTCTCGGCAAACACTTATACTAGTTTTTTAGATTTTCGCGTTGCATTATAACTATAATGTATCAATACGGGGATTAACACGATCTTTATTATGTGACGAAACGTCGGGCCAAATATGTGAGTACACTATGTTGTTTCACATAATAAAGATCGTGTGAATCCCCGTATTGATACATTATAGTTAAACACTTATACTATTTATTTAACACTTATAGTTAACTGTTTGGTCTGCTTTTGCACTCGAATTTTGGATTACCGCCAAAAGTGGCAGCTTTAGGTGTGAATCAATTTTTCGCGTACGTGTTGAACCCAACATTTTTGCATAGTTATTTAATGAATAATAATAATAAATCTCACAACATCTCATACGTTGACCTGATTCCGTACTAAATAGCTTAAGCACTTGCGTTACAATCGATTGGCGTCGCTAGTGTGCCCTACCCGTCACCTTAAGCCACTAGCGGGGCGTTTGTCGTATTCCTTACGATGGGATACAGTCCCTCCACCAGCCCATGGTCCTTCCTACCGTCTCGGCATACGGACCGAATCTTGGGAGACGCTCATCAGGTACTTGCTAAGGGCTCTTTCCCCGGTGCGTTTCTTCACTCCCTACATAGTCTGTGTGCTTCCCTCCTCATTCCTCAGAATCCTATTCACAATCCTTTACTGTTCAATCCATTCGTCTCTGGAACTCCTTACCCCTTCCAATCAGGAAATCACAATCCCTTCCTATATTCAAGTCCCGTGTCAAAACTCACTTCCTATCTCTATAAATAGGTACACTGTTTTTGCCTTGTCTCTTCTTCCCTTTTTTATGTGGTCTGCTCTCTGGTTATTTATACCTATCTATAAGAAATATTTTTATTGAATTTTTGTTATAAATTATCTATGTATATGTAATTGGGCAATGTATGTATTGTTTATTATTATTTATGTAATGTAATAATATTAATATATAAAATAATGTATATTTCTGCCATTCTCAATTGCATTTGTTAAACTACTTTGCACTGCCTTCCCTTATTACGAATACGATATTTCTTTCCTCTACCCAAAGGTTGTCTGGAAGAAATCGCTACAAGCGATAAGACCGCCTTATTGTACTGTCTGTGGCTTTTGTATCATGCTTGTATTTTGTTTTTGTGCAATAAAGAATATCTATCTATCTATCTGTGTCTGTGTCCCATCTCAATGTCACACCAAATGGGAGGTGAACCACCACAACTTGTAGATTTATGGCGTTTTTAACCTTAGAGAAGACCTGAATATAGATCGAGCATTTGGCAAAATTACCGGTCAATTTTATATCGACGTGTCTCTCTTATACACTTGACATTGGCGGAGTCACACGCGCGGCCGTAACCGTGCGCGGGATAACACCATTAAAAAAAAAACCACCACAACACTTGCGACTTATTACGATGGGATGTGAGAGGTTTTTTCGCTTGTGGCAACACTACCGCTAACAGCTGATTTCGATTGCTCCGACAAAATTATTTTATAAATCATAGTTTAAACCCATATATTGTCCTGATTTCGTCACTAAATTATAACATTAGTAATATAAGGTGTTTTTAGAATTAAATTAGTGCATAACACAGTGATTTAAAAGTGATTTTGTGCGTGATACGTACGGCAGCCGGCAACGGTCGATGACCTTGCGTTTTTGACATTTGAAGTTAGGTACTAAATTATCTTGTGAATCATTATTATCTCTTTATTACTAGTATTTTGTTATTTATTTACGATTTAGTAATTACAAATAGATCGAAGTACTCATATTACAGTGACTTACTCACTCGCGCGAAGAGGTTAGTCTTGAATTGACTTAACCTCTTAAGGTGTTCAAGCAACTATCTGATTTGTTTATTTTCTTAATAATTACGTGGATATGAACAGAATGAATCACATTATATCTATTCATTTCTTAGTATATTTTTTGTATCGACATATATGTTTAATAACATGTATAATATACATAGCTATAATTTATATTTTTCATGTATGACGATTTGTAAGAGCTGTATATAAGCCTATGCAAATAAAGCACTTTTGAATTTTGAAATTTTTGTGTATAATGCGTGCGGGCGGGCGCAGACGGAGAGCGGGCTGGTGCAGCAGCTGGCGGGGCTGCAGGCGGAGCTGAGCGCGCGGCTGCTGGACTCGGGCATGGCGCAGCAGCACGCCGTCGAGCTCGCGCAGCAGCTGCAGGTCACACATTTACACATTTATCTTCACTCAATACTAGATATATTGTTTATAGCTAGCTGTCTTTTTGCAATGGACAACATTTCATATTTTTAACATGTCCATATTGTTTTTTTATATGAAAATAGACATAAAATGAACAGACCCATATTTTTTCTTTTTTCAAAATTTGTCCATTTTCATGCATAAAATAATTATTGAAATTCTTTTTATTCTAAATAGACGTAAGCGCCAAATGACGTCATCGTACGGCTGAATACAGCGATATTCCTTTGCTTATCATTGTTTTGATAAAAAAAAGGTACTACTGTCAAAGGTAAATAATACTAGTGTCAACATTGTCAACGTCATTCATACATTCAACGTTGACAAGTTGTCTTTTTTTTTTACAGTTACATGTCATGGGTTTGGCATTTCGTAAATTTAAAACTATAATGTGCTAAGCAAAGAAATATTTTACATTCTGCCGTCCGATGACGTCATCTTACGTTTTTTAGTTTTTAATTTTTTTCTCAGTAAATAAGCAATATAAAAAATGAATAAATATATATTCGAGCAGCGGAAAAGTAAACAAAGAATTGGTATTTTTTGTTTCAGAGCTTAACAATTTTGAAATGTTGTCCATTTATTTTTAAGTAAATAACACTCTAGCCGTGTGGTCCCCGGCAGAGTAGAATAGGCCACCCTCACTCTTACCGAGGTGTCGTAAAAGGCGACTAAGGTAAAGCTGCTAGCATGATCATCAGCACCCAGAGAAGGAAAACTCTGCATTTATATCAAAACCCTCGCCAACCCGTCTGCCAAGAGTGGTGAGTATGGACATTACCCCTCATGTGATTGAGGGAGGCCCCTTAAATGGGCTAATGATGATGATGATGAAATAACACTCTTAAAAATTTCACCTCGTTTCATAAATTGAAAAAATATTGTTATAAAAAATATTTGTAATAATATTTCCACTGGATATTGTAAATATACCTACAATATTGATGGGACTATCGACAGCTCATGTCGAATTAAGCGGTTACAACTTTTGTCAGCTTGGTAACGCGTTCAGTGGTCTAATTGGTAGGACACTCGGATTGTGGAAGGTGTGGGTTCGAGTCCCGCCTGAACACGAGATGAAATATTTAAGTGTGTTATTTAGTTATGTCCACTCATCAAATAAATGCATTTTCACAACATCACATCTCTTCGGCCGTGTATGATACCACAGCTAGGTAACCAGTATCATACGAAGAAAAAGTGATCGTCGTATTCAAGAAAATGTCCCTTAGTGTACCTTATCGGCTTTTTATGGATATGTTGCATCTAATTTATCCTATGGTCTTGTATTGTGGGGCAATAGCACAGATGCAAATAAAGCACTCATTGCCCAAAAAATGCTTACGAGCTTATTGTGGCAAAGGGCCATTAGAGACATGCCGGCCATTATTAAGGGGTGATTTATTGATCCGTAGTTACCTTTTGGTTAAACTAACTATTGTTAACTGTTCAACCAATAAGTGACATAATTCCTTGTAATATAAATAATGGATTAGCTAAATATTGCTCATAAAACACATTTTAGCGATATTTTACTATTGTTTACTTTTTTTAACCATTAGTTTAGTTTAACAACTGATAAAAAAATCGGCCCTAAGTTGAACATACTCACAGTCCCTAGTATGTATATTTTGGAGGTTTTTTAAACATCATCCAGAACTCTGACTGCCTGACTAACTTATCTTTCAATGCAAGGCCTAAACTTTAAGGGTTAGAAACTTACATTTTTTCACAGAAGTTCCTTTTATGGTTTATTCCCGCTGTATTTTTTTTTACAATTGGGGGAATATACCCCTTATATAGCTTAGGGGGCGTAGCCTAAGAAACGGTTTTTGTATATTCACCCATCAAGGGGGTTAAACGTGAGCTCATATGAAAAATAGTCTATATTCGGCCCTTGATTCCATATTCGAAAAAGAAAAAAAGATTAGTTTTGTCACTTTATGTGATTGTGCAAAATGAAGTCCCGAAGCGAAGTGAGTGATGGCCACTAGTTTACTAGAGTCCGTGCCACCAAGCAAGTCCCGTGAAAAGCGCTCTTCATTCGTGGACTTCACACGTGGACTTTCTCGAAGCGTGGGGCCTTGATAACTTATATTGAGGTTTGCTGGGGGAACCTGTTTCAGAATTGCATACGAACCCACTCTGTTGGAATTATCAGAGTGTAATGTGGATTTTTTTTGCCCGATACGGCTGGTTATCAAGTAAAACTTGTGTTTCATTATGGGTACTAATTAAACAAGCTTCTTTTTAATAGCAATATTCGCCTCAGAAAATATATGTTACCTTCTAAATTACTAAGTCGGCCACAACCAATGCGCGTCTTAATAATAGTATCTCAGACACTAGTTATCTTATATGTAAGCCACTGTAAATATAACTCAGCATAGTGGTTATTTTTAAGCATCTAAATTTGTGGTATGCATTCAAATAGGAAGCTTCTAAAGTATTAATATATGACACCAAAATAGTAAGAATATTAGCCTCTAATTGCATAATTTAGTATGAATAAAATGTAACTCATCCTACATTCATCAATTGTTAAATGTACTTAAAATTGTCATCAAATAGTATAATTAAAGCCACTACATATTATTATTATGTATTACACATGAACTATTAAGGACAGTCAGCCAGAGCGATGGTAGCTTAGTGGTTTAGAACGCGCCCTCCATGCGGAGGGTCGATTTCTCTAGATTTTTCAAATCTATGTGCATTTCTATATTTACCTCGGCGGTGAAGGAAAACATCGTGAGGAAACCTGCTCGTTTGGGATAGTTTCAGAAGCGTGTAACCATGATTCAGTTGGTCTTGTTCCTCTGTCAAAGGGTTGCGAAGGTCAGACGGCAGTCGCTTCATTGTAATTACCAGGCTCCCCAAATCCTGAATCATGATCAAAGCGTACCCTGGACTCCAAAGCCCAGCTTTGGACTCAACCGGGAATTATACGCAAATATGAAGAAGGAGAAGAACTATTAAGGACAGTCATAGTAAAACCATTTATTTATGCAAATCAATTTGTGTATTAATATGTGTAACAAGTACAAACATTTATAGAAAAGTAATTAATAAACATTAACACGTATAATTACGTGATTAAAAGAAAAAGAAAATAAGGGCAGGCGGGCGGGCGGGTCGGCACAAGTATCGAATAGAGCTCTCTGATTGGTGCAAATGGCCGGTTGCTGTCATGTCGCGCACTCGCGCCAAATCGTACAGTGGCTATTTTCACGATAAAAGAATATGAAGTATTATTTTACATGTTAAGTTATAATATATGATGTTGAGTATTGAAGCTTGAATACATTTTTTTTGAGAAGCTTGTATTGAAGCTGTAAAACGTAATATGGTGATGAGTTACAAATTTAGTGGCTGAGTTAGTAAATTAGTTTGCAATGTATAAATCAGAAGGACAAGGAAAATTAATTGTTGATATTGACTTGACGCTTTCTTTAACATTTTTAGTTGGCGTTGTAAAGAAGATGAATCAGTTAGTTAAAGGCTATGTCAATTTCCCGGTGCTTAGTTAGTAAATTAGAAGTTTGCGCGCGTGGCCAAATAAAAATTCTGTGGCCTTGTTTATTATTTCTCTATACACAATACCTCCTTGACTGCCTCGGTGGCGCAGTGGCAGTCCCGGGTCGGGAAAAAAAAATTGTACCTAAGTTTTTCGGTAAGAAATTCTTCATCGCCCTCAACATTCAAGTTTGAGCTGGTTATACCCTACTAGCGACGCCAATTGATTTTTATTGTTAGATATTAAACCAGATCTATTTTAAACAATTTGGGGGTTCCAGTCTCAACAAGGACCTATACTATTTATTTAATACTTATAGTTAACTATTTGGTCTGCTTTTTCATTAGAATTTTGTATTACCGCTAAAAGCGGCCACTTTTGGCGTGAATCAATTTTTCGAGTAAAAAAACGGACCCAACATTTGCATGGTTATTAAATAAATAGTATAAGTGTTTGTCGAGAGACTGCAGCCCCGAAATTGTTTAAAATAGATCTAGTTTAGTAGCTAAACATTAAAATCAATTAGTGTCGCTAGTGTGCCCTACCCGTCACCTTATGTAATCAATATTATATATTCAATAAAATTTTATGTTCCGTGTTTTGCCGCGTCATTTCGTCGGTGGCGTGGACTCTATATTGGTCTGTGGTACAGGAATCCGCACGCGCCTGCGCGGAGCTGGAGCAGCAGCGGCAGTGCGCCGTGCACGCCGAGCAGCTCGCCCAGCAGGAGCTGCGCCAGGCCCAGGAGCGACTCAGCGGTGAGCGATATATATATTAATAAATTCATACAAATAGATCAATGTATGAGACATTGACCTGATTCCGTGCTAAGTAGCTTAAACACGTGTGTTACCGATATAAGACAACAGAGGTATTACAAATATAATATTACTTACATTTTTGACCGTGGGAGAGCCACGCTTCGGCATGAATAAGCCGGGCCAAATATGTGAGTACACAATGTTGTTTCACATAATAAAGATCGTGTTAATCCCCATATTGATACATTATAGTTATAATGCAACGCGAAAATCTAAAAAACTATGAATAAGCCGGCTCGACCGGAGTAATTCCACGGCCTTACGAATAAACCAGCGTGAAGCAGCACTGTGCTGTGTTTCGTTGTGTGAGTGAGGGTACCGGAGGCCCCCAGTCAGACAAGTTATATATATTAAGCAACATTACAATGCTGTAACTCTATTTCAGCTGGTCGATGACTCAATGTGATGTTAGTGTTGGTTATTTCTGCATTTTTATATAGAAATGGCTAAAACAATTTTTCTTAATGTGATACTTAGCCTTAGATATTCCTAAAAAGGATGTCTTTGCGCGTATGAGTTATTGACAACTTAAGTTTCACAAGTGGTAGCGGTTCAGAAGTAGGGTTCTACCAAAGGTCTTTATTCTCATTAGCAATAAGTACGATATTTCACTGAGCGTTGCTCCTGTGACAGAATTGCAAACAGGTTGCCCACACGGTTGAAGTTTACACGTGTTCCCGCTGCGACACTCGTCTTATGAGTAAGTCGCTGACCTAAGATTGTATCGTATTTCATCGCACGCAATCCTATTCATATGGTTTCTTGAATACATATATACAAGTAAACTCAGATTTTTAGGGTTCCGTACCTTAAAAGGCAAAGCGGAACCTTAAAAGGAAAAGCGGAACCCTTCTAAGAACACTTTGTTGTCCGTTCGTCTGTCTGTCTGTCTTCGCGAGTCCTGAACTATTTATTAACATATTATTTATGTAGGTTCAGAGCCCTCGCTGAGCGAGTCCGACTCTCACTAGGTCGGTTTTTTTAAAATTATGTTAACTAAACTGTCAGATGTCAATGTGTCATTTCCATTCGTTTTGCTCTTTTGACAGATGCAACAAGTCAAAATTATATGGGAAGCAGAAAAACCTGAGTATAGTTTACAAACATTGATATTAAATATTATCTGGTTGATTATTAATTGTTAATCGTAATTTCCAGCTACGTCTGAACTTCAGAACGAAGTACAACGACTGACGAGCCGCGCGCAGACCGCCGAGGGTAGCCTCGACAAGCTGAAGGAGGAAGCCGAAAAACAAAAGCAACAGGTCAGTTCAAATCCCTTCAATAGTTTGCGAGATTAGCGCAAACAAACGTACAAAATAAAAAAAAAAAATGATTGATTCATACTGATAGCTTATACTAACTATAGACGATAGACGCAAGCTTTGAAATGACGCAAAGCGGGCGGGAATGGCGCAAGTTAAAACAGAGAACCGACCCCAAATGAAATGATGAAATGAATGATTAATGAAAACACTAGGATGATGATGACTATTCATGCTCTGTTACTGTTTATTAATCGCCTTAGGTAAAATAGTTTTAGGTAGATATACATATTATTTTTCGTATCATAGGTGGCAGACAAGCAAACAGATCACCTGATGGTAAGCGATTGCCCATGAACACCCGCAACACCAGTGAAGTTACAAGTGCGTTGCCAACATTTAACCCTCCTTTTCCTCCGGATTGACTCCGGTACCTTCACAACGCTGCTTTACGCCGGTTTTCTGGGAGGCCTTGGTATCACTTCCGGTTGAGCCGGCCTGTTCATGCCAAAGCGTAGCTCTCCCACGGGCAATTGCATACAGATTTTTTACAGCTCTATTATAATAAATATAAATTAAATAAATATTTCACAACAGCACACACATCCATCTGATTCCCAGATAGGAAGCTCAAAGCACCTGTTATACGGATATCAGAACCAACAGCGGAATTACAAATATATATACATTTATTACTTTTTTTTCTAAATACATACTCTGAGTGTTTTCTATGTATTATAATAAATAGAAAACACTCAGACCAATACAAACAGATGTGTTCATGCGCACAAATGTTTGTACTGTGCGGGGATCGAACCCGGAACCCTTGCACCAGGGGCAGCGTTCACTACCACTGATCTATATGGGTCGTTAATGTGTATAATGTTTACTTTCCTGTCGGTAAATAATATTGTTGTGGGTAGTACGTAGATTCAAGTAAACTCCAAAGTCACAAAAAGACAATTAATTTTATTGACGAGAACCAATTATACACTAATCTCACTTTTATTTTATTTTATTTTTATGTCAGTACACTATACACTTTCTAACTACTTTGCATGTTATTCGCTTCTTCACTCCTAATTTGCAGGAGACTATGTCGCTTCGCTTTCCAAATCGCAACTGACTGGACGGGCTAACACGACCCACTTTTATACCAGCTCTCTCCATTAGTGCGAACTTCCGAGTAGGTTCTCGAAATCGAAATTTCCAGATTCTTGTTAGTAGAAATTTCGAGTCAAAGCTTCTCGAACTTTCGACCGCATACTACGACTAGGGTATCTGGAGATCAGTAGTTTTTTCCAGAACGTTCGACATTACTCCATTTCTTTCTACTACGTTCCAATCGAATCAACGGGTAGAATGTTTGGTCGACTGTGCATACGAGACATGGAGCACACGGAATAAGCATGCAGGGGCGCATAGTCGTAACAATATGTTATAACGTTCTGTTTGATTTTGTTAGTTATCAGCGGAGTTGTCGTCGCTACGGGAGCAGCTGAGCGCGCGCGAGGTCGAGCTAGCGGAGCTGAAGCAGCTGAAGGCGGTGCCTGCGCCCGCGCAGAATGGCCTACCGGCGCTCGCGGACCACACCAAGGTCAGACACATTCACACTAACATAATAACCAAACTCAACTGATCAGCCACTTACGCAGGACATATTATAGTGCTCAAGTGTGTGCGCAAACACAGGTACACTCTTTATTCCCTTGGCCTCATAATCCGATGGGACACCAGTGAGACACGTGCGGAGAGGGATCGGGCGCAGGACCAACGGCTTAACGTGCTTTCCCAGACACGGTGGTACAAGACCGCCAACTTCCAGACTTCGGGCTGACACTAAGAATTTCTTACCGAAAACTTAGGTTGGCCCGACCCGCGGATCGAACCCGGGACCTCTTGCGCAGCCGTCACCGTATCAGGCAACAAACTTTCGTGGGGGGCGCTTGGGGTCTTTTTTATATGATAGGTGGCAGACGAGCCGACGGATCACCTGATGGTAAGCGATTGCCGACACCCGCGACACCACCGGGGGTTTAAGTGCGCTGCCAAACACCCCGGATTGCGTCTCCGGTACCCTCACTCACGCAGCGAAAAACATCACAATGCTTCTTCACGCCGGTTTCCTGCGAGGCCGTGATACCACATCACTACTGTCGAGCCAGTCCATTCATGCCGAATCGTGGCTCTCCCACGGGCAAACTTCTTTGAAGACTACCTCTCGTACAGACCCAAATTACACCTAGAATATTAGATATCATGCTCCAGAAAATTCACACCGATCAACTTCTCTCAAACTACTCAGGCATTCCCTGTAATATAAGTACTAAATGACCCGAGAAAATTTACGAAAGTTTGTGTTTTTAAATTGACTCGACCGGGAATCGATCCTAGCATCGCCTTGGCGCAACACCTTAACCAGTGTGCCACTTGTGACTCCATTGGTGTTATGGATACCTTTTCACGTCCGTCGGCATTCGCTTACCATCATGTGATCTTTCTGCTCGTCTGCCATCTACGTCATAAAAAAATAAAAACCATCTAGTAAATCGCAAAATCAGTCATTCATTAAAAATGTGATTTTTTGTTGGTTTCGAATTGTGAAGGCCATTCCGTTTGAAGGCCCTAAAAATGAAACACAGTGTATATCGTCGGAGTTAATTGTAAATTAGGTAGTCATGCTGTAAAGTATCAGCTTATATATTGTCCCACTGCAGGGCTAAGGCCTCCAGCATAGAAATCAAGTTATGGCTACTATGATGGAATTAGAATGCGGATTGGTGATCACAAACTGGAGCATGTAATTCGAAACATCTACTATGATGGAATTAGAATGCGGATTGGTGATCACAAACTGGAGCTATGTTTGAAAAATTCTAAACACACTTTTTGCTTGACCCGGGAACCGAACCTAGGACCCCGTGATCACGGCTCGGTACTTAAACCAGGGGCGTTGTCATGCCGTCATCTTGTGTTTGCCTGTAATTCAACGTTGAATGTATGAATGACGTTGACAATGTTGACACTAGTATTATTTACCTTTGACAGTAGTACCTTTTTTTTATTAAAACAATGATAAGCAAAGGAATATCGCTGTATTCAGCCGTCCGATGACGTCATTTGGCGCTTACGTCTATTTAGAATAAAAAGAATTTCAATAATTATTTTATGCATGAAAATGGACAAATTTTGAAAAAAGAAAAATATGGGTCTGTTCATTTTATGTCTACTTTCATATAAAAAAACAATATGAACATGTTAAAAATTTGAAATGTTGTCCATTGTTGTTACATTCCTATCTTTAGATAATAATATTTTTTTAGCACACATTATCATCATCATTACTTCAGCCAATAGACGTCCACTGCTGGACATAGGCCTCCCCCAATGTTCTCCACACAGATCGGTCTTGTGGCACCCGCATCCAATGGATTCCCGCGATCTTCACCAGATCGTCGTTCCACCTTGTGGGGAACGCCTTGTGGGCCACAGCTACGATTTCCTGTACGTGGATCTTTCCGCTACAACGGCCGTCTGTTCTCCTCGCTACATGCCCTAACCATTGCCACTTGAGGCATGCAATCGTTTGGGCTATGTCTGTGACTTTATAGTCCATTCAGTATGTGAAGGTGAATAGGACAGTTAAAACGTTTCGTACCATGCATCCAACTTACTACGTATAAAAATATTAAGCTGTAAAAATTATTAACTTTTTGATGTTCTCATTATTTCTTAATTATTCTGAATAAGAATTTAAAATAATTATTACCAATAAAATTTGTAAAAAATATCTTATGAATTGCATAATGCGCTAACCGGAATTTTTATTCATAGGGATTGACACAAACAATCGAAATAAATTGGTAATCGGTATGTCAGCCCTCTTACCATCGAATCACGATTATTGTCTCGTGCAAAATATTTTCGCATGGATTGCTGTTAGGGACCAAGAACTGGTAATTTCTCTTGGTGACGAAGGTGGTTCGGACACGCCAATCGAGAGTTGTTATTTTCAGATTAATAATATACATATTATTTCATTATTGGTGTGTGTACCACTAAGAATATTTACATGTTGTATTCCAAATCCAGATAGTTCAAATTCGTAGATAAAATGTTGATTTAGTTTAAAAATCAAACAAAAAGTCGATAAGATTTTTAAAGAAAATATTTTCGATTTTTAAAAATATCGGTTAGGTTTAAAAGAAGCGTCTCACTTTTAATGTCAAAATAGAACTGTCCTATTCACCTTCACATATTGAATGGACTAGTTTTCCTGCAGTTCTCATCATTTCTGATACGATCACGCAGGGAGACTCCGAGCGTAGCTCTCGCCATTGTTCTCTGGGTGACTTTGAGCCTCCTTAATCGACATTGTAAGCACACATGCTTTAATGTAATAATGTTGGCAGCCCTAATAAATAAATATGTATGTAGGCGGCGGAGCTGGCGAAGGTGGAGGGCGTGGTGGAGAGCCTGCGCGGCGAGCTGGCGCACGCGCAGGCCGCGGCGCGCGCGCAGCGCGACGAGCTGGCGCGCCTCAGCGACCAGCTGCACGCCTACCAGCACAAGAACAACGTGAGGCCCCACGCACACACCCACACACACCCACACACACCTTGACACTTGACGCCAGACCTACCTCCACACAGTGACTATCACACGTAGATGGGTCGTTCTTCTTTTTTTACGACAATAAGCCCGTCCTCAGTGACTTATCAAGTAATTAATTATATAAAAAAATATACGTTACACCATCAAGATATTCTTAATTTAACATGAAATAATGACATTGTTTTATCACCTCGTAGGTACTTTAGCATGATTTAACTATGTATGTAAAAAATATATAAAGCGTGACAGAGGTGTAAATGGCACTAATTTCGGGGGACGTGACGGAGGTGTCCATTTTAATCAAAAAGTATTCTTTATCAATTAAATTTTAGATCATGTAATAGTCCATCTGTAAAATAGTACATTAACGAATATTTAGGATATATTATTTATCAATTGTAGTCTGTTATATAAAAGTTAAATGTTGATGTGTAAGTTTGGCTCATTGTCGATAAAAAAGAAGAACGACCCAGACACGCACTACCGATCGTCGTTGTTAGACGTGGACAGAGCAGAGTACCTACATACATACTAATTACAATACATAGACATTCCTTTCAAAATTTATGTAGCTCCACACAGTGACTCCCTCGAACCCTTCCCAAATGCTCGCTATCGAGTGTCAAGAATCCGCTAGATGGCGTAATGTCCAACGTTAAGGCGACGGGTGGCCCTAACTAGCGACGCCAATCGATTTAAATTGATAGCAACTAAACCGGATAGCTTTGATAACAATTTCGAAGTTCCAGCCTCTCGGAAATAATATATATACTATTTATTTAATAGTTATAATTAACTTTTCGATCTGCTTTTGCACTTGAAATTCGGATTAACGCCATAAGGATTGATTTAAAATAAAATTTACTTTGCTAGTCCTAGAAATGGGTATCTTGTTAGAATACTTAGGGCCGATTTGACCAATCTTAATTCGTGGATAAATCAATGGCATAGCGTCAGATGTGCTTAGAATGACAGCGCCATACCATAGATTTAATTGTATTAAGATTGGTCAAATAGGCTCTTAGTCAACAAAATATAGCATAAATAGCTCATTCTATTATAGCTGGAGAAAGGGAAATTTAAAATACTGTCTGAAATCTAGAACATACCTACTTTATTCTTACACATATCGCACATGACAATCAACATAGTATTAACTCAAAAAATGTTGTTATGAAATTTTTAAACCGTATTACGGGTAACTTTAAGGTGGTGTATCCCAAAACATTTTGTTTTGAGTTAATATGAGTACTATGTTGATTGTCCTGTGCGATATATCAACGTTTAATTATTTTCCTTTTTAAAATGTCCTTTAACTCACGACTAACTTGATTTGCATGTTTATTATGAGGTTTGGTGAAATAGTGGGTATCTCGCAGCTTTAAAATTATGAAACGTTTGACCTTAGGTTAAAGCAATCAGTTATCGTGAAAGAATAG
This sequence comes from Marasmia exigua, assembly GCA_019059595.1. Classification (NCBI taxonomy): domain Eukaryota; kingdom Metazoa; phylum Arthropoda; class Insecta; order Lepidoptera; family Crambidae; genus Marasmia; species Marasmia exigua. Next base: position 15,397,390 of record CM032477.1, on the reverse strand, counting down.
ATAACATTTATACAAACAATAACAGTCGCAATTTCAAGTGATGTAATAAGATAACGGCTCACGTTATTTGTAACACTATGAAAGTAATATTTTACTTTATATTGCATTCATTTCATACGCATTATTTTACCATACACACAATTTTAACAACTTATGAAAGTGTAGTTTATTTTTTTGTTAGGCTTTTTATTTCAATTAATGCTAACATTTTCTTTATATTCTGACTCTCCGCTTAGGAGTTGCGAACTAAAAACTGGAAAGTAATGGAAGCGTTACAGTCCGCCGAAAAGGCCCTCCAGACGAAAGCGCCGAGTGCGTTGCCGGCCCAAGACGCGCTGCGAGTAAGTCCCATTCCTACTTTACGTAGGGCTGCTATCCCAACATTCATAGAAACTGGAAACTGTGCCTGAATTCAATGACATTTTTAATACTCTACTTAACTTGTAATTATTGGTAGTTATTTTATATGAAATTCTAGTTTCTATGAGTTCTTATTTAACTGAGTCCGCATCGATAGCAGCCCTACTTTTATGACACGCTGATTTAATAAAATACATACCAATAAGCGTAAGCCAGTATGAAAAATGCGTCATGTAAATAATCATTAACTAGTGTACCCATCTCCAATCGTGACTAACACCCTTTGCGAACAATCTTCGGCCGGCTTCGCTTTCTTGAAATCTGAATTTTCACTTTTAGGCGTATGAAAATCATGTCCATGTATTTATTTATTTGCATACTTATCACGCAAATAAATAGAGTTCGCGTCACGAAATAAGTCTCGCGGAAAAATACTGAATTAAAATTTGAGATTCCTTATGAATAAAGCACAAATCTGATTGTTGATAGCGACACGAGCGCGGTGGACACAAGGACTTTTTTGGTGGCGCGGATTCTAATCTCTCTGCAAATTTTATGGTCGCTCTGATCATACGACGCGCACAAAAAGATCCGTGCAATATTCGAGATATCTGCATTATCAATATATCTAGATCGCGTAATATAGGACTGAGGTCTAACAACAAGGTGAAAGTGAAGTTGGCCTGACTCCTCTGTTCAATGGCTTGCGAAGGTCAGACGGCAGTCGCTTAATTGTAATTACCAGACTCCCCAAATCCTGAATCATGGTCTAAGCGTATCCCGGGTTCCAAAAGACAGTTTTGAACGCAACCGGGAATTAAACGCTAAGATGAGGAATGAGGATATGTCAAAATGGATATAATACGAACGAAATAATCAATATTGTTCAAATTGGATGACAGGCCAACAGTACGCCATCTTTTTATACGCGATAGCCCTCACTGTATTATAGACTCCGCGTCACGAAGGAAGTCCTGTGGCAAAACACGGAATAAAAATTTTAGATTCTATCCATTTGATTCCAAATCATGGTTTAAAATAATATGGGATTAATACTGGGAATAACTGAAGAACTAGAATAAACATTATTACAAAACTAAGTTTACGTAACGTTACTTAGTATATCAACTATAATACTGAAGTTAGTCATTAAACCAACCGGACTCCTAGTTTAAAATTTGTACGAAAATAATAACCCCATCAGACAACAAAACAAGGTTACGTAAAATGAAATGTCACTGACCGAATGATTGAATGATTCGATCAATTTCGACACTATCCTGCGGTACGGTACTAAGTGGTCTATAGTTAAAATAAAAATGTAATAAGATAGATAGATAGATAGATAAATTAGGATTAAAGCCGTTATCAGAGTAGTTCTTTGTAATAAGAGGGCTTAAGTCTATGGACATAAAACTCAAATTTGAATGTTGATGGCGACTGAAGCGCGCTTTTCATGGGACATCTTTACTGGCGCGGACTCTGGTTAAGTAATTTAGTGGCGCGGTCTCTGGTTAAGTAATGATCGGCGTTTAGGCTGAGTGAAATGAGTTCAGTCTTTTTTTAATAGTCTGGATGATTTGTATCATACAAACAAAGTTCACAACGAACTAATTCGATTAAATGTTCTGTCATTACAACAAAAGTGTATATTATTGTTAAAAACACGTTACGACGTGCACGCGGCGCGCAGAATTCTGTGCCGGTACTACAACGACACGCAGAGCAGGACAAACACATGTCTGCGTCGCATGTGCCTGCGCCGCAGTGTACGTAGTCCGATGACGTTCCATACTTTACAAAATCTCTTCTGCTCTGCGCTGTGTGGACTTGCGTCGCCTGTTTAGAAACTTGAAGGCGAGATACGAAGCGGGGAGAGTGGTGCAGCGCTCCGACGCCGGCACGACGACGCACGCGGTCTATTGTTGTTCACAAACTAAACCTTATATTAACATACGACGACACTTCGACAACGCGCTGCGTTGCGTTACGACGACGCTCCGGATCGTGTGGCACCCATTCCGTCGAAAGCTTGCGATGCGTCATCGCAGCGCAACGCGCCCGTATGGCCTCACCCTAACCTTTAGGCTGCGTTTCCACTGAAGCGGAATGGGGCGGAGCAGAGCGGAGAAGAGCGGCGAAAAGTGGTGATTGTTTCCACTGGAGCGGAGCGGAGGGGAGTGGATTGATTTCCGCGCCGCATAACCCCGCTGTTCTCCGGTCGGCTACTCTCCGCCGGCCTCCGAAGGCATCGGCTCGCTGTTTTCTATGGAAATCCGTTCTGATCCGCTCCGCTCGTCCTGTTTCCATTGAAGCGGAGCGGATATTTCGACCGTAATGATTGGTCAATTCGTGCACCGCTCCGCCCCGCTCTGCGTCCGTGGAAACGCAGCCTAAGTAACGTATGCAGGGAGGCAGCTGGTGGCCCGGAAAAAATGATGGACCCGGTCTTATATACGTAACTGGTTTATTATTGATAATGCAAATAGTATCATGTGAGGACATCTCCAAAGCTTATATAATAGAGATGACTGACGTCATATCGTATCACATACGTAGTCAGTACCCTTACCATAAGTTTGAGAAATTGTTCTCGCTATCGAAAAGTATCGCTTTGTCCCTTTCATTGTGGTGCATGTGAAAGAGACGATAGGATAGCGAGGATAGGATTTCAAACTCATGGTAAGGTCTCAGATCTGCTGACATATGCGTAGGTACGTGACGTACGTGACAGAGATAACAGGAGCCCAATTCTCGTGCTCGTGACATTTTGAAAACATGGCGGATATCACCTGAAAACCATACAAAAAAACTGTGTCTTAGTGATACATCATCATCATCATCATCAGCCCATTTAAGTCCCCACTGCTGGGGCACGGGCCTCCCTCAATCACATGAGGGGTAATTGCCATACTCACCACGCTTGGCAGACGGGTTGGCGAGGGTTTTGATATAAATGCAGAGTTTTCCTTCTCTGGGTGCTGATGATCATGCCAGCAGCTTTACCTTAGTCGCCTTTTACGCCACCTCGGTAAGAGTGAGGGTGGCCTATTCTACTCTGCCGGGACCACACGGCCAAGTGATACATGTCGTATGAAAATAAATATCACGAGCACGAGAATTGGGCTCCAGTAGGCCTTGGAGATAATCCTTATCGTGCGTGGGGAGCCTGCTACATAACGTAACGCGCTGCATGCGACAGGAGGCGCTGCAGAAGGCGCAGGAGACGCAGTACGGCGAGGCGGCGCGAGTGCTGCGCGCGGCCTGCCCCGCCGCCGCACCGGGTGGCGCCGCGGGCCGCGAGTGGCTGGAGGCCTTCGCCGACAACCTGCGCAAGGTGCCCCTCTACTATTTTTTGTTTTGATATAGGAGGCAGATGAGCAGGACCCCAATGGGGGCTATCGCGTGTGAAATAGCCGCTAGATGGCGTGCCTGCGAACCGAGGTCCAACTTCAACATCATTGGCTGATTTATTCGTAAAGGCGACGGGTAGGGCACACTAGCGACGCCAAACAATTTTAATTTTTAGGCTACTAAACCGGATCTATTTTAACTATTTTAAACAATTTCGGGGTTACAACGCGTACGCGAAAAATTGATTCACGCCAAAAGCGGCCACTTTTGGCGTGAATCAATTTTTCGCGTACAAAAACGGACCCAACATTTGTGCATGGTTATTTAATAAATAGTATAAGTGTTTGCCGAGAGGTTGTAATCCCGAAATCGTTTAGAATAGATCCGGCTAGTGTGCCCTATTTGCGTCTATACTCGCACTCGTGGGTGTGCGAGCGAGAAGTGAATAGATGCGTCGCCATTTCTGATCCCATTCTTTATCCGCACAGGTTGTACCCGTCACCTTAATTGACAAATCACGTCAAAAATTAACCAATTACCTTGTAGATGGACCTCAGGCATATAGTACGCCATCTTGCGGATTTTTCGCATGCGATAGCCCCCGTTCTCGGGACGTGATATTTTGTCATCATACGATAAATATCGCATAAACATAATTTGTTCAGTGGGCGTCTATTGGATGAAATGATGATTGGTGGTATAATAATTAACAAAGTTCTTTTTCAGAAAATTAGATCAACAAATATGCTGAAAAATTCATCCGATCTATACAGAGATGTTTTATATATGAAACAAATTATATAGAAAAACTGTCTTTACTATTATAATAGGCTAGTTACCACTATTTTTATCTATCTTTTTACCTTACCTAATATATTTTAAATTATATTTTCGCTATACAGCCATAAAAGCCGTCCGCCATGATGGTCTATTAATTATCTGTGCCGTGACGTCACTTATTGTACGCAATACGCGTGACTGACTGACTGACATGGAAGACCACGAATAACCTGAAACTGGCGTTTGACGTTTTGTTGTTTACAATAATGGTGACGTAGAACCATGGCGGACGGTGTTTTCAATCAAGAGAAAAAAAGTAAAAATATAACGGTTTTAAGTTGAATTTTTACAGCAATCCCTTATTTACATATATTTATTGAAGTTTATATATTTCGGACCCTTGTACGGAATAATATTTGAATTAAAAGTTATTTTTTTAAATGGTGACTTGAGGCAACTTGCCTATTGCGTAACAATTAATATAGGTTTGTCAAATGCACCCTAATAATTACTCAACTTATTACTGGTAACTTTATTGCGACATTGTTGCCCCCCCTGTCAATGTCACTGAAGTGCCTTCTGATCTTTGTGGGTCTGTAGAGTAGTTTCCCAATGTGTAGCTGTTGTCTATTACACTATGATCAAATTATCTTTTAAAATTTACATGGGCTTCAAAAAGAATGTCATACGCAATATAATTGTGTACTTGTGTGTACATCTTGTATACTCATGAGTGCAATGAAGAAGTTGGAACTTTGCAGGAGCTGGAGAAGAAGGAGGCCGAGAAGAAGGAGCTGGAGCAGAAGCTCGCGGCCGGCGCCGCCGACGACCGCCTCGGCGAGCTCGCGGCGCAGAACGACCACCTGCAGGGGCTCGTCGACAAGTACAAGAGGATCATCGATGACACCGTGAGTTGAATAAGATAATAAGATTTTAAGGCCGCGTTCACGAGGAACGCGCGGGCCCGGTGGCGGCGACGTGGCGATTTCGTGTTCACATTGGCCGCAAGGCGATTGCGCGAGTTTGACGTGTTGTCAGAGATTGAAAACATGGACGACGATTTTTTATTATTAATCGAAAACTTATATGTAAAGTGGGACATGTTAAAAATTTGAATTAGTGTTCACGAAATTAATAAAGAAAGAAACGGAGAAAATAACGGTGCTGGTCCCCAACAAGTGCTACCGTTTCTAGCGACAATGTTCATAAACGGTTGAACTTACCTGATGTCGCGAGAGAATCGCGCGCACCGGCCGCTATTTCGACGTGAACACACACAAACATCTTCACGCGTTTGATATTGACTCGAGCGGTGCGCGCGCGCCATTGGCTAGCTTGCCCGCTACTTAGACCGCACGTGCGTTTCGTATGTTAACACTTCCATATTACGCTATATGTTTGATATTTTGCGACCGCGCCCGCGAGTTAACTTGAACAAGCATTAAACTTTCGCTTTGCATTATACAAATATTTTAAAATAAGAGGTGAAAAACGAGCAAGCGAGTCACCTGATGGAAAGTAATCATCGCCGCCCATGAACATCCGCTAATTCAGAGAGATTGCTAATGTGTTGCCGGCCTTTTTAAAAAGGAGTACGCTCTAATAATTATATAATTAATTAGTATAATGAATGTACACGGAACAAAACGCGGTTATTTTTATATGTAAGTGACACGCTCGTAGTAGCATCTACTCGCAGCTTGACGTTCCGACCGCGTTACGACGGTCGTGGTCAGAAGCGGACTGGAGGTGGACGGCGTCGTCTGCTACGCCCGGCTTGTGAATCTTCGGATACCCTCTCATTTTCGTTATTTACACTGCCACTAAATAAAATGTCAGTGAGGTCACTCCAACACATTACACCAACAGTATCCGGGTTGGAAGTAATTTGAAGCGGCGAATTGCAAGGTTATATTTGTCAATCACTGGATTCCACGCCGATGATAATTTGAACCCGTCCTCCCGATGATGATTAAATGCTACTACAAGTATTTTTTATTTGTCGATAAAAAATCTGAAATCTATTTTTCACAAATAAAAATATTTACAATTTATTTTCAAGCAAAACAAGAATTGTATTATTATTTTTAATATATAAGCAACCATATTTAACTAATTTCATATCTTTCTGTGACAACAGTCAAATAGCCAATTAAGGAATTGAAGTTAACGATTTTTTGTTAGTCTTACACACCAAATGTTACAACACTCAAAAAACAATCTCACCTAATGCTTGTTCACTCTTGGCATAAAGATCTCCAGATTATAGTGGTCAGGATAACCAGACCCCGGCAAGGTTAGTTAGTTAGCAGTTCGCATTGCCATACTCACCACGCTTGGCAGACGGGTTGGCGAGGGTTTTGATATAAATGCAGAGTTTTCCTTCTCTGGGTGCTGATGATCATGCCAGCAGCTTTACCTTAGTCGCCTTTTACGACACCTCGGTAAGAGTGAGGGTGGCCTATTCTACTCTGCCGGGGGCCACACGGCCAAGGGGGAGTATGGCAATTACCCCTCATGTGATTGAGGGAGGCCCGTGCCCCAGCAGTGGGGACTTAAAAGAGCTGATGATGATGATGATGATGAGTTCGCATTGTAAACGTTGGTGGGGTCGTGCAGGAGGGCGTGCTGAGCCGGCTGCAGCAGAACGTGGGCTCGGAGGAGGCGCGCTGGGCGCGGCAGCTCGCCGACAAGCAGCTGGAGCTCGACACGCTGCGCCGCACCACCCTGCACCAGGTACGCCACGCATCTACTCACCTACAGTTTTACCAATTTTAAAAGTTACCCTATGTATCTGCGCAGAAGTCTTATTTTCGAAAACTGCGGCACAGTCTTAACCAATCACAGCGCTCCATTTACGCGCGCCAAAAATTACAAATTTCTTATTGGTTGATGCGTCAGCGCCATGTTCGGTGCGAGTGCGGTTAAGAGAGAGATAGCATTCATCTCTGAATTTATTGTATTTAATCTTAACGTAACGCAATAAAGTTTGAACGCAATCGTAATCAATCGGATTTAACTTACTCTTCTGCGTAGACGAATTTTGCCGATGTAATTTATAAACGTGGTACAGCTGTACCGCTAACAATATTATCGGACATGTGTATATTAATAAAAATCTAGAATATTTTCCTTAAAATATCTGATAAACATAGTCTGGACACCAGAAATAAACATAGGCTTGCTTCCAAATCTCAGAATTCAAAAGGTTGGTAATTCATTTGTCGGAATGAGTATTAAAATATTTAATTCAATTTTGGGGTTACAACCTCTAGGCAATCACTTATACTATTTATTAAATAACCGTACACAAATGATGGGTCCGTCTTTGTACGCGAAAAATCATTTTTTTGCGTACGCGTTGGTGTTTGCGTAGAGGTTTTAACCCCGAAATAGTTTAAAATAGATCCAGTTTAGTAGCCAAATATTAAAATCGATTGGCGTCGCTAGTGTGCCCTACCCGTCACCTTAACAAGTTACCACAAAAGCTTGTTGACTTTCCAATGCCTAAATTTAAAACAAAAATTAAAATTTATTGAATGGCAAAAGTCTATTTATACAGTTGATGATTATTTAAATGACAAGAATTTGTGGAAATGATAAACTGTTGGCCTACACCTCAGACATTGTAATGGATATATTTATTGTTGGACATGAAATTGACTTATGCAAGTAATATAGTAATGATAACATTGTCTTAAAATTTTTGAACATTAAAAAGAGTACTTACGTACGTGGCGAGTTACTTGCCGGATTTTCTCGTCAGAATCAACTTGCCGATTCCGGTGGTAGAATCACATTAAATCATCATCGACATATATGTAATTACATGTATATTATACTTACAAATAAATAGTTATAATTATTAATGTATGAAGATTTGAAAGTGCTGTATGTATACAAGCCTATGCAAATAAAGATATTTTTGATTTTGATTTTTTTTGAGATTTCTTATGCATTAGTTGCCGTGGGGAGTGACGAACCACAAGAAATTTTTAATATTTTAGTTATTATAAAAATAATTTGCAACGTGCCCACGACTGCCTCGTTGGCGCAGTGGGTAGTGCGTAGCATTCTAAAGCGATGGCTGCGCTTGGGGTCCCGGGTTCGATGTCCGGGTGGGGCCAGAAAATTGTACCTGAGTTTTTCTGTTAAGAAATTCTCAGTGTCAGCCCGGAAGTCTGAACGTTGGCGGTCTTGTACCCCGGTGCCTCGGAAGCACGTTAAGCTGTTGGTCCTGCGCCGGATCTCTCTCCGGTCGTATCACACTGGAGTGTTCCATCGGAATATAAGAGGGCAATCCCTTGCCCTTAGAGAGTGCAATTGTGTTTACGCACACATTTGAGCACTATAATATAACCTGCGTAAGTGGCTGATCGTTGAGATTGGTCACCTTAGCCGAAGTCGGTTGGGGGATATTATTATTAATTTGTAACGACAAGAATTAAATACATTTTGAAATATGGTTTATAGGAGCCTCTGGCGTTCGCATACACCTGCATTGAACGCTCATTGCCTACCATCGTAGACGAGGTATATCGAACAACACTGTGTGCTGTTATGTGCTTTTGTGTTGTATCTACTTAAAACACTACAATCGTATAAAAAAATATATCGATGATTTCTTTGTAAACTTCATATTATTTCTTTCTCTACAAATGTATCCTTTCGTATTACCTGCCTTTCCGTTACTTTACGATTGTGATTATCCCTATTTAGCAATGTCAGAAAAGATCCATGTCGGTGATGGTTTAGTTTGCGTCACCCTTCCCATGTTTTCTATGTGTAAGCTAAAGTTAACCGTTAAGGAATAAGTAGACTTAAAATTACATAAGTTCTTCTCAATTATAGATGCAGAAGAAAATAGACAGTTTACAAGCTGAGTTGCAGAAGACGCAGACAGCGGGTCACAATAACAGCTTCGCCGACGCAGAAAGACTCACACAGGTAAAGTTAAACCATTGATATCGTTTAACTGTCAGATGTATCGGTAATCAGTTTTCTTAAGCAGCTACTTGTACATCATTCTGAACAACTTTTGTGTTATGGACTTTAAAAATATTGTAACAGTCTTAGACTTTTCAAATTCCAATGTTAGGTATAATGCAAGGAACGTTACCTACGTAATTAATAAAAAACAATTACAAAAAAATCCTTCTATGCGAGCGAGCCCACGCGACTAACAAAACATGTTTGTTCTACAGGAAAGGCTGCTTTCTGGACAACCTGACAAACTCAGTGCGGATATTAGCAATGGGCCTTTACAGGTATGTTTACTTTTTATACGCATTTGTAGGACAGGGAGCGAGTAGATATAATAACAACAAGTAATAATTAATTTGTTGAATTTTGTTACAGGTGGGACTAGATGCGAAATAACAATTAAAAAAGACAAGATTTCGCAAAACACTAGCAAGGTGTCATTCCTACGTAGAACGTGCGCGCACACATAGGTAACGTATGCGCCGCCTTCGCGACGACATACTCTAACTTAATGTTACAAGCATCCGTCGATCGCCCTATAATGAAGGACATTTATTTAAAAATGTTGATGATTGTAAATTAAGTAATAGAACATAAAATAAGTTTCAGGTGTCTTGAATCGATTGCACTAATCTAGCCGCGAAACATTTTGGTATGAAAAAACAAACAGCAATAAAATGAGTTCTGCTGTAAGTTCTTTCACGGAGCTCTGTTTAACGATTGTATCGATTAACGAATGTGTTAATGTTTGTAGCTACATTCACTTCCAATAATACAAGATAGTAAATATGCTCAAGTTAGTGTTAACATTCTGTTACTGAAAATAGTAATGCATATTGCAAGATTGTAACGAGGTCATGTATGTACATGAAACTTATACGTTTTTCTAGGAGAATAAAACTCGAAGACATATACCTCGGAGGTTCATATAAAGTCAGTGGCACCTTATATACCTTCGCGTGGATGTCCACGCGAAGGTATATACAATTAGGTGTAAATCTTTTTAGTTTTCGTAATATATGTATTTTAGAAAAAAGTTCTATTTTGCGTTTATTAAGAACTTACCATTTCGTTTATTTCATATACATCGCGATAAATTGAATGACTTTAAGATTTTTAGACTGTAATGATAATACGGTATATTAATGAATTTAATGTTTACTCAGTGACACGAATGAAAAAACACAATAATTTATTATTTGTTTGGTTCTCATGATTGATTAAAAAGATATACTTTTAAATTATACATAATATAATGCAAAATAAAACAGAAGCCTTAGGGTTTGAATAATATAAATAAGTGCAATTATTGATTTGCTATTTTGTTTAGGTAGTTTTAAATTATATTTTATGATTTCTGAAATCTTATGCTAATAAAATTAGTTTCGAATTAAATAGGTGAAATTTAAACCGGTACGGAAAACCTGTTAATAATAACAAACCGCGTTGCTTTTGTAGCGCAGGAACAGACTAAATGTTAGGGGGTGCCATGTTCTCTTTACATAATTAAATTAGAGATAAAGAAGAAAAAATATTATTACAGAATTTTTACGTGCACGTAAGTATAGAACGACTCGATGAAGAGTTTAACAGAATGAAATAATAACGCTCTTACGCGTTATTAAGTAATTGTCCATTTGAGAATATGTACCTACTTTTTTATATAACTCACTCAAAGATTTTACACTTATATTATTTCAAATTATTTAAAAAGACAATATTTGGTTTGAACCGGCGAAACCATAGTCCAGTCAAATTAGACTAAATTATGATTCCAGTTTGCGTTAACTCCCAACAAGCTGGATTTTCGTTCAGGCCTCGAATACGTCATTACAAATGATATGTCAAAGTCCTCATTGAACCCGCTTGTGCGTTGTTTTTTATTCGAGGTCAAAGGTCAATAAATTGCGTTTCTTGCGTATATCTCTGAAACAATGAGAGCTATCGAAAAATGGTTCAGACAAAGTTTGTAGATCGTAAAGTTATCTACACAAGGGCAGCGTTTACTGCCACTGGTCTAAACGGGTCGGCATGTTCTGTATATACGATTAGAATTCGAATCACGACACCCCGCATAAAAGATACGTTCCAATCTATTGACCTAAAGATCCCAACACTTTTTCTTCTACAAAGCATCGCTTTCGAGATATAATGCACACATTTCCGCAATATCTCTGAGGTAGTGTACACAGCGCTTCTTTTTAACGTGATTTACCCAGTAGGAATACTCCACAATATATTTGATCGGGAGAATGTAATGGTACACTATTTAATTGATTTTTATTCTTAATTTCAATTTAAAGAATTTTTTCAGCAAGAAAATGAAATCATCATTCATGATCAAATTCTTTATTTTCACTCGTTTCTTCCTCTTTACTGTCTTCTTCCTCTTCTTGCTCGATTTGTGTAGACTGATTCGTCAATTCACTACGAAAACTGAATGCATGCATTTACTAGTGCTATGTCCTTCGGGAAAAGCACGTATACGCTGGATTCGACCCGAGAAATGGAGTGTCGTAGGCAGTTTCTCAAGGCCAATCGCCCAATAGAATTGGGGACGGACGATGACTTGTATATTTTTCACGTACTTGTGTGCATAGGGCAAATAAAACTATGTTCTAATATTTTTTGTTCAATGCATACTGGCCACGGATGAGTCCATATTCGTATTTTATATGTTTGAAATAGCCATAATTCGAGAACAGTGCACCATAGAAGAAAAAGTTTTGAGATCTTTTTTGTAGACAATATTACGAGCTATAAACTTTGGCACCATTTTTCGATACTCTCTCGATGTTTAAGAGATATACGCAAAAAACGCAAATTTCTGACCTTTGAGTTTGACCTCGAATAAAAAAAAAACGCACAAGCGGAATCGATGGGGACTCTTGACATATCATTTGATGTATTCAAGGCCTGCACAAAAATCCATCTTGTTGGGAATTAATGCAAACTGGAATGTCTAATATGTCTGGACTAACAGGGGCCCTCTCTAAAATGAGCTCACGAAAAAATCTTTCGTGAGACAAAAGATACGCGCAGTGCGTATGAATAGGTCGGGAGAAAGATTATGACCGGAATTTGTCTTCTAGAGAAGCCCCGAGGCCCTCTCCGTCATAGATAAAACAGACCTGTGATGTCAAGATGTCACACACGCGGGCTGAACTGTTAATGGCGGTTCCGAATTATTTTTGTTATGCAGCTGCAGAGATAAAATTAAGTGACTAGGGATTTTAAGGGATGTTATTTACTCTTTAGAATTATGTTATTTTTATAAAGTAACTTTTTGTATCTAGTGCATAATCCTTTCTGTCAGTGCCTTAGGGTAAGATTTGAATTTAACTTGCTGACTGTTTAATTTTTAATAATAAAATCAAAAGCTTGATTATGAGTGAAAGCGATTACCTACCTATTTAATGAATTCTGAGTATTTTAAAGTCAAAGCATGGACGAAAATAAATTGTGTCAAATATCTTGGGAATGAAAATAGCAATAGTTTGTAATGAATCTAATAAATTGTAAAATAGTTAAGCCACTTTGTATGATAAATGATAATTAATATATTAGATAAAGACATTATCAAATAAAATACATATTTCTTAATCATAGGTATTGTATTTTATTTACCATAGTTACCTACCCAATAGCATTTTCAGGTTGAGGCCATTGCAACAACTCCTATCATCGTATCACATTGCGATGATATTAGAGCCGCCAAGTGATTTATATTGATTGTGGTGAATAAAAGACATTTTTTAAAAAAAGTCGGTAGTATATATTTTTTGAGAAGAAATGATTCACCTATGTTCGTAAACAAAAATCATCATTTCATTTCATTAATTATAAATAAACTCTACACTGGAAGTTGTGGACGAGTACATCTACCTCGGACAGAAAGTCCAAACACTTGGCTGGGTAGCGATCGGGAAGCTACGCAACATAATTTCAGCCCATCTACCGCAGTGTCTTAAGAAAAAAGTCTTCAATGCGTGTGTTGCCAGTGATGACATACGGAACCGAAACGTGGCCGCTTACAATGTGCCGATTAAGGAGGCTCAGAGTCACCCAGAGAGCAATGGAGAGGGCTATGCTCGGAGTCTCTTTGCGTGATCGTATTAGAAAAAATGAGATCGCAGGAGAACTAAGGTCACAAGACATAGCCCAAAGGATTGTGTCTCAAGGGGCCTGCCACGGCTGCGACTTCCTATACGTACAGAGTCGCAGCCGTGGCAGGCCCCCCACAAGGTGGACCGACGATCTGGTGAAGGTTGCAGGAATCCATTCGATGCGGGCGGCATGTGTGGCTATGTCCAGCAGTGGGCGTCTATTGACTGAAATGATGATGATGACTTTTAAATAAGCAATTTTACATGCTTTTGTATCTTAACATTTTTGTATGCAACTAACTCATTCCTAGAATGTCACTCATTTATTTATATTTAGACCATCACTAAACTCCCCCCCCCCCCCCCCCCCGCGGATTTTGGCAGAATGTTTTAAAACTAGATCTGCGCTATTATAATACCACGTCCCGTGTTAAATTGTCTTATAAGCTATTTTACCCATTTCTACTGCCAGCAAATCAACAACCGTTTAAAAAATGACATTGACATAACATGACAATGACATCACAGACCAAGAAAAAAACATCACTCTCAATGACATTTGATTGACATAAACAAAAAACAAGTGTTTGTTTTCTGTTCGTTTGCTGGGGTTAAATAATAAATAAACCTTATAACTTTCTTGAATAATAATCTTCAAAGATGTCAGAAGTTGTGGTAAAGAATATCGACAATGCTTGTGAAACGGCAGAAGAATTTACAAGAGTATTCTATAAACAAGTGGATAACAGTCGTCACCTAACCTCCAAATTATATTTGGATACAGGATTGCTAGTATGGAATGGTAATGGAATTAACGGCAGTGACAAGATCCAGAAATTTCTAATGGATTTACCAGCGAGCAACCACGTTTTGAAAACATTGGACGCACAGCCTATATCAGAAAACTTGGTATCTAACAAGCTGACGTATCTTATACAAGCTTGCGGCGATGTGACTTACCAGAACGACGATACCAAGAAACCTTTTCAACAGACATTCCTCATTGTTGCTGTCGATGGGAAATGGAAGATAGCATCAGATTGCTTTAGACTGCAAGTTCCTTACAGTTAACCAATAACTTATTACTTTTCACGTTAAGATAGATAATATTAAGGATTCAAATAATACATAAGCTTAATGTAAAATTGTGTTTATTTTTACTTAAGAATAATCATGAAAATATCTTATTATGGGACGGGACTATCTTCCTACAACAACACAACATATGTATGCAACCTGTTTTGTGTTAATATTGTAGTGCATCTTTTACATTAATGCATTTTTACCTCATACATACATAGATAACACTTAACATTCAAACCTTTGAATACTCTCCAATTAAGTTCTCACAGCTAGGGCAATAATGTTTTGCTTTCTTGCATATTGGCAAAATATATGGTATAGCTCCAAGGCAGCACAACATACACCAACTGGAAAAATTACAATTTGTATACCTATTTGAGCTAAATCATCTGATATTGAGGTAAATCATCAAAAGAAATATATAAAATGTATATATTTTGAAACATTGGTTGTGACTGCAATAAAAACTACTTACAATGTACATCCACAAATGAATCCAGCACACATATGTGTTTTGCGAGTATTAACATATTCCACATTAGTCAAAATAGTTTCCCCACATACTCCACACATATAAATAATAGGATTATACTTGAGTGGTTGCTGAATTATAACCGTTTGTTGTATTATTGGCTGTGGAATCACCTCTATAGTACCACTCACAGTGTATGGTGGTGGTGGTTCCCGTACACAATCAATTGGTTCTGATTCTACTCTCATCTCAGCTGGTGCCTCATGTTCTACCGATCTAGCACTATTCACTGTAGGTATTTTTCCACTATTTGTGATCATGGTATTCAGCTCAGACTTATTAAATGAAGACGTATTTAAGATAAAAATGTTAGCAACATAAATAGTGCTTTGGATAAAACAACAACACTTGCCAACTCTTATCTTATTATCACTAAAGCATTGGTTGATATTCCTTTCTTATCACTGATAAGTGTTTAGATAATTCTCTTTAGTGATGTATAATTTTACCTTCATTTAACTTTTTCCTTTGCTTTTTATAACATTTGCATAACAGGAGCAGAGCACATATTACTTTAGTACAGACAGCCACACATCATATTAATACCATCTGTCAAACCTTATTTGTTATTAGACCAAATGTGTTTGCCATTAAAACTTAGCTTAGCAATAAGGTGATGAAAAATATTAACAGATTCATATTATATTATCAAACAATAATAATACATGTGTAGGTATTTATATTTAAACACTTGATTATTATAAAAGCATTTATATTTTATAATAAAACATTTATTGTAATGAACAAAATTTGAAGAGCGCACAAAATATCTACTGTAGAGGATATTCGAAAAATAAAGATGAATATAGAAATTGAATAAATGATTTATATATGTATTAAATATGTGCAGTGAGTTATCAATGAAAAAATGGTTTTCGCATCCAACTATACACACGGCGTGACGCGGAGTTAACCTTGTTGGATTTAGGATCAACCTTATGTCTGACACACAAGTGCTATTTTTGCACTGCAGTCAGGGGAAAACCCGAACTGACGCCGTCTGTTACATGTCTTTACTGAACTTATTTTACTAAACAAGTACATAATATTTCAATTACATGTCTGTGTAGATATAGCTTTTAAAACAGAAATGTAATATGTACAATGTGATGATAAAACAGGGTATATCTACAAACATACCTACTCACATTCGAAATAATCTATAAAAATATTTCTATTTCTCTAGGTGCAATTAAATCATACAAATGTACCTTTTAGAATTTTATGAATAATGCAACAAACATTAGGTATCATCAACGGATATTTCAGGCTAAGGTGTAGAAATATAATTATTTTACAGAGTAAGAAAGACAATGTGGCTAATTATTAACTTAATAGGTACTATTCACCTACAAAGTGCTACCGGAATGCAGTTTTAGGGCAGGATTAATTACAATACTTATTATAAGTTTTTAGATTTATGTAATGTTTTTACACAATATTACAAAGTACATACATACTTGTTATTAAAAAAATATAGCTACCTTTACTGCTGATACATACATAATACCTAAATTAATTTGTTGTGTTTGAATCCTCATATACAAATTCATTACTCCAATATGGAAAACACAAATTTATTGTCATGCCTGTGATAGAGCCTTCATATGGATCTTGATGAGAGCCCTAAAATATTTTTTGCATTTCTTTTGAAATGGATCATGCACTAAAAAAGTGATATATTGTGAGGAATCCAAATAAAATTTCAAATCCATTAATATTATACACTGATATACATATAACAATAGTGATACTTGAACAAAATCGTTTTGGTTTTCATAAATAAATAATTTGACCTAATTTAAAATTATTCAGTCTAACATCAGTCACAAAGTTCACACACCTATGTATGTATGGCCACAAAATCACTTATCAACTTACCAAACACAAAATGGGGTAAAGCTTAAGATTTAATAATATGTATTGTGGAAAACATAGCACTATACATAAATATAATTCAGTAGCTTTCGGCTAGCCGTTTGAGACATAAAATCTCAAGAAATTATATGAAATTTTACAGCAACAATAATTTATTGTCTCCTAAATATCTCATTCGGAAGTAATTCGTCTGTATGCCTTTTTCAAAGTCTTTTTTGTTATGTAAAACAGAAAAAATCCTGAAATAAACTCCTTAATGCTACCCAAACTTCCTGAGGTTTTAGTCATAAACCAGTAACGCTAACATTCAACATGTGATGAAATAGGAACAAAAAAACTAAGTTCAATATAAAATATAAAACCTATACTTCCAATCAATCATTAATTACAATAAATAGTAAATAAATAGGTATTCAAATAAATAGCTGCTTCAAAAATGTTTCAAATATATAGCTGCTTCAAAAATGTTTCAAATACCAGACTCCTAAATGATTAGTTGTATTTAGACTAAAATGTCCAAACAATAATAAATTAATTATTTATATTTAAATAACCTTTCTCAAATGATTATCAGTACATTCCTGTATGTATACTGAAATACAAAATTTCTACTATTTGTTTTTATATGCCAAGGATTCATGCCAATTACTTAATATATTATAATCTGTTGTTTACTTATCAACACAAATCATATTAGAAAGCTATTACTTTTCAGGACAGGCCTGAGGAGCTGGTTGACATGAATACTAATATTATAAACTGAAAAAATCTAACCATCAGCTAACATTTGTTACTTTTTCCAATAAAAGTATTGCAGTTGGGGCAGTAATGCTCGGCATCCTTGAATGTGTCAAAGCAGTATGGAATGAGACCCAGGCAGCACAGGGAACAGAACCTGTTGACAAAAATAAGTGACATTAGCAGTGGTCTTAGGCCTATGTATGTAGGAAAAGTGGTCATAATAATATACTTTCTGTATAATGATAACTTACATTGTGATCACGCAAACAGAGCCAGCAACCAGATGAGTGTGCCATGCTGTTGTATAGGTAACTCTGGTTGTGACAACTTTGCTGCAATTGAAGCATGTAACTGTCGTGGGTTCAGTTCCTACTGCCGGAGGAAGGACAACACCGATTGGGACACCCGGTGGCGGGGGAGGAACGCCTCCCATTTGAGGCTGTGCACTTGTCACTATGGTTGGAGGATGCGGGTATACTCCAGTAGCAGTGAATTGTTTAGGTGGAGGATATATGTACGGGGCGGTAGCAAGAGGTTCTCCAGAAGGAGCAACGAAACCATATTGTGGATTACCCACTACGGCAGAATATGGTGGTGGCAAATCTTCGGGCGCAGAAGCACTGGGGCCTTGAGTACTCGCCATTATAAAAACACAAACTGTAGATTGCGCACTAGCTCTTCCAGACAAATACCACAAAATTAAACTGATAATTTGTAAAACAGGTGAATTCTCAGATGTTTTACGTATTACAAAATTATCAAGGGAAACATGATGTCATGAATGTAAGAAAGATGTAATTTATTTTTGCTTTGTTCTGACGTTTCAAATTTTGTGACAGACAAACAAGCAGGATTTGCACGGAACTAAGTAGAAGTCAGCGGAATGTGGCATTTTCTGGAAAACCGAAACAGAGAGTGAAAGAGATCCAGCCAACCCTGACGCAAATTCTATACGGGTGCGGTAGAGAAAGAACGTCGCCCAGTACGTCACCCCAGTATACAATCTTTTTGGGTTATGGGATTATATCATCTAACACAAACACGGTTCTTTTGACGCGTGGCGAAAGTAGGAACTAAAACCGTTTTCTTACGATAACTACGATAAGTGAATGTTTTTGACATTCGTTAAACCAAATTTGCACTACAACGCCCCCTGAAAATTCCAGTCACGCGCCAAGAGACTCTTGTTGTTGGCCAACCACAGTGCTCGTGATATTTTGAACCCTAAATCCATACAAAAAAAAAACGATGCGTTGGTAATATATGTGGTATGATGGATGATAAATGTCACGAGCCCGAGAATTGGGCTCCTGTTGGTATTCCAACAACCAACATTTGTATAAAAAAAAATTGTTTATGCCAATGTTGTAGGAAATCTTTCGGAGTTGATTTGCGGCTAAAAAACTTAGACTGGCTAAAGACGACTTTATCGGTCCAGTCCGCATCTTATCGTGTAATTCCCGATAAGGGTTGCCTCCAAAGTTTTCGGTCGGTCGATTGTTGGTTGTGGTCATAGGTGGCAGATGAGCAGACGGAACACCCAATGGTAAGAGATTGCCACCGCCCAGACACCTAACCACACAGAGTCACAAGTGATAGTGAAAGATAAGTATTCGTCAGAACCCTTCGTCGAGTGAGTAAGTATTTGGGGAAAACGAGCGCTTTGACTCGACGACTTATGACTCCACTGGTCATGCGAGTGTCTATGCTGCAATCGCTTACCATCAGGTGATCCGTTTGCTCGTCTGCCACCTATCGTATAAAAACGTACGGAACCCTCGGCGAGCGAATCGCACTTGGCCGGTTTTTTCCACCGTGTATATCATAGAGTAAGATAATAATAGTGCTGTATGATCTAATGTTGGTTTTATTCCCCATTATTACAAATCGCGAACCTTAGTTCGGGATTTTTCCGGGAATATCCTTAGATAGACCCGGAACAAAATTGGTGCCAGCTCCTTTTAACATTGCGTGCTGGAACGGGATGACATGACATTTATGGTAATAACTTTAGATCGCAATTTAGATCAGGGTGGGTCAGGATGTTGGTAAGGCACACTAGCGCCAATCGATTTTAATGTTTAAGCTACTAAACCGGATCTATTTTAAACAATTTGGTAGTTCAGTGGATAAGGAACAACGGTGGTAGCATCTAGTGGGTGAGGAACAGCGGTGGTAGCGTCTAGTGGATAAGGAACAGAGGTGGTAGCGTCGTATAAGAAACAGCGGTGGTAGCGTCTAGTGGATAAGTAACAGCGGTAGTAGCGTCTAGTGGATAAGGAACAGCGGAAGTAGCGTCAAGTGGATAAGGAACGGAACAGTGGTGGTAGCGTCTAGTGGATAAGAAACAGCGGTGGTAGCGTCTAGTGGATAAGTAACAGCGGTAGTAGCGTCCAGTGGATAAGGAACAGCGGAAGTAGCGTCAAGTGGATAAGGAACGGAACAGTGGTGGTAGCGTCTAGTGGATAAGAAACAGCGGTGGTAGCGTCTAGTGGATAAGTAACAGCGGTAGTAGCGTCTAGTGGATAAGGAACAGCGGAAGTAGCGTCAAGTGGATAAGGAACGGAACAGTGGTGGTAGCGTCTAGTGGATAAGAAACAGCGGTGGTAGCGTCTAGTGGATAAGTAACAGCGGTAGTAGCGTGTAGTGGATAAGGAACAGCGGAAGTAGCGTCAAGTGGATAAGGAACGGAACAGTGGTGGTAGCGTCTAGTGGATAAGGAACAGAGGTGGTAGCGTCTAGTGTATAAGAAACAGCGGTGGTAGCGTCTAGTGGATAAGTAACAGCGGTAGTAGCGTCTAGTGGATAAGGAACAGCGGAAGTAGCGTCAAGTGGATAAGGAACGGAACAGTGGTGGTAGCGTCTAGTGGATAAGTAACAGCGGTAGTAGCGTCTAGTGGATAAGGAACAGCGGAAGTAGCGTCAAGTGGATAAGGAACGGAACAGTGGTGGTAGCGTCTAGTGGATAAGGAACAGCGGTGGTAGCGTCTAGTGGATAAGGAACAGTGGTGGTAGCGTCTAGTGGATAAGTAACAGCGGTAGTAGCGTCTAGTGGATAAGGAACAGCGGAAGTAGCGTCAAGTGGATAAGGAACGGAACAGTGGTGGTAGCGTCTAGTGGATAAGGGACAGTGGTGGTAGCGTCTAGTGGATAAGGAACAGCGGTGGTAGCGTCTAGTGGATAAGGAACAGTGATGGTAGCGTCTAGTGGATAAAGAACAGCGGAAGTAGCGTCAAGTGGATAAGGAACGGAACAGTGGTGGTAGCGTCTAGTGGATAAGGGACAGTGGTGGTAGCGTCTAGTGGATAAGGAACAGCGGTGGTAGCGTCTAGTGGATAAAGAACAGTGGTGGTAGCGTCTA
This sequence comes from Marasmia exigua, assembly GCA_019059595.1. Taxonomy (NCBI): domain Eukaryota; kingdom Metazoa; phylum Arthropoda; class Insecta; order Lepidoptera; family Crambidae; genus Marasmia; species Marasmia exigua. Next base: position 15,376,212 of record CM032477.1, on the reverse strand, counting down.
GTGGATAAGAAACAGCGGAAGTAGCGTCAAGTGGATAAGGAACGGAACAGTGGTGGTAGCGTCTAGTGGATAAGGGACAGTGGTGGTAGCGTCTAGTGGATGAGGAACAGCGGTGGTAGCGTCTAGTGGATAAGGAACAGCGGTGGTAGCGTCTAGTGGATAAGGAACAGCGGTGGTAGCGTCTAGTGGATGAGGAACAGCGGTGGTAGCGCCTAGTGGATGAGGAACAGGGGTGGTAGCGTCTAGTGGATAAGGAACAGCAGTGGTAGCGTCTAGTGGATAAGGAACAGCGGTGGTAGCGCCTAGTGGATGAGGAACAGGGGTGGTAGCGTCTAGTGGATAAGGAACAGCGGTGGTAGCGCCTAGTGGATAAGGAACAGCGGTGGTAGCGTCTAGTGGATAAGGAACAGCAGTGGTAGCGTCTAGTGGATAAGGAACAGCGGACGTAGCGCCTAGTGGATGAGGAACAGGGGTGGTAGCGTCTTGTGGATAAGGAACAGCAGTGGTAGCGTCTAGTGGATAAGGAACAGCGGACGTAGCGCCTAGTGGATGAGGAACAGGGGTGGTAGCGTCTAGTGGATAAGGAACAGCGGACGTAGCGCCTAGTGGATGAGGAACAGGGGTGGTAGCGTCTAGTGGATAAGGAACAGCGGACGTAGCGCCTAGTGGATGAGGAACAGGGGTGGTAGCGTCTAGTGGATAAGGAACAGCAGTGGTAGCGTCTAGTGGATAAGGAACAGCGGTGGTAGCGTCTAGTGGATAAGATACAGTGGTGGTAGCGTCTAGTGGATGAGAAACAGCGGTGGTAGCTTTTAGTGGATCAAAGTGCGCCGTATGCAGATTATTATTATTACTCTATGGTGCGCCGCTGGAAGGACTGAGGTCGCACCTATAGATTTATTTGAATCTCTGGGCGTGCTTAAGGTACCACTGGCTCGGTGGTGAGGAATAGCTTTAATTGAAACAATGTTTCAGATCGTGTAACCATGATCCACATTATCATTTCTAAGGGTTTCGAAGATCAAACGGCAATAACTTCAGTATCATGCTTGTCAAACCCTAATAATGGTTAACGGCAAGCTTACCCCGCGCCTCTATAAACTGGTAGGTATAAAATTGGGACTACCTAAGCGCTAGGCAAAAAAGGTGGTGCGGATGTTTGAAAGTTTTCCCCAAAAACAACAAAGCTATAATTATTGGACCTTAGGTCGAAGACGTCCCTTAACGAACAAGAATACACCTCTGGCATCCAAAGGAGAAGGAGATACACAGTGCGTGTGAAAGGGAGGGGAACTCCGATTCGGTCGTAACGTCCTGTTCAATCTAAGGCCCCTGGGCTAAGCAGGAAATGGCTCATTTTATCTATTATTTGTTTGTAGGACTACTTAATTGTTATGAAAGATTGAATTGATACAGTTTAAGAGAGAGGCATGAAGGGATTTGCGACTGCCATAGAACTAGAACGAGAGTGGGTTATAAACGTGAACTTCCTAAGTACACTACAATTTGGTTTTTATTGAAACGGCCAAATGTTGGATAATGGTCTGGTTTTGCGGTGGTGGGCTTGTTGGGTAACAGTTCCGCGGCGTACGACGCGGCGCGGCGCCCGCGCAGTGACCGGACACTCGGCGACTGCGGCGTGCGCAAGCGCCTCCACGGGACACTTCACGCCACTGCGGCGTGACGCGACGCGATATTGACACAAACTTTTACAAACTCGCTCTACAAAGAGGATATAACATTTTATCGACAAGTAATATCGACGAGTTTCGGTGGAAAGAGATTAGTGACAAACGGCAGCGGCGGCGGTCAAATAAAGTAGGTAATGTTTACTAATATAATTATGTAATAGAGTTTCTGTTACGAAGATGTAAATACATTATTGAAATTATGTAATGTCACCTACTTAATTAATTTGAACTCAATTGCTTTTAAATTAGACCCATTCCAGGTTCCATAAGTAGGTAGGTAGTATAATTTTTCATAATTACCGGGTTTATCGGGAAACAAATCTCTTTAATACAACTTTGCATGGCGATAAACAAAATTAAAAAAAAATAAATCCAAAAGTACTTTATTTGCATAGGCTTGTATACAGCTCTTACGAATCGTCATAAGTATATGAAAAATATAAATTATAACTATGTATATTATACATGTAATCAAACATATATGTCGATACAAAAAAATATATTAAGTAATGAATAAATAGAATGTGATTCTACCACCGGAATCGGAAAGTTGATTCTGACGAGAAGATAATAATAAATAATAAATAAATATTTTACAACATCACATACATTGATCTGACTCCGAGATAGGTAGCTTAAGCACCTGTGTTACGGATATCAGAATCAATTAACTACTCTCGTGCATTTGACACTATAAATACATCTTTACTCATAGCCAAATTGACGTATTACGGATTAGATGAAATCGCACTGAAATGGTTTTCCAGTTATTTAACTAATCGTTCACAAAGGGTAGAGGTTATTTTGCCGAATGGTACCAAAAGATATTCTGCAACCTCCCTGGTTAACAGGGGGGTACCACAGGGATCTATATTGGGCCCTCTGCTCTTTATCTTGTACACTGCTGACTTACCAGATATTGTCTTAAGTTGTAATCATCACTTATATGCAGATGACTTGCAAATTTACAAAACTTTCAAAAGTATAGATACTGAAACAACGATTAAATGCATAAATAAGGATATTGAACAGATAGTAGACTGGTCAGGCGCAAATTCTTTAATCCTGAACCCAGCTAAGACCAAATTTATGTTATTAGGTACCAAAGCACAAGTTGAAAAGATTAGTCTTTATAAACCCGTAATTAAAATTAAAGAAACCAAAATAGAACAGGTTAATGAAGCTCGAAATCTAGGAGTGTTAATTGATAGCCAATTAAGATTTGAAAACCATGTACTTAACATAGTCAAACAATGCTACTACAGATTAAAAGCCCTCTATCAAATAAGACAGTTCTTAAGTGTTGACATACGGATAAGGCTGTGTGAGTCATTAATCCTATCCAAATTAAATTATGCGGATACAGTTATCAGTGGTTGTCTCTTGAGTCGGACTAAAAAACTAATACAGCGAATGCAGAACTCTTGCGCCAGGTATTGCTTTTCAATCCCTCGCCGAGCGCATGTGACTCCTTATTTAAATAAGAGTGATCTCATGAATATGGAGTCACGACGTTCTTTGCACCTTGCGAGTTTATTATTTGGCGTAATTAAACATCAGAGTCCAGAATACCTTTTCGTCAAGCTAAATATTACGAAACGACTATCTCGTATCACTGATCGTCTCATTTGCCCACCTTATAAAACTACAGCTTTTCGAGGAAGTTTCCGATACTCTGCAACTAAGTGTTGGAATAATATACCACCCCCTATAAGAAATTCCGTTACTATTTACACATTCAAGTCAAAGTACAAGTCTTTCTTATTATCCTTGCAGAAGAGTTAGTATCTAATGTAAAAATTGCTTCCAGTCCAGTTTTTTCTATATAGTAATTTAATATCTCTCCAATATTATTATATTATTTAATGTGTTATATTATTACTTTATTTATTTTACTTTACAATATTTATCGTATTTTATATGTAATTATTAATTATAATTAGTATTGTTACTGTACACATACCTAATGTTTTAGTAACTAAAGATAGCTGTCGTCGGTTGAGGCCCATACCTTGGTTGGAATCCGCAGAATACCAGTGGCTTAGCGTGGCATTGCATGACACGATAAGCCGTATACTGAGCGGAGACCATTTTGGTACCTGTTTTATTAATTAAGTATTGTGTTTTCTTTTTTTTTGTTTATAAGTTTGCATGTGGATTCTATTTTTTGTTGATTTTCTGTGTTATTTTATTTTGGTACCAAATAAACATTTTTTTTCTTTCTTTTTCTTTTCTTTCTTTTCAACAGTGGGATTACAAATATATACATATAATACTTTTCTTTTGTAAATAGATACTTATAATACATAGCAAACACCCAGACCAATACGAACAAACATGTTCATGCACACAAATGTTTGTACTGTGCGGGGATCGAACCCGCAACCCTTGTATCAGAGGCAGCGTTCACTACCACTGTTCCAATTAACTTTTCACTACCACTGGCAAGAAAATCGCCAGTTACTCTTTTTAATCCAAATGTTTATAAGTACAATATCATGGGTGTAGGATATCAGTTTATCATTTCCACAACCAAAAAAGCTCTAAGATGACCGCACGAATGAACAATAAAATTTGTTATTTTTAATGAAAATATCGTAATATTCAAGACACACTAAACACAGCAATCACAGTTATGAAATAAGGCTCTTTTTAGAATAATTTTATACAAATAAAATTAGAATATTCATAAAAACCCGGCCATTCTGTTCAGTTAGTTAAGTCTGCATCACGCTGATCAGTCTATAATGAACCGAACCCGGTCAAGTTACACAAAACATTGCATCAAATAAATAATAAATAAAAAATATCTATTGCCAGAAGTATTTGCATACAGGTCTTTAGATACAGCGACTGCTGCACCTAGCAAGTCTGCTTGTGTTGCAGAAATCCGGTGACAATTACCTTGTGCATTTTCTACTGAGTCAGACCTATCAAGAACATATTTGTTGAATTATACTACATTAACTTATTAAGAAAAACATATCAATAGTTAGCTGCAATAAATAAATACTTATAGATATCTGTACCTACCTTTTTTTAAGTGTACTTTACCTTAAGGTTTCATGGAAGAAATCGCTCATAGTGATTTGGCCGCCTTGTTTGTACATTACTTCTGTGAGAACTAGTTTTAAGTATTTATTAAATGTTGTGTATGCAATAAAGTATATTCATTAATAAACTTTGCATTCGGATGACACTGAACAGGTTTTAATACATTTTTTCATTTCAAACTACATCCGACATGTACCTGATTCGTACTAAGTAGCTTAAGCACTTGTATTACAGATATCAGACTACAGAGGAATTACAAATACATATTATACACCCAGACACTGAACAAACACGAGTGTTCATCATACTAACGTCGAGGGTTTGATTGATGATTTAAAAAGATAAGAAGATAAGATAAGATAAGAAACAATTTATTGACCACAACATATTACACATAGAACACATAGATTTGACATGTTTGTCCAGGGCGGCGATCAAACCCACGACCTTTGGCGTATGGGGCAGGGTCACTACTAAATGCGCTATTCGGCCAGTCACTCAATTTACTTAGTAGAGTGCGGCTACGAAAGAAAATTTTAATAATCTTCTAAACACCTAAATGACTGCTTGGATTCTTTAGGAATTTGCCGTTTTTTATAGACACAATAGCTGTAAGACCATATTTGTACACTTAGTTTGCAAATAAATACTTGAATACACAATAAGATGTATAACTTCTTTAATAAGCAATAAGTTACCATATTACAATTTTATTTTGATTTAAGACTATATCTTAAGGTGTGTAATAAATAGAAATCAGATATTATTGTATTTGTGATGCGAAAAAAAAACTTGAAAATGACCCTTTCTTTACTTGTCAGATTTCACGTTTTTATCAATATTAACTTTTTAATTAAAATATTTTTTTTCTGAAAAACAATTCTACACGTTCCTAAACGTTGTCAATTAAAGCATTATGGAGTAATAGCATTAATAGTTACTCTACATGAACATGTTTGTATAGGTCGGGATGTTTTCTATGTATTATAAGTATGTATTTTGAAAAGAAAAGTATTATATTTATATATTTGTGATCCCACTGTTGATTCAGATATCCATAACACACGTGCTTGAGCCACTTATCTCGGAATCAGATCAATGTATGTGACGTTGTAAAATATTTATTTCATCATTCATTATCATTATCAGCCCATTTAAGTCCCCACTGCTGGGGCACGGGCCTCCCTCAATCACATGAGGGGTAATTGCCATACTCACCACGCTTGGCAGACGGGTTGGCGAGGGTTTTATATAAATGCAGATTTTTCTTCACTTAAATATTTATTTATTATTTACAAATTAAAAACAGTTAACATGGAAATTATAACTTCTAAGCAAATCGCCATACAAAACGGCAATTTCATAGGTGAAGACCTTGATTGATAATAGCTATTATTCGTACCTATACGAAGGAAAAATTAAAATGAAAATTTAAAAAACCCCCGACACTACTTAAGCTCTTTCGTTTGATACCTATATTGAGGCAGCTGGAACAACAAATAGGTTATTCGTCATTTTCTGACGGCGGTCATCTTGGATTTAAATTTTTTTACAATTAATATATTCTGCTACTCAAGCCCTTTTATATGATACCCATATTGTGGGAGTTGTGTTAAAACATAAAATCCAAATCTTTGTGACGGCGGCCATCTTGGATCGATTTTTTTCCAACATAGCTAAGAACACTCCCTTCTTATTCATCTTTTAAATAAAAAAAACAAAATCAATATCGGTTCATTTGTTCGGGAGCTACGATGCCATAGACAGATACACAAACACACTCATACACACAGACACGTCAAACTTATAACGCCCCGTCATTTTTGCGTCGGGGGTTAAAAATATACTAAAACGACCCCACAATGCATGCATGGCATGCTTGGTGGCACTGCCGCGTCGATGTCTTTTGTACGGGCGACCAAGAGCGGGGCGCAAGCGGGCCGGCTCACAGCTTTCAAGCTCTTTTTCGACATATGTTTTTAAGAACAGAGGCGTTAATATGTTTTCTTTTTATTTATTAATGATAAGGGAGGAATGGAGAGACTTGGGGGAGGCTAGCACTGGGACTCTGGAGACTAATATATATAAAAAAAATATATTCTTTAATAATAAATATATCAAGAATCTTTACATATACCAATCTACCAATATTTATTTATTTATTTATTTATTTCTCTTCTTACGCTATCTTTACAGGGCTGAGCCTAATGCGATATATATTTTTTTGTCATTCGTATAGGAAAGCAAACGAGAGCAAGCAGTTTTTAATTGTATGTAAATGGCCCATATATAGAGCGTTCTCATGTTGATGTAGTTACTTCATATTAAATTGCTTTTTATCTCTGCAACTCTATAGTTACTAGAATTAATTGCTTATTGTTCTAAATCTCCAGGCATCTTATCTTATTTGTTAGGGACCATTTTCATGGGGCACGTCGACCCTAAGGGATCTTTTGTACCTCCCCTATCCTTTACACTCCTACTCACGAAAGATTCGTTTCATCAGCGTCACGATATCTCCAGGTAACTATTTTAATTTTGTTTTTATATTTCATTAAAAAAAATTAGTGCCTTTAAAATTTTTACCAATAGGAATGAACGTTATCCTTAAGTAAGATAACATTTTACTACGGGAAAACATCTCATTCCTACCGGAATACATATTTTTTTCCTCGTGAGCCATGCTGCAAGCGGAAAGCTAGTATATAATTACTTAAACACGAATCCTATTCCCTGGCACTTAATTACTCACTATTACATTGTAAATTGTAATTTAACGTTTATTTTTTCATTTCTTAATAACTGCGTAATGTTTAATATGGTAATCAGAGGATTTAGTGAAATTGCTACGACATGACATTTTGTCTACACATTTGCTTCTTTAATTTAGACATTAATTTTGATTGTAACGAAATTAAGACAGTAAATGAAAAAATGTTTAAGACATTTAAAATAAATTCACGACGCTATTCACATCACGATCATCTCTAGTAAGATTTAAATTTCGTTACAATCAATAAAACACTGTACCATCGCCACTGATATGTAAAAGGGCTCTTAAGTAGATCCCATGGGGTTCCTGACAACATATACATAAGTATTTTATGCAAAGCCTTCGCGGAACGTCGCGACGTTCGGTGAAAGTGCGCGTTGAATAATATCGAGAGCGAGCGAGCGCCAGGGCTGCGCCTGGGCAGCTGTGCCCGCAGGGCCGGGCGACTCCTAAACCATGCACTATGTTAGTGACGTACATAGGGCAGTGCTACGAACAAGAATATGCCTGTCACATCCAAACAAAGAAACACAGAGCGCGCTAGTGTGCGTGTGTAGCGCGTCCAGTTCGCACTAAGACTCCTGAGATCACGGCCGAGTACTTAAGGTGACGGGTGGGGCACACTAGCGACGCCAATCGATTTTAATTTTGAGCTACTGAACCCGATCTATTTTAAATAATTTCGGGGTTACAACCTCTTGGCAAACACTTATACTATTTATTAAATAACCATGCACAGGCCAAAAGCGGCCACTCTTGGCAGTAATCCAAAATGCGAGTGCAAGAGCAGACCAAAATGTAGTAAATTACCTAATAAAAAATGTAGTAAATTAAAAATAAAGTAAGTAAAGTGGCCGTGTGGTCCACGGCAGAGTAGAATAGGCCACCCTCACTCTTACCGAGGTGTCGTAAAAGGCGACTAAGGTAAAGCTGCTGGCATGATCATCAGCACCCAGAGAAGGAAAACTCTGCATTTATATCAAAACCCTCGCCAACCCGTCTGCCAAGCGTGGTGAGTATGGCAATTACCCCTCATGTGATTGAGGGAGGCCCGTGCCCCAGCAGTGGGGACTTAAATGGACTGATGATGAAAGTAAGTAAATAAGTATTAAATAAATAGTAGGTATAGGTATTTGCCGAGAGGTTGTAACCCCGAAATTGTTTAAAACAGATCCGGTTTAGTAGCTAAAAATTAAAATCGATAGGCGTCGCTAGTGTGCCCTACCCGTCACCTTAAACCCCCTAGAACAACAGAGCGTTTACTACTTGTTCCTAATAAGTTCCCGTTGCGTCCCTGCCAGTAGTGTAGCGATTGGCGCCCGGCACTTGTTAGGGGGCGAAAAAAGTGAAGCGCTTTCCCGAGGGGATTTTTTTTACACATTTTGGTATTTTTTTGTAGCTTGCGTCTTTTTACATTATAGCGGACAAACAAGCAGACGGCACACCTGATAGTGTGTCACCGTCACGCCGCCTATGGGCATCTGCAACACATCTTATTGAAAAAGCAGTGGTTTAGTCTACACGTGGGTGCAAATCCTCGTGTACCTCGGTATCCTCGGTAGAGAAAGCGCCAGTACACAAGTCACAGAGGGGTAGGCGGTCCGCGCACCAGCCCTGCGCACGCGCCGAGACGGCTGACAGCGACGCAACCGACTCATTGCCATTTGTTTTCATTTCAGCCTAAACTGCGAAATAGGTTGTTCAAGGCGTTTCACGTTGTCCGATTGAGTCAGATCCGTTGTAGTAATAATTGTCAAATAGATTTTCCCATTTTGTTCACGTTTCGCGCGAGCAGAGCAAACACTTCCTGTGTTCAAATCAAGTGGGCGCTACATTTTCGTACAGGTAGTATTTGTACTACTTGTTGTTTTGAATGGCTGATCTATCCGTGAACATATATTTTTCTTTTTATGTAATAAGTAGGTTTTAGACGAGCAGGCGGATTACTTGACAGTAAGCTTTGCTTTAAAGCTTTAAAGGGGGTTTACCCCCGTTTCCCTCAGTTTGGGCCTCCGATGCTTTGATTCACTTGGCGAAACTCAGCACGAAACGCATCACTCCGGTCTAGTTTCCTAATAATAAATAAATAAATATTGTTTTTTTTTGTTTTAGAATCTACCGAGAGGACAACATAAATCAAATCGAAAAGTTCTACAATTAGCGTGAAAGAAGAGAGTTTTGCAATCTGAGTAGGCAGTGCTATCAAAGTGGAAGTGTCGAGTGGTAGTGGATAGTGGCAGTGGAAAGTGCGCAAGATGCGCTTGCGCTGGTGGCGCTTCGGCGCGGTGGCGATGTGCGCGTGCGCGTTGGTCATGCGCGGCGCCGCGCTCCCGCCCGCCACCCTCGGCGACGTCGTCGCCAACGCAGCCAACAGCCTCAACTCCATGAAGGTAAGCAACTGCCCTGAAGATAATAGATAAAACTAGTGTTGTTATCTAGCGGGCGATAGAGCGTGCTATGCTCGGAGTTTCTCTGGCGGATAAAATTCGTAACGAAGTTATTCGTCAGAGAACTAAAGTCATAGAACAGAACTTATCAGAACAAAATAACAGTATTCACCTATTGAATACTACATTATATAATTTAGTTACTAGTCATAGCGACAACTTTGTGTTTTTTGACACAAATAAATTTATTAATTATAAGTTGATAGTGACTGGCAAAAAGTTTTATTTGCCTTATAATGTAAAAAAAGAAGTAGCTACTTTGTTAGCATTTAATATAAATAATATATATAGGCAGACTTTGGAAATTATTCCAAACAATTTAAATTTAAGTCTAAGACAATAGAGGACGCCTCTAGCAATTTATTGACCAGGGAAGATAATTTAAAACTTATTCACCAAAATATACAGGGTCTTCCTGGTAAAGAACTAGAACTAGAATTATTTTTAGAAGAAATAAATGTTGATGTACTATGTCTCACCGAACATTGGTTAAATAAACATCAATTAATTGTTACTATTAATAATTACAAAATTATCAGTTCGTTCACGAGAGACTCTGCAATAAGAGGAGGGTCACTCATTTTGTTAAAAAGTACTCTTAAATGTAAACAACGTAAAGATATTGAGTCACTATCTATAGAACGAACTATTGAAATTTCGTGTGCAGAGCTGGAGCAGCATATCATTGTCTGCGTTTATAGACCCCCTTCTGCAAATTACGACTCATTTGAGACTAGCATGGAAGAAGTCCTGAGAAAAGTATGTGCAACTAGTAAACAAGTTATCGTGTGCGGTGACTTTAATATTAACATCCTGGAGATTTCGCAGAACTCGGTTAGGTTTCTGAATCTTTTTAAGTGTTTCAATCTGGTGCACCTCTTCAACGAACCTACCAGAATCACCCCCACTTCAGCTACATGCTTGGACAACATATTCTGTGATTGTATTGTAGGGGAGAAATCTATAATAAATTTCATAAACTCTGATCACAGTGGTCAGCTGGCTGTTATCGACTGTCATCGAAATGATCGGTCTACAAGTTTTACATGTAGGCCTATTACTAAAAGACGTATAGATAAATTCAAAGATAATATTTATAATAAGGTATCCTTAATGCCTGGTAATAAAAATAGTGTCGACCAGTTGTATGAAAGCCTTTTCGAAATTGTTGAAAAGGAATTTAATGATATTTTTACAAAAAAGACCATTAAAGTAAACAGTTCTAAAAATAAATTTAGTGACTGGGCCACTCCAGGGATTCACATAAGCAGGAGAAAATTGTTTGAATTATATGATATTAAAGCTAATTCACGTGATCCTGCGATAGTTGAATATGTTAGAAATTATTCTAAGTGCTTTAAGAAAGTATGTGCAGTTGCTAAATCTACTTACATTAAAAACAAAATAAGTAAAGCAACTAACAAAAGTAAAATCACGTGGAACATCATCAACAAAGAGACTTGTAAAAATAAAACACAACAACACAAGTTCTCTCTAAAAATAAATGGCAAATGTCTTGACTCTGATACTGAAGTGGCAAATGCATTTGAGTCGTTCTTCACTAATATACCAGTGGCAACAACAAGTACATTAAATTCAAGTTCGTATCTTGCTATCTCGTTACTTAAAGCAAATGTTGACGAGTGTCAAACGCCTTTCAAATTTTACCATGTAACCTCCGAGATAATAGTTAAAACTTTCAAAGATCTGAATATGAAAAAAACTGAAGATCTTTGGGGAATATCAGTGGACATTCTAAAAAATATAATACTAGCTATTGCACCCCATTTGGCAACGATATTCAACAGATGTATTGATGAGGGTCAGTTTCCTAGCTTAATGAAGTACAGCAAAATCATACCGTTATTTAAATCAGGTGAAAAAAGTGACCCTTCTAACTTTAGGCCTATTTCTATATTACCAGCACTGAGTAAAATTTTTGAAAAAGTCATATTCGTTCAGTTGCTGTCTCATTTTAAAGTTAACGATTTACTTCATAATAAACAATTTGGGTTTACCAAGGGTAAGTCAACCACTGAGGCAGGAGTTGCACTTATCAAGTATATTTTTGATGCATGGGAAAACAAACAGGATGCAATTGGTGTTTTCTGTGACCTCTCGAAGGCGTTTGATTGCGTTGAGCATCAAACATTGTTGTTGAAGTTAGCTCACTATGGTGTTCTAAATAATGCATTAAGTTTGATAAATTCTTACTTATCAGATAGACTTCAGAAAGTCAGTGTCAATGGAACTGACTCTTCAGGCGCCCCTTTATTAATGGGAGTGCCCCAAGGATCAATATTGGGACCTCTGCTCTTCCTGATATACATAAATGACCTCCCTTACTTTGCACAAGATCTTTGTGAAGTAGTGTTATTTGCTGATGATACCTCGTTGATTTTTAACGTTGACCGTCGAAAAGATACGTTTGACGACGTAAATGACACCCTCTCACAAGTGCTACATTGGTTTACAACTAACAACTTGCTTTTAAATGCCAAGAAAACCAAATGTGTAAAATTCACTATGCCCAATGTAAAGCAGGTCAACACTAACGTCGTTATGAATAATGAACATATTGAAGTTATTAATTCGACAATTTTCTTAGGTATTACACTGGATTCCAAACTGCAATGGAAGCCACACTTGGCAGCCTTGGCGGGAAGACTTAGTTCCGCCGCATATGCGGTTAAGAAGATCAGACATCTGACTGATATTGAAACCGCGAGACTGGTTTATTTTAGTTATTTTCATAGTATAATGTCATATGGTCTTTTGTTGTGGGGGTCGGCGGCTGAGATACAGACTATTTTTGTATTGCAGAAGAGGGCCATCCGCTCCATATACAACCTTAGGCCTCGCGATTCGCTGAAAGAACTGTTTAAGAATATCGACATTTTAACTGTAGCTTCCCAATACATTTTGGACTGTATTTTGTACGTGCGAAAGAACATTGATATTTTTTCTAAAAAATCTGATTGTCATGGTTTTAACACTAGAAATAAACACAAGCTCGCGATTCCAAATCTGAAGCTCCAAAAGATTAATAGTTCATTTGTTGGTCAAAGTATTAAAATGTACAATAAGTTGCCACAAAATGTTATTGAGTTACCAACGCATAAATTTAAATCCCACGTGAAAACCTGTTTAATGAGTAAAGGATACTATACAATTGTAGATTACTTAAATGATAAGGATTCATGGACATGATGACCTCCGTGCCTGCACACATGTAGTAATTGTATAAATATTTACTGGAATCATTATTATTATATAATTAATCATTTTTAATAAATTAGGCTTAGCAGCATTTATTTATTAATGTATACAAATTGATTAGTATTGATTAATCAAACAATTGACAAGATGCTAACCACCTACTATTGTACACCTCGTCCTGCAGTTTATTAGTATTGGATTAAGTACTCTGTGACCTATGAGGGGAACCTAAGTAGTCATGCTCACTCAAATGTCTCTGAGGTGGTGGCGTTATGTGGCGGGTCATTACATTCCCTCTAATATGGTTGAGTGAAATGATGGCTGACACATACGTCATACTTGTGAACAGGTGCCACCTTTGGGGACTGGTCCGCTTCGGTTTACCTCATATTTAGCTTTTAATTTGCTTCATTCTATTTTGTGTTGCATTAGACTGTATGACTTGGTATGAGGATAATAAACCATTGTAAAAAAGTTGGCGATTAAAAAGAGTAACTGGCGAGTTTCTTGCCGGATCTTCTCGACCAGAAACAACTTTCCGAGCCGGTGGTAGAATCGCATTATGTTTATTTATTTCTTTAGTATATTTTATGTATCAACATATATATGTATTAACATGTAAATTATACATAAGTACTTATAAATAGTTTTAAGTCATTCAAATGTATGACGATTTGTAAGTGCTGTGTACAAGCCTATGCAAATAAAGAATTATTTGAATTGAATTGAATTGAATTGAGACACATAAGCACGCTGAAGTGGAGGTGGGCCGGTCATGTCTCTATAGGTTTTGATGAAAGATGGAGTCGACACGTACTGGAGTGGAGTGGTCGTCACGTGGCGACATGCAGTGCTGGACGCCCTGCGGCGCGATGGACTGACGATTTAAGAAAGATGGCTGGTGTGAGCTGGGTGCAGACTACTCAGGACCGGGTTTGTTGGCGCTCTTTGGGGGAGGCTTACGTTAGGCATTGGATGGCGATAGGCCGATTGATTGATTGATTGTTATTATCATAACAAGACTCGTCTCGTTATGATAATAACATAATCCACTAGTGGCGCGGGACCAAAAAAATATATATAAAGAGTTAGCTATTCCACAAAAATATAAATCACCTTTAAGGATCTTAACTATTTTACCTATCGAGATCCAAAACAGAATTGCGTAAACTTCTGAACAGTATTTTTGTACACAAGACGAGGTCTGAGTTGGGGGGACAGCTCATATATTTTCCTAGGGGACTTTCATAAATCAAACCTTGTTCACATGAAAAGTTGTACAATAAGATGTTTGGTAGGTACCTGGTAATTACATACATAAAATGAAAGATAGGTATATACTGTTTCAAATTAAATTTAAAAAATGGGTCTCTCGTGGCACTTATGAATTCCTCTACTGAATAAAGAGATCAGAATCAGCCTGTTCACTTTAGATCTAAGAATTTTGGGGTCGTATTCAATCATTTCATTCAGTTCTTGCAAAATAAGCCTGTAAAGAAATGTGCAATGTTCTCAAGTTGATGTTAAATTACAAGGATAGTACAATTTTGTAAAGTTGAAATTGTAGGTAAACCACAGCACATTTAGTGTAGCAAGTCTGCAGATTTTGAAATTTAGGTAATTACCCATCTACCAGTGCATGCATATGCACCATTTATTACCTATTCAGGTTAATAAATAGAGGTTGTGAGTATTTTCGTCATCTACATTTAATTTAAAAATTTATATTGTCGACTATCTACTTTTCTTTTCTAACTATATAAATCCCTAAATATTACATTTTCATAAATTATTTGTAATCTATAGAATTTAATGTATTATTTTAAGTAGGTATCGTGGAGGTTCGGTTTCATTCGTCCACTCAAGGTTTCCCTTGCTACGTAATTCGACTGTTGCGATCCCTATCGCGTCCGTAGTACCACGCTGCGGCATTGACAATGGCGGATTCTCGCAACATTCGGAAGGCTTTTAAGATCACATCTGAACCCACACACGTACAGTTACGTCACGTCACATTGCGTCGATCCTGGGAACATGTCCCAAACAGCAACTTCGGCCGTTGGGCAACCGCAAGTGCCCGCATTCGTCCGCATCGCGTATAATGCTTCATTTGTTATGTAATGAGGAGAATTCGAGAGATAGTAGTAATTAATCTACCAACTTTTCGCGTACCGATTATGATGTAGACATGCTGTAGGCCAATGATACGTTTATAAGAGTACGTGGTTTACTTATTTTAAATGGTCTACCGTTGCGTATTAATAGGTTATCGATATACCTAAGTGAACGTAAGTACTTTGTCAAAATATTTATTTACGGGATTTTACCATACTTATTTATGTTTTTCCGTGACGATGGCGCTTGCAACAGTGCCGAAAAATCGGAAACTCAAAAATAAGGTACATGGTAAAAATCCCGTAAATAGACCATGAAAGTTTAAAACAATGTACTTAGTCAAAGTCAAGAAATATTTTTTGGCATCATTTTGACCACTAAATTAATAAACTAGACTAAAGCGTCATAGTGACTCTCAGATGCTATGAACAAGGCTAGAGGAAACCATTTTAACAATTTTGATTTTTTTATTTGTATGCAACTTACCTATGTTTCTATTTTTGCCTAATTACTGTAAAGTAATGTTTTTTTTTATTATATAATGTACAATCGATAAGGAATCATTGGATTTCTTTATAAATACATATATATACCTACCTACTGAAAGAATTACTCAAAAAGTGCATCACAAGAGATGAGGCAACGCATCTGTCTGCCGGAGTCCGATCATTGCGTAAGAGGCCTTCGCCTGAGCTCTTTGATCCGTGATAACTGTTTTCTTATTGAACTGAAAAATATTAAATATTTTTGTAGTATATAAGTACTTAGTTTATTTTTCGCCAAAAGTACCACGGCGTCACGTCGAGTTACCCTTAATAACCTTTTGACCGTCCTATTTTTCCACTGGTCCTAAAAAGTAAAATAACATTTTTAACACTTTAAATAACATTTTATAACAGTACACTTGAGAAAAGGTCACTTTTTAGTTCGTGGTTTTTGAAGGCGGTTTTATTTTCGTAGAAATTAATTTTTCATGCTTTTTAGTGTTTCGATTTTGGGTACAGAGTCGGATACTGTTTTCCTTTTTTTTGCGCGGTGTCATATTAACGCTAGCCACAGTTTTATCGACGGCGTGATTTGAGCTTATTTGCTCTTTTATACACAACTTACAATTCTTACAAACTTTAAAACAAGATCTTGGTGTTGCAGGTGTCCATGTGCGGTGGTAATTAGGTGATCCGTCTACTTGTTTGACCCCTATCCAATAAAAAAATGTGCTTCTGTTGTCAAGTAGCTTTTCGAACCGACATACCATAAATAAATAAAAATAAATAAATATTTCACAACATCACGTACATTGATCTGACTCCGAGATAGGTAGCTCAAGCACCTGTGTTACGGACATCAGAACCAACAGCGGAATTACAAATATATACATATAATACTTTTCTTTTGTAAATACATACGTATAATACATAGAAACACCCAGACCAATACAAACAGACATGTTCATGCACACAAATGTTTGTACTGTGCGGGGATCGAACCCGCAACCCATGGGCCAAAGACAGCGTTCACTACCACTGTTCCAAACGGGTCGTCATAACCATAGAAGGAATAAATTACCGAAGTAATAAGCAATCGCTGTAACATTTTTCGCGCCTAAGATTTTTCGCAGAAACGTTACATCGCACTAATAAAGCATCGGCGGATTAAAACATCGCACAATTGAATTATCGACTTACTATGTTCTATATAATAAAAATCGAATCATCGACTTTCGACATCAAGTAGGGAACCCCGCTAGCATGGGTGTTAGAGGGCCAATTGATTTAAATTGTTGGCAACTTATCCCAATATCTTTTAACAATTTAGAAGCTGCAGCCTCTTGGAAAACATTTATACTATTATATTTAATAATTATACTTCATTTTTGTATTTGCTGTTGTACTCGAAATTTGAGTCACCGCCAAAAACGGCCACTTGCTACAAATTTCGAGTGCAAAATCCGATCACAAAGTAGGGCACAAATTATTAAATAATTAGTATATGTTTGCTTATAGACTGTCACTCCGAATTTTTTTTTATAATAGACCCGGTTTAGTAGCCAACAATTTAAATCGATTGGTGTTGCTAGTTAGTGCTGCCCGTCGCCTTAAGTATACTAGGTAGGTATTGTGGATCTTTTATACGATAGACAAGTGTAAGACCTAATGTTTCTTGGAGAAAAATAGTATTGAGATTGACTGTGTCGATTAGTGAAATAAAATGACCATTTTTTTTCTCTACATGAAGAAGTTTTATCCGTAGTATTCGGTATTATGGATATCTTACACAAAATATGAGTGTAAGAACTATGGTTTCCTGGCAAAAATGTGTAATCGATACTCATTTTCGTGGTGTTTGTGTGAGTGGATTAAATAGCCAATCTTCATTTTAATTTTTTTTCGGTTCAATTCCCAGGCTATACAAGCAAAGTTAAAAGAATAGTTGAATGCAGTTTTATTTCTTTTTGATAATAAAGGGATGTTTCCTTTAAGTAAAACATGCTAACTTAAGGATTTGAGGCAGTTTCCCTCCAGGGCGCAATGTTTTTTTCCACCCTGTAGATACGATATCTATGTACAGACGAACGAAACGACACTCGACTCATACTCGTCGAATACAACCAACCGTCTTTTTCGTAACGACATTGTACCCTGGCCTACATACTGTATTGAAGGGTTAATCGATTTATTATACAAGATGATAAAGCACCAAAACGGTCCCATGGAACATGGTTGCGAAATGTTTGCTATAACACATATCGTTTGCCATATGCGGAACAATAATTGAAGACAGAAGTATAATCTTTATAGGCTCATAAAATTAAGTAGGCAAGTATTTGATGAATATATTTTTTTTATTTCGACCGTTGGAAAGCCACGCTTCGGCATGAATGGGCCGGCTCGACCGGAGTGATACCACGGCTTCACAGAAAACCAGCGTGAGTTAGGGCACCGGGGGCCCAATCCGGGGGAAACGGCGGTTAAAAGGTTGGCAGCGCACTTGCGACTCCACTGGTGTCCATGGGCGGCGGCAATTGCTTACCATCAGGTGATCCGTCTGCTTGTGTGCCTCCTCATCGTCAGCCCATTTAAGTCCCCACTGATGGGGCACGGGCCTCCCTGCATCACATAAGGGGTAATTGTCATACTCACCACGCTTGGCAGACGGGTTGGCGAAGGTTTTGATATAAATGCAGAGTTTTCCTTCTCTGGGTGCTATGATCATGCCAGCAGCTTAGTCGCCTTTTACGACACGTCGGTAAGAGTGAGGGTGGCCTATTCTACTCTGCCGGGGACCACACGGCCGAATAAAAAAAAATTAAACTCAAGTATACCTATCCTATCGCAATGAGGCATAAAAGTGTCAAACTGACAGTGTTCTTCCATTTCTGCCTTATCCTAAACTATCGGTAGGAGTAAAGAAGGCGAAATTCATCGTGGGAACAAAATAGAGCCTACATACGGGCTCTTTCAGATTAGGTAAATAAACCAACAAAGCGTGAAGAAGCATCTCGCGGGCGAGAGACAGTGCCAAAGGAAGTGATGTTTAGACTACGCATCCGTTGTAATTGCAACGTGGGCTCTCCTTTTAGAGCCAATATACTGCGTTACTATAAAGAAAAATATTTTCTTCTTAAAATACTACATTCTTCATAAGTCATAAGCCACATTTAGCCACTGAAAATTAAAAGTATTTTCACTCAAACATCCCTAGATTCGTCTCCCGGTCCGTCTTGGAGATAATGGAGCGCGTGGATGCCCTCCGACATTGGATGTTTGAGGGTGGCTACGTGCCTCTTCACCATGACAGTTCCCAAATAAGGGTGTGCGTCCAATTAGGCGATGAAGCAGAACCGCAGGAGGTTTAATGGCTTTGACCAGCTTTTTATTAAGGAAGACCCAGGCCAGAGTTATACATACCTCGCCACTCCCGATAGTCATGCATAAGAATGCATACTTGCTGCCAAGCTAATGTCATGCCCATTTTTCGGACCGACCTGTGCTTGTTCTCCCAGGGAAATCAACAATCTGAACTGAAAATAAATTTGTGTGCATGAATTTTTATGTTTGTATTGGTCTGGATGTTTTCTATGTATTATAATTAAATATTTACAAAAGAAAAGTACAAAATGTAGGTATATATTTGTAATCCCATTATTGATTCTGATATCCGTAACACAGGTGCTTGAGCTACCAATCTCGGAGTCAGATCAATGTATGTAATTTTGAAAATCATTTATTTATTTACATAAGACACATTTACTAATTTACTACCCTGTAAATTAAAAAAATATGTTGTTATGCCTATAGGAATAATTAGGAGATTTGTGGAGCGTTACCGCAATCAAGCGGTCATCGGCAGTGGTCGCACCAGTGTGGCAGCTTTGGAAAATGGTGTAAAGTAACACGAAAAACTATCGGAATCTACTTACGACTACTTACTTGGCTGACACGAAAATGGTCGGTCGTTATGAGCAAAAACTTTTAGGCATAAACTGGATACTCTATTGCCGTTGAAGAGTAGAATGAGCGAAAATCAAGGATTAATTTGGTTATTATGACAGCCAGGTTCATTCTGTGTCCATTGCCATGGTTGATAGTGAAAACTTATCAATCCAAAGATAGAGATTGTATAAACAGCATCTAATCTAAGCATCACATCAGAGTCAAATTCATCATCAAGTCATGCTCGCATCTGGTCGTGGCTTCGATTCAGTCTCTGGACAAACATTCGTGTGAAGAACCTTGTGTTTCGTGTGGTATTCGAGCGTTATATATTTCGAGCTTTATAGATTTAAGTATAATTACCTAAGTATAGTAATTGTAGTTCCTCAGATGATTCCTCATTGACAAATTGAGGTCATGTCGTTGTATGTGTTGTTGTCAATTTTTGATGTAATTGCTACTGGTCATTGTTAGCTATGAAGGCTCTATGGTCTTAGAAAATAACATAATAAACACTTTAGGTATAACTATTTCGAAGCAGTCCTAGCGAGTCGTAACTCGTAGCCAGCCCTACGAGTATGACAGGCCACACACACGTCACATCACGCCACGCGCGACCTGCGCTTGCGCTTGCCGGCTTATCACCCAAATTGTCGTAATGGCTTGATTACTGTTTTAAGAGCATACAAACACTATTATTACGTTCCATGTATGTGTTCAGAGATGGCTGGATAATGAGCCGACATGCGGCGCGTCTTTTATCCGGGCCATATTAAAATATTGCACGTCACGTCATCAGTGGTGCCTTAAACAAGTGCGTTAAAATTAAATACCAGCACCTTATAAGCCAATTATTCATAGTGAATATGCCTCAAATGTCGTAATAATTAATAAATGGTGAAAAAACCCTTGATTTATTAAATAAAAAACGTTGTTTTTATGTGATATAAGTAACTTTAGTCAAAATTCATGTAGGTATCTGCAATTTAGACGATTCGACAAAAACATTTTTTTATGTGATAGGTGGCAGACGAGCAGGCGGATCACCTGTTAAGCGATTGCTGCCACCCATGGAGACCCGCGACACCAGTGGAGTCACAACTCCGCTGCCAACCTTTAAACCCTTCTTTCCCCCGGATTGGGCCTCTGGCATTCTCACTCACGCAGCGAAACAGCACGTTTTTTATTAATATTTTTGGGGTGTCCATTAAAAATGTCGGGAATATCCATAATAGTATCAACTTATTAACTGTTGTATCAACATTTCGACGCAAGTTCATAAATAACTCTACCAAATTCCGACCTCTGATAATTACTGTAGGTATTTACAGTTACTACAGACTTTGCGCAAAATATAACAGTATAAAACGGTGTTTTAAAAATGAGGCATGTAGGTAAATCTCATGGTACTCGAGATGTTATAATGTCATTGTTTTCTACATTCACATGTCGTTACTTTGTGACGAAACCTTTAGTTTAATGTGTGTAATGCGACTTTGTAAACATATTATTGCATTCATTGCGTTACGTAGGCCGACTTCGACGTTCAGATATTTTTAAACAATAAGACATGTTTTATGCGGAATGAGTGTAGTTTGTTATTAGTTGCATAATTATGTGACCTTAGTGTTATCAACCATTTCTAACGCATGCCACTATAAGTGGTGTTGTTGACTAAACTTGTGTAGTAAAAATATCCACATAATGAAATTGCGCTGCGCTTGGATGCTTGCGAGTATGACGTGTCCATTGACATAAACATTAAATGCTGCAACTGATTAGAAAGTTACCGGATAATAAACTTTGTTAATATTATGATGAAAATAATAAATCTTAATCATTTTTTATGTCGCAAGTTAGTACTTTTCATAGCTATCTCCTATATATACCGTTACTTTTTTATTGTTTACATCCCGAAAACATTATGAGGTTTATCCTACCTGAGGTACAGTCAGCGTCAGATTAAGCTACCCCCCTGCAGCGGAAAAATATCACTTGTGCCCCTGACATAAGGACGGTCCAAAGGTCAACAAGGGTAACTTGACGTGACGCCGGGGTACCTATTGAAGAAGAATACCTATTATGAGGTTTTCGGGATGTAAACAATAAAAATATAACGGTAAAAAAATATACTTACTTAAACTAGAAAGATAATTTAATAAAGTGGTGGACCAAATATTACGACGCTATCACGACGTAGGTATAAGACATACTCGTAAATACCTAGATTACACATAATTTCTGCTTATATATTCATATTTCTATTTTTATACCGAAAATTTAACATATACAGTGAAAGACTAAAACGGTTAAACTTGCCTGCTCTGGAAACTAGACGAATGCAGGACTGACTTAATATATCATCACAAAATTGTTAATTCCCTAATAGATTCCCCAACACTCGTATCTGCCTTAAACGTTAATACTCTTTTCAGAACCCGTAATCCTAAATTGTGCTTCCCTTCGTGTATATCTCAACAATACATCATTCTATAACCCTCTAGTGCGTATCTGTCGCCAATACAACGAACTCGCTCGGAACAATCACATACCAGAAACATTACATTACAACAAATAGTTGACAGTAGCTTTAGCCTTTAGCCGCTTTAGCCTTTCTATTAAAAAGGCTCAGTCTGGTTAGGATGCACGTCTACTGAACGCTTTACCACAATCTCACCTGATGGATTTCTGATTGGTCGAATCCAGCCTTAACCAGTGAACTATGCCTAGGTGACAGGGGCATGGCGGCGACTGTCAAACACGCTAAGCGAGAGCGTGGGGCTGAAGCACGCGCTGCGGCGGCTGCAGGCCGTTCCAGCGCGCGCGGCGCGGCTCGTGCACGCGCTCGTGGACCGCATGCGCGTGGGCGGCGGGCCCGTCGTGCATACGCGCCTGGGCGCGCTGCGCGGCCGCAAGCTCGAGACCAGGACCGCAGCGCAGATGCCTTATTATAGCTTTAAAGGAATCAGGTATGCAAAACATTTTTACCGTTGTACAAGTCGCACCGGAACCGCGTGCCTTGTTACAACTTCAAATGCTTTCAATATTGCACGTGTAGCGTGCGAGTAAATGTTCTAACCCCTGAGCTACCGATGATCGCGCAGCACCTGACACATCAAAGTAACAGGTATGGCATGGAGGCTGGCATGGATCTATGGAGGCTGGCTCACCTAACTCATTAAATCATCTAAAATGGCGGCCATGAATGAAACCTTCGAAAATCGATAGATCATAATTTCATCCAATAGACGTCCACTGCTGGACATAGGCCTCCCCCAATGTTCTCCAAACATATTGGTCCTGTGCCGCCTGCATACAATGGATTCCGGCAACCTTCACCAGATCGTCGGTCCACCTTGTGGGGGGCCTGCTACGGCTGCGACTTCCTGTACGTGGCCTCCACTCGAGGACCTTTCCACCCCAACGACCAGTCTGTTCTCCTCGCTATGTGGCCTGCCCATTGCTACTTGAGACAAGCAATCCTTTAGGCTATGTCTGTGATCTTAGTTCTCCTCCGATCGATAGATCACATTCTCAAAATGCATTGGATACCGTTCAAGTTTTTTCACCAAGTTTCTTCCTTATGTCATGAATGGACGGCTGTAGGTAAACGACTATCTAAGGATAGCGTGCAAATACGTCTGTGCAATATGTATCACCTTGAAGCGGTTTCGTGCTCGCGCGAAGGACGGCACGGCACGCGGCATCGCGAAAATTTCGCATTGATTAACCAAAACTAACACACGTGGGAAAAAAGGTTATTAAAAATAAATCGTTATGATTTTAAACAGACTTAGGATGACTTAAGAAAGATAAATAGATTTGTTGGTTCATAATTTGCACTTCTGTTTAAAAAATACAAGTAATGTTAGTTACTTTGTTTCAGATGTATGTAAGTAAGTAACAATAGTCCTCCAACCGATTACGGCTACGGCGGCCAATCTCAACGATCAGCCACGTACGCAGGATATATTTATAGTGCTCAAGTATGTGCGCAAACACAAGTGCACTCTCTATTCCCATACCCTCATATTCCGATGGGACTACTGTGACACGACTGGAGAGGGTTCGGGTGCAGGACTAACAGCTTAACGAGCTTTCCGAGGCAAGGGTTACTAGACCGCCAACTTCCAGACTCCGGGTTGTTACTAGAATTTCTTACTGAAAACTTAAGTACAAATTTTTGATCGAACCCGAGACCTCTTGCGCAGCCGCTTTAAAGTGCGACCCACTAAGCACCGAGGCAGTGAAGGTACTCGTTGTTCGTACTATCCAAGTTTCTATAAAAAAGTGCAAACACAAGCAGATAGAATTTAAGTATCTCCTACTTACATTGCCTAGTTAATGAACTTCCAGCTTTAATTAATGTCGGATCATAAACCATATCATATTGACTTTGAAACCTTGAAATTCGGAGGGCAAAAAGTAAAAGGAGGAATTACAGTATAGGCATCTTGAGCCACTATTTCAACAAATTTGTTCCGTAGAGTAAGCAATTTGAAACAGCTGTTAATTAGGTACTAGCTTGAACATGATAACAATAACAACTGCTAGCAACTAAGGCTTTTTACTCAACATTGTCCTTCTGAGAGTTTATTCATAAAATGGGAACCATCTATTAGGCAATGAAATTAAATCTTTGTAGCTATGGTTATGTACCTAAGTAAAGTAGGAAGGTACAGTCAAAGAACGAAAAGGTTCGTCAGTTTTCAAATTGATTCGTTTGATATGCTATGAGCACTTATTACCTATCGTAAATTTGTCACAGTAATACTTGTTGCACAGAAAAATATGCTTAACTGTTAGATCAGAAAGTTTAGATTTGCTTGTTAGGAACATTGATTCCTTTTGATGTAAAGAAAAGTTAAAGAATGGTACACAGATCTTTTTAAAATGGTATGTTGGTATAACTGATTCTTGCCATGCAAGCTAAAATTTACCTTAAGGGTGACAAACCTTTTTATTCTCTGTACCGTACTTACTATTTTTTTTAATCTTGAATGCCATCCTGACGCCCTGTTGGTCTAGTGGTTTAAGTATCGGGCCGTAATCCTGGATTCAATTCCCGAGTGAGCAAAAAGTTTGCTTCGAATTTTTCTAACATACTTAGCTCGTTTTAAACTTTCATGGTCACTAACATTAGAATACCTAGTTCTTTTCGACAGCGCCGAAATATCTCAAAAATAACGTACATGGTAGAAATCTCGAAAATAATTATTTTAATACTTAGCTCCGGTGTGATCACCAATCTGCAAGTGTTGGAGATTACGCCTAATCCCATTATAGTAGCGATGACTTCATTTCTATGATCGAGGCTTTTGCCCTGCAGTGGTACAGTTGCTGCTAATACGTAAACTGATACTTAGAATGATAACGTCCAAACCACAAAGTCGACCAAAACAAACTTAATACGCGTGTACGAGAGTTAGGTAGGTAGACAGGTACCTACTACTATTACGTACCTACTGTCCTTCTTTAACTAGGGTGGGAGTCAATTTCTGCTACTTTTGGCTGCTCTCGATCTAACGGTCTTTGTTGAATCTTCATTTCATAGGCTTCAATCACCTAATTGTTCGAAATCAAGAGTGACGGCGGCGAACTGGTTAGGTAAATCTTATTATTTCTCCCGTCTTTCATAATACCTTCAAGTTTGGAATTCTAACACTAGCCTAAAGATTAACACTCCTCTGGCGTTGGCAGAGCTGGAGAGTCAGCGGGAAACTGATACTATAGGCTATCAGTATTTGCATCCCCTCAAATCGCCCTCTTTGGCGATGTGATGACTCCGCCACACCTCATCCGGCGATGTGATGACACGGTACCTGATAAATTTGGTTGTGATGGTCAGATACGCGCAGCCGCCTCGCGGGCCGCTGCGGTTCCGGCCGCCCGCGCCGCTGGAGGCGTGGTCGGGAGTGCGCGACGCGCTGGAGGAGGGCTCCGTGTGCCCGCACCGGTTCATGCTCTTCGACACCTATAAGGGCGACGAGGACTGCCTCTTCCTGAACGTCTACACTCCAGCGCTCCCTGATAAATTGACCGGGTAAGATATGGATAGCTTATTCTTGTTTAAATAAGTAGAAATGTGATATTATTTGATGGTGCTCCTCATCTTAGCGTGTGATTCCCAGCTGCGTCTAAAGCTGTCGCTCTGAAGCCCGGGTTACGCTTAGACCATGATTCAGGATTAAGGGAGTTTGGTAATTACAATCCATCAATTGCCGTCTGACCTTCGCAACTCTTTTAACAGGAGAACTAGACCAACTGAATCATGGTTAGGTACATGTTTCAGAAACTATTCAAAACGTGCAGGTTTCCTTACTTTGTCTTCCCTCACTGCCGAACTGACGGTAGAAATAATATTAAAGTAGTAAGTAAATTCTTCGTCATGGTGACCTTTTCAATGTCTTCGTCGTTGCTGGTATCTGAACTTGTTATTTAAAGACCTGACGTCATTCGTCAAACAAAGTCCACATACCTTTACTAGCACTTCACAGTGAGGAAATTATAATAAACTATCTGCGGAAATAATGAACACAAGTACATAAATAGTTATGCTACATTCGATAACGATCTTAATCACAATGAAATAAAACCCTCATTATAATTTTTCTTCAAGTTTTTATGATAGCCGAACTCATTGAATCACCTTGGGTATTGTTACATATACTAACGCTTACCTATTTATAGGTACGCGGTTTTCGCATACGAGATTTTGTAAGAATTCATTGTTAGCCTCTAGTCATTATATAATCGACATAATGGCAGGTTTGAATTAAGAGATTTTTCTTTAAAAGCGCCCTGTTGGTCTAGTGGTTTAAGTACCGGGCCATGATCCCGGGGTCCTGGGTTCGATTCCCGGGTCGAGCGAAAAGTATGTTTCGAATTTTTCGAACATAGCTCGGGTTTGTGATCACCAACCCGCATTTGGCAAGCGTGGTGATTAAGCCTAATCAGCATCATAGTAGCGATGACTTGATTTCTATGTTGGAGGCCTTTGCCCTGCAGTGGGACAGTTTATAGGCTGATACTTTAAATAGGTCAACATCATTTATAAGCTGTACCGCACAGATACAATCCAAAACTGGCGGTGATGGTGTGGATCCACGGCGGGGCGTTCACCATGGGCTCCGGCAACGCCTTCCTGTACGGGCCCGACCACCTGGTGGGTGCGGGCGTGGTGCTGGTCACGCTCAACTACAGGCTCGGCGCGCTCGGCTTCCTCAGCCTCGAGAACGACGAGGTGCCTGGCAACATGGGGCTCAAGGTGAAGGACTGTGCACGAATTACCTACATAAAAGTTCAGTAAAGGACTTGAGCAACGCGTTCTAGAAGGGCCTCATCACCTGGTGGGCGTGGGTTGGTGGCCCAATTTTCTTGCCCACCCTGCTCTTCGGATCATAGCAATGCCGGTATTACGCAGTGAATATTGGAGTGGACGCGGACTAGGGGGAGATAATGAGGCTTACCACCATACATAGCGTCATTGAGTAGGTATTTGGTCCTGCAATATTTTGAAAGCTCGGGCGATCCATTTCATTTGAACAACCACTGCTTTTACTGATGATATTTAGTTAATTAATGTCATTAAGGTGACGGGTAGGGCACACTAGCGACGCCAATCGATTTTAATTTTTAGCTACTAAACCGGACCTTAAACAATTCCGGGGTTACAACCTCTCGGCAAACATATATATTATTTATTAAATAACCATGCACAAATGTGGACCCAACATTTGTACGCGAAAAAATGATTCACGCTAAAAGTGGCCGCTTTTGGTGGTAATCAATTTTTCACGTACAGAAACGGACCCAACATTTGTGCATGGTTATTTAATAAATAGTGTGTTTGACGAGAGGTTGTAACCCCGAAATTGTTTAAAAGAGATCCGGTTTAATAGCTAAAAATTAAAATCAATTGGCGTCACTAGTGTACCCTACCCGTCACCTTAAGTACTTATTAGTAACAAAAATGTGTTCTTCAAGCTTAACTACCGGTACGTCTTCTTTAGCCTCGAATAGGACGAGGTGCCTAGTAAAATGTGAAGACGGGCACGAATTACCTGTTCCTATACGGACCCTACCTCCTGGTACGGTAACTCGCAGCTATCGGCTCATCTTCCTCAGCCTCAAAAACGACGAGGTGCTTAGCAACATGGGAACAGCACGAATCCTCCCATATGGGAGTATTCATGCTTTCCCCTGCTGAAAGAAAAAAAGATCTACCTATGCCTATATAGGTATAGGTAGATCTTTTATTTCTTTCCTAATACGCGAAGTGATAGATTCCCATATTTTATGTTCTCATTGTGGACCAGCGTTCTATGAGCTCTGTATTATACCTAGGATAGAAGGCTATAACGCCAGTAGCAACACCTACAAAACGAATGACTGTGTATATGTGAGTGAGGGTACCGGAGGCCCCTTCCGGGGGAAAATGGTGGTTAAAAGGTTGGCAGCGCACTTGTGACTCCATTGGAGTCGCGGGTGTCCATGGGCGGCGACAGTTGCTTACCATCGGGTGATCCGTCTGCTCGTCTAGCCACTTATCACATTAAAAAAAATTATTAAGAAGAGTTACTTTACTATCTATAAAGAAGTCATTGTATATCAACACTTTACAAAATTGATACTAAAGCATCTTCATTACCATAATACATATTCGGCTTGACCGAGTCGCCGACATTTCAATAAGCGCTTTTCGCTCGTTGACTCAGCTCGTAACTCCCCTGTCTCGTTTGCGTAACTAACGCCATCACCTTTGTTACATCACTTCATAAACGGTTACATATGGGTTTCTCGGTATTTTTTATGTATTAGGATGGCGAAACGAGCAAAAGGCTTAAAATAGTATCCTTTATACGTAACAGCTCGGTAACGTTTGTTCCTTAAACACATAAGAACCAGAGGGCCTAATTTAAAGCAGACGTTACGATCGAATCGGAGTTTCTCTCTCTTTCACACGCTCTGTGTGTCTCCTTTATTTGGATGCGACAGGTATATTCTCGTTCGTTACGGGACTGCTTTAAATTAAGCCACCTGGTCTGGTTGAGCAGACTTCAAATCAACTGCCGGCAATTTTCTTGCCCACCCTGCACTTCGGATCATAGCAATGCCGCTATTACGCAGTGATTATCGGTTGTATTTAAGGTGAAGGGTATACCCCACTAGCGACGCCAATTGATTATAATTGTTAGCTACTAAACCAGATATATTTTAAACAGCTTGGGGGCTTCAGTCTCTCGGTAAACACCTATACTATTTATTTAATAGTTACGAGTATCTCTTTGATCTGGCTTCTGCACTCGAATTTTGAATTACCACCAAAAGCGGCCACTTTTGGCGTGAATCATTTTTTAGTACAAAAACAGACCCAACATTTGGGCTTGGTTATTAAATAAATAGTATAAGTGTTTGCCGAGAGACTGAAGTCCTCTAATTATTTAAAATATATTTGTTTTGGTAGTTAATTTGTTTGTTTGGTAATTAAAAACAATTGGCGTCGCTAGTGTGCCCTACCCGTCGCCTTAACGGGTGGACGCGGACTAGGGGGAGATAGCGAGGCTTACCACCATACATAGCGTCATAGAGTATCCATTTGGTCCTGCAATATTTTGAAAGCTCGAGCGATCTATTTCAATTGATCAACCACTGCCTTTTGCGAATGATTATTTAGATATTTAGCCCCTTATTAAAAATCGCGAACTAAGGATGGAACAAAATTGGAATCAAAATTCGTGCCAGCCCCTTTTAACGTTGCGCGTTGGAAAGAGATAACATGAGCTTTAGTACGGTAGTAACTTTAGATCGCGATTTAGGTGGCAGATGTCATTTACTCATTATTAACAAAAAATGTTTGAAATTCTTTATCCTATTCTATATTCTTTAGATTAGGAAAGAAAAACTGTAATTCTCACACAGCCTTTGAATTTAGATACCGGTTGCAGTTAGCAAAGACCATTGTGGGGTTTGTTTGTAGGCATTATCTAGCAATCTTGGTTGTTGCAATGCTATGTGATACAACATTTTTCCATATCCATTGTTTTAAAAAGAATCATTAGAAAAATTACAATTAAAGTATCTACATCTACATAACAAATGTTAGTTTTTATGAAAAAAAATATTTTATATCTATTAACACTGAACAAAAGAACTTATTCTTATTCTTAAAAACATAAGAAAATTAAGACAATATTTATAAAAAAAAATTTTTTTTTAAATTACAATTTGATTTATTAATCACCATGATTAATAAAAAAAATGTAATTTAAAAAAAAGTTTTTTTTCTAGGTATAAGAATACCTAATTGAGATGAATTACATACTGTAGACTGTAGGTTATAGAAAGGAGATGATTTTGAGAGAGATGATGATCTTGTCTTAAAGTGCCATAATTATGATGATAATGAATAGCAGTCTGCAGCTTTCCGCCTTCATTTGTAAACCGAGTACTAGTTTCGGCCTTGACCAGCTCATTGCTGATCTGTCACAAAAGTAAAGTGTAGTTAATAAACGTAATATTATTTCCCCTTTAGGACCAAGTGATGGCGCTGAAGTGGGTGCGCGACAACATCGAAGCGTTCGGCGGCGACGCCGCACGCGTCACGATCTTCGGCGAGTCCGCCGGCGCGGCCTCCGTGCACCTGCACATGCTCTCCAAGGCCTCCGAGGTAAGAAACCCTCATCTTAGCGTGTAATTCCCGGTTGCGTCCTAAGCTGTCACTCTGGAGACGTGGGTACGCTTAAACCATGATTTACGATTTGGGGTCTAGCAATTACAATAAAGTCGCAACCCTTTGCAGGGGAACCAGACCAACTGAATCATGGTTACACGTCTCAGAAACTATCCGAAACGTGCAGGTTTCCTCCCGATGATTTCGCTCACCGCCAAGCTAAAAGAAATACCTACACACGTAGATTTCAAAAATACATAGGTGCATGCTCGGATTCGAGAACAGCAGAATGACATTCGACAAGGATCTTGTGCTCCACAAATTTTTGGGATTCACACTTTCCATGGCCTTATTTATTATCGTATCTACGTAAAAGTAGATCATCAGGGTTATTTTAACCAAAGTGGTACCAAAACAGAGTGAATAAGTTAGTGTACAGATCACAATGACGTAAACTTATCATGCGGACCCAATGTTGAACAGGATATTTCGCAAAGCTCCTCAAGGCCAAATGACGTTTTAAGTATCGTCCATGTTTGTGTTTTCAGAACCATACCATATAGGAATTGGAGTTCTTCAAGAATGTCACAGTCTTCAAAATCGTGATAGTGAACTTTTAAACGGTTATGCCAAATAAAATTACTCCGTTGGTTGAAAGGTCAGAATTCAAATGGGAGATTACAAAACCTCTATGATAGATGATAGCAATGTATTTC
This sequence comes from Marasmia exigua, assembly GCA_019059595.1. Taxonomy (NCBI): domain Eukaryota; kingdom Metazoa; phylum Arthropoda; class Insecta; order Lepidoptera; family Crambidae; genus Marasmia; species Marasmia exigua. The sequence continues at coordinate 15,345,092 of CM032477.1, read as the reverse complement.
GCATCTATTTGTAAATATCGGTTCTCTACTGCAAAAGTTATAAAGTTGCAACAACTTTTTGTTGTATGACCTTTGTCTGTAATAAGTAATAGTCTTGATTTCGACACGACTTAAACGGTTATAGGTTGTGTGTTTGATGGGAATATCATCTAAGAGTCGCCCAGTATAATATCATGAATCTAATCAACTTATGAAATGTCAGAAAGTTTCACAATGCATTTTGTTTTTAAAGACAACAAAAATAATCAGTTTGTTACAAATGATTTCTTTTTGCCAGTAGGGTTATAGCTTTGACGTAAGTACAACCACAGATATTATAATACTAGTACTACTGCCGTCAGCCATCCATCTTACGATAACTCAGAGGGTTGTCTTGTCAGGTAGGCCATACTCCACGTATCGGTATGGTACAGTCGCCAGTAAAAAGATGTGTCACAATACTACCTATATCTTCCATGTGTAAAAGTAGAATGGAACATAATCAGATAGCTAGCTATTATGACAAGGCACTAAAGTGTACAATCTGGTTACAGTTACAGGAGACTGTATATGAAAGTGTTCTGATGCAGGGACTGTTCCACGGAGCGATAGCTCAGAGCGGGCTAGCGTTGTCGCCGTGGGCGCTGGCTACAGGAGCCGCGCGCGCGCGCCTTCGAGTTGGGCAAAGGAGCTCGGCATCGACACCAACAACACCGCTGAGCTGCTAGGCAAGTGTTTGTGTCATTATTTACTAAGTATATACCACAGTTTATACGAACATTGAAAACTCTCTGAATGATGGGTGCTTAAAAAAGCGCATAAATAAGTACAATGTAGGTACATACCTACTCCTAAACTCCTCTGGTGTATCGAATCCACCTTTAGGTAGGCGTTCCCAAGCCGTACGTGGAAATGCCGCCTGCCCGATGTGCAACGGGCAGACGTCAGCGCCGGTAGACGGCGCCGAATTGTGCACACCCGTCAGCTGGAAGACGGACTGGTAGTATGGGGCATACCCACTAAAACCACCCCGACTTTTCCCGGCTAATCCGGGCAGGATACGGGCTCAACGGACCCTGGCACCGCGTCCTGCCCCGCCTTGACGTCAATAGGTGCCCCACCGGAAAACCCAACTCGGAAGCCGGACTCAGCCCACTACGCCGAGAAGCCTTGAAGGCGTTGACTTCACTTCAATATGTTAAAATCTCTCTAGTAAAAATCACTTGTGCAAGTAGGAGTAAAAGGAATGCGCGGGGCGCGGGTCTACTACCTACTGAGACCACATGTGGGTTTCGTACGTGAACATTTATTTAATAATTTTTTTTTGATATTCGTGACCGCGCAGCCACCGTGCTCCCGAGTTAATGTACGAGTATGGTCACGTTTCGGGATCTGTTTTTCCTGATAAACTTAAATAAGTAAGATAATCTAGACATTTTTATCGCAAGATTGAACTGGCTTCTTCTAGGCAAAGGTGACCTCATCGTCCCCCTGTAACATGGGGAATTAGGTCAAGCTTTAACCTATAAGTAGTTAACAAAAAAACTTAAGGCTAGATATCTCGCAGGCTACCTCCGCGCGACGCCAAGCGAGCTGCTGGTGAAGGCGGGCGCGCGGCTGTCGGGCATGCCGGGGCGCGGCGCCGACCTCAAGGCGACGGTGGCGCTGCCGTTCCTGCCCGTGCTCGAGGCGGCTACGCCCGGCGCCTTCCTCACCGCCGCGCCGCGCGCGCTCCTGCCCGGCGCCGACGTGCCGCTGCTCACGGGCTACAACGCGCAGGAAGGGATTATCCTCTTTAAACGTAAGTTAATTATTACCACTCGTCATAGCATTTTGTAAGGTGTCCAGAACCCCATCACGGCCACCGTTCCTGCTCGTGCTGGAGGCGGCTAAGCCTGGCGCCTTCCTCGCCGCCGCGCCGCGGGCGCTGCTACCCCGCGCTGACGTGCTCTTGCTCACGAGCTACAACTTACAGGAATGAATCACCTCTTTAAGGCCTTAGTTAATAAAAACAAACAAACATTTATTCGCAAAAAAATACATTTGATACAATATAGGTCTTAAAATTGTGGTATCTAGTTCCGTAATCTGCTTGTGAGCAAGCGTGCAAATATGTAGTATTTTCACAGTATTTTGATATAGATACTTACTAAGTTTCCTATATAAAATGAACTCTGTGATACTGAGAAACAATATACATTAAATTTAAGTGCTTAAGTACGTATGTCTTCAGTTTCAGTACTCAGAGACAATGGTAATCAGTGAAGCTGACTGCCTTACTCTCTCTACTCAAAGCTGCCTTCTCATATTCATTGAAGCACCTTTGAAACTAAAAAGTTATTAGGCATAATCTTGTACATAAAATAAAAATATATATAGCGCCTATTTAGGTATATGGACTACTAAATACATATTTCGGATTTATTCGTATTCTAAGTATTCTTTAGCGCTGTAGAAACCTTTTTGTACTAACCATGACGTCAGAGAAATTCTAAATACATTGCCTTCTAATAATAAATTAATTGAAATGGGTAGTTTATTGTATAGCTTTATAAACACATTATATATATTCTGTTTGTATATGTATGCTGGACAGGGAAGTTGGTGTAGTATGTGTTTAAATTTGTCTCTCTGGGTTCTAGAAGATACTTCGGTGTACTTAATATATTATTTCAGGTGATTCTAAACAAAACAGCATATTTCTCTTATGTATAAACAGGGTAAGGGAAGGATATTAAGTTTAATAAATAGTGGTTTGCAACTTTCTAAGAACCAAGCGTTGCTGCTAACTCTCACACTTTTTTTGGGCTTTGAAAGCTCTTTCAATGTCCACAGAGTTGCCCCATATTATCAAGCAGTATGTGCGGGAGGACTGAAGACACATACCCATGATACGGTGATAGCGCAGCCTCGGATAATATCGTCTGCCTCAGACGTTTTAATCATCATCATCATCAGCCCATTTAAGTCGCCACTGCTGGGGCACGGGCCTCCTCAATCACATGAGGGGTAATTGCCATACTCACCACGCTTGGCAGACGGGTTAGCGAGGGTTTTGATATAAATTCAGAGTTTTCCTTCTCTGGGTGCTGATGATCATGCCAGCAGATTTACCTTAGTCGCCTTTTACGACACCTCGGTAAGAGTGAGGGTGGCCTATTCTACTCTGCCGGAGACCACACGGCTTTTTAATGCGTATACATTATTACCACTCGTCATAGTTAGGGTTGCCAAATGGTCTGGATTGCGTAGTGTCCAGAATCCCTAAAAGCACCTCTACTTATAACTGGTTTTTGATATTCTGATTTCGTAGGCTTCATTATAAAGAACGCCTAGCTTTCAGTTTTGATTAAGGCTATCTTATAGGGACGAACGTGCAGTAACTGTAGATGGCAGCACTATATTGATTAACAGGGCGAACAAAATTCAAATTGATGGCACCAGTTGGCAGCAGCATCTATGTGGTATTGTACGAGTATATGACAGCGCTAATACTGATTTACAGGGCGAACTTAATTCAACTTGATGGCACCAGTTTCAAGGGAAAGTGCATACGTTCCCTATAGAGAATAGTTTGGTCTTCTTTTCCCTGACCATTGATCTAGTGTAAAGAAATTAAATATTGCCACACTCTTGAAGGGTACCTACGTACAGATAGATCTAGTCTAAAATATTATTATCTAAAGTACCTACTTCGTCTGCAATCAAGTTATTATCTGAATCTAGAGCGACTAATTTGTCGCTTGCAACGTGTTTTAAAACCACTTAATATTATAGTTTCGTAGCACTTAACTAGAATAACATAAAAAATGTAGCACTTCACTGAAGAGGTCTTATTCGCGTATGAGCACATAAGACCTAAAGCCTAGGGAATAAATCTAGACCTAGACAGATCATTTACGTAAGTGATCAGATTGCATTGGCACTGATTGCCACAGGAAAGATACCTACTGAGACATAAACATTTTTGAAGTGCCAATTTGGTTGGTCAGTGTGGTTTTCCACTCACTTAGAGCGACTAATGTGCACGGAAATCCTTCGCGACTGCGCCGCTTGCGCAAGCGAGCGGAACTCGGCCGCAGGGCGCCGACCTGCGCGCTCCTTCCTGGGCCTGTCACCAGCTCACCACGCTCGCCGCTTCGAGCACCTTCTTAATCTAGTCCAACGACACTGAGATACGTATCTTACCTTGGAACAGAAATTAAATGATCATAATTTTAAACAGGCAATCGAATGTACTAGACGCTGCCGTTACATTTCTGTCAGGTACTTAACTATGCCCACGTCACGATCCACAATCCTTGAGTAGGGTACCTACTTAAGGATTAGGCGTTTAACCTACATGTTATATTGTAAAGAGATAAAAATGATTCTGTAGAAATTCTGGATCTGCAAAACCGATTTTGATAATTTGATGAAAGCTAAGTACAATATTCTTCGACTGTAACATTATGATAATGATAAATAATTTATTTCTAAGAACATGGTATAGAAGATCTTAAAGTTATGCACAAGTTCAACATATTCTGTCATCACTTTAGGCATAGTATGAAATGAAAAAATAATTTCAATGTTATTCGATTCTAATCGATATTTTAATCAATTCGGCTAAAATTATACGTATTATGTAATATACAAGGCTATTTCATCATATATACTTACCAATATACTTACTACCTACAGGGTGATTCAAGTCGAATACTGTGTTTTGTTTAAAGCCATGTGTTTGTATTTTTACTCTCTCAGGCTGCCCTCTTTGAAGAAGTTTTAAGTTAGTCATAATATTCATTGCTTTCATGTAGTAGGTATGTACAATATATCTTAAAACGAATCTCAAGTCCTGAACATAAAAATTCGTTATTACCCTATTTATTAAAAAGTAGTTACTATTCGTAGATAATTAGCTCCATCACTACTTACACGATTAATTTAAACGCTCTGTAGTTGTTGAGTAGGTTATCCGTTTATTGGGGTCGTCGCAAACTGATAATTTTTTCCTAAAACATAATTATTAAAAAATATTACGTAGCAGCCCACATACGTTATGTAATCTATACTTCAATCCTAATCATTGATATTCAAAAACAACTGACGTAGTTTTTGGAGATAAGAACAAAAGTTTCTACTTTAATCAGGTCTCCTTACAATTTTTTATTAGGTATTGAGAATATTTTCGCACACGACATAGGCATCTACTCGTGATTTTCTAATACCTACTCGATTTTGCACTCTAGCACAAACCTAAATACCCACTGGACTAATTAAACCCTCATCATGTCAACGACATGTAATTTAAACAAAAAACATAATGAACCTAAACCGTTACGTTTTTATCGTTTTTTACATCCCGAAAAAGTCAAACCTTAACTCTATGGTCAAATTACACTATCCACCAACATTGTCCTTAGTCCGTTTACCTAAACAGATAAATAGCAGGAGCCCAATTCTCATGCTCGTGTCATTTATTATCATAAAAACATGGTTTTTTGTATGGTTTTCAGGTGATATCCGCCATGTTTTCAAAATATCACGAGCTCGAGAATTGGGGTCCTGTTGTGTATCATTCTTATCACACATTTAACACAGTGAGCGAAATCCGATTATAAGAGTGTCAGTCGACCACTAAAGATTTGCAATATTTCACTTTCGAAATAAGTTTTCTAGGTTTTGGCAGACGGGTCTCGACCGTGAATGGATAACGTTAGAGCAATGCCAAATCAATTTCCATAATTTTATATAAGTGACCACGATAATTCATCCTTAATATTAATCATTTATGTACCTACCTAAGTAGTTAAGTATGGAGATATAGATATCCATTTTTTCCTCAGATACTTGGTCCGATGCAAACCATTAGATATGGCATGCCATATCTAACGAGCAGGTTAACCTGCTCACAGTCTATCATGTCGCAAACCACAGAACGGAGTTAACTTTTTCTCTCTAAGCATTCCTGACTGTGGTGTGACATTGATTAAAATAATTTTGAACATACAGATGGCTTCCCTCTTTGCAATGAGGTTCCGTTTTATATTCCGGAATATTTAATTTAATTTTACAATTTTAGTGAATCTTACAGCTAATCTACGAATACGAGTAGCACTAACTTTAAACAAAACAAGGCCAATTACAAGTTTCCACTTTTAAAATATCGACATATTTCATGAGCGCGTTTTCGTCGCCTTCTGAAGGAGCATTCATGTGTACACACCTAATAATAAGTCTAAAGTTTTCTCTATTTTATCTTTTTTGATTGACTGCTATTAAGAATTCGTCTTTCTGTTTAACTTTTAGTTCCTGAAGTGCGAGTTTCTCATTCAACATTATTTGTATTACTAATTAGGCTGGAAGTAGAAACTAATTAGGCTAGAGAGTTACTTATATTTAATAAGTCTAAATGTATTAGTATTTAAGCCGTTTGTTTCAATGTTGTCAATAAAGAAAAAAAAAACAAGAGTATCTAACTCGTAAGTATATGAGCAAATAAAAGCTTAAGTATTTGCTATCGTGACGTAGGCAAAGCTATAAAGATATTATCAGTCACTATTGAGGTAGGTAGGTACCTATCCTATATAGGTATCTATTGGATATTGTTATACTAACATGGAATTTTTTCTGTTGTGATTACGCAAAATGGTCGCATTGCATAAGCCGGTCTTCAAACAGACTGACACACAGTCCGACACGCCTGTAACAAAGAACGCTTGCTGTCTTTACATAATACGCCAACAACATGTGATTATACCAGATTTGAGCCACTTTAAATGTTTTAGGAAATGTTTTTCGTTCTAACTACTTCCTTGGAAATTGCTAACCCTAAATGTTAATTTCAGTATAGTTGGGCAATTTTTATTTGAAGTTTTTCTCATCCAGTCCATTTATTATCCAGTTCATTACCACCATTTCTCCTTAAGCGCAATAGCCCAACGAGTGATAGTCAAACCGTTTACACCTGCTATGTACCGACGCTTTGCTATATGCTTTGCACGTGTTCGAATAATCGCATCATCACACAAAAGGCAGAGCCGTAGGTAGGGGGGCAGCATTGTGGGGCAATTGCCCCCCTACCTTAATAAAAATAGGGACTAAGAACTCGCGATAAGACGACAGGGGACCCCCCTTCCCACTCCCCATCCTTACCTGTTGTAACAATGTAATCCTATCGTCTATTCGGCTAACCGTATTAACAAGCTCAAGTGGCATTATTTTAAAGAGGCCTATGTCCAGCAAAAGACTGCTTCACGCTGATTAATAAATTACAACACTCATCACGTATATTGACCTCATGATACCGACCGTATATTTACCTAAGTAAGTAGTAAAAAATCAATGAATTGTGTTACGGACATCAGACAACTGAGGGTGACTGAGGAATGGTAAATGTAGACTCTAAATTTTTATATGTAGACACTAAACTTTTTTTTTTTATTTTATTTTAACAAACACAAGTGTTCATCACACGAATCTTTATTCAAATTGGGAACAGAGCCAAAGACCTTTGGCGTATGACACATGGTCATTACCAAATGTGCCATCGGCCTAGTCGACTAGGTGACTCACATTATGTATGTAGTGGAGGCAGGTAACACATGGAGTTACCCTTATCGGACTTTGGACCGTCCTTATGTCTGAGACACAAGTGCTTTTTTTTCACTGCGGAGGGGTAACTTGACCTGAAGCCTGTACATAATATGTATTCTGGTATGTCAGGGATGCAGCGAGACCCTAAGCTGGTGAGCGAGCTGGCGCGCGAGTTCCGGCGCGCCGTGCCTCCCGAGCTGCTCTCCGCCGACGCCGAGCGCACCGCCAACATTACCGATGCCATCCGCAGCTTTTACTTCCAGCAGCGCCCGGTCGATCTCAGGAACATCGACAGTCTTATTGATGTATGTTGCATACCTTTACTAAACAACATTGTATGTAGAGCTCCAACTGGATCGCATCTAATGAAATCTAATCTGATTTCTAACCTATTTATTCTATAACTTACCTATATTTGGGTCTGGGTCAGTCTTACTTAAAACGATTTTATCAATAAAGAGCTATAGCTTTAGCTAGACACAAATATTGAAGAAGGATTTCTAATACGGGGGAAATCTTTCTACTTGCTGTCCTTTTAAAGTGCATACCAGTTCCCTACCCATCATTGAGGACATAGGACAGGTTCATGACAGTGACTGATATGTTTATCCCCAGTTATTCACAGACGTGATGTTCCTGCGGCCGCTGCTGGAGACGGTGCGGCTGCAGGCGGCAACCAACCGCACGAGCCCCACGTACGTGTACCGCTTCGCGTTCGACGGCGCGCTGGGGCTGTTCAAGCGCATGCTGGGCATCTCGCACCCCGGCGCCTGCCACGGCGACGAGATGGGTTACCTCTTCTACTTCAGCCGTCTCAACTACCGGCTCGACGACGACTCGCCCGAGCTGGCCGTCTCACGCCGCATGGTGCAGATGTGGACCAATTTCGCCAAGACAGGGTGACTATCAAAATAAATTCCCAAATAATAAGGTCTGGTTTGAGACTCCATCGATCGATATTACCGATTTATTACATTTTAATTCAATAAAAAAAACAATATTTCTTTGGTGCCATTGCATCGGCACATCAGAGTTTGAATATCCTTTTCCTTGAAGTTTCATTACAACCAGAGTATTACCTTACTCTATGATTACAACTTTAAAAGTTATCGTTTCATTTTCCAGGAATCCCACTCCGCCAGTTGATTATGAGTCGATAATTGACTTCAAATGGCTGCCCGTGAACGACACCACGCACATAAACTACCTAAACATCGATGGCAACTTCACGCTACTCGAAGAGCCGGAACCCATGCGCGTGCGCTTCTGGGACAGGCTGTACGAGAGCTACGCCCCTGTCGAGCCCTGATCGCGTGCGCGCCATCTCAGGACAACACCCTACGCTGGCTCAAGTGTGTACAGTGACAGAACTTTAAAAGAGTGTAGTGCAATAATGGACTTTGGAAATTGATGGAACAATATCGACGCCGTTCTTGAAAATTATCATCCTGTGATTTCATCTTGAAACATGTAAACATGTATGTTTGTATCTCTAGATACTATTCTACAAGTGGTGATCATATTTCCCGGTGGGCGCTACTTCAGAGGCCATTTTCTTCTGTGTGTTATGTTTGAACGATGATCTCAGTGGGAACGAGTCTGTCACTAGATAAGGAGACGTGAATACCTATGTACCTACAACATTGCATTTGCAAGAGGCTGAATTCATTTCTGTTTTCAGAAGTGGATCGTGGAGCCATTTTGTAGATCAGTTTAGAATTTTCATTGTAAATATTAAATAATTCTAAGTAAGATATTTACAAAGTATTAAAATTTACTTGAACTAACTAGGTACTCATATAATTAGGTATATGATTTTAAACGAAATGTTTTGTTACTAGATTAAAGTAAGTATTTAAAAAAAACTTGAGTTTTATTAAAATCTTCACAAGTGAAAAAGAAAATAGACCATTGTTTTCAAGACCATCATGGAATAATTTGATCATAAAAAAAGCAATTTCCGTTGATTCTCATAAATACGATTGGAATGGCATAATCTTGCACAAAGATTAAAAAAATAATCTTCAGTAATGATTAAGTGAGGTGTTAACTAGGTATTGCAATGTACTCTACCTACCTAAATAGCAGTAGAAATTCAAACTTCCGTACGCCGCCCCGCCTAACCGCAACTCTGACGTTGCTCTTTGGCAGTCTCGTGCTACTCATTTCTTCCTTTCGCCGTCAGCACAGCGAATCTTCCCTTTTTATCACTCCTCAATTCAAAAATATGACAAGTAAGAAAGTAAGAAAACGGTCATCAGCGACTTCGGCATGGCATCCTCCTCCACACTGGTGGACTTTTGCAACATCAGAGGACTTCATTCCAATCTGAACGCAGTACACCACCGCGAAAAAAACGAAGCCGAAGTGAGTGATACGCCTCGTACATAATACTTTACTCCCCCCACTGGCAAACCGATCAGTATTATTATTATATATGTTATTTATGGTCGGCCAGTTTCTATATCCGTAATAGAAACAAGAAAGTCTACGTTTGACGGACCAATTTATACGGAAGAAATCACACGGTATTATGGCTGACTTAAAAATAATTTAAAAATTCAATTTCATAAGTTATGTGTTGAAATTTATTTAAATATGTAGTAGGAATAAGTTATTCAATTCAAAGACAATATTATCTACAATTGAAATATTATTATAATATTTTTCCACTCCGTGAATAGAAAAGTTTTTATTGTTTTTTACTATTAAATTTTAAAGTAGGTAACTATGGCTTAACTATATAAACCATTTCTCTTATTCGAGTAAGCTCAGTGTTTCAAGTTAGTGTAACTAAGTACTAAAATCAAAATGCCTGGGAACAATCACGAAAAAACTTACCATTTTCGATCTTTCCGGCGATCTTTCGACGGACACGGATTGTAAGTAACCCTGTTCTAATCGCATCATCATAAAATCATCATTACAATAGTTCTCCCCCAATGTTCTCCACACAGAGGTCAAGTGCCGCCCGCATCCAAGGGTTTCCCGCGATCTTCATCACATCTTCAATCCATCATGTAAGGGGCCTGCCACGGCTGCAACTTCCAGTAAGCGGCCTCCACTCCTCGCGATGTTCCCTGCCCATTGCCATTTGAGGCACGCACTTTGGGCTGGTCTACGCACAAAAATAGCCCAAAGAATCATTCTCCTGCGGATCTCATCATTTCTGCAGCATTAAGCAGCCATGTTTCGGTCTCGTACATCATCACTGGCAACACACGCATAAATACTTTCGTTTTGTGACACTGCGCTAGAATGGCCGAAAATACGTAAATGCTGCGTAGCTTCCTGAACGCTTCCCAGCCAAGTTAAATACGTCGATCGACCTCTTTCTGGAAGTTGAAAGTTGGCAAATTTACTCGTCGACAATTTTCAGTGTAGAGCTTCCAAGCATGACCGGAGTGGGTAGGTACTACATGGAAGTTCGATATACTTAACTTATGTCTTGTCCATGTTCATTTTCAGAACCACTTGATTGGTATTGAGCTCACAATGAGCCATGATTAATCGATATCATCTGCGGATCAAAGGTGCGTCATGTACCTACTCACCATTTATATTGATTTCAAGTCCATCCCATTCCAGAAGTTCCAACAAAGTGGTGAACAGTTTCGGTAATATAACGTCGCCCTGTCTCACACCTGGCTGGAGTAGTTTCGATACCTTTAGTCTATTGGACACCTTTGGTTAGGCTGTAACACGGCCCAGGTTTCGACGGAATCCAAAGCTTTATATAGCAAAGCGTTATTTAAACTGTTTCCCTACTACCTCCCGCGGCACGATATCGACCCGGTCGCATCACTATGCCGACAGGCCTTATCCTTATTATTATATCCTTATACCGGACTTCGTATTTTATTGGCTAAACCGTCACACAGAGACCGCTCCCTCACCCTACATTTATCATATTCCACAAACGTTAAGTTTATTGGCAGATTATAGGTGGGTACTCTTCGGTCTTCTGTATAACCTTTTTTTTTTTTTTTGTTGGCCCGGTGGAAAATGCCGCCTTAAGCACACCCGACCGCTGGGAGACGGCCGGGTAGTGTGGGGCTCTCCCCTGGGGTGCTCCCAGGGGCCTACCCACTAAAAACCACCGGGGCATTTCCTGCTACGTCCGTGTGGGGTGGGCTACGGTTCGCCAGCACGGCCTCTTCAAAAACGGGCCTCGCCGTAAAACTCCCATGGCCCACCATTCCCCCCTCTCCGGAATCGTCCACGTTGCTGGATTGCAACGCAGACGCTCCGGAAGGGACGACAGCAGACCCCTCCCCCAACCCATACCCTGCTGGCTGCAGGGCAGAGAGAGGAGAGAGCACCCACAGACTTTTAAGTTATACCCGAAAACCCTCCCGTTCGAGCATCCCCGCTGGGTTGCGGAGACAATCGACGGGACGGGAAAAGCGGGGGTGGCCAGTCGTATCTGCATCCCACTGGCTGCGGGACTCAACACAGACCCACCAACAAAGCCCCCACCATAAAGGCGGGGAGAGCGCTCCCGAGAATCGGGGCGCAACAGACTGTTGGCAGGAATTCCACCACCGTGGAACTCCCCAACATTCGAACGCGCCCGAAGGCGCGACAGTTCAAGGCCCGAGAACAAAAAGGCCCCCATACGGCACCATCACACCAGGAACACCGGCCCACCGCACGCCAAAGCGCCCGACAGTGGGTGCCACCACACCCCAACGCCAACCTACGGCAGAAGGGGGGGCTGGATAAAGAAGGCAGCCTCCGTGCCCGGCCCTATTGTGTTCAGGTCCGTAAAGAGAGGCCGGTCCTCTAAGCCCTCAGCAGACAATGAAAGCCCCCGAGTGGTGTGCGCTGCACGCGATCCACTGCGTCGGGGCTGGTCCGCCGGAAATTCTGTGCATCCTTTGGCCGTCGGGTAGCAATCCACGAATGAATTACTACCCGCCGTTGCCCGGGGAAAACCGTGCCCCACGGTAACCGTTTCTGCCTAATACCAACCGAAGCTGGAATCAGGACAGAACTGATTACCAGCGGGGCCACTCTAGGAGGTAGATACACCTGAGTCCCCTCTTCTGTATAACCTGCACCAGGGCGTACAGCCTCTTTAATACTAACGTCTTCAGAACGAAAAGGATGATTAAATATTTATAAAAGAATTAAAGAAGTACCTATTCATTCAACCTACTATAATAGATACTTATCATATTTATAGGTTTCTCAAAATGTTTTAACTTAAAGTTATTATAAAAGCGTTTCCTCTTTCCTAGCCCTATGTCCATAACATTGTTCCATCACTATTGTTACATCTTATTAATTCATCATCGCTATGTGATGTCTTCTATCGCATCTACAATGGGGGGTGTTCCGAGGAGCTGTTCGGCCTTATTCCAGCTGCAAATTTTCACCGTCGTACATCACGCCAGAATTCCAAATTTCACCCTTCTGGCGCTTCTCACGCCACTTCCTACCGCGCGTAGTAAAACTATGGAATCAGCTACCAACGATGGTGTTTCCGAACAGATAAGACCTGGTGATCTTCAAGAAAAGAGGTTATTCCTCCCTTAAGAGCCGGCAACGCATATGTGATGCCCCGTGTGTCGCAGATGTCCATGGGCGGCGGTAATTAACTTACTTCAGGTGAGCCGTCTGCTCGTTTGTCTGGCATAAAGTAAAAAAAAAAACATGGTTTGGCCATTAGCGAGTATTCAGTACGTTCCGTATTGAATCGGCGTGTGTCGCGAGTTAGGGACTGAGCTGCCGTGTCGCCGGCGAGCATCTCCAGAATTTACAGAACCATTTTCCGTCTTTTCTTCATTAGCTTTAAAGTTAGCTGTTAAAATTTATGATACGTATAGGTATGTGTAGGGAGGTACCTACTTATATAGGTAGGCACGCCACATCATACCTACTCGTAACTTGGTGTATTCATCCCGAATAGGTTGCCTGGCGAATTTTCCTGAAAAACAACTCAAGTAGGTACCTAGAAACCTTCATTTTCTATCCGATATTGAAAAAATACTTTTTGTGCTCACAACACTAAAATTCGATAATCTCATCTCATCTCAGTGTTATTCCCGCTTGCGTCGAAAACTGTTCACATTGGAGTCCCGTAATAAAAACCCATAAACGGGGGAACAAGACCAACTGTTGACCATGATACGCTTCTAGAATAATTATCTCAACAAAGGAGAAACTATCCGAAAAGTGCAGATTAACACGTTAGCTGCGGCACCAATTTTTGCATACTTTCCGTTCCTGCGGCACGAGGTATAATCGGCCCGTACCGCGACCAGACGTTAGGGCGACACGCGGTCTATTAGACCCCACCTCCTTTTACAAACTAAAATCCATTCTCTGGCGCGAAATCAAAGATAAATGAGAATTTTGGTCCTTATTGATATAGACAGTGAATTGATCAACCCTAATCCACCGTCGCCCCGGGATCTGATGGCTAGTTTAGGAATTATAAGCAAAACAAAATATGGGATCTTATACACCTAGTAACGCACTGAAATAGGGCAAATTTTCGCTGCGATTAGTGATGGGAAAATAATATCGACGTTTTTAAACTGTCTTAACTACGCAACGACTTGACCGATTTTGATCAATTACATCTCATTAGATCGTTTTAAGGGCAAAACCTGGCAAAACAACACAAAGCTATCAAAGAATACATTTTTTTTTAAATAATCTAAATTGCGCCCTGTTGGTCTAGTGGTTTAAGTACCGGGCCGTGATCTCGGGGTCCTGGGTTCGATTCCCGGGTCGAGCGAAAAGTATGTTTCGAATTTTTCGAACATAGCTCGGGTTTGTGATCACCAATCCGCATTTGGCAAGCGTGGTGATTAAGCCTAATCCCATCATAGTAGCGATGACTTGATTTCTATGATGGAGGCCTTTGCCCTGCAGTGGGACAGTTTATAGGCTGATACTTTTTTAATCTAAATTGCGCCATAAAGAAAAAAAAACCAGCCAAATGCGAGTCGGACTCGCGCACGAAGCTGCCATTCTATACCATTAAGAGGCTAGCTACCAAGATAAGAAAAAACTAGGTACTTATTGAAGATTTTTTCATTAAAAACTTACCTGTTTTGGCTCTGTTTCTGGGTTTTTTAAAATTAACTTCTTCCGACATCGTTTAGACATGTTCGGTGCTGTAAAAGAACGTGCTCTCCAATCGACGTGATGCACAACACTGGTCGCGGGAAGCTCGCGTTGAGTGCGGAACGAGGTCAGGGGGGATATGTGACGTATTAGCCTCGTTCCGCACTGCATTAAAATTATATTAATTCAGTGCGGCATGAGGCCTAAGACATCCGGTACCAAGGTAGGTACACCACCGAGTCCGGAACCATTAGTGATCTCAAATATATATTTATCTCTTTCCTACACTGGACCAAACCAAAGCTATGCCATTCGCACGACAGAGAAATTCACTTTTTTGCTTGCCGCACCACATGGAAGTTGCATCAGGGGTGATTTAGGCCTCGCTTCGCACTTAACGTGTTAACGATGTTTTCTCTCACAGCCGAGCGAATGATAGAATTATGCACATAAGTAGGAAATATTCATGGTGCATACTCGGATGCTACTATCTCCCGTTCAGGGGTATTTTTTCGGAAAAGTTACTACCGGTTCTTCCAATTAAATAAGCTCAAAAATTTTGCTCAAATTAAAAGTTCACTTTAAAATAAGAACACTCATCTCTATTATATTTCAATATAAACTTCTAACATTTACTAAGATTATTTATTAACAATATTTTGAGCTCTTATTGCTTTATTATAGTCATCATAACATTTTTAAGTAATAATAAAAGGAGACTTTCCGATTTCTATACTAGTTTTTGTTTAGCTTTGATGAGCAATACCATTTTTTTTCTCCCGAAAACATCATAATAGGTATCCTTAGCAAGTTAGATCATCAATATAAAGGAATAATATCATAGGGATAATAATAATTCTCGTGCAATCGACATTGAAGTCGAATTTATAGACTTCTTACATTCGTCCATACAAATCACTAACTTGACTACAATAAAAATGAAAATAGAATATCCACGAGGAAATGATGTATGGAACAGTTGTTCTTATTTCGTTTATATTGTTGATCTAACATGCTAAATTGACTTCATTCACGATACCATTCGTTTAGATTGATTTATAAATTTTCTGGTGTTATTATTGTATCATGTACTGATGTAAATTTTGTTGGTGATCTTATAAATAAATAAATAAATAAATAAATACCTATTATGAGGTTTTAGGGGGCTATACGATAAAAAATAACGCTGTATAGAAGTAGGTACAGTATCTACTATCTATCAAGACATAAGTGTATTTTTCAGGACTCGACGTGCTTACCCAAATGAAGTTTTTGATAATATTTTGGAATGCATTGGAAATACACCTCTTGTGAAACTTAATAAAATACCGAAGGAACATGGCCTTGAGTGTGAATTTTGTAAGTATAATACAAAAACAGACCAATAAGTAGTACCTACAAAACTTATCCTGCAGTTCTAAGCAGTAAATAATGATTCCGCCTCTAAATATGTATATGTTCAAGAAAATTGAAATAAACCATATTCGCTAAAATATCGAAAAAATAATTTGTGTGTTGACCAGTATTATCAGTGAATGAAATACTTCTGTCTGCCACTAGTCTTCGAGTCTAGTATATCTAACTATCTAGATGGGTCGGATTTTCGGGTTATAAAACTCGTCCCAGAATTTTAAGATTTTTTGCTGGCTACTGTTCTAGCCTAATCTAACCAATATATTTTGTTTTGTAGAGTTCAGTACCTATGTATTACTGAACTCTACAA
This sequence comes from Marasmia exigua, assembly GCA_019059595.1. NCBI lineage: Eukaryota > Metazoa > Arthropoda > Insecta > Lepidoptera > Crambidae > Marasmia > Marasmia exigua. Next base: position 15,328,729 of record CM032477.1, on the reverse strand, counting down.
AACCAAAAATATTGGGACGAGATTTAATAGGGCGAGTTTCCCCCTACCCGGGATTTTCGCATGGTACCTAATACCTACTTATAAAATGTCTTGTTATTGTAATGGAATGACGTTTTATTTTAGATGCAAAATGTGAGTACTTTAACCCTGCGGGTTCTATCAAGGACCGTATAGGCAAATCGTTACTGCTAGACGCAGAGGCGAACGGAGTGGTCCACGAGGACACCGAGTTCGTCGAGCCTACGTCGGGAAATACGGGCATTGCAGTCGCTTTTGTTGCCTCTCTACGCGGTAAGTGTATGGTAAACTAGACGCCCGCGGCGTTACTCACGCAGTTTTAGTCTTTATTACATAAGTCTTCATTCAAACTTCAAACCCGCGCAACTACCCCTTAGGGGTTCAAATTACAAGGCTTTTTTTTTTCAAAACCCGTGCCCAAACATCTTTAAGTTACTTAATTTACTAATTAGCAGCCCATATATTGCATTGCAACCCCTATTTCACACCTTCAAAGGGTGATTTCCAAAAACGTTGAAGTGAATTTTTGTTTAGGTACCTATTTCAAATTATACGTATAAGTACAAATTTTCACATTCCTAACATCAAATACGAAGTATCATACAAACTTCAATCCCTTTATTCACCCCCTTAAGGGTTCAATTTACAAATATTTTAAAACAAATTATTTTTGTTTTAAATTTAGGAGCCCAAATAATGATTTTCAAGATTCTTACATTAAAATTGCTAAGTCCCCATACCGCGTTTCTCTCCCTATTTAACCCTCTGTAAGGGTGATTTTGAAAAAACCCTTAAGGGTTTAATTTTTAAAAATCCCTTCTTAGCGCTCACTTTCACTATTAAAGGAACCCCCTGCCCAAATTTCAAGTATCTAGGGTCAGTAGTTTGGGCTGTGGGTCCATTCCTAGTCACTCAGGTTCTCCTTTTATATATACCTATAGATAATCCATGTAAAGGTATATAAAAAAAATCAATTTATGAATTGCGTTCGAAATAGCGTTAAATTCGGTCAAGCCGTTTTGTTTTAACTTCCATTTATTCTTATGATGCTAAAATCCATCGACCTACCTACCTACCTAACTATATTAGCTTGATTTATTTTAAGGCAATAAAAGTACAATCGTGACATCTGTTAAGAACTCTGATGACAAATTAAATACAATGCGACTAATCGGCGCCGAAGTGATCCAAATCAAAGCGACTGAATCTGATTCGAAGATAGCGCAGAAAATCAAAGATGCTGACCCCAAGCGTATTGTCATGTTGAATCAGGTATAAATACCATACATTATGCGTTATAGTAAATGCCTATGTAGTCGTAAGTAATTTAAGAAATAATCAACAAGTTGAAAGCGAAAAGTATTTTTGAGACACAAAAAATCTAAGGTTCCTAATTCCGTTAAAAAAAAGCTAACATACTTACTTCTCTGAGAAACATAATGTAAGTCAAAATATACTTATATACATACGAGTACAATTATTGTATCTGTCCCAGCCAACTAGTGGGACCAAGCGGATAGCCTGGCTGAATCAAGAGTCAAGACCATGTTGAAAGCACTTATTGCTGTTGGTCATGAGTGTTGGGGTTCAATCGTAGATAATAGACGCTACATCATTACATATATATCGGCAGCTCTTCACAGCTTAGAAGCATTATGTTCTCGTGGTCTAACAACCTAATAGGCTATCCCTTGTGCATTCTTGCTCTGAAAACGTCGTAGAGTAGCCTAATAAATTTTTCATCAAACCGGTTGACGCGCGTCTACAATGTTTGGTTACAGTTTGACAACGACGTCAACCCTCGAACTCACTATGAGACTACTGCCGTGGAAATCCTGTCAGCCCTGGGCAATGTAGACGTGGCGGTGATGGGCGCGGGCACCGGCGGGACCATGAGCGGCCTGGGGCACTTGTTCAAGAAGCACAACCCCAAATGTGTCGTAGTCGCCGCGGAGCCCGATGGCTCCACTATGTTCAACAAAAAAGGGAAAAGACATCCGTTTTTGGTAACTATTTTAAAAACATGTTTAAGCTCCTTCACTAGGTAATGATTGTTTGTGGATGGATAAAAAGATGGTCAAATTATTATTTATAAATAATCGAAAATAAGGTACCTACTTACATGGTAGAATTTTCGTAAACAACTAGCTTCAGGTTTTCACACTGTTTCGAGTGCAATAATAATAAATAAATAATAAATATTTCACAACATCCCACATTGATCTGACTCCGAGATAGTCTAGTGGAACGCCCGGTTGGTCTAGTGGTTTAAAGTACATGGTCGTGATATCGGGGTCCTGAGTTCGATTCCTGGGTCGAGCAAAGGCATTTTTCGAACATAGCTCGGGTTTGTGATCATCACTAATCCGAATATGGCAAGAGCGTGGTAATTAAGCCTAATCCAATCATAGTAACGATAACTTGATTTCTATGATGGAGGCCTTTGCCCTGCAGCGGGAAAGTAAATAGGCTGATACTATACTACTAAAATAAATAAAAAATATAATAAAAGTATATTAATAGCGTGAAGCGGCATCTCAGCAGGCCATCAGGGTAAGGATGGCAGACTCAATGGGTACTTTGTTAGTTCTTTTGTGCCTTTCAACCTCATATTTGGATTTCACGGCCGCTTACCATGCGGCGGAGTGAGGTCATCATAATTGGCCTTTCTATAAAAAAAAATAATTCATTATTATCTAAGCAGTAGGTATCGTTTGCTTAATGAATAGTAGTGTATGAAACAGATAGTAAGCAGGTAAGTCTGTGGCTTGAAGTCGAAAACAATCTGCCAGCTGAAGTGTACGAGTACCTATGAAGCCTAGTCTGCCATGAAGTTGCCCCATTTTTGTTTTTATTTAAGCTCAGTGTGCAAAATGATTATAGTGGCCTTACCTCACTTAAATGTTTTAGGTGGAAGGTATAGGCTCGAAAAGTCCTTCCATCACGTTGGATGTAACTATTGCCGACCGTTTCGAGGTGATCAGCGATGAAGAAGCTTTTCTTATGGCACGTGAGCTTAGCAAAAAAGAGGGTTTATTATGTGGTCAGTATAACGTCAATTTATATTTTAATTTTAAAATAAAAAATGGGTTATTAAGATGATGAGTGTGACTACGTCCTGCAGCTGAGTTATTTCATCGAACCACAAGCTAGCGATTAGGTGGATCCACACCGGACGATCCAGAATGGATCGGCGATCCCGCGAACCGCGTTCCAAGATCGTAATGCGTGGAGCGTGGATCGTTCTAGGTGGATCCAACAACAATCTTTTGCGATCCTGACTGGCTGCTCCAACGCGCTCCTGCTGATCCATACTGAATCATTTGAATTTTGTCTGGCTATCGAGTCAAAAGTGCAACGACGGCGGATCATGCGATCAAAATTACAACCGTCCAGACCGCGCGCGATCGGAGCGCTTTGGATCGTCCGGTGTGGATCCTCCTATTGTCATTCCAACATCATCATCTACATGGACGGCGGTCCAGGAGACAGGTACTGTACGTCTCTTACAGAGTTGTCTACCAGGTATCTTTTATTGACCGGTTTAACTGCAGCAGTATTTCCCGATGGGTACGACATAAGGACCTTCAAGAGATGAGCGTAGGTACCTAGGCACTCCTTTCTAAAAGACCGGCAACGCATAATCGACCTCACTGGTCGGTGTCGTCGGTGGTGATTAACATCAGAACCTGATGACCCGTTTGCTCGTTTGTCGCTTCTAGTACAAAAAATATGATAGAAGTATCCGTTGGTTTCAGGTGGAAGTGCTGGCGCAGCAATGGTGGCTGCTATCAAAGCGGCGAAGCAGTTGGACCTGAAAGCTGGGCAGCGAGTGGTGGTGATCCTGCCGGACGGAATCCGGAACTACATGTCCAAGTTTGTCAGCGACCAGTGGATGGAGGCGTATCGCTTTTTGGAACCTCCTAACCATACAATGAAGTAATTGACTTGACTTATTGTAAATGTATTCTACGTACTTGCCTATATGAAAACATAATTTACAAGAATATACGTGACTCTGAACGCCCTGTTGGTCTAGTGGTTTAAGTACTGGGCCGTGATCTCAGGGTCCTGGGTTCGATTCTCGGGTCGAGCGAAAAGTATGTTTCGAATTTTACGGACATAGCTCGGGTTTGTGATCACCAAACCGCATTTGGCAATCGTGGTGATTAAGCCTAATCCCATCATAGTAGCGATAACTTGATTTCTATGATGGAGGCCTTTGCCCTGCAGTGGGACAGTTTATAGGCTGATTAAAAAAAAAAAAAACGTGACTCTGTACTCTGTACGTGATACTGATCTACAATCACGAGCATTAACCGACCCGGTACATGTCGTACCAACTCGATCTCATTACTTAGGTAGGTTCTTTGATTTCTGACCAATATGACCATGTATAATTTAGTTCTACAGACTCCATCCATAATATTATGGTTGTGTTTGTTTATTTTCGTAAAATAACATTTCAATCATTTGTAGATGGTGGAAGGTACCTGTCAGTGAATTGAAAACTCCAGATTATCCTATTGTGAATAAGAAAACCACCTGCGCCGAAGCGTTGAAGGCTATGGGAGAGGAAGGATACATCGATTTGGTGCTGGTCGAAGATGACGATGGGTAATGGAGTTTTATTATACACAGATCAAGCGACTTAGGTCTGAAGATGTAGATATTTCTAAGAAGAACGCTATCCTTACTAATATTATAAAGGCGAAAGTTTGTTTGGATGGATGTATGGATGGATGTTTGTTCCTCTTTCACGCAAAAACTACTAAACGGATTTTAATGAAACTTTACAGTAATGTAGCTTATAGATCAGAATAACACATAGGCTATAATTTATAAAGATATTGTGTGAACGCAGACGAAGTCGCGGGCAAAAGCTAGTTGTTCATAAATAAAAGTCAAATTTTATTTACAGCTATTTTGTTGGTGTCGCATCTAAAGATGGCTTCCGTAATTATGCGACCAATCCCACCAAGTTGCCTGGTTACTCATCTGAAGAGTTCGACTTCAATAGCCCTGTCGAAGAGTATCTGGTAAAGCACGTGCACAAATTGGCAATCAACTCAAAGAAGGGAGTGCCGACCATAGGCTTGGTATCCAGGGTTCTGGATGTTGCTCAATTTGTGGTCATCGGAGAAGAAAGTGACTCAGGTAATTAACTGGTATAAAAGTAATGGGAGGAATTAGGGGATAGCTCTGTTGAATACTTCTCCCTGTTTACAAAGTATGTGCAGTTTTGCTACACTGCACCTAAAATTTGGAATTTGGTAATACGTTACTCACACAGTTACTCGACGACCCGTTTGGAACAGTGGTAGTGAACGCTGCCTTTGGTCCAAAGGTTGCGGGTTCGATCCCCGCACAGTACAAACATTTGTGTGTATGAACATGTCTGTTTGTATTGGTCTGGGTGTTTGTATGTATTATAAGTATGTATTTACAAAAAAAAAGTATTATATGTATATATTTGTAATTCCGCTGTTGATTCTGATATCCGTAGAACAGGTGCTTGAGCTACCTATCTCGGAGTGAGATCAATGTATGTGATGTTGTGAAATATTTATTTATTATTTATTTATTTACTTCATTTACAAACTACTCGTTCTTATATTTTAATTATCTATACCATATAATTTTTAATATAAAGTTCTAATTTGAATAATATTTGAGCCCATATACAAATCACACTGTAAGAGGCGGAAGTCCCATTCCCGGAGACATACCCGTAGTTATTAGATAAAAAATAATTTATATGAATATGAACTCTTTCAGATCACTTCAAAGCTAAAGGGGTAGCCAAAAGTGATGACGTCCTAGACTACATCAGCCGCACGTCATCGTAAGCTCTCACCGGGCGGTGTAAGGTGGTTCCAGCACTGTAGCTGTGAGGCCACTTGACTTTGTTGATTTTCTGTGTATATTCTTCATTACTGTATTTTCTACTCACTGATACTAATGTGATAAATACTGAATGGAATAAATGGGTTCAAAGCAAAATTTTTACTTTTGTTTTTAAAGTTTACCTAAGTTTACCTTACAAAATATATCCTAAGTAGGTTCCTAGTGTTTTTTTCCATGCAGCTATTGTGCAAACCGCCACACATCACATTACCAACGTTACTACAATCTGTAAAATACCTATCCTCAATTGATATTGAACAAAAGAGTTTGACCTTAAGATAAGAATCGACTTAACAAATTTGACAGTTTTGGATACATAGTTTGATGTTTGGCTGTACGCACATATCTTGTTATAATGTGCCTAAGATATAATTTTAGGTACACTTCGACTAAGGACATTTGTAAGTTACATGAGAATACAATTATTGATTACAAAAACTAATTTTCTAATAGATACACCGACAAGAATAACAAAACAAGGAAGATAATAAAAACAATGAGGTGAAAAAGCTGTGGCCGCCAAGGTACCTACAGCCTCGGCATGAGCAACTAAACAATGTTATGTTATGTAACAACTAAAGTCGTTGCGGCGCTGGTTCCTACAAGAAAACAAAAGTTAACTAACTAATAGGTATATTTCATTATATCAACTGTGATCAATTTACACATTCACAAATTTTAAAATGTCATTTTACGTTATCCAAGACTTACTAGGCAGGAAGTTATACCAGATGACACCTGTATCTATGATCTAGAATCGCATGTTGGTTACACACGATTTGTGAATTTATTAGTAGGTAAGTGATAATTAGTTGGTCATTCATTCATTATTATGGATTAAATAATCGTATATTTCTAGCGCGTACGACATGAAGTTGCATTCGAAATAAGTGTAAAATACAAAAAGGCAATTATGTAGGTAGGTACTCTAGTCTTCAAGAAAGTTTCCTTCTTACTTTACCAGCATATCAAACAAAAAGTTGTGTTGATGACACTGTATACAAATACAACGGCAACCTTCAATGAAATGCAAACATACCTGTGCATAAATAACAAAAATAAGAACAGTTATTTGTAAATAAGATGAATGTTTTAATTTTTAGCATATTTTTGCGTTACCCAAGCGTAGAGTGCCGTCTTGACCTTACGAATACTTACGTTATATCATAATTTCTTTCCAACGGGAAAATGATTTTACTATTCTTTGAAACACTTTTGTAAAGACTCTAGGTAGGTAAAAACTACTCTGCGCTTTACATCGCCGGTAAAAACTGTAACAAATTAATAAAAACGAATTGTGAAGCACAAATTCAAGTGAAACAAACCTGCTCCTCAAGTGGTCAAGGCCATAATGTAGGTCCGCAGGCTATCTAATAATATGGTCAGTACAACGTATCACAATATCTGATACCAAAATAAAAGAATTTCATCTCAAAAATTTGATTTTTTTATCGAAATACTCGATTGTTAAACAAGTTGAGCTTGGCTCGGTTCTTCCCGACCGCGACCCCTCAGATTAGCTTCAATAACAGCAAACATCTGCTGGTTATCCACCAATAGATAACCAGCAGATGTGACTATTCTGTCCGCCGCGCAGGTATATTATGCTGAATAACCCTTCAATATTACACTTTCGTTTGAAATCATTCACATTTAATGCCCTTTAGTTAAATTATATTCAATATATATTTAAAATTGTTTACGTTCTAGGACCATTCAAACAACTTTAAATGTTTAAAAAAGCCCGTGTTTTCTTTATTATTATTACTTAGGATAAGAATGAAATTAATTGTATTTAATAAGGTATGTACAATTATAGTTTAATACCTTAAGATAGACGCCCTTTCGGTCAGTGGTTTAAGTACCGGGTCGTGATCTCGAGGTCCTGGGTTCAACAAAAAGTTCGAACAAAAAGTTCGACCTGGGGATTGAACCCAGTTGTTTCGAATTTTTCGAACATAACACGGGTTTGTGATCACTAATCCTCATTTGGAAAGCGTGGTGATTAAGCCTTATCCCATCATAGCAGCAATGACTTGATTTCTTTGATGAAGGCCTTTGCCCTGCAGTGGGATAGTAATATATTCTGATACTTTTTTAACCTTACCTCTAAAGGTAAGGTTATCTAAATAACTTTGTCTAACGGTTAAGCCCAAGTAACTTTATAATTTTTAATATAACAATACGAGAAACCGATTTCTTATCGATATTATGATGTTCACACATTCAATTGGTTAAAGAATCCTGGCCCTCCCTATTGAAAAGGTCATCGTACGATGGCATGTAGCGGTCTCATTTACTCATACAAGGTCCCTCTCTCGCAAAACCCACTCCACAAGTTCACTCTACGGGTTTTAAGGAATTGATGTTTCCACTACTCTGAATCATTCTATAGAGGTTTCTCTCAGAGAAATATTAAAAAAGTGCAATTAACTTAACGTCTGAAATAGGCACGTTAGGTTTATTACAGACTTGAATTGATAACGTCTCTAAAGTCGGTATTCTGAGACACCAACGTTTAGACAAAAGCAAAACCTCGAAAGAAAGTTTATATGTAGTAAGATAGCATACCTACTGATTTACCTACCAATTGATTTTATACATATTGCTTTTACTGCCAGAAATCATTTTAAGTTTGTGTTAAGTCGTTTTGATGAAATTTATAATTTTATTTTCTTACCGTACTAGAAATCTTCCGGTACCTACCTATTCTAAGCATATTAAAAACTATGTCTGAACTAGATAGGTCTATCATCCTGTCCGTTTATTTACTAATAAAACTTAACATAGCTAAGTACTTTAATTTGGTTATTAAAGTCGATTCTTGAGCACACCTCGGTTGAGTGTGAGATGGATGACCGATTGTGCGCCAGAATACGGATGTGAACAGTGTGACAGCCAGCCACATAATCTGTGGGCTCAGTCCACACCAGTCCTCTAAGCAAGGTAGGTGCCGAACGCAGAGCGGTTGCGTCTTTTTTCATTTTATTTTTTTGCTATTTATAACATACTTGCACTTCATTCTCTGAACATTTTAAACTGAAAGCACTTATTTCACTCATACTATGGTGTTATTACCGGAAAATATTTTATTATCGCGTTTAAGTGCATTAAGTGTTACACGAAACTTTTCCTCCACAGTGCAGTAGTGTGTTCTAACTGCAGCAGTTAAAGCAAAATGTCCAACCCAGTGCATAATGGCCATATCAACGGAAACACAAATGACAAAGTTAAAGGTGAAACTGTTTCAAATGGAACGCCGAAATACTTTAACCTCAAGGAAATGCCACACGTTGTAAAAGCACTGTGAGTACCCTGCAAAATTAATTTCACAAACATAACTGTAGCTACGTAAAGAGTTTACCTACTCAAAAAACATTTAATTGTAATCGCTTTGCTAAGAAAAGTTTCAGACAAAGATTTTCATATTTATCATCATTTATGATACCACATTTCATCATAATATATGATAATACGCATGTATATGCAACTAATCGAATTAATTTCTGACTGTTAACTAAATCGGTAATAAGGAGTAACCTATTAGCTATTTATTCGGTTTATAATAATATATCTATACAAACTTTGTATTATTAATTTTACGAGCGCAAAAATCAAATTCCGTTTTTAATATAAAAAAATCATGATAATGATTTTTTTTTCACATTTATTACATGACGTTTTGATTAACTTTCACATTTATTACGAGTAAGTATGTTAAAAGAATCACAGAAGCTACTTAAAACCTATGATTTATGAAAAATAAAAACCTTCCATGATAAAAAAAAAGTCTAGGGCAAATAATGATACTCGTATACATTTTTGCGTTACCTTTATTTTTGCAGCCCGTATACATTACAAAAGAGTTATTGATTTACTAAAAATATTTTTTCTAGAGACCGAAACCAAAAAATCCATTCAAGCATTCTCCATGTCATCGGTAACACTCCTCTAGTAAAACTTACGACAATACCTCAGGCAGAAGGAATTCAATGTGATATGTGTAAGTCAATTTTTTAGTTAAAGTATTTGAATAACTAATACCTATGTTGGATGAATTAATAAACAATACAGTGACCCCAGTGCCAACGCTGTAGGTAGTAGGTACGTAGATATACATATAGACGACGGTACATATGTCGTAAGTTAAGTCATTGCTTTTGACATTCCCTATGTGAAAATTAACGCCTTACCACTTACGACGTTGTTCAATGTAGTGACTTTTCTCTTACGACATTGTTAAGTATTGGTACCGTACCGTCGATAGATTGATATTTAATAATGTTGAAAATAATATTTTTAGATGCAAAATGTGAATATTTAAATCCCGGCGGTTCAGTGAAGGACCGCATCGCGTACCGCATGGTGCAGGACGCGGAGACGAGGGGCATCCTCACGCCCGGCAAGTCGGTCATCGTGGAACCGACTTCTGGGAACACTGGGATAGGATTAGCCCTAGCATCAGCCGTCAAAGGTATTCGCCGCCGCTTTCTAGGTTTTTCTTCCTTTTTATTAATAATTCTGCTACTCGAGCCCTTTTATATGATACCCATATTGTTCGAGTTGTGTTAAAACATACAATCCATATCTTTGTGACAGCAGGCATCTTGGTTCGATTTTTATCCAACATAGCTATGACCACTCCCCCCTTATTCGTCTCTCAAACAAAAAAAAACAAATCAAAATCGGTTCATTTGTTCGAGAGCTACGATGCCATAGACAGACGCACAGACACACACACACACACACACGCACACACACACACGCACGCACGCACGCACGCACGCACGCACGCACGCACGCACGCACGCACGCACGCACGCACCACACACACACACACACACGCACAGACACAGACACACACACAGACACGTCAAACTTATAACACCCCTTCGTTTTTGCGTCTTATAACACCCCTTCGTTTTAACGAGTATTTGCACAAGAAAAGGTACATTGGCAGACTAGAATGTTGTACAGTATTCTCTACCAGTCAACCATACGTCAATTTGAATTTGTAGTTATTGTCAAATTATACATAAAATGTTTTGTTACAACAGGATACAGATGTATAATAGTGTTACCAGAGAAAATGTCAGATGAAAAGGTGAACACATTGCTAGCACTGGGCGCAGAGATCATCAGAACCCCCACAGAGGCCGCGTGGGACGACCCCGCGAGTAACATCATGGTCGCCCACCGACTCGCCAAGGAAATCCCTGATGCTGTCATATTAGATCAGGTAAAATAGAAACTCTATCTTATCTTTGTAAGTAGCTTAGCAAACGTAAATTAGAATTTCCAGATTCTACAATTTAAATTATATTCACAATAAAATTCTCGTACCAACTATCTTCATATTTACGAGAATCTTAAAGCTCCATTTTATTACCTTTTTTTTTTTTTTGATGACCCAGTGAAAATGCACCTTATGCACGCTGAGAGGGGCTCTCCTCCGGGTTAGGTCTCTGCTAATCAGAGACCGTCCGGAGGCATACCCAATAAAAACACTGGGGCGTTTCCATCCCTCGCCCAGGAAACACTCAGACCGGGGTGAGGACTGCCACGGGGGCTTCATCCGTCGCCCGGTCGGGGCGAAGAGGCTCGCCAGCTCGGCCTCTCTCCCACTCAACCTCCCAGGTAGCACCCACGCTGCTGGATGCAGTGCAAGCACCACCGAGAGGAGGACTGCGGGCACCCCTCCCCGCACATACACTGCTGGTTGCAGTACAGTGCGAGTTAGGGACAAACCCGCAGGCTTTCAACATAATAACGCGTCGCAGAAACCGACTCCGCTGGCTGCGGAGCCGGGGAAATCCGCGACGCAAACAACTCCGACCTACCACCGCAATCCGCTGGCTGCGACCTTGCGGCGCAGGTCCCCAAACGTGGGCCTTGCGGCCACTGCGCCCGGAGGCGCTCCACTCTAGGGGGATGCCGACGTCAAAGCGCCCCGCCGGAAAACCGCCGCGCAACCAGCGCGGGCGGGGCCGGACACAGCATCCCCAGGTCCGAAGACAAAAATGGCGCCTGCAACCCCGCTGTGCAATGGTTTAACCCGCTTTCACGGGCCCTAGTGCACCGTCAGGGAACGACGCGAAGACGCCGGTCCTCAGACCCTCGGCGCGACAATGTAGGCCCTGTAGCGAAGTGCGCTTCAGCGCGGTCGCACGACAGGGCCGGTCCGTCGGGTGTGCATCCTTCGGCTAACAGGTAGCAATCCACGAATGAAAATAATTACTACCCGTCATTGCCCAGGAAAAACCGTGCTCCGCGGTAACCGTTTCTGCCTAATACCAACCGAAGTTGGAATTAGGACAGAACTGATTACCAGCAGGGCCACTCGAGGAGGTAGATGCACCTGAGTCCCCTCCATTTTATTACCTGAATCATGTGCAAGCTAGACAAGTTATGCTGGGGCGGAATCACAATCCTCCCCATCAGAAGGTAAGGCCGCCGCTGCTGACGCTTTCGGCTTTTCGGCGACACATGAATGAAGGATAAAGTCGGACGTCGCACCAACCGACATGGAAACTTGAACAACTCACGCTCGGACCAAGTTTTAATATTCCAAGCCCAGCCAGAATGACAGGTTGCTTGACTGGACTGATTCCTATTTCGTTCCAACCTATTGGCTAGAAGACCTAGAAGAACAGCCATTCACGTCTTCCATACTTGCCGCTTTGTCCCCTCAAGTGGTGGGAGTTTAGTGCGTTTTCTGTAAAGCAACCTACTATCCGCTGTTGGTAACGGCACTTTCTTACGATATCGCTTGCGCAAACCAAGCCAAATAAACATGGCGGGTAATCAACCGGTCATCACCTTCATTCAGATCAATATTAAGTGCATAATCCGTGACTTGATATTTTCACCCACAAGTAGGCTGATGTATTTTTCCAATCGTAGAAAAGGCACATTATCTATCTTCTTTATATTTTTTTACCTGTATCTAACGGTTGTAATAATTACTTCTTATATTATATGTCATATTTATGTGGATGTATTACATTAAGAATCATTGCATATAGTTATGTATCTATCATTAGTAGGTAACTAGTTATATATCCGTGCAAGCCACTGAGAAATTATACCATCGTGGCGTGTGCAATAGTTGATTTGAATTTTGTCTTCTGAATAACAGATAAATTATTTACTTACTGTAGGAAATAGTCTACGAAATGTTTGCCAAATAATAAATTGTTAGGTAATTTACACTGTTCCCGAGAGGAAATTACACTGTTCCTCTGACTCAAGTCATCAGTGCTGACTACTGACCGGCCGTTATTCTGTCTGTGAGGCGAGTCTGTGACCGGAAAACCTATATTATGTGTTATCTAACATGACTTTGTGCAGCTCCGTCAATTGTGCAACGTCAATGTTTAAGACGACCTCAATGGTGCAGTACTTTTGGTGGCGACCCCAAGCGCTGAAGGAACCGGGCTCGATTCCCGGTCGGGTCAGTTTAGGAAAAGAACTTTTTAAATTGACTCGAGTGTTTTGAGAGTCGCCCCAGCTATCATTATCTAGTATCTACTCAAACTATAAAGCCTTATTGTGAGTCTGGTGCATTTCTTATATACCGTTATTTTTTATCTAATATGCTAAATGAACTTCATTCACGAGACCTACTATGTTATTTACGAGATGTAAACGATAAAATAATAAGAGTGTATATTTAACTTACACTTCGTTCCGAGACTTTAGGTACCGAGCTGTACCAATAGATAGCGCTGGATGTCGATTGCATCGCGCAAGTGTTTTGCCATTTTTGCCTAACCTATAACAAACCTTGTTGTTGTCAGTAGAATTTACATAGATGAATGTTTATCTCGCCCAGTATAACAACCCATGCAACCCTCTGGCCCACTACGACGGGACGGCGGAGGAGATCCTGTGGTCGCTTGACGACGCCGTGGACATGGTGGTGATGGGCGCCGGCACCAGCGGCACGGTGTCGGGCGTGGGCCACAAGATCAAGGAGCGCTGCCCCGGCTGCACGGTGGTCGGCGTCGACCCCTACGGCTCCATACTCGCCCAGCCCGAGGACCTCAACAAAACGGACGTACAGTTCTACGAGGCAAGTTAACGTTATCTACGAATACTGACTGAAGTAACCACCAGAGTCGCCAAATCCTGAATCATGGTCTACCAGTACAATGGGCTTCAAAGTGACAGCTTTGAATGCAACCGGGAATTACACTTAGGTGTAGTTGGGCCAAAATAAAAGGCCACATTCGACACTTCAATAAAATTCGACAACGTAACCTTGTAACAACGGTAATTGAATTTATACCACATAAACCACAATTTCGTAACTTTTTAAAATTATAATTGCATTTATTTATTTCAATAAAGACAAAAAAGATAATTTGACAATTTACTTTCTCTGTTAAACTATTGATAAACTTATTAAAATTTACTTTTCTAGAGAATTGAACGTTGGTACAATGTTGTATGTGTCAACCAATTTTCTTTTTAAGGTCTAGTGATGTACCCCAAATAATCGAACGAATACAATGTTAATCGTGTTGTGGATGAATATTCCTACATAAATTCATAAATGAAAAATCACATTCTGATTAAAATAAAACGTATTATTCTCTTGTTTAGAAATATAAATACATTAAAACTTTTTTAAAATAAAAAAAAATGTAATGCACATAATATAAGCACTTTGATTTCGAAGAAAAAGAAGTAAACTGGCCGAAGTTAAATATCTACGATCGGTATCTACTTTCCTCTTTCTATTCAATCATTTTGATTCACATATCTCCAAATAATAGTACAAATAACTTCTTTTCCATTGGTATAGTATTCGAGTCACGTTTGTTCTGAGTACCTACATATCGATTAAATAATCGATGAAGTAAATACATACTTTAATCGAATTTTTTCAGTAGGTTTTCTCTATGAAGCTAAAATTAGGAAACGTCAAATGTGGCTTATTAGATTGTCTCGACTATAGTGAAGGCCCACTAGCGACGCCAATGAATTTTAATTTTTAGCTACTAAACCGGATCTATTTTAAACAATTTCGGGGTTACACTCTCTCGGCAAACCATTATATACAATTTATTTATGAACCATGCACAAATGTCGGGTCCCTTTTGTGTACGCGAAAAATTGATTCACGCCAAAAGTGCCTCTTTTGACGTGAATCAATTTTTCGCGTACGTCCCGTCTCACCTTCAACAAGGCATAAGTTATTTTAATTGCTCATTTTGGTAAATCCTAAATCATCTAAATATGTAGGTACCTAGGTACTCGTACAATCACAACTAAGTATGATTAAATTGTTAGTAAATAGGTAATGCGAATAGCTACGTAGTTCGATTACTTTTATTTTGCTCATTTGTCCTTTGCCCGGAGTATCATGCACAGGTTAATTGATACATGATAGACTCATAGTAGACACGAGTACGAATAAATTTTATCATGCGTAAAGATGACGAAATCTACCATAGGGATGCACCATAGCCAAGGAACTTAAGGAAAAATATTAAATAACCAAACGAGTTTACATTTTAGCATGTAAGTAAGTACCTAAGTAGGTGGGTAGGTACTACAAACAACCACCAACCACACGCTGCAGCTACTTTCTGTCACATTTCATCTTGATCTCTTCATTTTAGCGTATAATATTTCCAGTTGCGTCCTAATCCGTCGCTCTATGGTCCGGGGTACGCTTGGACCATTATTCTTGTCAAATTACACATTGATATTTAACTAAATGTGTTTCACCAATATGGTGAGAATCGGAATGTAATAACCCCGTACCCCCTCACAATGGGTTACTACATTCCAGTACTCCCTCACAGTCAACGTACAAACATGGACTAATTTGAGATAGAATTAGTGCATAATACAACAGAAACCTCACAGGCATATTTTACTAATGGTTAGGCTTCCTAGTTACTTATAGCTTAGGTATTTAATAAAGTAGGTTTATGTAGATTTGTAATACCTACCTATAACTACTTCGATAAACTCATATTCAGTAAGAGACAATTAACTAAATTATAAACTTATTAACACTTATACTATTTATTAAATAACCATGCACAAATGTTGAGTCCAACGCGTACGCGAAAATTTTTCGCGTACAAAAACGGACCCAACATTTGTGCATGGTTATTTAATAAATAGTATAAGTGTTTGCCGAGGGATTGTATTTCTGACATTGTTTAAAATAGATCCGGTTTAGTGTTAGTCCGGTTAGTGTGCCTTGCCCGTCACCTTAACTCGATAATAAATAATTTAACAAAATTCACAAGCGTGAACTGTTTTTATGAAACAAAAAATATGTTTATGAACGCTTACAAATATTTTGCAAGTATGATTATGTTAACCTTTGGATTTCGTTGAAACTGATTCGGCCGCGGGTCTTCGGACCTACACGGTTTTATATAAACACTGCTTACTGATAATGTTTGTTTTGAAATATACAAGGTTATGTTTATATATATCAGACTACTCTTTGTTCAGAACTAGGTCATTTAAAGGTATCCTAATCTTAGTTGCTACATTCAACGAATAACAAAAATTCTATCACTTTACTTAGTAAGCTACAAACTAAACTACATGTCATAGTGCGAGCAGTTCAATTTTCTTAACCTCATAGTACTAAGTATTTCGTGATAGTGGTCGCCCGCAACTTCGTCGCGTGGAGTTCGGTTTGCCACTAAAAGATTTTTTTAATTTAAAACACCCCCTATAAATACACCCTATTATGTTGCCCAGCCCAAGCCCAGCTTCACAGCTATACGTACAATGAAAAAGGGTTAATTCAAATCCGTTCAGTAGTTTCCGAGATTAGCGAACAAACAGACAAAACACTTTGAATATCATTCTTTGATCGTCCCAAGTTATTTGGAGATACATAGCTACATATATTCAATGTATAGATACAGTTTTTTTAGGGTTCCGTACCCAAAGATTAGAAGTGGGACCCTATTACTAAGACGCTTCGCTGTCCGTAGCTGTGAGAATCGGGATAGCTAGACGGTTGAAATTTTCACCAATTGGAATTATTAGACCAATATTTGGAACGGGGTTCCGTTCCAAATATTGGTCCAATAATTCCAAAGTTTCCTGCGCGAGTCCGACTTGAATTCCGACCGACTTTATAATACCTACATAAGGTATAAGGGCTCGGATTAATATGTAAATACATATTTTTTATTTACTTACATGATTTTTGGTCCTGAATATATTCTTTAAATCGATTATAATATATAGATTGTGAAAAACTCGTTTTTATTTTCCATATTTCAAGGTTAATTCTCCATATTTTCCATAAAAATATCACCATCATCCATATTTTCGAACTTCAGCCAATATTATGGCCCCCTAGTCCATTTCATCGTCGGACAACAAGGCGCGGCGAGGTTCACTTCGTGCGGGTAAGCCAATGTTACCATTGGTTTACCCCTTATCCGCACGAAGCGATTTGTTTCCACGTACATAACGCGGACAGCTAAGGAATGGAACTCCTTGCCAAGGTCTGTTTTTCCGGACCACTACAATCTGGACACCTTTAGGATTACATATTACTGTATGCGGATTGCACCTTGGGTGTCTGTGCCTGAGCATGGCAGGAGCCACGAGCCAAGCATTCGATATGCTCCGGTCATTAGCCGACCATAACAACGCGAGTAGCCTTTGTTTTCATTTTATGTATTTTTTCCGCATTTTGCTTCACTAGAGACTGGTGTGTGCAGTCTCAAGACAGAAACGAAATATCGATTTTTTCTTACAGTTAATATTTCACAAATACGTCCAGGTAACTAGGTATATAGACGTGTCTTCCTATAAATACATAATGGTAACTGTTTGTACTGCGACCAAATAGAATCTATGAAGGTGCTACCTCAACGGGAGCATTCGTGTGTAATGTATCGTTACAGATATGAGCATTACATCAGTGAACGAGGAGAAACGAGCATAGGTACAATGCGCACGTTGTAATGATTATAATGTCTTGATACAACTTGTAACATCAACACACTAAAAGCGAATGCTCGACGTCGAATCTATAATAAATATTACATTACACACATACGAATGCTCGTCAGTCAGGTATTGGTTAATGTAAGTCGTTAATGTAAGTCGAATTCGTAATGTTAATGTAGGTAAGTCGAATTTATAATGTTACATCACAATGAATGCTCCCGGCGAGGAAGCACCTATATGCAACGTTTGGACATTTTTCTATTTTTTCATCTCATCATATCTAAAAAAGGATTGCATATATTCCTACATTTAATTGGAGATGTAACTTATTGTTTTATTTGTAGTGGAATTGGTATGTCACAGTATGAATTAAGTTATCAAAAGTCAACTAAAACAAAAAACAGACATACTCGTAGGTACATCTTTCACTAAAACTGTTAAGTATATGACATTTTGGGCTTATTGTCAAAAACTCGTACCTAGTTCAATATCAGTTGAGGAAATTGAACAGATTGTAGTAACCTAGTAATGCGTGCCTGTCTGTACTTTTTGTATTGATAATTACACTTTTGTTTGCCAGGTGGAGGGTATTGGTTATGACTTCTTGCCAAGAGCACTAGACAGATCTGTAGTGGACAAATGGATAAAAAGTGACGACTACGAGTCTTTGCACATGGCGCGGAGGCTTATCAAAGAGGAAGGATTGCTGTGTGGTAAGTGACCTTTTCTCTTGCGTCCCTTACATATATAATTAAGTATCTACCAATCGGCCACAAGGCATATCGGCTGAAACTCCAGCAGGTTTCCTTCGTAACCGCGAAGTTCGTAACCCGACTGGATTTTAAACTTTTTCATGCTACAAGTCAAAAAGCGAATGCTATCCGATAAAATCACTAAGGTACCTACGCGACGCTACGTATCTCAGAAATCATTCTAAAGGTGCACAATTTCGATGTATTAGTTTACTTATAGAAAAACTAGACTGCGCCCGCGGAGTTAATGACGCAGTTTTAGTCTATATGAGGTTTAAAATAAGGAGAACGTATAGCAATTTTCAAGATTCTTACTCTATAACGGCTAAACCCTCATACTGGCATTTCATCCCCTAATTTACCCCCTTTAAGGGTGTTTTTAAGATAACGTTAATTAAGTTTTTATTTTAAATTATTAGTCTGAATACAATTATCTTGTAATACCTAAATATTTATATTGTATTACCTTATAAAATTATAGTTACACTTTAGCTTTAAATTGAAATCCTTAATAATAAACCTGTGGATGAAGAGCAAGGTATTTCCATCACAAGTATCTTTGATTACTTACCGGGAAGCCCCGTTAACTAATTGTAACGGATTTTTCTGAATAAAGCTTACAGTAAATTTGGGTAACTTTGAATTACCTTGTAACTTTGAATAAAACTGTTTAAAGATTTTTTATTTTATTCCTTGGAATTCCTATACAATTTAAAACGGTGATCTACGTTGATTGGATCGAATTTTAGATACCGTTTTAAATTGTATAGGAATTCCAAAGAATAAAATAAAAAATCTTTAAACCAGTTTCATTCAAAGTTACAGGGTAATTCAAAGTTACCTAAATTGACTGTATTTTATTTAATTTTTTACATTTCTAACTATCAAAGATGGCGGACTTTCATACAAACTTTTAACCTTCTTTTTACCCCCTCAAGGGTTGAATTTTCAAAAATCCTTTCTTAGTGCTTACTTTCACTATTAACTTTCCCAAATTTCATGTTTCTAGTGTCAGTAGTTTGGGCTGTGGGCGCATTTCTAGTCACTTAATACCTTAGTCACTCAGGTTTTCCTTTTATATATAAGTATATAGATATTATTTTTTATTACTTCTACATTCAATGCCCACGAGTAGGTATAGATACGCCATACAAGGCTTCAGCATACTGAACATGCTTATACTTACTGCAGACCTGCTACGTAACACTGCCTATACTATAAACAAGTAATAATGTTAAATCGAACGAAACGATACACGTGCAGCTACATCTACTTACAACACACATCATATTTAAAAAATCAAAACCTAAGAATCGTGCTAAAAATATGAAGATAATAAATATTATTTGTAGGTATATGCCATACGGCGTTCGAATGACGCAAGTTTTATTTCGAAACTGTATGTAAGTAGGTATTATCCCGAAGGTTGCGCGTAATCTAGGGGTCAAATCAGCAACGGGGATTTTTTAAAACATGTATTATAATGACATCATCCGATGAGAGGAACAAATTATGACATTCGAAAATTTATCCCATTAAGCTTTTAAACAATTGGGTAAGTACCTAATGGAGCACACTAGTCGCCTGATGATAGAGATCACCACCATCGAGGAACATCTGCAAGATTAGGGAGCTACCTATGCGTTCCTCCTCAATTAAGCACGTTTCAGAAACTATCCGAAACGTGCAGGTTTCCTCACGATGTTTTCCCTCACCGCCGAGCTAATGGTAGAAATACGCACATCGATTTAAAAAATCTAGAGATGCATTCTCGGTTTCGAACCCGCTCCCCCCTGTATGGAAGGACGCGTTCTGAACCATTTGAACTACCTATGCGTTGCCCGCCTTTTAAGAAGAAATGCCTACTGCCTGCACGTAGGCACCTCTCAGTGGAAAAGAAGAACAGCGCCTTCTGCTCTGGCTTACAGCTAACTTTGAACGCAAGAATGATTTCCACACTGTGTTTTCCAGGTGGAAGTAGCGGGTCGGCGATGTGGGGCGCGGTCCAGGCCGCCAAGTCGCTGAAGGCCGGCCAGAAGTGCGTGGTGCTGTTGCCAGACAGCATCCGTAACTACATGACCAAGTTCATCAGCGACCCGTGGATGGAGGCGCGCCACTTCCAGCCCGTCGTACAAAAAGATAAGCTTTGGTAATTAAATATTCTCATCGTCCATGTACCTACACCATCATTTGACTGACAAGTTGGCGCATTTAGTAGCGACCATCAATATGGAAAAACATTCGTATGATGACGTGTATCTATAGTGTTTGGCTGTGACATAATACTGAGTGCCTCGTTGGCGCAGTGGGTAGTGCGTCGCACTATAAAGCGACGGCTGCGCTTGGGGTCCCGGGTTCGATCTCCGGGTCAAGAATTTTTTTTTTACGTGAGTCAGTTTTCTGTTAAGAAATTGTCAGTGTCAGCCCAGAGTCTGAAAGTTGGCGGTCTTGTACCACTGTGCCTCGGAAAGCACGCTAAGCCGTTGGTCCTGCGCCCGATACCTCTCCGGTCGTGTCAGCACTGGTGTCCCATCGGATTATGAGGGCAAGGGAATAGAGATGTACTTGTGTCTGCGCATATACTTGAGCACTATTATATATCATTGCGTAAGAGGCTGATCGCTGATATTGGGCGCCTTAGCCGAAATCGGTTGGAGGATATCATTATTTGTAATTTCTCTATTGTCTGATATTTACCAACAACGGTATCAGGTAAATTATGAAATGTTGTATGAATTTATATAATGTTCCTAGACAGGAAAAGTCGGGGTCTCCTAATTCTAACATAGAGACGAAAGTGTGAAATAGCATTGATTAATTTCTCATAATAAATCTATAATCAAAATAATTACTGTTTAATCGTTATTCTGAATACATTTACAAACAATTATAATAACTGTTAATTATGTACCTAGGATCAGATAGTTCATGAACTGATCGATTGGGCATAGACATGAATGACCTCTTGCTTCCTACTAGATTGATAAGTTAGATTGCCATTAAAATAGTTAAGTAATCAGTAAAAAATAAGGACAATATTCGAACTTCAATCTATTTTAATTTAATTTAATTTTAATAAGGTCAATAAATATATTTTTTTATAAATTAACTTATTTAGTTGTACTAAACTTTTTCATTGCTTTTATCATATATCGAAGTGCACCATTGTTTCCAAAATACAATACTAATGTTTGAAGAAATTTGACAGTCAGTAGGTATAACTTGATGTGAACACCAAGCAAACATTACAAGGTAGAGGGAGGATGAGGTGGGCGGAGCATAATTAATCATTCAACCAAACCATTTAATTTTATGGCTTCTAAAACTAAAGCGCAAACTTAGTAGGTTCATAGTTTATATTAAATTGGAATAAATGACGGCTGAGTACACAGTTAGGTACCTATTTAACGATTACAGGTGGTGGAGCAAACAGATAACAGGAAGATGTAGGTGCACCCGCCTGCAGTCTTCCACAGAACAGCACGCCGACGGAAGCTCTCGCAGCGTTAAGAAAAGCTCGCGCGCCCCTCCTCACTGTTGTCAACGATAGCGGGTAAGACGAATTAAATTATATTATTCAACTATTAAAAATGGATTGTATTACATAGGCATGGGACTAGAGCCACCAGATTACCTTGCTGCAACATTTTTTTTTTAACTAGCTCGGGAGGTACAGGTTTTTCAACTCAACAGAGTACTTTTGCGATTTTCCAGCGTTATTTCGTTTGTATGGCATTAAAATTATTAGGTATAATATAACAAAGATAAATAGTCTGTAAATACCTATAGATTGTGTTACTTAACTTATAAAAAAAAGCTAATTACTATTAAATGTGCCCCATTTGACCGATACCTCAGTAGTAGTAGTGTAGTAGAGGTAGGTACCTAGCTAAGTAACTAAGTAACACCTAAGTAACCTGATTAAAAAATGCGCAATTCTTAATTAAATTCAGTAATTTTATTATTGTTCATAGATAAGGTAATAAGAGAAAGAAAAATGTATTTTAAGATGTTTCTACTTCCATGAGTAAAACAGGTAAAACGAGTAATATTATTATACCTTACCTACTCTATGGGTAAAACACAATATCATATGATATTATCTACCGAAAAAAGAAAAATGCACATTAATCAATGTCAAACCTTAGTAAATCATGTCCAATAAATAAATACGCGTCAAACAAAAAACCAAAAATGTAAAAAAATCTACAAATATTTATGAAACTGTAATCTGAATGAGTAAAACTAATGTTTTTCATGCTTATATGCTTATTGTTGTACATTTACGTAGTTATATTTTTCTTTGACCATTTAACACATGAAGAATAAACCAAGTTTCTATTTTCCTTCAGTGACTACAGAATTTTTGTCTGAAACTGTAGAAAAATTACTAAAATAAGTAGTTCTCATAGATGGCAGGGAAGGGTGCTAAATCTCATTTTGGTTTGTACAACATTTACAGATATTATTAAATTACTTTAACTGTTTAGTTATCTAGGTAAGTAAGTAGTAGTAAGTAAGTAGCCTACCTTGTCGCGAAAAGATTAATCTTGCCTCTTGGATCCCAGTATTTTATAATAGTGATAAATATCATAACTATTTAAGTTCAATTATTGATATAAAAACGTTTTATTTCGCAGGAGCATAGTGGGTGTGTTCACTGCAGACAACGCGCGCCGCAGACTAGCGAACTTGGCGGGCTCCACCGAGGAAACCTTAGAAAAGTTTGTCGTCAAGAAATTTTATAGCGTGGACCTCGTGAAGGAACCTACGCTAGGATTAGTCTCCCGAATGCTGGACATTGCACCTTTCGTCATCGTAGTTGAATCAGGTACTTCCCACTACTTTATGTAGGTACCTACCTACCTTAGGTTTAATGTAATCTAAAATTCTTGAACTTACGTTTGTCTCACCTACCTACATACTAGTAGTTGACTGGACTCTTATCGGGAACATCTTAATTTGGCACATTAAAATAATAATTAAGAATTAATTCTGATCCTACCTACTTACGCTGTTTCAAGTAGTTTTCTATCGTCCAAATAGTAGGTAGGTACAGATAGCGACACGTCAGGCTACTTACCTACTAGAAATCTGGCAAATTATCTCATTTGACATTGAAACAAATGTGTTTGATGTAAAATTAAATTTGACGAATTGGGATAGGTACTTACTTAGGCGTGCACGTGGCTTTCTGTCCGTACTATAAGTACCTACCTACGTTCCGCATTTTGATATAAATGAATATAGAATCAAAGGTAATGCTGCTAGCTTAGCTAAAGTCTTTTATTTTTTATTTCAGATCAGCAAAGTAAAATCCAGAAGCCCACGTCAATAATAACGTCTGAAGACCTTATGCTGCATATCGCAACAGAACAAACAGAACAAAAACAAACAAATGGCCATTGATATTGAAAAAGCGCGAGAACCTTAGCATAATCTTGCAGTGGTAAACGTGGCATCATAAGTAATAATAACAAAATGATGTGTTAAGTATTGGAATATATAATACTGAATTAAAATACCGAGGTGATGTACCACCCTTGCTTACAAGAGACCGCATACCTAGTATTTGTCGTGCCCCAGTTCTCAGATCAGTGCTTCCATTGAAAATTATACCACCTGAATGATAATATTAAATTGTTGTTTTTATCTGTTAAAGTTAGTTAGGTTTTAAATCAATTTACATTTAAATTATAACATTTATATAATCTTTACAATTATGTATCTCAGATAGTCAACAAACATTGAATCTCTACTTTTGTCATAAAATATAATTTACTTACTATTTGTTTCTTTTCAGAGTAAATCCTCTGTAGATTTGTGTTTTTTATCTCCCCACTCAACTTTTAACCCGCTCCTTTTCATTCTATTCGCTTCACCGATTAAGCTTGTAGTCGTAATGTGTCGGTGAAGAATACCTACCACCATTATATCTGGGGGCTTAAATAACTCAAAAAATATTCACCATTACAAGGATACTAAAATTTGTAGTTACTTGGGGAAAATTGCTTATACCTACGGGAAAACTAATGACCCGATTTTACAATATCCGGACTTTGAAAAAGACTTTGTGTTAACAACCGACGCTTCTAACTACGCTATTGGTACTAAGGTCACAGTGATAAACCGATAGCTTACGCGTCTAGAACTTTAAACTCTAATGAAATTAACTACAGTACAGTAGAAAAAGAGCTTTTGGTGCGCGCCGGCCGAAGCCGGTACCCCCCATATCTGGGGGGCGTTCCACTAACCGCCACCGGGGAATGCGTCCGATAGGTGAGCGGAATCGGCCGACTCGAAGTGCAATGAGCCGACCAACAGCCACGGAAGTTATGGTCACCATACTCAATCCGACCGCAACGCTGTTATCTTTGACCTAGGTATTAACTACCTACATTGTAATTGTTACTTTTCGAGTTTTAACCTAAATTTTAAAAAACGACTACTTATATGGATCTTTAATTTCGAATAAATAAAATAATGGTTTATGATCGGTCATAACGGTGAATTTTCTTCCTTAGAGATAAGGTCTAAAATATGTCACGCTCCAGACGATCGATAGTAGGTAGTTCCTTTAAAATTATAGTATAATTAATTTCTGATTTATTTAAAGGTCTACTTGCGTATGCTATACGTCTCTTATCCTTGTTGCATAGAACAAACCCTATAGTTGTTCCGGATGCATCAGTATGTAATATGAACTCGTTATTGCTAGAGAAGTCTGGGTATTGCAATATTGGTAGCGCATAGAATTATAATCATTCTATGTGGTGGCGTAATTAAACATTGTTTTAAAATATCAAAACATTTCTTTAAAATTCGCATTTTGAAGGATTGATCTCTAAATACCAGTGGGAGAGCCACGCTTCGGCATGAATGGGCCGGCTCCACCGGAGTGATACCACGGCCTCACAGAAAACCTGCGTGAAGCAGCTTGCACTGTTTCGTAGTGAGTGAGGGACTTTGAGGGAAATACAAATTAGTATTTCCTCTGTTGTCTGATATCCGTAATACAAGTGCTCAAGCTACTAGTACGGAATCAGGTCAATGTATGAGATGTTGTATTAATTAAGAAAAAAAAAATAAGTCGCAAAGACGTTGTATGGGTATCTTCCAGCCCGTTTGTGGCAAATAATTATATTTGGCAATACGCAATCGTATTACAATTATCCCGGCTCATATGCTATTAGATATTGAAGAGTGACTTCGGTTTCCCTAAGATTCTATCATCAGATCCTGACATGTTGACAATGGGACCACCGCAGAAGTACATTCTTTCAAACAAAAAAATATTTTGCAAAATGTCTACGCACATCTTTAGATATTCAATAAAAGAAAGCGTCTCTTTGTTTTTTTTTTAATAAAAATTATTACAAAGTAAACTTATTTTCTATTGGTGGTCGATTTTGAGACCTTATAACTAATAAATGATTAAGTGACCTATCTATTTGGAGACCGGACACAGAATGGTCTGTCGCTATGCTTAAGCTTTAAATATGATTACAATAAAAATAAATCTGCGAAAAAAACAGCCTTTCAAAAACAACGAACTATAAAAGTGTTAAATAATATTTTGATCACTTTATACACATCAAATAACATTTTATAACAATACCACTCGAGAAAATGTGTTACCAAAGTCGGAGCCCAATACTATCTTGTAATTTAATACACCATTCAATTAATTCAACAGAGATTAGGGCACCGACTTCGGTAAACCATTTCTCGAGTGTACTGTTATAAGATGTTATTTGAAGTGTATAAAGTGATAATAATATTATTTAACATTTTATAGTTCGTTGTTTTTAAAGGCGGTTTTATTTCGCAAAAGAAATTTTTTTCAAGCTTTTTAGTGTCTCATTTCTTGGCAGCCCCAAGGTCCAAATATACCAAAATAAAATGTTGCTATATTTTGTTAGGACTTGTCCCCCTGATACCCAAATGTCAAGGTTTAGAATAGCAAAAAAATTTTTAATTTAAATTTTAATTTAATTGTATCCGTGGATACAACTAAGGATAATGAATGACCCTAAAGCTTTGCTGCCATAGTAATAAATACTCAGAGGGACAAGTCCTACAGAATACAGCAAAGATTAAGTTACCTAATTAATATCAAGGGTTATGTTCTAAGGGTCGTGTTAAGCAGATGCCAGTAAATATTTATTTACTTAAATATCTGCACCAATGAAACTGAATGTATGAATTATTAAAAATGTTTATTAATAATGTTACATTTTATGGAGAGGGAGGTGGAGATTGTTGTTTTGCATTTGCAGCAAGGATAGCTCCTGGTGCTGGATAAGGCCTCATCTGGTATAGTGACCCAGAGGCTGTAGTATCCACTCCGGTCTTAGCATGCCTGTCCAACCCAGCATTCCAATTACCCCGAGGAATATCTGAATATGATGCAGGATCCATAGGATCCAAATCATTGTCTTTCACTCTGGGCCTTTTCTTGTCTCTTCGATGAACCATCTCTCTGTCTCGCTCACGTCGGATCGCGACGTTTTTCTTTACTAGGCTGTTGAGGTACTTCTTGATCAGATTCTTCACTACTATTCTCACTCTCATCCCCTTCTTTCAACAAACGCTCTTCGCGCAAGTGAGCAGCACTCTCGGTAGGCGCAGCGCGCGGGTGCGCCGGGGGCAACCATGATACCAGGTTGTTGTGAACGTTCCAGTAATAATGCTGCCCACATCCCTCATCATACACTTCCTCCCAACCAGTAGGCAGGGGCCAGAGTTCGAGCGCTTTGCGCTTAAATTCCAGATAATTATCATCAGGTGCCAATTTACCTTGTTTCCAGGTTTTAACGCAGAACTTCGAGCACTCGTGGTAAATATTATTCTTGTTTGGACAGCCTTTATGACCTTTTATAGGATCTACATTGACCCCTTCGATACCTTCCCAGAAATATTCTGCTACATTATTATGCTCTTCTGGTTTGTTGTCGTAATCTTCAGCGATAATCTCTTCATTCGCTTGAACTGGAACTTGGTCGTTGGTTGATTCAATGGAATTGGGTTTCAAAAGGCCTCTCTTAGCAAGACGAGCAGCTAATGCAGGGGGCAATGGCATTATGGATTAGTTCAGTTTGTTTAATGATTAAAGTCAAGCTTTATTATTTGTTCAATCAAATACAATTTTTTAACACAACTATGTAGTATCTATCTATAATCTATTTTCAATAGAAGATATACATACATCTATGTTTTCAATAAACGTTTTGACGTTTTGTTTTTTCCAGTTTTGACAATTTGACATTTATAATCACCACAGAGTAAATAGAACATTAGAACTTTTTAGTCAATTTTTTTTAATAAATTTTCGACGTCAGAAAGGCGTCAGTTCAAGTTACCCAAGTTACATAGGAACTGTCCAAAGACATGTACAACAGTGACGTGTCGCGTATTACGTAAATGCCGATAGCGAATTACCAAAAAAATAGGATAAAAGTTGTTTTCTAAATTACATTAACATAAACATACACTACCGCTATCAGCGCTAGCGAGGCATTAGCGTAGGATCACAAACTTTAAAAAAGCTCAGCTTTCTTTTTATTTGGAAAATCTTTTAGGCGGGGCTTGAAGCGGCATCTCGGCCATCAGGGTGAGGATGGCAGACTCAATGGGTAGGTAGTTTGTTAGTTTGTTTGTGCCTGTCAACCTCATATTTGGATTTCACGGCCGCTTACCATCAGGCGGAGTGAGGTCATCCCTATTGGCCTTTCTATAAAAAAAAAACGTTATGCGGCTTTTTGCGCGATTACCCTGCTTACACAATTTAACACGGGACGTGGCATGTGGACGCATTCCCCTCTGCCAAAGTACATGAACAAACGTTCGTGTACGTTATTAAAACTAGATAGGCGCGATCAATCGCCATTTCGAATTCGTATCTGTCGCTGAGCGGAACTCGTCTAAATGGTTGTTGTGAAGTTTTTACTTGCGAACGACGATCAGAAAAATCAAATTTATCTTTCTTATGATTCTTATGTAATGTTCTAATAAAATAAACGTTATTTCACGGAATAATAACCTTTTTCATCTACATATTTTACGACAAAAATAACCCCAAAAAACAATAGGCGACATCGTGGTACAACCCGTGCGGATAAAGAATGGGATCAGAAATGGCGGCGCATCTATTCCCTTCTCGCTCGCACACTATTTGCGTCTATACTCGCACCCCACGAGTGCGAGTATAGACGCAAATAGTGTGCGAGCGAGAACTGAATAGATACGCCGCCATTTCTGATCCCATTCTTTATCCGCACGGGTTGTACGAATAAACGATGGTGCACGAGCGATGTTGATTAGTGTTGTGACAGTAATAGAAATGATGAATAATAAATGTCTCTTTATTGCTATCAGTTGTTGAAGACTTCGGTTTCTCTAAGATTCCATTATTAATCCTGATATATTTTGCAAATTTTCTACGTACAGCCTTTGGATGCATATTACATTTTAACAAGAATGAACAACTAACACTGTATGACTGTTTCAAAAATCCAACCCTTTCATCATCCTGGTGACCGCCTAGACCACTAGGCCACCGAGGTATTAAATTAGGTATAACTTTTCTAGTACTTATGTGCATTTTCTCTGCTGTGAGCAAGTGATCCACTTATGTTCGTAAACAAAAATCATCATTTCATTTCATTACTTATAAATAAGCAATTTTACATGCTTTCCTACCTAATAACAACATTTTTGTATGCAACTAACTCATTCCTAGAATGTCACTCATTTATTCATACCTAGACCATCACTAAACTTCCCTTCCCCCCGCGGATTTTGGCAGAATGTTTTAGAACTAGATCGCGCTATACCACGTCCCGTGTTAAATTGTCTAAGCCCTAAAGAGTAGATAATTACAAACATGTTACGATGATGTAACATGTCCCAAACAGTCCCATCTCCTGCAAAGTGTCCCACACGCGGTGGTAGCCATCTCCAGACACACAAGAACTTGTGTATATTATACAGATAACGCCACTAACGACGCCACAGCGCGCCTAATATCCATGGCATCGAAGGCCACCATCGAAAAAAATAACCGAGTTACAACTCAAAATGGCGATCCGCCGGGGGCGATGACGCGGTTAGGGACAAGCTTGCAAATAAAAAATAAATTACTAACATACCCTGAACCCTCCTCTGAGGTCCTTAACTACATAAAATCACCATACCCCCTACCCCAAAAAATAATAATAATAATAATGACAGTACATTTTATTAACATTAACCATGCACGACTGCCTAAACTTAAAGATTGTTAGTGTAATTTAATTTAGTTTAATTTTATCGCGGAACAAATATCAAAAATAATACCTCAAAATGGCGATCCGCCGGGGCGATGACGCGGTTAGGGACAAGCTGCAAATAAAAGATAAATTACTAACATACCCCTGAACCCTCCTCTGAGGTCCTTAACTACATAAATCACCATACCCCCTACCCCAAAAAATAATATAATAATAATAATGACAGTACATTTTATTAACATTAACCATGCACGACTGCCTAAACTTAAGATTGTTAGTGTAATTTAATTTAGTTTAATTTTATCGCGGAACAAATATCAAAAATAATTTGTAACACTTTAAAAACAAGCACAATAAAGGCACGGAACCAGTGTCCGTGGAATTTCATTAGAATTAAAAAAAAAACATGTTACGATGAAAAACTATTTTTATTATATGTCATATGGTCTATTACTATGGGGATCAGCTGCTGATATTCAGACTATTTTCGTATTACAGAAGAGAGCCATCCGCGCCATTTATGGCCTTAGATCGCGCGACTCCCTTAGAGATTTGTTTAAAGAAATCGACATACTTACCGTGGCTTCTCAATACATCCTTGATTGCCTTATGTACGTACATAAGAATCTCCATCTGTTCTCGAAGAAGTCCGACTGTCACAGCCTTAACACCAGAAATAAGCACAGACTGGCCGTTCCAAATATCAGGCTCCATAAGGTTGGCAGTTCATTTATAGGATTGAGCATAAAAATGTTTAATAAGTTACCTCAGATTATTATTGACTTGCCCACACATAAGTTTAAATTGTATATAAAAAACTGTTTAATGAAGAAAGGCTATTATAAAATAGACGATTTTTTGAATGACAATTATTTAGGGACATATTAAGTAACACAAAAATTGTACTACCTATATTTTAAGTTAATGGTGACATTTTGTAAAACATTTTTTTTTTAAAAGAGTAACTGCTGAGTTTCTTGCTGGTGTCTTCTTGGCAGAAAACTACATTCCGAACCAGTGGTAAACATGTTGACATTCATAAGTGTTCTGTATGGACCTAAATTGAATAAACAATTCAATTTTCAAAATTTTCAATTTATGAATTTATAATAAGCTATAATATAATATTCACTGTGTAGGTACTAAGTGCATGTGTTACACTTTTTGTGATAAATAATAGGTTGTATTTATTATGTAGGTATCTAAAGCTCTACTATGAATTGTTCCAAAGTAAAAAGTATACCAGGACGTTCTTGAATTCTGAAAAATAAAAAATATGTTTACTAAATACTTGTCATTTCATTTAGAGTACGTATTCACTCCAAAGCCTTTAAGTATGGTATGAAATAGTTAACTACATCAAGTAGGTACGTACTACGTATTAGATGATTTATTTAACTGAAATTGAAAATAAAGTACCTACTGGAAATATGTCTAAGTCCCTAAATTAAGGAATTCTACGGAACCAAGGAATTCTAATTAATCCTAAAAATTCTAGGAACAATAATACTGACAATAGTTATCTAAATGCATTTTTTACAACTGCCAAGGCACAATCAAGCGATCGCGAACTACCTAGCTTCATACCAGCTTGAACAATGTATTGTAAGCAGTTCATGCGATGGCCTTGAAAGTAGGGAAAGGTTTATCACCTGATAATAGAAGATGTCTTCACTCACCACTGACCACTGGAGTATCACTCCTTGACACCTTAGTGGGAAGCGCGATATCATGAAATTCCCCAGAATGTAACAACTTCTGAGTTTCTTCTCTCGAGATGTTTTCGGAGAGTTCTTTAAAAGGTGTAACAACATCCATTTCATCTGAACTTTGTTTCGTTAAGCTTCTTTTGTTTTGATCGGTTGACTCCGTAATAGGCTCCGGACTACTAATTGGCTCCGTGTTAGATGTTTTATTATCTTCTAAAACCGTTTCAATCGTTAGGCTATTAGTCGGTGTAGTTTCAAGGCTTCCTACTTCAGTTTCAAGGTGGGAATCATCTTTTATCAACGAGGCCATAGAAACTTGTTCTTTTTGACAAGTAGATTCGTTTTCGTTGACCGTCAATTCCTTTATGGAGTCAACATCTTCGCTAAGTTTGCCGCTATTGTTACTTGGTGGTGAAACTGACTGTACTGCATCCTCTCTTTTTAAAAGCTTTCTGCGTTCGCTTGTATTATAACCAAGCGGATGTAAGTTTACTGAAGATGGAGGGCTACCATCCAATGACAAGTCCATAGAAGTAATCATGCTTTCATCTCTACTAAGATAATTACCCCCTTCTGGAACTATATGAATATTAAGAATAGTTTTACTTTTGTTTTGATCAGCCTCTCCATCCATCGAAGTACTGGAGGGCTCATTTGATATGGCCAATGAATTACTGGATGTCGTTTTACCAGAATTTAACTTATTTCTCACGAGAAACCCTCTTACGTGAGCCTGTATGATAGTCGCCGCGCTAGATAGCGAAGAATCGTCCGTTGACAGTGATAGAGACTTTTCTTCATTTACTGTTTGAAGGACGGTATCCATTCTGCTGATGCCTAAAGTTCTTCTATCTTTGTTTATGTTATTGGGTAAATAATGCCGATCATCCTGAAATATATTGTAATTAGAAATATAAATAAATTATCAACGTTAGTACTTACGTAAGTAAATTTTGTTAGGACAAACTAACTTAATGCAACTTACTTTTTTCTCATCATCATCTGATAAATTAGCTTCTTCGTTTACAGCGTCGTCAAATGTAGAAGCTCTACTTTTAAAAAGAAATGTTCGAAATACTTTTTGTATAGTTACCGCCGCTGTTTCCAAATCCATGGTATTATGGTATGGATTATCACTTTTTGTGGCCTCGCCATAATTTTTGGAAACTTCTTCATCTACAGTATTATTATTAGTAACAAATTCTGCATCATCACATTGTCTTGGGAAAACCTTGTCATCTTTACCTTCAATTTGCGGACCAACAGTAATAATCTGTTCCTGAACATCTTGAATAGTGTTGTTTTCATCAGTCTCCTTAATATCAGTAAGAATATCTGTTTGGATCAAATTGAGACTATTTATGTTGTGGTTTTCAAACTTGTCGTTATTTTCTAAATACTTTTCTTCTATAGGTTTAACATCCGTGTTATTATCTTCTAAAAGCGAACATTCACTCGCATCACTTTCTTCTTCATTTAATGCATTTACACCATCCAAGTAGTCATTAGTGCTGCTATCCTTCCTTTTCACATTTTCAATAGCCTCATTCAAAGTTTTTTCTAAATCAAAATTTTCCGCGGTCTCTGCTATTTCATTACAGGAGACAATTTGCTCAGTTTTATCATTACTGACCGAAATTACAATATTTTTTACATCGTCAATGATTTCTTTAACATCTTCATTAATTAGGTAATCAATAATCTTTCTTATTATTATCATCAACAGTATCTTTAACATTATCATTATTTAGATATAGATCCATACTTTTTTTATTATCATCATCCACAAATTCTTTGTCATCTGTATTAATTAGGCATTCAGTATTTTGTTTACTATCAGATAATTCAACTGATTCAACCTCAGTCATTTCCTTCACATATTCGGGTAGAGAACTATCTTCGGTTTCAGCTTCACGACTGATTAGTTCGTTGTCACCTGTCTCGAGTTCAAATGTAGGACATTCTTGGATATCAATCTGTATTGTTTTTTCTGAATCTGAAACTTCTTCTACTTTGATCTCTTTTTCCGGAACAGCAGACACGTGATCGTTAGTTCCTCTTGATATTAGCGGGATGTATACTGTTGCTATCATCAATAACGCTTTTTTCATCTTGAGTAATTTCATGACCATCATTTTTTCCGCCTGAATTAGAAATTTCCACTATTTCTGTTGTGTTATGATCTGTTGATGCGACTTCCGTGAATTATTTTTTCATCTACGATTTCTGATAAAGCGTTAACACTACAAGCAACGATCTTGTGACACATTTTCAGCAGCGACTGGTGTGTTGCCATCTTCCACCTTGTTTACGATTTCTGAAGAACCATTATTCGTGTCTTCATTAACACTAATGGCAGTGTCGTCAGGTACACAAAATATCTCTATTTCAGATGTTTGTGTAAGATCATGGTCCTGATGAACTGGTTTAAGCATAGTTTCCGAAATAATTTCTTCCTTTAGGGTAGGCTTAGTAAGAAACGAATGTTTTGTCATGAACATTCTTTGTAATTTCTTTTTCTTGTAGCTCTTTTTTAAATTTTTGCCAGCGGTCTTCTGATCTTTTTTTAATTTTTTCTTGAGCTCTTAAAATTTTTTGTTCCAAAGATAACGGTTTTTTAGTAGCTGAAAAGAAAAATTATGCATGTTAAGCTCCTAAACAAAACTTTAAATCTACGCAAGTTAAATCTTAGTTAAAGAGGTGAATATTTTTCTAAAAAGACTTTGATCACTAAGACTGGCTTAGGAATAGTCCCACAAGAGGGGAGGTACTGATCAGAGAAGTTGTTGCTCGAGTCTCTAAGAAAAGTAGGTAGGTAACTCACAAGGTCCATCTCTAATCTCTAACAACTTTTGCATATGCTCAGCACAAAATTCATAAACGTCCGGAGGATTATGTTTAAGTACATCTTTTGTGAGGCCTTCCATCAATTCCACAAGCCCTGGGGGCATCTTCGGAACTGGAGCTGGTCGGCTGTACACACGAGAGCCAGTAACCCTCATATCGAATCCAAGTTATATTCCACTTTCAAACCAAAACTTCGGATCTACGTAGAGGCACGAAACTTGGGTATTATTGGAGTGATAACTGCGGAATGGGTGTGGTATCTCCGGGCAGCGAACGAAGGCGGCAATGTTGTGGCGGCAGTAACCATGGCGAACCGCCAACTTGAACTTGGTTCCGTTGCGGCTTCTATCGATCATTCTACTAACGGTTCAATGTACTTCGTGTTTACTAATGAGGTTCGAGGTTACTGAGCTATTATAAGCCATTCCTTTTTTCATTCAATGTCTTGGCTAAGCTATCCCCTACGCGCTAATAATCTGAGATTTACTTAGAAGATCGAATTGTGATTGAAAATTGATTGGCACTCATTAAAAAATTGGCACTTACGAATATTGGTAAAAATAGGAACTCGGGTTTTAAAAATAAAATAATATTTCAGAACGTGTGCATGTTTCAAGCGACACTTACCCTCTTATTACAAATCGTGATCTTAGGATAATCCCGGAACAAATTCATGCCAGCCTCTTTTAACATTGCGTGTTGGAACGGGATGACACGAACATTAGCACGGTAATAACTTCAGATCGCGTTTTATAATAAGGTGGCCAGTGTTTTAAGCTGTATAGAACTCTTTCCTTTTCCTCATCCAGTCAATACCAGTCCACCTGAGGTCAGAACCTTACTGAGTGGCAGTGCCCTACACTACGCTTTTACTTAACCGTGGTCTCCACTCCAAGACGCGTCTGCTCCAATGATTGTGGAATACTTCAGCGTGCTAAAGTGAATGTTTCCTTATAAAATCTATAATTTGCAGAACAATTTATTTCCCTTGCATCATAAAGGCATAAAAAGGGTGCCATTACTATCTTAAATCTTCAAGTCACCACATTTTTATTAAAGGAAAAATTGCCTTATTTCTTTAAAGAAATAAAACTGCATCCAACGTTTTTAAAAATAAAATTGTGCTTGTATTGCCCGGGAATCGAACTGGAAAGAATATAAAGTTA
Source organism: Marasmia exigua (assembly GCA_019059595.1). Classification (NCBI taxonomy): domain Eukaryota; kingdom Metazoa; phylum Arthropoda; class Insecta; order Lepidoptera; family Crambidae; genus Marasmia; species Marasmia exigua. The sequence continues at coordinate 15,293,111 of CM032477.1, read as the reverse complement.
ACATTGGCTATTTTAGTCCGCTAATCGATACAGTCAATATTAAAAATAAAATTTCTCATTAGGTCTTACACGCGATTTAATTTTTGATATTTTTCTAGATTAAGTAGTATCCTAAATATTCGGTATTATGAATATCTTACACCACAGACGAGACGAGTACCTTAAGACCTATGGTAAAACTCTCTGTAATAAAATTTATAACAATAGGATCGATTGGTCCAATCTTTATTTTTGGATTTTATTTCGGTTCAATTCCCAGGCAATTTTCCCGGAAGGGCAAACTAGCGACGCCAATCGAGTTAAATCCGTTTTTGTAACGCGAAAAAAATTTATTACCGCCAAAAGCGGCCACTTTTAGCGTGAACCAATTTTTCGCGTACAAAAACTTACCCAACATTTGTGCATGGTTATTTAATAAATAGTAAAAGTGTTTGCGGAGATGTTGTCACCCCGAAATTGTTTAAAATAGATCCTGTTTGGTAGCAAAAATTATAAATCGGTTGCCGTCACTATTGTGCCCTACCCGTCACCTTAACGCGGCAGGTACCCATAACCATAGAACACAATCCCCTAACCCGTAATCCGTAAAAAAAATTAATCAATTTTAGAACACCAGTCTAAGCAAACATTTATACTATTTATTTGATAATTCTGCACTTTTTGATTTCTTTTTGCACTCGAAATTTAGATTATGACAATAAGTGGCCGTTTTTGGCGGTAAAAGCAGGCTTTGTTAAATATAATGATGTAAGTGTGAAATAAATAGTATAAGTGCTTTCCAAGAGCTTTGAAATTGTTAACAAGTTATCCAGTTTAGGTGCTAACAATTAAAATGAGTTGATGTCGCTGGTGTGCCCTACCCGTCATTTTTAATTAAACGTGCTAATCTTTCCAGGGATCTATGTTTTTTTTCACCCTGTAGGTATACGCAAATAAAGCGAGTCACACCGACGGAGGCCGATAGAAAAAGATGTTCGGGCTGGGTGCGAGATTTAGCGGGAGCGAATTACAGTAACGGTCTCGGTACACACACAGGCAGAGCTTTTGCATTGCATTCGCCCGCTCCGCTCGCTCTGTTGTAGTGTAGTGTAAGTAGTTGTCGTAGGCGAGCGAGGCAGCAAGCAAAAGTCCCGCAGGGAATGTGAATACTTAAGGTAACGGGTAGGGCACACTAGCGACGCCAATCGATTTTAAATTTTAGCTACTAAACCGGATCTATTTTGAACAATTTCGAGGTTACAATCTCTCGGCAAACACTTATACTATTTATAAAATTTTTGCACAAATGTTGGGTCCACTTTTGAACGCGAAAAATTTATTCACGTCAATTTTGGCGGTAATCCAAAATCCGAGTGCAAAATCAGAACAAACAGTTAAGGCGACGGGTAGGGCACACTAGCGACGCCAATCGATTTTAATTTTTAGCTACTAAACCGGATCTATTTTAAACAATTTCGGGGTTAGAACCTCTCGGCAAACATACTATTTATTAAATAACCCTGCAAAAATGTTGATTGGCGTCACTAGTGTGCCCTACCTGTCACCTTAACTATAAGTATTAAATAAATAGTATAGGAGTTTGCCGAGAAGTTGTAACCCAGAAATTGTTTAAAATAAATCCGGTTTAGCAGCTTAAAAATTATAATCGAATGGCGTCGCTAGTGTGCCCTACCCGTCACCTTATTACATATCACGATCTAAAGTTATTACCGTACTTAAAGTGCATGTCATTCCGTTCTTTCCGTTCCAACACGCAATGCTAAAACGGGCTAGCACGAGTTTTGTTCCGGGACTATCCTTAGTTCATCATCATCAGCCCATTTAAGTCCCCACTGCTGGGGCACGGGCCTCCCTCAATCACATGAGGGGTAATTGCCATACTCACCACGCTTGGCAGACGGGTTGGCGAGGGTTTTGATATAAGTGCAGTTTTCCTTCTCTGGGTGCTGATGATCATGCCAGCAGCTTTACCTTAGTCGCCTTTTACGACACCTCGGTAAGAGTGAGGGTGGCCTATTCTACTCTGCCGGGGACCACGGCCATATTACACGCTGTATACGCTTATTACGCTTATTACATATCGCCAACTATCCTTAGTTGGCGATATGTAATAAGCGGGCTTAAGTTACGCTTGCTTAAGTTTTGGCTAGAAAACAATTTTACCATAATTTATTTAAATTAACGTAAAATTTCTTCATTCCGTCTTTACTTATGTTCTTTAAATGACTACCGCCTTCAGATTTTACTATCCAAGTTTTAAATTATGAAATAAAATAATATGTTTTCTTTATAAACCTATCTATTTGCCAACCCAGAATGATTTCTTATCTAAAAATTCCTGTCGTTCATCATCAGTTTTTAAGGTACCGCGCCAGATATTCTTAGAACTAAGTATTTTAAAATTGAGCAAAGAGCGTTACGACGTAGCAAATGTATAGCAATTTACAAGGACTAAAACTTCGTTTTACAATAAAACGAAAGTAGTTAAATTGATAGTTTGGCAGGTAGACTTGCTTAACTGTAGCTAGAAATATTGTGCAATGTTAATAGTAGTACTACTATGTAAACTATAGTAAATTAATAGTTAACCAAAAAGGTACATAACTTGACTGTATTTAATGTAACTTTTATTTAAATGTATAAATAAATATTCTTTTGGAATAAAGTAACGCACTTTATTAATTATTTTTTGTTCTATTTTAATCCACGATCAGTCTTTGAACTATGAATGGATGCGTTGATTGTGATAGGATTGCTGAGTGTGCCCTCCAGTAAGGATACTCCTCCTGGTCCAGTCACCCTATACTCTCTCCTGTAGACAGAGTGTAATGTGCCTTTTTAGCCGATTAGGATAATTTTGGGTTTTTAATGTTGCTACCAGGTCATTAGGGTGCAGGTGTAGCGAGACACAGTCTTGGTATTGGATCTGTAGGTTTTGTTGGATTTCTCCATAGTTGTATGCCATACATCCATATTGGCTTTAGTAGTGACTTGTAGATCAAGAGCTTATTATCTACAGAGAGTTTGCTGTTTCTTCCTAACAACCGGAGCATTTTCTTGTTTTATGTTTATTTCCTCTTTCTTCGACTTAACATGGTTCTTCCAGGTGAGCCTACAATCGAGACACAGGCCAAGATACTTAATATGATCATTATGGGCAGTGTTTTCTTGTAGGCGACTGACTGAGGGGCAGTCTCCTCTTCTGAGTGAGAAAGTTGTGTGCGGATTTAGTAGCACTAGCCTTGATTCTCCGTTTTGATACTCAGTTTTCCACCTCATTCAGCCCTCTCTGCAAGGTAGTGAAAGCCACTACAGGACATCTATTGCTGGCTATTACTGCAGTATCGTCCGCGAAGGTTGCTGTAACTGTGTCGTTAGCTTCAGGCAAGTAAATCCGATTGTGTACAGCACTGGACCGAGCACTGATCCTTGTGGGACACCTGCTTCTATGAGATGGAGTCCAGAGGTCTCCCCTGTTTCTCTAACCTGGAATAACTTGTCTGTCGGGTAGGATTTCATTAAGAGATGTAGCTATGTGGAAGAGCGTTTTTAATCGTACAGAGTAGGCCTTCGTGCCACACTATCGAAAGCCTGCTGTACATCCAAGAATGCTGCGGAGCAGTATTCCTTATTTTTCTAAGGTTTTTCTGATCTCATTAGTCACTAAGTACACCTGTTCTATTGTTGAGTGGTGTTGTCTAAATCCAATTGGTGGTCTGGTATGACTCTCTCATTTGCGAGTATGGGTAATATCCTCTGTAGCAGTACTATAACTATTTGCGAGACTTTCGACAAATTTGGAAAGTGTGGAACTCTAAGAATGCCATTGCAGAGTGATTATGAACACGATAGCCTTCCTGGGCAGGTCTTTCAGCACTTCCTTCGTGATAAGATCATAGCCCGGAGCTTTACGATCTTTAAGAAACCTGGAGCCCAATTCTCGGGCTCGTGACATTTATTTTCATACGACATATATCACTAAAACACAGTTTTTTTGTATGGTTTTCGGGTGATATCCGCCATGTTTTCAAAATATCACAAGCACGAGAATTGGGCTCCTGATAATTCTCCATACCTCTTTTACTGTAGCTGGTTGCGGTGGCAATACAATCTGATATGGTTGATTCAGGAAATCCTCAATATATCTTTCAGACTCTTTCGGACTTCATCTGTCACATCATTAGGTTTAAAGACTTTCGCTAGGTGTTCATGACATTTGCCCTGTTGTGGTTGGTTGCTGTTAAGTTTCTTGGTAAATTTCCAAAGTGAGTAATTAGAGGCAGCTGTTCGAGTAAGTGACTCTATCTTAGCCTCTAGTGTCATGTTGTGCCACTCTTATAAGAGGGCTTTTAAGTCTTGTCTCCAGCGTTTCTGCTCTTTTTTATTTATTGTTTTTACTAAAATCATTTTAATTTAAGACCTACAATTGATTAAAGCTTGACTTGACTTGGAACAATAAAGAATGAATATTATGCAGTATTTAAGTGTCCCGTTTTATACATATAAACTAAAGATATACCTCATTATGAGAAATGAAAAACTGAGTAATGTGAAAATTTCTTGTGTATTTCCAAGGCAGTTGCGCAACTGAGTAATCACTAGGGGAACGTTAGCTCAGGGACATAGGTGAGACAACGACGGGCGGGCGAGGCCGGCGCTTGCTACAAGTCGCCGCGTACATTATACTTAAAGAATTCAATTCATGTGAGTCAACTTTTTTATTTTCATACTGTGTTCTATAATAGTAATTTATATATAATTTTTGCAATGTTAATACATTTTACATAACAAACATCTCCATAGTGTACATACATACATACGCAGTATATACAGAGGCGCGGGCGCGGGACCGCTGCCGCCGGCGCCCGCGACGCTCTACAAGTGATGATAGAAAAAATTAATCGCTACAGTAATATCATACAAATTAATGACTATTCCCTTACAAATTATCATATCTACTTTTAGCATTGTTCTACTCCAATATGATCAAATAAACGCTTTAGATTGCCGAGCTGTACGCATGATACATGAATAGTCTCCAGTTCGCTCTGACCGATTTTGCCCAATAAGTGTCCCACTCCCGCCGCTATGTATAAAAATGACACTGCTATAAATTTATAATAAATAAATGCCTATTTACACTATGTAACTATACAAAATGATAGTACGACGAAATTACATTGTTGAATCGAGCGTCTAATTTGAAATGAAAATTTCATACAACGATCTACGGACGGGTCCCGACGCGGCCGTGCACGCGGGGCTCCCCTCGCCTCGGGGCCCGTATACTAAACAAATTACATCTTTTAATTCCCTATTAATTTTTGTACAATCATATTCAGCCGAAAGCTGGGTGCCCGATTAATACAATCATCGGTGATCCGAAATGCGTTACAATCGATCATGCATCAATAATACATACAACTTTTAACTTATTTAAACAATTTAACAATATTTAAAAAACCCTAAAGTAAACTAGTGACCTATGTAAACGTATATAAAATACTGGTACAAGTGCATTCGGGACGCGGACATTTCGATAGCACTAATAGTAATTTGTAAATCAACACCGAACGAGCCGGGCCGCGCGCGCGGCCGACGAGGGCTCGCGAGCGAACCGAACCTACCGAGACAGCGCCAGGTCATACCCGAACGAACGAATCATTAGAGGTACAAAAAATTAATAACGTCATTAACAAAAGTGTAATCGAATAGAAAATATCAATACATAACTGGAAATAAAATGGATCGCACTATTCTAGGACGTGGATGGAGGGTGCGGGCGACGGCATCACTTGGCGAGCTGCGCGCCGGCGCCGCCCCGCTTGTGGCTGATCTCCAGCTCGCCCAGCCGCTTCCACAGCTCGTCGCGCTCCTTCTCGCGCTTCTTCTCTCTGCAACACACTCCTCGTTACAGGTCGCCCACATACAACCTAGCATCGATACTATCGACAATTTCATCACCAGTGATCGGATTTTGGTGTGCAATTTTGACGAAATCCTTAATATGGACACGCCAACGGCGCTTACAATTGGATGTGAATTACGATAATAGTTGCTTCTACTAAATGTAGCGTTTCACTTTGCGCGGGGAAAATCCAGGTTTTGGTGTGAAAATAATTAAAATGCAGCCTTTCCAATTCCAGCGGTATAATGAAGGAAATAAAAAAGTAAAAAAGGCTACGACATTAAACTGCATAATGCCTAAGAAAAAAAATAAAATTAAAAATTATTCATGCCGCATGTCAACCATGGAGTTTTAAGTGCAAAAGTTTCAACACGCTTACTTAAATACTTGTTTTATTTTTTAGATTCTGATAAGAGGAATGGACAACATTTCAAATTTTTAACATGTCCATATTGTTTTTTTATATGAAAGTAGACATAAAATGAACAGACCCATATTTTTTCTTTTTTCAAAATTTGTCCATTTTCATGCATAAAATAATTATTGAAAGTCTTTTTATTCTAAATAGACGTAAGCGCCAAATGACGTCATCGGACGGCTGAATACAGCGATATTCCTTTGCTTATCATTGTTTTAATAAAAAAAAGGTACTACTGTCAAAGGTAAATAATACTAGTGTCAACATTGTCAACGTCATTCAGACATTCAACGTTGACAAGTTGTCTTTTTTTTTGACAGTTACATGTCATGAGTTTGGCATTACGTAAATTTAAAACTATAATGTGCTAAGCAAAGAAATATTTTACATTCTGCCGTCCGATGACGTCATCTTACGTTTTTTTGTTTTTAATTTTTTTCTCAGTAAATAACCAATATAAAAAAATAATAAATATATATTTGCGCAGCGGAAAAGTAAATAAAGAAATGGTATTTTTTGTTTCAGAGCTTAGCAATTTTGAAATGTTGTCCATTGTATTTTACATGTAAAGAAAATTTATAAAATCTCGCAATCCCGCGGATGTATCCATACTAATGTAATGTTTGAGGTCGTTGACCCTAAATTGCACTACCTATTCCGATCACTGTTGATCAACATGTGTGATCAAACTATTTTTACAGTTTAAGAGAGACCCCAACACTAGCGTTTTTTGAACGGCGGCGCCGCTTCTCTTGCGCTGGGCGTCCTCTTCACGTAGCGTTCGAGCGTCGCTTCCCGCAGACGCATAACGGGGTAGCGGGTAGCGACAAAGCGATTGTTTTGATCATTGTACAGTCGGCGTCAAGTCAAGTCCTCCCCCCCCCTATAATAGCATTTGTGTCTGTCATAAGGACGATACAAAGTTCAACAAGGGTAACTTTACGTGACGTCGGGTGTATTGTTGACAAAATAAACGCTGCGCAAGAGCAGCGCCGTCGCGACGCCTGCGTAGCGCAGTCCTGGTGTTCGACACTTCGGCAAGCCAGCACCCTAATCGAACCGCGCCGCTGCGCAAGCGTCGCGTGGGCGTCGACGCTTACAGAACGCTAGTGTGGCTTCACTCTTACCGATACCAAGTCGATATTTCCATGATCCGCGGGGCGCGGAAGGGCGGAGTGCACTTGACCAATCGAAAAAATAAATTTTCTCTTTGGGGCATATAGGGGGGGGGGGAGTGTGCTTGACCAATCGAATAAGTTCTTATTGGTGCTTGCGCAATCAAACGGTTATTACTTTCGATTTAAGCACGAACCCCCGTTTTTGTGATTCTCAAATCAAAATAATAATCAGCTAGGCGACCCCACCTCCAAGGAACAATTCTTAACAAACTTCAATGGCAAGCAGGCAAATAGCTTGCACGTTTCTGTCGAGTGTGCCAGCCGCGCACAACCCAGATAATTCTTTTTGATGTGTCATATGAAACTTTTCCATTCAGATGCTAATATTCAGGAGTTTCAGTGTGATTCTACAGATACACATAAGATAATAATAACAGATATAAATTGTAGGTCAAAGGCTGACACTATTCAGGTCCACACACTTAGATGCAAAAATCTACAATGCCTATTCCTATACAGTAGTATCACAGTATACTCAGTAGAAAGAGACGACGAGCATGTGCCCTTGTAGACGAACTTGAGGTTTACATTCCAAAACCCGTGCATCGAAGATTCCCGATGCACACGTGCATTACACGACAGCCCCGAGGATTCCACTCCACTGTCCTGGGCCTCCGGTAACCACACTTAATCGGCGAAACACAGCGCAGGTACTGCTTTACGCCGGTTTACTGTGAGGCAGTAAGATCAGTCCGGTCGAGCCGGCCCATTCATGCAAAAGCGTGGTTCTCCCACATATAAAAGTATCAGCCTATAAACTGTCCCACTGCAGGGCAAAGGCCTCCATCATAGAAATCAAGTTATCGCTACTATGATGGGATAAGGCTTAATCACCACGCTTGCCAAATGCGGATTGGTGATCACAAACCCGAGTTATGTTCGAAAAAATCGAAACATACTTTTCGCTCGACCCGGGAATTGAACCCAGGACCCCGAGATCACTGCCCGGTACTTAACCCACTAGACCAACAGGGCGTCTCCCACATATATTTTGTAGTATTACTATAATTATATTATATGTATGATTGGTCACTCACTTCTGCCGTTCGGCTTTATAGCTAGCAGTGAGCTCGTCAAAGAGCTTCGAGTTCATCTCCATGAAAGTCTTAAGCACGTTGTAGACGAGGGCAATGATGGTCTGGTTCCAGTGCTCCTTGCTGATTCGGTACAGGGCCGGGAACATAATCGGCATTATTACATGGTTATTTTCCTCCATCAAAGACATTATATATTCGTTGTTCCAAAAGTACAATGCTCTTTCTGCCACCTGAAAAAGATAAAACAATGCACATAATGATCCCACTCCTCATTCTAGCGTGTAATTCCCGGTTGCGTCTAAAGCTATCGCTCTAGAACCCGCGGCACGTTTGGACCATGATTCAGAATTTGGGGAGTCTAGTAATTACAATGAAGCGACTACCGTCTGGTCCCCGGCAGAGTAGAATATGCCACCCTCACTCTTACCGAGGTGTCGTAAAAGGCGACTAAGGTAAAGCTGCTAGCATGATCATCAGCACCCAGAGAAGGAAAACTCTGCATTTATATCAAAACCCTCGCCAACCCGTCTGCCAAGCGTGGTGAGTATGGCAATTACCCCTCATGTGATTGAGGGAGGCCCGTGCCCCAGCAGTGGGGACTTAAATGGGCTGATGATGATGATGATGATGACTACCGTCTGACCTTCGCAACCCTAGAAAAGGGGAACCAGACCAACTGAATCATGGTTACACGTTTAAGGAACTATCCGAAAGGTGCAGGTTTCCTCACGATATTTTCTCTCACCACCGAGCTAATGGTAGAAGTCCGAGCATAGATTTGAAAAATTCAGAGATCATGTATGGGAGGCGCGTTCAGAATCACTGAACTACCATCGCTCAAGAATGATAATGATTAATGAACATTTCATGGTATTTAAAATAAAACATAATTTTACATAGCATTAACTGCGCGGAGTTGAGCGGAGGCTTAAAAATTGACCAATCACATTGCTCAAAATACACATCTCATCTATTTTGAGCAATGTGATTGGTAAATTTTTATAAGTCTCTGCTCAGCTCCACTTCTGTGGAAACGCAGCCTAACATGACGTGTTGGATGAATTTACTAAGTGTTCTATTTACCTGAAAATGCGGACTGGAGACACATTTAGCTATTTGTCTGAATAAAGGCTCCTGAATTTTCGCGAACTGCGCGGGCTCAATGACATCAAGTATCTCTTCTATCTCGCCGAGGAACATTACCTGAAACATAGAATAAAAATACATGTAATGAACGGAAAGTCAAATATTTTTATGATATTTGGCAAAAAAACATCAAGGTATTGTGGGATTATTGTCAGAAATATTAGGTAAGTAAGTCGGCTCTATCTGGCTGACCTTGATAAAGTGTTCGTTATATAAATACAGTATTTCGTATTGTGTCTATCCCTCACGTCTGTCTCTGTCATTCGGCTGAGCTGAAACACGCTGTTCTTACTGTAAGAGCGCAAGTATGTATGCGTAGCCTGTTTAGCTCGCGATTTAGGCAGCCGGCGTTCTGGGTTTAATTATTTTATGCATCTAGTACCAGAGCATTCCCTGTTCTATGCATAGTAGATGAAGATAGCCGAAGGCGAGTACCAGATTATAGGAGTTTTCTGAATTGACCCAAACGGGGATCGATCCCGGAAACTACCGGGCTTGGGCGCCACACCTAAGCCACCATCGAAGTCAGCATTATTTGCTATGTCCATAAAACGATTATGGGTGAACTGCAAGCTGGAAGAGTGAAGAGATAGACGCTTACCTCTTTCTGCGAGCACGTCTTGGGCCAGAACTTGAGCAGGCCGCGCACCACCGGCTCGGTGAGGGTGGCGTCTTTCTCCAGGAACTGCACGACGCAATAGGCGAGCTGCGCGTGATACAGCGACAGGCACTTCACCTTGTGAAGCGGCAGCAAAACCTTCACCAGGAATTGTTTGTGCTCGCTCTTCAAAGGTAGGGCGAACCCGTTTATTATACTGCAATGACACATAATACTCAATGTTTATACAATAAATACTTATAATCTACTTATATTAAGGGGAATAATTATAAGTTTATTGCCTAAACTATAGTCCGTTGAGAATGTGAAGATGAATAGGACAGTTCTATTTTGACATTAAAAGTGAGACGTTGACTTTTAAACCTAACCGATAATTTTAAGAATCGAGAATATTTACTTTTTATTTGTTTGATTTTTAATTTTAATCCACATTTTATCTATTTATTTGAACTATCTGGATATGGAATACAATATGTAATTAGTGGTACACACGCAATAAATCACAAATAATTAAATAATCCGTGCCGTGTGGTCTCCGGCAGAGTAGAATAGGCCACCCTCACTCTTACCGAGGTGTCGTAAAAGGCGACTAAGGTAAAGCTGCTGGCATGATCATCAGCACCCAGAGAAGGAAAACTCTGCATTTATATCAAAACCCTCGCCAACCCGTCTGCCAAGCGAGGTGAGTATGGCAATTACCCCTCATGTGATTGAGGGAGGCCCATGCCCCAGCATGGGGACTTAAATGGGCTGATGATGATGATGATGAATTAAATAATATGCATCTTATTCATCTGAAAAATAACAACACTCGCTAGATGTGTCGGAACCACCTTTATCACCAAAAGCAATTACTAGTTCTTGGACCCCAATTCTCGGGCTCGTGACATTTATTATCATACGACATATATCACTAAAACATAGTTTTTTTTGTATGGTATTCAGGTGATATCCGCCATGTTTTCAAAATATCACGAACCCGAGAATTGGGCTCTTGGTCCCTAATGCAATCTATGCGGACATATTAGGCACGAGACAATATTCGTGATTTGATGGTAAGATGGTCGGGTCGCCATACCGATTACTGATTTATTGCGATTGTTTGTGTCAATCATAAGATTGCAATTCATAAGATATTTTTTACAAATTTTATTGGTAATAACTATTTTAAGTTCTTGTTCAGATTAATTGAAAAAGTTTAATACTTGTTATTTTGGAAGAATGAGAACACAAAAAAGTTGATGATTTTTACAACTTAATATTTTTATTTGGAGAAAGATGGATGCATTGAAACGTTTGAACTGTCCTATTCACCTTCAGATACTGAATGGACTATAGGAATATCCAGTATCTCATGCAAAAATGAAAGAAAGAAACAGGACAAAATAAGCTTATAAGCTTACAATGTTATTTAAAGTCTTCAGAAAATTACTTTTACACATTCCTGGAAATTAAGTGAATTTAGTTTCTATTTGGTAATATTAAACCTCAAACAAACTATGGTTGTTACAATAAATATAACAAGAGTTCTTATCTTTGATACACACTCATAAAAGGATATAGGTTATCGAAATAACTATATCAAGTTCTGCTACTTCACTACAAAGACCAAAGTTAGTTGTCAATGAGAAATATCTGAATTACCTACTATTAGTACATGTTTTAAAGCTATTACATACCTTCCCAATATTTCTAACAGTTCTCCCACACCGTTAAAATGTTCAGTTTCATAGACGAATCGCAAGAATATGTTGTTGATCTGTTTCCGTATAAAGGCACGCAGCCCCAAGAATTTCCCGTAGATGCGATGAAGCACTGTTTTCAAAAAATCGCGTTCGCGTGGGTCTTCCGAATCGAACAAATCTAGAAGCTGTTAATTGAAAATGATCATATTAAAATACAAGAAGAAATCACAAACGCCTGTTCAACCTGTTTAAACAGATAATTATTTATCTAAGAATTTGTCATATAAGCATAGATACCTATTTTAAACTGAATAGCTAAACTATCACACAGCTACAAAAACAGTGCAGGTTACACTTTTCTGGATCAATATTATTATGAATAGTGGGTTTAAACTTCTAAACTTTGCTTCTAATCTAACACTAAACATAGAACACATGGTATAGCATACTTATCATTTTAATCGTAATAAACTTATGATTGATTCCAGATATAGCACTATCCGCGAATTTTTCATTATTAAAAAAATACATTACCAAAAAAAAACATGTTTAAAGAAAAGTAATAGTATTTCTTTTTTACCTGCAATACAAATTTTTGGTCAATGACCTTCTTGCCAATGGTTGGCTGAAAGTCAGTTGACTCCAGGAAGCGCAAGAAAAACTCGTAGACTAGTTGAAGATGCGGCCACGAGGCCTCCAGAGTCGGATCGTCTTCCTCCGGATCGAAATCAGGATTTTCACTCGGCGGTAGAGTGCGGAACAGGTTAGCCGATATCTATAACAAAAAATCGTTTAAATTATTGAAATGAGATTACACTTTTATATGTGAATATGATTGTGATCGTCATACTTATCTATTGTTATCAATAAGCATTTTATTTTTCATATAATAGTATATTTATTTATCTTCTTTTTACGGAAAAACTGATTATAATTAATAGGTTTTTAATATGATAGGTGGCAGATGATATAAAGGTTATAAGTACAGACACTCATCAGGTTAATATAATCTGTCAAAGATACTGAACCGCACGTGTTTGACATTAAGGTAAGAATCGAATGAATAGTTTTGACAGTTTTGTATACTTTGATCTGTGGCTTTACCTACCATATTAATTTCATAGTATCAAAACTCAAGGTTAAACAATCTGTGCTTATTTATTGATACGTATTTGTTTCGTTAACCTGTAAAGTCTCCCACTGCAGGGCAAAGGCCTCCCCCAAAATTCTCCATGGCTCCCAACCCAATGCGATTATTTGCCAATCTTGGACATAAGTACAGAAATCGTCATACCATCTTTTTTGGGCCTGCCTTTGCCAATTCATCTGGTTTTATCACAGATAGATAACAATATAGTCAATAATAATAGATTAGTACATACAGCACCATGTACCACCCATTAATGCCTAGTTAGTTAGATGATACTGACAAGTTTATTGCAGTTTATTCTTCAAATGTTTATTACAGACCGATCGTTTTCGCTTTGCATGTGAAACGCGACGCCATTACTAAACTAACCAATAGATATTTTTAATAACATACAGATAAATTCACAACAAACCCAGGAGCGTTAATCAATCCTAGACAAGTACACATAAATTTATGTACAAGACATTGATCATTAACAACCGAGGGTCATGCATGGTTAAATAATAAATGATTTTAACCCTTTTTCATTTCTCTCTAAGCTGAGAGGTCTCCAAACATAGGTGTCTCGGTGTATTTGTATCATCAATGCGTTTTTGTTCATGAACATAAAGTCAGTGGCCCCAAAATACCGGTTAAGTTGAAGGGACAGGTCTATAAGTCCATCATTAGTCCGGTACTTTTGTATGGCAGCGAGACTTGGCCTGTACTTGAGCGACACAAGCAGGAGTTGCATGTCACGGAGATGAACATACTGCGGTGGATGTGTGGAGTTATGAGAAGATACTGCGTGAGAAACCCACGCATACGTGGGAACCTTCATATCCGTGACATAGCAGACAAACTGCTGGAGAGTCGCCTACGTTGGTACCATGACCATGTCCTGGGAAAACCACCACCACCAGGCACCACCGCCGGGTCCCGGCAGAAGGGAGAGACCTAGAGAGGTGTGGCTTGACATCGCAAGGGATGACATCCGTGCTAATAAACTAACCACTACGGATGCACAAGACCGCGCGAAGTGGAGGAGTCGAAGTAGAAAAGCGGACCCCGGGTTCCGAAGCGACAACAGCTTGGGACGCAATCGGGACAAAACAATGATCATCATAAAGTCCTCCTATTCTTCGTGTGTATTTCTCAGTCGCGTCCAAAGCTGTTGCTCTGGAGCCCAGGGTTGGACCGTGATTCTTGGTTTGAGGAGTCTGGTAATTATAATAAAGCGACTGCCGTCTGACCTTCGCAACCCTTTATAACCCCATGGGGATCAGACTAACTGCTTCATGGTTACACGTTTCAGAAACTACCTGTAATAATATCTATCTCACGATGTTTTACCTCACCGCCGAGCGAATGGTAGAAATACGCACATAGATTTGAAAAATCCAGAGGTGCATGCTCGGATTTTAACCTAGTCCTAGTATGGAAGGTGCGTTTTGAACTACTAAGTTACCATCGCTCTCATTCATCATAAAGTATCCATCTTATGTTTATTGGCCAAAAGTGACAACCCTACCCCAATAAAGGTACGCGCAAATTAGGACGCGTCGCAGCGTGGCGGGACGGAGCACAAAAATCCTACGGCTCGTATGTATATCATTTGGTTGTTTTATGTATTCTTTTTTTGTCAAGCTTCTTGAACTTCTTCTAGCAACAGGTAAAAAAAGAAAGTTCTTCGTCAGAGCTATCCATTCCGCACAATTTAATGCAACGACTAGGTACACTGTATTCAAAATAGTGCTTTGCTCCGAAAACCGGTACAAACCGGAGAAAACCCGATTTTTTCGAGGCGGGTTTTTACGAAAATATTTCTCCATTCCTTCCATATCAGTGTTCTCGACGATAGGTTACATAATAAACGATAGACTCAGTTCACTAATACCTGAAGCAGTAGATAATATCTACATATGCATATTATGCTCTGATTTTTGAACTTACACCCCTTATCCTAAATCAATCTTAAATAATAAACTTATTACCGTACAAAAGCTCATGTCATCCCGTTCCAACACGCAATGTTAAAAGGGGCTGGCACGATAATTTTTCCAGGACTATTCTTAGTTCCTGATTTGTGATAACCCCTTATTACAAAATTAAATAAGGAACTAAGAATAGTCCTGGACCTAGGGCCGGGCTCTACGCTTGCGACCAAACGGACTGATCCCCGGATGCACAGAGTGGACGGCTTCTTCCGGTGCGAGGTGTTGTAGTTGGGTGTACCGTCACCCTTCGGTGTTTTGGGCCACCCACCGGTCAGTTATCCGGATGGGCCTTACTCGGCCGTCGGGGGAGAGGTGTGTAGTCTTCGGACGTACGGCCCGGGGACTTCCACATCCTATCGACCGCGGACGTATTGTCCCCCACATGACGCCTTTGGCTGGTGAAGGTTATGGCACTCTCCCACGAGAGTGGGTTAGTGCCTACTTGCCCGTGCACATTTGAGATGGTCTAGAACCAGTGGCAGACTGGCAGGGATTCGTGCCGATTAATTACTTACTAGGTCATCCCACTAGTCTGGCCACGCTTTGTCCTGAGCCAACCCTTGCTGGGTGGATAGATTAATTCAAGAATTTACGAGAAATAATGGCTTATTTACGAAGCGATTTTGACCAATACAGCATTAATTCTTATTCAATTGAGTAACTTAAATATTATTATCAATATGGACATTTACAAAATGAAATTTTATTCTAAGATATTAGAGATTTAAAATGCAGGATCATAGCGGTTGCGGCCAGGTTCTTACTGTTTGAAACGAATGTCCTGAAACTAGGTATGTGAGGGCGGACCGCTAGTAAATAATATAGGTAGTCTTCTTGGGACTCCGGATCAGGAGAGTTTACACTATAAACTCTCCTGATCCGGAGTCCCAAGCACACAATAAGAAGCATTTTGTTTAAAAATATATCTAATTTTATACTAGAAATATAAAATTTTGATAGTGAAGCAAGAAATATGACACTTTCATGTATTATTTAGAAATGTAACATTCACAGAGAAAATTCAACTTTTGAGAAGGCTTTATTAAGTAATATTTTGTGCACAAAAAGAAATTGACATAATATTAAGGAGTCTATTTTAATATTTTTAAATTAACTCTGTCTGACTTACCATTTTAATTATCTCTGGATAAACAGGCTCAGTAAGCACCCCACGACCACCAGTGATGTACTCTACTAGCTCATTGAGCGTGGCACGTTTAATCTCCTTCCCCTTCAAATCAGCAACAGGATCCATAAAGTCAAAAGCTACACAGCATTGTCGTAGCTTACGAATAAATAGCTCCTCTTGTTCACTGCTTGCTACATCTGAAATAGTAACAAGTTATGAATAGGATAATTGATTGAAATATTACATCACATAATATTTGATTTTATCTCTCTATTATCAAACATAATATCATTAATTATTACTAGACATACACTTGACATAAATAATGTTCATGATAATGATTTCAATTTAATTTCAGAAAAAAATGTGATAAACAGACATGGTACCTTTACATTCAGATATTTTCATAATCAATGATTGCTCAACAGGGATTAAACTCTATTTACCTACAATTTTCGATGGGACATAACAGGGAGCATAAGTTAAAAATAGTCTACCTATTATGACCTCTCTTGATCAATCAATGTACAATAATTATAACAAAACAAACACCTATATAGAATTACTTAACTATACACTACAGGCAGACATTTAACATACATACTAAAATCTGTCAAATTATTTCATACTCTTCTCACCTCTCTTTATGAGATAGAAGGTGAAAATCAAATAGGAACACAATTAGCTGTGAGCTGGCTGTCATTACCATCAATAAATTATAATATGCTTTTTCTGCTAGTGTTGTATTTAGACTTGAGTCCTAAAATTCTATAATAATAGGATGTCAGATCTTTTTGGAGACTTTCTTTTTAAAGTTATTTAGTTCTTTTTTCTTTCGTCATTGAATTATTTGTTTTTCAAATATATACTCAATCCATTTATTCTTTTTAGAAGTACTTGAGTCATAACTCTAGGAACTTGACTAAAAACAAATTACTGAAAAAAAATCAAAACGATCCAAAACATTCTTTTTTATAGAACTATTGATGTAAGTTAAGTCAGACCCACTGTAACTAATTTGTTATTTTTAAGTAATTAAAGCTATTTATAAAGAAGTAAGAGGTAACAAAAGGGACTCACAGGTCGAATGCTTCCTACCTAACTCTATTTATAAATAGAGATTTACTACAATGACTACTAATGCATTGTCCTGGACAGGTTTTTTTTAAAAACACATTACATTTTAATTCATTACTGCCTGCTTCCAAAAGGAGATCCTCAAGCCTTCATATATTTTTTGTCCAAATGTGAAAATGCCAGCAAAAAAAATATTTGACTTTGATTCAAAATTTAGCACACCAAAAAAATGATTTTGTTGTTGTTAGTTATTTCAATGAAATAGTATTAAGATTTTTAGTTTTGAACTCAGACAAAACTTAGAATCATTGACCCTACAGCTTTGGTGACAGTAATAAATACTCAGGGGGACAAATCCTCCAGAATACAGCAATTGACATAAAACAAGCAAAAAATATTTTTAGCCGGTGCTTGGACCAAAAAAAAAGGATGTCCTTTCAGTCTTCTTTGACATGCTGTCATCTTAAAGAAATGGAGTGTCATTATCTATACTCGAAACTGGAATTCAAGACCAATAAATCTACTACAATGTTGCCAATGCAATAAAATGATCTTACAATAGTATATACCTATTTCCTAAATACACACGCTGACATAATTTATTTATTGGTAATATTAATTCTATAATTTAAATAAGTAAATTTATTTACTTATTTTTACATAAATACAAGACGCTTTAATAAAAACTTAATCTTCCATATTGTTTGGTTGCAAAGCTGATATTGAGCGTGTATCACTTCAGGTGCTAACAACATTTGACTGACTTTGACTGTTGACTACTCATTTGGTCAAAATATCACTTAATTTTTCCTAACGAGTTAATAACACATAAAATCGAAAAATAAGACGAAATTAAGAAGAAGAATCTGAAGTTTACTCAGACTGTTCGAATGTGGTTTTGCTCCATAGTGGTTTCTGTCTTGTTGAATTTTTTGCTAAGTTTTGGTAAAAATGGTGTAGTTTCACTTTTCCATGCTATCTTAATAATATACTTATCACACTTTCGTTTCTTTACAATAAAATGTTGTCAATGTTAGTTGAGTAAACATAAAGTTTGTAATTAAATTTTTTATAAAAAATACCTTGTTAATAAGGATATGAAAAATAGGTTGGAGAAACCTGAAAACTGCATTTGACAATGACATAAATGACATTGATAGATTTGAGAGTGACATATCTGTTGTAGTTTTTTTGGTCTTGAATTCCAGTTTGGAGTATAGTATTAGAGATTTTTTCTCTGTGTGTTTCCGAATAGATGTTCTCCAATTGCACGCAGCCCAAGTCCCAACAATCGTAATCAAATTAGAAAAGTGGGAAAAATGTAAGAATTTTAAATTCAGTGAAGAGAAAAAGAATTTAATTTTAATATGTGATATTAAAATGACATTGGGCAGAATTTTAATATTTCCTTTTATTAATTTGGCCAGGGCTTGTGAAGTACACAATATCATTTAGGATGACAATGGGCAGGACGAGGATAGATAGATCAGCTTACAAACACTAATTTCATAAAGAAATTAAATAATGATTTAGATTTACCTGGAGGATTACATAGTAATAGGGTATTTGACTAAGCTCGAGATTTTACAAAATATAAATATTTTATCAAAATATAGGTAGATATGTGCCAATAGCAAAAATTTTTAATTAAAAATATAACGTCTAGTCGGTTTTATGGTCATTCAAAGATTCGTGGGCAAGTCCATTTTAAAAGTATGAAACTAGTTAAAAATATTTATACCATTGAATAACCCATACAATTTGCACCAACTTTTATAAAAAAACCATTGACATAAACGAAACATTTGATATAGCTACCGTACAAAATCAAAATGAAATGCATACAAAATACTAGCGTGTGACGTCACATCTTCGTAGCCATTTGTATGGAGCGTTTTGGGTTAGTCCAAAATAATGTGATTTTAAAGTTGTGATATCTTAGGTAGTTTAAATGAGAATCAAGTAATTCTTTCAACAATGTTTCTATCATTGAGAGGTCTTTTGATTACGAAAATAAAAATAAAATAGTCAAATACCGTATTATGGCATATTTTTAATAATAATATGACTTCAATAGTAATAAAAACCGCTACATAGCAATATAGGTAAGGTATAAATCTTAACTATCTCTGTTTTATTACAAGAAGTCAAATATATTGGGGATGCTGCTAACAGCATGATCCAAAATAGTTATTTTATACTCAATTCTTAGGAATCTCTACAAATGGAATCTTAGGGACATCCTTTTAAAAAATGTGTCAGGTGATGAAAGTCAATGATTTTAGGTAATTTAGCTTTTAGTGACAACCCAATATGATAATGAGAATTATTTAATTGTATTGTCTATTATTAATGTGGGTGTTGAACAACTTGCTTTGGACATAATAAGTCTTCAAACTTGTGAATTTGTAAAGGGTTTGCTCAACTTACAATGTAGAATGATAAAATGTCAAAAACAATAATTGAGAGCCTAAAACTTTGCTGTTAGATACCCACTTTATTAAATTATCAGTTGACATTCTGCAAATTACCCTCTTAAAGTAGGGGGTAAATTCCATGAAACAATACTGAAGAATAAGGTTAAAAGTCTTACACTAATAATGTTAGCATGCTAAGTCTACAAATTACCTATAGTTCAATTTTATTGCCAGATACTAATGAGGATCATAACAGAATAAAGTGCTGTTATCAAAAGGTCATTGAACTATCAAAATATTTGAGTACCTACACATATGATCAAGTGGGGGTTTAGAAGCGAGATAGGCGATATGGGAGAGGCACGTACCTTTCAGAAGCGGCAGCGCCTGCAGCTCCACGTCCTGCGTGTTGCGGTACCGAGAGGAGCCTTGCGACTTCTTGGTCTTTTTCTTCAACGACCGCTTGGCAAAAGGATCAATCCTGTCCACAAACGTTCCCGAAGACATTTTGGCGATATAAAAGTGTCCCAAATGACAAAACGTCGATAGTGATCAATGCGAAACTTGTTTTGATTCGGGCAGAGTCATGATCCGGCCCAGTCTACGAGACGAACGCGCACTTCCCGTAAGGTCGTAGCACAATATTAGAGCCTAAACAAACATTCCTTCGTCACACATGACGGTAATGGAGTGGTCACACTCAGGCCATTCTTTATACACTTATGATTCCACAACAGTTACGTAATTTTAAAACGTCTATATCACTAAAATGACACAATAACAAAAAGGAATAATTCGATTCACAAATCTGACTTTATTTTCTGAGGCGTGTCACGAATAGCAGAAGGCAGAAGTCACATATACATACAAGCCTCGTGTAATATCAGCCGGTCAGTCAATGACAATATATTTCTTTCACAATAATCGTCCAAGATAATTGAAGATTTGATAGTTAAAACACTTGAAATGGCGATATAAAACGGTTTATGTTCTTATATGTCGTGATCGAAATCTGTAGCGATGATGACACGGAGCAAAATTTAACATCAAAAATCTATCACCGTATTCTCGCCATCGCTCACCATCCGTTTCGACACTACAACAGAACGCATTTTAACGCTACGCACAAGAGTATTTTGAGATGTTGCACTTTCACAGGAATAATTAAATGTTTCCTCGACTTTTTCCACTACGGGAAACGATCAATTTACAAAATTATGACTAAAAGATTATCATCACTGGTTTGCTGCGAAAACGCTACACTCGTAGAAAAGTACCTAAATCTGAAAATAGATGGAGATAGAAAATGTTCAGTTGAACATTTCAACTACTTTTATCGTAGTTTTAAGGTTTGTTTGTAAAACTATTTTATCAAATACTAATAAATATTCTATTTTATATTTTTTAAATTATATACATGAGATATATTCTTGATTGTAAATTAATTTTCATTGAAAAGAGTAGTCATGACTAATGACTTCTTCCGCTTAAGTATAGTAGCGTTCAAAAAAAAATAATTAATTTTCTAGTCTATGGTTTCTGTAAATATTATACCTTTTTGGTCGGTTATAAAAAATATCCATTTATAAAATTACAAAACCTTTAGTTATCATCTTATTATACTAACCTTGACACGAACAGAAATGATCGTAAATATATCAATATACTGACTGTATTTTAAAAGTATTTTTTGAGCGATATGAAATTTTAAACTACTGTATAAAGTACTGTTTATACGAAATGAAATAAATATTTCATAAGATCTATTCTTAAAATAATCAATAATAGAAATAAATAATTGAGGATTTAATTTATTTAAATGTCGCGAAATAAAATAAAAAAGTAAACTTGATGTATACCCAGCCCTAAAACTGTAACCCCATGCCGTAAATAAATAAATTAGGTGTTTAAAAAATCAATAGTTGTCTATAGCATTCGACTCATGAGAAAGTGGCTTTTGGCTTTCTAAAGAATTTTTGGCGTAATCTAGCCTTTTGAAAGTATTGATTTGTTTTATGAGCATTCTTAATAAATTGTCATATTCCAAGTTAAATGTGAAGTGAATTATTAAGCTGATACATTTGTAATTACTGGTGTAAGAGATTTAATATTTTAGAAAGCAACATGGAAGCATTGACAGTTCCGCCATGAATGCAAAATAAATAGAAATTGTGATGTGAAGGTACATTGAAAATGTTTATTTATTTCGTAGATGTAGTGCATGTACTTATTGTTCTATATTGTTCTGAAAAACAATAGAACATTGCGTAATGATGTTACCGATAAACATCCCGCAGTCAGTATCTTCGAGTAGGTACTTACGACAACGCAATGAAGAAAGTGCATTTCATTACATATTGGTGCATTCCATTACACATATTTGGCTTCTTTTACATTAAAATCATAACTCTCACCAAATATTATTACTGTTTTTGAAAAAAAATGATATCACCTTTATGATCAACACAATTTTTGAAAGTGTTTTTCAGTGCCATGTTGTACCCCCTGGACGTGCAATAAATATCTTCATCTTTTAAGCCCACGCCATGTATAATATCTTTAAAACTGTGATTGTATGAATATTTCAGATAAATATAATTTAATTAAATTGATAAATAAAGATTTACAATAAATTAAACTATGACTACTTCTTAATCACTGCCTCAGTTCAGTTAAATATTTTTGTTTCAGAAGGAAGTAAATCAAGACTAGAGTAGAATCTTCACAATGTTGAGAGGTGGGCGTGGAGGCCGTCACAGTCCGGAGCTGTACCCCCACACTATTAAGTGCTCCAGTGCCAGTGATACTAGCTCGGCCTATAGCGGCAGTGACACAATGACTTCAGTCCATAGTTCACTAGACATGGATATGGAGGTGGATTTGTCAGGTCTCCTTGAGTCTATTGTTGACTCTGATGAGGAGGAAGATTTGGAAGAGAGCATGGATAGCCTCACTGTAAGAGATGCAGTACGTGAATGTCTTGAAAAAGACCCAAGTGAGAGAACTGATGAAGATATTGAAATTCTCTTGGAATTCACTCAGCACTTAAAAGCATTTACCAATATGACACTCACAGTACGCCGTGCTCTGTGTGCTGTTATGGTTTTTGCTGTTGTAGAAAAGGCTGGTACTGTGGTAATGAATGATGGAGAAGAGCATGACTCGTGGTCTGTCCTTATCAATGGCCATGTGGGAATCGAACATCAGAACGGAGAAATAGAATATTTAAATGTTGGTGACAGTTTTGGGATGGTTGAAGCTACACTTGAGAAATTATATCACAGAGGTGTAATGACAACACGCTGTGATGATTGCCAATTTGTGTGCATTACACAAACAGATTACTATCGCATACTGCATCAAGGAGAAGAAAATATAAGACGACATGAAAATGAGAATGGAGTTGTTGAATTAGTAACAGAATACAGAGGAAGTGCTGGAGAATCTGGCCGCCAACAGGGTCATGTGGTCATAAGAGGCACACCAGACCAATTGATGCTGCAACTTATTGAGGATAATTCTCGTGATTCCACATATGTTGAGGATTTTCTACTGACTCATAGAACATTTATCGAGAGTCCTTTAGTTGTTGCGAAACAACTACTTGCCTGGTTCTCGGAACCTTCTGTTCGTGATAAAGTTACTAGAGTGGTATTACTCTGGGTCAATAACCATTTTACTGATTTTGAAACTGACCCCAATATGATGGAATTTTTGGAAAACTTTGAAATTTTACTAGAAAGTAATAAGATGGAACAGCTGCGACTACTTAACATTGCTTGCTCTGCTAAAGCACGAACTAGAAGTGTCACATTGTCACGACCCTCAAGGGATGAACCTCTTAATTTTACCATAGAAGGGGGATATGAAAGGGGGTATGGTATTTTCATTCTGAAAGTTGAAAAACACTCTAAAGCTGAAGATGTTGGACTAAAAAGAGGTGACCAGGTTATAGAAGTGAATGGTCAATCTTTCCAACATGTTAGTCATGCAAAAGCTATGGAAATTTTAAGAGGTTCCACTCATTTGAGTATCACAGTAAAGAGCAATTTGTTGAGTTTCAAGCAAATGTTACTTACTCCTGAAAATTCTTCCAGGCACCGTGGTTGTGCTAATATGGTACGCTGGCAAAATGATCCAAGGGCTCGTCTATCTACTGCTGAGTTGTTAAGTGATGATCCGATTGTTTTGAATCCTGTATTTCAGTCCCCTACTAAAAAACCACAACAACTCAGTATCAAAAAGGAACCACAAAAAGGTTTTATGACATTAGGTCCCAAGAGAAGACTACAAAAAGCTTTAATGAAAATGAACATACTCCCTAAAAATACAATAACTGATGGACTACATAATGATGATAGCATACTATCAAACTCAGAATCTCTCAACAAGGCTACAAGTACCTCATTTTATAGTTCTCATAGTAATCCAGATTTGATATCTATTTGCTATGATGAGTACCAGTCATCTGATTATCCAGAGCATGTTCTTAAGGTCTATAGAGCTGATCAAACCTGCAAATATTTATTAGTGCATAAAGAGACAACTGCTAGGGAGGTTGTAATGTTAACACTTCAAGAATTTGGCATAACTGATCCCAGTTCTAACTTTTCTCTCTGTGAGGTTTCCGTAGCACAAGGTGGTATAATCAAACAACACCGCTTGCCAGATCAGCTTCAAAATCTTGCAGAGAGGATTGGTCTAAGTTCTAGGTATTATTTAAAAACAAATGGGATCAGTGAAACCTTAGTGCCTGATGAAATGGCTCCAGAACTACTGAGGGAAAGTGTAGTACATTTCCTGCAACTAAATGCGGTTGAAGTCGCTGTTCAATTAACCTTACAAGATTTTTGTATCTTCCGCCAAATTGAGAGTACTGAATATGTTGATGATCTATTTGAATTAAAAAGTAGATATGGCACACCCATGCTGTCTCAGTTTGCTGAGCTAGTAAACAAAGAAATGTTTTGGGTGGTGACTGAAGTCGTCAATGAGCAAAATCTTGTGCGACGCTCAAAAATAATAAAGCAGTTTATAAAAGTCGCGCGACATTGCAAAGAATGTAAGAATTTTAATTCTATGTTTGCTATTGTATCAGGGTTAGGACATGGTGCAGTATCTAGATTGAGAATGACTTGGGAAAAACTACCTACTAAATATTCTAAACTCTTTAACGATTTACAGTTGTTAATGGATCCTTCTAGAAATATGTCGAAGTATAGACAGTTGGTCACAACTGAACAGGGCAGATCACCAGTCATTCCGTTTTATCCAGTTGTTAAGAAAGATCTTACATTTATTCATCTGGGCAATGATACAAAGGTTGAGGGTATGGTAAATTTTGAGAAACTTCGTATGATAGCTAAAGAAGTTAGAACTCTTACCAACATGTGTAGCTCCCCTTATGATCTCATTTCTTTGTTGGAATTTGGTAAACAACCACCTTCAAATGCCATGGTGGCCCTTAACCAACTGACTACAGGTGGAGTCCAACAAGGGCAAGTGACAGTTAAAAGAAGAAAGAAGTCATCCAATGTTCCCAATCCTAAAAAAATGTTTGAAGAAGCACAGATGGTAAGGAGAGTTAAAGCATATTTAAATCGTATGCATGTTGAAACTGATGAAGAGCGTTTACACGCCTTGTCACTTGAATGCGAGGGATCTGGGCCGGTCCCTGCTATGCCTCGCCGCCGACACCCCTCACCCTCTTTGTCTACCACTAGCAGTGCGTCATCGGCTAGTGAAAGCAAAAAGAGCTTTGCTGGCAATAAGTTTGGCGCTGCCTCACCTCAAGCTGTGAGAAAATTATTAGCTTTATCAGAACCCGCCAAAACGAGGCCTCATCAGCCACGACCACCGCCACCGGGGCCGTCACCTTGTTCACACCGGCGTGACGGTCCCGGCCCAGGTATATGCTGCCCACGAACAGCACACGAGAGATCACACTCTGACACACCTACACCTCTTCCTGTCGATTTATCAGCAGAGAGTAGCAGTGTGACTTCATTAGTGAACTTGCCATTGAGAAAGACTGGGTCTGCAACATCTAGCGACAGTGGTCACGGGTCATGCACCGCGGCCAGTTGCGCTCGGCCAGTTCCTCCGCCGCGCATGCCGCAGCCGTACACGCTCGCCGCACAGGTGGCGCGCCTTGAGCGTCTAAGCCGCGCGCACTCCCATGAGGGGGTCACGCGCCCTTACGATTATTATCATGACACACCAGACGATGATGACGATGATCAACAAGTATCTGCTGTTTAAATTTTTAATACTCTAAATCAATACTATTTATATACATAGTTCACTGTTTTGTAATCTCACTCGACAAATAGAAAGCACATGTTTATATAAATTTTCTTAAATTAATATTAAAAATCATGTATGTACTCTTACAGCTAAGTCTAAAGACTGTATAATTAAGACAATTTCCTAGTGTTACATAGTGTAAAATTTCATTATTAGTAAGCCATGCCTCTAAAATATTAATTAATTTTATTACTATAATTATTATAATGTGACCCACCAGTTTCCAGTTTTATCTAGAGAAAAAGATGTTTGATGTATACCAACTAGAGGTGACCTGTTGTGTATCTACCATTTGGTATATCTACATTCCGTTAATTGTGTAATATATTAATAATGTTCATTATTTATATTGTGAAACTTAGACCAAATAATAATTAATGTACCTTTTAACATTATGACTCAAATGATTTTAATAATTTTATGTTGTAGCAGTGTGGTAGCTTTGTGGACCAACAATGGGTTTGGATGTTATTTCTCATGGTAGCAGCTTCAGTTCTGTTAATATCATGGTTTTAATTATTATAATTGTAAATAATAAAATACATAATATTACTTCAAACCTTGTTTATATTTTGTATAACGAAACATAACAAGTGGGCGTTATCTAAATTGAGCTAGATAATCGACCTCGAGCGGATGTAGATCGGGAGCGGGAATGACTAGACTGTGCAGCGGCGGCCCGAGGTCGCACTGTTGCATCGAGTCCAATGATTTGACTACTATGCGCTGGTCTTCCGATCCCACTCTTGACAAACCCACCGCAATACTGTCTTTTTTGATGACTGAAACCAATATTACTATAAGTTAGAGCAGGCGCAGAACTTCTCGTGGAAATATGTTGTTAAGTATTGATCTAATCCTCTGCATATTTTCTTTTCGGTATATGTCGTAGGCGTTATCAACTATACCTAGTACGCTTCGCGGAACCTTAGGGTTAGGGATCGTTCATTATATAGATTTTTTTGCTCGCGCGACTGTTAGACGAAGATCACTGCTAGTACTGAGGTACTATGGTAGTAGAGGGGGGGGGAGTGATTTCCGCCCTTATCCCACAAATCACTACCTATATATGTAGCAAGCTACATTATTAGGTTTCCGCCTTGTATTTCGCTTTCCGATAAATAAATTAGCCTTGCTTGTTGTGATGGTACTCATACTCTGTACTGTGAAACAAAGACAAAACCGGGGCCGTAACCCAGTACACCCAGACCCGAGACCGCAAAACGAACTTAGGCGCCACACCATTATAACCATTGCGCTATCGAGGTCGCTATTGATTGATGATGATTGCGATTGATCGGGTCAATCATAATAAAATTCCTAAGTATCCCACAATACATTGTGCACCATTGAAATTGGAGAAAGACCATGAAATCTAGCTAGGTTATCATATGAACGTTTTATTTTCGGTTGAGTCCCGTTCTCCTTTCGTTACTTTATTTTTTGCGCCCCATTATTAGGGTTATTCCTGTTGTCCCACCAATGACACAATAATATTTTTTTTTAATTATCGCTATGTCTACTCATATGCCGCGGTAGGGACAATGGAAAAAAACTCTAAATTAATTCCTGTCGGACAACGGAAGGAACGCCAAAGTTGATAACATATTTTGGATTATTTACCTGAATTAAGACTATTCTCAATAATCTGCACTAGTTGTGCAGCAGCTTCTTTGACCGACATAAACTTGGGGTCCATGTATTGCCGAACTTTTTTAGTCAATGATTCCTCAGTTGGCTCTTTCACTTTGATATCTAAATTAGATTTGGAAAAGATGTAAGAAAAATATGATATAAACAACGTGTATACAAGAAAACTGTGGCAGAGAAACATTCCTTTTTTTTTAAATAAAACTGCATTTAAGGTTTTTCTCTTAATTTTGCTTGTATCGCCCCTGGAATCGAACCGGAAAAAAATATATTTAAATTTTTCTCTAAGAAACCTGTCACACATGTCTAAGATATCCATAATACCGAATATTAAGTATACAACTATAATAAATTGTGGATATTTTATACAACAGGCAATTTTAAGACCCAATGTTTCTTGTTCTTTTTCTTGGAGAAAAAATAGTTTTGATATTGACTGTGTCGAGGAAGTCCATTAGTATTTGGTAATATGGATGTCTTGCACAAAATACGAGTGAAGACCTAAGGTTTCTTAGTGAAAAAATATCCTTAATAATGACTCTATCGATTAGTGGCACAAAATAGCCAATTATAATTTAAAAAAAAACCTATTCGATTCCTGGGTACAAGTAAAATTAAAAAAAGACATTGAATGCAGTTTTATTTTTATTAAAAATAAAGAAATAACTAAAGGATTGAAGGTAGTTTCCCTCCTGGGCCCCAATGTTTTTTTCCATCCTATACATAAGTATATAAATATCCATTTGATAGCATCACATAGCTGTGCAGGGAAAAGGATGTTCACCTTTATATGTTTTTAACTTACTTAACAGTGGGAGAGCCACGCTTCGGCATGAATGGGCCGGCTCGACCGGAGTAATACCACATCCTCACAGAAAACCGGCGTGAAGCAGTGCATGCGCTGTTTCGCTGCGTGAGTGAGGGTACCGGAGGCCCGATCCGGGGAAAGGGGGGTTTATGGGTAGACAACGCACTTTTGACTCCACTGGTGTCGCGGGTGTCCATGGGGGGCGGCAATCGCTTACCATCAGGTGATCCGTCTGCTTGTCCGCCACCTATAACATAAAAAAACTGAAATAAACTAATAGTTCTCTGAGATAGGCATTTTTTGTCATTTTAATGGCAGTTTTCAAATTATTTCTTTGATATTGCTGAATAGCCTTTTATAAAAAATATTACTTTTACCTTTTTTATGTATGTTTCAAGTTCCTGAAAAATATTAAATTTGATAACTGCCACAAAAATGCCTTGCTTGAAAAATATTATGTATTTGTATACCCAGTAAACATAATGTGTGTAAATTTCTTGAATAGTTATTTACAATTTTTTCGTAAAAGCTGTCTGGTTTCCAAGTTTCTGTCCAAAAAGGTATTGAAATAGTTTCTCCAAAATTGTACAGTTGCAATCCACAGCAGCTTACAGCATTCATGATGGAGGCATTGTGAACAATCTGAAAACATTTAGTGTATTCTGTTTTAAAACCAGACCAATTGAATCATTGTTACATGTTTCTAACCACTGAGCTAATGGTAGAATTCCACCTTTTCTTTATGAGACATTAATAAATGTAGACTTACCTGTGTGCCAATACCAAACTCCTTAGCTCTTAACAGCATATCCGTATGGGTAGTGGCTCCTAAAGGATCTCCAACAACCAAAAGTGCTATGTCTTTATCCTTTGCTTCTTTAATTATATCATCAATATAACTTTCACATAGCTCTCGATCAGCAATAATTAGTGGTCTTCCATAAAATTCTTCCTATAACAAGTTTTTATAACTGTGGTGGTTGGTCAGCAGATTCTATTAACATCCTACTAGAAATACAATAAAATACTAAGTGCTATGATAAGCAATGATCGGAGTAGGTAGAGCTATTTGCTAATATGGACATGCCCCGGGATTCTGGCTATGATCCCGGGATTAAAATAGATATTTTTTTATTTTAAAGTAAAATATTTTTAGTTTGTTCCTTTGTATCTAACATATGTATCTTGAATTTCGAAAGAACAAATAGAACTTTTTATATTAACATGGTATCACAAAGCGTTTACGAATAAGTTCGTAAGGCTGAAGTTAATGCTTGTATGTATAAAGAAAATAACTGTTAATAGTACCTATAAAGTATATCTTTAATCCCGGGTTTCCAGGCATGTCCATATTATTTGAAAAAAAATCGCAATAGCATCGATGTCAAGTATGCTGTACTCTTAGATTAAGTCAAAAAAGCGGAAGATACGCCACATTCCTTCAATTAGACAACTGAAAACGGACCTATTTGTTTTGACATACGCTTGAGAGAGTCATCAAACTCGCTACGTGCATGCTACGCATCATGTCAAAAGGAGAAAGTAGGGTCAACAAAAATAACTAATTTCTAAATCATTTATTTTGATAACAGTCAAAATTATTATAAATGTATTGTTGGTACTATTATAAATTATTATTGAATGTTATACTTACTTACACAACGTTGACTTTTCTTCGAATAGGGACAGTTTGTTTCAATTGTGTCTATAAAATCTGAGTGTTGCCCTTGATCATTATGGGATCCCATCGTCAGATCATGGCATGCTAAGAATGGTATTACCTAGGAACCATACTAATTACAAAATTATCTAGTCATCTTCCAGTAGGTACTTACCTACCTAGTTGGGGAATGTGCATAAAAAATGATCCCGAAGAATTGATAACCTCCTCATTTTTATGAAGTCGGTTAAATATAAACAATAATATATATTTTTTTAATTACACATTTTGCACTACTACTACTAATACTCTGCATAAATTAACAATAAATATTTTGCAATTGTATTTTTTGATATTTTTATGCTGACGGTATCACTGTGTGAGGTAATATCACTTAACTCGTCACACATGGGTAAATCGTATATTTCTATCTCGCTCGGCAAAATGGTGAGCAAAACATTGTAAAATATTGAAATATCATAAGAAATTAAAAAATATCTTGTACTTACGAGTGAAATATGATTCCATGAGATTTATTTTTACGTTTTAAATTATTAGTACAGCCGTTAAAGCGCACGTAGGTATTTTGATAGCCTTTATCCCACTTAAAACAATTAATGCGCCTCCCATCAGGCACCCGCGCTTTTTGGGCTCTCGCCAAGGCTATCCTGGGGAACTTTAGTCAGTCGTCTTTCCCTCCACTTCACAAGTCGGATGATACCCTTGCCCATACTGCAAAAGAGAAAGCCGACTTTCTGGACACTCTTTTTGCGTATAACTCGACTTTGGATGACTCTGGGAACTCTCCTCCACTCATACCGCCCTATGTGAGTTCAATGCCGAACGTCCGATTCCGACAAGTTTCGGTTCGTAAAGCTTTCTTTTCCCTTGACATCCGTAAGTCGAGTGGGCGGAATGGTATCCCTCCGATTGTACTGAGGGAATGTGCTCCGGAGTTGGCTCCGGTTTTAACGCGTCATTTCCGGCTGTCCTACACCACTGGCGTAGTACCGAGTAACTGGAAGTCAGCCCTTGTCCACCCGATACCCAAAAAAGGCGATCGCTCGGACCCGTCCAATTATAGAACAATAGCCATTACCTCAATCCTCTCTAAAGAAATGGAGTCCATTACCAATCGTCAGCTCTTAAAATACTTAGAGGAGAACTGCCTATTAAGCGACCGTCAGTACGGCTTCCGTAGTGGTCGCTCCCCCGGTGACCTCTTGGTATTTCTGACTCATTGATGGGCACAGGCGTTGGAGAGTAAGGGTGAGGCTCTGGCTGTCAGCTTGGACATAGTGAAAGCCTTTGATAGGGTATGGCACAAGGCGATACTATCCAAACTTCCCTCATACGGTCTTCCGGAGAAATTATGCACGTGGGTCGCTAGTTTTCTAAATGGGCGTAGCATTAAGGTCGTTATCGACAGTTCTTGCTCGGATCTGAAGCCCGTGAACGCTGGTGTCCCACAGGGCTGTGTGCTATCTCCGACACTGTTTCTTCTGCACGTCAATGATATGTTGTCTCAGAACAATATTTATTGCTATGCGGATGATAGTACTGGAGATGCACTGTATACCGGACGTGCAAATATTTCTCCGGAAAACGTCATTGAGAACCGGAAACTTGTGTCTGAAGTCGAAAGACATGTTGAATCATATTTCGGACTGGGGTCGACTTAATTTAGTCCGTTTTAATCCCTCCAAGACACAAGTGTGCGCGCCTTTGAAGTGCCAATCAGTATTCAGGGCACTCCCCTTGATGTCAAGCCTACTATCGGGATCCTTGGTGTCGACATTTCGAGCGAGGTCATCTGGAAGACAAAGCTAAAATAGCTTCAAAGAAACTTGGTGTGCTTAATAGAGTGGGGCGGTATTTCACACCAGCTCATCGGTTACAACTCTATAAGGCACAAGTTCGGCCCCATATGGAATACTGCTCCCATGTCTGGGCTGGTGCACCTCAGTACCAACTTCTTTAGTTTGACCGCATACAACGTAGGGCTGCTCGAATTGTCGGTGACTTGACTCTCTCTAGTCGACTTGATCCTCTTGCACTCAGGCGGGATATAGCCTCCCTCAGCATTCTATACCGCATCTATCATGGGGAGTGCTCTGGGGAACTGTTTGATCTACTCCCTGCAGCTGAATTCTTACATCGAACCACACGCAAGCGATTGTCATTCCATCCTCAACATCTTGATGGATGGCGGTCTAATACTGTGCGTTTTTCGCGGAACTTTCTACCACGTACCTCAGTTCTGTGGAACAGTTTACCTATGGGAGTATTTCCCGACGGCTACGACTTAGGCACCTTCAAGAGAAGAGCGTACTCTTTTTTAAAAAGGCTGGCAACGCATTAGCGATCTCTCTGATTTCGCGGATGTTAATGGGCGGCGATGATAGCTTTCCATCAGGTGACTCGCTTGCTCGTTTGTCGCCTCTGGCATAAAAAAAATATTAATGAATATTTTTAGGTGACGCGACCGCTTTTCACTCTTGACATTTGGGACTGTGTGCAAATAGGCACAGGGCACCTAATTTAAGCGGTCCACGCGGTATAGACGAGTCACCTATCTTCCGCTATTTTGATTTAATCTAAGGCTGTACTGTATTGAAAACATACTTTGCACTTTTGTTTACCTGGGAGAACAGATGAAGTTTATAGTCTTTACTGCTTAAAATTTTCTAATTATAGACGTGCGGACTTACCAAAGTGTCTTTTCCAACCGTAAGTATAGAAGTATAACCTTCTAAAAGCACCTTATCACATTTTTTTATTATTTCCAAACCTTTAACAGTAATATCCTTGGCATCGCCTAGTCCTAATCCAATTAGATAAAACATTTTTTGTATTACTTTTTACGTGCGACATATACTTTAGTTGTAAACTTAGAGAAAACTAGGATTTTTTACATTTAAATCTTTATACTACTTAAGTTCCAATTTGAAATTATTATAACCTACAACACAGACCATGACCTACAATACAAAAACTTTTGACAGTTGAGTGATATCAATTGTATCGTAGTTCGCACAATCGATATGTAGTCGATTTCGATTTAAATCGCACTTGTTTGGCTCCCGGCACAGAGCTCACAGTAAGTAAGCTCCGTAGAAATAAACCCGCAATAAAATAATCCAATGCCAAGCAAGAACTTTATCGATGCTTAGCTTAAAGAAGGTTATAGTATCAATGACTAAGTTAAGTAGTCATTGTATGCACAAACTATATAGGGATACTACATTGTATGGTATACAATACTGGAGACCACGATCCTTTATATGTATAAACCTATTTGAAGGCAAATATTCTTTCTCGCTCCGGTAGGTCACCCCATAGAGTATAGTAACCTCTCTTTCTAATAGGATGTCCATACAACTATGCAGCCGAGGCCTTTGCCAATTTTTTTTGCCAGCGTTTTCTTAGCTGAAACTCCCCAATTGGACATTAAAAATTTAAATGATAATACTGGGGTAAATAGCAGTAACCATATAAATATTCCGTGGTTCACGTTTAAAGACATAAAGTATGGAATCAATAAACTAAAAATAAACAGTTCCATAGGGCCGGACAGTATACCATCTGCTATAATAAAAAAAGCAAAATCCTATTTTTGTAGATCTCTATGTCATATTTTTAACCTCGCATTGAAGTCTGGTATGTACCCTCCACAGTGGAAGCTTACGAGAGTGACTCCCATATTAAAAACTAATAATAAAATGAAAGTCGAAGAATACCGACCGATAGCCATCTTATCTTCCCCAGCTAAGATATTTGAGACTGTCCTTCATAGACATATCAATGCTCAGGTCAGTAAATACCTTTGTAACGAGCAGCACGAATTTAGAAGTAAGAGATCAGTTAACACAAGTAACTCTTGTCGACTACATTTCTTCTAGCTTGGACCGTGGCTGCCAAGTAGATGTTTTATATTTTGACTTTCGGAAGGCGTTTGATCGGGTCAATAATGACATTTTGCTTTCCAAACTTTCTTGCATAGGTTTCACGCCTAAATTGTTACAGCTTTTAGCGAACTATCTTTCTGATCGTCAGCAGTTTGTCAGGCTTGGCTCGTATGAATCCCAACCGTATCACACCCGTTCTGGCGTCAGTCAGGGATCCATACTTGGGCCCCTGCTGTTCTCATTGATGATAAACAATCTCCCTACAGTAATTTTACACTCAAGGTGCTTACTATATGCAGATGACCTGAAACTATTTGTGGAACTAAAGTCTGAAGCCGACTGTCTGGCGCTTCAGAAAGATATTGACGCAGTCTTCGCCTGGAGTATCCTCAACAAATTGGAGTTCAACTCTGATAAATGTTACTCCATGACTTTCAGTCGGTCAAGGCAACCAATTTTTCATGATTACCATATCAATGGCCAAACTATTGCAAGGAAAAATTGCATCAAGGATCTGGGAGTCCATTTTGACCAGAGGCTCACGTTTCATGGGCACATCCTGATACTGGCTGAAGAATGTTTTAGAAGACTAGGCTTTGTCCTCAGAAACGCGCGAGACTTTCGGAATGACCATGTAGTCAGACTTATTTTCTGCACTCTCGTGAGGACTAAACTTGAAGCCAGTGCGTGCGTATGGAACCCATACGAAGCAACATACGCATTAATGCTTGAAAAAGTTCAGAAGGCTTTTTTAAGAACCCTCTACAAGCAACGTTATGGATATTACCCGTACATGTACCCTACCAAATATCTGCTGGGCTGTCTTGGTTACAACTCATTGCAGGTTAGACGGGCTTTTGATCAGTTAACAATGGCATGTAAAATCTTACGCGGAAAAATAGATGCTCAAGATCTGAGTGATGTGCTGTGTCGTTTGTATGTTCCTAACAACTATCGGCGTCTTCGGAAACACAAGCTGTTTGCAGTGCCTCGGTGTCGCACAGTAGCGCGCGCGCGCTCACCTATCCCGCGTGCCCTTACCGCACTCAACACACTCCTAGAAGCCAATCCGGAATTTGATTTGTTTTCGGATGATTGGAGGACTATATTGTTGGAATGCCTGGGGCCAATTCTCGTGCTTGTGATATTTTGAGAACATGGCGGATATCACCCGAAAACCATACAAAAAAACTATGTTTTAGTGATATATGTCGTACGAAAATAAATGTCACAATCCCGAGAATTGGGCTCCTGAAGTTTTGTGAGCGAAGTGTGTGCTAGATGAATTATAATATACTTGTTAATTTTGTTTTAATTTTCTCTTTGTGTATAATCTTTGTAAATTTGTATAATTAATGTAATTGGTTAGCAAACTACCGTGTTAATTATAGTCAATAAATAAATAAAAAAATAAATAATTCATACTTGGACATTGGACATATTCTTGTCTCCTCCGAATGAATACGCAAGGACATTATTATAAGTATTATGTAATAAATAAGTTACATACTTTATTATATGTATTTAAGAAACATAGTTTTTTATAATTTATAGTTACACTATCGTATTAAGTTACCTGTAAAGATAGCGTAAGAGAAGATAATAAACAAAATAAAGAGACAAGTTTACGTATATAATTAGGGCTTAATCATTATATTTTAGGTTTATTGAACTTTTATCAATATAGACCTTTGTAATTTATATTTTATTAATTTGACGAGTGGTGCAATGGCGATATAATAAAGGGGTTTAGTACTTTTGACTCACTTATTTGGCACTACTTAGGCAATGCATCTGCCATTTTGTAATCATAATAACTAGATATTATTTTAGCAAAATACTCCATATTCCTCAAAAAGTGGCTCGATTACCCACGCGAGGGAACGAGAAAGAATGTTGGGCACCTCTGTCCTTTGTACTCAGGGATAAATTTAATTAAATTGCTCTTTGTCAGTAATGCAGTAGGAAAATAATGTAAATATTAGGTCACAATAAAACGGACAGATTTTTTTTTGTAATTAGTATTACAAACACAACACATAAAATTTATCATTACCTCCAAATAATTCCTAAAAAGACAATTTTTTGTGTGTTAAATAGTGTTATTTTAAGTACTGTATGTTTCCTTACAATAAAGAAAATAAAAATAAAATAAAATATTATTTAGAAGGCAATTTAGAAGGTCTGCGAAATATTAAAAAAACGACCAACTGATCCACGTGGTGTAAAGGTATACCGATGAAGTAAAAGCATTTGAGTTAACATTGCACTTTTTCCTCCAAATGTATCTGAAAAAGAGAATATTGTTAAAGGGTTTGTGATCACCAATCCGCATTTGGCAAGCGTGGTGATTAAGCCTAATCCTGATGACTTAACTTCTATGATGGAGGCCTTTGCCCTGTAGTGGGATATTTTAAAGGCTGATACTTTAATTTTGCAAAGTGTACTAATTATGTGGTCACCCTATTAGTAACATTGCAAATATTTGTTTTGTTGTTACAATTCTAAAATATTCCTGCTGATACCTCTTGAATTGTTATACCTTGGATATTGCATGCGGGCGTTATAGTAAATGACCAAAAATAAGGGGATTCTAAGTAAAAAATTAAATTTTTGATGAAATGAAACTATTAATATTTTATGGTAACTTACGACTCACTTGTGAAATAACAAAGAACATCCGAGCCCAATTCTCGTGCTCATGATATTTTGAGAACATGGCGGATATCACATGGAGCCCAATTCTCGTGCTTGTGATATTTTGAGAACATGGCGGATATCACCCGAAAACCATTCAAAAATACTATGTTTTAGTGATATATGTCGTATGATATTCGAGCACGAGAATTGGGCTCGACATATGTTATCTGTGACCTGGAGCCCAATTCTCGGGCTCGTGACATTTATCATCATACGACATATATCAACAAAACATGGCGGATATCGTATGAAAACGTTTTTGCTTATTCTCGCGATGTCGAATGGTGACATATGTCACATATTTTCGTGCGACACGTATTGTATGGTCTTGACCATACGATATGAAGTATCACGGTGATTTTGGTGATATTTCTCCAATTCAACGTGACGTTTGAGTCGTTTCGCGTTTTCTTCTTTATTGACGTTTGATTGTTCAAATCACATAGCAAGTTTAAATTAACTGCACAAACTAAGAAGATGATTGATTCTCTGTGTGAACAATTGTTTATCTGAGAATTTTAAATTTTCTTATATTTTGTTTAATTGGAACAAATTTTCACCAGTATTACCTACATACTACCCGTGCGGATAAAGAATGGGATCAGAAATGGCGGCGCATCTATTCACTTCTCGCTCGCACACTATTTGCGTCTATACTCGCACTCGTGGGTACTGACTGCAAAAAAAATATTCTGCGTTCCCTTCCCTGTCGCATCAGTCCGACGCGTTCTCAGTTTTTCCGTGGTTTTGAACCTTTCGTTATTTTGTCATTTGTTATTGTTTGTTGTTATAGTTTATTGTTAATTTGTATGTTAAATCATTGTTTTGTTAGTTATTTATTGAGTATAGATAGTGTTTTAAGATATAGTTACAATAGGATATAGATATAGTTAAGATACCTATACTTATTACAATCTTTTATTTCAAGATACTAATTTTAAAAGTTATGAAGTGCATGTAGAATAGTTCATGAAATTAATGTAATTAAATTACAACTGTATAAATCATAAACTGTTCTAACGCAATCTATATTTAATACTAATATTATAAAGCTAAATAGTTGGTTTGAACGCGATGAACTCAGGATCTACTGGACCGATTTCAATCATTCTTTCACCATAGGAAAGGTACGTTAGGTAGGTCATAGGCTATATACATCCCCGGGTTCGCCCGTGCGAACCCGGGGCGGACCGCTAGTAAATATATATTTACTTGAGAACAAATTCGTTTATCGTTAAATATATATAATCTGCTATCTGAATAATTTTCATACATTTTTTATATACAGTCAAAAAGACTCCAAAATAATAAAACCTATAAAACATACTCGTACATAAATCGTATTTTAATTAATAACATTAATTTATTTATTAAAAAAAAAACAAAACAGTTTTAACGGTAACGATATTTTATACTGAAAAACGTCAGTTATAAATTTTCAAACCGTTGATGCTGACGGTACCGGCTCCACGCGCCGCCATTTCTAATCCCATTCTTTATCCGCACGGATAGTACCTTTAAATATTCGTCATTAAGCATTTTTATCTCAGTAATAAAATCAGTCTTAAGAAAATTCTTTATTTAATTTTTTTCTTTTAACGCGTCTTTTTGCTACAGTTGCTATCTCTTTTTGCCACAGACTGAAAAGAAATCTTTTGGCTTTCGGTCGGTGTAACGGAATTACAATTTCATAAAATCAATTTCCTTTTTCATCTTTTTTTATCGTATTTTAAAGCAGTTATGATAATGATGATGTCATACAAACATAAAATTTACTGTTGATATAAAAAGGCTAGAAAATGTTGAATTAATACTTAAACAATAAATATTAAAATTTCTCGATTGTATATTTGTGTCAATCAACAAAATGGAACGTATTAGCGGAAATGATATAGGCCACATTTTCTATGGAAGTGACTTTTACTGTCGTATGGGCACGAGAACAGGAGCCCAATTCTCGTGCTTGTGACATTTATTTTCATACGACATATATCACTAAAACATAGTTTTTTTGTATGGTTTTTAGGTGATATCCGCCATGTTTACAAAATATCACGAGCACGAGAATTGGGCTCCAAGACCCCAATTCTCGGGCTCGTGACATTTATTTTCATACGACATATATCACTAAAACATAGTTTTTTTGTATGGTTTTTAGGAGCCCAATTCTCGGGCTCGTGACATTTATTTTGATACGACTTATATCACTAAAACATCGTTTTTTTGTATGGTTTTCAGGTGATATCCGCCATGTTTTTTCATATCGAAATCCCGAGAATAGGGCTCTAGGTGATATCCGCCATGTTTTCAAAATATCATGAGCACGAGCACGGCACGGCTCGTGACATTTATCATCATACGACATATATCAACAAAACATGGCGGATATCGTATGAAAACGTTTTTGCTTATTCTCGCGATGTCGAATGGTGACATATGTCACATATTTTCGTGCGACACGTATCGTATGGTCTTGACCATACGATATGAAGTATCACGGTGATTTTGGTGATATTTCTCCAATTCAGCGTGACGTTTGAGTCGTTTCGCGTTTTGTTGTTTATTCACGTTTGGTTGTTCAAATCACATAACAAGTTTAAATTAACTGCACAAACTAAGAAGATGATTGATTCTCTGTGTGAACGATTGTTTAGCTGAGAATTTTAAATTTTCTTATATTTTCTTTAATTGGAACAAATTTTCACCAGTATTACCTACATACCTTAAAATATTCGTCATTAAGCCTTTTGATCTCAGTAATAAAATCAGTGTAAAGAAAATTCTTTATTCCATTTTTTTCTTTTACCGCGTCTTTTACTGAAATCAAATCTTTTGTTTTTCGGTCGGTGTAACGGAATTACAATT
Organism: Marasmia exigua; assembly: GCA_019059595.1. Taxonomy (NCBI): domain Eukaryota; kingdom Metazoa; phylum Arthropoda; class Insecta; order Lepidoptera; family Crambidae; genus Marasmia; species Marasmia exigua. The sequence goes on along the minus strand of CM032477.1, from coordinate 15,253,474 downwards.
TCATAAAATCAATTTCCTTTTTCGTCTTTTTTGATCGTATTTTAAAGCAGTTATGATAATTATGGTGTTATACAAACATAAAATTGACTGTTGATATAATAAAGCGCTAGAAAATGTTGAATTAATACTTAAACAATAAACATTAAGATTTCTCGATTGTAAATTTGTGTCAATCAACAAAATGGAACGTATTAGCGGAAATGATATGGGCCACATTCTCTATGGAAGTGACTTTTATTGTCGCATGGGCACGAGAATAGAGTTTTTTTACTTTTGTGACATTTTGGTGACATTTTCGTACGACATTGGAAAAGTGACATTACAGAAAATACGACATTTTATCGCACGTCCCGAGAATTGGGCTCCTGATAGACCTGTGTTTGTGACATTGACAACTAACAGATAAAAAAAATGGTTTTTAATTTTTTCTTTATTGTTGCTGTTTTTCTGTAAATGAAAAGGGAATTTAATTGGTATATTTATTTATTTTATTAGGTGTTTATATTTATATCAGCTATGATTTCCCGAAAAGGGCAGAAAGCTGTTAATGAAGGTGTGGTTGGTAAATATATCAAAAAAGATACTCCGCCAGATTTACCCAGTGAGTAATGTTGTATAAAAAGGTATTAACGTCTGTTACCACTAATTGTTGCAATTTTATAATTTGTAATTTATTATAGTTATAAATGTATGGACAACCGGACCCAATCGAAGACCTCGTAGTCAACCTTTTGGGGCGAGTGATACAGGGTCACAAAGCCATGAAAATAAGTTTGGGAAGGCTCAAACTATGAGTGGTCACGCGGGGAAATATACTCCCAGTGAATCAGTACCGAACTTGGCACACAGGTGAGTGGAAATTGTTTTTTATAAAGTGTATGTATCTATTCAATGATAATCTTGAACACAAAATGTCATTGATCTGATAAATGCTCTACCTTGGTGCACATTGTATTTATAATTCGTACTTTAGTAGAATGTCCAATTAACTGTCAATTGAAAAGTATGCCATGCATGCATGTCTGTTGACTATTTTCTAATTTCTTAAATTTGTTTCTAAATCTAAATTGAAGCTATTAAGCATCTTTATTGCATTTAAAACTTTGTTTTAGATTTGCCAGTCTGTCTACTAGTGGCAGTGATACAGCTAGCACTTCAAGTAATTACAACTCGCAGTACCATTTAGATACCAACTTGGTGAGCAATACTATAAACTTATGTATTATATATTAGCTAGTAATAGATAATTTCAGGAGAACACGGGCGTAGACTCACCTGACATAAAACCAGACTGAATATTGCAAGTACCCTCAAGTCAGTATATGACATGCCTTTTACCCGAGATGGCTCTTCATACTTCTTCTATTTTCACTTCTTTTTTATCACTATATAACTAATTGTCCTAAACCTAACACTAATACTCTAACACTTATCACTCAAGTCTTTATTTTGCATTAGATTAAAATTTAATCACTTTCACTATAAGGGTCTCTCTCTCCATGGGACTGCTGGGAAACTTCCAGTTCGTCCTCCCCATCTGTTACGTCATCTTCACTATGACAGGCCATTCTTTTGTTCACTGATTGTGAGGGTGATTCAGATAGACCTCTTTTGTTTGCTTTTGTCCTCACATCATTTTGTGTAGGTTGATGAAGCACTATGTCCTGTGGTCCTGACACTCCAATTATATCAGCCCATTTAGATGGCGATGGTAACAAAAGATCATCTTCGTCATCCTGATTGCTTACTCCCTGTAGACTTCTACTTGGTTCAACCATTTTACGTTTTAACTCTTCTCTTCCCCCCCCAAAGCTATGCATTTGATTGATGTGCCTTTTCAAAAGCTTTCCATTTTACCTTATATCTACAGATTCCTTTCTTTTTATCAACTATTCCTTTCAACCACCGGGGTCCTCCAGAATAATTCTTGATATAGACAGTTTGTCCCACTTCAAAATTCCTCACTTTTGTATTTTTATTGTTCTCTAATTCTTGTAATTGTGGGTTGTCTTTAGATGAAATTGGATTCAAGTTGTCAAATTTTGTACGGAAACATCTGTTGTTTAATAATTCTGCAGGTGTTTTTTCATTAATGCTGTTTGGTGTTGTTCGCAGGCCGTATAATTTTGTTTCCGCAACTTATTTTTTATCGTCTATACTGTCTGTTTTGCCTGTCTGTTCGAAGATGGATGTTATGGCGCTACTAACACGTGTCTTATACTATTGTTTTTACAATATCTTTGAAATTCTTCTGAGACAAAGCTTCTACCATTATCACTTACTATTGTGTCAGGCAATCCTTGTTCAGCAAATATTTCTCTCAGTATTTTTATTAATGTTGAACTGCTCATATCCGTTACGATCTTTCCTTCTGGCCATTTAGAAAATGAATTGATTAATATAATAAATGTTTTTCCTTGAAAAGGTCCAGCATAATCAATGTGTAGTCGTGACCAAGCTTTGTTTGGTCTTATCCAATGATGTGTAACTTTTGTTGGCATGCTTCTATTTCGCTGCACATATATGACATTTTCTTATCAGATCTTCGATGTGTTTGTCGATTGCTGGCCACCAGAAGTAACTTCTAGCCATTGCTTTTGTAATTACAATTCCATCATGAGTTGTATGTAGTTCTTCTAATATTTTAGCCTACATTTTTTCTGGTAACACCACTCTATTGCCCCATAGAATGCAATTTTTAAATGAAGATAATTCTTCCCTTTTTTGCCAGTATACTTTAAACTCATTTTCAGTTTTATTTGGCCAACCATTCTTAATCCAATAAAAAATTTTACTCAACTTTGGGTCTCTTAAGGTTAGTTTAGCAACTTCCTCAGCTGAAAACTCTAATTGTAGTGGTGTTTCATCTATAAGCAGTACTCCTGAATATTCTAAAATTTTTTCTGTGCTTGTAGAAGGCCATCTGCTTAAAGCATCCGCATTCCCCAGATTAGTTCCCTTCACATATTCAAATGTATAATCATACGAACTTAATAGGAGAGCCCATCGTAACATTCTAGGTGAAATTAAATTTGGGATTGGGCGTTTTAGGTCAAATAATCCCAACAATAGCTTATGATCGACTGATCATAAATTAATTGTAAATTTCCTGCCACTTACAAATTGGTGGAACTTTTTTAATCCAAAAACTATCGCCCCTGCCTCTTTGTCTACTTGAGCATAATTTCGTTCATGGGCATTCATAGTCTTTGATGAAAACATGATAGGCCTAATATTGCCGTCTTCCATTTCATGTTCTAATATGGTTCCAGCCCATATTGCGAAGCATCACATGACAATATCAATTTTTTCTTTAGGTCATAGTGTACCAATGTGTCACTACTTGTTAACATCTTCCGTAATTTCTCGAAGGCTGTTTGATGCTCTAACTTCCATTGCATTTTGTATTCTTATTGAGCAGTTTATACAAAGGTTCCGCTATGGTAGCCTTATGTGGTAAAAACCGATCATAGAAATTTAAGAGTCCTAGGAATGCCTGCAATTCTTTTATATTACCAGGGGCAGGAAAATTCCTGATTGACTCGATTTTATCTTCACATGGATGGATACCAATCCCATTAATAACAAATCCTAAAAACTTGCATTTATTTTTGTTTACTCTTAGCCCTGCTTCTTGTAACTTTTTTAGTACTGCATTTAGTTGAGCATTGTGTTGCTTTAAATCAACTCCACTCACTACGATATCATCAAGCAGTATGGCCACCCCCGGAATATGAGCTAACAATGATGTCATTAACCATTAAAAATTCCTGGACATGCCTTGACACCAAACGGAAGCCTCTTAGTTTTATATAATCGTTTCGGCGTATTCAGGGTAAGTAAAAGAGATGTAGGCTCATCAACAATGACTTGAGTGTACGCTCTTTCTAAATCAATTTTTGAAAATATTACCCCCCCTTGCAACTGCGTAAACGCTTCATCCAATGTTGGCAGAGGGTATGTATTTGTATCAGTCGCCATATTTCCCGTTGATCTATAATCATCACAGAGTCGTACACTTCCATTTGGTTTTAGGACTAGTACAATTGGCGTTGCCCATTCTGCATGAGCAAGCGGTTCTAAAACATGTACACTCACCAATCTCTCAATTTCTTTAAAAACTCTTTCTCTTATAGCAAATGAAATAGGTCTACATTTAAGAAATCTTGGGGTGGCCCCTTCCCTTGGAGTGATGCTTACAATTGGTCCAGTATATTAACCTAAGCCTTCTTCAAAAACCCCTTTGTATCTATCAAATAAATTAGTGATTTCAGATGTATCTATTTTTATATGATTTATTCCTAGTAATTGGATGTTTAAATCATCAAACCAATTTCTACCTAATAAACTTGTACCCTGTCCTTTAGCTATAATAAGAGGTAAGTTTCTTTTACTACCTTTGTGATCTAATTGTACCATCGCTTTACCTAAAATACGTAAGGGCCATTTTTGGTAATTTCCCTTTCCATATGAGTCTGGCTATCGGTTCACTTAGTAATGTAAATGCACATCCTGAATCTATTTCCATTTCCGTCTCAAAACCATTTATAAAAATGTTTATTATGAAGGCAGGTACTCTTTCTTGTCTAACATTGTTGATAGAGGCTTCATATAAACCATTGCAATCTGACTTCAACGCTCTATCCTTGTCCTTATTTTTGCTCAAACAGACCACCTCAATATGACCTGTTTTCCCACAAAAATTACATTTGGACCACCTAAATCTGCACTCGCCTTTATGTTGTTTACCACAACGAAAACATTCAGGTTTATCTTGAGATTTACTAAACATGAATTCATTCTTTTTATATGAAATTTTATTGACTTCCATCGGTTCTTCAAAGGCCATGCTAGATTTGTTATTCCCTGAAATAACTATTAAACCAGCATCACTATTTGCCGATTCATGTGACCATGCCATTTTGCATGCTGATTCAAATGTTAAACTAGATTGTTATAACATCTTTTTTGAACATCTTTATCACGGATTCCACATGCTAATCTGTCACACAAAGTGCGTTCAATTTCTTTAAAATTACAGTGAATTGACAATTTCCTCAAATTAGCAATGTAATCTCTCACTTTTCCCCCTTCTTGATTTCGGCTGTGGAATTTGAAAGATTCCACAATTTCATTAAGTGGAGGGTGGAAGTGATTGTCTAAATGGGTTTTATAGTAGAAAAAGTAACCTCATTTATTTTCTTTGGTGCTATCAATGAAGTTGATGAGGAATATTGGCTATCCGAGCCTCACCTTGTCATTTTAATCTCATTTCTCCTCCCAATAAATATTTGCCAAAATACTCACCGCTGCCCGTCGTTTTCAATGTGATGCTGTGTAATGTGTACTATGAGACCCTACTGTGTATTTTATGAATATATACAATAAACTATGTTATACTTGCGAAGTGTGGTATTCCTGCGATCTTTCTGCGTTAACAATCACCGAGCACACTTTGATTCTTACAAATCAAATACAGAAAAGTATTTTGTAATCTCAAAATAAAATCCCAAAAACGCCGATCGTATCATGACAATAAACCTTCCAACTATTATATGTAGTAAAAAAAATCATCAACTGTCAAATCCAGTTTCCCGCGCTTTTCTTCTTTTTTAATGAAGGTGCGTTCCGTTACGCTAATATATTCTGAACAATCCCCCACCCCGAAATGAACAGCCTTCAGTTCGCTAGTCTACCGGTAGACGTGAGAGAGTTGCTACAGCGCGGCGCATCACAGAGTCACCAATCGAAATCTCTGCAAACCGAGGTACACCGTCAGAACCTGGATAAAGCCTTACAATGCGGCCTCTACGCCATCGCAAAGGAGACAAATTCGAATCCTTCAACAAAACAAGATCCCCCACCCGTGCAGGGGCCGTTTTGTCCGTCCACTTAAGCCGCTGCTGCAGTATGTGCAAATATTCCGAATAAAACCGTCTATTAAAATTCTGTGACATCTGTTGCAACATTTGAAACCGAGAGAGTCGATTCACTTGTACATTCTCGAATGGATATTCAGGGAGAGCCGTAAGTGGCTGGCCGATGAGGAAATGACCCGGTGTCAAAACCTCCATATCATTAGGATCTGAAGTGAGAGGGCATAGGGGTCGTGAATTCAAAGTAGCCTCAACTCTACAAAAGACCGTGGCAAGTTCCTCGAACGTGAGGACCGTTTCACCGATGATTCGACGTAAATGCGTTTTAGCTGATTTCACAACTGCTTCAAAAATGCCTCCCCAATGAGGACATGCAGGAGGATCGAATCTCCAAGTAATACCCTGAGTAGCCAAAGCTTGACCCAATTCCGTATTACTTTTAACTAAGAAATCATAGACCTCTCTTAGGTACCTATCTGCACCTTGAAAATTGGTGCCACAGTCTGACCGTACTAAACTCGGCAACCCCCTCCGTGAGACGAAGCGCCCGAATGCTGCGATAAAAGCTTCCGTGCTAAGCGAAGACACTAACTCTAAGTGTACTGCCTTTGTCGAAAGACAAACAAACACACACAAATAGACCTTATAGGTCTTAGCTGACCGTAAATGAGAGGTCTTAACAATAAAAGGGCCAGCAAAATCAGTACCGATACCATGAAAAGGTCTGATGACGTTAACCCGATCACCAGGTAAGTCACCCATCATAGGTTGCATTGTGTAAGCCTTTAGCCTATAGCAGGGTATACACCTAAATATAACTGATCGGACACACCGTCGTGCTGATAAAATCCAAAATTCTCGCTGTAGAATTGCAAGTAGCGCCGTACAGCCCGCATGTGAATTAGTAATGTGCCGATTACTTACTATCAACCGTGTTAAGGGCCCGTCCTTAGGCAATAAAAGGGGATGCCTAGCCGAATAAGGCAGCTTCGAGTTGCGCAGCCGTCCGCCAACACGAAGAAAACCCTCACCGTCAATAAATAGATTTAGTTTTCGTACGGCGCCCTTCAGCCGACCAGTACTTCGTAACAATTTAAATTCGTCGGCAAAACGCTCGAGTTGTACTCGTTTTACCCAAAACATGAGGGCAGCACGACGTTCGTGTGCTGTCAAAAATTGCGACGTGATTTTTGCAGCCGGTTTGCGAGCATTCGCTATAAAACGGCGTATCCAACCCGTGACAGCCAACAATTTGTTAAGAGAGCTAAAGCGCTCTAAAAGAGGGTCCGTTTCAACCTCCTTTTCCACAGCCATAACACGCACACAAGGGAGTGGATCCGATCCGACTAAAACCGTGGGTGGCCAGGACGACTCCGGAGCCGTCAACCATGTAGGTCCCCACCAAAGGTTGTGACTAACTAACCGAGAGGCAAGACAGCCGCGAGAGGCCACGTCCGCGGGATTTAATTCGCCGGGAACGTGCCGCCAAATTAAATCAACAGCCGAATTTTTTATTTGCGAAATCCTATTGGCCACAAAGGTCTCCAGCTTATGAACCGAGGTCTGAAGCCATGACAGAACAATTTGACTGTCAGTCCACGCAAATACACTACTTATATTGATGTGCTTACCGAGGGTATCACAAACATGATTTAACAATCGAGTAAGTAGTGCAGCTCCCGAGAGCTCTAACTTGGGTATGGTGAGACGAGTCCGTATAGGCGCTACCTTGCTTTTAGCCGTGATTAAATGTTCCGCTACTGAACCGTCCGGCTGTACCGTCCGAAGGTAGACAGCCGCCGCAAAGCCCGATTCCGATGCGTCGCAGGAACCATGAAGTGACGCATGAAACTTCCCCGGTGGAAGTATTTTACGAGGTATTGATACTCTCTCGATTGTGTTTAATTGGTCTGTAAATGTGAGCCACTCAGATAAAGTTTCAGTAGGCAATGTCTCGTCCCACTTGAGGTCAGCTAACCAGAGCCGTTGTAAAAAGCACTTTGCCCAAAATATCACCGGAGCGATCCAACCGTTCGGATCGTAGATGCGAGCCACCGTAGACAGAACTAACCGTTTAGTCCAGACCTTTTCCGTCACCGTTAAGAGCCGAAAAGAAAAGATGTCAGGAACCGGTAAATACTGAACACCTAAAACTGATGTTGAACGTGGAGAATCCGGATTTTCAAATAATAATGGATCTTGAACGTGATCCGCCGGTAATCCCTCCAAGAGACGAGGGCTGTTAGATATCCATCTCCGTAGCTCATAGCCGGCCGTTCCTAATAACGCTATGAGTTCATTCTGTAAAATTAAGGCCTCCTGTACAGAGGACCCCCCGGTGACCAAGTCGTCGACAAAGATATCCGACTCCAAGATGGCTGCGCACGAGGGAACCGAACTCGTTCCTGGCGAGCGAGTTCTAACAAACAACGCATAGCCATCCAGGGACTAGACTTTAAGCCGTAGGTATTTGTGTTAAGTTCGTACACAAGTAGCGGGTGTGATGGGTTTTCGCGCCAAAGAATGAGTTGATACCGTCTATCATCCTCATGAATTATCGTTTGCCTAAACATCATCCGTATGTCAGTAGCGAAGACCACTTGATGCCTACGAAACGCCGTAAGAATATCCGAAATATCTTTATGTAACTTGGCACCTGAGTGCAAAGTCTGGTTCAATGAAACGCCGTTACTGGTAGGAGCCGATCCGTCGAACACGACGCGGATCTTACCGCCATCCGATTTAAATACTGCGTGATGTGGTATGAAGTAATGTTCTACCGATGAATAGTCTCTACTTGGTAGAGACATATGACCTAACTGTTTATATTCCCGCATGAACTCTATGTATTTATCACAAAACTCCGGGTCTCGTTTCATACGACGTTCCATTGACAGTAAGCGTTTCTCTGCCGTGATGTAAGACAATCCAAATGGTGGGCGTGAGTCCAAAAAGGGCAACCGTGCTACAAATCGACCGTTCGGTAACCTATCAATATTTTCAATAAAATGCCGCTCGCATTGTTCGTCGAGCGGGTCAGTGCGCGAGACAGTGGCGACTTCCTCCGTCTCCCAAAAGCGCTGTACTAATTCTGAAAGAGAAACGCCCGTAAAAACCGTTTCCGAAACCGTATCATATGCTGGGCCCATGATAATATAACCGTAATGCGAAGGTATCGCCACCAAACCATTATTATTTAAATTTACTGTGCGCCCGGTGCACAACAATTGACCAAGAACGTCGGTACCTAACAATAAATCAACCTTACCTTTTTCTAATAATTTACTGTCCGCCAAAGACAAGTGAGAAACCGAATCTAAGATTTCCAACGGTAGCTCCATCTGTGGGTGCTCACCTAAAATATCTTGCAATACTAAAGCCGAAACCGTAATGACAGGTTGAGAAACCGACTCTCCAATAATATTAAACCAACATTGACCGTAAACATGTGATACGCGCACATCGCCTATACCTCGAAGTGAAATATTATTATTTACAATTTTAAGGCCCAACCGACTCGCCAAATGAAACGTAATCATACAGCCTTGTGAACCAGTATCCGCGAGAGCCCGTGCTCTAACATAAAATTTGTTGTTGAAACCGTTGGTGTCTGTAATCCGTACAGAAACCGTAGGCAACAAAACCGTATGTAAAGAGACTGCGTTTGGCGAGGCGGCGCCGACCTTCTATTGTGGAGCATCCCCCCGAGGGAACGCGTCCACCCGATTCCAAACTTGAGCTGCCGGCAACGCCAGTGGGCAATATGGCGGCTGTCTCGTGCGCTCCGTATGCGCCCGAGTCGGATCCACGTCCGGTGTCCGGCAGCCGACCGGATGCCGAAAGGGCGGAGGCGCGTTAGTCAGTTGCGGCCGTTCCGCGAGAGGCGGCGGAAAGCCCCGTACCCTCGCCGCGTACGAAGCCGCCGATGCATACGTCTCCGCCGTGGCGCTACAGGATCCGCCCGTGACGGGCTGTGCAGTCATGCACCCGTCCGAGTGTTGTGACACCACACCCCCCGCTGTATAGTGCGGCGTCTGCAAAATGGGCCCGTGGCCCCCCTCACCCGTGTGTGGAGGTGTCGCGCACCTACGCTCCGGTTGAGGAGGCGCACGTCTAAAAGGTGGAGGCGAAGTCCGTACCTGCGTCCCTCCCCCCTGACTCCCCCCAGCCGAGGGGGATCCAGTCCGACCCACTGCGGGTCCATCACCCGCATTGCGGTTCAGGCACAACATTCCATGATGTTTACCCCCGCAGTGAGAACAAGGTCTTGCTAACCTACAACTATGGACCAAGTGGTCACCCAAACAAAAATAACACAACTTCCTATCTTGTACAAAACGCCTCCGTTGTGGCGTAGAACTATTTATAAAGCGATGGCATTTAGAAATAAAGTGACTCGAGTTGCCACATGAAGTGCAGTTAGACGGTCTAAGCTGCAAGTTATTGCTTTTATTAAACTTTGAATTTAAATTATGTGGCTCATCCGAGGTAGCCATACCTACTCTCATCCCCCGAATGGGTTGCCGAGGTCTATTATTAGTATTTAATCTACCCTGACTAAATACAGGCCGTCCCGACGCCCCTGGTATAGCTGGTGAAGAAGGTGAACCAACATTATCAACAATCCGGGCCTCATCCTCCAAGTAGGCCAAAAGAGAAATAAACATAGGCAGCGGAGACGCCTCATCGCCGCTACCATATTTGTGCTCAAACCTAAGTTTTAAATCCGAGGGCAACTTATTTAACACTATATGAAGCAACAGAAAAGACCACTCCGTAACGGGTAAATTTAATTTTTCTAAGGAATTATAGGCCACCTTCAATGGATTCAAAAAATCATTTCTTATTACCATGATATCAATTAAGACAGGCAAATTCAAAATCTTCGCCACATGGGCATCCGCAATTAATCGAATATTTTGATATCTGCCCATCAAAAGAGCCCGAGCGCTCTGATAATTATCGTCCGTGATGGTAAGATGCGATATGACTTGGTGTGCGTCTCCCGATAGACAGCTCAGCAAGTAACTCAGTTTCTGTGAGTTAGATAAGTCCGTTCGTGAATGTACCAGTGAGTCAAAAACATTAATGAAGGACATCCAGGTTTCATAGCCCCCCGAATACTTGGGCAGATTTAAGTCTGGCAGTCTAGTATGTATAGAGCCGCTCCCTGACTGCCGTTTAACCATGGGACTACTAGCCAAATTTAGAGTCCTTACCGCTTGGACTATATCGTCGTAGAAGTCTAGGCATTGCTTATAGTCCGTTTTGGCCTGACCCAACCTATTCTGCAATGTTTCATTATCTGGATCCGAGTCTGCCTTATCAAAACACATTCTCAAGGCCTGATCCAAGTCTGCTATATACCTGTCAGCATTTGAAGCCCGATCTTTCAATGCCTCAATTCTATCCGGTCTATTTATCAAAGTTCCTGCACTTGCAAACCACTGCAGGACCCGTCTAATTTCGTTGTAACCATCCGTCATGGTAACACGTATATAAACAATTTAACAAATGAAATAATACACAGTAGAACAAAGGGTCGAGGTTAAACCGTACAAAATTATCCGCCGTAAAGTCAGAGTTCAACGCCCGTGCTGTTGAAACTGAGGATACTTAAGACCAAAAGAAAAAAAAGCAAAATAACCCCGTGCCGTACTTTTCAAAACTACGCTCTGCTACCAAAAACTGTGATGAGGAATATTGGCTATCCGAGCCTCACCTTGTCATTTTAATCTCATTTCTCCTCCCAATAAATATTTGCCAAAATACTCACCGCTGCCCGTCGTTTTCAATGTGATGCTGTGTAATGTGTACTATGAGACCCTACTGTGTATTTTATGAATATATACAATAAACTATGTTATACTTGCGAAGTGTGGTATTCCTGCGATCTTTCTGCGTTAACAATCACCGAGCACACTTTGATTCTTACAAATCAAATACAGAAAAGTATTTTGTAATCTCAAAATAAAATCCCAAAAACGCCGATCGTATCATGACAATAAACCTTCCAACTATTATATGTAGTAAAAAAAATCATCAACTGTCAAATCCAGTTTCCCGCGCTTTTCTTCTTTTTTAATGAAGGTGCGTTCCGTTACGCTAATATATTCTGAACAGAAGTAATTAAATCAAACAAGTCAGAACCACATACCGCTAGTAGATTCGCCTTTTTCTTAGCATCCTCTGTCACTTCATTTGCTTCTAAACAAAATGCAAACCTTGTAAATGTAGTTTTCCCAGCAGCTATGTGCCACATCAAATTCACTGAACTTAATCATAATTTTGTTACTTCGATTTTCGAAAATTATATTTAATATGTAATGTCCACACTTTTTTTACACTTTTCGCTAATTTTTCTCGTCGCCACTATTATATATTAGCTAGAAATTGATAATTTCGGGAGAACACGCGCGTTGACTCACCTGACATAAAACCAGACTGAATATTGCAAGTACCCTCAAGTCAGTACATGACATTATGTAGCAATACAGTTAACATATTAAAATTTGATTTTGAAGTTTGTGAAATTGTATCAATGTCTGATGTATTTAGTTATTTATTTTTGTATTATGTGGTTTATTGTCTACAGGCATCACATTCTACTCTGAATGACATTGAAGACTCATTCAGCAGGCAGACAAGCTACCGATACTACAGGCAAGCACAACAGGAAGACCCAATTTATCAGAATCAACAACAGGTATAATTTTCATCTCAGTTTTATGGGCAACTTTTTTGTTTCTGGTATCCATGTCTGTGATATCCTAAGTCATTTTATAATTTAAATGTTTATAAAGTAAAAAGGTTGCATATCTGCCAATGTTTTAAAATCTAACAGAAGATAGTGAGTTCAATTTTATTTTATAGCATAAAAGACTTTGTATTTTCATATTTTTCTGACAGGTACAACAGCAAAAGCAACAACAGTATGGCTCCAGAGAGTCTAGTATGCCACGTCTGTCTTCAAACTTGAGCCTTACACCAAGACTACATCCTCCATCCCCTCATTCTATCCGTCTACATGGATGCACAGACAGTAATATTATTTTATTCAGTAATTTACTGGCTTTATTTAGGTCTTTTAAGTATTGTAATTTTTGCTAGATATCTTAGGATAAGAATAGGCAGATGGTGCATTTGTGACTACTCTGAAGTTGCAGGTGTCCATGTGCGGCGGTAATCATTTATCATCATGTCTGCTTATCTATTTAATTATTTGAAGCCATGTCTAATTACGTTATACTCCTTTTTTGGATACTTTGTTCTAAAATATTTTTAAAGTCATTATATAGATTTTTATATATGATAGGTGGCAGATGAGCAGATGGATCACCTGTTCACCCGCATATGGAGTCACAAGCATGCTGCCAACCTTTTAACAAATATTCCCCTTGATTTTAATAATATTTGTTTAATTATTGTTACAGCATACACATCAGGCAGCCAATCATCACCAATTTATTCTAATTATGTTAATACATCTATTGTTCCGTACACAAACAAAGGACATGCAAGTAACATTATTTCCACAAATCAAGGTGAATTCCTGCAATTTTTATTGCCATTTGTATCTGCTAGACTTTCAGCTGATTATTTAGTAGCCTTTATTCACTCACTAATTTAAAATACATTAAGGTTTTAATAGAGAACTATGATTTTTTTATTTTAGGTTCTGATGACTGTGACCTCCCGCTGCCACCGGGCTGGTCGGCGGACCGCACGCTGCGTGGACGTCGCTACTACATGGACCACAACACACAGACAACGCACTGGACGCACCCGCTCGAAAGCGTGCCGCGTCCTTGGCAGAGGGTCTCCACTCCTCATCATGGTGTCTACTACTTTAAGTGCGTCTTCAAATAACAGTTCATTGTAATATGCCATTAATAATATGCTTGCTATCGTGACTTTGGCTTTCTACACTAATGGGTCTTCAGACAGTAAATGAACTGTTGAACTATATACATATAGTAAATGTTAATGTACATATGTTTAACACAACAAATATAATGATGCCTATTTTCTTTGCAGTGAGATAACCCATCAGACAACTTATGCACACCCATGCCTAGTTGGTGGCTGCTATTTGGTCAGCCCTTATGTTCCTACTCTGGTTCCTCCCTACTTGTTGGAAGAAATACCGCATTGGCTAATTGTATATTCTAAAGGTCAGCTTTATATATTTAAATATAACTTTGATGGCACTTGGCCTAACCAGATACATTAATTAATATTTCACGAATTAAAAATGTTAGTGCAAACAGGATTCTGACAATGTTAAGCACAGACAGTATAGACAGAAACATTTCAATCTGTCTGTAAATATTATTAAGGTAAAATTTGTATCGATATATTTGACTTTATGCCAACTTGTACTTTTTTTACTATTAAATAACTTTATAATTGTAATATATTGTTTTTTGGATACATTAGCGGACCAGGAACTGGATCACAAGCTGCGCTGGAACATGTTCCGGCTCAGTGAGTTAGATTGCTACTCAGACATGCTGACACGCCTGTATAAACAAGAATTGCAGCAAATCGTCATGAAGTATGAACAATACAGGTAAAGATTACTGAAATAAGTTTCAGATCATAGAATCACACCATTTATGCCTCCCTTTATCCAATGTATGGTATCAAGCGGAAGGCTATGAATAGAGCACCATGGGGTACCCGAAAATCCCATGTATGTCCTACGATTTAATATAGTTCAGGAACTGTTAACATTTTTTAGAATTTTAGAGAATTCCTTACCTCAACGGTTAAAAATTATCTAGAAAAAAAAGGAAAGACTTTTTCTACTGTTCTTTTTTGCAAATAAATAAATCTTCATTATTGTACTCTTTATGCATAAAATAATCAGATTAGTAACTTGCGTGTGCATTCCCATTGAGGGTCCACATTGGAATTTTGAGCTTTTGAATGTATCAGGCTTTAGTAAAAGTTCTCTAACGATTGTAAATTCAACCTCTACTTTGTAAAATTCGGCACTCAAAAGTTAGATTCGGTTAAATGTGGACCCTCAGTCGTGACTGACTAGTACCCATATCTTATAATCTAGGTAAAATTTACAACTCCTGTAAATGACTTCTCTTAGTAAAAGATTTGTCATTTTTTTTTTATGTAATAGGTAGGCAGACGAACAGACGGATCACCTGATGGTAAGCAATTGCCGCCGTCCATAGACACCCGTGACACCAGTGGAGTCACAAGCTGCCAACCTTTAACCCCGCCTATCCCTCGGATTGGGCCTCCGGTACCCTCACTCACGCAGCGAAACATCAGCACAGTGCTGCTTCACGCCGGTTTTCTGTGAGGCTGTGGTATCACTCCGGTCGAGCCGGCCCATTTATGCCGAAGCTTGGCTCTCCCACGGTAAAATATCACCTGTCCTTTTGTTCACGCAATCCCTCCCTCCCTCACGAAAGTGGTCCCTCAATCGATCCTGATAAGTTTACATTAAGTGAGAACCATAATAATATTTAAAATAAAGGTGTGACTAAGAGTTAGTAAAAGTACTTAAACCATTGTAAATTTAATCTTTAGTTTGTAAACGAAACCAAAAGTTTTAATCAATTTAAGGTGGTCCCACAATTGAAACATCTGTCATAATTATCAATAAATTTTCGTAACATTTGGTAATTAAATAGACATATTCTGTAGTATATTCTTTAGTAAAATCGTTTAACTAACTATTGCTTTACCGAATGTGAAAATGTACCGTTTTACGTCAAATGATAATCTAACTCCTGCAAAGAAATAGTACAGTCGAGGTGACCACACTTTCGAGTCGATATCGCTAAACTTGTGTTTTGGCTATTGACATTGATGCCTTTAAGCACCTGGCCTGCTCAAATTAGTAATTGATTGGTTATGTTATGTCATTCTCTACATCAATATTATGTGAAAATACACGTATATTTTTTTCGATATAAAAGAATTTATAATAGATACATTAGTAGTTGTGTGCTTAAATGCATTTGTTTTGCTTCTGCATACCATCCCGTGGCCGTGCCACTCTTTACTAAAGATGGGACAGAATTCTAGGAGATGTTTAACATCCTGTATAGTGTTATCATCGCAAGGGCATTGGTCATTATCGATGATTTTAAATCGCTTGAGGCAGGACTTGTGATAGCCATGCCCTGTGGGAATTTGTGTTAGTTCCAACGTCATTTGCTGTATTTTTCTGAATTCTCTCACGTCGGCAATTGTAGGGAACCAAGTGGAAATGAGGGAAATCTCCGTGTCGTTTTTGTATTCCTCCTGCCTTAAGGCAGTAGTCTCTTTCCTTATTTGATGTTTGACGTACGATATGGGGAAGTTAGTAACATCGGGGACTTTCAATGTGGCGGCTTTTTTCGCGTTTTGATCAGCTGGCTCGTTGCCTGAGATTCCAAAGTGGGCCTTCATCCATATGAAGTCCACGCTGGTGTTAGTCTTAAGGTCAGGGAGCATAAATTGTTAACGTATTTTTTTGATATATTGTTAATTTATTATAATTGATTAAGCATTATGTGTTAATTTTATCAGGCAAGAGATGTCAAACAAAAATACATAAATAATAATGTCGACAAACGGCAATTATTTTTATTCACTTATCCTACAAATCCTAATGTGTGGTTACCTCGACCGTAGTATTTCATAACAGGAGTTAGAATTTTATTTTAAATAAAACGGTACATTTTTTGATACTGTTCGGTAAAGTAATAGTTAGTAAAAAAAATTTACTAAATGATAGTCTACAGTATTTGTCTATTTAGCATCTACAAGCAACGTAAATTGATTTATTTTATTACAGTCTACTCAATTGAGGGACCACCTTTAATCGATTAAAACTTTTGAATTATTTCTTTTACAAACTAATGATTGAATTTACAATGGTTTAAGTACTTTTACTAACTCCTAGTCACACCCGTATTTTAAATATTATTGTGGTTTTCACTTAATGCGAACTTATCGCGATCGATTGAGGGACCACCTTCTGATTGCTACTTTCTATTGTTGAGTAAACAGGGAGGACGGGTGAAATTTTATAAAATTAATTTACAAATCTTTTACTAAGAGAAGTCATTTACAGGAGTTGTAAATTTTAACTAGATTATTAGATATGGGTACCTGTCATTCACGACTGAGGGTCCATATTTAACCGAATGCAACTTTTGAGTACCGACTTTTACAAATTAGAGATTGAATTTACAATCGTTTGAGAACTTTTACTAAAGCCTGACACATTCTAAAGCTCAAAATTCCAATGTGGGCCCTCAATGGGAACGCACACGTAACTTTCATAGAAAACATGAAAATTTTAAAATAATCAATGTTGTGAATCCGCAGTTTTAAATTTAAAAAGGTGATTACTTGATTTTTAATCAAATCTAAAAACTTGTCTAGTCAAACTTTCAAAATCACCAAAAAAAAAAGTTTAAAAACTAAACCCCGACTACCAAAAACCACGATCTAAAAAGTACAAAACAAGAAAATTGTCTCTGCTGAAATTATGCCGTATCGCTGTGGTCGTATGCCACATTGATTTTATTTTATTATTATAATGAATCTGTTTTGCTACAGTAGGTAGGTTTACCATATGTTTAGTTATGTAAATATAATTACATATTTGAAATGTGCTAAATAAGCTCTTTCATTTGATACCCCACACGGTACCGTCAAGCAAAATTTTTTTTTAGTTCCTTACTCAAGTTCCCTAGAGGGCGCTGTAATAAATTTAACGTGACGTCATGTTGCCTATAACCAGAAGACAACCAAGACGCTTCTAACGACACCTCATTTGCTCAAATATGATAACTAGTTACGTGGAAACAGATGAACATACATACATACATACATAGCCTGTCAAAATCATAACCCTCCTTTTGCTTTGCCGTAGTCGGGTAAAAATAATTTGGCACTTAACGAAGCAAATTTGGCCGCAATCGCCCTTCAAAGGCAAGAGGGTGGAATTTTATTTAAAGAAACAAAGTGATTATCAATGAAATTAAAACAAGTTTTAAGTGGCTCAGAAAACACTGCCACTGATATCGATCCTAAGGGTTGCAAGGATGACATAGGAGTGAGCTAGTCACTTTTTTTTAGTGCGTCAGGTATAATATAATTCACCCAGATCATCTAAAATATCTATCCCTGGACTTCCGCTTGACATCCCAAATGAAACACCCTGTATATAATAGTATGCTTAAAGATAGATAACTTTGAGCAGACCAAGCAGTCATAAGATTTTTTTTTTCAGATCAGCACTACTCCAAGAAATAGAAAGAAGGAGACATGCTGCATCATATCACTGCATTATGCAATTAATTCCTAAACATTAATCTTCCTTCATTTAATCATGCCTTATTGAGCTGTGATCTTAATGACAAGATATTTTTAAAGTATGGTCCTTACAATGGACTTAAAAATATATATTTTGTATATGACTATATTCATAGAATTAATATGTTAATACTAATAATGTTAAGTTATACTGTGATTTTAATATTGAAACTTTTGATATGTTTTAATAAATTGATATAGGAAATGAATGAGAATTTGTAACACAATCATCATGTAGAAGAATTTAAATTCTTATGTATTCAATTCTTTGAGTAATTAAAATATTCAAATGCCAATTTGGTACCACAGACTGTCTTTTCACAGTTTATTATTATTAGGTATTTGTAAGATCACAACTATCACTAGTTGTAGCTATTTATTTGAAAAGTGCTTTAAATAAAATTAATAAACTTTAAAATTAAATTTATTTTAATTTGGGATTTATCTACCTCCTATTTACACATCTAATGATAAATTACAAGAAAACAATTTATTGTGGTTCATCATCTGTTTTACTGCTTTGATGTACTCCTTCTCCTTCAATAATGTCATACTCACCCACTTTAGTAAAGCCTGATATTTTGTAAACTTTGGCATTTTTTATTCCTAATGTATGCGCCCATTGTTGTGCTGTAAAAGAAAATCAGTTAAATTATAACAATTTATCTCGAAAATTTAAGTGTGTTATTTACTTAAGAATAAATCGCAAAAGATTGCTATAAAATATCTACTACTGCAGTAAAAGTTCATTTCTGCACGACTGCCACGGTGGCATAGTGGTTAGTGGGTCGCACTTTAAAGCAACAGCTGCGCAAGAGGTCCCGGGTCGATCCCCAGGTCAGGCCAAAAATTTGTATCTAAGTTTTCAGTAAGAAATTCTTAGTGGCAGCCCGGAGTCTGGAAGTTGGCGGTCTTGTACCCCCGTGCCTCGGAAAGCACGTAAAGCTGTTGAGTCCTGCGCCCAATCCCTCTCTGGTTGTGTCACAGTAGTGTCCCATCAGAATATGAGGGTAAGGGAATAGAGAGTGCACTTGTGTTTGTGCACACACTTGAGCTCTATAATATACCCTGCGTACATGGCTGATAGTTGAAATTGGCTGCCATAGCCGTAATCGGTTGGAGAATATATTTTTTATCTAAAAGTTCATTACATAGTATAATATACAGTTAAAAAAAGGTAAACAAAAAAATTTACTTTCACAAAGATAATGTGGAATTATTATTTAAATGATGTTATAATAGTATAGCAGAGGTACATAACGTACCTGGTGGGATTGCATGTTCTTCGTCAGATTTTAGACCGTAGTAATGAGCCCAATCTGCTTTGCCTTGGAACGCACTATACAGAACTAACCCAAAAGCATTCCAAGCGACTAACCCATAAGCTATGCTCAAACGGCGCTTCCATAATATGGCTGTTTCCTCAGGAATCGGCTTAGTTCTTCGACGTACAAATCTGTGCCACCACTTATAAATCATTTTTACGATTTTTCTGAAATAATAGTTTTTATGGGTTTAGTTCACAGGTTATAATGATTAAAACTTATTTTCACAAATTAACTGCTGGTTTCTCTTTATAAGAATTATTTAAAAATAGCACTAAGTTACCATAAAAATCATTTACTTGCGTTATGTACATAATATGCACGTATTTGTTTTAATTTTGATTTTATTTAGTGTTCTGAATTTTTGTCTGGATCTGCCTGCAGCTGACAGTGACAGGAGCCCAATTCTCGTGCTTGTGATATTTGAAAACATGGCGGATATCACGGTGATATCCACCATGTTTTCAAAATATCACGAGCACGAGCCCAATGGGGGAGATGTAAAACATTACGTATCTTCTGTTATTAAATAGGATGTGTCTTGTGCTGCTTTGACTTTGGAGCTTGTTTAGGGTTAGTCATCCTCGGTCCTAGCATACTCGTCAACGTAAAACACGTATTTGAGTCTAAAAAATACATACTTGTGCTAGAAAATATGTTTGTTTAAAAATAAAACGATCCTGAAGTTATGTAGCCTATATCATTTATGTTAAATGATATAGCCTACTTGCTTTGTCTAAGTTTTAAAAGATTGTCTGTCAGATTTAAAACGATGTCAGTGCGTGACTTGACGATTGTACAATAAACATAATTTGATTAATTTAGAGAGATTAGTAAAATATATTATAATTCCATAAACCTTTTTACTTAATTCAACACGTAGGCCCTTGAACATAAACATGAATCGTTCCGGCCTCAGAAATCTTTCCATATTTAGTGAATTAAATTGAAATAATACAAAAGCCTTACTGTATTTAGGCTTTAATTCACTAAATTATTGCTACATACAAGAACCGAAAACAATTTGGCATCACAAACTAAGTAGAAGATACTTTTGGCATTAATCTCCGAAATGTCGATTGTGTCAAAATCATAGTGGCCAGTTCCTAGAAAGGAGTATCATATCAATAACAAAACAAAACTCAACAAAGAATAACAAGGAATAACAGTAACAAAAATAATAGAAATTAATAACAAAAACTGAGATAACCTCCCATGTCACATCTATATCCGAAAGCGAGTTGATAATTAATGATGGAGGATGACACGAGATTCTGACAGAAATAAGATGGCTGACAATTTTTATTCACTTACTAGCGTCCAGAGGTCGCTGTTGACTATGTAAACGAGTGACATTCTAAGTGTGCCCCCCCCCCTGGATTTGCTTCCGTACCACTGTATTCATGTTTACTTTCTGTCGTTTACGTATCTTAACGGTTATTTATTTAAATTAAAATTCTTCTTAAATACACATTTAAAAATTAATAAAAATCCTTACCTATGATATGAAATGCGCTCTTGTTGTGAATTTGAGCTGTCATATTGCCTTTTACACGAGAATACTGCAAAATTAACCATTTTTCAAGAGAAACGTCACGCGACAGGGATCGAGGCAAAATGGCGGTGTAGTAGCGGCTGCAAGTAGTTTTATTTGACGTTGTTGACCAGTTGACCAATGTACTTTGCCGGAGGGGGTCGCCCGTGTATGGCATCTCCAGGGGGCTATAAACTCAAAGGGCGGATATCACCAGGAGCCTAATTCTCGGGCTCGTGACATTTATTTTCATACGACATATATCACTTAAACAAAGTTTTTTTGTATGGTTTTTAGGTGATATCCGCCATGTTTTCAAAATATCACGAGCCCGAGAATTGGGCTCCTGAAAACCATACAAAAAAAACATAAGCTACGTATTTCACGAGATTTCTAGGCTCCATTTGTTGACTGACCCATCCGGTCAGTTGGTAGTGTCATCCGCAATTGGTAGTGACCCTGCCTCTTACGCCAAAGGTCGTGGGTTCGATCCCCACCCTGGACAAACATTCGTGCGATGAACACTTGTGTTTGTTCATATGTCTGGGTGTAATATATGTATTTAAGTACCTATATATTTGTGTTCCTCTGTTGTCTGATATCTGTAACACAATTGCTTAAGCTACTTAATTAGTACGGAATCAGGTCAACGTATGAGCTGTTGTGAGAATTATAAAAAAAAAATAGAATTATAAAAATTATAAATAAAAATATTCTCGGGCTCGTGACATTCATCATCATACGAGAAAATAATCATGAGCCCAATTCTCGGGCTCGTGACATTTATCTTTATACGACATAATATCACTAAAACATAGTTTTTTGTATGGATTTCACGTGATATCCACCATGTTTTCAAAATATCACGAGCACGAGAATTGGGCTCCAATATTTTTAATTCTGGGTGTTTTAAACTTTCATAATCATTAACGTTCGATTCGTTTTTAGGGAATTGCTAGATACCATGTTCGTGTTAAAAATAAGGCATTTTGTCATCATGGTAGCAGTCCCGTAAAAAATACAGGGTAATAAATGTCACGAGCACGAGAATTGGGCGACGATAAGGTCGAGCGCAATCATCATCGATTACGGACGTCAAGACGCGCATTGCTGCCGCGTGAGCCAAATGTCTGGTCATGCCACCACCACCAGGTCCTGGCAGAAGGGGTAGCCCCAGAGTATTATTACCCTATGGGTAGTCCTAAAAAGGTATGGCTTCTTGACATCGTAAGGGATGACATCCGTGCAAATATATTACATGGATGCACAACCACAAGATCGCGCGAAGTGGAGGAGTAGAAGCAGGGAAGCGGACCTCAGGCTCTGGAGCGAAAGCTTGGGACGCAACCAGAACAAAACGCTAAATAATGATGATGACTGTTTTTTTTAAATTGCTTAATCCCGCACGATAAAAATTCAAAATGCTTGATCTAGATTTTGGTTTTCTGTTCCTCGTTATTCCCATATAGGTAACTAAATTTTTGAATTAGAGCAAATTAATACTTAATACTCAATGTTTTATTGCAAAACCTTATTGTACATAAAATAAGATGTTACAATCTTGGTTACAATACAATAGTGATGGAACAATGTTATGGATCTTGCTCTAAACAGACTGTGCCTTTCACGAAGTTATAATAAGTTCTTATCTATAACCTTATTGGTTATGGACACTTGTCGAGCACGCAAAATTAGGTTTTATAATAATTTGTCTATTTTTATAGGGGTACTTTTAGGAACTGAAGGTGCTTGTGGTATTTAATTTAAGGCTGAAATTTGGTCGAGCTAATTTATTTTTATTTCTTAATTACCTATTTACCTACTGCATTGAACATAGGTCTCCCCCCAAGGTTCTCCACATAGAGTAAGGTAATAATACTCTGGTTCTCCACCACTTCTCCACACATTTGTGCCTCCGAACTCTTTTTATATGTACTTTGTCAAAAATCTATAATTCTATGCTTCTATCATAATTGACGTAGGTCCGAAAAGCAGGAGTAAATGCATAGGTACTACTCTTTGAGTAAATGTGTTCTGTGCCGAAAAGTCAAGGATGCCAATAATGGTTTGAATAAATAAATCCGCGTCTATTTAAAAAATACTCCAGCTTACTCCACCAAAACATATTTATTTAGAATTTTGAACTGAAACCTTCGACTCGCTAAAATATGTTTGCATCAGTATTGAAAAGCGGAAAAAGTTTTCTTAATGCACCAACAAGTTTTTCTTTGTAAGTAAAAATAATCCAATATTAAAATGCAAATGTTCACAGGTTAATTAATAAACCAATTATCTCTATGAGATGCACCAAATATAATGTTTGGAAGTACCTAAGTAAGAACATCCATTAGACACTATAGTGTCTAAGTAAGGTATACCTTACTTACCGAAATGGAATAGGTAACCTGTAGGTATACCGACTTTGTGAATATTTAATTATTTATTTAATACGTAAAAAAAGTTATAAAAGTTCATATTAAAAAAAAGTGTTACTGAAACATATTAAGTACACTGATTATAGGAAAATACTGAAATCTGCACCACGGGCTTAGTTCAGTATTAGGTAATATAAATGCATCCCATCTATCCAAGTCCATCTAATAGATTGTTGAAGCACTAAACCTCAATACAATTGGAATAAAATAGACCTAACGCCAACTAAATCGCACCGTTCAATAGTTGAATTGTTAGGAAAATAACACTTAATTGGAATAAACCACTACCGCAGAACGGATAATGTAACCGAGATTTAGGAAATTAAAATAAATGATTCACCTACCACAAAATGGACAAAATTTGCTAGTAGGTACGCCTACAAACTATCTCACTGCAGGGCATAGGCCTTCATCACAGAAATTAAGTCTTCGCTACTATGATAATAATAATATGCTCCAACTGATTTCGGTTTAGGTTATCGGTATACTTAATAAAGTGTACCTATTATGATACTATTTTCGCCCGCAGCGTAGCTCACGTAGTATTTGTTTTTGATAACCTACAGGGATCTGGATAAATAGTATATTATATGTCCTTCCCCTTGCTCGAAGCTACCTCTCCACCAATTTTCAGTTAAATCGTTCAAGCCGTTATTGAGCTATATATAGGTAGTGTAACTATAACGACTTTCTTTTATAAACATAGATTATACATTATAAAACGAGCTACAGAGCCGGCAACGCATCTGTCATGCCTCATGTGTTGCAGATGTCCATGGGCGGCGGTAATCACTTACCATCAGGTGAGACGTCTGCTCGTTTGTCCGCCATAATATAAACAAGCGTTGGTAAAAGCGTTGTCTCGTTCTGTTGGCACAGCTATAGTTGCATAACCCGAAGTTTTCATAACCACATTAGTAATCGAGTTGATTGCATCTGCGTCTGACACGTAATTTTCAAAATTGCATCGGTTAGCAGATTGGCGAAGCCTTTCGTGCTTCAGCCCACTAAGCAAGGTCGAAGGTCATTCGACTGACGCTGTTATTTCATCGCTGCTGACGTGACAGCACCGCCACAGGCTGGCACCACCAGGCAGCTTACACACTTTACATAGTAGCCAATCACATAATATTTCGATTCTGGAAACGTGTTCTATACGGCTTGATCTAGTGCAAGTTCCGATATTGTAGAGATAATGATTAACTTTTGGGAGGCGTAGGTATGCTGCGTAGCGAATATTGTAGAACTTATACAGCTGTATCGCTTCGAAAACATGCCCTGAGTTTGTCTGAAATAGATCGCTGACATGAAAACCTGACTTACATTACAGTATGCCTACAGATATTTTTCTATAATACTTAGGTACTTAGTTGCTAAACTTCTTTATGAGGGTTGTGCGAAAACGAATACTAGGTAACGATGCTAATAATAACTAGGTAGGATAAGCTTGTGTTGCCTACAAATTTTCAGGCTAACTGTACCAGCCCACGGAAATGAAATATCGTGAGGAAGTTTTTAAGAGTGAGTAGAGAGGAAAGAAAGGCGAAATGATAAGTTTAATTTAAACGTGAGAATTATTTCTCTTGTATATTTACAAGAGAAATAATTTACAAAAGGATATAAAAACACAAAATAATGAAATAATTCGCGAGAGAAAATTTGTGCCGAAAAGGTGTCAAAAAGTGAAGGAAAGATTTAAATAAAAAAATCTTCTGAAATATTTTTGGCCAGTGCTGCAAGGAGGCCGCATAGCGCGCCCCCACAGTACTCCCCCGGCAGACCGTGACTACGGTCGATAAAAGTTTGATAAGCGTACCCTTCGGCCGCTGGATGTCTTTCTGACGTCGACAGGAGCCGGGTCGGGCAGATCAGGTGGTTGGCCCGGAACTAGTGCTTCTTTAGTCTCGTACGCCGGTTTGAGCCTGTCAACTGAGAAATTGACGTTCTTGGCGTTGATGTCCAAGGTATAGAACTTCGGTTATCGGTTGACCCCCTTGTAGGGACCAGCGTATGGTGGTTCCAGAGCACTGTTCACGTGATCCAGGCGTATGAAGACGTGTGAAGAGGTGAGCAGGTCACGCGGCACGTAGAATATCGACGAAGCGGAAGTGTGCCTTGAAGTTGGGCGAGGTGAAAGCTCCGCCATGTACGCGCGTAGACGCGTCGCATACTGGGTGGCGTCAGCTGTCAGATAGTCATCCTTTGGGCTCAGGAACTGGCCAGGCAGGCGAAGATACTCGCCGTACACCAGCTCAGCAGGTGATGATTGAAGGTCCTCCTTCCAGGCACTGCCCAGAAGCACCAGAGGAAGAGCCTCCGTCCATTGAGAAGACGGAGCGTGGCACATGATTGCCGCCTTGAGTTGGTGGTAGAGACTTTCAACGATTCCATTGGCGGCTGGGTGATAGGCTGTCGTGCGGAGATGGCGCGCACCAACTAAGGCAGTGAGAGCCTGGGAGAGGTGGCACAGGACAACCGAATCTAGCTATCCAGCCAGACACTAAGGCTGCAGCACAGGTTTCGGTGGTAATGTCCTTCAGCGGAAACGCTTCAGGCCACCGAGTTAACCTGTCGATGACAGTGAGACAGTACCTGTAATCAGAGGATGGAAAGGCCCTATGATGTCGAGATGAATGTGAGCGAATCGTGATGTAGGTGGAATGAAAGGTGAGAGTGGAGATGAAGTATGACGGGAGACTTTACATCTCTGGCACTTTAAGCATTGCCTAGACCACTCTCTACAATCCTTGAGAATCCCTGGCCAAACAAATCTCTGTGTCACCAGTCGCACAGTAGCTGAACTTCCTGGATGGTGTAAGTTATGAAGAGTATCAAAGACTTGCTTGCGGAATTCAGGCGTAACGTAAGGACGGGGAGAAGACTGTGAAGTATCACAGTAAACAGGTGTGGTACTCAGATTAGAAGTTACTTTCTCCAGGGGCAAGGTTGAACCATTATTCAGCAGGTCTTGCAGCTCAGGATCTTCTTCTTAAGCTCAAGCTAGAGCTTGAAAATCAATAGTACTGTTAACTTCTTCAATTCGAGACAAAGCATCAGCGACGCCGTTATCGGCTCCAGGTATGTACCTTATGTCTGTTGTGATTGTCCAATGAAGTCAAGATACCTGTACTGTCTCGGCGAACACTTGTCTCGGTTGAGCAAAAAAGCAAAAGTCAGTGGTTTATGATCCGTAAACACTGAGAACGTTCTGGCTTCGGCCATATAGCGGAAGTATTTGATAGCCTCGTAAACTGCCAGCAGTTCTCTATCATACGGGGCTGTACTTCTTTTGAGAATCCTTCAACTTACTGGAGAAAAATGCTAACGGCTGCCAGACTCTACTTTTGCACTGATATAGCACGGCTCCTATAGCTAAATCCGAAGCGTCCGTGACTATGGCAAGTTCTGCAGAAGAATCTGGATGTGAAAGAAGCGTGGCTTGAGAAAGTGGCGACTTGCAGTCTTCAAAAGATTTCAGCATCTCCGGAGTAAGAGTGATTGGCTGCGAACCTTTGATGCGTGATCCAGCAAAGCATATTCGTCTGAGGCGTCTGAATCTGCCCGGCCTTTGGTATGAAGCGACAGTAATAGTTAATCATACCAAGGAAACGCTGGAGCTCCTTCACAGTTTTTGGCGGCTTGAAGTCCTAGATAACTGTGACTTTGGTCTCTTAAGGCTTGGTTCCAGCAGGTGACACCTGATATCCTAAGAAAGTGATCTCGGAAAGACCAAATTTGTACTTGGAGGTGTTGATCAAGATGCCGTCATCCTTTATACGCTGGAAAAGCTGCGTAGCTCCTGCTGGTGGACTTCTGAAGAGCTCGAAAACACCAGAATATCGTCGAGCTACCTCAAAGCAAAAATCGAGGCCTAGGAGCACCTCGTCGACGAAGTCTTTGAAACGTTTGAGCAGCATTTCTCAAACCAAACGTCATATATGGAAATTCAAACATTCCAAATGGCGTAGTGATCACAGTCTTCGGTATATCAGATGGGTTAACCGGAATTTGGTTATAGGCCTTCACAAGGTCTACTGACGAAAATATGGTACATCCAGAGAGCTGATATGAAAAATCATGTACCTATGTGACGGAGGGAGTAACGATCTGGAATAGTTCTGGCATTAAGTGCGCGATAATCACCGCATGGTCGCCATCCATCGTCCTTCTTCCTGACCAAATGGAGCGCAGAAGACCAAGGACTCTACGACCGTCGAGCTGTACCACAAGCTAGCATATCTTCAAACTCCTTCTTCGCTGCTTGTGAACGTACGGGGTCAAGACGGTGAGGCTTGCAAGAAACTGGCGGACCAGACGTCGTCTTAATAAAATTAAGCGTGTTATGCTTGGGGGGAGAGTGTACGCCTGCAAGTCTGGTGATCTCTGGAAACTCGCGCGAGTGTAGCTCAGACTCACCAGATACAGCTTTGACAGAAGCGATGTCCTCAGTAGCGTTAAAAGCTGCTGCTAACTGATAATTTGGTAATGCCATCGACCAAGCGATGGTTTCTGCAATCCACAAGCAAATTGAAGTGACTCAGGAAATCCACTCCAATGATGGGCTTTGACACGTCCGCAATAACAAAATTCCAAGTAAAATCTCAAAGTTGAGATGAAGAAGAGCAGGTCCGTAAGTATGAATTACGGAGTTGTTCGCTGCAACGAGATCATACTTGGTCCTTGTACAGGTCGTCTTGATGACTGACCGACACACAGGTCTGAGCCAGTGTCCACGAAGAACGGCATTTTGGTAACGCAATCAGTGATAAAAAGACGGCCTGTTGATGTAGAAGGGCAGTCGTGGGCCGCTTCTTGCGACTGCCCTGCGAGTTTACCGCCTGGAAGTTACAGGGTGACTTGCACTTTTTTGCCTTGTCACCGTATGTATAGTGGTAGAAGCAATGAGGATGACCAGCTGGTGGCTGCTGGTGGCTGCTGCTGGTGAGGTCAGGAACGATTACTAGAACGCCCTGCTATACCTCTTCCGTGAACGTGAGCGCGCATGATGTTGTTTTGCCATGGTTAGTTCCACCAATTGCACCTTAAGCTGTCTAATTTCTTCAACCAGATGTTCAGTCGACGGTGCTGCGGCTGACGAAGTAGGATGCGACGAACTGGACGTAGCAGCTACAACGGGCGTAGACTGAGCAAGATCATACACCCTATCTGCAAGATTGGCTAGATTGGCCTTTCATGAGAAATGGAGAGACGACGAATAAGCTCGGTCTTGAGTGACTCGTACTTTCCAGTCGTAGGAGGATTGGTGATAATGTCGCGAACTTCTCTCGCGTAAGCCAAATCTAAATTGGTACAAGGGTATCCAAACTTGGTCCGATCAGCAGTCTCGCCGCTCAAAAGAAACTGCTGCTCGAGTTGCGCTAACCATAACCACATACATTGTCCTGGTCCCAACTAAGATTTACCTACCCTTGTACTATGGAAACCTGTAACAACGTAGGTACCACAAACACCTATACCTACCCAACATAAAAAAATCTGTTTCATAAACCAACATTTGTGCTGGTGCCAGGAATCAAACCCGCGACTCTTACGTCTAACTTGGTGCTCAACCACTGCGTTACAGTACTTACAGTCAAACTAATACGTTACACAAGTCAAACTAAATTCTTTGAAAAACTATTTTAAAGATGATATTAATTAGGAATCATCCTGCCGGTCTCAGAGACGTCATTTTACTTATAAAAATAGAATAAATATTTCACAACGTCACATAGGTCATTGATCTGACTCCGAGCATTTATTCTGTGCGCCGAGATTTAACTTACTTAATGGTTACTTAAGAATATTGACACTAATTTCAATGCGAATAAAGACTTTCCTTAGTCATTAATTGACGTTTCTTGAATGCAGCAGATTTTTAGGATCATGTTGATATCTACTTAAATAGCGGTAGTTAGGTACGTAAGTAGTTGCTGATTTTCCTAGATTTAGGCGTTCAGTACAAGAGGATCCAGCACATATTAATTACTAGTATTCTGGATATCAAATATTAGTGTAGTCAAACTATGTACGTGCACCGGTATGTAAATCTACCTATTGTAGATACAGGGCGATATTCTATGCATACCCTGCGGCAAGTCGCGAAACCTCTGCGAAGGTCGGCACGGCATTGCTTTGTTTACATCGATACCATGCGAATCTCCAATTAGATTCTCGAAAAGTGTGTAAGTGTAACGTTGGATTCATACGCGGATTATAAACACATGGGGAAATCGGATAAAAAGTGCGTTGTTCTTTTAAAAAACTTGTCAGTTAATTTTCAATATGATTATTATTTTTTATAAATTTACAGAGTCAAATCAGATCGCATAAACGCATTAAAGAAACAATATGATGCCTTTCTGGAAGACGACAAAAAAAGGAAGGAAAGGAATGAATACATATTGGAAAAGTTGGACAAAATGCGTTATTGCACGGCCCTGGTACAAGTGCGTCAAAAGGTTAGTTACCTATTGAATATAATAATTATATTAGTAACACGTTTACACTACGACTAACAATAAATCATTGATTACCCACTATTTCAGCCTCTTAGTTTCACCGATCAGAAAGTCTCCATAAGCAATATGCCTGAGCAAGCGTTGAGCAGTCCTACGGGTCCTTTGAATGTTGACCAACGATTTACTCAGATAGATATATTATCTCGGAATTGTATTGACGAAAATATACTTCTTCAAGAAATTAGTAAGAAATACATCTTGATACCTAAATTAAAGCAAACATACGATAACAATTACGTTAAAAAGATTACCCCAAAAAGTCGAAGAAAATGTAGATTGGAAAAGCAAGTACGATATTTTGGACCAACTTAAAAGAGACGAAAAGGAACAAGATAGTTCTATTCGTCAGGAAGCTTTTGAACCAGATCGTGACATTCCAAAAATATATTCAAAGGAAAATGACATCACGCAAGATAACGAACCCCTACTTGAATATAAGAATGAGTTACCTGTAAAGCTTACACCCGAAGATCAAATACCATATGACTTGCAGAGTAATTCCATTATTAATGGAGGAATTGAACAAACACACTTTTACGAAAACCGACTAAATGACGCAGTTACTGACAAAAACCAATTTAATATTGAAAATACCGTTTATGACGAAAACAATCAAAACCTTACTTATGATCAAAATCATTTCCAAAATACTGACTTCGGACAGAATAATATAGACAACACAGTTTATCACCAGAATATACACGGCAGCACAGTTTACGATGAAATTCCATCAAAGGATAACACAGGCTATTTACACACTCAAGAAGACAATATAAATAATGCGAAATACGGTCAGAACGTGGAGGAAATTACAGAATCAGTTCGACCGGTAGAGACAGATATAAATACTGCAGATACTTCTGAAAACACTTATCTGCAAACAGCTAGTCAAAATATTATTCCACAGGAAGAATACACTGTTACTACAGATTCGATGATACATGAATCCAATGAAGAAGAGAATAATAATATCGCACGTACAAGTAATCAGATATATTTGGACAAAGAGGGGATAGCTTTAACGCATGATATCAATGCGGGTGACATAATTAACGAAAGTAACAACGAAATCCGTTTAGAAAATGATCCAACGGCGCTTCCTGTTCAAATGAATTATCCTGCTGAAACTGTTCCTGTTCGGGACTTTACTCCAGAAGACGTTCAGTCATTAGACGGCGTCAATGTTAATCCAGAATCTCAAATATTAGTCGGAAAAAACGATCTTACTTTCGATCCTGCTGTTGAAGTCGAAAATGTGAATACACCTGGAGAAACATTCAACAACGATCAGCATGAAGGACTATATAATGAGCAAACGGAAAATTATGAATATACTGGAGAAAACGCGGCAGAGAATTATAATACGGAATATTCGGCCCCAACCGAAAACTATCAACAGAATGATGAATATGCTTATTATGAAGGTGCCCAACCAGAGCATCCCTATACGGAAATAAATGAAAACGAAGAAACAACACAACAATATGATCAGAACTATGAACAACAATATGGAACTGCATATGACCCACAAGATTATCAACAAGAGGGATATAACCAAGAATATGAACAAGGTTACGATCAACAAGGCTATGTAGACCCGCAACAGCAATACGAAACACTAGACCAAACTCACCAAGATATACAATACGAAAATCAAGACAATCTAACTCCCCAATATGTTGAGCAGCAACTGGACCATGATGAGAGTTATGTACAAAATCTTGGTGAAAAAAATGAAGGAAGTATTGCCCAAAATGATTCACAGGAAATCCCTCTGGTAGCCGACCAACAGCTAAAAGTGCAATAAAGAGTGTCATGCTTTAGCGCAAAATAATTATTACAGCGTCTTGCTAATATTTTCGTTATATATAATATTTGTGAAATCGCAGCACATCTCTGCAGTGGCTTAAACTAATGAAATAAAAATATTTGTACCTGTGGAGAATATTTTAATTCACATGAGATTTGTTTATAATTAATTATACATTAATTTATGTAGTTTCAATTATACATTATGTAGTTATACTCGTACTATTTTACTTCAAATAAAATTGTTACATACCCTTAGTTTGTTTTACTTGTTACCACTAATAATAAGAGTACTCCCCATACTGGTTACTTACTATCCCAGAACACCATCCAAGACCTTTTATTTAATGGCACCGCATATCAAATTATTACAAACACTCAAATTATAAAAGAATAAAACCCTGATGAATATTCTACAGAACCCCTAGATTCTGTGAGACCCAGTATGGGAATCCCTGTACCACATGACGATAACTTTTTGACGACCCTTTTGGAACAGTCGTAATGAATGCTGCCTTTGGTCCAAGGGTTGCGACTTCGATCCCCGCACAGTACAAAACATTTGTGTGCATGAACATGTTTGTTTGTATTGGTCTGGGTGTTATCTATGTATTATAAGTATGTATTATTTACAAAAGAAAAGTATTATATGCATACATATATTTGTAATCCCACTGTTGATTGTGATATCCGTAAACACAGGTGCTTGAGCTACCTATCTCGGAGTCAGATCAATGAATATGATGGCGGCCTTCGCCTCCTTCTGCGCGGACATCATGACCCATGAGGCCGCAGAGCGCCTCCGAAAGGAATATCCGCGAGCTGACGCGCGGCGAAGGGCAAGGTGGAGGAGAAAACGCCGAACAGGTGCGCGTCCTTTTGCAGAGGTCAGTCGGTGAACGGTGCGGGGGCACCGTCGCCACCATTGCACCGCCCTCCGCTGCAGCCCGGTAGGGACAGTTCGGTGCTCACGGCTGTCCCTACCGAGTGGTACCTACCGAGGAGGGGAAGTCCCTCCTTGGCCCATCCCGAGGGGAGTTCAACAGGGGAGGAATGAAGGGAGACTTCTTAGTGGGATTATCATGTCATCTCCCCACTCTGCTTGGACGGGAGCAGCCCTATGGTTTTGTCGGTAAAAACCCGTCAGCTTGTGAGGCGTATGTATAACGTTTATCCACAGGGTTATCAAAATAAAAGGATGGTTTCCACCAGCATACCCCATACTGAGATAATTTATAAAAGTATGATATAAAATTATTTGAAACTTATAATCTAATCAAATCGTAGGAAGGATGAAATCAATGCTCGCGTAGCAAGCGCCCTGATATGCTCCGCCGCCCTCCACAAGGTGTTGGTGTCCAAGTTACTAAGCAGGGCTACTAAGATTCGCGTCTACAAGACAGTCATTAGACCAATCTTAATGTATGGGTAGTGAAACTTGGACACTAACACTGAAGGAGGAAAATCAACTGCTGGTGACGGAACGGAAGATACTCCGAATGATTCTAAGACCAACCAAAAGAGAAGATGGGTGCTGGAGGCACAGGTTCAACCAGGAGATCGAAGACCTGATAGCAGAGCCGAACATCATCTGGGAAATAACATCATCCCCACTGCGCTGGCTCAGACACATGGAGAGGATGGGAGAGGATCGTGCAACCAAAAGAAGCCTATCTGGGACGACCAATGGGGCGACGTCCAGTGGGTCGTCCGAGATACCGCTGGAGGGACGAAGTCGCCAAGGACCTCAAAGCACTCAACGTGCACGATTGGGCGGCATTGGCACAGGACCGCAAAAATATGGCGAACTCTGACGTCAGAGGCCAAGACCCACTTTGGATCGCTGAGCCAGCGTAGTAAGTAAGTTATAATCTAACCAAATGTTTGGGTGATTTGTGTTGATTCTATTATTGATTATTATGATTACTAAAAGACTAGATCACATTTTCCTTTTTATTGATTTAACTACATACTGATCTATAAAATGCTCATCCATGCTATGTTATTGACATATTATTTAGGTAATGGCATTTTTTCTAGTTCTGCTGCCTGCTCAGGAATAAGGGCTTCTAATGGTTTTTTCCAATGATAACTCTGTCCATGGCAACCTGTCCAAACCAGTAGCCCAATGGTGAATACGACATCTTACATTCACTTTTTCTGTGTTGTTTATCTGAAATAAGAGAATTTGTAAAAATCTGATTTGAAAAAGATGAAAATGTTTATCACAAATAACAGAGAAACCAAATAATTTTAGGACAAAATCTGGAAAAAATATTTTTGTTACAAGCTTCACGAAAGTACTTACAGTAACAGTGACGAAAAATTCCTTTTCTTGGAGTGATAGATCTGGGCCCTTTATCACCACTGGAGGCATTTCTATTGCATGCTCTGGAACCACAAATCCAGCTTTCCGGAAGGATGTTTTTACATGCCAAGGCTCTAAAGTCCATGGTGTTAGTTTATTCATAGTAATTTGTAGAACCAGACGAGACAAGCACCCAATTGTCTGTAAGTGAATTATTAGCATTGTTATAAAAACAAAATTGCTAATAAGGGGAACTATTTTACTATAATTATATGTATATATTGAACTTTTAAATGTAATAAGCATTTTTCCATAATCTTTGGTAAAAGTTTTTGATTTTCATTATCTTTAAATTGAACTATACATTTGTATAGTAGATATTGTACATTAAAATTATGCTCTAAAATACAGTAATTGTAATCAATTACCCTTTTGACAAATGGAGAACTGAAGTTCTGTTCTTCCTGTATTATATTAACTTCACTCTTATATTTTTCTATGTTCTGTGGACTGGCATACACTGCTAAACCAGGCATCAGGAATTCCCTGTATGCTACTGCTGGGCGCAGAGTAACAATATCTCCAGCTTTGCCGACACCTAAAAGGAAAAAAAATAATGTTGTTTATATTTCTAATGTTATGCATTTCGTTTCTGTCAATCGCTTTTATCAACTAATGGCAAAATTTGTTTCGTTTCTGTATTAGTATGTTATAAAATAGTAGACTGTCAAAACACTTTAGTAGTATATGTACTTCCAATATTTCGAATATTTATCTAGATTTACATGAATTTATATCCATACCACTAACAAACTGCTTTAATATAACAGTAATGTCCGGCTTTTTGCATACATTTGTGTCTTCAACCAAGTCATAAATGAAGTGCCTAGCCCTCATTTTAGGTAGTTTGCCACCTTGTTTGTGAAGTGGTGGAGGCCATCGCCTTCTTAAAACAAACGTATTCTGCAATAAATATAATAATAATAATATTAAGATTCTGGTAGAGTTCTGAGTAAATTGTAAATAATACATATAAAAGTTATATACCCTTGTTTGCAGTTTTAGTATATTTTGCCCCTGTGTTATTGTAGAGGAAAGCAAAGAAGTCAGACCCAACATTTCGAATACAAAATTAGAACAGACAAAATTTTCATAAATTTTATGAAACGGGAATTTTATTATTTCGACAGATTCCAACCTTTCTCCAACTAACCAAACCAATTTTAGGTTATGTTATGTTTTCTTCATCAACAGATTATTATATTAAATCACAGACCAAGAAAGTTTTTATGACTGACATGTGACAGTTATTTAGACTTTTTTTTTTCAATACTAAAATGCTGGCCTTGCTGGCTGTGCGTTTGAGTCACCCACTGTGACCCTCGCCATCACCACCACCATCAACATTCAAATTTGAGCTTTATAATTTGAGTCACAAGGTATCTTAAATTTTACTTCCGTTTTCTTCCCCGGGACTTCATTCATGACGATTCGTATCGTAACGCGGATATACATAGCATTTAGATTTGAGAATGCATGTCCTAGAATGCATGAGTCTGCTTGTACCTAGGTTACATGCAGATGATGGGCGCTCTTTTGGGGAAGTCCATCGCTCAGCATTGGGATGCATAGAGTAAATAAAGATGAAAGATCATGAAGTTATTCTTATTATAACTTCATGATAATGATAGTTTTGTAAAGACAAGTATGCTCCACACTTATCCCGAGAACTACCCCTTTCGTGGCTTCGCAGCTCGCACCGCAATTTACTAAGTGTGGAGCACCTGGATAATATTTAGAATTTTGATTGGTGCATAGTTATGAAATCTTCATAGTACTATAGTAAGCATATATTGTATTGGCTCAGATATTTTGCTAGCGCTTTGATTGGCTCTTTTAAGTGTTATAGCTCGTAGCTGTCAGTATATATCCACAGGTTAAAAATTTAAATCCCATTTTTACAAGCGTATGTGAAAACGGAGATTGTTTGATCAATAAAATTATATGCTGCGTTTAGCATCTTTAGAACGCTGAGGTGTTTTTTTACTTATTTGTGGAATTGACGATACGGTGAAAATAAGATGGATGATGAAGTCAGTTCAGATTTACAGGTATGTCAACAAGCGAGGTTATGGTAACTGCCGTCTTGTGTCGTCTACTCGTCTATCCATCCATCGTTTACGCCACAACTATGAACTTGTAATTTGTTTTACAGAAATGCTTGTCCGATGGACCGATGGAGACTGATGAAGGGCCCCTGATCAACGAGAATTCTAATGGGCTTTCACATTTGTTGACTGAGGGCGAGTTTAACAGCGTGGACGCCGTGCCCGTGGACGAGTCGTCGGCGTCGAATCAAGGTTTTCTCAATGCGGTCGAGTTGTCAGCGGGAAGCGTGGGGGACTACATGGATAACGCGGATAGTTTTAACGCCGACTCTTTCGACGTCGGTGACAACGCGGTCACTTTCCCGAGCGGGGACTCGCTGCCTATGTGCGATGCAGAGTTCATTAAAGAGAACGCCTTTGACATTGATGCTGATGTTACAGAGAGTCGGAAGACCAAGATGGATACTGATGATGAACATGAGAGTATTAGTGAAATGTCAAATGATGTTATCTTAGTGCCAGCTGAGGAACCTTCAATGAAGATGGATGATGATAGTACCACAGGAGATGTGAAGTTAGTCGAAACTGTGGAGTTCACTAATGACAGTGTGGCCACAAATGACAGCGAGACCCTGCAGAGTATTAAAGAGGTATTTTTTTAAAGATAATTCCATACATCTTACATTTTGATTACTATCGTGCATACTAATGGGGGAAATGGTGAAAGTGTATGTGCCTGTTTGTTTGTACGTCTTTCATGACTAAACTGGGAGGCAAATTGATGTGATTTAAGTAGAGTAAGTTAGAAGGGATGCAGAGTGACATAGGCTACTTAGTGGCAAATCAAATTCCAAGCTACAGGCAACTGCAGGTATAATAATGTCTCTGGAAACAATTGCTTTAAAGAATGAAAAGTAATTTGTATATTTAATTCTAGGATGAGAATGAAGTTGCTGCCGAAGTAGTGCCAGCAGAAAATACAGATAATGAAAGTACAAAGGTATGGATGTGTATTTCATCTAACAAGTTTTGTCTATTCTATCAAGAAAAAAAAATGTTGTATCCTATTGAATTAATTAAGATATTGGAAAGAAAAAATGAATTCATACAGCATCTCATACATTGACCTTATTCAGTAACTTAAGGTGACGGGTAGGGCACACTTGCGACGCCAATCGATTTTAATGTTTAGCTACTAAGCAGGATCTATTTTAAACAATTTCGGGGTTACAACCTCTCGGCAAACACTTACAATTTATTAAATAACCATGCACAAATGTTGGGTCTGTTTTTGTACACGTTAAATTGATTCACGTTAAAAGTGGCCGCTTGTACAAATAAAAGCATCTTTTTTAATAATAGTGGTTAAAGTATGATAGATAGATAGATAGATAGATACTCTTTATTGCACAACATACAAAACTTAAAAGCTAGGTATACAGAGATACAATGTACAATTATGTATGAAATTTTTTTTAGACACAACAAGATGAATAATTCCTATAATAACCAAAAAGTTACAGTAGTATATTTTAATGTTGATTAAAGTGCAGTTTGTATAATAATATATTCTTGATGCAGAAAAAGTTTAACCATTCTTGAATAGTTTGCATAATAAAATACTGTTTTTAAACTAGGTTGAAGAGCATGATGATGTGATGGTGGAACCAGCAGGACCCCCACCAGAAACAGAAAATCTTGAAAATGGTAGTATTCTGGAGGAGGTACAAACTAAAGAAACACAAGAAGAATCTCCAGAGGTATTTATTGCTTTGTTGTCAGTATTTAGTTCTTACTGAAGAATCAAAAAATAAAAAAAAAATCAATAATCAAAAATGTCTTTATTCAATTTAAGTTCATACAGAACATTTATGAATGTCAAATATTATGTAATCTACCGCTGATTCGGAATGTCAATTTCTACCGAGAAGAATCAGCAAGAAACTCAGTAGTTACTCTTTTCAAATAATATGGTAATTACAATATTCATTCTTATACAAATTATGATTACAGTGACAGTATGATATACAATGCTTATAATCAATATTGTTTAGATAAATCGTCAAAGAAAAATTATGAAATGAATTATACATTAGAGGACAGGCGAAGAGATCAACATGTCCCAGAATCCTTATCATTCAAATAATCATTTGAATGATAAGGATTTTGCCTTTCTGCATTAGGCAGTTTTTTACATGCAACTTAAACTTATGTACAGGTAAATCAATGATATTTTGAGGTAACTTATTAAACATTCTAATGCTCAATCCTACAAATGAATTTCCAGTTTTATGAAGTCTTAGATTTGGGACAGCAAGCCTATGTTTATTTCGCGTGTCAAAGCTATGAAAATCTGATTTTTGCGAGTAAAGATGCAAGTTCTTGCATACAAACATACAATAAAAATGGATTGAGATGATACAGTTAAAATATTAATTTCCTTGAATACTTCTCTGAGTGAGTTACGTGATCTAAGACCGTAGATGGCACGGATGGCCTTATTCTGCAAAATGAAGATGGCTTGTAAGTCAGCACCGGATCCCCACAGTAGTAGACCATATGACATCAGACTATGAAAATAGCTAAAATAAACCAGTCTCGCTGTCCCGATATCAGTCAGATTCCTTATCTTTCTAACTGCATATGCAGCTGAACTAAGTCTTCCTGCCATGACAGCAATATGAGGGCTCTATTGCAATTTTGTATCCAGAGTGATACCTAGAAAAACTGTTGAGTTTATGATTTCGATAGGTTCGTTATTCATGACAATATTCATTTTGACCTGCCTAAAAGAAACAATGCCTAATCATTGTGAACTTAACACATTTAGTTTTCTTAGAATTAAGAACCAAGTTATTATAAGTGAACCACTGTAGTACTCGAGAGAGTGTGTTATTTACTTCGTCAACATTTTTCTTTTGTCTATCAACCTCAAAAATCAAGGATGTATCGTCAGCAAATAACACTGTCTCACATAGATCTTTGGTATAGTAAGGAAGGTCATTTATATAGATTAAAAAGAGCAAGGGCCCCAATATAGAGCCCTGGGGCACACCCATGGTTAGAGGGGCGCCAGAAGAGTTAGTTCCATTGACATTGACCTTCTGAATCCTATCTGATAAGTAAGATTTGATTAGACTTAGTGAGGTGTCTATGACACCGTAATGCTGTAACTTCATTAGCAGTGTTTCATGATGATGAGTGTTTCATAAAATAGAGTATATATGTTATTTCTAATTGCTATTTATATTAATGGCACTATTGGCAAGGTTAAAAACATTGGATTTAGAAAAATATTTAGAAAATAGTAAGTAATAGATTTACATTTAGGGGACCTGATAATATAGATAAATACCTTATTTGCAGATTAAAGAAACATTAGAGGGTGAAACTGAAAAAGCTAATACGAAAGCCAAGGAAGATAAATCAGAGGTATATTTTTTAAAGTTATTAGTATTTTTTAGAAATGTATGTCACATGACATTATTATGTTACAACATTTTGACCCTTAGTCAAATATTTAGTTACCTTATACATATAAATGTAAATAAAAGGTGGGAGGAGCAGAGGAAACAGAAGTGGTGTCTGAAGACGAGTTGCCGACTGTACAGAAGCCCAGCGTGAAGGATGCCGAGAATGTGTCTGATGACGAGCTCCCTGGACCGAAACCCGCAGAACTGCCGGCAGATACTGAGGTCTGTGTAGATATTTAATTTTAACTTACTTAATACGTGGTATCAGTCTTTTAGACCAACATTTCAACATTGTCTGCTTTACATTTAATATTGACGCCATGTTATGTTTAGACAAGAAATGTAATAGCCGAAAAAAGACAACTCAAAGTCACATTTTATTTTTTATGTGGTAGGTAGTACATCAGTAACATTATCAAGTGAACCCGGTTGATTATTTTTCCATATGGCATAAGGGATAACAGTGAGCAGTGGCTGAATGCATTTTCTGGGCAGCTATTCTAACTTTAGCTAACTTTATCTAGGTTGTAAAGGTTTTATTGGAATTACTCCATAGGTTGTCTCAGAGGATGAGTTGCCAGCATCTAAAAAGGATACCAAAGAATCTCGCAAGCGAAAACCTGATGAAGAAAGAGACGGCTATGATCCTGGTTCACCTACTTCCGAGAATGAGTCATCAAGTAAAAAGCAAGCAGTGGCTAAGGTAAAATCAAGACACATGTGTTAAAAATATTAATATTTATGAAACCTTAACAAAAAAAAGTGTTCAATTTCATTTACAGAATGGCGAAAGCAAACCTATCCCTGCTGAGAAAAGGACATCAACTGATGAGAAACCTAAGAAAAAGGCTTTGCCGGAACTTGACAAGTACTGGAAGGTGGTGAATGATGACCCCACAGATTTCACTGGCTGGACCTATCTGCTGCAATATGTGGATCAGGAGGTGATTTTATGAACTGTAGCTATTGAATAAATAATGGTTTTTATACACATGAGTATATAAAATGATGACAAACATTTGCTAATCTTATTGTTTTATGAAACAATGAGAACTGAAGTTCAATGTGGATAGGCAAGGGCCAACTGATATAGATATTTGTAACAGACTATCACTGGTGCAGTCATATAGTGGCTGAATGTTTGTGTGTCCGTTGTCGACAGAGCGATGTGGAGGCGGCTCGCGAGGCGTACGACGCCTTCTTATCGCACTATCCGTACTGCTACGGGTACTGGCGAAAATACGCCGACTACGAAAAACGTAAAGGAAGTAAAAAGAAGTGCCTCGAGGTGAGTGGATGATTAGTATTTGAAATATTTTATTATTTAAGTCACTTGGTGAGTTGGTAAAGCTTAAATACACCTGACTGATGACTTTTATATCTATGTGCCTTCTTAACACTTGGATTTTTAATTGTTTTAGTCTTAACTGGTATTTTGCAATTATTTTTTTTCCCAACAGTGCGTCGAGGTCCACGATGTTCGTAAGGCAAAGCCGTCCGTTCGCACCGGAGAGTTGTATTACCATCGCGTAGAATTGTTTTTAGTGGTTCATTGTTTGTGCTGTATATTGATAAATCTAATGCATTTATTTATGATTC
The DNA here is from genome assembly GCA_019059595.1 of Marasmia exigua. Lineage (NCBI taxonomy): Eukaryota > Metazoa > Arthropoda > Insecta > Lepidoptera > Crambidae > Marasmia > Marasmia exigua. The sequence continues at coordinate 15,212,147 of CM032477.1, read as the reverse complement.
TTTGTACAAGCATGATGTATTGTAATACTTTATCATGTATATTATTTAAGTACGTGCATAATGAATAGTGGACATACTTAAGGAATATTTTGTAAACTAATCCATGGTAGCATGGAGAGCAGTGCTGGTCTTCGTATTTAGCCCTAGATTGGCGTTAGGACGGAAGACGTCGGCGGCGCCAGCAACATCAGCGCCGCGTGCGAACAGGTGTAATATGCCCAGACAAACATTTTATATTTATAGATACGAGCGAGGCGCTGCGTGGCCGCCGACACTGACGCTACTCAACGTCTCGCTTTTTCTATTCAAAATTACATGAAACATAATATTATGCTATTTAATATTCCCTTGCTTCATAGTGTTGTCGTGTGCGTCTCGGCAATGCTCGGCCGCCCGCGGTACTCGTTTAATGCCGCTCTTGTGTTGCAGGTGTTGGAAAGAGGACTGAAAGCGATTCCTTTGTCTGTGGACTTATGGATACATTACCTGAATCATATAAAATCGACAAGGACCGAAGATCACGCTTTCATCAGGTCTCAATATGAGCGGGCTATAGGTATGTAACGTCAATAATGATGCGTCGAACGGCAGATAACATTAATTTTTTACGGCAAGACGGCAATTAAATACTATTGTATTTTCACAGATGCTTGCGGTTTAGAATTCCGATCAGATCGTCTCTGGGAATCTTACATCAAATGGGAAGCGGAAAATGGTTCGGCTCTTAATGTCACCAACATTTATGACCGTTTACTGTCCACGCCTACTCTTGGATACACATCACATTTTGACAAGTTTGTTGTGTTTTAACTATTATTTACATGCAAGAAAACCATTGATTTCATTTAAATTAAAAACCGAGATTGATTGGCTTTGCGAAAAAGCCTCCCTGTCAATGTAACGCCCGAAAAGGTCATTAACCTACTGTATTTGCTGATAATGACTAATTGAAAATGATACTTTTGGTAGACTTTATCCGAAATTGAAGCATTAGAAATGTAATCGCTCATTGAAATGAGTCCCTGTACTTAAATTGGCATTCTTATTATACTTGAAGCTTCCAAGAGCACGTTATGTCGGAGCCAGTGACCGGCGTGGTGGCTCAGGCGGAGCTGGTGCGGCTCGCGCGATGCGCGACGCTCCGCACGCATAGCGGACTGCCGCCCGGCGAGGACGAGCCCGTCGACCCTTGGTGAGTACCGACCGCCAGGCGCACACCGCGCGTGGCGACGAACAAGGCGACTAGCCGACGCCGTCCGTGCACGAGGACTCGAAGACAGCCCGTCGACCACGTGGTGAGTAGCGTTAGCAGTCGTGACAATCGGGCTACCACCCAAAACTTAGTGATCAAATGTCACCATTATGAGTACGTCATAAACCGATAACCGAGAAGCTCCTGGCAATCTATCAATGGAGTAGCGTGCGTCCGAGACAATGCTACCACCAAAACTTAGTGATATTTCACCTCATATACGTCATACCGATACCGAAGCAATTCATCAATGGAGTAGCGTGCGATCGAGACAATGCTACCACCAAAACTTAGTGATATTTCACCTCATATACGTCATACCGATACCGAAGCAATTCATCAATGGAGTAGCGTGCGATCGAGACAATGCTACCACCAAAACTTAGTGATATTTCACCTCATATACGTCCATACCGATACCGAAGCAATTCATCAATGGAGTAGCGTGCGATCGAGACAATGCTACCACCAAAACTTAGTGATATTTCAACCTCATATACGTCATACCGATACCGAAAGCAATTCATCAATGGAGTAGCGTGCGATCGAGACAATGCTACCAACAAAACTTAGTGATATTTCACCTCATATACGTCATACCGATACCGAAGCAATTCATCAATGGAGTAGCGTGCGATCGAGACAATGCTACCACCAAAACTTAGTGATATTTCACCTCATATACGTCATACCGATACCGAAGCAATTCATCAATGGAGTAGCGTGCGATCGAGACAATGCTACCACCAAAACTTAGTGATATTTCACCTCATATACGTCATACCGATACCGAAGCAATTCATCAATGGAGTAGCGTGCGATCATGACAATGCTACCAACAAAACTTAGTGATATTTCACCTCATATACGTCATACCGATACCGAAGCAATTCATCAATGGAGTAGCGTGCGATCGAGACAATGCTACCACCAAAACTTAGTGATATTTCACCTCATATACGTCATACCGATACCGAAGCGATTCATCAATGGAAGTATCCTTCATCGGGGTATAAAACATAATTTTTCCACAATGAAAGTAAAAAAACTCATGTTATGAATGTCAAAAATGTGTGCCTACCGAACATATGTAATCTACTGCATAGTATAATAATATTTTAATGCATGTTGACAGGCATCCGAAGAAGAAGCTCAAGCAATCAAAGAACGAATCATAGCTGCTCGAAGAAAGGTTCACAAAACCACTGGTGAAGAAGTCGCTGCCCGATGGACATTCGAAGAAGGCGTAAGTTGAAACGAGTAGATGTTAATTTAGTTATTTAATATCAATATACGTAATTTTTTTCTATAGGGTTTTATTGAAAAAATGTTTTGAATAACAACGGCCTCGGTTGCATCGGTAATGTTGCTTCAATATAATGCAATTTTTATGGACCTTTCTGCAACCGGTGTGAGTAGAAGAGAAAAGATAAAATCGACGTCATATCCGCTCACGTTCAGTTATCTATCACCCAGCCCCTAATCACCCACTGCCGAGTCTCCACTCGTCGTTCGGCATTTCTACATCAACCTATGTTTCCCTGCTACTGTTACGATATCATTGGACCGACGTCGTGCCCACAGGAGTGGACATAGTTTAGGGTACACCTGATAAGATGTAGGTGGAGCTTAGCTCCATAAGTACTTAAACTTATAGAATGGCAGCCAAGTACGGGCCACGTTCTGTTATTCTCGTCATGTTATTGGTTGCGTCCCAAGCTGATTCTGGAGCCGGTGGGCTCAGTTTTCCTACTACATTAATGTAATGCCTAGTACTTAAGTTGTGTATTTTGTGCAATAAAGTATATCTATCTATCTACACCTCCACATTCGGTTATTACTAACCTATTAATTATATAAACATATTAATGTTGCCAGATCAAGAGGCCGTACTTCCACGTGAAGCCGCTCGAGCGGTGTCAGCTGAAGAACTGGAAGGCGTACCTAGAGTGGGAGAAGCAACACGGCTCGTTCAAGCGCGCCCTCGTGCTGCACGAGCGCTGCCTCATCGCCTGCGCGCTCTACGAGGAGTTCTGGATGCGGGTATGCAAACTGCTACTATTACTGTACTTGACTATTTACAAGGCAACACATTTCATTCCAAAGTTAAATGAAGTCATTATTACCGATAGTGTGTGACCTTGAAGGTGAACCTGAAGTGGAAGAAGTAGCACGGCTTGTTCGTACGCGCCCTAGTGTTGTTCAAATGCCTGCGCACTCTATGAGGAGTTCTAGATGCTGGTGTGCGATTACGATTTACAAGGCCAATGCTACAGTTAATTTCAAAGTTACATGACGTCATCATTATGTTGGGTATGCTCTATGGCGCGGTGTATGGGCATATGAGTCTGGGAAGCTGCGCCCTGTACCCAGAGTGGATTATAAGCAATTCTATAGCTTAGATATTTAAGAATGCTTTAAGGAATTAGTTGTAATCTATTGGGGGAGGAACTGTTGGGTATGTTCTATGGCGCGGTGTATGGGCATATGAATGATGTGTGGGTTGTCAAGTGCTTGTCAATAAAAAGGAGATACGTGCGAAGCCGTCTTTAATTATCGAGTCCCTATTCCCGTATTTATCACATTACCAATACGGCGAGAACTGGAGAACTTACCTGGAGTGGAAGAAGCAGCACGGCTTTTCTGAGCCCGCCCTCTTGCTGCCCAATCGCCTGTGCGCTATGATGAGTCCTGGATGCTGGTGTGCGATTACGATTTATATACGAGGGGCGGCTGATAAGTTCGCGTTCACATTTGTTCGACATTATCGGTGGCTGGGTGAGGCAGGACCCGTGCGGTCACTCCGCGTCTTATGTAAGCCCCTACCCCACCACCGCGCGAGCGCACGCTGGCCGGGCGCGGGATATGTCGCAGTCTGTAGTTGGGTACAGCGGGCGCCCGCCCCTCCTCGCCTTGCCGTAGCCACGTCTCGTTTATCGCCATCACGTCAACATTGTGGCGCTCCATGGCGACAATCAGCTCATCGTGACGCGTACCGAGCGATCCCGCATTTAAGAGACCAAACTTCAAACCTCGCTTTTTAACCGCGCCTTCTATAGTTTAAACGACAAAAGTGTTGTGATAAAATTTGATCGCTCGATGCGTCGTCCACGGCTAGCCAGAGCCCACACTTAGTGACTGTGAAACGCGATAACGTTGCGCGGCCATTATGATTTGATGTATGCCGAGTTTTAGTGTGATCATCCGTGTTATAGTGTGTTAGAAAATATGGTGTGCGAGTTTCTTGAAAGTGTGATGCCTGTGTTATGTTGCGTGTGAAATAAATACTATACACAGAACCAAGTAAATTTATAATAAATGGACGTACATAATAATAATATATAGTATTGATAGTATAAGAATAGAATGTGCTTATGAAGTGACACTGGCTGGACATTAACAATTGAATACATGGCTTATCTATGCGCTTTACATAAAAATGGTTAAAAACTAACATGCAACTACACAAATACAAGAAACCGTTAGGACCTAACGACTTCCGACCCAAAAACCCTCTCTAGGTCTTCATCCCGTCTGATTCGGCTTGCGGGAGCCCCCTGATCATGGCGGATGTAGACTCGCCCGTCTCTCGTCCACACGAAGCGCCAACCTGCTTTCCGAGCCAACTCCCGTGCTCGGTTGAACAGATGACGATTCAGCTTTGTGAGCCTTTCGTTGACGTATAGGGGTCGGGGAGGCGCTCGCAGACCCAGGCCCTCTGTGTTGGTGTTTCGCCGGACTCGTGCCGCTTTTATTATGTCGTCCCGGGTGCTGCGGCGAGCCAGCCGCACTGTGATGATCCGCGGTCTAGGCGCTTCTTGGGTCTCCAACCGCCGCATACCCACTCGTGAGCACTTGACCACGTCCTTCTCGTCGAGTGGAACTCCCAACTTAGCAGCACAGGCGAGCACCAGATGCTGGATACTCTTTCCCTCCTCTTCTGCTATACCAGCGATGTCTATGTCGTTTTGCAGCAGGTCTTGGTCTCGATCGTCAAGATCCATTCTGAGTTGGTTGACTGTAGCTTCAAGAGCCTTTACCACTTCGTTCGCTCCCTCCTGTGCCTCCGCAGCCGCCGCCCGCTTGCCTAAAAGCGCGACCTTTTGCTCCAGGCTCGCCACTCGCTCATCCATGGATAACACCATCTGTCTGAGGTCCACCATCTCCTGCCTCCACACACGACACTCCTCCCTCGCTAACCGCATCTCCTCGCGAAGTGCCCGCATATCCATGTAGCAGTCGGACACCCTCATGTCCATTGTGGTGTCGGTGGCGGTGGTGTCCTCCATGGAGTGATCCAGAGTGCAGTGTCCAGCGCCGACGTGCCTTATAGGGGTGCTGTAGTTATTGGCCCGCGGTCTTTTGGCTGTGCACTCCGGGCAGAGCCACGACCTGTGTACTTGTACATCTGGGGGAAGGTTTACGCATGCCCTATGGCAGACGACCTTGCACTGGGGGCATGCAACCCCTTCAGCAGCCGCCAAGAATCTTCCGCACGCGTTACACTTTGGGGCCATTGTATATATTTTATTTATGGTTAATAGTTATATAAGTTTTGTAAATAATGTAAGTATAGACTTTTATCTTTTTTTTATGTAGCGTAGGGTAGAACTGACACCAAGTACACTATGAACACAGATTTTTGCTGTTTTATTTCACTAATCTTGCGAATTTTTCCCGGAATTATTTACACACTCCAGTTAAGTAGTATAATTTAGTGATTTTCATACTAATTTGCAGCGTAAGGAGAAGTTATGTATTTTTAACAGGAAAAAATGTATGAGCTATGTGCGTACTTGACAACGTCCGTGACGTCACCCTTTACAGTCATAGCCTCCGCGAGCGATCTTCAATGCTATTCTCCGTACCGGCCACTTCCCCGCCCCTTGGAAGCTCGGCCGGGTCATCATGCTGCCTAAACAGGGGAAAAATATCCTCAGGCCGGATAGTTACCGCCCGATCACCCTGCTTTCGACCTTATCCAAGGTCTTCGAGAGGTTGATACTCCCCCATCTAGTGCCCCACATAGTGCCGCGGGAGGAGCAATCCGGTTTTCGAGCCGAACACTCGACCACGCAACAGCTGGTACGGGTGATGCACCGTCTGACCGCGACGTTAAACAAGAAGGAGCGTGCCGTAGCCGTGATGCTAGATATGGAGAAAGCTTTTGATCGAGTCTGGCACCAAGGGCTCGTTTACAAGCTAGCTACCTCGTCGGCACCACGACGAGTGGTGATGACCATTGCCACTTTCTTGACTCAACGTAGCTTCTAAGTGATAGTGGACGGCGCGTTATAGGATTGGAGGCTATCGGTCAACGTGGCGAAAACCCAGGCGATAGCCACAACACATTTCATTCCAAAGTTTGGTGGGAAGAGGATTCCGCCTCCGCTCACCATGCTCGGCAGCAACATCGCCTGGTCCCCACAGGTCAAGTACCTCGAAGTCACCATCAACCGGCAGCTAAAAATGACTGCCCCCGTTGGCAACACCGTGGCGCTATGCCGTGCTGCTCGATCTCTCCTGAGTCCCGTCTTGTCGTCCAATATGAGTCCACTACGAGCGAAATTGGGAATTTACAAGACGTACATTCGCACCAGAGTTACCTACGCCGCCCCGGCCTGGTATGCTCTGACTACGGAGACTGAACGCAAGCGATTGCGAGCAAAGCAATCGCTTGTGTTGCGCTCTATTGTAAAGGCCCCTCGCTACGTGAGGAATTCGACGATAACTCGGGACACCCGGATGGAGAGCCTCGATGACTTCGACAGCCGCTTGAGTGCCAGGATGTTTGCCCGCGCGGGGCAGTCGTCCTTTGCCCACTTGCGCGAGATTGCGCCGTATCACCGACGCCCCCCCGATAGACCGTATCTGCGGATACATAGACGGACATAGAAACCAAGCCCCCCGCTGGCTCGAGACCGCTCACCGGACGTTCCATCCCTCGCGAGTTGGGATTATGCCGGTGGGGCCCGGACTCGTCAGCGGGGCGAAGCCCACCACCGGAATGACACCCCGGACACGACACCCAGGCCTACGCCCGGTGCATTTTAATGCACGGCGAATGCACCCACTGTAATGACGATGACCTATTATTAGACGGTGCCGCCCAGGCCGCCCTGTCAGTAGTGACCGAGGAAAACGTCCGAAAAGTTGAAGAATTAGTTTTGGCCGATCGAAGAATAAATTTGTGGCAGATTGCTGAAGAACTGCAGATCAGCAAGGAAAGAGTCGGGGAAATTTTATATGTACATTTAAACATGAAAAAAATTACTGCGCGCTGGATACCGAAAATGCTCACACCACTCGACAAGCAACATCGACTGGCAAGTTGCAAGGACTTTTTGGAGCTAGTCGGCGAAAACATGGAAGAAATTTGGCCACGCATTCACCACCGTAGATGAAACATGGATTCGCCAATATGATCCGGAGTCCAAACAAGAGTCCATGCAATGGATGAAAAAAGGAGAAAGGCCGCCAAAGAAATTTAAGGTGGAAAAGTCGGCGTCAAAGCTAATGGCGACTGTTTTCTGGGATAGTGAAGGAATTTTGCTAATCGACTACCTACACAGGGGAACTACGATGATTGGCCAATATTATCCCAATTTATTAATTCAAGTTCGCGAGGCAATTATTAAGAAACAACGCAGGAAATTGGCGCGCGGAGTGCTCTTTCTGCAAGACAACGCGCCCGTAATTTTTCTTGAACAAAAACGGACCCAACATTTATGCATGGTTATTTAATAAATAGTATAAGTGTTTGCCGAGAGGTTGTAACCCTAAAATTGCTTAAAATAGATCCGGTTTAGTAGTTAAAAATTAAAATCTAGTGTGCCCTACCCCTCACCTTAAGTTTCAAAATCGAACAAGTAAAAAGTTGATAAGATTTCTAAAGAAAATATTCTCGATTCTTAAAAATATCGGCTAGTTTAAAAGCGTCTCACTTTTAATCTTAAAATAGAACTGTCCTATTCACCTTCACATACTGAATGGACTATAAATAATGGAATTGAAGGAAGTAACGACCTATATTTATCCCATCAGCTGATAAAATTCCTGGAGGAGCGCGCGGAGAGCGACGCGGCGCTGGTGGGCGTGGAGCGCGAGGTGCTGGAGCGCGCCTGCAGCGTGCACCACCTCGACAAGCCGGAGCTGCACCTGCACTGGGCGCACTTCGAGGAGGCGCACGGCAACCCCGCGCGCGCCGCCGAGATCCTCGACCGGATAGAGAAGGCCTGCCCCAACCTGGTGCAGATACAGTACAGGTGACGCACACTTGTTGTACGACCCGTTTGGAACAGTGGTAGTGAACGCTGCCTTTGGTCCATGGGTTGCGGGTTCGATCCAGTACAAACATTTGTGTGCATGAACATGTCTGTTTGTATTGGTCTGGGTGTTATCTATGTATTTTCAGTATGTATTTACAAAAGAAAAGTATTATACGTATATATTTGTAATCCCACTGTTGATTCTGACATCCGTAACACAGGTGCTTGAGCTACCTATCTCGGTGTCAGATCAATGTATGTAACGTTGTGAAATATTTATTATTTATTATATATAATATAGAATGTACAAGAAGAACAATTTCATTCGATAGACCATACCAAAAAGTGACTGCAAATGTGTGCGTGAAATAGTGATGTCTATACTGTAAAATATAATATCGAATCAAAGTAATTAAAGTACATAGGTAACTAAATATGCAAAAAACTACTCCTTGCCCTAGTAGTAACGCGTTCAGTAGTTTAATTGGTAGAACAGCCACCAGGAATGTGGAGGATATGGAATCGGTTCCCGCCTGATCAATTTTTTAAGTGTGGATATCTACGACCGACCAAGATCAGAAAGTACTTCAGTGCGACGTGCGCAGCGACGGCTGCGCTTGAGGTCCGATGGGGTTAGATCCCCGGGTCGGGCCAAAATTTGTAGCTGAGTTTTTCTGTTAAGAAATACTCAGTGTCAGCCCGGAGTCCGTGCCTCAAAAAGCACGTTAGCCTTTGGTCCTGGGGGTCTAATTTGAAGTTAACTTTGAGACTCAATCAAACGTATTTGACGACGTTTCCTAATTTGAAGTGAACATTGCGTCGGTTGAACTCAACCGAAACTCTTTTGACACATCTCGTCCCAAACCCTAATTTGAAAGTCCCAAACCGCTTCCGAAATATTGAATTTGACAACTCGTGTCTCGCATCCTTATGTCATAATTCACGATAGCTAGATAGGTGTTTTTGTTCGGTTGAATGGATTTATGGTGTATTAAAAAAGGATCTTTATGTCTTTGTATACAAGGTCCAATGTCTGATATACCAATTAAGATTCGTTTTTTCTTAGATTAAATCGAAATAGCGGAGTTTCTTGGTAAAAAATGTAAAAATTGCTATACCTATATAGATGATTATGAATACATTGAGTACTTTTTATGTATGAATCTTAGTAATTTATTTTCGTTTAAACATGGAAGTAAATTTACAATAGGTACTTAAGTAGGTACTTACTTATTTACCTACTGAGAAATTTTGTAGATTTACCAGTGAGTTTATTACTATAATGTAATGCAATTGTTCAATGATTTATGCACATTTAAGTATAAGTACCTGCTAAGTACCTACCTAGTGGTGTAGGCTTCTTATAATAGGTAACTACATTCACTAGGTATGTAATTAATCTGCACAGATTAATTTTTCTACGACTGCATTTTGTATGTATTCTTCAAACTGAATCTTATTTAGCAGCCACACTTAACTATTTGTTAGGTACATAACTAAGTATTTAAGTACTAACCTACTTATATATTTAAAAATTTTGAATATCCATTGAAAGTCACACATTGCATAAGTTTAACTGGTTTAATACATTTGCTCTACTATAGTTAGTGACCAATTGTTATATATGTATGAAAAGGTAGCTGTAAGTATGTCCCATATACTGCAGAATAAATAAATATTTCACATCTCATACATTGATCTGACTCTAAGATATTTATATAAGTACTTATTACATAGGAAACACACATACCATGAGTTGTGATATATTCAGTCCGGAGCCTTCATTGCTGGTAAATAAATAAATAAATATTTCACATCACATACATTGATCCGACTCGACTCCGAGATAGGTAACTGAAGCATCTTTGTTACAGATATCAGAATCAATACAGTGGGATTACAAATATTTACATAAGTACTTAATAGAAAACACCCATACCATTAGTTGTGATGTATTCAGTCCGGAGCCTTCATTGCTGGCAAATAAATATTTCACTACACTCGAGCACCTGTGTTACAGATATCAGAATCAATACAGTGGGATTACAAATATATACATATAATACTTGTTATTGTTAATATGTGTTTTCTATGTATTATAAGTATGTGTTTATAATACATAGAAAACGCCTAGACCTGTACAAATAGTCATGTTCATGCACGCAATGTTTGTACTGTGCTGGGATCGAACCCTGCAACCCTTGGATCTAAGGCATCATACACTCCTATTGTTCCAATGCCGTATTAACACTCACTGCGATTAACATACATTCAAATGTAAAGTGAAAGTTCAAGTGGGCAGTATTTGAGGAAAATGAAAATAAAAACAACATCATAATTGAATCATTTATTAAAATAAGTAATAAAAAATAAAATAAATGTTATCCTATTTTAAGGAGAAACTATGTATACTTTTTACGTTGTATTTCGTGTCTGCACAATAAAGTCTCATATAAATAACAAGGCCATTATAATTATACACACATATTGTGATACTAGTATTGATTAAAAACCATTAACTATTTACATAATAAATGACTACTGAAGCAAATCGTACTTCTCACAGGTTGTCCTAGACTAGTTTTAGCAAATAAACAACTTCGTATAGCAACGAAGCCCGGAAGACTGGAACTGGGTATGTTTTTTCTAGCGGAGTCCTGTGCAACGCTGGTAGACATTCTGCAAGAATAAAGGAGTTTTAGATTGGTATGGTAATAATGTAACAGAAAGAGAAATAATACACAGAAATGATTAGTTCCACAATGTGTAAATTGTAGAAATATGCACATAACTAAGATAAGTTTTTGAAACATGTCACCATTATCCATTTGGTGTGGTTCCTCCGTGGCAAAGGTCGTACGGCAGTCCCTTCATTGTAATTGCCAGACTCTCCAAATCCTCGATCAAGGTTCATGAGTACACAGGGCTCCAAAGTCATGGTTCTGGACCACCAACCAAGAGTAACACTGCAAGGATTTGACGACCCATTTGGAATGGTAGTGAACGCTGCCTTTGTTCCAAGGGTTGCGGGTTCGATCCCCGCACAGTAAAAACATTTGTGTGCATGAACATGTCTGTTTGTATTGGTCTGGGTGTTTTCTATGTATTATTAGTATGTACTTATAAAAGAAAAGTATTATATGCATATATTTGTAATCCCACTGTTGATTCTGATATCCGTAACACAGGTGCTTGAGCTACCTATCTCGGAGTCAGATCTACATATGTGATTTTGTGAAATATTTAATTATAAGGATTACACTTTTGTATACATGTTTCAAACAATTATATTATCTTTATCTTAATGTTTTTTCTTTCAGTAAGGAAATTAGTTATAGCACAGATATTATAGATTCAGTTAAATAACTTTTTGTTAATTGATTACCTCCGGTGAGATGTCCACTTTGTTCAACTCATTCTCCTCTCACAGTCATTCTAGCTCAGCTTTCTATTACAGTTTGGTCCAATGGAGAACTTTGACGTCTTGTTTACTGAAATATTTAATTACAAATGGTTAAATTATTACAAAGTTGTTCTTTCTAAAGTGTAAATTGGAATAGTCATCATCAGCCCATTTAAGTCCCCACTGCTGGGGCACGGGCCTTCTTCAATCACATGAGGGGTAATTGCCATACTCACCTCGCTTGGCAGACGGGTTGGCGAGGGTTTTGATATAAATGCAGAGTTTTCCTTGTCTGGGTGCTGATGATCATGCCAGCAGCTATACCTTAGTCGCCTTTTACGACACCTCGGTAAGAGTGAGGATGGCCTATTCTACTCCGTGGCCGAGTGGTCCCCGGCAGTTGGAATAGTAATTAATAACAAATAAACTTATTTAGGTAGGATTATGCGACTAACCTAACTTATACTTGATTTTACTTGAGAAAGTAGAGTCTTTAGATAACTATAGAACTTGTATATAAGCATAATACTAATGTACATACGCTTTCAAACAATTTTACAATATTTTAAATATGTATTGAGATTACATATTTATCGTAGGTACATACTTAACTCAATAATTTACAAGTTTTTTTCTAATGTTTCACAGATGGCCACAGATAACTATATGGGCTATAATGTAGAAAAATAGCAAGCTGTCAGATTTTTAAAAATATTTTAACATTTTAATGTTTTTATTATGTAAAATCTTTCTTTCAAACACATTAAACAATAGTCCTTTAATTTAAAAAGTCAAATATCTTTGATTCTTTAAAATTTTTATTGTTAATTATAAATAAAATCAATTCAATTGGTTTTATTTGATGTGGGTCTTTCGGCGACACTATCATCGCGAATATCATTCATTCACGAGAGTCTATGGTCGGATCCGTACGAAAGTGTCCCATACGATGGTATTTCAAATTGCCAAACTAAACTACAATTGATTGACTGTCGGCTCGATCGAACGATCGTACGTGGTAACTTGAAATTAGACCCCCTGTACCCGAGCCCTATCCGGTCGTGTCACACTGGTGTCCCATCGGAATAGAGAGTGCACTTGTGTTTGCGCACACACTTGAGCACTATAATATATCCTGCGTAAGTGGCTGATCTTAGATTGAGTTAGCCGCCTTAGCCAAAATCGGTTGGAGGAATATTATTATTATCGGATGGTACGACGCTCACACAGATGTTACTAGTGCATAACACAAATGGAAACAGTCAGTCAATACACTGGTTACCAAAATGTTGCTGTGCGCATAATTTACAAACTTAAAAGTCCCTAATTCAGAATCAGTTTACAAAATTTTTATTAAGCTCAGCAGGTCAATACTAAATGTCTAAAAAAATAATTTATCTACAACACAAACACACGACAAAATTTAAGATTTGATGGGTGACATTAATTTTTCACCAATCCTAATTAACCGTTTTATTAGTTCGGCTCTAATCCGTCTTAGTTATATACACTATCAATCTAAGCATTTTATACTGATAAAAACACAAAATACTAAGTTTCTATCACTTCACAGACGAGTAAACTTAGAACGCCGACGTAGTGACTTCGAGAAGTGCTCCCAGCTGTACGAGGGCTACATCACATCCGCGAAGAGCAAGGCGGTGGCTTCTGCCCTCGCGATCAAGTACGCGCGCTTCCTGTTCCACGTGCGGACGGACCCGCCCGCGGCCAGGAAGGTCCTCGACGAAGCCATCGCGAAGGATCCCCTCAACTACCGCCTGCATATGCAGAGGCTAGATCTGGCACTGCACACGCCTGGCACACCCTATGAGCAGCTGGAAGGTATGTATAGTTTGAGTAATTTAAAATTCTATGTCCATATTTATTGAGTTGTTCAACTGTTGCGAGTTGCATTATTTTTAGAAAATGCTACTTTATTCACAAAAGCATAAACGTAGTTGTTAAACTAACTTTTTATCAAGCCATCCTAATGGAGGCTATCGCGTGCGAAAAATCCGCAAGATGGCGTACTATAAGCCTGAGGTCCACCTAAAGGTAATAGGGTATTTTTAGACGTGATATGTCAAATTGTCAATTAATTAATAAATCAGCCAATGATATTGAAGTTGGACCTTGGTTTACAGACACGCCGTCTGGCGGATATTTCACACGCGATAGCCCCCATTGATTCAGTTGATGAACTTAACAAAGAACACGTGTTCGTCTCGCGAATGTTTATTCAGGAGTGGAAATCGGACACAACCTTTGGAGTTACGGCTACGACGAGTTAGGGAAATTTAAGAGAAGAGCGTACTTTTTTAAAAAGGCCGACAACACATTAGCGATCTCTCTGATTTGGCGGATGTTTATGGGCGGCGTTGATTTTTTTAATGTAATAGGTGGCAGACGAGCAGACTAATCACCTAACCTTTTTTTTTGTCCCTGGTGAAAATGCATTACGCATACCCGTCTGCCTGGGAGCGGACGGGTTATGTCGGACTCTCCTCTGGCGGGGGCTTCTCCTAACGAGAAGCCAGCCAGAGGCCTACCGACTAAAAACACCAGGGCACCACTCTCATCGTCCTTAAGTGGGGAGTGGCCGTGATAACGGGTACGAAACCTTGTTCACGACCTAATCACCTAACCTAACCTAACCACCAGTAAGCGATTGCCGCCGCCCATGGACACCCGCGACACGAGTGGAGTAACAAGTGCGCTGCCAACCTTTACCTTTACCCCTTGGATTGGGAATCCGGTAGCCTCACTCACGCAGCAAAACACAGCACAGTGCTGCTTCCCGCTGGCTTTCTGTGAGGCCGTGGTATCACTTCGGTCGAGCCGGCCCGTTAATGCCGAAGCGTGGCTCTCCCATGGTACTTTTTATCAGGTGTCCAGCTGGCTCGTTTGTAAAAAATGGTATGATGTTTGAGCAGCCTCCAAATTTAAGGTGACGGGTAGGGCACACTAGCGACGCCAATCGAATTCAATTTTTAGCTACTAAACCGGATCTATTTTAATCACATTCGGGGTTACAACCTCTCGGCAAACACTTATACTATTTATTAAATAACCTTGCACAAATGTTGGGTCCGTTTTTGTACGCGAAAAATTGATTCACGCCAAAAGCGGCCACTTTTGGCGGTAATCCAAAATTCGAGTGCAAAATCAGACCAAACAGTTATATAAGTAACTATATTGTAACCCCGAAATTGTTTAAAATAGATCCGGTTTAGTAGCTAAAAATTAAAATCGATTGGCGTCGCTAGTGTGCCCTACCCGTCACCTTAAAAAAGGGTTCGAGTAATCGGTGTATGGTCGTTTCGCGTTCGTAGAGCTGGTGACGTCGTACGAGAAGCAGGAGGGCGCGGAGGTGGAGGTGAGCGCGGGCATGGCGTGGCGGCGCCGCGAGCTGGCCGAGGAGCTGGGCGACGCCGCCGCCGCGCGCCGCGCCCACGCCGCCGCGCGCGCGCTCGCCAAGCACATGCGCAAGCGCGCGCGCAAGGACAAGCACGACGCGCCGCCGCCGCCCAGGTACCCACACTCCGCCACACTACACCACATTATGCCACACTACACCACACTACATCACACTACGCCATACTCCGTCACACTAAACCACACTCCGCCACACTCACCACACTACGCCACACTACACCACACTACGCCACACTCCGTCACACTACACCCCACTACGCCACACTACACCACACTACGCCACACTCCGTCACACTACACCCCACTCCGCCACACTGCATCACACTACACCACACTACACAACATTATGCTACACTACATCACACTTCGTCACACTACACCACACTCCGCCACACTACATCACATTACGCCACACTACGCCACACTACACCACACTACGCCACACTCCGCCACACTACATCACACTACGCACACTCTACAGCCACACTACACCTCCTGCAGTTTCTCTGCTATGTCACGGACGTGAAGGCTTCCACGCGTGCGTGAGTCACACATCCACCGCAGCATGTTCATCTCCGTGACATGCACTACACCACACTACACCATACAGTAAAATTTAGTGATGCGCCGAGTACTACTTTTACCGAGTTACCGAGTTTATTCGGTACAAAGTTCCTCAAACCGAGTACTCGGCCGAGTTCCTCGGTTCAGTTTTGGGACACAAAGCCGTCTTCTGTTTTCAGTATAAGTATTTTTTACGGGACTGCTACCATATTGTTACCTTATTTTTGAGTTTCCGATATTTTAGCACTGCTGAATAGTAACACAGTGACCGTTTGTGCCGAACACAAACATGGTATCAGTAGGGTATTTGACTAAGCTCTCGAGCTTATAAAAAATAAATATTTTATTTAAATATATGTAAATGTGTGCCAAAAACAAATATTCTCAATTAAAAAATGTAATGTCTAGCCGGTTTTATGGTCATTCAAAGATTCATGGGCAAGTGTATTTTAAAAGTATGAAATTACTAAAAAATAATTACCACTATGAAATGCATACAAAATACTTGTTTGTGATGTCACATCTCAGTAGCCTTTTGTATGGAGCGTTTTGGGTTTGCCCAAAATAATGTGATTTTAAAGTTGTGATATCTCAGGTAGTTTAAATGAGAATCAAGTAATTCTTTCAACGATGTTTCTATCATTGAGAGGTCTTTTGATTACAAAAATAATAAAAAAAATAGTCAAATATGTACCGTATTCCCTAAAAAATTATTCTAACGTTAGTGATCATGAAAATTTAAAACGTGGTATATGTAATAAGTAGCGGGCTAATTGTAGGCGCATTTTGGGTTGCCCAAATAATAGGCTAAGGTATATCTCAGGTAGTTTTAATAAGAATCAAGTAATTCTTTCAACGATGTTTCTATCATTGAGAGGTCTTTTGATTACAAAAATAATAAAAAAAATAGTCAAATACCGTATTCCCTAAAAAACTATTCTAACGTTAGTGATCATGAAAATTTAAAACGTTGTATATGTAATACGCTTAGCGTTGTTAAAATAATAAGTAGGTAACATTGTACGCGAGCAGCGGGCGCGCAGCCGTACCTCGCCCCGCGCGCCCCCGCCCGCACGTCGCGGCTCCGTGGTGTATGAAGCTTGTTTGTTATGAATAAACCAGTGTAACTGACTCTCGACTTGTCGCTGCATAGATGAATAATAATTCCACTTCTCGGAGAATCCGACGCGTAATCCGATCCGACGTAAAAATGATCATCTAATAATTTCAGAAGCTTGTCGTACTCGACCTCATCCACCTTCTTTGGCAGCGCCAGATCGCTAGCGAGCTTAAAGGTAGCCTCTCTAAGAGCGCTCAGCAAGATCGCCCTTCGCTTGACCTTGCCTTTATCCTGTGCGTCGGTGATATCGTTCGCGATGAACCATTTCAACTGAGAAACGTAACTTCCCCACTCTTGCGACGCATGGTCGAAGGAAGTCAAAAGTCCAAAACTTAAAGACGTTCCCGCCGCCGACATAATTGTTGCACAAATTGGATGTAATAATGTTAATATTAATGCGTAGTTTCCGAAGTCGCCACTGTTTAGTTTGTAAGTATGGCGCGGGGAAAGGAACGAGCAATAAAGTCGAGAGTCAGTTACACACCGGTTATTCCCAACAAACAAGCTACATACAACACGGAGGCGCGACATGCGGGCTGCGCGGCTGCTGCTCGCGTACAATGTTACCTCCTTATTATTATTTTAAGAACGCTGAGCGTATTACGCACCACATATACAACAAAAACATTAAAAATTACAAAAATATACTACACTCCGTTAAATTTTTACTGTGAAATCGCACCCCCAGTGGAAAATAAGCATAAGTGATCTTACTTCGAACAATCGATTTTATCATTTATTTGCTTGAAAAACCGCGCGAAGCCGTTAATACTTGAGTGATGTGCCGAGTGACGTTCTTTCTCTACCGCACCCGTAAAGAGATGCATTAAAGCTGCATCAGGGCTGGTTGGATCTCTTTCACACTCTGTGCAGTAATTTCCGATCCATTTTGCATGTTTCCATCAAAGATGTGCTAAGCTGCGAAGGTGTGAAAGCGTGATCGTGATTGGTGGATATCAAACGAGTCTATAGCAACGTAACATAGCACATCTTTGCTTGCATATTCAGACTGTCAGGGCTAACAGCCTGGAGGTCCGCCAAGAATTTTAATGTTTAGTCCGATTGACGGATTTATGCAAGTCTTAAATATCGCGAAATTAGTTCTATTGTACCTTTTTTATTTAACATATTAACACGTTTTTTTTATTTAGTGTCTCGACGGATACGAAGAAAAAGGAAGGCAACGCGCCGGCGCCGAGCGCCGTGACGACCAGCGGCAGCTCGTACTACCAGACGCCGGCGGCCACGGCGCAGTCCTACGACCAGTCGTACGCGCAGCCCTACCAGCCGCCCTGGGGCTACCAGCAGCCGCCCGGCCCCTACCAGCACCACGCCCACCCCTGGCCGCAGTACCCCAACTATTACTAGAGATAAACCCCCTCCCAACCATTGACTACACAGAAGTGTTAATATTCCGCGATATTACTTGTGTACTACGGGCAAAGATTACCTTAAGTACAGGACTATTTCTAAGTGAAGCGATTAAACAATTTTTAAGTAAATGTATTCTCGTCGTTAGCTTTGTGGGTGTCACCGTGAAATACACCACCGATTTGTTGAATAAACGAAGTTCGTGATGTTACGGTGATGTGTACATTTTAATGCATTACAAATTGATTCGTCAATTCCGTGATTTCCGTCATCTTAAAATTAGTCACATCGTCTTTATTTCTCGAGGACTGTGTAAAATAACAACATACCCGCATTGCCTGAAGAAGTTTTATTAGAACTTGATAATAAATCTGAGAAATTACATATACTTTGGGAAATAAATATAGTTGTCACAATATAACTTGTTATTATTATTTCGATCATTCAGTCTTTGTGTGAGCGCGTAGCCGCTCTGCCGCCCGTGATGTTGAGGATACCGCATGTGGTCATTATTACACCTTTACCATAATCCCTATAGTTAATTTATTACAGAGATGAAAACTAAACTTTCTATACTGGTTGCCCAATTAATATCTAAATCGTACAGTGGGCGTTAGAGAATCTGGACTATATCATTTAGGAAACACTTAAAATTATATTTTGTCTATTTATATACATATATATACTAATAATTTGTAATCATGAGTCAAGTTTAAATACTATACCCGAAACTGGAATTCAAGACCAAAAAATTTACTACAATGTTGCTACTGCAATAAAATGATCGTACTGCTGACATAATTTATTCATTGGTAATTTTGATTCTATAATTCAAAGGACTAGTTTTATCGACTTTTTTTACATAAATACAAGACGCTTTAATAAAAACTTGATCATCAGTAATGTTTGGTAGAAAAGTTGGTAAAACGCATGTGTCCCTTCAGGTGCTAATAACATTTGGTACAACATTTTAACTTACATGTTGTTGTTCGTACAGTGAGGTGCCGCAGTGATGTTGATATTTATATTAAGAATCTTTGAATTACATCGTTTTAAACACTGCTATTATGTAATTAATGAGTTGTCACGTGAACAACTTGCTAGGACCTATGAGTCTTAAAACCTGCAATTTCGTTGTACGTTGTAGTAGTCTCGGCAGAATCCATAGCTCGATAAAACGCTAAACGCCCCTGTTTTATTGAGTAGGTAACTGAGACTTTCGACTGACTTCGACTGTTGACTACCCACTTTGTCAAAACATCAAAAATAAAAAAAGAATTAAGTAAAAACTTTTCCATACTGTCTTAATACTATGCCATGTTCATGGGTGATTAAATTTGTTTAAGTTCTTTACAATAAAATTTCTTCAATGTTGGTTGAGTTGAAAATATAGTTTGTAATTAAGTTTCTATTTTTTGAGAAAATCCTCATTATGAATTGTGCCAGCCTATACTAAGAAAAGAAGCATACACCAAAAAGGTTGACCAAACCTGAAAACTTGATTTGACAATGACATAAGTGACATTGATAGATTTGATAGTGACGTATCTGTCGTAGTTTTTTTGGTCTTGAATTCCAGTTTCGAGTATAGCAACAAGATACCCTAAACTGTATGAAGATAGCATATACGAAAACACATTTAAGATTTCATTAGAAAATATCAAGAAAATATAAACCGAAATAGTTCAATAAGATTCTTAAATAAAATCATATACTGAATAGATATACCCCAAGTATAAAAAAATAATAACAACTATAATGGTTTAGTATGATCAACGAAATTAAAGATCAACTTAATTATAAGATATTGCATTTGGTTTGCACCATGCAAGTTGGGCCTATTTTTATTTAAAAAAGATCACTATGTTGATAACATATTCCAGCCATATTCTTGATATAGTCATATTTTCTAATACATAAAAGTTCACAGCGTTCATAAATACACCAACAAACTACACACATTGTTTCCAACTCTTAAATATCACTGTTCTGGAGAAGCAGTGACTTGCCAGAGTGTGACGCGCGAGTTCATTCTAAAACGAATGAACGGTGCCCTCCGAGATCCGACGCGGCCGCTCGGGCTTAGTACAACCTTCATCATGAGCACGCCGCCTTTGCAGCCTTCACAGCTGTAAAACAAAAATCTATGTTTTAAAAGTAGTTACTTTAATCCATAGTAGGTACGTACTTCTTTCAAAACGATCTTAGCGTTCAAATCTACTAAAAAGATCGGAGCATTTGAATAAAAACAACGGTGTCCGTCAGAATACGCCAAGCCAAGATGCATTTTCATTTGTTGTTCGGGAACAAGTAATTTTTGTCAAATATAACACTGAGATCATTGATGCTACTGTACCATGTACACAAGACTTCACATCGAGTTACCCTTATTGGACTTTGGACCGTCCTTATGTCTGAGACAAGTGTTATATTTTTCACTGCGGGGGGACCTGGATGCCGTTTGTTCTCGTCGTACTAAACATGTTTGGTACGGTACTCCGTATTTTTTACATACCTAGTTACTGGATCGTTTGAAAAAGAAAATAATAAAAGTGTAGAAATTCTTAAAGTCCTCCTTCCGTATCCATGAATATTTGGTAGTTATTTTGTTGAACATTTTGGCTTACCCTCCCTCTCCTTCCGTCGAAGCTTCTTCCGGCGGCGGTCGATGGCAGCGAGCTCCGCCTTGACCGAGTGGTAAGCTTTGCGCAGGTCCTGCGAGCCGCGACGTCAGCACGTTGATGCGAGTCGGGCAGTCCCACGATGGATCTGCTGAATAGTGCACGTGTAAGGATCTCAAATTAGGCTTGTAAGTGAATCTTAACTTCTGACTTCCACGAAAGTAATGCGAGGAAATGTCAATGGTGAATGAAAGGCGCGGTAAACCCGCCGCCCTACCCCAAGGGGTATAGCTATAATGGCGGATAAATACCCAAATGCCGGGTATTTTAGTATTAGTTACATACATAAATCGAAAATAATAACATTAAAATTATGTTGTTACAAAAACAGATAAATTATAAAATTCAACCAAAATACGTAACTAAATGAAACTGTATACCAATCATAAAATAGTGTACTTTTAAAGTTGCAATAAACTCAAAGTATAACTATAGACTATAGATATAAGTATAGACTGTAAGGTAAATATTATATTATGGGCCAATGAAATATTTTTAATGTATCTTGTTGCCTGAAATAAACGAATTATTATAATCTTAATCACTATCCCTGTCGTTTTTACAGTCATCATCGCCTTCAGCTAATTCATCGACATCATAAAATTCGAATGACTATATTCCAGCGAGATGTAGAAAGCTGTTTGATCTTCGTCAAGACAACCCGTTACCGGGCTACGTAATACGGTAATAGATGAAGACTGGTCTTCTTCATCATTCCATCCTTGTTTATGAAAAATATTCAAATTATGTGATATAAAAAATATCTTAGCTGCTCTCTATGTAGTCGGTCTATTTCTTTTAGCACTATGTATGTACGAGTATATGCGCATATATACTGAATGAGCGCTCAGTGGATGCTGAAGTACACGTTGCAGTCAGCAAATGGACTGCTACTCTACTAGTTCGATCAAGGAGCGACTCAAAAGTGGGTATAGAGTGCGTGCTATTTCTGAAGGAACTTAATCAGGGTGCTTAGGAAAACCATACTAAAAGTCTTGACTAAAAGTCTTGACTAGGCGGTGAGCTGGAGGGTTGACAAAGATCTGAATTTTAGGTTTTTCGCCAATATACCAAAAACGGTGCGTTTGTAGCAAAACATTTTCTAAGACGAAATGAAAGCTTATTAAATTTTCTACAACTTTTATTCTATACAGTTTTTCAATTCTCATCTGATTTCGAACACGTGTAGTGTATAATTGAAGGGTATACACGAAATTGTTTAAAATAGATCCGGTTTAGTAGCTTAAAATTAAAATCGATTGGCGTCGCTAGTGTGCCCTACCCGTCACCTTAAAGGTGGCAATGCGCCAATAGTGAGGATCCTGTCTACTGATGGTTTTCTGTATCTTTTTCCTCGCCCTCCTTAGTTGTAAGTGGTTCTTGCTGAGATAGCTGTAAATCATCCTCATGGACGTTTAATTTTTTTTCTCGCTAGAAGAATCATCATTCATGAGGTAAATAGCAAATATTAGTAGTTGAATAATCGAGATATTTGTAGTGTGGCGATCCTCTGCACGTTGCCTCATATTTACGACTGGCGAGCACCGGAGTACATTTATCACCTCGGCGCGGGATGGCCGAGCGCGTCACTCCGTGGTAAATACTACGCGTTCTCCGATTAATTAATTAATCGCTGCCAGCCAGGTGATCCGTCTGCTCGTCTGCGTCTGCCTATGTCATAAAAAAAGAATTAGATCCGGTTTAGTAGCTAACAATTTTAATCGATTGATGTCCCTTCACCTTAACACTAGGCTCCATAATGGAGAATGTTAATAGGTATACAACATCGCATAAAACATGGTCCCAGTAGAGCTAATATCTATACAAATACACAAATTTTTTTTCATCAAAAAAGACCAAGTATTGATGAAATTATAGAAAATAGAATTATAGAGAATAGAAGAAGC
The DNA here is from genome assembly GCA_019059595.1 of Marasmia exigua. Classification (NCBI taxonomy): domain Eukaryota; kingdom Metazoa; phylum Arthropoda; class Insecta; order Lepidoptera; family Crambidae; genus Marasmia; species Marasmia exigua. Next base: position 15,189,146 of record CM032477.1, on the reverse strand, counting down.
GCGCGCTAGTATTGTGACGTCACCGTAAAACTTTTTTTTTTTTAATTATGTATCTCGGGAAATACACGACGTATCGTTATTTATTTTCATCCAAGTTGATGGAGATACGGGCGATGTATTGCCAGGACCAGCGAGTGGATTGAGCTAGTGTTGCGAAGTACTGAGACGACCATGACGTCACTTTATAACCCGTGTATTTAAAATCAAATATCTCGGAAACTACCACGACGTATCGTAGTAATTTTTTCAATCATATTTTTTATTCTCAATGGGAGTTTAAGGAGAGCTAAACAATAAAATGAGTGAACATTCTCCTGTACGAGCTACGTCGCACAGACCAACTCAGCAACGACCTACATGCAGCGCGGCTGACCGATGGACCGTCTTCTTGCACCGTCGGCACTCTACACCGACGGCACACTAGCAAACACCTTTTAATGTGATAATAACATATTCAATGTATATAAACTATTTACTTTCTTACAATAAACAGATTTCAACCGTCTGTGTTGGGTCTCATTTCTCCCGCTGCGGCCAAGACACCTTTAGCCGTCACTATCGTTAGCGTCAGTCGAGTGAGCCTGCTCGACTGGCAGCGGTCCCCCTCCTACCTACCGTCCTGACTCTTCCCGCTTGCTACCCTGGGTGACCCGGGAGCAAGCTCCCATCACCTTATCTATTTATGTATTTATTCCCATGGATAGGCAGGGCTAGAGCTCTAGGGACTTAGTGTCTAAGACAAAGGGGCTCTAAGCTCACTAGAGAGTTAGGTTCCCTTCCTTTCCTTATATTCTGTTCGCCGGGACGCGGTGCCTTAAAAGCGTCGCTTCCCGCCCGTACACTCCATAGCAAATAATAATGGTGACATCGACTCACCGAGTTCGACATAGAAGTTGTACTTGAGCGGCGCGTGGTGCGAGCCGGAGTGGTCGTCGGTGTCGCGGCGCGAGCGGCGCGCGCGCGTGCGGCCCGCGCCCAGCGAGCTCTCCGACGCCTTGCGCGAGCGGCAGCCTGCGACGCCTGTTCGTTTTTATTTTTTAATATGGCTCTACCAGAAGATAATTTGCCATGTCAAGTCACTTATTGATAATTATGAATAATAATAATGCCTTTTTTAGATTTTCGCGTTGCCTTATAACTATAATTAATCAAGACGGGAATTAACACGATATTTATTATGTGATACAACATTGTGAACTCACATATTTTGCTCGACGTTTCGGCTACGTTACAGCAGCCGTGGTCACGAGCGGACTTGTTGTTGTATCACATAATAAATATCGTGTTAATTCCCGTCTTGATTAATTATAATAAAAATGTCCAGCAAGCCGATATTTCGGTCATGGCGGCCAATCTCAGCGATCAGCCATCGACGCAGGACATATTATAGTGCACAAGTGTTTGCGCAGACACAAGTGCTGCTCTCTTTTCCCGTACTATATTTCGATTGGACATCAGTGTGACACGACCGAAGAGGATTAGGCGCAGGACCAACGTTTTAACGTGCTTTCCGAGGCACGGAGGTACAAGACCGCAACTTCCAGACTTCGGACTGATAATTTCTTAACAGAAAAACCCAGGTACAAATTTTTGCACTTCAGTGACATTGACATGGGGGCGCTGTGCAATACTTTTTCCATAGGAAAATGTCAAGTGCACTGACACTTGTAAAGGAAACAGCGTTAGTTCCGCCATTTGCTACGTGCCAAATAACCGTGATCGGACTTCACACGTGTATACCCGAACATAGACTTTTGACCTTGATTGACTGCCTTGTTGGCGGAGTGGGTAGTATGTCGCACTTTAAAGCGACGGCTGCGCTTGGGGTCCCGGTTTCGATCCCCAAGTCGGGCCAAAATTTGTACCAGAGTTTTTCTGTTAAGAAATTCTAAGTGTCAGCCCGAACTCTGGAAGTTGGCGGTCTTGTACCCCTGTGCCTCAGAAAGCACGCTAAAGCATCGCACATAGGGGATTTAGTTAATTAATTTAGCTGGCCAAAAACATTTATTTGAGTTTTTGAGTTGGTAGTGACAGAAATAAAACAAGCTCAAAATAAACAGTAATAAATAATGTTTATTTAAAAAAAATCAAACGTAGAAGTAAATTTAAAAAAACTACACTAATATTACAGAATGATGATTATGACATATAATATATTGTTTATATGTTACTAACTGTAAGTATTTATTAAATCATTCAAAAATCAGTGCATCTCATCCTCACTTTCTGATAGAATCGCGTCTGCTGGGTTTAGGGTTGCAGATACCAGCATATTCTTCAATCCAGCTGGTGTTGCCGTCATTAGTGTTTCCGAAGTTTTCTTTCATCATGTCAACTAATAAGCCAGCTTCATTGCGAAACTTGGTCTGTATTTCGATTTTCTTATTCATTTCCATTTGTTTTTCCTCTTCTGATTTTCTCTGCCGGTACTTTTTCACAGGAAATTTATACGCTAAGTGTAGAATGCTTTCAAAAAATCGTATTTTCGCATGTAAAATAGAAAGACCGAATTCAGTAGCATCCTTTGAAATTCTCCTTTTGTCTTTTAGATCGTCCGAATTCTTTGGAAGTTTTTCCACAAATATAGCAACGACTTGTAGATGTTGTTCCAGTAGCTGCGTTGCAAACCTTTCCATCCACCATTGTCATTAAAAATTGGGAACGTATCAAAAACTTTTCTCCGTCAATCTCCACCTCAGTCGCAACCAAATTATCAATGGAATTTTTAACATAATTGAAATCTTTGTTTGTTATTTCAGTTGTCTCTTTGACGGAGCGAAATCTTATTGGGCGACAAAATCGGGCTGATGAAAGTGTTGGATTTTCCTATAACACCTTTTGATTGTCCTTGCCGTAAATAAGTCGCACAGGTACAAAGAAGCTTTGAAAAATATTTGCATCAGAGTCAGCATCATCGTCAAGTTTTTGTTTGTACTATGCTTGTTGGGATCCGTCGAAGCCCCATTTACATAACAACTTCAAAGTGTTCCGTTCTCGTTCTTTTATTGCCAATACGACTTCTTCAAGGTCTTTCGATAAGCGCTTCACAGTTATATCAATTAATGGTTGTAATTGGGTGTCCGCGCAGGTACTCGTTACCGTGACCGTTTCTGGAGGAGGATAGCATTTCTTTTTGGCTTCTTGAATTAAGCTAATAGCTTAGCCTAAAGCTATAACACGGAAAAATCTTGTTCGTGTTTCTTATAACTTCATACTGTCCTCGTGTTAAATCGGTGCCATCAAACCATCTATATACATTTTTAAAGCTTCCATGGGAGTTAGACGCGATGATTTACCACACTTAGAGGCATCGAAAGCTTTCTTGTACTTCGTTGCACGGGTCGGCGAGCTTGTTATATCTTGTACTACCCGGGAAGTATCACGTTTTCCCGATTTTCTTAAATCTACTTGAGCGGCGTGAAGTATATCACCATCTTCGACATTTGAACGTATCTCTTCAGTTTTCTTTTTTTGTTCCTTTCGCTAGATTCGCCAAATGATTCACGAGGGCGACGATGTGTAGTTGTCACAATTGGGATTTCGAAAGTACCTTCCAGCCAAAGATGGTTGTTTTTTAAGAAAACCTCTTCTTTGCAAAAACGACGGGGTGTTATAAGTTTGACGTGTCTGTGTGTGTGTGTGTGTGTGTGTGTGTGTGTGTGTGTGTGTGTGTGTGTGTGTGTGTGTGTGTGTACGTGCGTGTGCGTGTGTCTGTCTATGGCATCGTAGCTGCCGAACAAATGAACCGATTTTGATTTTGTTTTTTTTGTTTGAAAGATGAATAAGGAGGAGGTGTTCTTAACTATGTTGGATAAAAATCGATCCAAGATGGCCGCCGTCACAAAGATTTGGATTTTATGTATTAACACAACTCCCACAATATGGGTATCATATAAAAGGGATTGAGTAGCAGAATAAATTAATTGTGAAAATTTTCAAATCCAAGATGGCCGCCGTCAGAAAATGACGAATAACCTATTTGTTATTTCAACTGCCTCAATATAAGCATCAAATGAAAGAGCTTTAGTTGTGTCGGGGGTGTTTTTAAATTTTTAGACTATTTTTGAGCGATTTAATTCACCTTTGCTTCATTTCTGATTTGAAATGTGCAAAATTGTGCTTCAGTTCATTTAACTCACTGTCAGTAAGGTTGTCTTGAGTGAAAAGGTGGTCTCTTAAAAAACATAGCTTTTCTTCTAAATTTCGCCAATTTTGATTCTACATCTTATAAAAGAGTGATTTACGAGTCACTACTCTCACTCCAGAGGTACCCTCTGAGCCTAAACAAAATTTAGACATAAATTAATATTTCATTATTTTCGACTAGAAACTAGACTAGTAAAAGATCAAAATATGCTGCTAAGTGTATCCGCGCTATTCCGCGGTTTATTTATGTGGCGTTCGTTACTTAAGAATATATATTTTAAAAATTAATGACAAAAAAGGCCGGATCTACCCCGATACTAAAACAAATACAAGTTTATACATAAAATTTCTTTAATAAATCTTCTCATTTTAGACATTACTACTCGATCCCTAAAAATGTATTAAATGGCATCAAATTTCATTCAATATATTACATTTAGATTGCCACATACCTGTAGTCTCCGAATCCAGTGCTTCCTCACACCAGGTTAACACAGAATACTGCAGTTTAGCTCACAATGTTAACGCTTTCTAAAAATCGCCGATAACTGACACGTACACAAAGTTCGATGATCAAGTATCGACTGACTGCCTGAAAACGCGCAACGGGAATGGGGTGGGGACGGCGGCCTATTGTTCGTTGGAGTGTCCCCCGCCACAGGTAGTCGAATGCAGTAGCATTTCTTTAACTTTGTTATTCCGACTTTTGGCCGAGTAGATAATTCAAATACCCGTATGTGCGTCGGTCCTGCGCCCGATCCCTCTCCAGTCGTGTCATGCTGGTGTCCCATCGGAATTTGAGGGTGAGGGAATAGACTTGTAATATATCCTGCTTAAGTGGCTGATCGTTGAGATTGACCGCCTTAGCCGAAATCGGTTGGAAGATATTATATTATTACCGAACGCTGCTTACCATGATCCAGACTATCTGAGGGCCTATTCTCGACTCGATATTGAAGTCGACTTAGAGATTTGTATGGACTTCAATGTCAAGTATCCGAGAATTATTCCTCTGGTTCCCCTGTCTAAAGGCATGTTAAAGGTAGCTACAGACTGTCAGTTTTTTTCTAAAACTGAGGCGTAAAACTGAGTAAATTTGATTTTTTTCGCCACTAATACGCAGTATACCTCTTATTATTTGGTGGTGCCATCTTGTTCAACAACGAGCTACCAAAAAAAATTGTCATTTTATGTCTGTCAAACTATACAATAAGTTGCCAGAAGCAGTCAATGATTTACCATTAAAAAAATTCAAAAATGGTTGTGTGACAGATGTTTCTACAGTATTAATGAATTTATGGAATGTAAGAATATTTTTTTTGACATATATTAATTATTCTATGAGTGACTAATTCTTTGTATAGATTTTTATTTTGACTATGTAATATTTTATTATACTCGTAATTTAAGACGACGCTAACTTTCTGTTATTGCATGCCGATATTATTCGGTTAAATGTGAGAATCTAAACGATAATTTTATGTACTACTTGTGCGGATAAAGAATGGGATCAGAAATGGCGGCGCATCTATTCACTTCTCGCTCGCACACTATTTGCGTCTATACTCGCACTCGTGGGGTGCAAATAGTGTGCGAGCGAGAAGTGAATAGATGCGCAGCCATTTCTGATCCCATTCTTCATCCGCACAGGTAGTAACTTACTGTAACCACATTTACCGCATTAAATGATTTCTGATTCTGATTAATAGCCGAGAAAACTAAAGAAATCTGGTGAGGTAGCTAGTGTGAGCGTGGGCTTAATAAGGCGTAAATATTGAAATGATGCTACAGTTTTAGGACTACAAACTAAACCTCTGTGTGGGTCGCGAAAGATGCGAAGGTCAGCCGGCAGTTGCTTCATCGTAACTTCCTGAATTACTATACCCTGGATCATGTTCGAAGCGTTCCCTGGACCCTAAAATGGCTTTGGACGCAATCGCAATGCTTGCAATGATAGACTCGAACGCTTTTTAAGGATGCATGCTCGGTCCACTAACGCCAGCTATTTAAAATATTGAAGATATTTAAAGAAAAGTATTTGATAAGAAAGACACTGACCATGTGATTTATCCATATCGAGAGGAGAATTGTTATTAGGTCGACCGTCGTCTTCGTCTTCTTTTCTTTCCGACGGACTATCACGTTCCGACATTCGTCGTTCTCTGTAAAAAAAAAGAACAATTTGGCATTGTGAAACAATTCACATGTTAGTACTAGAACTACGGCTAGAACTAACAAAGTATTTTGTCTGGTAACAATGCAAATTTTACATTTTACATTCATTGACTTAAAAAAAGTCCCCATTATAAATTCTCAAATATGGCTTGCCCTGCGCGCGAAATCAGTCTTATTTCAACTCAAAAATCGGGTCTTACCTCTTTAGTAAACGCACTAGCTAATAAACCGGATCTATTTTAAGCAATTTCGGGGTTACAACACTTATACTATTTATTAAACAACCATGCACAAATGTTGGGTCCGTTTTAGTACGCGAAAAATTGATTCACGCTAAAAGCTTTTGGCGTTAATCAATTTTTTGCGTACGCGTTCGACCCACCATTTGTGCATGGTAATTTAATAAATAGTATAAGTGTTTACCGAGAGGTTGTTACCCCGAAATTGTTTCAAATAGATCCGGTTTACTAGCTAACAATTAAAATCGATTGGTGTCGCTAGTTAGGGCTACCCGTCGCCTTAGCCACAAATCGCAAGTAAAGCGCATTATCTGACCGAGATAAATACTCTTTATTGTACAAAAGGTTACAGTACCTATTTAATACTGTTACGCCTGTAACCCGCTGCAATCGGAGACGGAGCTTCAGAGCTAAAGGTTAAGCGTCCTTTAAATCACTTTTTTTAAAATTCATCCCTAATCGCCACTGAGTGACTGACTCTTCAAGGACTTACACGATAACTTACAATGAGCATCGTGACTGTATTCATTTTGGGTATACCCGTATATGTATCGATCCGTAAATAGATAGGATCCATTTGTTTCGTCCGTAACACCATAACCCAAGTGTTAAAGGATAAAAAGGCGGCAGATAATGCCGTAGCAGCAAATGCTGAGGTTGGGACCTGATTGACCACACACATTCACACCTCTTCTTGTATATCTGCTACTTATCTTCCTTGTATCCATGTCGTGTCATGTGTGCCTATTGTGTACTTATAATACTGTAAACTTGTTCTATCATAGATCTATGTTTTATCCTAAGATAGAACATTATATTAGATTTATTTAAGAACTATTTATGTACCTATTTATGTCGTCCGTGCGTCACATTAGAGCTCACATAAAACCAGCGCCATGGCCTGAAGGTACTCCTATTTTAAGTCTAATAGTCAGTGAAAAGTAGCTCACTCATCCCCAAGCTGAGTGAGCTACTTTTCACTGACTATCGCGACATACCACACACACACCTGTACGCAAATGCTTGTTGCCCGGCTTGAGCAGCCGTATTATATTATATTACTTACTTTTATTTAATTACTGTTAATTTTAATAAGATATATATTTTATTGTTTAGTTTTTATGATGCTACCATTTTATTTTTTCTAAGCATTTTTTCATTTACGCATGTTGTGGTTAACCTATAATTGTAAGTGAAGTTAGCCAGAAGCAACCTTTGTTAAATTAATCTATTGTAACTTGCTGTAACTTATGTTGGTAACCCTGTAATTAAATAAATAAATTTATTTTTTCCTCTTTTAATTTCTTTTTGGTTCTTTTTATTCTTGTAATACTGTTGTTTAGGTTTGTAGGTTTCTTTTTCTGTTTGTTAAAAATATTGTATAGTTATACTTGTTGTGTCCGTTCTTATCTGTAAAATGTGGTGTGTCGTATTTTCAGTGAATAAATGTTTATATGTAACTACTAGCTTTTGCCCGCGACTTCGTCTGCGTTATAAATTATAGCCTATGTGTTATTCTGATCTATAAGCTACATTACTGTAAAGTTTCATTAAAATCCGTTTAGTAGTTTTTGCGTGAAAGAGGAACAAACATCCATCCATACATCCATCCAAACAAACTTTCGCCTTTATAATATTAGTAAGGATAGTAAGGATAAGGAAGTAAGGATCATGTGGCTCCCTGTGCTGTGAATGTTGTGATGGTCAATAAATGTTTTTTCTTTGTTTCTTTTCGTACCTGTGCGGCGACATGTCGAGGCTGCTGTCGGGCGTGGTGGGCGGCGTGTTGTCGAGCAGCGCCTGGCGCCGCGCCCAGCCCGCGCCCTCCGCGCCCGCACCCCCCGCGCCCCCGCCGCGCCCGGGCCCGCTCCCGCTCCCGCTCCTGCTCCCGCTCGCGCGGCTGATGACGCACTCTCGCCTCGTCTTTCTTCTGTAATAGGGTATACGACTAAGTTCAAGATTTTACAAAATATAAATATTTTGTCAAAATATAGGTCAATATATGCCAAAGGCAAAAATTCTCAATTAAAAATATAACGTCTAGCCGGTTTTATGGTCATTCAAAGATTCATGGGCAAGTCCATTTTAAAAGTATAAAATTATTAAAAAATAATTATGCCATTGAATAACCCATACAATTTGCACCAATTAGAACCATTGACATAAACGAAACATTTGTAATAGCTACCATACAAAATTCAAATGAAATGCATACAAAATACTTAAGTGTGACGTCACATCTAAGTCGCCATTTGTATGGAGCGTTTTGGGTTTGCCCAAAATAATGTGATTTTGAAGTTGTGATATCTCAGGTAGTTTAAATGAGAATCAAGTGATTCTTTCAACGATGTTTCTATCATTGAGAGGTCTTTTGATTAGTAGTCGTCGTATACCGTATTGTTTACACGTATAAGAACATTTACGATATCTCGTAATCCCGTGGGCGTCTCCATAGTAAGTTGATGTTTAAGGTCGTTGACCTATTACCTATTCCGATCACGGGTAATGAAAGTAAATGAATAAGTAAATTCATTTCAACCTCCTCATGTATTTCCTCCTATCTATAATATAGATTCCTTCAAACGAGGCGTGAAGAAGCATCGCGCGGGCCTGGTGGCTTAATTTAAAGCCATCCCTTAAGGTGGTCCGTTTCCTATACAAACTTGTCTTACAGGAATACTTACAGGCAGAAGCTTGAATATGGTTAAAATGTCTTTTAAAAAATTATATATGTGTGTCTATTTACGCGAATGGTATAATCTTTCAAGTTTAAAACATAAACAAAGTATAATTTCGATTTTAAAAAACGTAGCAATTTGCGAAATCGCTTGAATGTGTGTGTGCTTGAAACGAATGCAATCTCTCGTAAAAACGGCGACATCTATACGAATCTAGTTAAATTTCCTAGATGGTAGGCTATGTTTGCTTAGCTAAACGAACTGGCTATCGAACAGATGGCGCTGAACTGCAATAAAAATATGCATGATATTTTAGCGATTTGTTAATTTATATTCATAATATATTAAAAATTGTATTTTTTTATTGCTATAATAAAACACAAAATGCAAAAAAGGTTGATAAGAAATAATAGTAGCTTTTAAGTGCGACCGTCTGTCTACCCGCTGCGCCATCGAGGCATGACATTATTGTGTTAGCGACGTTGCCGCTCTTACGCGTCGTTGCCATATTTCTATAGCACCAATTTCTTCAACTTGAAATTATTTCGGGATTTTAGATTGCTCCTTTACTGGGTTGCCAGATGGTACTTTTCCTGAATTTTTTGGTAAAATTTAGTCTTTCATTTTTTTATTTTCCTTTTTTTTCATTGGTTCCGTAGGACAAATATTGTGAAGTGAGTGTTCATGAAACGAACATGCAATTTATATACGCATCCAGGTACGAAATACAATTGATCTGTCAAAAAGAGCAAAAATGTACTGGGATAACAATTGCCCTCTCTGTCAGTTTTAGTCTGCATAGTAAAAAAACAGAGTTTAGCTTGGTATTGGCTGTCTAAAATCGCCGTGAGACTGGGGCCAGAAAACTAATCTGTATATTTATGGACAGGAATTTGGGGACAAATACAAAATCGTACCTGGCAACTATGACTCAATCTAGCATCGCGGCATCGTCCGAAGTACGATCCTGTTTACGCTTTACAAAATGTACCTACCGCTAATTTCCAAAACTTTTCAACTAAAAAATTCAACTGTAAAGTAATAAAATTTTAAGAAATACCTACTTTATTGTTACAAATGATTGGTCAATAATAGTGCATACATAATTATTTCCAATAACTTAATTATAATATATTTCTAAGGAATGATAAACCATTTGCTGTAACGGAACGTAATCAAATTTTTTGTGATAACTAGTGTTGTGTATGCATCAATCCATTCAACGCTAAAATAAATAAATATCGATATTCATAGCCTTGGTTTAGTAGGTGCATTGTTGAAGAAATTGAAATACAAACGTGGACATCTGCAGTAATACTAGTAATGTAATGTACTCGTAGCTGAATAAAAAGCACAGTATATTAAATTAGCATGCTATTGGATGAATGAAAAAGATGTTTGGGTTGGGTTTGGGTGTTTGCGGTGGTATCTTCGTTTTACGTTTACGTCGCGTAGTGTTAATCAAGCGGCAGTGTTTTAAATATTCTAATGTTAAGTGATGAGTTTAGAGGATAAAGTCCAATGTGGATTGATAAATAGTGACTCCATTGGTAATGTATTGGCCTTAAAGTTATGGGAATTCGTGATAAACACTTGGAATTAAGAGTCAAATGTAACTCTTGTGGTCATTGATTGAATTAAGTATAAAAAGTTAAGCTTGGTAAGTACATACCTACCAATTTAACTTACTTTTCTTGCTACTTCTAACTTCTACTACCTATAATAATATTATTATTAAAAAGGGATCTGTCTGTTTTTTTAAAATTTAATAGTATTTTCCCAATAAAATGTATGCTATGATGATACATTTTCATTTGAATAATGTTTTTATCGATAAATTGCCAACTTCTCTGATAGCAAAATAAACAACTCTACTCGTACTTTTTCTAACGACTTTTTTCATTCTGTCTCTGAATTTCTGACTGACTTGTTCTGATCGTTATTTATTGTATGGAATTTGATTGAATTTCCTATATTTTGCTGATTTTTTTGATAGTTTTGTTTCAGATGAAGTAAGGAGCTGGGTGTTCACAATGGACTTTGGAAGGACAACCAAATCGAGCTACAAAAAGCATCAATATTCAGGTGCCCGGAAAAGTGGAAAAAGGGTCCAAGCTGGCTTAAAAACTGAAGATGGCAATCCAAAATCGTTCGTATCTCCAATTTTCATTGTAATAATAAATAGTTATATGTATTTTATCAATATTCTTCAAGTTCTACTATCTTGCAGACGAGCTGGGACATGGAGAGATAATAGCAGAAGCGTTTCATCAAGTAGCACTGTAGAAACTCCTCGGGAACCCGTGCTGATACCAACACCCTTGTAAGTTTTTAATTACCTACTCTCATGGACCTAAAAGAAAGGTGCCTATTGCCACCTAATTAGTAGTTCTAGTTAGAATCTATTTACACTTTCCAATTAGAAAATTGAAATTTAATGTATTCAAAAAAGTTTTTTAATGTGTTACTTTCTAACTATGTACAGAACAATAAACTTTGCTTTTCAATTACAGAAAGAACTATTCTCGAACCAAACCTGTTGTTCGCATTGAAGCAGACATGCCAACTACATCAGTTGATGCTCTTGCGCCTAGACAAGGTGATGGATGCTGTCTAGCCATTAGGTGGCCCCAACCTGATCCTGCTGTGGAAGCGCAGACCTTGCCTATTGAAGTGGTTTAGATTGATAACCTAAAAGGACTGACTGGCTACCGCGTTGTAGGATATAAAACATGTTCTTGAATGGGCTGTTGACATTGGAAAACATATGGGAACATGTAATTGTTCACAAATTGAACTGAAAGGTGAAACAAAAAATGGATTGCACAGTGTTTACACTTTTGAATGTACCATGTGTGGAAAGCTCTGGAAGCGAGCTAGTGAAAAGGATGGTGACATAAATAAAGCCCTAGTTTGGGGTGCTGTGACAAGTGGCAGCTACTATGCACAAGTAGCCCAGATGACTGCGCTTATGGATATACCTACTTTATCACCGAATAAGTTTCGCTCAATTGAAAAAGAATTGGGATCTGTGTGGCAACAACACTTGACAGAGGAGATAATAAAAGCTGGAGCCGAAGAAAGAGCCATCGCCATTGAAAAGGGACACATGTCCCCTGATGGGGTGCCATATATCACTGTTTATGTTGATGGTGGATGGCTAAAAAGATCATATGGGCATAACTTTAACTCATCTTCTGGGATGGTAAGTTTAACTTTGTTATAATCACTTGTTTGTTATACATTTTTTATTATTATTTAATTTTTGTAAGTAAAACTTTAATCCCACTGAAAATGCGTTACACTGTGATCAATATGTATATCTAAACTTAATTAGGTAACTACTTATGAATATTTTCCAGGCTTGCATCATTGGCAAAGAAACTAAAAAGTGTTTGTTCCTGGGTGTTCGAAATAAATATTGCTACCAATGTCAATACAATGAGAAAAAGAACATTGAGAATCCAAAGCCTCATGTTTGTTGGAAAAATTATTCTGGTACATCAACATCCATGGAAGCTGATATTCTTGTAGAAGGTTTTCAGGAAAGTGAGTCGATGCATGGTTTGCAATATTTGTCCTTTATTGGAGACGGTGACTCTTCAGTTTATGCAAAATTGAGAGAAAATGTGTCATATGGAGATAGAATTAAAAAAATTGAATGTAAGAATCATGTTATAAAGAACTACACTTCTGCACTGTATAAAGTAAGCACATTGTTCATTGGTTTGTAATGGGCACAAACAAATAAGCATTGCTAAATTAACCAGACTTAATTGTTTCAGATTGTCAATAACACCAAACTACCCATTGTTGGAAGAAATTTATTAAAAGCTAAACTGACGAAACTCACAATAGTAGCGAGAAAAATTATAATGCACAATAGCAAAAATCAAAATGCAATGAGAAAAGACTTGGCAAATGTGCCATATCATGTTTTTGGAAAACATGATAATTGCCAAGATTACTACTGCAAGTGGAAGAATAACACAGAACATGAACAAGAAAAGGATGAAGATTTGGTAGAAAAATTACTGAATGAAGCACCATCCGTGTGGATTCTTATCAATGCTGCAAATGATAATGTGATTTCCAAAGCTGGACGATTGACAAATGAAACAACGAATATTGCTGAGAATTTCATGAGTGTTGTGAACAAATTTACCTGTGGTAAAAGGATTGACCTTGGGAAAGGAGGGTCTTATCAAAGGAGAGTACATGTTGCAGGTTGGTAAATTATTTTAATACACGTTCTAAACCACTGGGCTACCGTCGCACTCAAATATAGAAAATATACCTTACCTAAACTTCTTTATTATAGAAAAAGTTGTTGAAAAATTTGAAAAATGTGCACCAACAATACTACTACATTATTTATTTTTAGGTCTCACTCATTCAATAGGAACTAACTGGCATATTGATGCTTGGAAAAAGGATACTTTGAAGAGCCCCGGCCAAAATTTCAAAAAGTTCATTAAACAACAGGAGAAAATCCGTATGCGGAAAAAATCATACCCCCGTCGAAGACTTTTTGTGCCCAAAACAACATGCAAACCTGATGAACACTATGGTCCAACTGCAAGTGATCCAATAGATATTGACTTTATTGAACTGCAACGTCAATGTGATGAAAAATTGCAAGAGTTGCAAAAAACTGTGCAGGAAATAATGGATATTGAGTCTAGTACCATTGGTCAGCATGAAAATGAATTGTATAATTTGCACAGGAGCAACCGTTTAACAGCAAGTCATTTTGGAAAGGTAACTTTTGACTGTCCTTATGTTGAAACATATGTACTATTTTTGCACTGTGGAGGGTAACTGGACCTGATGCTGACTGTACACTTATATAGCCTGGGTCCGGTATGTCCGAAAACTTTATTTTATTTTACTTTGATTATTATTAAAAATATAATATATTCTGATTATATATTATATTTATTAAGTATGTAAGAATTATCTTTATCTCAAATTTCCTAAAAATATCTGATAAAATGAAGTACTTACTTTCATGCGGATTTCCAGATTTGCAAACGCAGACCTACTACTTCCTGTCACAACCATGTTAAAGAAGTTCTTTACAAAAGGATGTTTTCTACTAAAGACACAGTCTTTGGTCAACAAAATGAAAATGTGGCAAGAAATTTGTTTATGACAACATGTCAAAAACATGTTAGATTATCAGGACTTTTCATTGATGAAGAATATGGATTTTTAGGAGCAAGCCCTGATGGTAATTTTCCTTTTATTTTAGGTACTTACAAAGCAATAAAGCAGCATCATGGTTTTTACAAATGTGGCTTCAAATTTATTGTAATATTCATTTCAGGCATAATTGAAGAAGATAAGGCAACAATTGAAATCAAATGCTTCCCTTCCTTGGCTCGGGCTGGCCTTGACATGATATCGGCAGCAAAACAGAAGAAAAATTTTCCTTTGCTACTAGTAGATGATGAATTAGTAATGAACAAAAAACATGATTATTACTATCAGGTCTAAGGAGTTACAATTATTTCTGCTATTACAATTGAGTACATACTTAATTTTTTTTTAAATATATATTATTCCTATATGCTTTTATTTCAGATTCAAGGGCAATTAAGAGTGACCAAAGCGACAAAATGCTATTTTGTTGGATTCATTTCACTCAATCAACCCCTGACTATATTGGAAGTAAGCCGCGATGACGAATTCATCAACATGATGTTGTCTAAATTAATAGACTTCTACAAAAATTGCATTTTACCAGAAATTGTACTCAGAAGAGTAAACAAGAATTCCACATGCAAAGACATGGAAGGATATAAAAGTTAGTTATAATTTATAAGAAGCTATATACCTTCCTTCTTTTACTAATACCTATCTTTTTCACAAACAAGTAATATTTACAAAAAAAAAATTTTTTTTTAGAGGAATTGCTGTCTACAAATCCAGTGTAATACAATAATCATTACTGAACACAGATAATACTATCTTCAAGATATCTATTTGTCGTAAGTATTTATCTATATACCGACGACCACAGGCTTATTAATGTACAGTCGGCGTCAAGTCAAGTTACCCGCCCGCATTGCACAAATATTACTTGAGTCTCAGACATAAAGACGGTACAAAGTCCAATAAGGGTAACTCCGTGTGTACCCGTATTATTACTTTTAAAAAAATTCTTACCAATTCGGGAGTTCAAAGTAATAATAGAATGTGTTATAAAACACACACCCTTTATTACAAAACGTGGTCTAAAGTTAGGCTTGGTTTAAAACGGATGCTGTCACTTTCATTTGAAAGTTATATAAAAGTGACAGCGTCATTTTTAAACCTTTTCTAACTTTAGACCATTTTTGTAATAAAGGGGACAGATGTTTGGTAACAATAATTAATAACAAATTGAACTAATATAAATTTATTGTTACAAACATTCCTACATTATTTATTTCTTTTTACAGATACTTCAGTCCACTTGGGTAAGAATGCATAGCATTCAAGCATGGTGATTTTCAAGAAATATAAAAATTACTTTAGAAGCATTTTATTGTATATAAATTGATGTACATATTTTGTATTAATTATTAAACATTGTACACCTCGTCATACAGTTTACTAGTTTTGGAATATTTACTTTTGTTTGTAACATATGAGGGGAACTTCACTCATGATCATGCTCCCCAAATGTCCCTGAGGTTGTGGCGCTATGTGGCTGGTCATAACATTCCCTCTGCTATGGTCGAGTGAAATGATGGCTGAAACATACGTCATACTTGAACAGGTGCCACCTTTGGGGACTGGTCTACTTTGGTTTAAATCATATTTAGCTTATTATTTTGTGTTGCATTATTAGCTGTATGACTTGGTATAAGGATAATAAAAAAATGTATAAAAATATGGCGTTTAAAAAGAGTAACTGGCGAGTTTCTTGCCGGATCTTCTCGTCCAGAAACAACTTTCCGATCCGGTGGTAGAATCGCATTATGTTTATTTATATTTTAATATATTTATGTATCGGCATATTTATGTAATCACATGTAAATTATACATACTAATGAAATTGTTTTAAAGGATTCAAATATAGATTTTATTATATTATTGTTTTTTAATTATCACTCCTAAGGACTTATACCACTCCACTTCTTCTGCACGAACCTACCTACATGAAGTTATTAGAAGTCGCCCACCTACGCACACCCAGCCTACTCTATTAGGTCTACAGACGCTATGTGGCAAAAAATCGTCCCGAAACGAAGTGAGGGCGGACCGCTAAGTTGCATAATAAACCGCACTTCAATTCCGAAAAGTACAGTGTGTGTTAAGTTATCTACTAGATTACCATCGCTACCTATCCGTCGTCCATTCGATAGATCCGAAGAAGAAATATATTCCGTAATTCCTACCCACATCATATTTTTACTATTAAGCGCGCCATCTATTGCCAGCGAGGAATAACAGCTACCCGATAAAAACCATGCTTCAGCTTTGTATGTGTGTGTGGGGACGATACGTACGTACACAAGTTGATATTAATTTAGCTACGATGCAGCAATATAACGATTATGGTTTAGTTGTTAATTGTTGAAATACATCAAAAAATCGCAGTTATTACGTAGATGTCGCGAATCACTCTACACTTAAAATTACTGTCCTGTAGAAGTCGTAATTATTTATTTTCTCGATTCACTGACAACAGAGCCATCTCTTAGCAATCGTTTAGCAGGATTGCGTGAGCTTCCACCTTAACGAACGAGAATATACCTGTCGCATCCAAACAAAGAAGACAGACAACGGGTGTGATCTAGAGGAAACTCCGATTCGGTCGTAACGTCTGCTTTAAATAGGTGCTATCGCGTGTGAAATTTCCGCTAGATGGCGTGTCTGTGAACCGAGGTCCAACTTCAGCATTGACAATGTATATATAAAAGGAGAACCTGAGTGACTAAATGACTAGGAATGCACCCACAGCCCAAACTACTGACCCTAGGAACTTAAAATTTGGGATTTAACCCTTAAGGGGTAAGAAGGGGGTTAAAAGTTTGTATGAAAGTCCGCCATCTTTGATGTTAGAAATGTGAAAATTTGTATTTAGGCTAATATTTTAATAATAAAATTAAAGTTTAAAAACTAAAACCCTATCCGGGTTTTAGTTTTTAAACTTTAGTTTTTAAACCAAAAAAACACGCTTTAAAAAGTACGAAAAAAGAAAACTGACTCTGCTGAAATTATTATGCCGTGTGGTCCCCGGCAGAGTAGAATAGGCCACCCACACTCTTACCGAGGTGTCGTAAAAGGCGACTAAGGTAAAGCTGCTGGCATGATCATCAGCGCCCAGAGAAGGAAAACTCTGCATTTATATCAAAACCCTCGCCAACCCGTCTGCCAAGCGTGGTGAGTATGGCAATTACCCCTCATGTGATTGAGGGAGGCCCGTGCCCCAGCAGTGGGGACTTAAATGGGCTGATGATGATGATGATGATTATTATTATAATGAATCTGTTTTGCTACATATTTGAAAATCACCCTTAAAAGGGGTAAAATAGGGGATGAAATGCCAGTATGGGGGCTTAACCATTTTAAAGTAAAAATGTTGAAAATCACTCTTCGACGAGGTAAATTAGGGAATGAAATGCAATATGGGGGATTAGACAGTTTAAAAGTTAGATTCTTAAAATTGATGTTTGGGCACCGGTTTTGAATAAAAGTGCCTTTTGAACTTTAAACCCCTAAGAGGTAGTTGCGCGGGTTTGAAGTTTGAATGAAGACTTATGTAATAAAGACTAAAACTGCGTGAGTAACGCCGCGGGCGTTGTCTAGTTTGACATATCACGTCTAAAAATACCCAATCACCTTGTAGATGGACCTCAGGCCGCCATCTTTCGGATTTTTCGCACGCGATAGCCCCCATTAGGACATCGCGTCCGTAATTGCAAAGTGAGCTCTCATTTTAAACCATCAGGCTGAGGCTGCACCAATATACTGCGTCCCTATAAAAATCTAATAATATATTTGGCGACCCGTCTATCGCATTGGTTTGAGCGCCGGTTGAGACGCAACGGTCGCGGGATACCCGCACGAACTCAAATGTCTGTTGATGAAATAGAGAAAAATGGGTGTTTGTGGTAACGCAAACACCTAACTACTAGCTACCTTCATTGATCCTGGTTTCGTTGTGTGACCTTGTTGTGAGAGCAAGTTGAATTGGTTGTGGGCTGGCCATATCAGCCGCATAACTGACAACAGCTGTGGTAAACAAGTTTTAGAGTGAAGACGTCTCGGTAAACGTAGTGTAGGGCGCGCTAAGGCTCTGACCTCAGGGCGACCTTCAATACCATCGATAGATGGGAGTGACGATCTACGCAATGCTATCTGATCGGGCAGCGATAGGTCACAAATTAGTAAGCGTGGGAGAGCCACGCTTCGGCATGTCTGGGCCGGCTCGACCGGAGTGATACCACGGCCTCAACCGACCGAGAAAACCAGCGTGAAGCAGCACTGTGCTGTGTTTCGCTGCGTGAGTGAGGGTACCGGAAGCCCAATCCGGGGGAAGGGGGTGTTTGAAGGTTGGCAGCGCACTTGTGACTCCACTTGTGTCGCGGGTATTCATGGGCGGCGGCAACCGCTTACCATCAGGTGAACTGTCTGTTCGTCCGCCACCTATGACATAAAAAAAGTCTCGATTCTTAAAAATAACGGTTAGGTTTAAAAGGAGCGTCTCACTTTTAATGTCAAAATAGAACTGTCCTATTAACCTTCCGATACTGAATGGACTGTAGTATATAAGGCTGCACTATCAGTGGAATAAACTACTTGCACAAAAACGGAAGTGATATTTATAACCCTAGTCACTCGGTATAAACTGCAATGGGCTGATGATGTGGGTATGTAAAGATACCACCTTTACATACCCACATCATCAGCGTGGGTGCGCATAAACAACACAGATTTTTGTGAATCCTACCCTACAAATGAGTATTTTATAATTTAAGTCTAACTTAGGCACGCTCATCTTGCATGCAAAAACATATAATTTTTTATGAGTAAAGGATACTATAAAATTGTAGATTATTTAAATGATAAGGATTCATGGACATAATGACCTCCATGCCTGCACACTTGTAGCATTTTCATATATATTAACGGAAATTATTAATATTATATAATTACTCAATTTTAATCAATTAGGCTTAGCAGCATTTATTACTGTATAAAAATTGATTTATATTGATTATTCAATAATTGACAAGATGCTAACCACCTACTATTGTACACCTCGTCCTGCAGTTTATTAGTCTGGATTAAGTAACTACTACTCTTTGTGACCTATGAGGGGAACCTAAGTAGTCATGCTCACTAAAATGTCTCTGAGGTGGTGGCGCTATGTGGAGGGTCATTAAATTCCCTCTAATATGGTTGAGTGAAATGATGGCTGACACATACGTCATACTTGTGAACAGATGCCACCTTTGGGGACTGGTCTGCTTCGGTTTACCTCATAATATTTATTTTATTATTATTTCCTTTATTTTATTTTGTGTAACAATTAAACTGTATGGCTCGGTATGATGATGACACAACATTGTATGAAAGTTTGGCGATTAAAAAGAGTAACTGGCAAGTTTCTTGCCGGATTTTCTCGACCAGAAGAAACAACTTTCCGAGCCGGTGGTAGAATCGCATTATGTTTATTTATTTCTTTAGTATATTTTATGTATCAACATATATATGTATTAACATGTAAATTATACATAAGTACTTATAAATAGTTTTAAGTCATTGAAATGTATGACCATTTGTAAGTGCTGTGTAGAAGCCATTTTTTTTTGACGCTGGGGAATGCCTCCTTATGCATACCCTCTTGCCGGGGGGCAGGCGGGTTATGTCGGGCTCTCCTCTGGCGGGGGCTTCTCCTAGCGAGAAGCCGGCCAGAGGCATACCGACTAAACCCCAGCGACGCTCCCTCATGGCCAGAGTGGGGAGGGGACATGAGTACGGGTTAAAGAACCTTACTTCACGTCCCTCCCCAGGCGGAGGGCCCACTTACACTGCGGGCCCGACACTGCCTCCCCCAGTCAAACTGGGGGTTCTGGGGGGGGGGGCCTGTGTACAAGCCTTAGACTTTGTTTGAGTTTTTCTCAATAAGTGAATTGTATTATTCTTTATGAGATAATAAAGTTCTTAAACCAGATGTAGATGGGAAGGCGGAGGGTTGTTACCTTTCGAGTGCGAGTGGTGCGGCGGGGCACAGGCGAAGGGCATGTGCAGGCGCTGGCGCGGCGGCGCGGGCTCGCTGTCGGGCGCCGGCGAGCCGGGGATGGTCTCCTCGCACAGCAGCAGCGAGATGTTGCTGTCCTCCTCGGCCGGCACCGCGCTGCCGCTCGCGCCCGGGCTGTCCGCGCCCGCCGCCGCCGCCGCCGCCGCCGCCGCCGCCGCCGCCGCGCTGACGCGCCCGCTGCCTGCCACCACTACGCTCGCACCTGCAGGCAACAGGGTATTTGTTTTTAATATACTACCAATTCCACGGACACTGGTTCCGTGCCTATTTTGTGCTTATTTCTTTTTTAAAGGGTTACAATACTTTAAAAAATTCTCCGCGATAAATAATAATTAATTAATTCTCACAACACCTCATACGTTGACCTGATTCCGTACTAAGTAGCTTAAGCACTTGTGTTACAGATATCAGACAACAGAGGAACACAAATATATACTTAAATACATATATTACACCCAGACACTGAACAAACACAAGTGTTCATCGCACGAATGTTTGTCCAGGGTGGGGATCGAACCCACGACCTTTGGCGTAAGAGGCAGGGTCACTACCAATTGCGCCATCCGGTCAGCGATAAAATTAAATTACAATAGCTTAAGGTGACGGTTAGGGCACATTAGAGACGCCAATCCATTTTAAATTTTAGCTACTAAACCGGATCTATTTTAAACAATTTCGGGGTTACAACCTCTCGGCAAACACTTGTACTATTTATTAAATAACCATGCACAAATGAGACGTTCGTTTTTGTATGCGAAAAATGAATTACTGCCAAAAGCGGCCGCTTTAAGCGTGAATCAATTTTTCGCGTACAAATGTTGGGTTCGCATTTGTGCATATTAATTTAATAAATAGTATAAGTGTTTGCCGAGAGGTTGAACCCCGAAATTGTTTAAAATAGATCCGCTTTAGTAGCTAAAAACCAAAATCGATTGGCGTCACCTTAAAGGGTTACAATATTTTTAAAAATTCTCCGCGATAAAAATGAAATGAAATACAATAAAATTACAATAGCATAAGTTTAGGCAGTCATGCACGGTTATTGTTGGTAGGTTGAATTTGAATTTAGTGTAAATTGTAAGTAGGGAGTTTTTTTTTGTCTTTAGGGGTAGGGGTTTGTTTGTTATGTAGTTTATGGGCCT
The DNA here is from genome assembly GCA_019059595.1 of Marasmia exigua. Classification (NCBI taxonomy): domain Eukaryota; kingdom Metazoa; phylum Arthropoda; class Insecta; order Lepidoptera; family Crambidae; genus Marasmia; species Marasmia exigua. The sequence continues at coordinate 15,167,506 of CM032477.1, read as the reverse complement.
CAGAGGTGGGGTTTTGGGGTATGTGGATATTTGAGAAAGCTCGAGATTTTACAAAATATTAATATTTTTATCAATATGTACCAATAGCGAAAATTCTCAATGAAAAATATAACGTCTAGCCGGTTTTAGGGTCATTCAAAGATTAATAATAATAATAATTATACTCGAAACTGGAATTCAAGACCAAAAAAATTACGACAGATATGTCACTGTCAAATCTCTCAATGTCACTTATGTCATTGTCAAATCAAGTTTTTAGGATTTGCCAACCTTATTGTTGGATTCGGCGAGTAGGGCTAAAACAAGCCGCATGGGCTGATGAAATTCAAAGGTTTTAAATTAGTGTCTTCTGGTTTTTAGTGTTCAAATTTGGTGTTTAATTTGTGCAGTGAAGTGCCGCAAAGCGATCCTAATAATAAGAATCGTTGGATTGTATCGTTTTTAACGCTGCTTTTATGTGTCGAGTGCGTTGTCTCTTGACAACTGGCTTGGACCTAATAGAGTCTTAAAACCTGCGATTGATTTAGAGTGAATAATATCCGCTGAATCCGTAGATCGATAAAACGTAAAACAACGGCGTTTTATTGAGTGACTGTGACTTTAACTGACTTCGATTGTTGACTACCTATTTATTCGCAATAAGTTACTTGACATTGGCGAATTATCTTCGGGTAGAGCCATAATGAAAAAAAAACCTTTTTGTTATATGCTCCTTTTCTTAGTATAGGCTGGCACAATTCATGATAAGGATTTAGTCAAAAAAAAAACTAAATTACAAACTTTATTTTAAATTCAACTAAAATTGATAATTATTTTTTGTAATGAACAAATTGAAATAATAGGTACTTCAATTTGAACACCCACGAAAGTGTGGCATAGGCAGCATTTAAAAGTTAATAAAACCATTTTGTTATTTATCTTCATCTTCACCATCACTAATTTCAGAATCTCTGACTACGGAATCTGAGTCGGTCACTTATATGTATAATAAAGTTTTCCACCACTCCAGTAACTAATTCGTCCAGTTTTGCACATGTTTTTGATTTTAGGCATTATTAAACGAAATGACTTGTAAGGAAAATTGTTAAGTGCTATTTTAACAAAGTGGGTAGTCAACAGTCGAAGTCCGTCAGTTTCAGTCACTCAATAAAACGAGGAGTTTAGCGCTACGGATTCTGTCAAGACTACTCTTAACGAACTCTAAACAAATGTTGAAAACGATGTAATTCAAAGATTCTTATATAAAATATCACTTTGCGGCACCTCACAACAACATGTAAGTTCAAATGTTGTACCAAATGTTATTAACTCCTTAAGTGACACAAGCTCAATACCGGTTTTTCTACCAAACATTACGGGTGATTAAGTTTATATTAAAGCGTCTTGTATTTATGTTTTTACATAAATACAAGACGCTTTAATAATATGAAGTAATTTTACTGACTTATTTTTATAAGTCAGTAAAATTACTTCTTTAAATTATAGAATTAAAATTACCAATAAATAAATTTTGTTAGTGTATGTTTTTAAAAATTAGGTACTTACTATTGTACGATCATTTTATTGCAGTTGGCAACAATGAAGTAGCTTTTTTGGTCTTGAAAAGTTATTTATTATCATAGGTACCCGAAACTGGATTTCGGGTATAATAATAAATATCTCACAACATTGGAGTAAAATCCATTCATTTATTTATATAAAAGAATAAAATTTGCACTAACCATTATAATAGAACGCTTGACATAAACAAACATTTGATATAGCTACCAAACAAAATTCAAAAGAAATGCATACAAAATACATGCGTGTGAAAGCACATGCTAGTCGCCATTTCTATGGAGCGTCTTGGGTTTGCCCAAAATAATGTGATTTTAAAGTTGTAATATCTCAGGTAGTTTCAATGAGAATCAATTCAACAATGCTTCTATAATTCAGAGGTCTTTTGATTAAGGTTGGTTTTAAAGTTGTAATATCTCAGGTTGTTTCAATGAGAATCAATTCAACTATGCTTCTATAATTCAGAGGTATTTCGAAATTGCAGTGGAGTCCCCATATTGCTGCCTTGGCAGGAAGTCTAAGTTCCACTGCATATGCAGTAAGAAAAATTAGGCTTCTGACTGATATCGAGACGGCAAGACTGGTCTATTTCAGCTATTTCCACAGTGTGATGTCATATGGTCTACTGTTGTGGGGGTCTGCTGCTGACATACAAACTTTTTTTGTATTACAGAAAAGGGCCATCCGCGCTTAGGGAAATATTTAAAGAAATTAATATTTTAACCGTGGCTTCCCAATTCATCCTCGACTGCATTATGTATGTACGTAAGAACTTACACACTTTTCCAAAAAAGTCCGATAGTCATAGTCTTAACACTAGAAATAAACATAGGCTTGCCGTCCCGGTCCTCAGACTTCATAAAATCGGTAATTTATTTGTTGGCTTAAGTATTAAGATATTTAATAAGCTACCACAAAATGTCATTAACCTATCACTGGATAAGTTTAAGTCTCATATTAAAACCTGCCTAATGAAGAAAGGTTACTATAGTGTACAAGACTATTTAAATAATAAGGATTCTTGGTCATGTTAATTGATTAATCTTTTGAGTTGTTATTCATAGTAGTCTATTAACTTTCATAATTTTATTTTTTTTTCTCTCTTCTCAATTGAAACTCTGTAATATCATCAATATTTGAAAAGAGTAACTACTGAGTTTCTTGCTGGTGTCATCTCAATAGAAATAGACATTCCGAACCAGCGGTAGATATTATGTACCTATTTTGACTTTCATAAGTGTTCTGTGTGGACCTAAATTGAATAAAGAATTTTTTATCTTCATCTTTATTACAAAAATAAAAAAATTTGTCAAATACTGTATTTCACCACTATCAAACGGGCTAGGGGGAAACTCGCCCTATTAAAACTCGTCTCAGAATTTAAGATTTTTTTTGCCGGGTACTGTTCTAACCTAACCTAATAAATATTTTTGGTTTTGTGTCTGACGCGTTAGAGGACAGTCTCGTTACGGATTCTATGTATCTAACTAATGCGGAGCATATGACGGTAACACCACATCTCAAAAACTTATAAGCGCTTGTGGTCTACTCAATAGAAAGTTCTTATTAAGAAATGATAATTTCTATGATAATGATAATATCGATGGTCAGTGCCTTCAAATCATCAAACGCGGAACACAGTCGAGGCCTTCAAGGCAGGTTAAGAAAAAAGAAGTGCAGAGGCATAATCTTCAACCTGTACATTTCCACGATGCTCCGAGACAGTACACTCCTGGTTGAACCCGGTACTCCGGGTTCTATACTTAGAATGAATACGCTCAGAGAAAATCATGACTTAATACTTTTTTTATAACAATTGAAAATTTTAAATGGCTCCTACAACAACGCCCTGTTGGTACCGGGTCGTGATCTCGGGGTCCTGGGTTCTAATCCCGGGTCGATCCAAAAGCATGTTTCGAATTTTTCGAACATAGCTCGGGTTTCTGATTACCAATCCGCATTTGGCAAGGTTGGTGATTAAACCTAATCCCCTTATAGTAGCGATGACTTGATTTCTATTATGGAGGCCTTTGCCCTGCAGTGGGAACTGTCCCACTGCAGGGCTATATACACTGCATATATATAGTGATATAGGGTGATACTACTACAACAACGCGCACTTACTGTGCTTCCTCTCGTTCTTGCACGCGTCCTCGAGCACGAGCAGCGCACGTTTCGAACATAGCTCGGGTTTGTGATTACCAATCCGCATTTGGCAAGGTTGGTGATTAAGCCTAATCCCCTCATAGTAGCGATGACTTGATTTCTATTATGGAGGCCTTTGCCATGCAGTGGGAACTGTCCCACTGCAGGGCTATACACACTGCATACAAATACTGATATAGGCTGATACTACTACAACATCGCGCACTTGCTGTGCTTCCTCTCGTTCTTGCACGCGTCCTCGAGCATGAGCTAAGCACGTTTCGAACATAGCTCGGGTTTGTGATTACCAATCCGCATTTGGCAAGGTTGGTGATTAAGCCTAATCTCCTCATAGTAGCGATGACTTGATTTCTATCATGGAGGCCTTTGCCCTGCAGTGGGAACTGTCCCACTGTAGGGCTATACACACTGCATATATATATAGTGATATAGGCTGATACTACTACAACAACGCGCACTTGCTGTGCTTACTCTCGTTCTTGCACGCGTCCTCGAGCATGAGCTGAGCACGTTTCAAACATAGCTCGGGTTTGTGATTACCAATCCGCATTTGGCAAGGTTGGTAATTAAGCCTAATCCCGTCATAGTAGCGATGACTTGATTTCTATTATGGAGACCTTTGCCCTGCAGTGGGAACTGTCCCACTGCAGGGCTATACACACTGCATATATATATATAGTGATATAGGCTGATACTACTACAACAACGCGCACTTACTGTGCTTCCTCTCGTTCTTGCACGCGTCCTCGAGCATGAGCTGAGCACGTTTCGAACATAGCTCGGGTTTGTGATTACCAATCCGCATTTGGCAAGGTTGGTGATTAAGCCTAATCCCCTCATAATAGCGATGACTTGATTTCTATTATGGAGGCCTTTGCCCTGCAGTGGGAACTGTCCCACTGCAGGGCTATACACACTGCATACAAATACTGATATAGGCTGATACTACTACAACAACGCGCACTTACTGTGCTTCCTCTCGTTCTTGCACGCGTCCTCGAGCATGAGCTGAGCACGTTTCGAACATAGCTCGGGTTTGTGATTACCAATCCGCATTTGGCAAGGTTGGTGATTAAGCCTAATCCCCTCATAGTAGCGATGACTTGATTTCTATTATGGAGTAGGCTGATACTACTACAACAAGGCGCACTTACTGTGCTTCCTCTCGTTCTTGCACGCGTCCTCGAGCATGAGCAGCGACTCGCCGGCGCTCCACTCGCCGGGCGACTTGCCGGCGTGCAGCGACGTCCGCGCGACGGCCGCCAGCGCGGGCGCGGGCGCGGGCGCGACGGCCGGGGCGGGCGCGGTGACGCCGCGCGACGCTTCCGAGCTGCCGCCGCTGCCCCATTCTTCGAGCGACAGCTTGTCAATTATTAACCTGCACCCAAAAATAGAATTTAAGTATATTGTACTTGGGTCGTTCTTCTTTTTTATCGTCATTGAGACAAACTTACAAATCAAAATTTCACTTTATGATATTATAAAATAGTTCGTTTTCGTTATTGTACTATTTTACAGATGGACTATAACATGATGTGAAATTTAATTGATAAGACATACAAACTTTTTCTTTTTGATTGAAATGAACACCTCTGTCACGCTTTATATATATATATTTAAATAGTTAAATCATGCTAAAGTATCTACGAGGTGATAAACAATGTCATTACATATTTCATGGTGAATTAGGAATATCTTCATCAGACGAGCTGCACGCTTGTGTGCCATCGACGTAAAATAAAACAAATCAAAAAAGCATCAAGGGGGAAGGGGGATTTTAGCTCTACTTACTTTTTTTGTGTAAAAGGTGATAAATTGGAGTAGCAAATCACGATTTTCTTACTACTTTTGCTGACAAGTGTGGGAAGGTTACAGTCCCTAAGTATCGTTATTTATTTATTTATTTAATTTAGGTACACAAACAGATCTTTACTTTCAACTAGTATAAATTTCGTTTCTACCGTGGGGGATCCAATCTTCAGCATGGGCCGGCTCGATCAAAGCAATATCACAGCTATACAGAAAACCGGTGTGAAGATGCGCCTTCGCTGTATGGAGGTGAGTTTTGGGGTTGGCAGTGTACTTGTGATTCCACAGGTATATGCTTACCATCAGGTGATCTGTACGTCTGCCACCTATTGCATAAAAAAGATGTGCCAACATAGACTTTGCCAGCAACTGGTGCGCGCATGATAACCTTAATTTAGATTTTTAGAATCAAGACTTTTATGTTAAATAAATTTTAGGATTACCTTCTATCCGAATCGTCGGAGTCACTAGATTCGCTTCTATCTTCATGCGGGAACGGTGGCAGAGGAATGTTAGCGGCGGCCGTAGCGGCAGACTGGTTTATCTGGCTCGACAACTTCTGTATGGTGTCGCTCAATACCTTGTTGTTTTTGCCCGGGTTCGCTAGGGGCAGGTCACACACGCTTTTCCGTCGCTCCAAGATACTCAAAGGACTTTGCAGTCTCGGAGGAGTGGGTTCTTTTGGTTTAACCTTCTTTATTTCCGCCAGATCACGCTTCGCATCAGTCAAATTAGACGGCTCTCCAAATATTGAGTCAGTTAATTCCGTAGGGCCGAACTTTTTGATAGGATCCACTTTGGGCAACGGTTTTAGTGGTTCTGTTTTGCTTGTAGTAGTTTTCACTTCGGGCGCAATGGGAGATATTTTACCATCTGGTTTTGGGAATTTCAGTACGTCTTTCGGTGTCAGCGGCCTGTCTTCGACGGGAGGCGGTGACATGGATAACCTTTTAGCACTATTGATAGCTTTGAGCAGTTTCTCAGCTATTTTGGGGCCCTCGGATTGTAGAAGGAAGCCAGGAGGCGGCTCGGGAAGCACGTCTAGCCGCGCGGGACTATCGGGCTCAGATTTATCTTCCTCTGTATCTATCAGAGGGCTCGACGGCGGCTCAAGTTTAGCGAGTATTGGTTCCGGTTCAAGCGGGTTCTTTTCGATTTTCACGTTAAGAACATTCTCCTTGGGTTCGGCAGCAGGCAGAGGAATCGAATGGAGTTTTATCGCTTCCTCTTTCTTGGGTTCCTCTGTATCTTTCTTCTCTTCTTCAAGATCAGGTTTCTGGATCTCTGGTAGTTTCTTTCGCTCGAGTTTCTGAATTTCTGGCTGTTTCTTGCGCTCAGGAACTGGGTCAACATTAGTGACTGGTATTATATTGATACTGGGCAGTTCCAACTTCTTCGGTGGCGGAGTTTTTGGTGGCTCTGGAATGATTTCTTTGATTTCTTCTACAGGCTGTACAATTTCTTCTTTCTTCTCTTGTTTTACAGGTTCCGGTTCGGGCTCCTTAACCTCTGGTTGTAATTCCGGTTCCTCTGGAGTTTTGGGAGGTTCAACTTTGGGTACAACTGGACTGGATTCTCTTTCCTCCTCCTCCTTCATAGGTATATCGTCGGAATCATCCGACGATTGCTCGTCGTCAGCGGGGCTATCGGGTGAATCATCTATTAGCTCTCTCAATTTAGATACTTTACTCTTCTTTGAGTACGTTTCCTGGTTTTTAGCTGGAGTGAAACCTTCGAAAATAGGACCAGAACTGCCATCACCAGGGAATGAGTCGTCATCCAAGGAGAAGAGCCCATCCTTGGAGTCCTCCTCGGGGCTCTGCCGCCCCGGCGCATCGCGAGTCGAGCCGAAGTCCCGGAACGGGGACAACGATGGTGATCTGAGCGAGGAGGGACGCGGCCTCAGGGGGTCCTCGGATATCTCCTCGCTCAGCGATTTAGAAAGCGTCGAGGTGTATTTGCTAGGGGAGATATCATCGAAAATTCGGTGCGTTCGCTTTTTCTTCTCATCGTGCAGTTCCAGTTCAAAGGGTTCGGGCTCCTTGAACTCGTAAACGTCCTCGGGTTGTTTCTCGGGCTGCGGGGGTCCGGCGGAGGGCCCCGCGGGCTGCGCGTCCTGGTCCGTGGGCTCGGGCTTGGGTTCCTCGGGCTCCTGCTTGACGGAGTGGAGCCCCTTGAGCTCGGAGCGGATCTCGTTGAGGTCGTAGTCGCGGCCCTGGTGGCCGGGCTGCGCCGGGCGAGGCTTCTTCGAGGGAGAGACCGTCGTCGGCGTGGAGATGGTCCGCATCGGCCTCTTGCGAGGTTTGCTCGAGCTGCTGCTGTCGCTTGACTTTGCGTCTTTCGACCGTGATGGAGCTGTAAAAAATTATCATATTGTAAACTAACCAATTAACAATTTTATGCTATGTCTTGAATGAACCAATTTATTATGTTACTTACACTTTGAACTACCTTTATCGTCCAGTTTCTTAGGTGGTCGTTTCACGGAGCGATCACTGTCGGAGTCGCTATCTGAATCAGACCGCGCTGAGGACTCTGTAAAATTTCAATTAAGTTTTTTATCCAAAGAAAAAACGTAATCCATAATCAAAACAAACAAATGTAAGTATTGAATACCTTCTGTTCTTTTGGACCTCACTCGCCTGCTAATGCTTGTATTCTGAAAATGAAAAAAAAAAATGATTGGACGCAATATAGAGATTACTTAATTAGCTGATATTATATTCCAAGTATTACATTAAATTTGAAAATGTATGTGATTGATGTGAATTTTTAAAGCAGATAGTTGAAGGGATGTAACATAGGCAACTTTTTGCCTTTTTTTTAACGCGAGCAAAAGCAAGTTACAAATAAAACAACAAGATCTTTTATCAATCATATCAAAATCAATTTAAGCAGAAAAGTAACATCATGAATAATCCCCCGGAACAGGATTGGTTTGAAGTTCATGTCCCTTAAGAGCCTCGCGATCGCTTAGAAAACGGCCAAAGCACCTTTTGCCCACGGAATTCATTCGAGGCCCCTCCTCGAACGTTAGACCGCCGGCGACGTCCCAAGAGTGTATTTATAAAGTGGTTAAATCTGTAGATATCGACAAGACTTAAGATAATGTAATTTAAATGGGCATTTGCGCAATGTAATCGACGCCAGCGCCATTTATGGGTAACAGCTAAGACCTAATGTCCCGAAACAAAGTCAGGACAGTCAGGGCCACTAAACTACAGTCCATAAAATATAGCTTGCATAGAATGACAGATATCATTTGATCTTTATTTCAATTTTTATTTTAACAAGTTGCATCCATAGAATTTTAAGGCCGCGTTCCGAGATACGCTCTGAGCGCTTTCAGCGTCCATAAACGATTTCTTGACGTCATGCATGACGTCAATATCGGCGCCATCTTGCAATTACCGTGCTCAGGTTCAGAGGCAATATTACTGTAAGCGTTGTCAAAAGTGACATTTCAAAAATAGAATTGTTTGTTGTGTTATTACCTCAAATGAACGTTTATCTTTTATAAAAACTATTTAATTACTTAAGGAACAGATATGACAGACAAAAATAATATAATAATTTAATCTTTGGCGCGAACTATCCGTTTGAAAAACGTCATAATCGCTGTTAACGCGTCAACAGATCGTTTCGAATTGAAATAGCGCTATCAACGCTGTAAGCACGAAAATCGGAACGGCTGTTGGCGTTGTGTGTGCTGACAGCGCTCAGAGCGTATCTCGGAACGCGGCCTAAGACATCAACAGCTGTCATTTTAATCAAGGTTTATTTTACGGACGATAGCGTTATTATAAAAGAGCTCGTGATCCACTCGTAGCGCGTGTTCCAGACACCTCGATCACTTCCCTCGTGCGTGCCGTACTGTAAGCGGTACCTTCTTGTTGCGCTGCTCGTGGTGCGTGACGTTGAGCGCGATGCACTCGTAGCGCGTGTTCCAGATACCTCGATCACTTCCTCGTGCGTGCCGTACTGTAAGCGGTACCTTCTTGTTGCGCTGCTCGTGGTGCGTGACGTTGAGCGCGATGCGCTGCGGCTTGATCCACTCGTCGTAGCGCGTGTTCCAGACACCCTCGATCACTTCGCTCGTGCGTGCCGTACTGTAGGCGGTACCTTCTTGTTGCGCTGCTCGTGCGTGCGTGACGTGAGCGCGATGCGCTGCGGCTTGATCCACTCGGTCGTAGCGCGTGTTCCAGGACACCTCGATCACTTCGCTCGTGCGTTGCCGTACGTAGGCGGGTACCTTCTTGTTGCGCTGCTCGTGGTCGCGTGACGTTGAGCGCGATGCGCTGCGGCTAGATCTACTCGTCGTAGCGCGTGTTCCAGACACCTCGATCACTTCGCTCGTGCGTGCCGTACTGTAGGCGGTACCTTCTTGTTGCGCTGCTCGTGGTGCGTGACGTTGAGCGCGATGCGCTGCGGCTAGATCTACTCGTCGTAGCGCGTGTTCCAGACACCTCGATCACTTCGCTCGTGCGTGCCGTTCTGTAGGCGGTACCTTCTTGTTGCGCTGCTCGTGGTGCGTGACGTTGAGCGCGATGCGCTGCGGCTAGATCTACTCGTCGTAGCGCGTGTTCCAGGACACCTCGATCACTTCGCTCGTGCGTGCCGTACTGTAGGCGGTACCTTCTTGTTGCGCTGCTCGTGGTGCGTGACGTTGAGCGCGATGCGCTGCGGCTAGATCTACTCGTCGTAGCGCGTGTTCCAGACACCTCGATCACTTCGCTCGTGCGTGCCGTTCTGTAGGCGGTACCTTCTTGTTGCGCTGCTCGTGGTGCGTGACGTGAGCGCGATGCGCTGCGGCTAGATCTACTCGTCGTAGCGCGTGTTCCAGACACCTCGAGCACTTCGCTCGTGCGTGCCGTTCTGTAGGCGGTACCTTCTTGTTGCGCTGCTCGTGGTGCGTGACGTTGAGGCGCGATGCGCTGCGGCTAGATCTACTCGTCGTAGCGCGTGTTCCAGGACACCTCGATCACTTCGCTCGTGCGTGCCGTACTGTAGCGGTACCTTCTTGTTGCGCTGCTCGTGGTGCGTGACGTTGAGCGCGATGCGCTGCGGCTTGATCCACTCGTCGTAGCGCGTGTTCCAGACACCTCGATCCACTTCGCTCGTGCGTGCCGTACTGTAGGCGGTACCTTCTTGTTGCGCTGCTCGTGGTGCGTGACGTGAGCCGCCCCCCCCCCCCCCCCCCTGTGGCGTGCGGCTGATCACTCGTCGTAGCGCGTGTTCCAGGACACCTCGATCACTTCGCTCTGTGCGTGCCGTACTGTAGGCGGTACTTCTTGTTGCGCTGCTCGTGGTGCGTGACGTTGAGCGCGATGCGCTGCGGCTTGATCCACTCGTCGTAGCGCGTGTTCCAGACACCTCGATCACTTCGCTCGTGCGTGCCGTACTGTAGGCGGTACCTTCTTGTTGCGCTGCTCGTGGTGCGTGACGTTGAGCGCGATGCGCTGCGGCTTGATCCACTCGTCGTAGCGCGTGTTCCAGCCCGTGTAGTGCACCCGCAGCGTGCCCTCCGCCGACACCTCGATCACCTTCGCCTCGTAAGTCACCTGCGCAACCACACAATATTTTAAGTGATATATACCGCTACGACATTCGAGATATTCAAGAAACGAGCCTATAGCTTCCTAATATGTCCATAGGCGGCGGTATACACTTACCATCAGGTGACTCGTTTGCTCGTTTGCCTCCCTTTCACATAAAAAATAAATATGTGCACCAGTTAAACTAGGGCCTCTCGGCGAATTTTAAGTCGAAACTCTTGCGTTAGAGTAACAATAAATAGGTTGTCAGTTTTGAGTGAGCTGGCAACGAATGTACGCATACGTTCATAAAATCGGTAGTTCATTTGTTGGCTTAAGTATTAAGATATTTAATAAGCTACCACAAAATGTCATTAACCTATCACTGGGTGTACAAGACTATTGAAATGATAAGGATTCTTGGTCATGTTAATTGATTAAGCTTTTGAGTTGTTGTTCATAGTAGTCTATTAACTTTCATAATTGTATTTTTTATTCTCTTCTCAATTGAAACTCTGTAACATCATCAATATTTGAAAAGAGTAACTACTGAGTTTCTTGCTGGTGTCTTCTCAGTAGAAATCGACATTCCAAACCAGAGGTAGATATTATGTACCTATTTTGACATTTATAAGTGTTCTGTGTGGACCTGAATTGAATAAAGATTTTTTATCTTATCTTTATACGGGTGAATGCGCGTGATCAGAGGGGCAAGCACGAATATTCAAGGAATTGGGAGTGTGCCCACGCAATACTTTGTCTCTATATTGCACAAAATTTTGCAGAACTCAATGCTATGGTAAATACAATCGCGGCGGTCTTATAGCTAGAAGCGATCTCTTTCAGACAACCGTAGAGGAGAGAGTAAGAGAGAAGATAGTTATCCTTACGTTCGATAGAGTTCTTTTCAGCGAAAAGTTAGTGCTAACTCTTTAGTCACGTTACATCCCGCACACGGGTTCACCCATGCGTCAAAGTGTTTACCACCTTAAGGATCATAATCGCACGTCTCATGTCTATTACATAATATTGATCATAGATATTATGGTATCTTTTTTAATGATATGACAGCTGACAGTTCAAAAGACTTTCAAATAAATTTCATTTCAAAGATATTATTAGGTTTTTTTATTGCCGCTTCTGTGTTGTACCCTCTTTATGTGTCTTTTTTCATATTTACTTTAAAAAGGTAATATGTAACTTGATATGTCATTTTTTACTTTAGTGCAAAAAGTGTGATATAGAATCAAATTTCAAAACTGGTAAACACTTTTTGACCACCACTGTACATACGTGAAGTATTAATATGTTCTTCTTACCTTTGATTCTGACTGCGTCGGTCCATAGTAAACCTTCAATTTATCTCCTACTTGTGCTTTCACGTTAGTCCCGCCAGAACGCGTGGGCTCATTTGAAAGCCTGATGAGGACAAAATAACATCGCCATTATTGAAAAGTATAAAAACTTTATACAACGTTGATAATATTTACTGTCTAAGTTGTGTAGTCAAAATGATCTTAGCCTTCAAACCTACCAAAAATATCTAACATTTCACCAAAATCACATGTCCTATTTTGTTACCATTTGTTTTGAACAACAAATGAAAATGCATCTTGACGTATGCTGACATACTTACAGTTGTCTTTTGTCAAATGCCGAGATATTTTTGGTAGGTTAGGTTAGTTAGCATCAAAAAGATCTTAGTGCTAAGATAAATTTGATGCTGACTGCCCAATAACTGGTCATACGTTGAATCGACGGCAGCACTTGGTGTCCCGGTTTCAATCAGCTGGTTTGGTTATAGATAGAATATACACAATTTATTGACTACTTTTGCTGATAGGTTCAAACTTCCAAAGAAATTTGTAATACTTAAACGTTTCCGGGAGAATATTAGAAAGTTAGATACTAACTCTGTATTCTTCCGCTTCCGCGGGCGCTTGCTGCTGTTGGACACGATGGTGTTGCCGCTGCTGGCCGAGTTGGCGCTCTGGCTGCGACGGACCTGCATCTTCTTTGTTGGCCCGCATCTGCTACAAAATTAAAATATAACATTAAAAAAATACTCACAACTCTCTATGCATAAAGATTAAACTGTAACCCACGAAAGTTTCGTCGGCAATCGAAGACTTATCCTTTATCCCCCCTAGCCCATTCAATCACAGGACAACAAGACGCGGCGAGGGGTTTGATCCATACGTTGTTGGCTTACCCCTCACCCGCACGAAGCGATTCGCTTTCACATTCATAATGGGGACAGCTAAGGAATGGAACTCCTTGCCAGGGTCTGTTTTTCCGGACCACTGCAATCTGGACATCTTTAAGGCAAGAGTGAAAGGCATCTTCTAGGCGAACGCGTTATGTCCTAGACCTCATCGTCACTTTCCATCGGGTGAGATTTGTGGTCAAGGGTTGGCCTACAGCTCATTAAAAAAACTTAGGGTTCCCAAAACCGATATGCCGAATATTTTGTACATGTGCAAGGTGCTAAGAGAGCACGGGTGCGACAGCACTACCTAGAAGACATAGGCAAAGCCGGTCAGCAAACTAAAAATATACACAATACTCCCTAAGGAAGTCCGAGTAAGATGGTTCCGGAAAAAGTTCCAGCCACCCATGCGAACAGCCAAGGAGTGGAACTCGTTGCCCGCCGATGTATTTCCTGAACAATATAACCTGGGCCTCTAAGGGAAGAGTGAATAGGCGTTTCACGGGCAAGCATTAGCTTTAAACCTCATCTTCACTTAACATCAGGTGGGATTGAGGTCAAAGGCTTAATTTAAAGCCGTCCAGTAAAGAAAGAGAATATATCATCCAAACAAAGGAAACACACAGCGCGTGTGAATGAGAGGGAAACTCCGATTCGGTCGTAACGTCTGCTTTAAATTTGAACCTCTTGTCTGTCGTAATACAAAAAAAAGTTATTTAACATAAAGAAATAGTTACCTGGAAGCCCGCCCTGAGCTGTCGCTGTCCGTGGACACGTGGGGGCGTCGGGACGCACGCGATGTGCTCGAGCTGGCCTCACCTGGTAAAGTTAATTATATCAAATGAAAGTGATGAATCAGATAGGAATTGAATAAATCTTAATTCAAGATAGGACCATACAGAACACTTGTGAAGGTACAAAATAGACTGGCGCAAAAAAAGATCCGAACTGAAAAGTGTTGCATTTCTTTGGAATAAGAAAAAAATCACTAATCGTCGTTTAGCAGTAACGACCTCATACGCCATCTATCGGATTTGTCGTTTGTAACCTTTTTCAAACCACTAACGACCTGCCTCGGCTTCGCATGGGTGCAATAATATGATGCATATATTATATTATTATGCACAAACCTTCCTCTTGAATCTCTGAACAACATTTGTTTGGATATTCAACCAGTGTTGCCAATTACAGATTAGAAAATAACGTAGAAATGGTACAATTTCCATATAAAAAATACGTAGATGTACGTACTTTTTTTCTGAGTGAAATGAGATGAGTGAGAGTAGGGGTAGTAGGTCAAAGTAATAAAACGACAATTTATATTTTTAGTGAAGTTTCACTTTGATCGTTTGACGTTACACACATCATCATCATCGTCAGCCCATTTAAGTTCCCACTGCTGGGGCACGGGCCTCCCTCAATCACATGAGGGGTAATTGCCATACTCACCACGCATGGCAGACGGGTTGGCGAGGGTTTTGATATAAATGCAGAGTTTTCCTTCTCTGGGTGCTGATGATCATGCCAGCAGCTTTACCAGTTGCCTTTTACGACACCTCGGTAAGAGTGAGGGTGGTTTATTCTACTCTGCCGGGGACCACACGGCTATTACGTTACACGGCTACGACGTTACACTCAGTCACTTCAAATTTTATATCAGTTCAAGGCTCTTCAGTGACATTTACAGGGAGTGCTGTACAGCATTTTTTCTATGGGGAAATGTCACGTGCCAAATAACCGTGATCGGACTAAGAACCCATGTGACATGAGTCATCTGTTTTGGTGCGATGTGTTGAGTGGCGAGGCGAGTGGTTTGCGCTGGTGTGCGTTAGCATGAAACTGAACTTTTTCGCGAAAGTAAAGGAACCGATGCCCATTCAGACTATTTCGCAAATAATATTGCAAAATAGGATAGAAAATACGTAGATTCTGGGACTTGAGACTTAAGTTCGTAGGTTTGCAAGGAAGGAAAATACGTAGAGTTGGCAACCCTGTATTTAACTTTCATAGAAAGTCGCTCCCGGGACTTGGGTTATTCTGTATAAATAAATAATATGAGACAACATCACATACATTGTCCTGATCCCAAACCAAGATTTTCCCTTGTACTAAGGAAACCAGGAACAAAGAAGGTACCACAAACACCAGACCCAACAATAATATATGTTTTATTAACAGACATTAGTGTTATTGCGGGAATCTAGCCCGCGACCCTTGCGTCTCAACTGGCGCACAAACCACTGCGATAAATGGGTCGTCAATGTCCTGAAGATGATTGCAGACCCAGTGGACTGTGTCCACCTGCTGCACTGTGACGCATTGCATGCGAAATAGATTACTAAATACCTAGGATTAAGATGTTACTAACAAAATATGAGTTATGATATAATGATAACCAATAAATACCAATACAGGATGATTCTGTGAACATTTACGTCCCTTTAACCAAGTGTTCTATCAACCATTATGAACAACATTTGTTCCATGACTGTTGGAAATTCGCATAAAAAAATTTCAACTTTTCATACAAAGTCAGTCACGTGACTTGGTCATTTTGTATGGGGAGTCGAAAAAATTATCGACGAATTTCGAAAAGTCGTAGAACAAATGTTGTTCAGAATCGTTGGTAGGACACGTGGTTAAGGGGATGTAATTGTTCACAGATACACCCTGTATTTGTATTGGAAAACGAATTCCGAAAAATTGTCGAATAATGTTGGTTTAAAGGGGAGCAAATTTTTCCAGATAACCCTGTATAGGGCCAGACACGTAGCTAAAGCAACTTTTGTTTTACTATGTACTCACTTTTGGAAGACAGCGGCCTCCGCTTGGGCGTGCGCTTGTCGTGGTCCACCTTGACGGGGATCATGCTGCGCGTCTTGGACTGCGAGCGCGGCTTCGGCACGCTCACCTTCTCCTCGCTAGTGGTGGATCTCTTGTCCCTCTCCTTGTCTTTCTCCTTTTCCTTCTCCTTTTCTTTTTCTTTCTCTTTCTCCTTCTCTTTGTCCTTTTCCTTCTCTTTTTCTTTTTCCTTTTCCTTTTCCTTTTCTTTTTCTTTTTCCTTTTCCTTTTCCTTTTCTTTTTCTTTTTCCTTCTCTTTCTCCTTTTCATTTTCTTTTTCTTTCTCTTTGTCCTTATCTTTTTCGATTCTGCAAAATCAAGATAACAATTTAATAAAAAAAATTATGAGCCCGATTCGCGGGAAAAAATATGGCGGATGTCGCATGAAAACCATCCAAAACACCTATCCTTTTTTTCTTCTTCTACTAATCTTGGTTGGTGTGAGTCATGAATTTTAAACTGAGGGTACTTATATCTAATATATAAAATTCTCGTGTCACAGTTTTCGTTGCCATACTCCACCGAAACGGCTTGACCGATTTTGATGAAATTTTTTGTGCTTATCCGGTATCTATGAGAATCGGCCAACATCTATTTTTCATCCCCCTAAATGTTAGGGGTAGTCCACCCCTAAATTTTTATTTTTATTTTTTAGACAAAATTTTTAATTTCTCTTTTTGAATGATACAACATACAAAAATACATACAATCCTCAATTTTCACCCTTCTACGATCAACCCTTTTATTTATATGGCAAAACAACGTTTGCCGGGTCAGCTAGTCTAATATATAAAATTCTCGTGTCACAGTTTTCGTTGCGATACTCCTCCGAAACGGCTTGACCGATTTTGATGAAATTTTTTGTGCTTATCCGGTATCTATGAGAATCGGCCAACATCTATTTTTCATCCCCCTAAATGTTAGGGGTAGTCCACCCCTAAATTTTTATTTTTATTTTTTAGACAAAATTTTTAATTTCTCTTTTTTTATGATACAACATACAAAAATACATACAATCCTCAATTTTCACCCTTCTACGATCAACCCTTTTATTTATATGGCAAAACAACGTTTGCCGGGTCAGCTAGTAAATAAATAAATATTTATTGTAGAAATTGTGGTTTACAAGATATGCAGGTGTTAAATTATATAATAGTTCTCACAATTACCTGTTCAGGCATACAATAGTTCATAATTTGATTTTAATTAAATATTGTTTGACATGCATTTCAATACTTTATAATTTATGAATTTAGGTATGTCTAAAATTCCTGTCTACGGGTTGCGAAGGTCAGAAGGCAGACCCTTCATTGTAATTACCCAACTTTGCGTATCATGGATCACGGTCAAGTGTACTCCGGGCTCCATTTGGTTTGATGCCCATCGTAGTCATATAATCAAAATTATAACAGACAGGCAGAACTCTAGAGATGAATAAAATAATATACTGGACTTACTTAGGCGTAGTTGTTATCAGCGGCTGGTTGTCTGCGCTGTCTTCGCCGTCGCTGGCTCGCGGCTTCTCTTTTTCTCTTTGAGGTTTCTCCTTCTCCACTTTCTCTATTCTGTCTTCTTTCTCGCTCTTATCGCTTTTCTCTGTCTCACTCTTATCAGAGTCTTTGTCTTTTCCGCGTTGCTACAAAAGTTTAGAAAGTCACATTTAATTCAAATTATAAATTAGGGAGGAAGGAGTGCATTAAGTGTGATATCGTGATACAAAAGTGTCTAACCTTATCATCGCTTGGTGTACAACAAAAATGCTTGACTGTGTCCAAGAGTATGTTTGGACAAAGTAATGAGGGTTTTCGCGTGTGAAAAATCCGTTCGACTGAGGTCTAACATCAACCGCATTGGCAGCTTGTCCTGGTCGCGTGTAGCGAGAGGCAGCAGCGCCACGGGTACGCACCTGCGCGGGCGCGGGGGCGGCGGGCGCGGCGGGGGCGGGGGAGGCGGGCGGCAGCTTGTCCTGGTCGCGTGTAGCGAGAGGCAGCAGCGCCACGGGTACACACCTGCGCGGGCGCGGCGGGGGCGGGGGAGGCGGGCGGCAGCTTGTCCTGGTCGCGTGTAGCGAGAGGCAGCAGCGCCACGGGTACACACCTGCGCGGGCGCGGCGGGGGCGGGGGAGGCGGGCGGCAGCTTGTCCTGGTCGCGTGTAGCGAGAGGCAGCAGCGCCACGGGTACACACCTGCGCGGGCGCGGCGGGGGCGGGGGAGGCGGGCGGCAGCTTGTCCTGGTCGCGTGTAGCGAGAGGCAGCAGCGCCACGGGTACACACCTGCGCGGGCGCGGCGGGGGCGGGGGAGGCGGGCGGCAGCTTGTCCTGGTCGCGTGTAGCGAGAGGCAGCAGCGCCACGGGTACACACCTGCGCGGGCGCGGCGGGGGCGGGGGAGGCGGGCGGCAGCTTGTCCTGGTCGCGTGTAGCGAGAGGCAGCAGCGCCACGGGTACACACCTGCGCGGGCGCGGCGGGGGCGGGGGAGGCGGGCGGCAGCTTGTCCTGGTCGCGTGTAGCGAGAGGCAGCAGCGCCACGGGTACACACCTGCGCGGGCGCGGCGGGGGCGGGGGAGGCGGGCGGCAGCTTGTCCTGGTCGCGTGTAGCGAGAGGCAGCAGCGCCACGGGTACACACCTGCGCGGGGCGCGGCGGGGGCGGGGGAGGCGGGCGGCAGCTTGTCCTGGTCGCGTGTAGCGAGAGGCAGCAGCGCCACGGGTACACACCTGCGCGGGCGCGGCGGGGGCGGGGGAGGCGGGCGGCAGCTTGTCCTGGTCGCGTGTAGCGAGAGGCAGCAGCGCCACGGGTACACACCTGCGCGCGGGCGCGGCGGGGGGGGGGGGAGGCGGGCGGCAGCTTGTCCTGGTCGCGTGTAGCGAGAGGCAGCAGCGCCACGGGTACACACCTGCGCGGGCGCGGCGGGGGCGGGGGAGGCGGGCGGCAGCTTGTCCTGGTCGCGTGTAGCGAGAGGCAGCAGCGCCACGGGTACACACCTGCGCGGGCGCGGCGGGGGCGGGGGAGGCGGGCGGCAGCTTGTCCTGGTCGCGTGTAGCGAGAGGCAGCAGCGCCACGGGTACACACCTGCGCGGGCGCGGCGGGGGCGGGGGAGGCGGGCGGCAGCTTGTCCTGGTCGCGTGTAGCGAGAGGCAGCAGCGCCACGGGTACACACCTGCGCGGGCGCGGCGGGGGCGGGGGAGGCGGGCGGCAGCTTGTCCTGGTCGCGTGTAGCGAGAGGCAGCAGCGCCACGGGTACACACCTGCGCGGGCGCGGCGGGGGCGGGGGAGGCGGGCGGCAGCTTGTCCTGGTCGCGTGTAGCGAGAGGCAGCAGCGCCACGGGTACACACCTGCGCGGGCGCGGCGGGGGCGGGGGAGGCGGGCGGCAGCTTGTCCTGGTCGCGTGTAGCGAGAGGCAGCAGCGCCACGGGTACACACCTGCGCGGGCGCGGCGGGGGCGGGGGAGGCGGGCGGCAGCTTGTCCTGGTCGCGTGTAGCGAGAGGCAGCAGCGCCACGGGTACACACCTGCGCGGGCGCGGCGGGGGCGGGGGAGGCGGGCGGCAGCTTGTCCTGGTCGCGTGTAGCGAGAGGCAGCAGCGCCACGGGTACACACCCCTGCGCGGGCGCGGCGGGGGCGGGGGAGGCGGGCGGCAGCTTGTCCTGGTCGCGTGTAGCGAGAGGCAGCAGCGCCACGGGTACACACCTGCGCGGGCGCGGGCGGCGGGGGGGCGGGGGAGGCGGGCGGCAGCTTGTCCTTGTCGCGGATGAGCGAGCGGCCGGCGGGCGGCGTGCGGGCGCCGCGCGGGTGCGCCACCAGCGTCACGCCCAGCTTGCGGTAGAAGTCCTCGAAGCTGTGCAGGAACCTGACCGGACGCAGTACACACGGTTATTTATGAACCAAGGGGCCATTCAAGTGTTACGTAAACATCAATGGACCACACCTGTGTTAGCTTTGCTTACTATTTATAAAGTAGAGACGAAAAGTCATAATTTTACTATAGTCCATTCAGTATGTAAAGGTGGAGAGTTTTATTTTGACAATAAAAGTGAGACGCTCCTTTTAATTCCAACCGACATTTCGAAGATTCGAGAATATTTTCTTTAGAAATCTAATCGTGTTTTTATTTGTTTGATTTTCAAACTTAATCAACATTTTATCTACGAATTTGAACTATCTGGATATTGAATACAATACATAAATAGTGTTAGTGTACGCACGCAATAAATCATTAAATGAAATAATATGAATCTTATTCTTCTGAAAAATAACAACTCTCGCTTGACGTGTCGGAACTCGTCACCAATAGAAATGACCAGTTCTTGGCCCCTAATGCAATCCATGCGGACATATTTTGCATGAGACAATAATCGTGATTCGATCGAAGAAGTTATTTTGTCGATGTTAGTGTCATTCCTTATGAACAAAAATTCCGATAAGCGCATTATGCAATTCATCAGATATTTTTTATAAATTTTATTGGTAATAATTATTTTAAGTTTTTATTCAGATTAATTAAGAAACGTTATTACTTATTATTTTGGAAGAATGAGAACACAAAAAAGTTAATAATTTTACCGCTTAATATTTTCATTTGTAGAAAGTTGGATGCATGATACGAAACGTTTTAACTGTCCTACTGAATGTAGTATCTAGTATCTACTGAATGAACTATAATTTTTACTGACAAGGGGGGTAGGAGATATTAAAATTAACTTAAAATCTGCTTAGGTAATTATTTTTTTTATGTGATTGGTGGCAGACGGATCACCTGATGGTAAGCGATTGCCGCCGCCCATGGACGTATATGGCTGTAGGCAACGCAGTTGGGACTCCACTGCACTGGTAGGTCTTTAAACCCCTCTTTCCCCTGGATTGGACCTCCGGTACCTTCACTCACGCAGCGAAACACAGCGTTGCATCACGGCGGTTTTCTGTGAGGCCGTGGGGTATCACTCCGATACTTTAACGATGTTCAATCTGCATGAATGACAGTTTTTATTGGGCGCCCTACTCGAATCCACCAATATTTAAAGGTTCATATATAAATAAAAAATTATCTGACGCGCTCGAATGACTGAGAATTCACTCTTAGGCTCCCCTACTGTTATTGGGTCACAAAAATTTTGCACTTACAATCTATGAATAACTTATCTATTGACAAATGGATTTCTGACTTACTTTTTATAAGCCTGCTTGCAGAGATTGGTAATACTTGTAGTAACTGGATGAAAACCCATCTTGTCGGCGATCGTCTTCCACTGGTTTTGATTAGTCACCCTGTTGTACCCTCCAAGTTTTTGGACTACCTGTTTAAATATGATTTACCGAAAAGTGCTCAATGTAGATATTATTGAATTTTATAATGTATGTTCTTAAAACTGTAATAGGGTCTACAACGAAGCAGAATTTCATGATCGCATCTTTGTCCAGTTCCTTTCAATAGCGCTGTGCGTCTCTTTTCTTTGGATGGTTTTCTGTGTAGACGTATCGATTTTAATTGTTAGGTTACTAAACCGGATCTATTTTAAACAATTTCGGGGTTTCAATCTCTCGGCAATTGACAATTTGTATGTTAATAAATAGAAAGAAAGAAAGAAAGAAAATACATTTATTGACCATCACAATACACATGAAACAAACATATACAGTTGGTACACGGCTTAAAACAACAAATATTACACAGAAGAGGGACAAAGAGACGTGGATAGTGTGTGGTCAATCAGGTCCCGACCTCAGCATTAGCTGCTACTACAATATATGCATTGCCGTAGCAGCGCTGGTATTCTGGCGGGACCTGTTTGCGAGCGAGTGTGATGGTGTGGTGTAGATAAATAAATAAAAAAATATACACGTACTTATTATAGATAGGCAATATGTGATGTGGTAGATATAATAAAATACATATTTAAACACACACACAAAAAAAAGAAGAAGATAATTTAGTTGATAACATACAGATAGATACAAACAATACTCAAAAGCTAGCAATAATAATCATATGTAATTATCAAATTATGGCATTGGAACTAAGAATATCTCAGATTAGCCCCCAGGATTCTTTACCCCGGATTCTGAGCTATTAGGAAGGTGCACAAATAGGGAGGAACAGAATGGCGAACCAATTTCTGTCGCGCATCCGCGGCGTGAACTCTGCTCGGCCGCGACGTGAAAGCGGTATGGAGCGCTTTGAAAACGCTCGCATCTGCCAGTGTGGCATCTCCCTCATAGCACTTTAGGCTGGCTGAGAGGTTTTTGACACACTTGATGTAAATTTATATTTTTATATAACAAAGTTGAGTTTACTTACCCTAAACAATCTATACAAATCAATATCTCTGTTGGCAATGGTAGGGTTCCTGTTGAGCGGCGTCCCGCGGTCGTCCATGAACTTGTAAAGTTGTGCTACGAAGTGATCCTTCTCTTCACGGGGCTCGTCATCCGAACTCTATGAAAAAAGATTTCAATTTTGTTTCGTAACAATTAGAGCGGAATGCCGATTGGGTCGATCGGGATCGATTGGTTCACACCCTGAAATTGAACGCAGCTACCGAAAGCAGTCAATCGGTCTCCGCCAAGCCATTCATTTTTTATTTAGTCTACGATAACCGGTTCTCTACCCGTTGCCGTGGCAGAGTTTGCGTGCAATGCGACCGATAAAACTCACGCTCAGCACACTCAATAAAATGAATGACAAAATTGGTCCACTGCTTGTGGTCGCATCTATTATAGTGAATGCCACCTGCAGCTCAATGTGCGATTTAAAAATTGGTAAATGCAACGTTATTTTAATAAAAATCAGCTGCTCCATCATACAATCAATCAAATAATTCTTTATTTGCATAGGCTTGTACACAGCACTTACAAATCGTCATACATTTGAATGACTTAAAACTATTTATAAGTACTTATGTATAATTTACATGTTAATACATATATATATGTTGATACATAAAATATACTAAAGAAATATATAAACATAATGCGATTCTACCACCGGCTCAAAACAAAATAGAATATCCACTAATGTATGGATTTTTTTCCTTTTATATTGTTGATATAAGATTTTAACCGTGGGAGATCCACGTTCGGCACGAACGGGCCGGCTCGACTGGAGTGATATCACGGCCTCATAGGAAACCGGCGTGAAGCAGCACTGTGCTGTGGTTCGCAGCGTGAGTGAGGGTACCGGAGGCCCAATCCGGGGGAAAAGGGGGTTTAAAGGATGGCAGCGCCCTTCTAGTTCCACTGGTTTCGCGAGTGTCCATGGGCGGCGGCCATCGCTTACCATCAGTAGATCTGTCTGCTCATTGCCACCTATCACATAAAAATAACATGAAAAAGGGGCTTTAATTATGATACCTATTAAGGGAGCTTCAGCATTAAAACGATGTCAAAATGCCGGTGTATACCACGGTGTACATACATCGTCGGAGGTGTTCCTGGGCTCGTTGAAGAGCGCGTCGCGGTCCCAGTGCGGCGGCAGCACGCCGTTGTTGAGGTACTGCAGCGCCGCCTCCACGCCCGCCCACTCCAGCGGCGCGCTGCCCTTGCGGAACTCACGCGCCTCCTTCTTCGGGACCGTGTAGCTACGGAAGCACATGTTAATAAGTAAGGCTGAACAATTTGTACATATGCTGGTCTTTTTCAATGGACAACATTTCAAAATTGCTAAGCTCTGAAACAAAAAATACCAATTCTTTGTTTACTTTTCGGCTGCTCGAATATATATTTATTAATTTTTTATATTGCTTATTTACTGAGAAAAAAATTAAAAACTAAAAAACGTAAAATGACGTCATCGGACGGCAGAATGTAAAATATTTCTTTGCTTAGCACATTATAGTTTTAAATTTACGAAATGCCAAACCCATGACATGTAACTGTCAAAAAAAATGACAACTTGTCAACGTTGAATGTATGAATGACGTTGACAATGTTGACACTAGTATTATTTACCTTTGACAGTAGTACCTTTTTTTTATTAAAACAATGATAAGCAAAGGAATATCGCTGTATTCAGCCGTCCAATGACGTCATTTGGCGCTTACGTCTATTTAGAATATAAAGAATTTCAATAATTATTTTATGCATGAAAATGGCCAAATTTTGAAAAAAGAAAAAATATGGGTCTGTTCATTTTATGTCTATTTTCATATAAAAAAACAATATGGACATGTTAAAAATATGAAATGTTGTCCATTATTGTCCACGCGTCGACTGCGTGCACGGCTGCGGCCGGCCTGACGTCACCAGCGGAGGGGTGAGCGGGCGCGGGGAGGCACCCAGCGCTGGCCGACCACACTCCACGATAAAGCGGCTTGCGGACACTCGCATTTGTTAATTTAAATTTATTTGTTGTTTTCTCTTAATCATATTAATATAACCATTATACCTACAGTCCACTTTTAATTATTAATCTTCTGAGATCGTCGAGGACAATTATAAAGACAGAAAGAGAGGTAGAGATGTTTTAACCAAAGCAAAGTTGAGCAGAATCTTGAGCTTGCTTAAGATTCTCTCAACTTGACCGCGGCTTGAGCTCAAATTTCTCAACGCAGCTTGAGCTGAGAGCAAAGTTGAGCAAAGAAAACAAATGGAAACTGGTAATGTGATTTTGCAATACCTTACTTTTTATTGTTTAGTGTAGGTACACACTGCCCCGGGGAAAACCGACGTCCATTTTTCCCTCGAAGGGAAGTGGTACTGTTGCGTAAAAGTATCAGTTACTGTTATGTCACAGAATGTTAATAGTTACGACATTTTGCGCTTAATATACAAATTATCAAATCTCACAAGAACTAGAGTATTTGTTTCTGTAATCCAATTACAATAGCAGGAATTGGTTTTTTGTAGCATGAAATATGTAACCTGGATTACTATGCGATATACCATCGTATATCGCATAGTAATCCAGGTACCGACCAGGTACGATACCAGTGACCGCCCGCGACAGCCTACTATCTTCGACTTGCAGCTGACAATAGTCGCCATTCAATATCACAGCCGGTTGCTGGCATATATTGCCGTTTAGTTGTAAAAACTCTTCTTCTAACAAAGCTTCCAAAAAAAAACTCACTATCTTCCATCCTTGAAAGAGCGCACCAAGTAGTCCTCCTTGACCTTGATCTGCGCGGTGGGCGCCACCACGAGCGCGGGGAAGGCGGGCTGGTGCGGGCGCCGGCGCTCCGCCCCGCCCGCCGCCTCCACCAGCACCACGCGCCCCACGTGCGGCTCCGAGTCCGCCTTCACGCGCCGCGCCGGCCCTTCGCCCTCGCTCTCGTCCGATCTGTGACCAGATCAGTATAATTTATGGGAATGTCGCTAAAACGGACGGCTGGGGTCCGGGAGAAAACATATTTTCATCACACCCATTTTATTCCTTCGGATTTTACAATAAATGTCAAAAAGACATAACAAAATATAAGAATATAAAAAAGTAAACATTTCAAAGAAAATGAGTAAAAAAGGTTGGTTGTGGCCGTCGCCAACATGGTCCCCCCGGTGTGGCAGCACCAGAACGTGGGCGGCGACGGTCACAACTAGTCGGGAAGGCACGGGTGTGAGTAGTTTTCTGCTGGAGCGGCGGATCGTGGTGTGCAGCGCCGTGCCAATAGCGCCTGCTGTGACGCGATACGACGGCACTTGCGCGCTCCTGGAGGGGCGGCGCACGAATGCTCGCGGTGTGCAGCGCCGTGAATATGTATACTATTTATTATAACTGTTGCCGATCACCAACAGTCGCAAATGCAAGTCATATCTGCTCACCTAGCAAAATGTGAAGTGTGGTTCTATAAACATATAGGTCGCATTAACTTGTTATAAGGGCAGTATGCCCTAGTTTAGGATCGTAATGCTGTCTTTGGAAGGCCACAAACAAAAAAAAAATTAACACCTTAATTTTTACTATGATAAGTTTCATGATGTTAAAAAAAATTGTCTGGAAGAAATCGCTACTAGCTATAAATGCAATGTATTGTAATGTGTATCTGCTGTGGCCTGTCTATCTTTATTTCGTCTCAAGCAATAAATACATCTGTCTATGTAAAGATACTTTTTGGAACTTAGTGTTTTAAATACTAAATGCATGTCATAAATATTGAGTTAATATTTGCTGTACTAACGGCTTTTTTCTGAATTTGAAGTTAAGCACGATTTGAGCACAAAGTTTGACAGTTGAAGTATGACTCAGGCCACACCAGATAAACTTCAAATTCTCAATTCAGAAACTGGCCCTAAGGAATGAAGATATACTCTAAACATTGAACAACTTACTGCGCCCTTCCTCTCCGGCCGCGGCGGCCCGCTATGACGGGCGTGGAGAAGTGCTCCGGATGCGTGAGAGGCAGCTGGTCTAGCGTTTCACTCTCGTTGAAGTGCCGCCCGCTTTTGAGGCACAGCGCCGACCGCCGCAACGTCGTTATGTCGCCATCGTCAAACACTAGCAACAGATAAATATGTTTATATCACAGAAAAAAGGTATCATTTATAATATCTAAATGTTTTCGTTTGTCTGTATGAGAAACAAGGTTTTAAGTGATAACTATCAAGAGTACAAATTATCTCTGCATTACAAAAAACATAAATACAGTTTAAAATTTTTGAAGCTCATACTCACAAAAATTGTGGGTATAAAAAAACTAACAGCATAAAGGGAAAGAATATTCTATCTCTCTGCTTCCTCATTATTGGTGGAATAGATTAAATTCTATATAGATTTCAGTACTTAATTGTCAGGAGAAATATGACTCTCCTTTTTGCAGGCA
Source organism: Marasmia exigua (assembly GCA_019059595.1). Taxonomy (NCBI): domain Eukaryota; kingdom Metazoa; phylum Arthropoda; class Insecta; order Lepidoptera; family Crambidae; genus Marasmia; species Marasmia exigua. Next base: position 15,140,642 of record CM032477.1, on the reverse strand, counting down.
CCTCATCCAGTTGCTGAGGTAAATGGTTTGAAGTGTCTTTCTTTCTTTTTGTACTTGTTTTTGTTAATCCCTTGTTACTAACGTAATTATAACGTAAATAAAACATAAATATACAAGTCAAAATAACAATAATGGATCAAATTTAATCTTAAATTGAAATAAATTGTATGATTAATTGGGGTAGCATATTTTTTCTATAAATAAAAAACAAGTTTTGTGTGTGTTGTCAAAAAAATTGTTGTTGAAAATTGTTTGCACAATCCAGAGCTAACGATTGGCAAGCTCAGGTATAAAAATGTGTAAGCATGGCCAAAACATTAAATAAAACTGATTTAAAGCCTAACACAAGGGCTCAATTACCATTGGAAAAGGGTCACCCTGATTTATGTGAATTCTACACAACTATTGCTTGTATCCTATCACACAAGTCCAGGGTTTTACTGTATCAGGGTATACAAATAATATTGGAACTGTAGCTTACCAACTGTATACTGGCTGCAGTCTTGTATCTTAGTGATAACAGCCTCCATTGCATCCTTCTTGGGGTCCTGTTTCACCTCAACAGTGCTGCCTACTCTGAGGGTTCCTTTGATGACATCATCATTCACAGTCAGATTACCACCTCCAGCTTTCAAAGTTACCTAAAGACACAATACCTATTAGTTTAAGGCATACAATATATTTTGTTACAAAATAATAACTAATATCATATAAGTTATTATTTTTAATATTTTAACTGACCTTGCACTTGATATTGCGAACAACCTTCTTTATCTTAGCCTCACAAAAGGCACCTTTATACTTGGCACTGACATCAGTACCAACTGGCAAGAAAGGAGGGTCGTCACCCTGCTGCAAAATGCAAAAAAATATCATCATATAGCCTTAATCTTATTAGTCATATATAGAAAAAACTAATTTATATGTAATACATACCATTTTTGGGGAAAAAATCTTGGAAAATATTCTGTCTACACTCGGAGATTAAACCTGCATATGAAAACAAAATAAATAAGAAAACGTATTTACTCATCATCCAGGATTTCATGAAATCAAGTTTTGGCAAAATTCAAGTAGGCATTTAACACACACACAGAGTATACTATTAACAAAAACATAAATTTCCTGAAGCAATATGGACAAATATTATTCTCTTGTGTGCCACAAAAGACTATGGTCTGCAGTGTTCTATGTCACTTATACACTTATGTACCTAGCTGCTTAATACAATGATCGAGACCAATTTCGTCCATTAGTAATCATACGATCAATGTAAAATGTTAATGAGAAGCTCGTTAGGACGAGAACACAGCAATAAACTCAATTCTCACTCTAAAATCTTTACTAAAACAATTCAATCACCAGCGAAAGTAGATTGCGCGGCAAACGAAAGTGTTTGTATCGATTCTAACCTGATAATTGTTGTAAATGCAAATAGCACTAGAAACACCAATAGCATTTGATCTCTCGAATAAAAAACACGATCATCCTTTTAGATTTTATGCACTTAAGTGAAATAAATAATACGAATCAAGCAGACGTACACCATCTTCCCGATTCTTCTTAGATTGACAGAAATTACTGCACTTGTCTATAATAAAAGATAATAGTAACTACGCAAACATCCAAGTAGTTCATTAAGCACGTTTTTGATTAGTTGATATGAGAAACTACTTTGCTATTGGACGATTTATAATGATTACTACTATTTTCTATTCTTAGAGGACATGGTCTTTAGCATTAAATAATGCTATGGCTATATATGCGACTATGGAAATATGGCAAAAAAACCTAATCACAGAGCGACACTTGCTACCGAATAAAAAAAAATATGTGACACAAATGAACATTGAACACGTCAAAATTAGTTTTTTGCATAGCTATCGATACGAAAATATGTTTTGAAAATGTATTTGTTGACAATTTTGCGATTTTGGAGTGCTTGAATTTCCATATTTACCTAAGGAAAATTTCAGTGCTTGGGTGTATAGAAAAAACACAACATGAAGGCAATACTAGCAACAGTAATCAGTCTTGCACTAACAACTGTGGTTATAGGCAATGCCTATTACCAGAAAAAACAGTTTTATCCTTCAATAGTGTATCTAACGAACTCCAATCCTAGTATGGCAGTAAGTTGAATATTTATTTTACAGCGCTAGCAATAACCCAACAAACATTCTTTGTTTTGGGACAGTATGCAGCTTATACATTACACCTGTTCAGCCTAACAGATGTCTAATGGTACCAGCACCGGCTTACATCTTACATATTCTTGAAGGCAGTTATTTTTTTATTAGATTTTATTGTCTACATGATAATATCACAACAACAACTACAAGACAGCAAGCATATTTTTATGCATAATGATTATCTTTGCAGGTGATGTACTTGCAGGCTTTTATACTTGTTCTATTAGTGGGTAAGCTATTGAGAAAAATATTCTTCGGACAACTTCGCCCTGCAGAATTTGAGGTAGGCTACCCTAACTTTTTTATCATGTTCCATATTATAAACAAAATTTAGTTTTGTACACAATTGTTCTTTATGCATAGTTGTTTTTTCAGCATTTAATAGAGAGATCGTGGTATGCAATAACAGAGACATGTCTCGCCTTCACTGTGTTTCGGGATGACTTCAATCCAAAGTTCATAGCTCTGTTCACTCTGTTACTATTCCTTAAAGCATTTCATTGGCTAGCTGAGGATAGAGTTGATTATGTAAGTAAAAATCTTATGTTTATTATGATTTTTTTATAGAAGACTGCTTTTTCAAGGACATTTTTTAACTGCTGTAGTTTATGGTGTTAAAGTTTTAAAGTATGTGAAGTTCTCTTTCAACATGTATCTTATAATATAAGTTACAGTTATATGATTTCAATAAATTTCATTTTACCTAAACATTTTTGCTGGTACCATATAATTTTTTTTATTTTATATACTTTATTTGCAGATTTAAAGTTTTATAACTATTTTTAAACATTTTGGTTCAATAGGAATGAGAAAATTAGACATTGTAGTAACTTGACGTGTGGCTGTCTGTACTTCACCTTTGAGGTCATAATTTCATTGCTTTTCCTGTTTCAAGTTAAATAAAAACATTTGTTATTGGTTTTATATATTTTACTTGGGTGGCAACTATCATTACTAATATTTAATAATAAATGTTTGCATTTTACATTCTAACTGCAAAAATAATAAAAGATGGTTCTTATTGTTTAGTTCTTTCGTAAGAAAATATTTTCAATTAATATTTTCATGATTCAATGTAACATTTTCTTGTAGATGGAGAGAAGTCCAGTAATAGGCTGGTTGTTCCATGTGAGGATATTGAGCCTGCTGATGCTGCTTGCTCAGTCAGATTTCTACTTCATTCACCATGCATACCAGTTTACTGCCTCCAAAGGACCCTCAGTACAACTGGTGTTCGGCTTTGAGTACAGCATTCTTATCATCATGATTGCGAACATTTTAATCAAGGTTAGTGTGCACTAAATTGTGTTTCTAATTGGTGATGAAATCTAGATTGTTAATTTTGGAATGTAGCAATGGTTGCAATTAATTATTACATCATTATGTTTAACAACTGTGGTTACATTAGTGAAATCTTTAAGTATATGAGAGTTTTTGTTGTTAATGATGATATTAAAATGTAAAAGTTACCAATTTAACTATCCACATTTGAATTTGATTATCTCAATTCATATAAAATTGAGTGAAATCTTTTGTGTCACCTTTTTTGACTATTGTCAAAAAAGGTTGGATTGCATTTATATGACCCAATACACGACAGTCAATGATACCTCTAAATAAAAGAATGATTTTAATATCTAGGCGTAATACATCATCGCTGGTAGCCGCCACGCCACCGGCCACGTATTACTCAAGGTCGCTGTGATTAGGGCGGCGCGTGTCGCTGGTTACGTAGATGTTATACTTGAATATCATTGCAGTATGTGCTGCATGCTATCGACTCCCGGTGGGAGACGCCGTGGGAGAGCAAGGCAGCAGTACTACTGTACACGGAGCTGGCCATCAACTTCCTCAAGGTTTTGCTGTACATCGGCTTCGTGGCTGTCATGGTGCGCATCTACACTTTGCCCTTGTTCGCCTTCCGACCTATGTATGAGACAATGAGGTAAGTAATTATAATACTTGTTTATTTATTTATTAAGCCATTTGTATAATAATATGTTATTGATCTTATACATCTAGCTAGGGGTAAAGGGAAATGTACATATATTTTTGGGATCCTCTGCAATTTGTCTTCTCAAAGTCTTCCTTCTCGATTTTTAAACTATCGATAACACAATTGAATATTACATAATAACTTGGATATCATTAGACTGACTTGTTTTCAGTCATCAACATACAAATTACATCTCATTTGCATTTCATCTAGTATTTTAAAAATTTAGTCAGTTAATAATCGAAGTAATATGTACATACCTAAGTACTTGTTTTTGAAGTGCATTGGCTATATGTTTATTGAAAACGGAAATGTTTACAAATTTAAAAATACTATTTATTAAACTTTTGTTATATCCTGAAATACTGGCAGGGTCAAACTATACCTCCTTGTGGTAATGAGGCAGAAAATCTAGGGTCACATTCACAAATGTTTGTTAAACCTATGGTAACTAAAACGGTTTTATAAATTAGTTTTCATAATTTTTGATGAAACGGATTTTACGGATTTTTTAGAATTTGTACCCATGTAATTTTTTTTTATTCAAGCGTCAAAACTGCTCTACAACAGCTAATAAAGGTTTATTGAATGTTTTTTTATAGAGGCAGGTATAGGCTCTCCTCAGCCTGATAGTAAGCAAGAGAAGAGCCCAAGTTGCAATTACAACGGAAGTGATGACAAGGCATCATCTCCGTTGGCACCGCTATACAGGCCCGCGAGATGCTTCTTCACGCTTCGTTTGAAGGAATTCATATTGTAGGACGGGGAAAATACATGCGCCGGCAACGAGTTCCATTTCTTGATGGTGCGGCAGAAATAAGAACTGCCAATTTTTTTAGTCCGTGATGGGATGTTTTTCACTGGGAAGCGGTGACGTTTACGAATAAAGCCCTAGTCACTACACAAATATTTGTCCATCATCAGGAGCTTCAAAAAGGCGTACAACGACGTAGTGCTGTCCCGGCGCGCCATCCGCAACATGAACACGCTGTACCCCGACGCCACGGCCGCCGAGCTCGCCGCCGCCGACAACGAGTGCATCATCTGCCGAGAGGAGATGCACTCAGGTGTGTACCCGACTACTGTTCGTAGCTCCCTTTTATGCTGACCCTACTGCAAATTTATGTGAAATACAAACACTGAGACCTATCTCAAATTAGGACATTCCCTTTACTAAGAGTAGTATGACGATAGTCGCAAAGTAATTTTTCGGAAATCGAAGCTGAGACTTGAAGTATGATGGTTCCTCATTCCTCATATTTAAAATTTCTAAAGGAGCTCCTGCATTGTGTCTTATTGAATTATGTTAATTTATACATCTTCATAAAATATTCATAACGTGACGTGGCTTTCAAAAACAGGGAAAACATATTCACAACTAACTAGCATTTATTCACAGATACGTATCATAGATCACAAACAAATGTTTGAGATACACATTCTTGTGTAACTTTGTAGCGGCACTGAAAAATATTACACTCCCATCGATCGCTCCATGAAACATTCATATTTATGGTGGCGCTCCAATAAGTACTTTACTCCACCCACTCCTCTGTCCATACATCTGTTGGTTTTATACAGTCGCCGGGCTAGTAAGGAGTTTCACTTTTGTTTTAAATTATAGTTAATAGGTTGCTTCTGGGTAAGCTCGGTTCATATTATACTGCTTAAAATATAGCTTGATTAGAATGACAGATGTCAGTGGACCGAATTGAATGGGCCAGCTCGACCAGAGTCATACCACGGCCTCCCAGAAAACCGGCGTGAAGCAGCACTGTGCTGTGTTTCGCTGCGTGAATGTGGGTATCGAAGGCCCATTCCGGGGGAAAAGGGGTTAAAGGTTGGCACTCCACTGGTGTCGCGGGTGTCCATGGGCAGCGGCAATTGCTTACCATCAGGTGATCCGTCTGCTCGTCTTCCATCTATCACATAAAAAAAACTTGACCTTTATTTCAATAGATATAAGGGTTATCATTTAACCAAGTTTTATTACATAGATTTTTATTACCATAGGCCTAAAGAATATATTTCTGTGACACCAATAGCTGTCATTCTAATCAAGGTAAATTTTACGGATTAGAGTTTTCTCAATCAACTTCTTGGGTTTAGTGTGAAGCCAAGATCAAGCCTATAAAAAAAAATGCACCGTAGAATCAGTGGTATCGCTAGTCTATCGATAGTATTGCTGGTTGTCAATGTTATCGATTATCGAGTGTATCCACAGTAAAATTAGATCAATATTATTGATAACGTTAATACTATTGATTGTTTAATGTCCGATACTATCGATAGTATCGGACACATTTAATCAGGCAGCGATACTATACTATCGAAACATGGTACAAAACTATCGAAACATGGTCAAAACTATCGATACTATTGATAGTTTTGACCAATACACAGTGGATTTTTGAACCCTATTTTGGTACATGTCAAGTTACTGCCACCAATCGCTAGATTACATCATATCTAAGCCTGGACGAGCACCCTCGTATGGCAAAAGTGTGTAGATTTTGCTATTGCAATAGCAGTTCTTTTGATAGTCTGAAAGATTTTCGAGGTCAACTGTCGATAGTTCCGTAACACTATTCTCGACGGCGTCTTTTCTCAGGTGCGAAGAAGCTGCCGTGCAACCACATATTCCACGCGGCGTGCCTGCGGCTGTGGTTCCAGCGGCAGCAGACGTGCCCCACGTGCCGCCTCAACGTGCTGCGCGCGCCCGCCCCCGCCGCCGACCCCGCGCCCGCCCCCGCCCCCCCGCGCGCCCCCGCGCCCGCCCACCCCGCCCACCCCGCCCACCCCGCGCAGCACGCGCCCACGCCGCCCGGCGCGGCCGTGCCGCCGCCCTTCCCCAACATGCCGCCGCCACGTAAGTTTATTGCGTTACGTTAAGATTAAATGCAATGCGCGTTAATGGAACGTTGTGATTGGTTAAGATTTTGCCGCAGTTTTCGAAAATAAAACTTTTGCGCAGGTACGGTCAGCATCAAAAGTAGCTTAACACTTAAGTACCATATCAAAGTAACTGTTCTGCCTATTATAGTCAGTTTCTTAGGGGTACGTAAAAATTTTTACTTCGACATGGTACTAAAGTGTTAAGCTACTTTTGATGCTGACCGTACATTGGTGTAACTTATAAAATTGGTAAAACTGTACCCGGCTATTTACTTCCATCAAATATGAACCCGTCATGATAAAAAAAAATCATCTGAAATTCCCGGACGCGCCAGATTAAGGTAGGGTAGGGTAGGGTAGATGTATCTAACATTATAAAACGTGTAATATTCCTCTAATCTGATAATAAAGGATGACGTACAGAAAGGGGAGGGCAACAAAGTTGAAAATAAAATGTCATCTCGACATTCTCGGACATGTTTAATTTTTTTTTTCATTTTGAAGCAAATAGATCAAGATATAAGAGAAACATATCATCATCATCATCATCAGCCCATTTAAGACCCCACTGCTGGGGCACGGGCCTCCCTCAATCACATGAGGGGTAATTGCCATACTCACCACGCTTGGCAGACGGGTTGGCGAGGGTTTAGGTATAAATGCAGAGTTTTCCTTCTCTGTGTGCTGATGATCATGCCAGCATCTTAACCTTAGTCGCCTTTTACGACACCTCGGTAAATTGCTATAAATTGTAATTTTTGGCGCGCGTAAATGGAACGTTGTGATTGGTTAAGATTTTGCCGCAGTTTTCTAAAATAAGACTTCTGCGTAGGTGCATTGGTGTAACTTATAAAATTGGTAAAACTGTACCCGGCTATTTACTTCCATCAAATATGAACCCGTCAAGGAAAAATGATAAAAAAAAAAATCATTTGAAATTCCCGGACGCGTCAGATTAAGGTAGGGTGAAGTAGTTAAATAATAGAACGTGTACTATTCCTCTAATCTGATAATCAAAGGGTGACGTACAGAAAGGGGAGGGCAACAAAGTTGAAAATAAAATGTCATCTCGACATTCTCGAACATGTTTAATTTTTTTTTCATTTTGAAGCAAATAGATCAAGATTTATGAGAAATATACATATAATCTGACGATTTCCGCTAGCCAAGGTAACAAAAAAAATATGAAGTTTATTTCATCTACAGCTGCTCCCCCCACTGATGAAAAGGTATATATCAAATGACATTTTTTTTATATCTATGACGCTCGAGTAAATCGATTTAGCACCATGATCTCCCCTACCATAAAAAAAATCCTTACAGAACAGGATTTGATCATTTCTATAGCTCGGCCTTCGGAGGAAGATTAGTCACCCAACGCGCTATTGACAAGACGATGCCCGACGAAACGGTGAAATGTATTGGCGTTCCATCGCGCCTTACTCTTAGCCTTAGTGTGTTTTAACCCTTACGATTAATCACTACAGTATAAAATATTTTTTAACACAAAAATAAAACCAAAGGCAATAATATTTTTTGTTAAATAAATATCGGATAGCAATATTGCTGCATACATCTTGACGCCTAAGGTAAAAAAGTCATAAGAACAGAAAACAAGTTTGGTGCCTCAACTACGAATACCATGTCTCATGCAAAAACAAAAAAGTAACAATCATGAAAACATTATAATAACAACACAAATAATATAAACTAAATACAAATAAACCTGATTAAGTCATGAACATTGACCCAGTTAACTATTTTGATGAGGCTGATGATTTCATGACATACATACCTTCATACTGAAACTACCTTATCTAGCATTACTGAGAAACACCTTACACCTATATAATGTATGTTATTATGACTCATTACAGAAGTGCTTAATTTTACATAGTGTCCATCCAATGTTCAATAAGGTATAAGAATCAATATAGGCCCATTTAGGCTTAAATTAGTAAATAATGCCCCGATGTTAAAGAAACTGTTCTGGGTGTGCATCACTCTAATGGATGTCCAGGAACCCACCACTTGGAACATAAGGCAGGTTCACTACCAAATGCCACTATCGGGCCAGTCATAAATACTATAATTTTGTAAAATCAATGTGACGTGGGTTGCTAGATAAGAAAAGTTTGGCATTTTTTAATGAAGATTGGCTCATCTATTTATCCGCCATTTTGATTTTTCTTCTAAATAGAGGCCATAAATTCTTAAAAATTAAATCACATGAAAAAGTTTACAAAAACTAAGGCAAAGTTCTCAAACCCCTTTAATATTTTTTTTTAATAAATAAAATCAATTTGTGGGTGCAGCGATGATGGCCTGGGGCATGCCCCCTCCCCCGCCGCCGCGGCCCGCCTCGCTCGCCAACCTCTCCACCGCCGAGCTGCAGCGTCTGGAGGGCTCCGAGCGCAGGAACATTGAAGCCAGGCTCCAGGTATTATTGTTATATTTTTCCTTTGCATGACAATACTTTAAAATAGATGTAACAGGTGGCAGATGAGCAGACGGATCACCTGATGATAATCGATTGCAACCATTCATGTAATTCCCCCGGATTGAACCTCACTCACACAGTGCAGAATCTGCTGCAAACCGGTTTTCTGTTAGGCAGTGATATAACCCCCTTATGGTCAACAGTTCTTGCGTACAAGTTGCTTTTCTTCTTCCTTTGTGATGCGCTCTGCACAGGAATGCAAAGCCCTGCCTGGGTATGTTTTTCCCAATGATTACAACATGTTATTGACCACATACAGCAAGGCTGCTTCTAGGTCAGCTCGCTCCATCTTAGGATTATTTTCAACTCTTGGGTCCAGTGTGAATAGTAAGCCCATTTGATGGTGCAGCTGGTAAGGCGTTTCCGGCAAACGGAGATGATCCCGAGTTTGATTCCCGGATTGGTCAATTTAGGGTACGAACTTTAACTTTTACTGGGAGATATCCTCGGATATCGCCAGCTCGGTATTTCCGAGTTTGTCAGATAGTCTGGTGTGATTTCTGGCTAATTTTTTTTAATGACATAGATGGCAACCTTTAAACTCCCCTCCCCCCTGGATTGGGCCTCCGGTACCCTCACTCACGCAGCACAGTGCTGCTTCACTCTGGTTTTCTGTGAGGCCGTGGTATCGCTCCGGTCGAGCCGGCCCATTCATGCCGAAGCGTGGCTCTCCCACGGTCATATCATTGATTTATTTTTAATGGAAGTTTGTGTGTTGCAGCTACTGCGCGAGATTCAGGCGATGCTGGATGCGTCGGTGCTGCTTATGCAGCAGTACTCGGCCGTGGTCACCAACCTGCCGCAGAACCAGGCCACCGTCGCCACGCAGACTGATGCGTACGTTTCTAACACATAACAAATATGGTTTAGATATTAACTGTTTTTTGAGTCTCGGTGGAGCCTTGAGACTTGAAGCACTCCAGGACTGTATTGAACCTCAGCTTGGAGTCCTACTTGCTGCTAGTTTAAGCTGAGGACCTGACTCCCCCTTCCATTTTTGAAAATAGGCTCCTCTTCACCCTCAATAATAGTGCCTAATAGTAAATCCTGCCCTGGTCTCGGTTTCTTGATAACTATAATAGTGTGCCACATTCTAATACAAGGTATGTGTTTGGGGTACCGTGTTTGTGTTTAATATATAAATGACATCTTATTACTTGTTTCTGTTTGATACATATGGCACACATATACATTGGCTGATAGATTGACCTCTGTAGTCGAAATCTTAGTTAAGAGGAATTACTTTTGAGAGTATTGTATTTGTTGTTGTAGCAATCTGAACACATTATTAATGTAATGTTGGTATCATTGTCATCCATCCACCATTGGTATCATTGTTTCTTTAAGTATGTAAGCTTAACGAGAATTTATGCGTTTTTTACAGGCAACCAATGACAGACTCAGAGCTGAAGATAAAAGTGAAAGTTGAACCAGACGTAGTGCCGACCACGAGCTACCAGCCCGCGCCCGTCGCCTCCACCAGCCAGGCCTCGGACGAGCCGCAGCCCGCGCGCTCCGCGGCCGACGTCGCCGCGGATGCTCACTCTAGGTGACGAGACCGTGACTCTTCGATATTCATGTCAGCTACCTCAGACATTTTGTGGTACCGGTCTGTGTATGCCAGTATACACCTATACTTACTAGCGAAATGGTGAACTGACAGAAGACAAGTGACGACCTCGACGGCACAGTGACTATAATACTATTATGTATATACTGTTCTGATTTATTGAAAAATAAAAGTTGTCATTTTTCATTGTTGCAGAGACAAGACTGATGCCGATGCCGAGAATGTGAGAAGACGTCGACTGCAGAAATTCACTCTGGATAAATGAGCTTGTTGACATAAACTATTAAGTGTTTTCGTTCCACTCTCCTAACTTACTATTATTTAATGTACAAAGTGTTTCGGTATGTCTAAGCATTGTGTATTCTAATCAAAATAAATGTATTTATGTTCTTGTAAATATTATGCGATATACACATGAATACATAACAACATGATGATTTACTTTCTTATTCCGTGCAAGTCGTCCATATAGCATTCACAGACATTTCAGCTAGTATTCTCGTATAAATCTGATTAAATAAGATTTGGACATGAACCCATTCATGCTATTTTGTTTCTATTAGTTTAGTATATTATCTATTGTTAGTTAGTTTCTTCAATCATTCCGAATTTAGTGAATAAAAGAAATTGAAGTAAATATAATAATATTATTTTTATCAACTACAACTATAAATTAGTTTTACTATTATTTAGCAGTTATAAAAGGCATTGATGTATCCATACACTTCTGTATTGTAATTTTCTAGAACCGGTGACCCACTGAAGTATCGGCTTGAATCATATAATTTCATGTCATTTTTGGTGTACCATACATTTTTGATTCCTTCATTACCATCAACATTTAGAGTGTTTAGTTCAAGTACACCAAAATGAAAGTTCTTTCCATCAGTTTGTATGCAGTTAATGTAAACTGGTTCAGGTAGATCTTTAACATTCTCCTGTAAGTAAAGATATAAGATATAAATCCAAATATTGGTATTTTAGCAAATTCCTTAGGATTTTAAAATATGTTTATGATACATATTAATTATGATTTAAAAAATATGAAAAAGAAATCTTAGTAATCGAAAAGAAAATACTTACGCCATGTAGCTGTTTCACATATGCAGAGGCAATAGTGAAGGCATGCGTGAGGGATCTGCCCTGGATCTGATTCTCAGTGACTGGCGTCTCGAAGATGTTGCTCACTTCAGTGCTGTTGTAGTGCAGCCATGTGGTGTGAGGATGGCTCACGCGAACACTAGATTTGATGGCTAAAATGATACATAGTTGTAATCTTTTACCCTATTGGAAATAATATGTATTTGCATGCATGGTCTCATCTCAAGATGAATTTAATGACTGCCTTTTATATGATAAAATATTACTTACTCATCAGTTTATTTAGTTCAGTAGACAATTTAAAAGAAATATTGGGGAAAGGAGGGCGAATTTTTCACATGCAGAAGCATGTGAAAAATTCGCCAGATGGAGTAACTGTTGGACTGAGGTCCAACATCAACCGCATTGGTTGTTTAGTTTGTCAAATTGACATTTTGACAGATCACATTTAAAAATAACCAATCACATTGCATATGGACCTCACTCCTATAGTACTCCATCTAGGAAATTTTTCACACGCGAAAGCCCTCATTGCTTATACTTACGGTATTTACTGTAATCTTTATAGAAGTGTTCTACAGGCATAGTGATGGTGTGTTTGACAGGGTACAGGTCAGGTATTTCTACAAATGGAATATCCTTCTCAGTCTCATGTTTCACAGGGCTCATGCTGGTCACCAAGATGTTGGACACCTCTTGGAACTGTATCAGGTTGTCTTCCTTTTCGAATGTGGAATGACATGGTACATCATTGGACACATACTTGGACTGAGTTGCTTCCGAGTCACTGCTTTTCTCAACTAGTTGGAGCAGCCGGTTTGTTAGGATTTCGCTGTAATGTTTAATTTGTAGTTTTGTTAGATAAATAACTTTTATGTACAGAAAGCCACTTATCAGCTTAATTGTGGATGTCGAAAGGAAGTAATACAAAATGAAAAAAATTAAGAAGAAAAAACTACTTACTTCCGCCTTCTGTCAGTGATACCCAATATTCTAGGAAAATTATAAGCCGGGCGCTGGGGATCTTTTATTTTAGGCAACTTTTTCTGTTCACAATCGAATACATTAGCAGACAATATTGCCTTCTTAACATTCTCATGAATAGCCTTGGGAGCTGTGACTCCGGCCAGTTCCTCTATCTTTGGTGGTAGTTTGCCTTCAGCAACAATGGTTTTAGTCAACACCTGAGCTTGAGATAATCCTTCAAGGAGAACATTTGTGTTTTTGAGTGTATAGCAAGGCTTCTCTTTGTAGTCCGGGTGGTTTTCGTCAAATGGTGGTGGTACTTCATATTGTCCTACAATTTTGACTCTGAAATTGAGATTTTCCTTTGATTATATAAAAATGTCGGGATCTATTAATCATTTTTAGTGCCAGATTAAAATAATTTTTGAACAACTATAATAATGGAAATTGATGAATTCTTGAGTATAAGGGATCATAAAATGATTTTACCTTTCATGAACTTCAGGCTTTTCTTTCACAAATTCCATGGCATCTACAACAGGAATACCCTTCGCTTTCAAGTACTCCTCGACACCGGAATCAATAGGTACACGTTTACCTTTTAATATCCAATGCCTCTTAAACATAAAATCTATGTGCTGCCGATATAAAACTCTGGAGAGTTTCATGTTTCTACTTTTTTTTTCAGTATTCCAGTAAAAACTTAATATAACCTCAAAACCGAGAATCCCTGTTTTTGCATCTTCTGACATTGACAGGTGATGACAGCAGCCACAGATTGTAGCAGGTGACATCACAGACCTTTTTGAGTAGAGAAGCAAAACTTTCCTATATTAAAAAGTACTCTGAACAAAACTGAGACGGATAGCTTTTTTATACAATGGCAATATTGGCAATAACATCTCGCGGTTTGACCAGTTACTTTCTGCTAATGTTTTGAAGGATTATAATATTTTCCCATAAAGTCATAAAAATAAACGAGTTTAGCGCAGTGGCACGCAGTGGTTAAAGTATACTCCACAAAGTTATAATACTATAGCTTCGTGGTGGTGTACACTCTATGGGTTAGAATAAGCACCGGTTGATGTGACGCGAGGGTCTCTGACCTCTATCCTTTCCCTCAGTAATAAAAAGTATGTATATTCCTTGGTTAAGTTCCTCTCTCATCATAACATTAAATTATAAATAAATTCCCAATTTTATGTTTGTGTATTTTATTACTTGTTTATCGCTCTCTAAGTCTCTACCCATCCTAAAACCTTCCTCGCCTGACGACGCTTCAATGATCGATCATACATCCAAAACGTGACAATGGCAGCAGTAATTCTCAGTCTTCACAGTGCTGTCAAGACACCAATGAGGAGTGAAATGCCACACATAAAAATAAGAAGAAGAAGAAGAGACGCGAGGGTCACGGGTTCGATATCCGCACCAACACAAAATGTTTGTTGATGAAACAGATATTTGTGCTAGGTTTGGTAATATTTCATATATTTGTGAAAGAAAGAACGAAAGAAGAAATGTTTACTCGGAACCAATAATTCAATAATCGTATCAACAATTTTTAGTTTTTACAGAACAAAATATAAACTTATTAACTAATGATAAATAAGTCTAACGGTGACCTTGAGTGCACAGAAATCGTTTTTAGTAAAGTTTGGCAGCGCACTTGTGACTCCACTGGTGTCGCAGGTGTCCTTGGGCGGCGACAATTGCTTACCATCCGGTGATCCGTCTTTTCGTCTGCCCCCCTATAAAAAAAACTATAAAAAAGCACATAAAAGGTAAATACTCTGAGAAAACTTTAGATTGGGATAAACAATGATAAGCGATGTTGTCTCAATTTATCGTTATATATTTTTTGTTCGTTGCTCACGCTGGTTTACACTCTTATACATATAGAGTTTTAATAAAAATGTCGACACTCGAACATCAAACCCGCGTAACTAACCCTCTTTTTATTCAAAACCCGTGATGTGCCCAAACGTCGATTTTGAGTCTCTTAATTTACTAATTAGCAAATCCTATTACTGCATTTCACCCCCTCTATTTTGCAAAACGTTTAAATGGATTTATCTTTTATTTCAAGTTATGATGCCAGAGTTTGATACAAAATTCAGCCTCTTTTTTACCCCCTTAGAGGTATTTTTTTTAATCCCTTCTGCACACTTTCACTATTTAAGTAACCCCCTCCCCAAATTTCCAGTCTCTCGGTTCAGTGGCTTGGGCTGTGCGTCTGTTCCTAGTCACTTTCTCTCTCTTTTTATAGGATACTACTGATCCACCCTCACTGCGTTTCGGAGCATTAGTTCCACTTTATACCAATAGATGTCGCTAGGTGTCGATTAAATCGCTAAGTCGTTTCGTGTATTCCGATAACCTATAAGCGTTGCCGCTGTTTAGATACAAATACAAATACAAATAGTTTTTTATTTTCATTAAACATGTGGGTTATTGGGCATTACAGTAGGTCCTACACTAGGAAAAGTTCTGTATCGTGGGCACCCGGTATAAATAACAAAACCAGGAGAGCGACAGATTACATTTAAAACACAGATAACATTATCAACTATTTGAAACTGTGCTAACACTAAGTAATTTATTTAACAAAAGTAATTTAGTTAAAAAGGTTAAAAAAAGGTTTAAAAAAAAAAGAAAGGTATAAATATATTGTAATATAATATGCTTGCTGTCTGTGAAGTGTGCGAGCGAGATGATAGGAAACTAAACCTGAAATTTATGTGACGTATGATTGTGTGTGTGTGTGTGTGTATGTGATTATGTGAACTATGTGTGTAAGTTTAATTAATTAATTAATTAATTAATTAATTATTTTATTTTAATAGATAGATTGTAGATTGTACTGTTGGTAGATACTAACCTACTTTCAGTTCAGACTTCAGAGATTTATGGTAAGGATTAAGGGATAGACCTGGAAAAAACGTATCTTTCAAAAGATTGGAACATTTGCATCTGGATCAGTGCAGAGATACGGAACAATGAAACGCTTCATTTGGAACATCGACTCTCAGATAGATCCGTAATTCATTCCGCTCATTCGACTCACTCGGATCATTCGGTTCACTCGAACTCGAGATCCATTTGACTCGAATGATACATTCGAAGCGAACATTAGAGATTCGGAACAGTGTATCATTTGGTTGATTCGGATCACTGAGTCGTTTCAGTAAAGAGTTACACACGTCTAATAAGGAATACTTCTTTGGGGTTCTTTGTTATCCCTGAGGTCAGGTAGGAGGCCTAGCCTCGACACTTTCACACATGCTATGCGCCTCTCTCGTGTTATAAAGATGAATTGATTTTCTATGTAGGCACCCAGCTAAATCTTAACGTTGCGTGGTTTGAATATTTTGGAAGAATACTTATTTACCTATAAAGGGTGTATCTGTGAATATTACATCCCTTTAACCACGTGTTCTACTAACCATTATGAACAACATTTGTTCTATCACTTTTGGAAATTCGCATGAAAAAATTTCAACATTTCATACAAAGTCGATCACGTGACTTGGTCATTTTGTATTGGGAGTCAAAAAATTTTTTCGGTGAATTTCAAAAAGTAGAACAAATGTTGTAGAATACTTGGTTAAAGGGATGTTCACAGATACACCCTGTATCATTGGTAGATAAATGGGGAAATTAAACAACAAGTCATTTCGTAAATATATATATTTAAATTTATATCTTCCATCAATACATACAACGACACTTATACATTCAAAAATTTGGCCGTAATTACAATAGGTCTCACTTTAAAATGGCATTGAACGTTCATCGTGGTAATAAACAGAGGATCAAGACAGGTATTGTAACTGCGACGCAACTATCCAAACTACAATATTACGCACATCGTACACCTACATTTTGATAAAACGGGGAAGACATTATTTTTGTAGGTAATTTCGACTTCTCAAAAATGTCAAGAAAGCAGCACCTTGTACGAAAAACAAAATAAAAACCACCGACCGATTGCACATGACAAAAGAAGTATGATATTGATGGAGGAGGAATACCTTTACAAAATAAAACTTATCGAAATATCTTCGGTGTATGCTAGGATCTACAAAAATTGAAAATAATACAACTAATTAATTTCATAACTAGTAAGACATACAATCCCTTACCACGAGATCAGCGACAAGTGACGCCACCTGGTGTTGCTTATCGTTTTGTAACTTTTGCTATAACGGTTTGGGCACTAAGTATTGGCGACACACTTCAGGGCAGGTGGCGATGCCGTGGCGATGGCCATTACAAAACTACAAGGAAACAATGACAATTTGGAATACAAGACAGATGAGAAGTCCCTTTGGTAATTTCACAGTATCTTTACCAATTGGTGGGCATTTTAGATTAAACAATCTTTGGACTTTTGGGTATTAAATATTTAAAAATCGTTCTATTTCTGTCATCATTCTAACTATGCATTAATTTAACCGCATATTGCAACAATTTGCGAATCAAACATACAACACTTATTACCTATTATAATATAATACCTAATTATTTTTATAAAGTAACAAAATTAACTTATATTTACAGTTATCGTTAAAATTATAGCCGAAATTTTCTATTTTAGCACTAAAGTTTTCAGTTTCGACAGCTGACTTTATAATTTCAGAGGGTAGATACCAAAGTTGCAGAACCGAGGGTACTTGACTACGATTCGTTAGGTTAATATCATTCAATAGATGTAGTGCCTCTTAATACTGGCGCTTACCACATAACACAATGTTTTTTTTTCTGTAAAACCGAATAATAACAGCAAATTTAAGGCACCGTTGGCTACTCTGGTACTTGTGCGTCGCGAGCGCAGCACGCGGCCACCGCGCCATACCTGACGCGCGTCAGGCGATCGATTCGCAATACACATTTGCTCAATCTCACTGGCTCACTGGTCGTGTGACGGCCCGCCATGAAATAGAACCTTGAGTATGGGTTAGTAATAAGTATATTATAAAATCCACTGGTGGTTGTGTATGAGATCAAATCCGACATATTAGGTGACAGTTTTCATACAATCGAAGCTACAAAACCTGTTGTAGTACATTGTTTAGGGTAAAACGCGAGAGAGTACAAACTGTAAGATGCTTCTGTTCACAAGTTCAGTAATTAAAGTATCGATTCGTGTTATGGCTTAAATAGTAATATTCGTGCTTTAATTATACAATTATTTCCTGGGGTGCCATGTACCATAGATTTTAGGATGTTTGGAGATAAAATTCTAATCCTTTTATTTTATAAAATAGACTAGCGTTCGAGCTCAACTCCGCTTGTTGAGCGAAGATTTGAATCGAGGATGGAACGCGCTGAAGTTTTTCTCGTATAAGATTAGACTAAACGATATAATGGTACTAGATAAATAATTGTGAGAAAGGGTTTGTTTGATTTTGAACTGAACGAAGTTTTCGTATGCGTGTGAGTCGGAAGGTGGAGTGGGCGCGGGCGGCGCGCGCGGTGCTCAGTCGTCATCCTTCTTCTCCATTTTGGGCTCGTACATCGCGTGTAGCTGCTCCGGTGATATACTGTACAACAGAAACGTTACATGTTATGATGTGCTTTAGGTACCTACTTATATCTACACAGAGAGTGAGAGTGCACCAAGAACCTAACATCATATAGGTTACTTACGTAGCTTCACTTAAGATTTAGGTCAGTAATAATGATAGACACCTAATTCCTTTAATTTTTATTTGATGTCTCATTGAAAGTGTTAGGCTATTTCTAGCCACCCCTTCGGGTGCTTCCGTCAAATCTAAGGTATTGCGCAAAAAGTTATTTTTGGTGTTGTGGTGACAAAAAGGTTAGAAAATAGCAAGGATTGTCTTTGGTAAATAGAGAACCGTTACATTGTAAAAATCACATGGATGGAGCTACATATATAGTGATCTGTGATGGATGGATGGAGGCAATGGCGTAACTCCTCCTTTTAGCATGTAATTCACGGTTACGTCCAAAGCTGTCACTCTGGAGCTCGAATTGCGCTTAGACTATGATTCAGGATTGAAGAGCCTGGTAAAGAAGCGACTCCCGTCTGACCTTCGCAACCCTTTACAGGGGAACCAGACCACCTGAATCATGATAACACGTTCCAGAAACTATCCGAAACGGGCAGGTTTCTTCGCAATGTTTTCCCTCACCGCCGAGCTAATGGTAGAAAACGCATATAGATTTGAAAAATCCAGAGTTGCATGCTCGGATTTGAACCAGACCACCCGTATGGAAGGCGAATTTAGAACCACTAAGTTATCCCCTATCTATCGCTCAAGGCAGCTCAGTGGCGTAACAATTCTTGGCAAATTAGTGAGGGGGCCCTCAGTATAGGCACAACTTTTGTTAATAAAAAATGTAAGGTTATCTCTGAGCCCGCCGCCTCTAGGGTGGTAGGTCTATGGCATTTTGCCAGCATTGCCACCCTATAGTAACGCCCCTGGATGAAGACATTAAATGACTAGTGGTTAGTCTTACCCAAGCAAGCTCTGTAGGTCGCAGACGAAGCGGTAGACGTAGCGCTTGCCGGCAGTCTTGTGGATGATGTTCTTGTCGTAATAGTAGCGCAGGCCGCGGGATAGCTTCTCATAGTTCATCTTCGGTTTGTTCTTGCGGATGCCCCAGCGCCGGGCCACCTGATAAACGAACTTCATGTTAGTTTGATTCAATGATAAAGTGTTCTTTCGTCCTTGTTTGAATTCTAGCTAGCTAGTATCAGCCTATTAACTGTCCTACTGCAGGGCAAAGGCCTCCATCATAGAATTCAAGTTATCGCTACTATGATGGGATTAGGCTTAATCACCACGCTTGCCAAATGCGGATTGGTGATCACAAACCCGAGCTATGTTCGAAAAATTCGCAACATACTTTTCGCTCGACCCGAGAATCGAACCCAGGACCCCGAGATCACGGCCCGGTACTTAAACCACTAGACCAACAGGGCTGTTTGAATTCATGGGTCTTTATTTGACCCTACCTAATTTCAAATTTCAAATAGTTTTATTGACAGTATTGTTAGACGATGAAAATCGATTGGCATAGGTAAGTATATTGGTGAAGTAGTGTAGTACCAAATGATGATGCGATTCGATAATTTAATGAACTGTAAATTCCTTAAGGGGTTAATTTTTATGAACTTTATCTCAGTGTCTTTGCCTGACAGCGGCCCATCAAGTTTTCAAACCCAAGGCATTGAAAAACATCGACTTACCAATCTCTAGCCTTACGCAGAACACTACTCAATCTGACCCATTTTCGCGCACGATATGGGGTTGTTACTAATTTCTGTAATTTGCGATTAAACCCTTAGATGAAATCATTTAATCTAAGATTAAAGCTCATTTTCTAACTTAAACCGCTTTTCATTGTCTAATACTATCGAATTTGTCAATTTTAGTTTAAATATCAAAATCAAAAATATCTTTACTTTCATAGGCTTGATTATTGATTAATTGTAAGTTTCAATTGCTTCTACTAGAGCTTAAGTTTACCCTCATACAGAGGGCAGTTGAGTAAAGGCGTAAGCATTGAGCGATAAAGAGTCCACGACGATTTCATTAATTAGAAGCTTTTTATGACGATTTCTCGCCGACAATGGTCTAGTCTCCAATTTAGTAACCCTGTAGTGGCTACTAAGAGTACCTACAGATGACTATATAGCTTACCTCATCCGGGTCGGTGAGCTTGAACTCCCAGCCGTCGCCGGTCCACGAGATGAACCCCTGGCAGCTCTTGTCGGTGAGCAGCTCCAGCAGGAACTGCCACAGTTGGATGGGTCCTGAACCTGCACACGTCACCAACAGTTGCTTTACGATATACTGTGCATCCTATGCTAAGCATTGCATTTTTTTTATGAAAGAACGCCTGAAATAAAACTTTTCCAAAATCGGCGGATAACTCGTCGTATGATGGGGGTGGCCCTTGTTGATAAATAAGACACTAGCTTAGCCTAGTATTATAAACTTAGACAGTGTTAAATTGTCTAAGATTATTCATTATAAAATTAAAAATAAAATCAATCTTCCTAAATTATCTTACAAACTGAATGATACTGCAAAATTTGTTGCGATATTTTTTATATATTTCGCAATTAATGAAAAATCTCATAATTTAATTTAAGGGTCAGATGTGGTCTCAATGAATAAAGAAGAAAGACGGCATTAGCGCGTACCGGTGAAGCAAGGTCCCGAGGCGGGGTAGGCGAGCTTGTCCTGGGGGATCAGCGCGTGCTGCTCGCTCGGCCACTCCGCCCACTCGGCGCACGCGCCGCCGTACTCGGGCGCGTAGCTCTCGCCGTAGCCTTCGCCGCCATACCTCCCGCCTGCTGGATAAGTTAACTATTAAACCTAGGACGCTCAGTGCATATCCCGGCATATAACAGTCATCTAGGGCAGTACAGTTCAGATTTCAAACCGTCAATAATTTGCGATCAATGATATTTTTAGGAAATTAGGAACAGGAAACCACACGTTGGCCTTCTATCTGTAAAATATTTTCATTCGATTTTCACCATAATGACAAAATATAAGTAATTGATACATTGAGGAATTTTAATAGATTGATACTTACTTAACTCAACACGTGGTTACACAACCATACCTTCTTTTACCATTACATTATTTTCTGAAACACCTATCTGTTATATTGACAGGAAGTGTACGTACTTGTAAGTATATAAAGATACGGTCAAGGGAATCGATCGCACAACCCTTACTTAATTTCAATTTCTTTATTGCTTTCTCATTTATGTTCAAGGTACCTATCTTAAAGCAACTTGTCGCACCCTTACGTTTTGGTCTAAGGGTATTTATTCACTGTTACTGGAACTGTAAATAAAAAGCAATTTGTCTGCCAGTTTATAAGAATGGTAGATAGTTAGCAGCTTTGTGTAATAAAATCCATTCATCCAACACCATGACGGCCGCTTCTACAGAATAGTTTTCAGCACTCAATCAATTTGGATTCTCCGAACCGAATTAAAAGACCGTCGTGTAACTTGGTAGCCGACAACAATAAAGATGAAAGAAGTGTGTGCTAAATTAATGTCCGTATTCGATTTCAAGGGGCGAACCCGTTAACAGTGGTATCTTTCATCTGCGCGCGCGTCGCGTTACCCCGCAGCTTTCCACATGACACAGCGCCGCTAATTGGTATCACGGCACTTGCTTAATTGTTGCTATTTTTGGATCTGCAGGAATCAGGACTGTTGTGTAATGAGTGTGGAGGGTTCGAATATTCTTTTGTTATTATAAAAGGAATGAGGACTATTACAGTCAGCGGGCTGACTTTATCAGCCATAGAACCGTTGGGCCTAAATATTTTTTAAGGTGGAGACCGCGTCACGGTAAACATAGTGCACCTTATTATAAATCGCGATCTAAAGTTATTACCATACTTTAGTATTTTTTTTTTATTGCTTATAGTAGGAAGAGGAGCTTGCGGCCCATCTGATGGTAAACGGTAACCGCCGCTCATAGACATCAACAATGCCGGAGCAGAGTCATGCCGCTGCCTACCGTGAGAGAAGAACTCTTTTCAAACCTCGTTTAAAAAAGGACATGTCATAGCGATCAGGGAACACCGCGGCTGGAAGGTCATTCCAGAGTTTGCACGAGCGCGGAAAAACTCGCTCGTTCGCGATTTGTAATAAGGAGTGTGTCCTATACTGTGGAAGGACGCCCTCAGGCCAGGTGGGGTGACAGTTCGTGTAAGATGGCTGGATGGGAGTAGTCGAATATCGATTACTCGCATCCAAACAAGCTTTACTAAAGGTCTTGCCTGTCCTGAAATGTGTTCATGATGGAGTTGATGACCTGTTTGTTAAATTTCCTATCGTGAACTATAGTACGATATACCTAGGTCCTATGGTGAGTGAGCCCCAGCTCCGATTGAACGAAGTCAGATCAGGTTGGTGATAGCACTCGTGGTGTCTTTCCATTCCCCCTGCCAATCTTTTAAAATTTAGTAGTGGAATAAAAATTACCTCTGGGGTAAGGTTTGGAGTAGGCGTGTGGCTGGTACTTGGGCTCGTGGGGGAGCAGGGGCTGCGCGTGCGCGTGCGCGTGGTGGTAGTACTCGTCGAGGTAGGGCTGCGCGGGCGCTGGAGGTGCGGGGTACTCCGTCGGGTAGTACTCGTCCAGAGGCGACGAGGCCGCCGGCGCGGGTGCCGCGGGTGCTCCCGAAGCCTCCGTGTACCCCCCGTATGAGGGTGTGTCCCGGGGGCCTCCTGTCGTGTACCCGCCTGGAATCAAAAACAGATTCAAGTTAGTATTTGCAGTAACAGAACTTATATTGAACCACACCAAACTATGCGAGCAAGCGTACGAGCCAGCCTGCCGAGTAGCGCACTGCAGTAGGTAACTGGCACTGTTTTGATGTCACTTACGATGTTACGAGTAACTCGTAGGTATGTGCGAGTTTGATTGTAGTTGGGTTTCGAGTTACTTTAAGCTTAATTGTATAATTTGGAAACGACACTAAAGGCATTATTTACTTTAGCTCGAAAACTCCAAACTCTTGTTTAGTTTGAGTGCTGTCTCTATCATAGTGTTGAATTAGAAATGGTTAGCATGATGTTTAAGTACAATGCGTTTAAAGTAATTGGGGTTAGGTATCCCTTCACTTGAATAGTGTTGCTAGCAGAAACTTGTTAGAGCCATTGTAGGTCCTGAACTACTAGGTTTATTAGGAAAGAGCTACTTTTTTAGGTATATTAGGAAAGAGCGAACGTGTCAGAAATATAGTAGCCAGAAAACAAATCAGGACACAATCGCAGTCAGCGCGTGTGGAGACGCGGGGGGGGAGACACGCACCGGAGCGCAACCGACGCGGTTCACGGCGCGCCCTTTGTTCTGCGCTCGCGCCGGACAGCAAGTAGCGTACACGCACACCTATGCGACTACGCGCTGCTGCATTATCTTATCGACGAAATATTATACTATCGGCTGTTTTGAACGAAATTCAAACCGGCAGAGAGGTTACCTACCTACACACTTTCTACATAATTGAAAGTTGGAATCGAGCTGGGTTGCTTATGATTGGGTTGGTTTGGATCAAGGTGTGCCAGAGCTGAGAATTGATAGTATTTATTTACTCATGCCACCCCAGGTGAAAATATGATAATTGTTAGTAATACAGCACTACCAGATTACAAGACGCACGGGTGGAATGATACGGGCAAATGAACATCACGGTGACATGACATTATATTGCTACGCCCTTGCAGAGTGTCACAAACTCTGTACCCTAATGTTACGCCTATATAAATGTACTAAGTGACATGCAATGATATAATAAATAAATAAATATAGGGATTAGCGTTGTTGTACGACGTGTAGGTACCGCATACCGTGGACAACGGTATCCGAATCGAAATAACGCAAAGATGATGATGATTTACAAGTTAAGTGATGAGTTAGAAGTTAAGTGATGAGATTCAAGTAACTACACGTTTTGTGAAAAAAATGTTAGGAATCCGAATAATACGTCAAACTTAAAATCTAAATTATTTTGTAACCTATTGAATCTGGATTAGACCATGCCAATGTAAAGTGTAATATTTTTTGGCGCAAATTGTACGCTCAAAATATCCAATTTAGGTAAACTACATAAACTTAAAAAAGGTTGTCAAGTAATTTTGAAGTAAAATATCACTTTAGCCAAATTGTTTAATTGCTACGAGCTCGCTACGACGACACGTAACACTTAGTGAGCTACGAAAGGAGAAAAATTTTCGGCCATGCAATTTAAAATGAACTTTAGACTACAAAGTAAAGCTACAAAGTTTCTAACGCTTTTCTAATAAGTAGGTAGTCTCGAGAAAATGTCTCGATTATTCTTCAATCATAAAGCTTTCAGATGCAATACCGTCTCTGTTCGGAATTCTACTGCGACTGGACTGTTAAATGTTACTGTTATGTTAAATACATCACAGCAGTGAGCAGATAAGCGGGCGTGTGCGCAGTATGGTGGTGCGCGCGAGTGCGTCGGGTCTCGCGGGGTCAGTAGTCGCGCCTATTGTCTGCGGCGCTTGCGCTGACCGCCGCCGTACACACCGCGCTACGACGCAGGCACAGCGCTACGGAGGTGATCACTACTGTATCCGTGCAATACAACATCGTGGGTTAATATTCCATGATTATGTGTTGTAGTGACCTACTTTATTATGCTTGCTATTTTGAAGTATTTTATCGCGTCGAGGTCAACTCATTTTTGTTCTTATTAGTAGGAGTACTGCTACGAAGATTAATCTGTCAGTGTTAATAGTACGAGACTTGAAGCCGTATTTTAAGCGAGCGCTTTACTCGCTTTGTTAATTTAGCACTAGTGGCAAGGCAACTATTTGAATTATTAAATCTACCTTTTAGATTTTGTTGTCATTTAATATAAATTTTGTTTTTATACGTATCATACACAGAATAAACATCATAAATAAGAGTGACATGCAACAATTTCAAAAAGCACCAAATAAAAACAAAAATGTTAACTACGATTAAGTATTTCACGCGTGACAGAAACAACCCAAATGGTGCAGGGAAGGAATTGTCGAAAAACAAAGAACAAAGCGCGAACAAATCAAGCGACTGTCACTCCGACAAATAGAAGTATTTTAATGAACCGGGAATGGCTAATTACCATTCCACACTTTTCTAAAACAAGACTAATAAATCGTGTGGAAACGTAAAGCACGCCCGGGAGCTGATCCCGTGACCTCACGAACATAGGACGGCGTGTCTACTGCGCCGTATGTAACTTACTTACTAAAATAACTTAATTGCGTTCTTTGTTTCAAATAGAGGATAGATCACTTCCTACGTAAATTGTTTTAAAAGATTCTTAATATAAACTTTGCGGGAAATAATACGCTGTGTATACATAGACTAGATTCATAATAAAACTTAACATTAATATAGAAAGATAAATTATTTATTCTAAGTAGGTAGGAAGGTATAGGTAAAACTACCCTTCCGAAAAGATGAGTTTTCTTTTGGTCTGTACCTAGTGTTATAATATCTTATATTAGTATTGTTTTTTGTTTTGAAAAAGGATTTCCACATTATTTTGATAAAAAAAAATGATAAAATGGCGACTTGTTAAAAGAATAATCTCATGTCGTGAACTAAACGCAATCCATCATCGTCCGTCCACGGGCTAATAATCGTTTCAAAATGTCGTTACCACTGAGAAAGACGTCGTCCGTCGTGGCAGCACCGTCGCGGCGGCAGATAAAGGCCGCGACACAGTGCGATACAAAGAGTTCCATTTGATCTGGTGCGCGAGAGGCGAGGGGCGTGGGGCGGCGCGGGGCGGGGCGAGCCAATCGGCCGCGGCCACGCCTCGCGCGGGTCGAAAGGTCGCGCCGTCACCGCACCATTGGCGCTGGCGACATCTACGCTTTATTCCTTCGTCTTGAGGAGGCTGACAATTCCAACTATTGGACCTTTATAAGGCGACTACTCGCGACTTCTAAGATCCAGAATGTTTTAAGACGTAGTAACTTATATAGTCTGAAGTGGACTTTTTAAGGCAATTACTATTTTGACAGGCTTTAACAAACATATTTTACCATCTAAGAGGCTAAAACCCTGTTATTTTTGTCCTGTAACCGATGTTGATAAAATCTTCGTGACTGAAATAAGTTCTATGGTACCTAGATAATATAAGATCAATCCCTTTTTTCAAATGGACTCAAGTCTATTCTTTATGAAGGTAATTTACAAGTAAAGCTTATCGATTTTTACAAGAAAATCCATTAATACTTTACAACTCTACTTTATTCATACAAAACATTTAGTTATGCCTAAATCAAAATAAAAGATATACATATGTAGGTAAAGTATACAAAACCTACTTAAATCAATTTTATCTACAGTATATGTACTTACTATAGCGTTATCTAGACTCTACGATTTAAAAGGCAACACGAGAAAACATAATCTACTGAAATAATTAACAAAATGTTAATGTTGTCCAGCCGTCATTACGCGTATAGAGAATTTATGTCATTGCTTTATCGCAAAAATATTCATCGCAGATGCATTATTCACGAGCGTTTTCCATATTTAACCACTACGTAGGGTCTGCTCAGTGCAACAAATGAGTAGCATCTGTGAACTAGCTAACTGCCTACTTAGGAACTCAATGTTAACGCTGCAACAATGTAGAGTCACAGTTAAAGATCGTTAAATAAAATGATATTCCTTTTCTCATTGTGTTTACAATACAAATGTTTGAGTTATAGAAACAATATTAGACTTAATTTTGAAAGATTGAAAAGATACTGAAAATTAAGAAAATTTATAGAAATTGTAAGTATTTAAGACATTCTACAATGTCTACATAGAAATGTAGACATTGTAAAATGTCTTAAATACAGGGATGGGATGGACACGCAATACTAGTGGAGTCACTGGTGTGCTACCGGATTGGGTCTCTGGTTCCCTCACTAACTCGGCAAACATAAAATGTTTCACTACACGTGTATATTTCGAGATATCACACCGTCTATTTGTTCTCAGTAGCAGCACATAGGAACGATCATGTTGCTGTCATCATCATTTCTAAGGTAAGTAGATCTGTAACTGCCTACTTAGGAACTCAATGTTAACGCTGCAACAATGTAGAGTCAATGTTAAAGGTCGTTAAATAAAATGATATTCTTTTTCTCACTGTGTTTAAAATACAAATTTTTGAGTTACAGAAACAGAGACTTAGGGACTTATTTTTGATCTGTAGTTAAAGTGAACTAATGGTTTAAAAAAGTGGCTCATGGTCAAATATCGCCAAAATGTGTTTTTTTAATAGTTAGCTTTACCAATAGTTATATTACAAGGAATTATGTCAATTTGACGCTGTCACTATGACTATTGGTTAGACAGTTAACTATAGATAATTTAACCAAACGGTAAATAAATACGGATCAAAAAAACGACCCTTAATTTAACAGATTTGAAAGATTGAAAAGATACTGAAAAATAAAGAAATTAATAGGAATAGTAAGTATTTAAGACATTTTAGAGGTCATGCAAATATGATTTTTTTAATGTGATTGATGGCAGACAAGCGTAAGGGACACGCAGTACTAGTGGAGTCACTAGCGCGCCAGCCAGCCCGGATTGGGCCTCCGGTTCCCTCACTAACTCGCCAAACATAAAACGTTTCACTACACATGACCATTTCGAGATATCACACCGTTTTTTTCGTTCGTTTTGTTCTCAGTAGAAGCACATAGGTACATAGGATCATGTTGCTGTCTGCCATCATTTCTAAGGTAAGTAGATCTTCAATAACAAAAAAATGCATGTGTGCATCTTAATTAAGTAATATGAATTTTATTCTTACTTATTTTAAAATGCAGAGTTAAATAAATAGTTTACAGGAAACAATAAAATATATCATAACTTAATTAAAAATAAGGTTTTCGTAATTAGTTTAATGTTAGATGTCGTGCAAGAATGTCGCAGATGCCCGGCATGCGGCGTAACCTTAGACCCCGCGGCAGCTGTCTCGGCCAGACTTTTTACTTTTTCAATATGTCCTCCAAGAAACCCGAGACCCGCGAAAATGTTCAGTATTCTTTTTTTGGACGCGCACGCGCTTAGCTTGCCATATGGCGTCGCGTCGCTTTGATGACAAGTTCACTTTTTGTTCTTATTTTTCGCAACATGCGTGACAATTTTAATAAAATTCAGCAAAAGCTTAAACGGTAAAGACATATAAAATTACCTACATCATGGTGATTACAGCCAAAATATGAGTGGAGCTAAAATACCTACCTACATGAACTGAGATAATAATGATCTGCAAAGACCAAATAACAATTTAATGCATCGATTACCTGATGGCGACGTTCCAGTATTTGAATTTAAAAAAGCACCAAAAATTAATTTGGAGAACACGAATGAGTTTTAAGCAGATCGCGCCAATTCCCATTTGGGAACGGAAGTCGAAATATGAATTTTTAAAATTAGAAGCAATGCCGGCGCAGGTGAGCGCTGGGTGACAGGCGACGTCGTCCGCGGCGACCACTTCGCTGCGCTCTTTTGACATAAATACTTTGGCCTCTTTAATTAATTAAAAATAAAAATATAAAAACTTGTCACTCTATTTGATTTAGAATTTTAAAATATTTTCTTATTTACTCTCATCTGTCTGCCTTTAAATCGGCGGAGCCGAGTGGATAATGATGTTAATTAATTTATGGTTCAAAACATCTGCTGTTCAGCCGTTACAACAATCAGCAGGAGGAACACAAGAATACATAGCATGTTTACAAAAACTATTTTTGCATAATGAAAGTAATAATTTGTCGACAGAGAGACACGATTGTGTCATGGAACATAGTTAGGAAAAGCAATATTTTAAAAAATAATCGTGGGAAAAGCGACAGTATTTGAAAATAAGAGGAAATGGCTGTCAGCGACTGACTTTTAAATCAAATTCAAAATTGGAACATCTTTCGACGGGAAGTGTTAAATATTTTAATGTCACGTTGACACTTCGCTTTGTCATGTATAATTTTCTTAATTATCATTTTATTGTATTGGATAAACGTTATTTTATCAAACGTACCTATAAGACTTTCAAGAAACAAAACGTTTGCATGAAAATTTTAATATTATAATGTGACTTCACATGCTTTGTTTATAAGAAGAATCACCAATCAATTTTCATCCCGCTGAAGCGAAATTAATAAATACCAGGGCCGTCGATATTTATTGCCAATAAAATTGTGCACCGCTAGTCTAATAAGTAATTACACTTTTATTCCTACCTAAATTTTATTCAGATATTACGAACGCAAGTTTTTAGTAACAAAAATAATTCCCGCCTTACGATAATATCCGGCCGAATATTATGTTAGCATTAATTTATAATCAAACTGTCGCGGCAGATGTTGATTCGGATTTAACAGAATAACAACAAGTTTTAGAATAGCGACCGGGCGCAGTGAGCATTTATATGCCACGCGGGTCTCGATCGGGGAATAAAAATTAATTGTATCGATTGAGTGATTAATTGAGCATTCAGCATTCCGTCTGGTAGTTTGGATCGCACGGTCGGGCTCGCTGCTCGAGCAAGTAATAGGGATCTCACCTTAGTAATTGACGTTCAAGAGACGATACGTTTAGTAATTTGGCCTTCTTTTAGGCAATTTTCGTTTAGTTGCGGAAACGCCCGTAATGAGAAAATAAATATTGAAATTAAAAATGGTTTGGTCTCTTTCAAAGAGTTGCAGAATTTGAAAGAACCCTGTTCCAGGGTACATCCAGTAATAGATAGTTAAGGTGACGGGTAGGGCACACTAGCGACGACAATCGATTTTTGATTTTTAGCTACTAAACCGGATCTATTTTAAACAATTTCGGAGCTACAATCTCTCGGCAAACACTTATACTATTAATTAAATAACCATGCATAAATTTGGGTCCTTTTTTGTACGCGAAAAATTGATTCACGACAAAAGTGGCCGCTTTTGGCGGTAATCCAAAATTCGAGTGCAAAAGCAGACCAAAAAGTTAACTATAAGTATTCAATAAATAGTATAGGTGTTTTCCGAGAGGTTGTAACCCCGAAATTGTTTAAAATAGATCCAGTTTAGTAGCTAAAAATTAAAATCGATTGTCGTCGCTAGTGTGCCCTACCCGTCACCTTAAGGTACAACATTATACATTAAGTTATTTAGGCAGCAGCTATTTGCGCACATTAAGGATAAAGGTATTTTTAGGCAACCTTGAGCAGATCAATAAGGATGCTACATACGTCGCAAAAAGCTGGTTATAAAGCTATATTCATATAAGTACCTAAATAAATATGTCTAGTTACCACTAAAACGGACAGCTAGATTTGTCCGAGAGAAAATATATACATAATTTATCACACCCATTTTATTCTTGTCTTCTCAGTAGATCGACATTCCGAACCAGCGGTAGATATTATGTACCTATTTTGACATTCATAAGTGTTCTGTGTGGACCTAAATTGAATAAAGATTATTTTATCTTTTTATCTTTATCTTTATTCCTTGGGTTTTTACAATAAACGTCAAAAGATAATAAAATAGAAGAATATAAAAAAGTAAACGTTTTAAACAAAATAGGTAAAAAGGTTGGTTGTGGCCGTCGCCATCAACCACAGTGATGTCCACTGTACATAAGATTAAGAAAACAGTTTGGTATAACTTTGTTAGTTGTTGAAAGTCCACGACTGCCTGTCCTAACATAGGGCCAAATTACCATTAATAAATAATAAGTAAATTGTATATTCAGTAAATAAGGGCACATTACATTACATTCAAACTTAATAAATTACAATACCAGGGTTGTTCATTGCCTGAACTAGGTGAAACCTGTGCTACAGGCTATACAGACATTCAAAGTGATCTGTCATTAGGGTGGATTTAAAACCAAAATGGTCTGTATGTAGAGTTGCATTTAGTAGGCAATAAAGCTCAATAGCGGGTGTAAATCGCGAGCATTGAGGTTACTTTGTCTAAACTCTACATCGCATAGAGGTGAAAATCACTAGACAGGGCACGGTGTAACAATACACAAGTTCTCATTTGCAATTTCGGGCAAGTCGTTAAATAAGTTAAGGGACCGTGGGAGAGCCACGCTTCGGCATGAATCGGCCGGCTCAACCGGAGTGATACCACGGCCTCACAGAAAACCAGCGTGAAGCAGCACTGTGCTTTGTTTCGCTGCGTGAGTGAGGGTATCGGAGGCCTGGGGAAAGGGGGGTTCAAAGGTTGGCAGCACATTTGTGACCTCACTGGTGTCGCGGGTGTCAATGGGCGGCGGCAATCGCTGACCATCAGGTGATCCGTCTGGGCGTCTGCCACCTATGACATTCAAATAAAAAGTTAGCTCTTAAATTTTTTTTTAGTTCAGTTTTAGAAAATTAGATAGATAACTAACTTTGATACAATATAAGATTTCTCCGGGAACAGTTTCTACTAAAAATCTTTCATTGAGACCTATAAAGTATATTAATATTTAATTTTTGTCTACGGTGGCAGATTTACCACCATAATGTTTTTTTTAAGTTTTCCTACAAATACGATCTGTACAGTACTACATTAGTTTTAATTAAGGAAAGAGGATTTACTTTTAAAATGCTTAAATTATGAATCCTTACAAAACCAAATTAGAACGCCTGACACTGACCTTCCACTGGACATATCCACCAAAGATCTCAATCATAAACTTTCCTCATCCAGCACGCAGACAGGGCGTGTGAAAGATTCTTCATAAACGTGCCAAACCGTCAGTGCATAAATGTTGTTCCAAGGATGTTTTCTTTCTCTATCAAATCCTCATTGAGATGTATTTAATCTGCCACATGATTCAGTGAGATATCTTTCTCAATTTTCGTAAAAGTGCAAACAAGCCATCTAGTTGCATGGCACAAACTAAAATAAACACTAAACTATGTAAATCTAGTGCCGTATGGCGTGTCTAGCGCGTTGTTAGCGCGCGGTGGCAGGTGCGGGGCCACCTGCGCACGCGCCGCGGTCGTTACAAAAACCCGCGCCGATGTGGGGCGGCCTGTACCTGTACTCGCACAGGCTTATAACCCTTGTACAGATTACGTATTGTTAAGAATATGTAGGGATAAATTAGAGTTCGTAATTGTAAAAGAAACGACAGAGAGGCTCTACGTCCCAGTGATGGTAAGTCATGACGTCAAACAACTGGAGATCCTGATAAGTTCTCTCTTGCAACTGGGCGCAACCGATGGAGACAGCTAGTTGATAGAGTCGGGAGCAATTACGAGCCTCATCAGCGGGCGATACAACGGATAAAGGATTAAGAACGTTGAGGTTTTAAAGTTCGAGTTTTGAAGTTCGAATTTTCATTTAAAATTAAACGTCATTTACCTTTTTCCTGATTTTTTGAGGATTTGATGGTCATTGAATGTAAAACTTATGATTTTTTCAAGTCATATTCTTACTGTCCCGCTTCCAATAACTAAATACTATTTTACTCATATAATATCAAAATCCCGCTCCTCCAAAAAACACTGCAATCACTGGTTAAGATCTAAATCTGGTTAGTCTTATAATATCGTTCATGGAGTGGTACCAAACCATTTCCCATAGAATTAAGTCCGCAAAACCTCTCGCGATTGTTGATACTGGTAATTTGTATAACTATGAGTCTATTATTTTAATTGTGCTTTACAAGACAGCTTTTGCGATTTATGGGGTTTAATTATACACCAAGAGCGTACAAGTTTTAATTGAAATCTGTAAAACATACCACAGGTTACAATTTTTACTTTGAAGGAACATGTGTTTTACAAGAAATAGTAAATTGAAGACACTAAAGGGATACGACATTCGTATGGAGTTATTATCTATTCTGACGGACCCCAGCTGACGGTGAAGCCATTAAACAATGCGTAATCGTTTGTATTAAAAAAGCTAAGCGGCTGGTACTTAGGAAATATCAAATTACGGAGAACGCATCCTGGAGATTTAGGGATTCTAAATTTATGCATACTACTTAGGCATCAGTCAAATGTAAAATAATATATTTTGCAAATAACTTTACGCTTTCGTATTCGTATTTGCATACTTAACACTCATTAAATACCAACCAATATTGTTGCATTTTAGGGTTGTAATTAATACGAATAGAATATTGTAGTAAAAGGCAATTGACTTTAAAGGTTACATAAACTGACATTAAAAACTTTGTTCAGAAAATTTTGCATAATCTTTCCTACAAGTTTACGTTGACCTATGACATAAGTTGATCTCGGAAATGACGACAGGGAAAAGTAATAAGACATAAAACGTAGACAGGATGTAGCGGCGCTACGGCGCGGGCGCGGGCGGAAGCGGCGCGCGAGCATCAATGGCGGTACGTGATCCGCCGCGTGACGTCACCGTAAACAACTTCATGTCACCGGCTTACATGCTGCCCTGACGATATTTGGCTTTGTACTTAACATGATGTTTTATTAAATGGCAGGATAGAAACTGAAATGGTCTCGAAGAGGGACTTTAATTAACTTCGACGGTTTATCAATTAAATTTACTGGACTTTGGCACTGTCAAACAAAGAAGGTGGGTAGAGACCATAGTTCGAATTATTTATAAAAAATCTGAAAAATTACTTACGATAAAAGTTGTGTATGCATGACCGGACAAAGTTAATTACTATTTTTGGTATAGCAGGTCTAAAACTTATTCACTTAGTTTTGGAACCAAACACCGTGTAAATAACGCATCGGATTAAATTTCTCCAACTAAGCGGGATTACATGTTGCAATCGCGAAGCTTTACTTCTAATCTGTGTAGACGTCCGTGAGAGCGAGTCCATTAGAGTGAGTTCCCTGTAACGCAGTTGGTTTCTCAGAAAGGGTTCATTAGAGAGGGCTCTGAATGGGCCGGGCACGGGCCAGACGGGCCGGAAGCTAGGATGTGGATTATGAATGAATGAACGACCCGACGCGACGCCAGAGACAATGGTGACATCGCAATGCCATCATATTCATGGTTACCTGGATAAAGTATTTGCGTAATTTTGTTGATTAAATCTTTTTTTTATTTTGTTTTATCTTATTCAATTCAACCTACTCATTAATTAATATGAGTGGCTTTAATTAGGATGCCAATGCAATTTTTAAATTTAGGATTCTTATAAAATGTTATTTTAAACTACGAATATGCTACATAAAGATGCACATAAGTGATCCTAATCTAAGTTTAAAATTTTATTTATCGTAGTTGATACATCTGATGTATAGAGTCATCTCTATCAGCGTGTCGTAGATGAATGTTTATACACTTATAATGGTTAGTTGCGTTCAGCTATTTGCCTATTAGCAGTGCACGGGCTCGCCATGTATGACGCAGGCAAATGGGGTAATTTTAGAGGTAATGAGCTGGCTAATTGGTTACGTTATGTACCGGCATTCATTCATCTGCTGGAACATTCATCATTGGTGATTTTATCTGATTACAAAAAATAGAAACATAAATATATAAACATAATAGTTAAATAAGTAGCATTTTTAAAATATACAAAAATAAACAAAAAACCATTTATTTGACTGTGAATGCACATTGACTTAGTTCCAGAAACACGATAGATATATCATAGATTTTTTTCAAGGTATAATTTATATTATCGTAATATCAGATCTTGAATAAACATATGGCATTTCAAACAGAACATAACAATAAATAATTTGAATTCAGTAGACATCTTGTTTTAATTATCTGAAATAGCTTTAATTAACACTTAATTCGCGTGGAATGCCGTAGACCACGTATCTATGCTATTTGTGTTGTGACCTAAGTCACATGAGGTGCGCGGGCGCGCATCTGCGTTAGACAGGTGCGTCTAACGCCGCCTGCGCCTTGTGTTGCCAGCTTAGCACCTTTGGTCCCAGATCTAGCACTATTTTTATACCAAAATTTTACATCTTCTAGTATCTTTTTTATTAGATCAATTTAGGTATCATGGCCGACTGGAAATCAAACCCTAGTCCTTCGCTCGGGTTGGTACTTAACTGCGCCATCGTAGTCGTCAAGAGTTCGTGGTCTTCACGAATCTAGAACCTAAACATTCTTGATATCGAGTTCGCAACATATTGGCTACGTCTGCGCGCCCGACGTGTTAGATGCTGGTAAATAATAGAGGTAAATGTAAAGAATATAATAATAAGCATATCTATTTTACATTGACAGCTGTTCAATTGACAGATATAACATGGTCATATAGTGGTTTATTATTTTTTGCCTAAGCATTATTTTCGCATTACTGCAGTCTTTCGTCACTGTTCTTGTAACATCATTTTGCTTTTTTATTTATATCATCAATATAAATTGGCATGGAATATTTTTAACACTTTAAGTTTAATTATGCAATTTAATGTGGCCAGTCTACATTAGTTAAGAAGGATAATGAAATTGAAATTGAATGTAACACATAACTCATAGATCTGTTTCATATAAATCAAAGTGAACATTTCAATGACAGGAAATCAATTCAGCATTTGATTTGATATGTAGGCTCTACTTTCCGATATGACATTTCATACAGTAAGTGTATGATTGTGTTTTGGCATGATGTTGCTCTGTTGAGCCATGATTGATTAGTTTTTTGAACTGTCATGTTTTATGTTTATTGATGAATAAGTTAATCTATTTCTGCACTACAACGCGGAGCTAGGTACTTGAGTAGCTGCAGGTCATACTTACCTACTTATTAATTTACAGTTGTTTTAGTAATTCATAATATTACCCAAAGCTTTCTAAAAGAAATTGCTACTAGCGATAAAACTCCTTTATTATAGTTTCCAGTAACCATTTTTTGAATAAAATGTATTTTTATTAAAAAATATTAATAAAATCCTAGTTTTGTAAAAAAAATAGAACAATATAATATTGATAAAGGTAAACGACCTATTAATTAGGTAGGTACTAAAAGTACCTATAAGGGGAAGTACATAATATTCTGACAAACGTATTAGAAACTAAACTGGAGACAAAGAGTGCTGCTATTAATATGTCTACAGGAAAATCAAATACTCTAATAGATGTTTATATTACTATATTTTTTATTAGTATTATAATATATTTAAGGTGACAGGTAGGGTACACTAGCGACGCCAAGCGATTTTAAATTTTAGCTACTAAACCGGATTTATTTTAAACAATTTCGGGATTACAATCTCTCGGCAAACACTTATACTATTTATTTAATACTTATAGTTAACTGTTTGGTCTGCCTTTGCACTCGAATTTTGGATTACCGCCAAAAGTGGCCGCTATTGGCGTGCGTACCCGGGGCCCAAAAGGATGCAACCGGGAACATTCTTCATTGTAGTTACCAGACTCACAATTTTGTGGACCACGGTGCAAGGGTACCCCGGGCCCAAAACGCGCTGCGATGAAATTTTTAAAATGTAACGTATCGGATTTTAGTCCTAGTTTAGTATTATTATAACATAGTCACATGTTCCTATGAACCTAACATGAAACTGAATATAGTCAATTTATGATGGCAATGAACCCCCACTTGGTGCGGCTGGGGTTTAGTAAATCCGATGCGACCCAGAGAGCCTACAAAAAAACCTTCCCGTAACAAACGATAATATACCTTTCGCATCCAAACAAAAGCGTGTGAAAAGGACGAGTATTAAAATTTTGTGGTGAATTCCGTTTCGTTTAGGCCTTCTGGATTACGAACACAAACCGTTCGCGAGGCGGTTGCGATTGCGATCACGTTAGCGCCGAGATTTGCGATGCCACAAAAGGAAGGAAGCGATTACCGCAGGTCACCGACCCGCACCGTTACCTATAGCCTCGCGATGGTCACCATTTTTGCCTCCGCTGCCATCGACAACTGGACACTAGTCGACATCGATTATATCTCATTCGAACAAATGAATATTCATTCGCTTCGTACGTGTTTCGCGTGAGAATTTTCAGTAAAGGATATCACTGTGTAAATTTTACACACGGTACTTTTTATAGCCATACACATGGAACTAAGGGGAACTGGCATCCAAATGTGATATAGAGGCTCACTGTGAATCCATTAAACAGAAATAAATATAGAGAGAGATTTTATGTCTAACTGCGTATCAAATGTTTTATTTCAAAATTTACGATTTTATTCCAGTTCGTTAACTTTGGAATTTGAATATAGCCGAATTAGTCCTATTTTAAGACACCATATCTTTTAAAAGCTCATATAACTAAGGATTTTTAATTGTGCATTATCTCTTTAGGTAAGTAGAGGTTGACAGTTCCTATGAGCTACTTGAGTATGAATGGTTAGATAATTTGAATGATATCCACGTAACACATACATGCAAATGTATGTGCCGTATGTGACAATACTGCAAAGCTCTATATGCGCGTCACGCGGCGGAAGTGGCGCGAGGTGCGCCCGCGCCGGATCCAACATGGCGGCGGCGAAAGTGCTTCCGGCCAGAGCTTGAGAGTTCTGAATGAACCAGAGCTTATTTATTGCAAGTGCTTTTTTTATTCGTGCTGGGCTCAGCAGTTATCTGTCATGTCTGAGCTTTTAAAGTTAACGTTTTAGGTTTACTTGGCGCCTAGGATGTATTTGTGTCTAGGTTATTTAAGAAGGAAATAATAAAAATATGTTGGTGATAATTTAAAAACCGTAAGACAACTTACTCTTCCTTCTTTTTGTAAACTAAACAAATAACGTAAAGATTCTTAAGAATAAGCATAATTTAACATTTTAAAACTAATATTTTAACGCCCTGTTGGTCTAGTGGTTTAAGTACCGAACCCTGATCTCAGGGTCCTTGGTTCGATTCCCGGGTCGAGCGAAAAGTATGTTGCGAATTTGTCAATCATAGCTCGGGTTTGTGATCACCAATTCGCATATGGTAAGCGTGGTGATTAAGCCTAATCCCATCATAGTAGCGATAACTTAATGATGGAGGCCTTTGCCTTGTAGTGAGATAGTTTATAAGCTGATACTTTACTTTACCTTACTATTTTCCTGTTATGTTTTTACTCAAGTAGAGTTTAGGTATGCGATCCAGCCGTTACATATTGTTTACAATGTTACCTAAACAGAAATGTCTCCATGTGCGCGTTCAGTTTGAAATAAACATTTTAATGAAGGTATTGCATTATTATTTCACTTATTATTTGCCTCTTAATAATTGCCGTCTAATAATTAGCTTAAAGATATACCTTAAGCTAATTATTATACGGCAAAGAGTATAAAGCATGAGAACTTATCACGGCTTTGAAAAGTAGATAAACTACGTTACCTATATTTAAGGCTAACAGTTAAAATAAAGTCCTTATCTAACAGGTGATTTACCTTTATTTTATTTCAATGAAACGACCGTTTATTAACTCTTACTAATTCTGGGTAGAGTCGGAATTACGTCTTAAGTCAACGTTTCAAACATTGGAATGTATTTTATCATTTTAAATGATATCAGTGCATTTTGTGGATTCGCCTTAGTTAAAAAATAGATGTTCTAACCTGTAGGTAAAATATATGATGCGTCGCACATACTGTCCATCGTAGGATCATACGCGAGCCGATTCTGATCATACTGCAGCTTGCCACTCGTCACTGATTGTTCGAAGTTAAGTCTGCTCACACTCGCGAGCGCCTGCTCGTAGTTGAGCCTCGAGTCCCTCTGGTCCGCCGCCGTCTCCGTGTACGGCTTGTTCACTTTAGCACTATAGTCTGTGAAGTTCAGTTTTGTGACTGTGGACATCGGGAGGTCCAACGGCGCCGCGCACGGCGGCACGGCGGCTTCGCGCGGCGCCTCCACCAGCAGCATGGCGGACCGACCACGGGGCCCGCACCACAACCCACTTAACACCTCATTACACACGACAGCTAATTTTATAAAACTCTATTAAAGTAAAAAAAAACAATAAAACAAAAAAAGTTTTGTTATTGTTAAGAGCAGTGAAACGGAACGGCGCAATCGAGCGATTAAAGTATTACGCGTCGCAATGAACGTAGATTACTGAGCTTAGTCGCGACGAGTCGTAGCACCAAGTCGGTTCGCGCCTAACCACAGACTGAGCTTTCGGGCGGACCGAGCGCTCCGAGAGGGCGGCCGTGGAAAATACGGGCCGAGCCGAGCCGAGCGCGCCCGAGCGCGCCCGAGCCGCTACGCCGACCTGTCGCGTCACCTGCTGTAGCCAACTGTTGCGCGACCGTTGATTTTTTGCTAACCCCTGTGATGGGTATCATGAAAATTAGCACGGGTCGAAGCTGAATGATGGTGTGTACTTACCCTAATATACAAGCAATATGCAGAAAATAATAAAATATGTTATTCCTTTCGACAGGTTACGTAATTTTTTAGAACTCTTACATTACTATGATCACTAATGATACTGATAAATAATCACTTTATTCCCTCTTCACAAAGGTTTACCACATTACAAGATATAATTGCTTATATTTACTATTTATCTTTTTATTATCTACATTGCAATAAATAATATTTTTAATCAATCTTTTTTGCAACTTAACTTTATGACTACAGACAGACTACATTTTTATGCCAAAGGAAAAAGTTGAAATATCTTTGCTTTTTGTCTTGTCATTCATTTTCATGATATTTTACAAGTATAGATAGATAGATATTCTTTATTGCACAAAAACAAAATACAAGTATGATACAACAACTACAGATACTTCAAGAAGGCGGTCTTATCGCTTGTAGCGGTTTCTTACAGACAACATTTGGTTACTTTATTAGCTACGTTAAGTTAGGTAACGGCACTATTCCTTGAGTAGATATTAAAATGAAATATAAAACTGTAGAACAATGCAACTTAACAAACTACTAATTGCCACTTATCAACATATTTGCGTAGTAGGCAAATTCAATAATGAATTCATTTTTACTCAGCTAACTCGTTTTCCCGTTACTTATCATTTAAGGAAAATATTATTTCAGCGACAATTGTTTACTTTTGTCACTAAAGAAACAGTTGAAGTATTTTTAAATGGGAGTTTAGGGAAAAAACCCACGTTTTTGGTTCATAAAAACACCTTCGAAGAATTACACGGTTGAGCTGACGATACTTACATGGTTTTTCTTTTAGCGGCAACAATACGTTTTGTAATTTATCGCGTTTCCTACTTAACCGCCGGCGCGGGGGCGCGCGCGCCGCCACGCTGCGACCGACGACACTTCAATTGACTTCGTCGTTTTACAAGACCTATTTTTGACAGTTTTGTCTAACGCAACTAGCATTTGCATCTTACTCTTCACTCACGTGACCCATTCATAAACATTTGCTACAGATAAGTCCTGCTACGAAAATCAGCTAGGAAAATCAAATACGTAAATAGTAAATACTCGGGTATACAAAATAAATACAATGAGAAGAATTACAAATATATACATTTAAAGAAATAAGGAAAGAAAAATTTAATACTTTTTAGAGTATATACATACTTATAAAATATAGAAAACACCCAGACCAATACAAACATTGACGACCCGATTGGAACAGTGGTAGTGAACGCTGCCTCTGATACAAGGGTTGCGGGTTCGATCCCCGCACAGTACAAACATTTGTGTGCATGAACATGTTTGTTTGTATTGGTCTGGGTGTTTGCTATGTATTGTAAGTATGTATTTACAAAAGAAAAGTATTATATGTATATATTTGTAATCCCACTGTTGATTCTGATATCCGTAACACAGGTGCTTGAGCTACCTATCTCGGAGTCAGATCAATGTATGTGATGATGTGAAATATTAAAAAAAAACAGACATGTTTAGGCACATAAATGTTTGAACTGTGCGGGGATCGAACCCGCAACCCTTGACCAGAGGCAGCTTTCACTACCACTGATCCAAACGGTGGTCGAACTTTGGACATAATACATATTTTTAATTGGCTCGTGTTTAATTTCACATAGATATAGAAAGTTTTCCTAGGTGTATGATAATCGGCATTGCAATTTTGCTATTGTATTACAGTTTACACATTTAATATTTATCAACAGACTTATTTATGCATTTTGATTGAATAAACTAGAGTTTGATGTATGACAGTAGTGAACTATTATGTGAATTTTTCGTCACAAAATCTAAGAAAATATCGACATTCTAAGATAAGATATGTGACGTAAAGAGTTAGTCGTATCACTGTGGCGGTAGAGTTGTTGGACGCTGAAATTACTTGCAAGTTTGGAATGCTTACCAGCACCTGAGTATTGTTTTCAATGGCAAAGTAAAAAACTAATCTGTACTTGAGATCATATTGTTAGGAATGATGGACTGGGTGCCTAACTGCACGGTGTGACGAAGCTAATGTTTATGGAGTTTTAATGAAACTAAGCCTTGGTCTCATCTTCTATAAAAACATTCAATTGACGTGACACAAAATTACATCATTAAGTTAGTTATTCGTCAATTCTTATTTTATTTTTGTTCTGATCTTCAGGTGTTGCTATATAAAAATTGTCACGCTTTTATGAGCTTAACATGTAGTTAATTAAAAATACAAAATGACTTGTTTAATTTAACATTGAACAGTGGAAATTTAGACATTGCAATGTGTAACTTAAATTCAATATCACTAGTTTGATCATATGATGGAGCATAGGTAGTGTGTAATGAGAATCATTAACACTACCACCAAGTTCTAATGATTATTTTTTCTTATTACCTTTGGCTATGGGGCTTTACATCCTCTCAGTGAGAGATCTTCCTAAGAGTTTATAAATATGTTCTGCTCATTGAAAAAAATCGTATTCCTTCATTAGGTTTTTATTTTGCCGTTCGTCCACGGGTCGTCTGCGCCCGCGCAGCGTCGTACATGGTAATTACAATAATAATACTGACGCACGCGACCTTGACGTTGATTCCCATTGTTTGATAGTGACCGCGGACCGCCAACGAGACTTGGAACAACTTGAATTTAAATTTAGAATAGCCCCATGAGCGATGTTTACAATGAATGTAATGATAATGATGAGAATGTCAAACGTAAGTCAAAAGAATTGACGAATCGACAGGTTTTTGTTTTTCAAATGAAATCCGAGTGTTTTTTTAATAATACTCAAGACATCTTACAGAACGGAAATGTTGAAATTTTAAATGTGCAGGTAACATACATTTGTTTGCGTAAAAAACTCAAAGGAGGTAAAACATTATCCATAACTTTGAACTTTGTTCTCTTAAACACTATTTATCTAGGTATCGAAAATAAAATAAAATATGTTAAATAAAAAAGGAATGTATGATTAACTGCAATCGCGTTAATCAACGTTAACATTTTTCGACAAGCCTGAGGTTATTTATGACAAATGACGTTCGAATGATTTGCCAACTCCAGGTTTCTGAAGTGGCAGGATGTTGACAATGGTTCTTATCTTTTATTGGGACAGATGTACAAGAATATCGTTTTCTATCTCTCGTAGTTTAGGATTCGGTGGGAGGGCACGAGTTGGAGGGCGGGCTTGCGAAAACCAGGTCAAGTTACAACGGGGTGGGTCACAAAAGGCAGGGTAGGGCCGGGCGAGGTGCCGGGATAATAGGTACCTGAGCACGTGTGCTACCGGATATAGAGGGCCATTGTCTGCCGGAGGAAGCGATTTCGACGCGTCGGAAGATGTGACGCCGATTTTTTTGTAGATGCACGGCTCGTGAGGCAAGTAACGTTCTATTCCTATGGCGCATGTGAATACGGAATTAGATGTAACAGTGACTAATTGTAGTCTGAGCTTAATTTTATAGCCGAATACAACGGAAACCTTGATTGGTTTAATGATTTGATGGTGACATTAATTATGACCATCAACATGTAGGTAGTTTGAAAAGTCAATTAGTGATCGACCCAGTGTCTCAGATAACAACGGATAAATAAAATTGACATTGAAAGAATTATATTTATTGAGGAACTTTGACCATAATAATGAATTTCATTGCTTTATTGAATGTAGAGATTATTACTTCTTGAAAAAAAAAGGTTCATTTTTATTTATAAATCAACTATCTATATTTTTAAACGGAAATTAATGCCTATCTAAGTTCCTAAACTAACCTCGTCTATTCTTGGCAAGTCTTTGAGCATAAAATAGAAAGAAGTCTTACATGTCTATACTATAAAAATACACTATAAAATTAAAGTGTTTCTCTTATAAGGTTATTGATTCGGTTCGACACGTGCACCTACGTGACCTTTCTGCCTGTCACGCGTCAGGAGCAAAGGCCTGAGATCTTACGCCATTCAACGAGAACACACGATGACTTCATAACATTCAATGATGTATGGAATCTACAACGTATACCAACTCTCATTTTAGCACAGACTGTAAATTTGTCTCATTCTCCGTATTGATTCTTAGCCTAATTTTGATAACTCTACCATAGTTTTGCAGTATGATATTTCCATTTGAAAGAAGCATACTACAACTCGTATTTACCACCAACTTTAACTTTGACAACTTCAACGATCTGCGAGTACCTACTTGTGCTGAGCTTAAATTACAATAAAACAAAGATAGTTATACTCGCATGGTATAATATAAGTGCATGTATACGCAACGCATCGAAGCTAAGAGCTCACCGGCGGAACGCAATTAGCGGGCGCGCACACAGGCTGCGGCGGGAAATGGCGCGGGAAATGAGTTTTCCATATTTGAATAAATGCGGGAAATAAACACGCGCGGATATTGTCTGCGCGAACAATCTCCAGTGCGAACGCGCCCTAATTGCGATTGCGCAGGATCTAATTAAATGTAGGATTCTAATTGTGATGGCGATGTGAAATTGACATTTATTTTTCAATTTTAGTTCCGATAAGCATCTTAATATATGTTCGAAATGATTATGTAGGCTACATTTTGATATCGTTTGGATATGATTAGAAAAGGCTTTGTAGGCTCATAGCCCGACATATATACGACAGTTTTCAAAACTACTCGTATCACTAGCATGCATGCTAGGTACATTTAAGACCTTAACCTAATTACTTGTATATCTCCTTGCCAAAAAAGCAATGTCAACGGTAGAATTGCATCTTTAATTTTATTCCAACGAGAAGGACACCAGTTGGCG
Source organism: Marasmia exigua (assembly GCA_019059595.1). Classification (NCBI taxonomy): domain Eukaryota; kingdom Metazoa; phylum Arthropoda; class Insecta; order Lepidoptera; family Crambidae; genus Marasmia; species Marasmia exigua. Next base: position 15,095,853 of record CM032477.1, on the reverse strand, counting down.
TGCAAAGAAACAAAGGATTTTTTCGAAATTGAAATACTAGGGCGCACCTCGCGGCTCCGGCCTCAGAAGGTGGCATTACGTATGACGGCGGCGTAATATCGATCGCAAAAACGCAATCTTGAAATAAGCCGAAGCAATCGATATTCACAAAGTAAGCCCGCTCCCTCCCACTGGCTTCGTTTAAAAATAAAATTTACCGAGGAATTCCCTGCTTTGAATTACATTAAGTGTAAACAATAAAGCGTTAGCGAGCGTATCGGTAGCGGCAGGCGACGGAAGTGCCAGATAAACAATCTTTTTTAGATAAAAACACTGAAAACAGTCCATAAATCTGTACAACGACTCGGGGGCACCTCATCCAGAACTGTCAAAGGGACGACGTAAATAACTGGCTTTGTAATTATACATACGTGGACTGTATTATTATAAACACAGACAGCGAAAAGGCTTTTTTGCCGCACCTAACCTTTGCACTAATTAACCGTAGGGCATCCGGTCCTGCCGATTATATGGAATTGAACTGATTTGAATTTCAATGTGTTCTATTAGTCGGGGTCTAATGTGTAATTTTTGTTTCCTGCGATTTGAGGATTTTATATTATATTGTGACATTCGTTAGCTCTAATTTGTTTTTTTTTTGTTCTGTTGCAGTAAACAACAAATTTAGATTTTTTAACTGTAGCGCGATGGAGCCGTGGCGCTCGCCACTTGTGGGCCGGGTTAAATTGGAGCGCGCTCGGGACGTCACTTCCGGTGCCAATAATTTATTTCCCTCGTCCTCCGTCATGTGACGAGATGGTGCGAGATACGACATTTGTCCACATTTAAATTTGGAACATTTCTGGGAACATATAGATTTTGACATAGGTAATGATGATGTTAAATTTAAATGTGTTTTTTTCGTTACGTCAACTTTTTCTGCAGTTTTTTGAGATCAAAATTTCTTTCGCTTATTATTATAAATAATGTACTTCTAACGTAAATTATGAACCATAAAATAGCTAGGTACAGTGAGTCAAGCAGCAAACTTGTATATCTTGTGAAAAGGATGTTTTTGTCCACTGACAGATGAAACTAATGCAGTTTTCTTAAGAATTATTATCATATGAGCAAAATTATCGCTCAAACTAACGTAGTGATTATAGTCTTTTTGGGTTAAACATCCTAGTCACACTGTGTTATCTGTCCAAACCAACAACTATTCTTGTCAGTAGAACAAAAACCATCGATAGGGAAGATGACCCACGTCAAGTTACAATCAGGGGAAGCGCTTTTCATTTCTGCCAGTATCATTTTTGATGTATAGACAACAAAGTCAAAAGCTTGTTGTTATACTCGTGCTGTGACGTTATCTTTTTTGTAAGCAAACACTGTATCGTCAATATTGTTATATTGATACTATTTTGTGTAAAACGTGGACAAGTGTACTTTGGGGTATTTATCCATTACTTTACTAATATATGTTTGCTATTGGCTTGGCGGTGAAAGACGGAGAAAGATGTTTCAATCAGTTTAAAACCAAATTTTATAAACAAAATACATCGCAAAAACTCCTAAGAATTTTGATACTATACTCTGATTTTTAATTCCGGCGAACTAAACTGACAGCTGCAAACGTCTAAGTTGCCATACATTTTGACACATTGCATCTGTCAGTTTAAATCGCCGAATTAAAAATCAGAGTTTAGTGCTGGCTTTTCATCTTCTAATGTCATGGTTTTCATTGTCACATAGGGACATTAGTCCGGAAAGCATTCCTAGTAGTGTATCTAGTCAGTTGTCCAATGTATGGCCAAAGAGACCAGGGGCAGTGTGCGAAGGACGAGCACCCACGCCAGTCCGCCGCCCGCGCATCATGATAGCTTATCACGCGCCTAGCAGGACGGCGGTCTTTAATCGCTTTTGTGGAATACATCATGTTCATTACATTATAGTACTTTGTGAAACGTATCGCGCCTGCCTGTCTAAAGGTCGTCATCTAAAGCACAGACAGCCACAAGTTTAAATATCTTCATCCGATTTCCCCTTTGATATCAAACACCTTTGGATGAATATCAATTGGGGAATTTTGACAGATAACCCCGATGTGTTGTCTGTACCTAACTCTTGAGGAGGGTTAGGTAAGTAGTTTGTGATGTATCCCACTTCAATCGAGTGTGGGAAATCTAAAGTCATACAGCTACACAATACCTTTATTGGGCGATATTCGTAGACCAAAAAAATGAGGATTTTATATTTCTTCGTTATTGAGCTAAGGTATAATAGAAATTGACATAAATATGCATTCATGATTGAAAAAGGTCTTGATAATAAGAAGTTTAAATCACAACAAAACATTGAGCTTTTCCAATTCCGAAATTTATTAAAATTATATTTGTTTGTTATAAAGAGTATAATTTTGAATTGAAAAACATTGATTCAAGAAAACATTATTTAATGTTGGTTATAATAATAAAAAAGAAACAGTATTTTTAATTAGACCATAGAATATATAGAGACTGTAAAAGATGAGGTCCCCCATTAAGAAAAGGCGTTAACTAGGAGAAAACCGGATCAAGGGTAATAGAGTTGCAGCGAGAGACAGATTCACATGGTCCAACGCCGCAATCAACGAGATTAAAGCTCGGGACAATTAAAACTCTACCTAATAACGGATAATGAACGCTCGGCAAATATTTGTTTTTGCGGGGGATTCCTACAATGAGCGTAGAGAGTGCCGCAAATAAGGCAATTAATTGAATTCGGCACTTCAAAGTGCCGCCGCGGGCTTTGTCGGCGCCTCCGAGCTGCAACCCGACACTCATCGAACATTCCGAGAGAGCAAGCTACCCGCTCGCGAAAATCGAACTGTTCTCACCATAGAATTAGTAGCAGGGCGGCATCCTAAGTCTATAGTTCTCACACTCCAACCAAGTGGGTGCAAAGTGCTCGCCAATACACGCGACACCTGTGCGAGGTAAAAAATCAGTTAGCTCCAATTACTCGCGAAAAAATGGATTTGTGAATAGCCTTTACTATTGCCGACGAACATCAAAAGGGGTGTAAAACAAGATCGAGTCAGATCAATCAAGATCGGTTGTCGACGTTAATAGAGATACTTCAAAAAAGTCTGAAATAAAAATCAATATAAATTGTACGAGTACCTATTACAATTTTTTCAACACAATTTTATTATTTCTAATTCATAAATAAATTATTAACTAAAGGTAGAGTTCGTGGTAAAGTAATGTATAGAAAATCTAAGCAGATAAACATGTCAGAATAAACAATATGCAGTTTGAAGTGTAGTGAATCAATAAGCATAACTTGCCACAATATAATTCCGTTGAAAGGATGTCTACATTTTTTCCTTTTCACATAAAATATTCTCAACTAGAATATATAGTGATGACTGCGGTAGGTGTCAGTCTCAGCTAGTTTTCTGGCAAGAAAGATTTAAATACAAGAATTGTGCGATCTGAATACTTAATGTAAACTTCACATGATCTTGTATTCTTATACTATGTACCTACACAATACGTGCAAACTGTATGTAATTCATTGATAGCCGCTTATCAGTATACTACAGTTACAGTTCCACGAACTGAAACAGAATATTCAAACAAATAAATTTCGTCATAATGTCATATCAAAGCTGATTAACTTGTAAAAATAAATTGTTAACTAAAAGAAGCGTCGTAAATTGAACATGGTTTTGTAATTCAGGTGAACGCAGTAAAAGCCTTTGATAACCAATTATGCGGTATCTGGGTGCATTTCAGCTGGGATGCTTTACTGCCGGCGGACGTTAAACTTTTATTGTGTCGTCAAACTTATCAATCGTTTGATGGACCAAATTAAGAATAGCACTAAAGTCACGATAAGCATCGCCTTTCAATATTAAGGGGCTCTTGTGATCCGTCTGACCCTTACCCTTTGAGGGGAACAATGGCGTTGATAAACAAATCCGATTTACAATTTGAATCAAGGGCACCTGAAAACGTTCGGTCCCGATCGGTGAAGGTTTCATTGTAGGGCACTTTGCGAGGGCCCTTGTTAGGGGTTATTGAAGGACGAGAGCCCTCGGCGGCGAGCGCCCTACAAATACGCATATCAAAGAGTCCTTGCTCTTTTCGTGCACCACCCCTGGCCCGTTCCCCGCTTACCTGCCGTCTTGTCTTGCAAGGGGCATGATATTTTTTGTCTATCTTCATTGAATAGGCGTGTTTTACGCATTATTAGGCCTGTTTAAGCTAGTACTAGTGTATTGCTATGTATTTAGTGGAAACTGATGGCTCTGTATAAACATTTGCATTAATGATATCATTTACCCAATAAATGTTCATTGGAGATGCTTGATACATGCAAATTATAATTATAGCAACTAAGAAAGAAATAAAACTATTTTGGATACGAATGCCGAATCCAATATGTTGATTAGAGTTAGAAAAATGATCTGATTAAGTTTAAATGGCCATCATCATTCAGATCAATTGGAAATAGCGAGACGATAGCTGAATAACAGTAATATTAAATGTAGCTTTGAAGAAAAATATATCTTTCAACAAATTGATGTAACTTGAATTCTTAAAAATATATGAATTGCCCCTATATAGTTAACTTATTATCAATGTATAGTAGCCGTTTTAAATTATAATAAGTAGCTAATAGATAAAACGATTTGTCGTAATTGACAAACGATTAGCGTAGACATAAATACCTGAACAAATTCTGATTTCAAAATGGAAAGGTATCTTCGAGTTATTTTCATGAGGGAGGGTAGGTACTATATTTTAGTTGGTTAGTCGTGAACTTGTGATACTCCTATCTTTACGGGTCCTTTTATTTTGATTTTCGAAAAGTGTGCCCTAACATCCACTTAATTTTTTTTTCGATATTTGAAAAGCTCGCGCACGTGCGCAGGAGTGTGTATCGGGTTGCGCCGGAAGCTCGCCAGGCCCACAATGGACCGGATGTGGCCGCTCACTACAACACGTATCTTTTTATTGATATCGTAGAAAGCTCAATATTTTTCTTGTCGACACTTCAATCGGATTGACAGTTTAATTTGATTAGTGATAGTATTGTGTTCTTGCTTTTGTGATGCATAACGGCTCTACTATGTTAATGATTAAAAAAGAATTGACAATGAACGTTAAATAAAAAAAACGCATGTGGTTGCTTACAACATCTGAAGGTCGTTATTCTTTGTTTTATTATATACTACTATTATATATGTAATAAGTGAAATAAATAACTAGTGCAATAAATATTTATACCAGTATCTAGTAATTATGAAATGTTAGTACTTAATTGGCGTATTCTATTTATAAAATAAGTAACGATGTAAATGACCTTCGTTTAAAGTATGTAATATTAAAAATGGAAGTACGGTAGTCATAATATGAAGACATTTTTATACAATAATTATCCATTTTATGGTAGTAAAAAGCTTATTCGATTTAATTTTAATTCCACTTAGACACTTCATGTCCAACCGTAGGCTTGGCTACGCTGTTTTTAAATTGTTTCACACTAAGAAAGCAGTGATATATTATTTTGATATGATCTGTATAGCAAACTTATGTTTGATTGAAAGAACGTGAGGGGTGTGTGTGTGTGTGTGTGTGTAGTGAAGAGAACATTCCTGTTTTGAACTGAAAATTTGGCAGCCCGTCCAAGTGCAGTCCTATTTGGGATATTATAAGGGCTTTAAGAGACTTCTAACTTCTTATTTTTTGTATGTTTTAGGGAGAAGGGATCGTACACCTAGTCTTTATTGATTTACCGGTACATAAGTTTATGTTGCATGTAAGAAACTGCCTAATGCAGAAAGGCTACTTACTATAAAGTAGATCATTATTTAAATGATAAGGATTCCTGAACATGTTGATCTCTTTGCCTGTCCTCTAATGTATAATTTCATTTGATAATTTTACTTTGACGATTTAAACGATTCTGATTATAAGCATTGTATATCATACTGTCACTAATCATAATTTGTATAAGAATGAAAATTGTAATTACCATATTAATTGAAAAGAGTAACTACTGAGTTTCTAGCTGATTCTTCTCGGTACAAATTAACATTCCGAATCAGCGGTATATTACATAATATTTCGACATGTTCTGTATGGACTTAAATTGAATAAAGTTATTTTTACTTTTACTTTGCCCAAAATCTTGGATCCAAATCGATGTTAGCATTTACTCGTATCTAGTACTACACTGCTGACGCGTTCTATGGCTAATAAACGTGATGGTGGCCGGTGGGCGAATCCGTTTCGTAAATCACTCCCGCGCAGGATCGTGTCACCGCGGCCGTATTAAAACGTCGCAGGGTGGGCTAGACAAATACCGAAAAGAAATTACAGCAAAAGCTATCGTGCTTTATAATTGACTGTATATCTTTGAGATGTAGTTGCTATGTCTAAACACCTTTTCAGTTATAATTGATTAGTTGTAATTTTGTAATCATCAATTATCTTTAGTTTCAATCTCATGAGAGGTAAAAACTAGTTACCTCACCTTTGAACTTCAACGCTTCCTTCAAAGTAGGTATTTTAAATAGTCAAAGAAAGAAAACTTTAATGTAATTTTTTTCTTTATAGAAAATGATAGATTTTTGAAAATGATGACGAATGATCTTTTTTAAACGTGGTTTGAAAAGAGTTCTTCTTTCATGGTAGGCAGCGGCATGACTGTGATCCGGCATTGTTGATGTCTATGATGGGCGGTCACCATTTACATCGTCTGCCTATTATTCGCAATAAAAAAAAAATAGATAAGTGAATCCTATATACAACGTTAGCATCTCTACATAGCGCTCTTCACCCGTCAATTACGAGCATTTATAACCAGCGGCTGCTCTGACCATGTCTGCTTTGGAAATGTCACGAAGCAATAGTGAGGGCATCTGAATGGTTCAACTTTACCGAAGTATGTGTATGTGAGAATTTGTGTTTTCAGTCTTTAATTTGGCGTTAGGAACTTCATGGAGATAGGACATATTACAACTTACCAGGAATAAATTTTGAGTAGAAATGCTGTGATTTGTGAATTATTTTAAACTTCTGTTTTTGTTGGCGAAACCGACAATCTCTGCTATTATCCCTAAAGTGCCTTGCACTTAATATCAATTTGTAGAATGTGGTCGTAAAGCGAGTTCTAGCAAGTGTGAACTTCAAAAGCTGCACAGGGCCGGCAGGGCGTTAATCTCACGCTCCGCGGCGTATCTGTGACCATGAAATTTTCAGAACACATGTTTCTCCGATTTCGCAACGTTTGTTCCGAGCCGTACGTCCGGCGATTAGGCCGAGTGCGCAACGCGAGGATGCGCGAGCCTTGCGACAGCGCGGATGCCGCACAGTTGCACCACTTCGCCGTGTATACACGCCTTATTAATACGAGTGCACTTGCAAAATATTGAATATATACGATGTGTTTTTGTGCGTTAACCTTCAGATCGTCGGTCCACTTGCATTAGTTGGCAACGCTCGAGTTGTCGCAAGGACGATGAATTTCGCTCGTAGCACGCTCGGCTCCGGCGATACCGCCGCTACTCCAGCTTATTATACCTCTCCACTGATTACGGCCTGACTAATGATACGTGCCGGTGACAGCCGGAAAACGTAGCTAATGCACTTCTTAGAGCTGAAGAAGATATATTAATAGCGACATTTTCATATGTTGTATATTGCTTACTTTATGTCATATATGGAGCTGGAGCGGAAACGCAATAAACATTTTTTCTTTAAGGGTTTAATAATATGCTAGCTTTTGATAGAATGTAGATAGGATATCGAAAACATAATAAACGTGCAAATTACTAAAATTTATTAAAATTGCTACATTCGTTTTCATTATTATATTTATGGATTAATGAACAAAATATTGCTACTTTTCTTATTCAATGTAGTGTAAATATGCCCCTATACCATAATTTAAATTCAATAAATTAAGCTAGGATACACTCACCACGCCACACCATCAACGGGTCCAGCTCGGTGGATTCCCTGCCGCGCGAGCTCGGGTGCAGAAACATAGCTTATCCCGAATCCAACTCACACATATTGGGTCACACTCACTTAACGCACTTCACTCCACCAGAATGTACCTGGCCTTCCACAATGTAAACCTCCTTTGCCAAAAATCAGCAATAAAAATGTATAGAGAAATAAAAACAAATGAACGTCACTTAGAACGATAAAAAGAAGTTTTTATATTAAAAATTCAAAATTAGAAATAGAATTCAGAAATGATAGAATAGAACAATAGAAATGATGTGCACATGAGCTGCTTGCCCTATGACTGGCGCTGCGGCAGCGGGAGGCGCGCGCGAGGGAGCGTTAGGTAGGGGCGGAGGATTGATCAATCTACTCTTAGATTGACCTTCACTAACTTTTGCTTCAATTTTTTTTATTCAGAAATCATTTTATTGCTATATACACTTAACATGATAGTCATTTAGTTTGAACGCATTTACTGTAGTCTTTTATTGTAAAAATAATAATTTATACACAACCATTTTAATATTTATACGATTTATGACTTATTTCTTAAAGTAATTTTGACTTGTTAAAAATAATGTCGCTTATTTTCATATTTGATTGGTAATTTTGTACTCATTTAGGCAATTTCATGTCGTATCATATGACTTACAGAGGATGTAAGTCATGCGAGACCTAAATCAAATTATGCTTATATTATTGAATTGTTTATAAATCACAAAGGTAAATATGTAATATAATTTATTTAAACTTTTATAAATATTTTGAGTTAAATAATCAATTTCATTGGTGTAAGCAGGTATAAAATGTCAAATTAGATTAGAAGTATTTATCAATGATTAACCTTGGCATTTGAAAAGCAATAGATTTCGTAAAGACACACTTTTGATATTTTTAATTATACTTGTGTATATTACAAAAATGCAAATGAATGCTTGTAATCGTACATATTAAACATTAAGCATTGGAATAGTGATTGGAGACTGATGTGTGTTATAAAATGTTTATTAAAATGGTTGTTACCAAATTAATATGCAATTAAAATGTGGGATTAAACAATAGGAAACAGCACTTATCCAAGTTGTTTTAGGCGTTGTACGTAGAATACGAATAATTATATCAGTAATTTACATTTATTCATCACAATCTGTTCATTACATGGTATGACCCAAAGGTTGACTGGTAGAGAATGCCTCTTGGCATTAAGTTCGCCTAGTTGTATCAAAATTTGTGCAATTTAATTTTAAATATATATATATATATATATATATTAATCAGCCTATAAACTGTCCCACTGCAGGGCAAAGACCTCTATCATAGAAATCAAGTTATCGCTACTATGATGGGATTAGGTTTTATCACCACGCTTGCCAAATGCGGATTGGTGATCACAAACCCGAGCTATTTCCGAAAAATCCGAAACATACTTTTCGCTCGACCCGGGGGAATCGAACCCAAGACCCTGAGATCACGGCCCGATACTTAAACCACTAGACCAACAGGGCGTCTAATAAAATTAAATAATAATATTAAATATCCGGTTTGTTTATTGTCATTGTAACTTTTAATGTAAATACTTATTGTGTATTACGCGTATTTCTGTCATTACTCTCGACAGTGAGGGAAAACATCGTTAGGAACACTGCATATTTCGGATCGTCAAACGTGTAACCAAGATTTAGTTGGTTTGGTTCTCCTGTTCATTGTAACGAGACTTCCCAAATCCTATCATGGTACAAGCGTACCACGGGACGCATCTGGAAATTACATGCTGCTACATACTGTAAATACGTAGTTCAGAATTAAACTTTAATATATTGGATATAAGATACTGTTCTACTGATTCCCGAAGCCTTTTCAAAACAATAACGATAATTTCATATAGAATTTATGTCGCTAATTCTGACACTTCAGGCTGTTACGTGCAGTTATAGACTAAAAAATATTTTTGGCTGACCGGATGGCGCAATTGGTAGTGACCCTGCCTCTTACGCCAAAGGTCGTGGGTTCGATCCCCACCCTGGACAAATATTCGTGCGATGAACACTTGTGTTTGTTCGGTTTCTGGGTGTAATATATCATCATCATCAGCCCATTTAAGTCCCCACTGCTGGGGCACGGGCCTCCCTCAATAACATGAGGGGTAATTGCCATACTCACCACGCTTGGCAGATGGGTTGGCAAGGGTTTTGATATAAATGCAGAGTTTTCCTTCTCTGGGTGCTGATGATCATGCCAGCAGCTTTACCTTAGTCGCCTTTTACGACACCTCGGTAAGAGTGAGGGTGGCCTATTCTACTCTGCCGGGGACCACACGGCTAATATATGTATTTAAGTATATATTTGTAATCCTCTGTTGCCTGATATCTGCAACACAAGTGCTTAAGCTACTTAGTACGGAATCAGGTCAACGTATGAGATGTTGTTAGAATTATTATTATTATTATTAGTTACCACCCATTTCATGTGTGCCCGAACAAGATGAGCCCACAACAAGAAAAAGATAGGTAAGGAACTTATAAAATGCAGACAATAAATTTACTTATAATTTTAGTATCTTCGTATTAGAATCGACCATATTGCCAGGTACATATTGCTAGCCATCAGTATGTAAATTGGCTCATGAATTGCCTATCGATTATGCAATTCGACCTGCCCGCCCATACCATCTCTAATTGAGGTTAGGTCTATGTCCTGAAATGATACACTGTTATATTATGAACTGAACCGTATTATATGATGCATTGACAAAATATAATATTTAAGAGGTGCCAGCTATAACCAATATTCATTGGTCTGGATCTGTACTTTAAACCTGGATCTGGATCAGAAACTCAAGAGTATTTAGATACATTTTAGTCCAACTCACTATTCTGTGTCTTCCCATGGCAGAGAGTGACAGCCCGGCGTTCCCATGAAACTTTTGGCTTTATAAATAAATATTTCACAACATCACATACATTGATCTGACTCCGAGATAGGTAGCTCAATCACCTGTGTTACGGATATCAGAATCAACAGTGGGATTACAAATATATACATATAGATAGATACTCTTTATTGCACAACATACAAAACTTAAAAGCTAGGTATACAGAGATACAATGTACAATTTAGGCGGTCTTATCGCTGGGAGCGATCTCTACCAGACAACCTTCAGGTAAAGGACATTAGATAGTAGAGGGACATTAGATATAATGCTTTTCTTTTGTAAATACATGCTTTGCTTCTGAAGTATTAAACACGAATGCGACGCAACTAAGCGTCGCATCTTCAACCTCCATTGAAAGTCTGAAGATGCCAAATTACGGCACAAGGTGGAGACGACCCCCGGCCTCGTCTGAAAGAGAGCGGAAAAACTGCGCCAAGGTCGAACGGTTGCGCCACGCGCCCGCCCAGCCGAGTGGAAAGCGTGTGGAGCTCTCATGCGCCGCACAAAAACTAGACGGACCAGTTTTTAAGTCTATTTTTACACTAAGGTTAGTGCAATGATAGTTCGTTTGTGCGCAGGCAACATTGGTGATAAAAGAGATTTAGTAGTGACGCGTTTGTAGTAGAAAATACGAGTACCTATCGGTCGATCGCTGATTGATCAATGTTCTGGATTGCATCCTGTTACATGTAAGAGTTTCCAGTTACTTAAAGACATTTTCAATGATTAGGTACCTCTCGGCAAATCCTCTTTGCAAAATAGTCTACTACTATACACTTGTACTATGACTGTAAAATTTGACAATTAAACGTTCGTACCATTGATTGCGCAATTGTACCCTTTATTTTATGGTTTATTCTACGAAAAGTTGATTTGCTAATAGATAAAAAAACATTGGCAAACTACGAGTAATTAAAGATCCTTAAAGTAATCCGTGACAGCTAGATTGATTCAACAATAAGGGTAACGCAATCACTTCCCGGCGGGTCACGTTTGACGGACAAGTTACGAGCGCCAGGCGAAGTTAATTAATTCGCCGATCGCGAACTATAAATCGAAGCTGGAGTTGATATACGCTAACACGAGTGGAGGTGTAAATGGCTTGTATAAATGTCCGGGGCCGCGACCACCCGTGTTAACGCGAGAGGACTCTTGTCTCCTTCTGTAATTTATTATTTATTTTCAGTAGCTGCGCGGGCGCAGTCAAAACACCCAACAGATGATTTACAACGCTATAAACGGGCGGTTTTATATCAAATGGAAATGAGCTTTTACCAGTGAGATTGCGCAGCCAACCCTCGATTATAAAATTTGATTAATTATGTTCTATAACTAACTAGTATTTCTAGATACACAATAGATTTTCCTGGGGGCGGAAGATAAGTTCGCTTAAAAGCGTTTTATTATTGCTTTTTATTTTACATGCCTTATTAATAATATTTATTATACTCGTATTGAATGAAACATTCATAAGTAAGTGATGCTAAAATGTAAAGAAAAAAATATAAAATCGGTTTTCCTGTGCGGATTTGGATCCGCATACAGACTAGCGGTATAGCGACTGAGTTTTTCCAATAACGCGGGCTAATCTAAAAGATAGTTTTTCACCAATTGTTTGTCTATCCTAGTATTTAGAATGTCAACGAAAGAAGAATACATTAAAAATGGTATTTTTATTTAAATAACCGTATTTTACGACGAATACTTATTAGTCGGAACAAGTATTGTGGGGGCAACTAGCTCATAATTGCCGGGTTATCTCCGCGAGTGGTTAATGAGGCTGAGGTACCGCTCCCGATAAGCCGCCGATTCCGCTTATCTTTATGGGTTGATACTGATACTACATTAAAGCTTGGATCGGTGTGAAACTTACAAAAATCTTGGAGAAATACCCGAGATAGGGAAACGATAAAGGTTGTCAATCTATTTAGCATATTGATATCACATACTTACCGCGCCGTGGTGTAATGTTGTTATATCTACGTTTTCGCAATTGGTTATGTTAATGACATTTTAATAAAGATTTGGTTAGATTTATATTTATTGTAATTTTACTTAATTGGTGCTGCTTTAGTAGCTTTAGATAATCATTAAGATTTTCGTAGCCTTCTCGTATATAGCGGCTACGACATTTAGGCGACGCATTCATGTAGCAAACTGTATAATATTGTTTTTTTACCCACTTCAAAAAAGGAGGAGGTTCTATGTTCGACTGTATGTTTTTTGTATGTTCACCGATTTCCCCGCCAACTGTTGACCAATTTGCACAATTCTTTTTTTATTTGAAAGAAGACACTTCCAAGTTCGTCCCATTTTCAACATGTGTGGATCCCAGAGAAATCGTGGGCAACCCTCAAATTTTATAGGCATTTTGTATTTTTTATAAAAGCTGCACCAGTATTTACGCCTGACAACGTCAAACTAAGTTACCCCTAATCCCTGTTGAATAATTGAATGTAGTATTTATTACAAGATGGTCTTGGGCGCCGACTTCGGTAAAACCTTTTCTCGAGTGTACTGTTATAAAATGTTATTTGAATGTGTATGAAGTATTAAAAATATTATTTTATACTTTTTAGTTCGTGGTTTTTGTTACGTCGATGCTCCATCAAGTTGTATGTATTCGCTTTTCTTTAGTTTCAGTATTAAAATGACTAAAATTCCACAGTATACAGATATATAGACGGTACAATAGAGATTCAACAGTCGTATCGAAAAAGGGTGTCATCTAAAAAATCTGTTAACCAGGTTATGAAAGAATACCGGATTTTACATTTATGTCCGGAAGTTAGAATAGTGTAATTTTTCTAAGTTACTCGGTGGATATAGGTAGCCCCGGGTGAGGTGTCTGTCGAGCCGAGTCGCGAGCCGTGCGCGTACCTACTAATTACAGTTAGTAAAATGATTCCAACTATCGGGTCAAAAACTACATAATACCTAGACTAGAACAAATCCGAGGAAATCCTTTCGGATGGCAACCCTAGCTTAAACGATCTCTACCAGACAATTCCATTTTTGTAACAGTTAAAACAGCGTTACTTACCGGTATTGTTGTTGTTGTTGTAGTGGTGCGCAGGCGGCGGGATGTAGTCCGGCATCTCGGGCAGGCACACGTTGCTCTCGTACATGTTCGGCGGCACGTTCGCGAGCAGGGAGCGCTCCTTCTCTACATCTGGTAGCAAATAGTAAATCAATCAGTATCGCCGTCTACTGTTGAGCGTAGGCCTCTCCCAAAGAGAGCCAAACCACCTGGTCCTCAACAGTTTGCATCCTACTCAAGCCAGCTATCTTTTTCTAATAGTTACTGGCATTGCGGCATCGTGTCGCAGGGTATCCTATACTATACTACGTTTTCCTACGTTGCGACCGCTGCACTAGACCAGAATAATCTAGGCACTTGTACATGTCGGTTTCATCGTCCCGTATTGTTTTCAGGGGTAGTTTTGATTAAATTCATAGCGAGTGTTAAGAAGTTTAAATATATGTCTAGTAACGGCCACGGAGTGATGAGTGATAAAAGTAATTTATTTGAGCTCTTTTTCATGAAATATGGTAAGTGATTACCGCCTGCCCATGGACACCTGCTACGCCAAAGGGAACTCCTGTAGGCTTTTTTAAAAAGTACGCTCTTTTTTTGGAGGTTTGTTAGCTCTTAGCTCTTATGGGAATATAAAATTCAGCTTACCTTTCTGCAGTATCTCCAGGTGCTCCCATAGGATGTCGCCCATGAAAGCGGGGGCCCTCGCGACGAACTGCTCGCGGCCCATGGCGCAGATGTCCTTGCCCTGCGCGCGCGCAAACTGCTGCAGCGCCACGCCCTCCAGCGAGAACTCGCGCGCCGCCCAGCGGAGCCACGCGGCCACCGCCGCCTCGCTCCATTGTCGAGGATCTACGGGACATAGTCATCTGTTAGTCAACAAAGCCTAAAAGATACGTACCTAGTATCTTCTTAGATTGTGCTTAAAAAGTTTGGCTTGGTGTTGTCAGGAATGATATGCATGCCATAAACCTCACCATTAGGCAAAAGTGAAGAGGAGTGGTAGCGTACGTAGCGTTCGGCTACGTCACAGCTGCTGTGGTCACAAGCGGACTGAAGTCCGCTTATATAAAAATATAAAAAAACTATAAACGCAAAGATGACAATGATGATGAGTTAAGGAAGCCTAGAGTAATGATTCAGAGAGAAGTTGTAGGACTAACACTCATCAATTGCAGATGAATATTAGTCCTACCACTAATGTTGAGACAAGAGTCTTAAGTCTTTTTACGAGTTCTGTTTCTACGCTCGAGTCTTTTTATAAGCTCGAGGCCTTTTTCGCGCACGAGTCTCTTTCCGCGTTCGGTAGTGCTATGGGTAGCACGTTATTTGATAACTCGGACCTCGTTCATAATGCTATTAATCATTATAGACACTACTTAAATAAATAAATATTTTACAACATCACATACATACATACAGCGATAAGACCACCTAAATTGTACATTGTATCTCTGTATACCTAGCTTTTAAGTTTTGTATGTTGTGCAATAAAGAGTATCAGTTTCTATCTATCTATCTATCTATACATTGATCTGACTCCGAGATAGGTAGCTCAAGCACCTGTGTTACAGATATCAGAATCAACAAATATATGCATATAATACTTTTCTTTTGTAAATACATACTTATAATACGATAGGAAACACCCAGACCTATACAAACAGACATGTTCATGCATACAAATGTTTGTACTGTGCGGGGATCGAACCCGCAACCCATGGACCAAAGGCAGCGTTCACTACCACTGTTCCAAACGGGTCGTCTTACTTACGTACGTACTTAGCTCAATAATATTATCCTCTGCCGAATCCAGTTCAATGGGTAGCCATATCATGCATGAGGCACTCAAAGTGTCTAAACAGATGAAATATTATAGACTTAAAACTATGAAAGTTAAAACGGATCAAAGGTATCATTGTGACAGCTTTTATATGCAGATATTCCTTTGTCATTCTTATGCAGGAATATTCATAATGTATCGTTAGGTATAGGCTTAATGCAAGGAGGTTCTTATTATAATGGTGGTTTAATGGCAGTCATAGTGAGAGACTTCGGATTCAGTCGATGAGGTTGCTAGGATTGCCTATTTTAGGACTTGCCATAAAATGGGTATGGACAAATAGTAATTAGAGTTGTATGGGTGAGTGGCATGCACAATAGTGTCCGCCGGTGCAACGGCACAATTAGGCGGGCAGCGAACCGCTGCGTTGCAACAGCGGAACTTGCAGCACGCGGGAAGCGCGCCGACCTTCAGTCGACTGCACCCCCCTTCCCCCCTTCACGGCACCACTCGTCCGCTGACCCACTCCTTTATAATAAACCTTCATTGTTTTATGAGTAAATACATTCGGGATAAAAGTCACGTTGCAGAATCTATATAGCTAGGAAACGTGTAATTGACTGGTGGTCGACCAATTAAATTCATCACAATTGATAAAAATCTAGTAGTGCAGGTACTGGATCGAACGAACCATCTTAAAGTAATCTTAAACAAAATAATGTGAACCCTTAAGCAATGTCAATGATGATCCGTTTGGAACAGTGGTAGTGAACGCTGCCTTTGGTCCAAGGGTTGCGGGTTCGATCCCCGCACAGTACAAACATTTGTGTGCATGAACATGTCTGTTTGTATTGGTCTGGGTGTTTTCTATGTATTATAAGTATGTATTTACAAAAGAAAAGTATTATTTGTATATATTTGTAATACCACTGTTGATTCTGATATCCGTAACACAGGTGCTTGAGATACCCATGACAGATCAATGTATGTGGAGTTTGAAATATTTATTATTATTTATAATGTACCTAAGTAAGATGATGAAAGTGACAAGAGGGTATTTGACTAAGCTCGAGATTTTACAAAATATAAAATATAGGTAAATATGAGAAAAGTAGTAGAAAAAATCTAAATTAAGAATATAACGTCTGGCCAGTTTTATGGTCATTCAAAGATTCATGGGCAAGTCCATTTTAAAAGTATGAAATTATTAAAAAATGATTATACCATTGAATAACCCACACAATTTTCACCAACTATTATAATAAAACCATTGACATAAACGAAACATTTCATATAGCTACCATACAAAATTCAAATAAAATGCATACAAAATACTTTGGTGTGACGTCACATCTTAGTAGCCCAGTTTTAGGTTTAGCCAAAATAATGTGATTTTAAAGTTGTGATATCTCAGGTAGTTTAAATGAGAATCAAGTAATTCTTTCAACGATGTTTCTATCAAAAAAAGGTCTTTTGATTACAAAAATAAAAAAATAGTCAGATACCGTTACGTGTTCCAGAAAAGCACTAGGTACCTTCATTTACCTAAAGAAAATAGCTTATCCAGTTAAGGAAAATATTTTTCCGAAATACTAACTGCTTTTAGAAATAAAAAGCTACGAGCACGAGCGACAGTCCTATTATTTAGTATAATTATACCTATTCACTGACTTCAGAGTAGGTATGGAAGCGTATAAAATTATTTGTTCTACTTTTCATCACGATCTAGACTCAACGCCAACTGTTTGCAATTCTAATAACCTCTATTATAGAAAGAACTAATACTTGGTTCATAGAATAAGGTCTAATAACTTATAAACTACCGCGGACTTATAATAAAAACATAGCGCGATTGCTTATTAAAATGCAATTAGTACTTGACTAACGATAGCTCGAGCAAAAAGGTAGGAAAATTAAATCGATGAAAAACGAGAACAACCCGGTCCAGCCTGAGCATTTGCTCAATAAGGTCATTACGGAGGTATCGGGGGAAAATTCAAAGCTCGTCCAATTGAAATGTTTGTGTCGCATGGCATCGATTGCTCGCGGGATAGCGGGTGAAAAAGCAAATCGATACAAACGAAGTTGCGCGACAGAACGCTACAAATTGTGCCTAGACATTGGAATTTAACTTTTTCCCGAGCGACGGCGCGAGAGCTGGCTAATAATTAGTAATTAGTTTAATTACGGCTTTTAGTCGGTGGCCGCCTTCGGGACACGCCGTTTAATGTTTCTGCCGTAATATGGGCCTTGGACTTGCTCCGGCGCTGTCTCCGCGATTATATGAGCTGGCACATTTTATTAGAAATCAACCTAATTGAAATCTTAAAAGTTGAACTAGTAGTATTGGTTATAAAATATTTAGTAATTTTAGTTTAATTAAAATCCTGATAAGTACTTTGAATAGTGTCTTGTACATTTACGTGAAATCTCATCGATATTACAACCACTTTGAAGACATTACGTACATTTGCCAAGCTTGGGCATGAATGGGCCGGCTCGACCGGAGTGATACCACGGCCTCACAGAAAACCGCCGTGAATCAGCATTGTGCTGTGTTTCGCTGCGTGAGTGAGGGTACCGGAGGCCCAATCCGGCGGAAAGGGGAGTTTAAGGTTGGCAGCGTACTTGTGACTCCACTGGTGTCGCGGGTGTCCATGGGCGGCGGCAACCGCTTACCATCAGGTGATCCGTCTGCTCATCTGCCTACCTATCACATAAAAAAAAATGTAACAAATCCCTTATGACAGTATATATTTAACTGTTCTGAGTACTAATTGTTAAAGTGTACCTACGGTTAAGCTTAGAAACGTTTATGTTAATATCGATAGGTTTTAGAGTGGAGTTTCGTGTCGAGTCGGAGCCAGCACGACGGTAGCGCCGGCGCAGCTCCCGGCCACTGTTGCCTTGCCCACTTACGCTTGTTAGTTAATTGCATCTGGGGCCTATTATTACCAGGATGCCCTCGGGATAGCTTCCGAACATAGCGTTCTGTTTATTGATAGTCAATAGCAAATCGAATAGTTTTTTTGGTGGCATAGTATATTCGCTCACTCTGATGGTAAATGAAAAGTGAGTCCACAATGCAATTACAACGGACCGAAAAACCAAACCTCATTGTGGTAATTGAGGTATTTTCGTAATATTAATTCTAAAATAGATGAAAAAATCTGATAAAATCTGAATATAAAAACTTTTCTGTTACATTTAGGCTTTAGTCGGTGGTCAATTTTTTTTTTTTTGTAGAAAAATGTGTCAGGTTGTCATCATAATTTAAGCAATTTGATTAGCATTACATATTCCCGAGAGTCCCACAATTAGACGTGCTGTGGCCCATATAACACTGGTTAACAAAGCGGCCCGGGTCCACATGGTAATGAACCGATTTCATTAACCGCGATCGGTAGATAACGCTCGCATCCCCGACTGATGCGCCCGCCAGGGATGCCCAAGCGCCAAGGACACCCCCGTATTTAACGCGACCAAACCCTCCCTGTAAATGTGTCCTTTGCGGAATGTTATAGTCACAACTACGAGTTACTGGGATACTGAAGCCAGAGGCAAGCAAGTGTGAATTCGCAAGGATGCTGTTCCAAAAGTTTCCCTTGCAGGATGCATATTATCGTCAAAAAGTGTTGCTCAGGCCTTGAGTTCAGTCATTCATCGTGAAACGTCAAAGATTTTACTAATAATACGTACGAGAGCACGGCTATCGACTCCTGTCGCCGTGATGCCGATATTTTGGTGTGTAGGTTCCACACCATTCTGTCAACTTTATCAGACTTTGGATTGAACTCGAGACAGACATCGGTGAACCTGACGATCTTCGCGAGGCTTCTTTTGTTTTTAGACCCAAATTCTCTCAAGTATGAGGGAGTAGATCTACTTATATCAAAATAAATCTTTATTTTTTTCTTAATATTTGAATACAGAGAAAGAATGTTAAAACACAGAGTTAAGCCTTTGATTTCGTGGTGCGCCAACCCTACGTAGCGGAGACTTGCAGACATCATTGTGTACCGTCATTTTATATTCATCGAGATCTCAAGGGGCGATAAAGCGACAACCACTGTTCACGTGCGTACACACTCGTAGATTGCCTCTATGTAAATTGTTTGTTTTTATATTCTCTCATTACCGGGAGAAAAAGGCGGCACTACAAAAGTTCTCTCATGCCAATTACGGTTTTATCTCTGAGTATATTAATGCGTACACGGCAGTTGTCTAGAAATACATTCATCTCTTTTCAGAATTAACTGGTTAGCTCAGGAAATCTTGTAGTCGATCAGTGTGTACGCAAGATTAATCTTATTGGAACAAAGGTGTTACATCTGACCTTTGGCTCACTGCAACGCGTACCCAGTGACAAAACACCAGTGTTAATACGAGTATTCGATGAGGGCTGCTTTGGTGACCTTATAAACGAACACTTTATTATTCCCATAGGTAAAAGCGCGTCGAAACTTTGTGTGTTCGTCTTGTCACTATCATCATCATCATCATCAGCAACCCACACTCGTCCGCTGCTGGACATAGGTCTCCCCTAAATGAAAACGCCACTGCTCCCGATTTTCGGCCACTCTCATCCAGCCCACACCAGCCAGCCTTCGAATGTCATCATCCCATCTTGTCGCAGGGCGTCCTACTCTACGCTTACCGAGTCGCGGTCTCCATTCAAGGACTTTACGGCTCCAACGGCTGTCAGTTCTGCGGCTAATATGACCAGCCCACTGCCACTTCAGTTTGCTAATTCAGTGGGCTATGTCGGTGCCTCTGGTTCTCCGTTCTTGTCACTATGTCGAGTCGAAAAAAAAAAGAGTTGAAAGGTGAGCTGAAAACCTCTCCCTATTTGAAGTCTTTTAAAAATTGTCTACATGAGTCGGTTTTTCAGCATGGTAAGTAGGTATAATATAGGTATGGCGTGTTTCTGCCACTCGTGCACCGTTAATTACTGCAATTGTCAGTGTTTTGTTATCGCAAGGTATGCATATATGCAACTGTGACGTCGTTTTATCAGCAAGTCCTTGTTTTTATTTTCTTTAATTAGGGCCTCTTTCCCCGACAATGTTATTATTATCAGGAAACAAGGTGTTTGAGGTGAAGAAACATTCTGCGAGTTTTATTTGCACTTTTTATATTCGTATTTTATTAAACCCTACTTTATTATAGCGTTTGTATTGAGGATTACGTTTTGTTATTAAATTTCGTTTTGTTTAGGCTTGTGCCCTCTGAGACATTTTTTAACGTTGAATTTAGAATTAAGCACTTTTATGTTATTAATATTTGTTTTAAGTGGTTTTCTAGGTAGTACCTACCTACATATAAGTAATCGCATAGTAAGAAAAAAGTCCCTAGGTCTAGCTTTGGAGTCCACGGAGAAAACGTACAGAAACCATTTCACAATCGAGATGGAGGAGAAAGGTAAATCCTTTTTTCTTACGTAGTTTTTGAGTTATATATTTATACGCTGAACTCAAAACGTTCATTTTTGCAATATCGCTAGACAAACAATTTCGGAGCTTCAGTCTCTAAGCAAACATTTACGAGTACTTATAGGTATTATTTATTAAATAATTGTGCACTACTTTTTGATTTGTTTTTACACTCGAAAAAATTAAGGTGACACCGCGACGATACTAGCGCCGCCAAATGATTTATATTGTTGTTTTTTTTTGAAGTTAGTAACGTATTATAGGTTCCTTATTTGTTGTTCACTTTTTAAAAATGTCTCCTATTCGCGACTGTCAATATATATCACTTGGCAGCGCTAGCATAAAGTTTTCGTTCCAAATAGAATCGAGTTAAAACTTTCCATATTTTTTGCTCCACTAACAATATAAATCTCATCAAGAACCGATTCAACTCGTTCCGAATAGGTGTTGTATCATACCCAGTGGAGCCGTGGGAACACTAAATTAAAAGGTAATTTATGTTGATAACAATTTGACATGATCGGAGCTAATGAGCCAGTGTTTGCATGTAAATGGGACGAGTTGTGCGTTGTTTGTTGACCGGTTTCATCAATTTGTATTTACGACCCGTTTATTGCGCCCAACAATTAACGGAACGACAAAGTTTGACAATAAATTGTTAATTAATGTTGGAGGTAGCTGGTAGATAATGTTGTATGTACAGACGGAGTCAGGGCGAGTTATTCCCCCCCGCAGTGCAAAAAATCTACTTGTGTCTCAGATATAGGGCGGGTCAAAGTTCAAAAAGGGTAACTTCACGTGATGCCTGTGTGTACCAGGACCATAATATGACAGTTATTGAAAAATCCATATGTTGGCTAGACTATAAGGATCATTCGCGTATGAATATAAAAACAAATATTAGACTACATCACATACAATCAATCACTTACATAGTCTTGTGATCAAACATATTTATATGTATTGAGCTCGATAGCGTAACTAACCTTTGAATTATTATTTATTTTATAATTACTTGTGAAGTTCCTCTTATCTTCATCTTACATAATTTACTCGGTGGCGTACGATTAAATTGTATTTTGAACGTAAACATGATGGAAGGCTATCAAAAGGTATGAAATGCAAAGGATTTTCTTGTTATGGCTTTGCAATAAACCACTTGCTTTGCATGTCAGATAACCTATTTCGAATTCGTTATTTAATTACTAGAACTACATTATACATTCGACTTAGTAATTTTCCTTAAACATGTTTTTTTGGCGACACTTAGTTTTAATTGATATCTTTTACTAAAGTTATCCTATTGGCGATTATTGACTTTGGGATTAAAGGTTACGAGGATAGGCTAAGGTTAATGTTTGACCAATATTACACCTGATGGAAAGCAGCAATGACGTCTAGGATGATACGCGTTTATCTAGAATATGCCGGTTTACTCTTGCCTTAAAGGTGTCCAGATACATAGTGGTCAGGAAAAACTTCTTCGGCACTTAACGACTTCGGCAGGGAATTCAATTCCATCTACTCATACGTAAGAAATATATGTATTTCCTTTTTACTCGGTACATTATTTGCGATTTCGTGGGTGTAGAGGGCGCAGGGCGTCTGGGTGCGCTCGCGCATCGTGGCAGCGGAAGCGCGAATAGACGAGGCGCAGACGCACGCACTTCCGCTGGCGGCCGACGACCCGCCACCTGTGCGCCCGGGCCCTCACGCGCTGCGACATCACATCTAGCGGAGATTTCAGCGTTCAAATAAATTGTTTTTTTACACAGTACTCAATATTGAAAAAAAAACAACGACGTTTTCCGACTGCAGCTTATTCCGAGGTGAAGTACCTTATTAGCAGCTATCTTCAGAAAGTTGATAATAACCTTGGTTCATTAGTTATCCTCATTTGAATATTCTTGAATGTACGTTACTGTTGTTATAGCTCGACACAATTTTATGTATGTACCTTGTGGAACGTACAAATACATAAGTGTATTTTTGCTTTACCTACATTAAATCTACAAATTACCTTGGACTGTGACCTGCCATGCGTATAAATTGAGAAAATTCTTTGTTTGTCGTTGAGTACCTAAGTATTAGTATTTAGTAATTTTCCATTTTCACATGTTAAGCTGTCGGTTTTGTCACTTTGATAGTGGGTGCAACGTCACAGGTCCTTAAGTTTGTGGGGCGGTTAGAAACTTTTAACCTTCTGTGGTTAGAGTTCGGGCCATACTTATGGCTCGAACTCTACCACCAGAATCTACTTAGATGAGATGCAATGTTACAATACATACATAAAGTAAAAGTATCAACCTAGAAGTTACTGTTTTACTGTAATAAGTTCCTTGCCTTTTTGGCTGGAGTGGACTTATGATCGTGGCTGCAGCTTCAAAGGACTATCAGAGAATATCTAATAGAATATCCAAAAAGAGAGCAGCACCAATGATGGCTAGCAGTGGGTAGGTGAGACGTATGTATGATGAGCAGAACGTGAATGGTTGTCAGTCCCGCAACAAAGGTTTGCGGCGTGCGCGGGCGACACGCAGCGGCGCGCGACGCGACGCGGCGACACACGCGGCGCATGATTACCATACGACAGAGGCTCCCAAATTTTTAGTTTCATAGGCCACTTTATACATGAAATCGCTGGATTTCCAGTAAGTTCAGTCAGTAAACAGATATCACAACTGATTTTGTACACCCGCAAGCCTTCAATGTTTTTTGAAGTTTGTTTCTAAAATAACATCCGACCATTCTGTGTTGAATAAAATAAATACTACCAACCGCGACATCTCACATCCTCATTAATAAAAGTATTTTTTCAATTGACATAAATCTCTATCAATCCCCGGACTACCTGGAAGAGTCCACTCTTCCACAGATCGTCGAGGGATTGGCCACTTTGAGAACCAACGCCGTATGCAAATGTCTCGCGGCCGGCGACTGCGCAGCCGCTAACAGTTTTTGCTTGTACCCGCTTACATGAAGGGAACGGTTTGTTTTGCTTTGGTAGGCACTTTTAACTTAATAATGTATTTGGAGTAACTGCTGCGACGAGGCCGAGTAGGTACTTTTTGGACTAATGCAAAACACATCAAAGCTTTCAACCATGTAGTTAAGTAAATATGGTATATGGACGGATGTCCATATTTATAATTGTTGCAGTCTTGAAGAACTACTTACCTATATTATACAGGTTATATCTGGGAACATTTACATCCCTTCAACCACGTGTTCTACTAACCATTATGAACAACATTTATTCTATCACTTATGGAAAATGGCATGAAAAAATGTCAACTTTTCATACAAACTCGGTCACGTGACTTGGTCATTTTGTATGGGGAGTCGAAAAAATTTTCGATGAACTTCGAAAAGACGTTGAACAAATGTTGTTCAGAATGGTTGGTAGAACACGTGGTAAAAGGGATGTAAATGTTCACAGATACACCCTGTATGTAATGTACACATATCACATTAATGTTGTAACTATGTACGAAGATGTGCTTTTATACGTTTAATTGTCCTTTACTATCAGTAACTCACGTATCTTTTCACTATAAAGTTATTAGTCCTTGTGTCTTTTAAAATAAACTCAAAGGCTTGAGAATTTCTATATCGTGTTTGCTGTATTGTTATACGAATTTAGTGCACACGTGGTAGTTGTGTTAGTGAAAAACATGACAAATAACACGATGCTCCACAGCGGAGAGCTACTAATCATGTAGGTAAACTGTTCAGCCGACCTGACCGCGCCAGCACGTCGATGCCCGAACATGTTCAACGAATTAATCTATTTCGATTACCCTAACTGATGTTACAGATTTAAAACTTTTATACCCATACAAAATGGAATGCCTATTTGGGCATGTATGGAACAGCTGATTTTGCTTACATTTTTGATCTAACTTGCTAAAAGGACTTTATTAATGGTATCTATTAAGAGGGCTTCGCTATTAAAACGAACATAATTTTAATTTTTAATGCCTTTAGCGTTTTAAGACCACTTAGCGAGTAATTCGTTAGAAAGAGCCGTTTTATTGCTAATGCAAAAATACCTAGCTAAATTAAGTCATTTACTAACAAATTATTTTAATTAAGATTTTCGTGCTATCAATTTCTGGTATTTCAAATTTAAAAATATCGGCAACCTGGGAATTTAAATAACAAATTCCAAATCGGAACATTATAAAATACGCTATATTAAACCATTACCAAACAATATTCATATCTTACTAAAGTGGAAGGTCGTGAAATATGATAAATAATTCTGTGGGAAGTTCTCAGATCTTTTTGATTGAAGTCCGAATTATTTTAGCTTTATTGCCTTTTCTTCCTGATCGTAAAATACCTTAAACGCTTATGAATGTATTAATGTAGTTTACACGGGTGTAAACTGGTGAAGTTTCTGTTTTCTTAACTGTGAGCGCACACCTACTCGTATGGGTAGGTAACTGGAAAATGACGAAGTGTCATTGTATGAAATTACTGTATGCTTAAATAGTTATTAAGGTATAAACTTGCCATAACCATAAACTATATGGCTGTATTTGCTATTTTCTCTCATAACTTGTATTTATAATGCTCGTTCGTATACTCTTATAATTTGTAATATTGGCATGGTTTATGTAATTGACATCACGCAATCTTCAGTTAATACAAAAATAATAAATTACATACAGATATATATTTTATAGATCGTTATTTTTTATCGTTTACATCCCGAAAACCTCATAATAGGTATCGTGAGTAAAGTCCATTTAGCATGTTAGATCAACAAAATAAGCGAAAAAAAATTCAGCTGTTCCATACATTATTCCCGGGTGGTATTTGCGGGTTCTATTATATAACTGTGTATATAAGAAAATGTATTATTACACAATTTAGTAAACGAAAGCGTAAGGCACATTGGGGTACCTAATTCATCGGTTGGACTTGTGATTTTCTGGCTGAAAAATGAATGATGCTTTAGTATATCTCTAATGTACTAACTCCTAGCTCCTACTACTAGTGAGATCAGTGGCTGAACACAATTATACACAGTCCGTATTCCTACTTGTGCTGAACTCTATTTTACTGCCGATTACATATACCGAGCTATTGCTGTCTGTATCATCATCATCATCTTAGCGTTTTGTTCTAGTTGCGTCCCAAGTTGTCGATTCAAGGCCTGGAGTCCCCCTATTCGCTATTGTCGAATTATTTAATATCCTGCAAAGAGAATAAAAATATTTTTGCGTGTTACCTTTGGGCACGCCGAGGCGCAGCTGCTCCTTCTCCCAGGAGGCGAAGGTAGCCTTCAGCGCCTCGGCCATCTTCTTGTTGGTGCCGGGCGTGAGCGGCGGCACCTGCGACGGGATGTCTGCAACAACAAAACGATACGTTAATCACTATCATAGAGTAACTTATATATAGGGTGCATCTGTGGACATTGACATTCCTTTAACCACCTTTTATGGCCGTGTGGTCCCCAGGCAGAGTAGAATAGGCCACCCTCACTCTTACTGAGGTGTCGTAAAAGGCGACTAAGGTAAAGCTGCTGGCATGATCATAAGCACCAAGAGAAGGAAAACTCTGCATTTATATCAAAACCCTCGCCAACCCAAGCGTGGTGAGTATGGCAATTACCCCTCATGTGATTGAGGGAGGCCCGTGCCCCAGCAGTGGGGACTTAAATGGGCTGACGATGACGATGAACCACCTTTTCGAAATTAGTCGAAATTTTTTTCGACTCTCCGTACAAAATGATCAAGTCACGTGACCGACTTTGTATGAGAATTTGAATATTTTTTATGCGAATTTCCAAAAGTCATAGAACAAATGTTGTTCAGAATGGTTGATAGAACACGTGGTTAAAGGGATGTAAATGTTCACAGATACAACCTGTATATCACTGCTAACTGCTGGTTAGACCTGGTTGCGTCTCAAGCTGTCGCTTTGGAGACCGGTGTCGGCTTTCCTGCTACAATTCCTTCACCTTGCTCGGTCTTTAATAAAACGTTTGAAAAATTTGGACTAATCAACAAACAGATAAATTAAAAGATATTTTTTAGAACATCCAATTCAGGGAGCTTTGATTATGAAGGTATGCCTTATATTGTTATTCTCATGTATACCGTAAAGATTATACAATCTATATATCTGTGTACTTATTTGGTAGCTGACATTTATTAAACGTTTCGAATCAACTGTTAAATTATATTAAGTAATGGTAAATCAAGCAGACCCTCTCGTCATAATCCACTGTTAGCGAAGTCTTCGCCTTACTAGAGTTTTAGTATGGTATCCAGTTTCCGTTATTTATGGCCGCAGTTTAACTTATAATTCGACTCATATCGACATCAACAAACACGGGTTCATAAATTATACACGATTTACTTGTTGATATACAGCCCTGTTAGGTAGTACGTAAATTAATTTACTAATCTACAAATTAGGAAGATTTGGATCGATGACGTAGAGGATAAATTGTACAAATAAAGATTTAAATATAAGTCAAGTTTCTCCGGCAAGTTTTAACCTTTTACTGTCGTGCTACATTTATGGCAGTCCACATTGATCGCATTGTCATAAACATGAATTATACATGCCGTTTTTGTTTATTCAACTTTCTCATATTTTCACCTCGTCCAGTATCGTGAAATGTTAATGAAGAAGTGGATCGCATTATTAGCGGCGACCTTTAGTTATCGCGGCGCGTGGGCTTTGTGATCTGGTTAGTTAGCCGATCTGAAGCGCGCGCGCAGATACGAGTAGTAATGAGTGCTCCCACAGTTGATTGCATTACTACCCCGCCATAATGGATACACCACTACGCAGAATATAGAGAAAGCTACCGTTTGATCATAAAACATGTTTGGCTACATTTCATTACATTTAGTTTACTTTTTCACTCTATTATAAAATGAATAAGTTAAGGTTTTGACCACAAAGACACCGCAAAGAAGGTCTAACGTACCTACTTCAAATCCTGTCTAATGGTATTAAACTAGCCTAGGTTGTAGTGATTAAAAAATAGTCTCATTTTCATTGGTTATAATTTTTCAATTCAAGAATGAAAATATATCGTAGTGTCCTTAATGTAACAGCACTATAATTTGTACTTTGAAAGCTTTTAACTCGGTTGCTTATTACCGAAACGGTTTTACTTACTCATCCGAGATCATTATCGGTGGAATTAATTACTTTATCTACGCTATTTATACCAAGTACCGGCGAACAAATTAATAGCGGACTTTTTGAGTCTCGATGGCTTCGAATAAAATAAATCAGAGATAAACAAGCAAGCGGGACTGAATGTTGCGTGTGTGCTGTGTGCTATGTGCGGTAGACTTGCGCTGGACAGTTCACTCAGTTAAAATAATATAGTTCATTTAAAAATATTTATGATATAGTAAGTACTTTAAAAAAATTAGGTGTGTGAATGCTTGATGTTGATGATTGTATATAAAAACTATATAAATGAACTAATTAATCTTGATTACTATCTGCTTCTTTTATCGTCGGGGGGAGACGTGTGTAAATCTTTACTGAAACGACTCAGTGATCCGACTCAGCCAAATGATACACTATTCCGAATCTATAATGTTCGCTTCGAATGTATCATTCGACTCAAATGGATCCCGTGGCCAATCGGTACGCGGTAGTAATCTCCCTCACTGATACGGATGAGCCGAATGAGTCGAATGATCCGAGTGAACTGAATGAGCAGAATGATCTGAGTGAGCCGAATGATCCGAGAAAGCCGAATGAGCGGAAGAGTGGATGTTCCAAATGATGCGTTTCACTGTTATGCATCTTTGCACTAATCCAGATGTAAATGTTCCAAGCTTTTGAAAGATACGATCAAGCTCATAATACTGTCTACTCTATTCCTAAATATCTCTTATTTTTTGTTATTTTACCAACTTGAGCATTAGTTAAGCTAAGTAGGTACGAGGAAATTATTACTTGGAGCCAAAATGAGTGAACTACAATGGCTGGCTAAGTGAACTAGTGCAACAGAACTCATTTAAGAACTACACAAGTACGTACGAGAAGGCTTCATTCATAAGTGGGTCTGGTTTGCGTGCGCGCGCGTGTGTGGGTGCGCGCGCACCTGCCGACCAGTTCTGAGATGCGGAGATTTGTGCACCTCTCCCACGGTCGCTGCCCGACGCCAAGCTCTAGCTGAGCACCTCTGATATCATTTGAATTTTTCTCTGGTTCTTGGTGTAGGTACATAAAATTGCCTCTAACAAATTGGTGGCTACTTACTCGGGAGGTTTTATTGAAGTTCGTTATAGTCGGAGACGTATTATTTTTTATCCATATTTGAGTATCTGTCTAATCTAATATTTAAAAAAGAGCTCTTTAAAAAGTTACACCTTTATTTAGGTTATTTAGGTTTTAAGCGTAAATATTATCTATTAGTCAGTATGATTTGGATTGGATGGTGTTGACATCAAGGAATCTAAAAGTAAATATTGCTAAAAATTGTTCAACTTTTTGTATGGATGGACAACATGGAGAAATTCATAAAATGTTTCTATGTTTCGCAATTTTTGCGGGAATTGTTTCCAAAACTGGGTATAAGTTACCCATCTGTTGAAGAGGATGTCAGTAAGATATGAGATGAAATACCTAATTCAACGCATGTCAATAGGCCGTATGTTTGCATACCCATACATTAGGTCACTCAATCAGTCTTTGTGTTATTTATATCGAACCAAATGAGATTAATTTAGATAATAAGATTGAAGTAATTTGACAGTTGTGTGACCTTTGAAATTTATTTTAAGATAACATGAGCATTTTTTTAGAAGGCTCCGTTGCATCTTTGTGGCGATCTGGTTCACCCGTGAGAAGCGCAACCTGGCCTCGCGGCGACGGCTGCGAGTAGCGGATGTCGTCGAAGCCTCCTCGGGATCGCACAACGTTAATAGCAAGCATCGTCAGTGGCGGAATTAGCAGCAGGCCGAGGAGCCTTGAGCGTAAGATTTTAAGGGTGAAATCCGTCAGTGACGGCAATACGTAAAATATCTACTTAGCCGTATTTGTCGGTAGGATCTGCGTGTATTTTGAGGTAAGTTTTAATGAATATCTAAGTAAAAATCCTTCGCGTCTTCAATTACTATACTCGTAACTACCTATCATATTCTACATCGCATTCATCTGTTAAGTTTACCAATTGTTTCCTTGTTACGGACACATTATGGATTAATTATATGGTAAAATTCTGTTGTAGAAAGCAATAACACAAACTGACACAAAACAAACCACCACTTGGCCGTTGAACCTAGATCAATCAACAAATTCAGCATACCCTCAGCATACTCTTTACCCTTATCCCGTGATAATGGTTGATATAATGTTGTAGTATTTTTTGGCTCATCTCTATAGGATGAGTAATTACTTGATCTAACATAAGCTTTATGTTTGCAAATCTTCTGTGCTTTTACATAGTATCATGCGCATGTTTGTGGCGCTCGTAGATCAGTGGTTCAGAATGAGTTTCCCCGCGGCCACGGCGGTTCGGTCCCCGGCAGTTGCGATCGCGCAGACATTAATTGCGCGCCACTCCAGCGCATTGTGATTTACCCGCGCCCATCGCGCAGCTGCACTTGACTCACGGTTATGCGCGCACACTACATATGCGGACAATAATGCAATCGGAACGGCCACGATAAATGTATTGTTTTTTATGTTATTACCGTGGAGAGGAAGGCATCTTTCTATTGCCCTGTTCTGGTAGAGAACAGTCTTGAAGCGTTGATTCTTGATTCATTGGTGACTTATTAAATCGACAAAATTACTATTATATTCTAAAAAGATGCACTTTTTGTACGAAAAACAATAGCAGATATGAAACCGTATCTATATACTTGCATGCACATACATCAGATAAAAGTGCGGTCGGTTAAGTGCGGTTTATACTTTATGAGAGCATCCCAAAGAGTCACATAAGAGATTAACATGAAAGTGTTCATTTCCGGCGTCAAATTGATAAATTTGAAATATACAAATAAATAAGAATTTCAAAGACACCATTAAAACTATAGGGACTAATTAAAACAATACAACCAATGTATTTTATGGTATTTATATGGTAGGCAATATAAAAAATACTTTGTTTCTTATTTGTTTTGCCCACTTTACTTTTTGAATTAAATTCAGATTTTAACATCGATACAGCCTTCCTTTTGCCAGTTGTATTAAGCCATTACACGGACCTTTATCTATAAAGGCATTGTGAGATAATCGGATATAAATAACAGTGAGGTGTGACGATTCACACACCTGCAGGATACAGTAGTATCTCTAGAAAAGAGACCAGTATATATCGCAATACATTAATCTGTTAGGAATCTCTTGTGGATGTTTAACTCTACCTTTTAAGAATTTATAGATGATGCTACAATAAAATATGCTTTTGACTGTAGCGATGGAAATAAATATCAGTGTTCGGAATATAACGAGCCTTAAAAAATTATTAACTACTTAATCAACGGAAATGGGTGGTTCTTGCTCGTCATTACTGTCAAAAGGCCAAGCTTTCAGCTGATTTCATTTTAATACTTCATATCGTACAGACAGCCCCACAGTCTATCAAGTGTCCCCTGTACATTTGCTTGCAAAATCTAAGAAAAGAGTAAATAATACAAAGTGTTGAGCAGAATGTGCGGGGTAACACTGTCAGCATTATTTGATTTTTGAGACCACCTATATACCACTGGGTCTACTTGGTTTCTATATATTTTAGTTTACTCTCTTTTAGTTTATTTTTGATGGTCTCATTAACACAGACAGCTTTGTCATCGGGATTTATATCCGAGTTGAACTTTTGCGACAGATGGACATCTGCCGCAGACACTAATGCACGGTGGCTGTTTTTTATTGGCCTCCACAATACAGGTTCATCTAGATCCAGTTTAGGAAGAGGTCATTACTACTGCTAGATATCTGTAACTTTCTCAAGGACGTTAGAAATATCGACATTAGCTCGCTGTTAGTGATCAACGATCAAAAATACTTTTTGAGACATAAGGTATGATGTCAATTACTGAGATTGAAGAATTTATAGAGTAAAATAGATAAAACATGGTATAATATTTTTATAACAATTTCACAAAAGATTTATAGAGAAGATGTTTTAGTCAATTTAGATCAGTAGCTGTATCTACTGCTGACGGCGTTTTAGGATAGTGTATATTTATGGAAAAATAGTAACAAGCATCACTGGAATCCCAGTGAGAGGCAGACCAGAAACATAAATACAAATAAATGTATCACTTATTTCGTTCATGTCGTCCAAAGAGATACATTAACTATGCTTTTTATTTTTTCTACTAGATAGCGGACTTTAATTGCGTATTAAAGTTGACATTAAGCTTTCGGTGCGCAAATTCTCGAGAAGGAGCAAAAACTATGGCTGCCAACGGCAAGACTTCCGTTTCCGTAATTAAAGCAATTAATCCGGAGTGATTTCGGTTAATTATCCTGTGAGCCTTCGGATGCAATGCATCCACACCGTATGACGAGAAATATGAGCTTGCATCGAGGAACGTAACCGACCACCGTTTTTCTTCAAACGTAATTTCGAAATAACAGTTTATACGGCTTGAATGAAAGAAAAGCATTTAAATTTGAGTTACTGAAACCACAAATAAGTTTGTGTAATGCAACAAAGTTCTTCTCTGATGCTTTATTCAATTCATAAATGGTCGGTGTGGATAATAATATGGACACGGAATACTTAAAACTTTTAATAATCGGTTATAAATTATACTTAAGACTGAAATCCTTTCCCGTTTAATATATTATTTGTGATTACAGTGTGCGGTTTAAGACCGAAATGGAAAAAACTGTGTTGACATATCTTGCGTTATATTTTCTATCACCTTTTATTTATAGAGGCTCAGTATATTAGGCTCTCCTAAGCCTGATGGTAAGCAAGAGAAAAGCCCAAGTTGCAATTACAACGGAAGCGATGTCAAGGCATCACCTCCGTTGTCACCGCCATACCGGCCCGCGAGATGCATCTTCACGCTTCGTTTAAAGGAATCCATATTTTAGAGAGGGGGAAATACATGCACCGGCAACGAGTTCTATTTCTTGATGGTGCGGCAGAAATAAGAACTGGTTACTGGTGAGCCTCGAATGGTTTAACCCTAGTTTAACCAGTTAACTACAGAAATTGCTTTAGGCACTTAGGAACAGTCGGTCAAAGGTACTGGGTGTTAGGCAGTCGTTTTGCGACTGTGCCGAATGCTGAATGGTCTATGTTCAGCACAAAAGGCCGGAGATGCGCCTCGTGACCGCGGCCCAAAACCGAGGACGAACCGCAACCTTCCGAGATTTGGGGCTCGATTGCGCCTGATGGACTTGCTAGGGGCCTATTAAGATATCTTAAAGTAATGGGTTGTTCAGAGTAGGTAGCTCAAATCCAATATACAATAGTAAAAATATATTTAGCTTCACAAATTGTCTTGTGCTGAAGTTAAGGCTACCCTCTTTTAGCCTGACAATTTGAAAGGACAAAAGTTTTAGAAATACATTCTTATTTTTTTTATGTTAGAGCCGACAAACGAACAAGCGAGTTACCTGATGGAAAGTAATCAACGCCGCCCATGAACATCCGCGAAATCAGAGAGATCGCTAATGTGTTGCAGACCTTTAAATTGACGGCATTTGTGATATGAGTGTGTTCTTATATCACAACCACTTGATTAGGTTTAGGTTTTACGGATAATTTAATCAGCCACTCTTAACCCTCTATCCACAAATAATATTATTGTCTTTATATATTTCCACATACGAACGAACGGCGTTAGAGATGTGAGTAAACGAACAGGTGTTAGAGGACAACTTTATCTACAGTTTGTAACTTCTATAGCCCGATATAACCTGATGTGATAAATAAAGTTGCAGCCTAATCTACTCGTACATAAAATAGAGTTACATATCTTCTAGGCACACCCAAGAGTGTAACTGACCCATTATTAAATTGCCTATTTCTAACAACATTTTTTATTCTTAATCCGTTAAGCAAATGCGAAAGACGTGTTACATTTTACCTGTAGTTATTTCCTCACGTTAATGCTCAAGGGCTCGGCCAGTAAACAGGTGGTCGAAGGGTTGCAGCGGCGACAGGGTTGGCAGGGTAACAAGAAAAATATGTGGATATGTATCATAAACAATTTAGACTCTTAGATATAATCTAAGCAGGGGATTTAGAATCTATTATGAAAAAAAAAACCAGTATAAATTCAAATTTTAAATGACTCTTACTGTCGACCATCTTTGCCTTTTAATGAGAAAAGTAAAATTATTCGGTAAATATCAGGTAAACATTACATTTGCTACTGTATATTTTGTTATTAGTTAAAATAAAAATGTTTAGCAAAGGTAATTTTTGAGTGATATCTACCGATTAATTTTACTTTTACAACTTACAGCCATTTATAAAAACATAAAATCGACGGTTTTTTTTCTTTGACCACCAAGTGCATTAAGTCGA
Source organism: Marasmia exigua (assembly GCA_019059595.1). NCBI lineage: Eukaryota > Metazoa > Arthropoda > Insecta > Lepidoptera > Crambidae > Marasmia > Marasmia exigua. The sequence goes on along the minus strand of CM032477.1, from coordinate 15,061,189 downwards.
ACGCAAAATTTTATAGTGTAGCCATTATGCGTGTTCATTTTTAATTAATGAAGTGCGTTTGAGAACACAAAGGTATAGAAACGGTGAAGTTATCTTTTCCAGTTCTCCTGTCTGGAAGTACACGTCACTGCAGATATTCACGTAGTTAAGCCGTAACTTTTAAATGCAATAAAGAATCTATCTTTTATCTAATTTAAAGTTTAACTGCCACACTCAGAGTCGTTGATTAACTTAGTTGGCTACTTAAGAAAAATATTGACCCTTATTTTGATATGCATAAAGACTACCGATACTAAAGTTAATGAACATTAGCTTAAATGACGTCTCTGAGTGCGGCCGTAAGAGTATTTAGATTAATTTAGAATATGTTTCTGTACAATACGAATTGTGCTTTCCAACTCAACAACTGACACTCGACAGCCCTATTTTGAAGGGAATGAGGACAGGCACTTGTTGCGTTACAACGCACACACTACTGACTGAAATACATTTTAGTCCCTGATATGCAAAGCGTATAGCTTCATTCCCCATTGTAAACACTCGAAGCCGTGAAATGCTTGCACATCGTTTTTTATCAAATTAAAATTCTACGAACGACCCTTAAGATACCTGCCGGCTGATTAGGGAAAGAAATAACAAAGGAAAAACTCTGTTTGCGAACCAATATTTTTATACTTTCTGCTATCATTGTTTTTTAGATTGTATCAAGATACCAACTGTATTTTTATTACACCAAATAAGGGAAGCAGTTGAATTGAACCTAAACTATGGGCGATGGCATTAATTTGACTATCAACGACATGATGACTTTTCTGTTGGTCCTGATCTCTGATAATCTCGAAAATCATCACTACTTACATATCTGTGTGATGAGTTTTCTATACTAATTTTTGTCCCTAGATAATTGTACTCTGGCATGACTGAGGGGCAGCCATCAAAGATTTATAAGAGTCATGTCATATATTTTATTGCAACAGGTGTTATTATATGCATTCGCAATCAGTGGCGACGAATTTTATTCAACAATACAATATCACATACCTAAACATACTACATCATCTTGATCCCAAAGTAAGATTTTTAAGCATAACATAGACAAAAAATAATGAGGTTTTGTTTTTTGCATAGTCATTGAAGATACATTTTCCAGTTTTTCAATCAAACGCTTTGGTGCGCAGGAGTTCGTTTAACAGGCAACATTCGTTAGTGCCCTCACAATGCGGCCCAGAACAAAAGCTCGCGCCATTTTTACCTCGCCATTGTTCGCCGTTTGAACTTGGAACGTCGCGTGACGCGCGCGCGTGCGCCTGTTTCGCATTCAAATCATTCTCTTTAATAGCTTGTAATTACTCTAAACGCTTACCGAACGATTGTCAAGAAAAGAGTAGTATTAACACCATCTGTCTTCTTTTGGTAGCTAACTAAGAAAGGAGTAAGACCAGAATTTGCGAATTAAGTTGTTAGTGGTCAGTTTACGTTTCTTTTTTGTTTGGGCAGACCCTTCCATATGGTAGTTGTGATAATATGACAGCTGTAACTTTTTTCGTGTATTACTTATTTATTAGTAATAATAACATTAAATACCTTTTTCCAAATTATTACAAGGATAATTTACTACGAAATTTTGTCCTAAAATAAAATTTTTCACGCAAATTTAAGATAATAGACCTCTACCTGCATTTGAACATTCCCATAAATTATCCCTAGTTTCTGTTCATAATACAGAATCAAGTATAAAATTGGAATTGTTACCGTGTGAAAATGAATTACTTTGCTAGTATCGAAAATTGACTGTTTTGGCCGGCGTCGCCCCGCAACGAACCGTAGCGTAGCACTCCGTAGCAGAGGGTTCCGTAGCGAGTGCGCTTTCAAATCAAACGGCCGCTGTCCACTCACGCGCAAAATTACTCAAATTACTGCTTGGTATAACCATGTAGGTACTGTCCTTACTTATTGCATTAAGCTTCTTTCAACAGAGCTGCTTATTGAAACTCTATAGGACCTAATTCGTGCATTATAACCCTTTTCCTGTTGGATAATTTATCCTTAATTAAAATAATTTAAAGCCCTTTAGGTTTTGGTGAATGTTTTGTGTTTCGCGATGGCTACTTTAGTAGTTTAATTCGTATCATTCTTAAATTTAATCAACTCTTAGTGTAAATGAATGTTTAGAAAAAAGAAGTCTATTTTACCTATTTAAAATGATAATTTATGCCAGAACATGTCATCGTTAACTAATTTAATCTCTCCTACTGAAAGTAGGACATAACTATTAGAGTACTTAACTTAAGTTAATTTTCTATCCAGCTATTTCTACGTCTCTAACTACAAATTGATACTTATCTCTCATTTGCAAATTGAAGAAAAAAACAAAACAATAGTAGTTACATGTTTATCTTTCAGTGATCTGTGTTGATCACGACTGTAGGCGAGAGACCTTTGCTCAATGACAGAGGCGGCGCGCGCATCATCTCATTGAGCGCGCACCGGATGGGCCAATCAGCGGCGTGAATGGACGCCCCCGCCTGCGCCGACGCAGCTCCGTGCGTTATTAGCTCCCGTACTAGATGCCACCGTTTCTTTGTTGTGCCCGTAAATTGTTATAACCTTTTACGGCTTTCGGAATGTGTTGACTCGTAAATCCGTTGTTTGTTGTCTCATTGATAGCGCCATTGTTCACCATGAGAAAGGGCCAGCTACCGTTGCCAAGGGTGGGACACCAGCAGAGATGTTAACACACTTAAGTCCACTTTATGCTCGCACGTCTTATTGGTTAGTCGGCTGTCTCATGAGATGGTCAGACATTTTATTGCCTAGTTAGTTTAATCAATGGTTCTAGAAACTCATCTGTTATTCTAGGAATCACGTTTAGGATTAGATTTTCGAGCCGGCTGAAAAGACTCACCTGTTACATTCAAATGCTAAAGTTTGCGCAATAATGAGTGTTGAATTCCCAGCAAGTCTACTCATTGCCAATTCCGGCTGATGATATAATGTCGCTAATAGGCGCCTCGTTCCCCGGATCCCAGCGTTGTAAATGTTTGTATACAAACACTGCTCAGTTCTCAGGTTATGAGCACACGTCAAGGTCTTCACTTTCAAGATCATCAGAGCAGCGCGAAGAGTAAGTAATTACGGTAATGACTCGTTGCACAACGGAGCGCCCTAGGCTCGTGCGGACACGCAACGTTTCAAAACACCCAGTGCCCGACTGAAGGAAACACGACGCAAGACCGGGGCTATCTTGATTTCTAATTTCTAGGGAGCTATCGTCCTGTAATTTACGATTTACATATTGATTCTTGATGATAGGCACTATTTCAAAACATGAACCGATAGTTGCTATTCCATTCAATGCTATTGAATACTTAATTATTTTTAGAAAATTGAAACGAACTAAATGTTCTTTAAGTTTCTTTATCTAGACTTCAAGATCTTCAAATAGTCTAAGTTGCGTTATATGCAAAGCGGTTTCATCAAGCAGACGATTGAAGCGTGTAAACTGACGTGCGAGTATACATATACAAACGACGATACCTAATAATTTCATAAAATGTACGTTTTCATATTTTTGTTGCGGTCACGCCGCGTTCACATTTGGCACAAGTGCACGCGAAACCGAGAGCGTTGCGTCACTCCCCGCGAGGATGATACATCGCCTTTTTCACAACCGACAAACGATGTTTCGAATTCGAAACGACTCGATCCGAGACGCGATTTTAAGAATCGGATCGCGAACAATAGCCTAGGATTCTTCAATGTATTTTCAAACTGATATTAACAGTTGATGCCGTGCTTATTGTGTTTGTGTTCTCTTTTAAGATTTAGAGGTCAGCCTGGCAGTTGGTTAGAGTTCTTGTTCACTTCAATGATGTTCCTATCTACCAATAAATGTTCATAGCACGGCGCTGACGTGGTGCTCTCTGTGGAGCTCTTGCTACTTATTAGATTCAAATTCACTGAACAATAACTGTACACATTACCTACGAGTACTCTGAAATTTTAGGTAATTTAATTTCAAAGTCACAGCACATTGTCAATATTACCGAAAAAATGCTGTTCCATACAAATGAGAATAGATTACTTTTTAGCTTTAGTTATAAAGATTTCTTGCTGAAAGGATTTTTTACTTAGAGGGCTTTGGTATAAAGTCGACAAAACTTGACGATGTACACCTACCTGGGTGAACTAAAAAGGTGACTACACCTTTCGTACTCATATGAGTTTCCAGTTTATTTATCAAAGAAGTACGATATGTTATACCTAACTTGGTTGGCGCAGATGCCCAAGTGAGTCAAGCCTCCTATAATAAGAGCTTGCACCTAGGTCGGTCCTGCTGGCGTTACCTCCCGCCAGTCATCCGCCAATATTTCGCGCCCCTTCCTTCGACCTCATCTTTCTAGTGGTACCTTGGACAACCAGATGGCCAACAATATGATATAATGTTTGGAAACTCACCTTTTGGCTTATTGAAAGCTTTCATCATGACTTTGATTCCCATGCCTGCAATGGCCGCCGACGCCTGAGTGAGAGCCGCAGGCTGGACGACTTCGATGTTTCGCCAGGCAGGCAATGTGTCCTTCAAAATGTCCGTTATCACTGACTTTACATTTATGTACAATATACAAAATGTCTTTTTCAATAACTTAAACTTTATATTAATAACAATAAGATCAATAAATATCACAATGTTTCTATTTATGTTATTGTCACTCAGTCTAAACACTCCTCGCTGTTTTTCATTTTGTCTGGTTTTTGTCACGTCACGGTGGAAAAGTTTTTTCTCGTGTCACTGTTCATGTTTTGTTGAATTGTTTGTAGCACCACCTGTTGATTAAACATTTGAGTTGGATTTTTGGACTTAACTCCCAACTCTGTCCTTATGATGTGGATACTTTTGTTGTGTTTGTAATATGGACGTTGCAAGTGTATTTCGTCTATTTTCAATCGTTTTTGGAATAATGAAGTAATCTAGAGTAAACATTAAGTACCTACATAGCTGCCAGTATGTCAACACTTTTACGTAGCTACTGAAAATACCAGCTATTTTAAGGTCCGGGCTGCGTGGACGGCAGCTTCGCAGCCACCTTTGGTGCAGAAACCCAGCTGGTGCAGGCTCAAACTGAAGCGTAGTTTTTGACTGATTTGTCTTACGGCTAATTTTGAAGTTAAACGCCTGAAGGTGGAACCCACTGCGATTGGCCTAACTCCACCATCCTTTTTGGACAAAGCAATGAGATTTGCGCCATAAAGGATGGGAACAATTTCGATATTGATTTTTCAAGAAGCATGAATATTTATTAATTTGGTTAAAGAGGAAATTAAAACCTGGCCCGAGTTACCCGCTTGAACGGATATTAGGTCATTCAGATGTTGGGGAGAAAGACCGTCCAGGCCAGCCGCTGACCCAGGTTTGAAGGATGTTATTGCCGAAACGAGGTCATTTTGTGTAACTTGTAGGTAGACCTGAGCATCTGTCAGGGGTTCCGAGAGAGGAAGTGTGGCAGGAGCTAGGGGATGTTTCGAACGGAGGGCGTCTAGAGTTTCGGGTATGTCTGGTGATACCACGTCATTTGAAAAAAAGAAGTCTCGACGCACCTCTGAGATCGCTATCTGTGATAAAATATATTTTTATTTTTACTCAAAACTAGTTTACAACACTACCCATCGCAATAAATTAACAAGTCTAGAGAAAACAAAGTCTAGCAGTATGAAAACATTAAGGTTCTCACAGGTGCACGGGTGGGCTGCTTCCGGCCTCACCCCACGCCACCCTCGCACCCTGCCGCTCTGCGCCCCGGCTTCCCTGCCGCCCTGTCCCAGCCCTGCCGCGTTCCCACACGACTTGCTGGGCCATGACGCTAACGAGGGAGTTAGGGCAAGTGCACTTCTCTTAAGTGTTGTTATGCGGGTGTTTAGGCCATATTTTTCAGTTAGGGTAGCGGAATTTGCATTGTGTAATTATTTAAAGTTAGTATAGAAAAGGTCTATCGCAATGCATTGTCATTTTCTATTGTAATTAGACTGTCTTTTTCAAACAGGAAAGGATTGCGACCCTTGCTAATGTGCAACTGTCTGTAGACACAATGTGAATTATTTTGGCACCGGGCCGTTTATTCAAATCTTTTGAAAATGGTTTTACTGACAGAAGCTGCTTGAAAACTAGTAGATGTTTCGGTTGAGTTTCATTAAACGTTTACATGAGTATGTTAAAAACTAAAATCGAATATACAGAGAGGTTTGACGGCACTTTACCCTTATCCTGCCTACTCAAGTCAAATTTTGGCACTCGAGTTACGAGTCGTTTTACTATAGAGTGATTCAGTTAATGGTACCCTCGACTCATTACATTATGATTTATAAAGCTGAATGAAGATAAATAAAAATAAAAAACATAGGCGTTACCTATTAAGAGGACACAATGGCGTGCCGTTAGGCCACCTGTTGGTCGCAGACGCAGCCCCACGGCTAAATGTTTGTTGGTAATTATGAGTGGTGCGTGACCGCTGACGCTTTCAACAACGTTGTTTATTTAAAGCGCCGTTGGACTAACCTAATTACCCACACACAAACATTACAGGTCACGTTTGTTTTAATTGAAAAGTGATATAGTGATTTATGATAAAATTCGTAAAATTAAATCTCTAGTTTTTTTTTCATTTGGCGTTCCCGTAAGGTAATTTATCCTTAAATGTTTGAGTATCAGGTGTAATAGTTGGGTACTAAGAAATGTCACCGTATGATTTAAAAATCCCAATACGACATATTATTAAAGAAATAAAATAGTACATGTAACAGTTTACCTACTTATTTTCATATAACAATGGAAGCAATACCTACAACAAAAGATATAGAGATCGGTATGATCTCTCGTCCGTGATCATACAACGATTGTATTAGTGTGACATTAACCTAATTACTACTTTCACAAAATTAGGGAGAGCGTTGTTTAAATCCATTACTAATTTAAAACCGTCACCCACATTCACTGAGTGCATTTAAATAGATTTAAATACTTAACAATGTTTACGTTATGTGTGTTTACCGGTAAGAGTTACGAGTGAAACATCCTAATAATGACCCGCAACAAATTGATCAAATTCCCTCATGAGTATCGGGGGTTAGGGTTAAATGATGTTGCTACATATGCCCGGAGGCGGGCTAGTGCCGCGACGTGAGTGATATCGGAAAAAATATCTCTCAATAAACAAAAACAAGTTGATCGAAGGCCGAATCGACCAATCTTAATCCAATACTAAATCTATGGTATAACGCTATCATTCTATACAAATCTGACGTTGTATCATAGATTTATCCACGGATAAATATTGATCGAATTGGGCCCGAGTGATAAAAGTACCCTCGAATGAAATATAAATCACTAGAGAGCAGTATCTTTCAGGGGAACCTAAATGATAAACCCTACAATAACCTGTTATTTACAATCTCATATCAAATGATTACAAATCAGCACTGAGTTTTATGTAAGAAATAATCCGCAAACATTCTTTATTTTTATGATATAGGTGGCAGTACTAGCCAAGACGTAATCACCTGATGGTAAGTGATAACCGCCGCCCATGGACACTTGCAACACCAGTGCGCTGCTTACCTTTTAACCCCCCTTCTCCTGGATTAGGCCTCCGGTACCCTCACTCACGCAGCAAAACATAGCGCATGCATCTGCTTCACGCCGGTTTTCTATGAGGACGTGGTATTACTCCGGTCGAGCAGGCAAATTCATGCCGAAGCGTGGCTCTTCCACTGTTAAATTCTGGAGCAGTCCTGATATCTAATCTACGGAACCTCGTTCAAATATTCGTGGTCTAATTCTACGGAACTCCGTTCAAATATTCGTGGTCTAGTCAGTCAAGTGACTCGATTCAAATTGAAAGAAATTATCGACTTAATTAATATGAAGTCCTGTCATCTTAAATATATTTAGGTAGGTGTTTGAATGCCCAAAATTTACGGATTGCGCTCTTTCCAAGTATTTATTTAGAACTATTGTGCTGTATTCGAACAAAATGGTGATCGAAAAGTTTGAGTGGAGTCGCATCACTAAACTGGCTCTTAGGGTTAAGTGCCGGCTAAACGCTTCGATTTTAATAACCGATTTGGGGTGAAGGGTCGAACTTATAAGTAACTCTTACATATTATTGAGTTGTTTATCATCAATAGAATCAAATTTTACATAATTTTTTTGTACGTTCACACGGTCGTCAAAATGTTTGTTGGAGTTTTCAATAGAAGAGTGTCTACATGAAACTTTCCCATAGTAGAAAAAAATATACTGATCCATTTTTATTAGTATCATTAATCAGTTAATTTAGGCCGTTAAAATTTTTCAGACTTTAAGAAAACAAGACTTACAATTTGAGTTTTTTTCTTGCTTGCCATTTGCTATTTATTGAAGAGAACCAGAACAAACAAGTTTGATACTATAAGATAGGCACATAACTTTCAAAAGTCTATTAGGATGAAATTAACTTTAAAAACTAAATAATTTTAAATAACTTGATTTCCATTTCATACTCGTATATCGTTGCTAGTTTAACATGTATATTATCCTATCTCTCTTACTTAGCGGGATGGGGGCGACGAATTGATGCTAATAAAAATCACATTTAGAAACGATATTGGACATCATGATGGATAGACCGGACCTCATAATCTGACAGTTTGATCTATGTTTATATTCCTTAAATATTCAGAAAGTTTTTGTCTACGAGAGCGATTTGTTTGAATCAAAATGTGTAAAACCCTCCCAAATAAACAAATCAATCAACTCATTGTATCCTATCTATAAATAATAAGGAAAGTGTTTCGAGAAGTCGCATACATTACTGCCTATTGTATCATAAGTAGTTTATTGAATCAGCCTAGTCGTCCGTCCAATATTGGAGGACAATAGTTGAATACAGTCGAGTGGACTGTACGTACATACGCCCGCTGTGTACCAGCGCTGTGTGGGTACCTACGGTCGGATCCAAGTGTACACGAGGTCACACGGGTCATCATGTGACGCTTAAATAATTTTACAGCAGCATGTGACGTAAATATGTATTTACACAACGGTGTGCCATCGTTAGCATAGAATCAGAGAACGAATGTTTCATTTGTTTTTAGGTACGTTGGGAACTTTAGTTGGTGTAGAGTTTTTGTTAGGATTTCGTCAGTAGACAAATACTACGAGGGATTTTCTTGTGATTATTATCATTACGTGACGGAAAATATCCTATGCAACGAAAATTATTGGCTTGAACTTTTAACGTAGATCTGACTTGAAACCCCTGTTCAAAGAAATATTCGAGTTTTTATTACTCGACACTTTTAATTTTTTCCTAAGATCATAATTTGTATAAAGAAATAAGTACCCATACATAACATATATAACCAAACCGGTACGACATCAAGAAGTAGATATGTTCTAACAAGATATTAACGAGGTTTGGTCTTGGTTGTAGCTATCATCCGTACTTAATTTCCTAAAAAGACTTCTCACAGCTTGTAAAAGTACAATGAGCGAGATAAACGGTCTATTGAAGCTATCCGTCACATAATCTGTGGCTCATGGCTGTGGCTAATCGCGGGTCAGATTGCCACAGGGTCAACTAACTCGATTGACGCGCTCAATTTGATCCTACACGCGGCTCCCATCTTAACTATCTTGTATTTGTCTACTTTTATCTATTTGATTATTAGCCATATCGCCCACATGGCAATTATGACACGCTACTCGAAACTGTTTTCTTTGTTTTTCTTTCTTTCTTTAAATATCTACATCAAACACTCGACTTGATTTAATTAAAATTGTCAAAATACAAACAGATAACGTCTCTACGGAAGCCAAGACTCACACTTATTAATTTCGCAGCGCATAATTTATTAATTAAATTTTATCAGCGCCAATTTTCACCAACATCAAAGCGCAGTCCTAAATTGCTCTATAATTCGGCGATTAATCATAGATAAGCCAAGAGACGCGTTAACCGGAGTCAGCGGAGCAATTAACTCGGTGCGACAGTAATTAAGGCCCCGGGCGGAATCTGGGCAAATACTCGGGCTCAATCGCACTGCGGGACGCGGACGCGTCGACCGAAGATACTTTGACCCCACTGTCGAAAATGGACACCCGCATAAAGTTCTCGAGAGACCATAGACTAATCAATTTGGTTTTTAATATTCATTGAGTGCTCTTCAAAATTATGCTGGTCTGAAGATGTTTGTGTTGTCTATGTAGAGATCAATTGGGATGGTAATATCATAGGCAAATATTATTTATCAAGTTACTTTGTTACAATAAAGGTAAAATAATTGGTTCATGGGGCCTAGTAGCTGATTTTTATAACGAGTAATTAGGTGTTAATGTACCACTCGTTCTATATTTAAGTCGGAGAGACTTAATCAAGCAATTTCAAAGATAAATGAATTTTCACTAGAATCCACTAGTAATCAAATTTCTTTATAGAAGATGCAACTGGGAGTTATAAGATAAGGAACCTTTAGGGAAAGAAAAGTTAGTGTATATTTTATATATATTTATATATGAATTATTGAAAATCCTATTGTCGGACGTATATTTCATGTTTGAATATTGCTTTGTACATCCGTCAACACGTTTTATAATTTCTAGTAGATTCTATGCAATATCATTACAAAATACTTCAATCGGTTTTATTTTGCTACGTGTATTGTACCATAAGATTTCTTTGATTTTCTAAACTATGTAGGTACATCCACATCAAAGACCTGAAAAGCATGACAGTCGGACTGAACTATACCGACGTAACTGATATGGTTTAGACTAGAAGATAGCTCTAGTAAACAAAACTTTATAACATACAATGATTTACATAGTATTTCTCACGCATAAGAAAGTGTTATTGCAAGTTCCAATTTTGAAACAATTTGTTTATCGTCAACACCTTCCAAAAACAATGTTTCCCGCAGTAAGGTTGTTTTGTTTAGCTAGCATTCGCGAGATACCCGCGTTTGCCGCGCGTCAACAAACAGCGTGACAATGGCCGCTTCTGCGAACGTGTGACGGCAACGATTCAAATGTGGAACAATGCTTGTATAACAAGAGTAACAATTCGGCGTGTTGATGGAACAATGTGATACTGCGTGTACGCAGGCACGGAGCTTTCACGTGTTTGTGTTTACCGCGTCTGCGGTAATGTGCAGTATAGCATGCATGCCAACCCAACAAACGTTTCAGCTGATGTTTCCTTGGTAACCAATTTTGTGACTGCATACCCTGGGTGAATTTTTGAAGGGTATTACGACCGTAGTTACAGGAAATCTCTATTTATTAATCTTACTATATTCCGCACTTCATTTACTTAACAGATAAAAATATCGACATTAAATAAATGCGCAATAGCGATCAAATGACTCTATATGGCCATTTAATGTGAGTAGTACAGATATCGCCAAAATCTTTATCAATTATAAAATGCCAATTTTTAGGACACAATCTATTAATGTTTAAAGCGCAGTCAAATACTTTTCTAAGCCACATCAGTCGTCTAGTGACTCTGATAACAAACAAATTGTTCGACCATTCCGTGTAGCGAGTACATGTCATAAAAACAAGGACACAATTTGAGGTGCGATGGTGTTAGTGTTACGCTACGGCGAGACAGCGGCCACAAGTGATCTGACCTCCGACCGCTTAATTGCGGGTGGCACGACACTCGCGCCGCGGCTGAATCACGCCACATGGATTATATTGTTATTTATTACACATTGTTAGACAACTGTTTAGAGCGTCTTGTAATATGAGTCGCATTGCGCGTGTGGACCGTTCGCAGTCTAGCATACCATATGGAATTTCTATAACTGACCCAATATACAAACTTGTTTTAGAAAAATCCAAAAGGGAATTCGGTGCTTGCTTACCGGTGCATACAAACACCTAATTAATTATATTAAGATTAAGGATAAGATTTAAAGATGTGGGAAGACACATATGTTTGAAGACTATTACAATGAAAAATAGATAGAAATCAAGATGTTCAACGATGATGTTACTGGTTAGATCAAATGGTGTTAAGAAATGTGTAGAAATCATAGAATTAGAATGTAGCAGGGCGGGCATCCTAAGTCTATGGTAAAATAGATAAACGCAATTGATCAGAATATTACGAATAGGTTTTGCTTAACTAAACATGCGTACCAACATAATAGATAGCATGATTAACCAAGTTACACCCATTTGGGGTTAGTTAGTGCACATTTAATGTTCTGGTTACATATGGCAGGCGTCGCGCACAGGTTTTTTGCCCCTGCCACTGCACAGCTGTACGAAAGTGTCAAGATATTAGACAGATCGAGTCAGATAACAGTTAGCTGGCTAATAGCTGCAACTAGCCGACTAATACGGTAAAAACAACTGGGGTAATTAATGCTATTAAAGCTAAAGTAAAAAATGGCCCATAAGGGACAGAGTTTGAAAATCTAGAAAAACGTTATTTAGACAGATATGTACTTAAGTAGGCTGATATTTAGGGATATGTGTACTATGTATGGAGTGAAAACTAATGACAAGAAATTGCACCAATGCACACTTTTAGGGACTAGATTAGATGAAATAAAAACTACTCAGGCAATTACGCAATGTAATCGATATCGTAAATTTATAAACTATGTCGATGTATCCGTTACCAGATATTTTAAAAATGAACCTACAAATTATTTTGGTATATAATTTGACTTAAAACTTGGAATCTAAATGTCTCTATCTTATATATTTTATTTAGCACGCCATTAGAAACAGAAAGTAAACAATTTTTCTCGGAAATTCATTCATATTTTTTCCAGTGACACTTGAAATTATTGTCATTCTGATATGATTTGACTGGCAATTTTTTGTCGAAAGAATAACGAGCTGTGTGCAGTGTCACGAAATAATTTGGCATTTTAGCAAGCATTCCTGTGCGTGGGTGTCGTGGAAAGCGCCGAGAGAGGCGTGCGGCGCGCGGCGCGCTGGGCGGGCAGCGCGGCGATTGGCGAGCGGCGGACGCCCACGCGCATGCGCGCAACACCTCCCGCGAGAAAAATCTCCGCGAGGAAAACTCGCCACGCTCCATATTCAAATTTTAATGTTTGTTTACACACGTGGGCGCGATAATAGCCGCCGATCATTGAACAAAATGGCCACCGCGAACGTTATTGCGAAACATAGATAAACATTTTCATATTTTTTACACTGACTGAAATTTTGATAAAGGAAGTTGTTTATCCTTATTATCAAGTTTATACGGGTCGTTATACTTAGGCTCAAGCGATTTGAGTTACAAAATAAGTCGTAAATCGAGCGTAATCTAAAAGCGATGCTTCGTCGCCTTAATAAAAATTCAAATTATATCGCAAACTGTTCTTTTAGTAGAAATGTGTATTAACGCATTCATTAGATATTCAAATTAAAACAATTCAGTACTTTTGTATGTTAATTCAGCGATCGTAAGGTGAAGTTCAGTGTCGTACCCAGCCGCCATTTTATGTAACATTTTCATTTGAGGACAAAACAATCCTTTGTATCGCTACAATTCTGATCAATTAAATTTTCATGTACTTATTTATTTACAGGCGGACCAGTGAAGTTTAAACTCACTACTTGTTAAAACTTCGCTGTTTTAATTATATTGCAGCTGGAAGCACATGAATGTGTGTAACGATTCGAATAAACTCAAAAAATACAGAACTTCATTTTTTTTTAATTTCTTTTTTATTGCTTATAATAGGCAGACGAGCGGCCCATCTGATGGTAAACGGTAACCGCCGCTCACAGACATCAACAATGCCGGAGCATAATCATGCCGCTGCCTACCGTGAGAGAAGAACTCTTTTCAAACCTCGTTTAAAAAAGAACATGTCATAGCGATCAGGGAACAGCGCGGCTGGAAGCTCATTCCAGAGTTTGCATAAGTGTGGGAAAAAGGAGCGCTGGAAACGACACGTCTTTGAATATTCTTCCACCAATAGAAAGCTCATTTCTGTTTATTCCAAATTGCGTCCCAAGCTGTCACTTTGGGGCCCAAGTACCTACGCTTGGACAAGGTTCCAGGTCTGATAAATTGCAATGAAAAATTTACCTGCACAATCATGGTTATACGTTCAGAATCATTATATCAGCAATTCTGGTATCCATCATCATCATTTCAGCCAATAAACGTCCGCAGCTGGACATATGCCTCCCCCAATGATTTCCACACAGATCGGCTCTGTGCCGCCCGCATCCAAGGGATTCCCGCGACCTTCACCAGATCGTCGGTCCACCACGTCTTCAACCTCCTATACGCGGCCTCCAAACGAGGACCTTTCTGCACCATCTGCCGTCTGATTTCCTCGCAATGTGCCCTGCCCATTGCCACTTGAGGCATGCAATTGTTTGGGCTATGTCTTTGACCTTGGTTCTCCTGCGGATCTCATCATTCCTAATACGATCACGCAAGGAGACTCCGAGCATTGATAGCCCTTTCCATTGCTCTCTGAGTGAATCTGAGCCTTCTTAAGGCTTCTTTGTAAGCGGCCACGTATCCATACTTTCCATAGTATGACAAATTATTCCAAACGTGTAGGTTTCCTCGTGTTTTCCTAACCACTGAGCGGATGGTAGAAATTCGCACACACTCAGATTTGAAAATTGCGGAGATGCATATTCGGATTCAAACCCACGACCTCCCGTTCAGACGGCGCAAGTTCCTACCCAATGAGCTACCATCGCTTTCACCTAAGTAACATGTGGCATTTCACTAAGGAAAAACATCTCATTCCTACGGGAAACCATCATTTAGCCGGCGGTTACGGGCGCGAGCGGGAAGCTGCTCATTCACAAAACGATTGCCAAATTACGGCACGTTGTGTAATATAGAATCCATTTGTCATCGAAGACATAGAAAGAAGGAAGAATTAATTTGGTCTCCGTCATCGACGGGCGATTGCCGGAACATCCGCCCGCGAACTGGGTCGCGGCAGTACGGCTATTAACAACTTGTCATAGTTACTTTAAACACATCAACGGATCCCTAATTTTAGGCCTACCGTGGGATAGCCACGCTTTGGCATGAATGATACCATGGCTTCACAGAAAACCGGCTTGAAGCAGCACAGAAGCTGTGTTTCAGCTGAGTGAGTGAGGGTACCGGAGGCCTAATCCGCGGGAAGAGGAGTTAAAAGGTTGGCAACGCCCTTGTGACTCCACTGGTGTCGTGGGTGTCTATGGGCGGCGGCAATTGCTTACCATCAGGCGATCCGTCTGCTCGTCTGCCTGTCTGTCACATAAAAAAGGTAGATTTGTCTTCATAATCCTACTTTATTGACAAGAACTAGTAAATTTTTCATATGCATGTAGAAACATAATTAATTGTTAGGGGTTTATAGAATCTTCTCACTTGATTTGTCTTTAAGGTTCATCATCGTCTAAGCGTTTTATTACCCGTTGCGTCCACAGCTATCGCTTCAAAGCAGAGTTGCACGCTCGGACCATCATCGAGATTTTGGGAAGTCTTTCAATTCAAAATAGTCTTTAAGGTTCACTATCGCTTTAGTACAGTACGCATACCTTACAGCAGGGCAGATCCAATTGTAGGTTACGTTAGTAAAGTGTAATGGGTTTTGCAGTCAAAAGAAATAGGCAGCAATCTGTCAGTCAGTCAGCTGTCTATCTAACTGACTTTCAAAATCAGGTTGAGTTTAAAAATTATAAAAATATAATGAAAATTACATTCATTTTTTTAAATCTGAAGGTTAAATCCTAATTGGATTACTAACTTCGTACAACATAATTAAGACAGTTCTTTTGTTCGTCACCTGCCAAAATTAAGTAAATCGAAAACGAAAATTCGCTTGCCTTTTTTACAGCTTGCTTTTGTTTTTATTCCACGCATAGGGGAGCATGGCATTTGAATTTGAATGTAAGCGTACAGTTTAACGCTCCTTTGTGAGTCAGTGGCGTGCCGGTTGGCTGGCTGCGAAAATTCGCCGCTCGCCTCACGCGGTCCTCCGCCGCACGACTGGCCGCACACAAAAGTCAGACTGTGATGTTTCTGCCGCGTTCGAAATTGGAACGAGATTAATGAAAATACATTTTAACAATGGAATACATTTTTTTTGTTTTCTTAATTAGCATAACTTTGTAACATTTATCACCAGTTATTAAATGATTAAAAAAGGTTTATTGCTACGGCAGAAAATAAAGGAGCTTTAGCTCGCTTCAAAGGCAGTTTAGGGCAAGGTTTGTTTTTTAAACCTGGAAGATTAGTTTATTTTACTTGATATACTACAGCTAGTAGCTCAGAGGCCTTTCCATACAAAGGAATCGGCCACGTAACTTGCGCAAAATTTGATTGATAGAAATAGCCGTGTAGCTATTGGGCAAGCGCACGCGCGGCGCTGGCGTGACGGCGCGGCCGCGCTTGCGACTAGTTCTGTGAACCCGCTAAAATAAGGCCCATGAATCATACCACAACATAGTTAACATAAGGTGGAGTTAAATAATTGCAGTGTTTATGTAAGTGGGGGTATTTACTTTTCAGTACATTTCAATTGCTATTCCAAGATTTACTTACTATGTAACGTTTTTGCTGTGAAACTACCTAGAAGGTTCTAATTTTCGAGTAAGTAGGGTACCGTACATATGAGGTGGTTTTCCATCTTTCTGTGTAAGTAGCAATTTACACGCGAAGGTAAATAACAGGATATAAATATTTTCGTATGTTTTAGAATACAAATTTTTTTTATCCTCCTCCACTAATATATTTATAACTAACACGATATCATTTGTAACAATAAATAACAAAAGTATTGTTAAAAAATCTGATTTTAAAACCGGGGCAGCTGCATTAGTTTTTGGCATATTTTTTTGCAATTTGCAAATTCCAAAGGTTTCGCGACTATCAATAAAAAGTTTAAAAAGTCGAACGGGGGATTTACAACATGGCGTTGCGAGCAACACCTGTATCCGTCCGCGCGGCGCTTCGCACCTCGAGCGCTGCGCCTACGCCGCATGTGATTTGCATTATCCACCAATTATCCGAACGTTACAATTTTAAAAACATAACATTTCCACAAAGCCTTTGTTTTCTTGGCAATTATTGGACACGTTGCAGTGATACAAATAATGTATATAACCAGGGACTAAGCGCGATTAATATAACATACTCCTATCTTAACACTTACTGCTTGACGACGGTTCAAGCGCGATACAAAGGCAACAGTTTAGTCATTATGTGATATTTGTAACGCGTAAGTTTAAAAACATTGCATTTTCTATATCCTATCTTTCATCTGATAACTGCATACAAAATGTCTGATTCAGTTTCTGTTTTTTTATCTAGCTAACGAAGTAAAGATACGTAATTTTGCATTAATAAAATATAGACAGATACTAGTTATTAAAAACAAGGGCCTAGTCCCGTGGCGATAAGAAAACTAATTCAGCTTTTGGTTTATGTTATTATTTAAAAGATACTATGCGTAATAATAACGCATGCATTGAGCTTATTTTGAATATATCCAGGATATGTAATTCGCAATATCATTTTACAAAATGTATAACAACTTTTCATAAACACTTGCAAATATAACAGAGCTTCTTTTGCGTTGGCAACAAGAAAACTTACTAACATAACAATTTTCAAGGTGTTTGTTACCGGTTATGAAGCAGTAAATGGATGGTTTTCTTTACGATCAATTCTATCAAAGCGAATCATTAAAATGATACGTTGTTGTATTTTGGATGTAGTTTTCTGAACGAAATAAGATATTTTTATATACATATAGTATAATTCAGGTGAATGTGTATTTTAAGGATAAAATGTTTGATTCAATTACAGTTGAGTATATCTGACAGATTGTAATTAGACGTTTGTACCCGATTTATGCGTATGACTCATCCCTGCTTGAGTTTGGAGTTTTTCAACACCTATAATTGCAAAGTTACATGAATAAAAACTTTTCGCATCACTAGTACGTATAGAACGCGCAAGACTAGGGTACCCCGGGCCTTCTTATCTGCCGCTATTGTTTAACACGCTTTTTTCCTTCCCACGCTCGGCGCAGGCGTTGATAACGCGTCTACCTGACGGTGACGAACGTGCTACAACCCCGAACAATCCTATTATACTCCGGTAGGGTTTTCCATACAAGACTTTGTATCATTAGTGCCGATGCAGTAAGTGACAACTTGTGGGGTAGCGTTCCATATACAAGTTTTGGTTTTTGAAACGTAATTTAAAAAGTATGAAGAGTTTCTTAGTCTACTTATAAGGAGATGATATACCTGTACAATGTACATTGACTTTTACGACTTTGTGTGTACGTACAGCCACACATCAAAGGAAACAAAACTGACAAATTCCTTCAATCGACTCTCACCTTTATATCAAACACATTTAGTTCATTGTCAATTGAGGAAATTTGACAGATTGTAGTAACGTGATGTGTGTGTGGCTGTCTATACATTGTAAAAGTTACTAATGTAAACTAATTAAATAAACATTCGAATGTATGTACCAATGTGTATGCAATTAATGTATTCTTTTAAGTAAAGCTGTTTTAACTTTATACATCAAAATAATACAAGCAAGCAATGTAATTGGCCTCAATTAGTTGTGATTACAATATACCTATTTATAGTAAAGTTAAAATACGAAGACAGAACAGTAAAAAGTGGGAGATCACAATAAAAGAAATTGTAATTTTTCGTAGCAGATAAATTGCGTTAAAATCTTTTGTTCTACAACTAAACGACTACGAAGTCGCGCACGGAATCTATCCAAGACTGTTGAATGTCTTCTTTTGGAGCTCTTATCACAGTAATATTATAAATTTCTGTAACTTGCTACACTTGGGTTTCAGCTGAGTGTACTTTTACATAATATGTAAGGTAAATAAACACGACTAAGCGGGTAACAAATTATATAAACAGTGACGGCAAAAAATCAATCTACAAACGTTATCTCGCTTGGCTTCACACCCATGCGTTCAGACCAAATATTAACCGATATATCCAGACATCAGATACATAGTTCGCTAACAATTCAAAGAATAAATACTACAAAAACACAACTTGGTATTCATCTCATGAGGACAGAAATGCATTGTTGAATTTAAATATTTTAATGGAACGGCATCAAACAAAGAGTAGGGAGTCAAGTGCAAAATTCAGCGACCCACGCTCGTTGTAAGGACTGATAAAATGTAATAGGTATATGAGTTGAATCCATTATCCAATGACGTACAGCAATTACCCATTTAATGCAATTTGGGGCATCGCGGTCGGGTCCACCGGGAGTTCTCGTACATTCCCGGCGTCACTCACTGAAATGCACCAATAATGAGGGATCACTAGCGGACGATCACTGGGGCACAGGTGAGGCGCGAGGGTCGCGAGCGGCATGTCCCGGCGCGGCGCGGTTCGTCGTGCGGAGTGCGCGCGTGCGTCGCTGCGGCCGGCGCGCGACTACTCGCCTCAATGGGCCGGCGGAGGGGCGAAGCTCGTCGCACTCCCAGCGAGCTTACGAAAAACACCAATTGCAACTGTCCCTCATTAAACCCTAGCTAAAACCACTGATACATTTGCAATTCCGGGGGCGACTGCTCCATGCGCCACTTCTACCACGCGAGATTCAGCTCGAGAAGGAGTACGTCTTTTTAGAGCTTCCGATTAAAGCTGCGCCACTAACGCTCGCATCCGGTGCCACCTGCTCGCACTCGAGGAAAGATTACGCGTTAGAAGGAGATGAAGTGATCGAGCATAACGTGGACCGGATGGCGGGCTCGGTTATGAATGAATCCGCCGTCCTTGTCTCGCGCGCGCGAGTCTCTCTCGGCAGGTTGTCGTAGAGGAAGTGAAAGGGACGGGAGGCGTAGTAAATATTGCGCTCCGTGGATCCGCTCCCGAGTGCAGCGAAGGCCCGGGTTTTTGTGCCAGCACAAAGGATAACCGTCTATCTCCATTCACAGATTTGCTGTGTCTTGCCAGGTTATGTCCGTGGACATTAAGTTTCGCAACAAGCTTACCTGCCTGTTTTTACGACTCACAAATCTTTATGTTATAGCAAGGAAATGCTTCATTTCAATATAAGAGGATGCTGTTTATACAGAAAATTATATACAGAAATAAAATCAAACCCTACTAATGGAAGAAACTAATTTGACTGATCTAATTGACATTTCCTGTGTAATGATGGCAAAGCATTAAAACTGGATGAGAGAATGATTTTATGATCTTAATGTGTATTCGTAAACTGGAGTATAATTAATATTACTTACTATTACATATATTCTGAATCTAGATCATTACCTTAGATTATTCATATCTCTTATAAGGTGGATTTCGCGATGGCTTTAGTTTATATTACAGGAATATATACCTCAAAATGCGTAACATTTACGTACATACAAAACGTTATTTGTCTGTACAAAATTAAGGTCAGACAGCGATAACAGCTGTCTAAATTACGTAATTATTTCAAGCATGTTTTTATTTATTTTATATTCTCATGCAATATTTGATGTCGCACCCTGAGTCACCAGTAAGTACAGTCAGAGAATAAAAAGGTTCATCACCTAAGGTAAATTTTCGCTGTAACGGCAATAATTGCCAACAATTATACCAAGATCTGCCAACCTTTAAAAAATTTCATAATACATTTTGTCTTCAAATATGGCGAGATTTTGACTTTTAACCTTATTATACAAGCTATTCACGAATGACACATGAGACAGCCAATAATAGTAAACATCCAAATTAAAAACGTCACCGACCATGACAATAATTTTTTTTTTGTAATTTTTCTTAATTATAAATTTAATTGCCTCGTCAAACCAATGTACATTTTACTTCATAGGTATCTTTAAATTTTCTTTACAACTTAAATGCAATCAATGTTGCTACCAGAAAAATCTGAACTTTCTGATCTAACAGTTAAGCATAATTTTCTGTGCAACAGGTATTACTCTGACAAATTTAGGAAAGGTAATAAGTGCTCATAGCATATCAAACGAATCAATTTAAAAACTGACGAACCTTTTCGATCTTTGACTGTGCAGCTGACATGCAGAACGAAACTCTCTAGTGACTGAACGTAAATATCCTGACCATATGGGCTTATTTGATTGTTGTTTGATGGTGAATAATTTGGCACCAAGTGTTCTACGAAAAAGTAAGGAATGTTTCTTCAGTAAACTTGTACAAAAAACAGTTATGGGATTCGACTGGAGGTGCGGCAGTGACTAGGGTCACCACATATGCTATGCTCGTAAAACGGACAGGATGGCCACGAGGTTCTTGTATTGCCTTAGACAATTTTTAAATATTTAAAAAACTTTTTACGTAAGATTTGTATTGGTTTACAAGCAAAAGAGAACAAACTAGTCTTTTTGTTTTAGGAATCAAAATAGCTCGATTGAAAGCACTTTTTTATTCCTTTAGGGTTACTTGCAGCCTATAAAATTGATCGCTGTTATTGATGTAAACCTCTCCACTTTTTTGTGTCATAGATGGCAGACGAGCAGACGGATCACCTGATGGTAAGCGATTGCCCCTTAATATAGTTTGGTCCTTACCAAAACTTTGACACAGGCAGTAATTTTCAGTATTTCAGTAACCGTTCCGCTCATCAATGATGCTTGCATTTTTTGTTTACTTATCCTATTCATAAATGTTTGTTAAACCTTTGTTAACTAAAACGAGGTTATAAAACAGTTTTTAATTTCTTTTTAGAAAAATT
Source organism: Marasmia exigua (assembly GCA_019059595.1). Classification (NCBI taxonomy): domain Eukaryota; kingdom Metazoa; phylum Arthropoda; class Insecta; order Lepidoptera; family Crambidae; genus Marasmia; species Marasmia exigua. The sequence continues at coordinate 15,039,449 of CM032477.1, read as the reverse complement.
TGTAGAAACATTTATTATTTCAATCGTCAAAACTGCCCTATAATAACGTTTATGCTAACAGAACATTTATGAATAAAGCCCATAATATTTATGCAGATTGTTAAGCTGATTGGAAGAAAACAGTATTAAGAAGACAGGGAAGAATGGTGACCTGAGTAATGTTACGGTCGTAGGGCAGGGTCGGCATTGTTATCAGCTGGGCGCGGCGGCGAGCCTGTGTTTGCGCAGGGATCGCGTGCCGGCCGAAGCCTCTGCGCGCGCGCCACTGTGCCACGACTCTTGGTAGAATAGTGTTACATATTAACGAAATTTATAATCAGTGGATCCTATTAATGAGAACTCTAAAAAAATAACCTTTTGCCGAATCATAATGGCGTAGGTCCTAGTGGATCTATCTTGTTTTTCCTACTAATCTTCTCCCGTTTAAATCATTTGTTTATTTTTTCTGATCGCTATGACTTGTCTTTTTCAAAGGAGGTTTGAAGAGTGTGGTTTTTCAAATGAAGTCAGTGGCAAAAACGTAACTTTCAAAAGATTGGAACATTTACATCTGGATCAGTGCAGAGATGCGAAACAGTGAAACGCTTCTTTTTGGAACATCGACTCTCAGATAGATCCGTGATTCATTCCGTTCATTAGGATCATTCGGCTCACTCGGATCATTCAGCTAATTCGGATCACTCGGCCCATCGGATCATTCCGCTCATTCGGATCAATCGGCTCATCGGATCATTCAGCTAATTCGGATCACTCGAACTCGAGATCCATTTGAGTCGAATGATACATTCGGAGCGAACATTAGAGTGTGTATCACTTGGCTGAGTCGGATCACTGAGTCGTTTCAGTAAAGAGTTACACACGTCTAAGTGGCATGATTGTAACTCTACACGCGGTGGTTACCATTTGCCATCAAATGGATCGAGAAATAAAAAAACATTTAAAAAGATTCATTATTTGAAGAGTTTGAGTTGAGATAAGCTTTAGTGCTGATCCATATTTGAACTGCTCGGCTTCTCTTCTCAACTTGTTTATTAATCTTAAAAAATTACGTACCGTAGTAGGCAAGGCAGTTCAATTAAAATCTAACAGCAAATAGTACCCTCTGGACATCACGACGATGGTAAATTTTTGTATGATCAATTAAATAAAGCGTGAAGCAGACAATCGATATAGGGGTGTAAATTTAACATCTCAGAATTGTTTTTACTCATAATAATATTTTATAGATACAGTAACTCTGACAAATGCTATTTAGAGATAAAAGTAACAGCAGTATAGAGTTACAATAATATTTTCAGCAGTCTATTTGCTTGCTTCATGATCCAAGATTTGTGAGCAAGTCTTATAATTAATATACAGCCAGGGAATTTTATTCTGGGGGCACTAGAGTGGTTTTGATATCGTTGTTGGTTCCCATACCTATAAAACAAGTCTTTGGGATCAGATAAATTATTGTGATGTTATCTCAAACATGAAAATTGAGATTTTATTACTAAATCCCAGAGCTGGCAATATTTTGAGTCAGACACTCCAAAATTTCACCGAAAGTTGCCAATATTGTCGGCATTGAGAAACACATCGTGTCGAGTCTGTCAACAACGAGACTTGCTTCGAGGCTTTTGGTAAAACCAACAGAGGCGCGACGCGGCAACGCGGCTCACAAACAGAGGATGCGGTTCTGCCATATTCGATTCTCGCTTTACGTTTAACCACGATATCTTCCATATACTACAGCCAATTTTTTGATGCGGTACTATGGCTTTTTGGTCCCTGTTGGTCTAGTGGTTTAAGTACCGGGCCGTGATCTTGGGGTTCTGGGTTCGATTCCCGGGTCGAGCGAAAAGTATGTTTCGAATTATAGCTCATAGCTCGGGTTTCTGATCACTAATCCGCATTTGGCAAGGGTGGTGATTAATCCAAATCCCATCATAGTAGCAATAACTTGATTTCTATGATGGAGGCTGGCTGTCCTGGGTGAGGAGGGGGAGGAGACGCCGAGCAGATGCGCGTCTCCCCCCTCTCCGCGAAGGGAGCCCGCTGGTGCGTGGTACGGGGGCACCAGCACCAGCATTGCACAGGCTCCCTTTGCTGCCCGATAGGGACGGCTCAGTTCTCCCGGCTGTCCCTATCCCCTCTCCCGGCACGTCCGGGGGAGGAACCGCCTAGTCCGCCGTATAGGCGGACATCCGCCCGGGGAATATCGTGGAGGGAGGCTTTGGCTGTATCACCATGATACTCCCCAATATGGGCGATGAGGGAGAACCGCAGGGGGTTTAGTGGGTATGCCTTTGCCTGGCTTCTCCTTGGGAGAAGCCCCCCGCCAAAGGAGAGCCCCACATAACCCGGCCACCCCCCGGTGGTCTGGTATGCATAAGGTAGTCGGCTCATCTCTTGAGCCGGCGGCATTCCCCCTGCGAAACCAAAAAAAAAAGAAAAAAGGCCTTTGTCCTGCAGTTGGACAGTTTATAGGCTGATACTTTACTTTACTATGGCTTCTTGCCATACAAGGTGTTTATTATACTATCTAGGTATGTTGATAATCACTATTATAAGAAGATTTCTGATTGTTTTGAAAGTATTATAGAAATGTACATTATGCTCATCTGTCACTTATTATGAGATACGGATAGCCACACATCAAACAGATCTGTCAAATTTCTTTAATCTTCTCTCACCTTAATGTCAAACACGTTGTGTTTAATATTGAGGACACTGTCTGCACCAAGAAATAATATCACAAATCTACTCGTATATGTCATGCAAATTTGCTATGTGTATAATAGTAAATAGTTTGTTTTTGTAACTATGTCTGCATTCACATGCCTTCAGCTCGTTAGGTGACCTCAATAGCTTACAGCAATAGAGCAATCTATCTATTGAATCGAATGCTGTCCGAAAAACCGAATGACCTTAATTATTTACCAATCAGGTGATCAAAGCGCACTTCCAGTCAAAAGGACCTATATGTTTCTATAGCAAATGTGACGATCCTATTGCTAAGCAAAGGCATGTAAGAGCAATATAAAATTATTAATTCTAAATGAGTTTACTGAACAATACTATAGTTCTAATTAATATAAATTAATGATTCTGATTACGATGATCATGACAAAACACATATTTTAAGACGCCATATCTGTTTATAGTGTTAAGCCACTTTAGAATAAACACTAAACACCTTTAAACATATGGAATGTGTCAACTATACGTTTTTGACTCATAAACTATGATTTCATTGTCTTACCATATACGATTCTACTTACATTTTCTTAGTGGATATTATAGAAGCCAAGTTCATCTACCAGGAATGCAAAGCCTTTAAGGGAACCTAAGAAGAAGGATGTGTATCTAAACAAATTAAGAACATATTGTGACATTTGTGTTTAAAAAAAATGGTATCAATGAAAGAGGTGACCACCATGCCATAAACGTAAGTTGTGACTTTTCTATGAAGGTTTTATAAATGTAATAGGCCAGTAGTCAATAATATTATGACACATAATAAAATGAAAAGTCCATATAGACCCACAGCGAAAGCACATAACGATGCAACGATGCAGTAAATTTCGAATATCTCTCATGTGCCCGTAACGACCAGCATAAATAAAAGGCAAATCAGAACATTAAGAACACTACATCTTGCCACAAATCGATGGGATCCCGTCGAAGTACGTAACCTCCGCGCCAGGTGCTACGCGGGAAGTCCCCCTCCCCCTCACCCCCCTCGAACCTCCCGCGTCACTCACTCACACACGCCACCGCATAGAGGAACAGTCCACGCACACCACGGCTGTGACGTAAACATCAAAATGCCCATGTGTGTTTCTGTTATTTATTAATGGCTTGCATTTGCGTATACGCAGCTCGTTGTGCGTGAAACACGGCGGATATAAATACGAAATTGAGTGGACGCTAATTCAAAAGTATCGTTATTTTAATGCGTATAAGTGTTGGTTGACGCGTGAAAGGGCCCGCCGAGCTTTCAGCTTTGAGCTTTGGACGACTTCGGCGTCGGCTTTGCCGATGATAAATTTGACTTGAGTTTGGGTAATGGCGGTGTGTGTTTCTTATAATGACAAACACGCACCCGGTTGTTTTATTTCCATTTGACTTTTATGGCCAATTTCTTTTTCAACCTTTTTAATTGCCTTCGAGATTTGTTTACCGTTAATAAATAACACTTAAACGAAAGCTACCTTGTGTCGTATGCCGATAATATGTGCTGGATAAAGAGCTAGAATCTGGAGTAGCTTTTAAGTATCTTGGTATGTTTTTATTGTAAATGTTTGCGATAAAGTAGGCATGACTCATTCTATACTTAATTTTGATAAAATTTTACTATTTATTTGTAGCTTCTACGTTTTGATATATTAATTAAAACAAAGCATTTTTAATACAAATCGAAATAGAGTCAGAAATCCAAAAAAAAAAATTACGTCCAGAGAATACTATAGGTACCTTAAGAATGTACACCATGGACATTTAGTAACATAGTGTTACTCATCCAAGGAATGCTTTTAGCTAAGCCATTGTTGACTATTCACAATGAATATTATCAACAGGTAGGCTCTATTACATTGTACGTCCTTCCGGTATCCGATCCCTCTCCATACTCACAAAATCAAACCTTAGGACAACTCTACAGCGTTCAAAATGGATTCAATAGTGTTACAATTTTTTAAAAGTTAAGGATTCGAATGTCAGTGCACTAGCTATGGTGAACAATAATAAGAGTTGCAGTTATAAAAATAAGGTTCAGTTTTAGGTTGCAGGATGTTTTTTAGTGCCTGAGCACAGCCGCAGGGTTACCCGTCATCCGGTGTAATGCAATACCGTGGGGAAATAAGGACATTTCCAGTAAAAGGTGTCCCACAGGTTTAGTGCTCCTAGTGCATTATATGATAATTTAATTTTTATAAGACTTCGGCGTCATTATTAAGTTACACTGGCAGTCAGATGTATTTAAATAATAGCTAAAGTTCTTATTAATATATTTTACAAGCAAGCGAGTCACCTGATGGAAAGTAATCATCGCCGCCCATGAACATCCGCGAAATCAAAGAGATCGCTAATGTGTTGCCGGCCTTTTTAGAAAAGAGCAAGCTCTTCTCTTGAAGGTCCCTAAGTCGTAGCCATCCGGAAATACTCCTGCAGCCAAACCGTTCCACAGAACTGAGGTACGTGGTAGAAAGTTTCGGGAGAAACGCACAGTATTAGACCGCCATCCGTCGAGATGATGAGGATGGAATGACAATCGCTTGCGAGTGGTTTGATGTAAGAATTCGCCTGCAGGGAGTAAAACAGTTCTTCAGAGCACTCCCCATGATAGATTGCGGCCTGACATATGGTGTGTTTTGTATTACATGCCAAATCGAACGATTTTTTTGGAAACAGAATTATAAATCATAATATCTATTTATTAGTAAACATGCTATTATTTAATTAAATTATTGAGTTAGTTTCTCATCACCCCCTTTATAAATAAAAAATAGGAATAAAATCTACGTATAGAATAAAATAGGGTTTCAAATTATTAGCATTTTATTTATTTCATTAGTGAGCGTTCATGTCTTTTCTATGGGCGAATTAACATCAAATTTATTGTTAATTAAGTTACGTAACTTGTAATTAATAATTTCATAATATGTATGAAAATGTTTTTATCTCATCATCATCATCATCATCAGCAACCCACACTCGTCCACTGCTGGACATAGGTCTCCCCTAATGCACGCCACTGCTCCCGATTTTCGGCCACTCTCATCCAGCCCACACCAGCCAGCCTTCGAATGTCATCATCCCATCTTGTCGCAGGGCGTCCTACACTACGCTTACCGAGTCGCGGTCTCCACTCAAGGACTTTACGGCTCCAACGGCTGTCAGTTCTGCGGCTAATATGACCAGCCCACTGCCACTTCAGTTTTTATCTACAAAGCCTTATATTATGTAACACATTATATTACAACAAACCGCGGTATAGGGCAGAAGAACCCTGCTAATAGTAAATTAATTTCCCATAGTATTTATTAATTATTTATGTTTCCTTTTAAACGTTAACCGGTTGCTACAATTTGCGTTTTTCGTTCTAATATCATTAAATTTTGTTCTAAAACTTACTTGTACCTACCACCAAAAACAAAGATGGAGTAGCGCATTACGCATTTAATCAAATCGTGTTGTTTATATACAGCTTTAATTAAAATTACAAAAGAACCTTGCTTGTAGGAACGCAGGTTGGAAAATATATGGAATATATGATACGGGCGCGAGCGAGAGCGCCCCACCTCTAATATCTATTTGTGAAGTTTAACTTAATTACAATTACCGAAGAAACTATAACCATAACTCAAACGTGAATAATTCGGTACTTAAAAATACCTACCTTGATGATATTATGAGAAAAATTACACGAGTCGTATCTACATAAATCGTAGTGTATTAATTAAATATAATGGTTCACCAATTCGTTCGCCTCCGCCACTGGACTATAACGGGTTTCCGCCACGACCATTAATTTATATCACCCAAATTAAATTAACATTAGCTCGGAACATTGTCTCTACGGAATATTTAATTAGTGCTCACAGTTGGTGTTGCTCCTCTTCCCTCCGAGGAGGTCTCTCCAAATAACCCCATTAATAATGTATAGAAATTAAATTTATTGACTACACTTTACCTCTAATGAGAGAACGGGTAGGCCACACAATTCAACATTATTGTTATTCGACTGGATAAGATACCCACAAAAGGAATAAACATAAAACAAACCAATCCAAAATATTTTAATGTCTGTACTTCTCTTAGAATTGAAAAGAACCGCGCTCTATTATCTGCAGCGCGGGCGTCATTGTGCCTGCACAGTCTAGACCTGAAAAAAATCACAAACAGTAAAATGTCGAACGGAACCATAAAAAGTTGAGTAAAAGGCGTCGAAAGGAGGCAGCGAATTTTGAACCAAACCAGTTTAATGAGGGTCGAATTTAAATACGAAAATAAAGCGGTTCCCACGGCGTCGCTCGCGGGAACGGAAGCCTCGCGATGTCGCGGCGACGCGGCGCGACTTCTCATATCGCGCGATCGCCAGTACGCGCCGCCCTGCCGCCCGCCCCGGCCAGCGCCGGCTGAGCCGCGCCGCGCCGCCGCCGCCGCGCCGCGCCCATTCAGCCGCGTCTCCCACTACACTTGACGATCTCCACACATCACGGACAGGTCTCCGTGAAATTGATTCGATTAATGGATATCATGTTTCGCGGATTTGTCGATAAGCCGCATGGTGTGAGAAATGTGTAATCATTTTTCATTTCGAAACTTAGGCCCGGCGCTTCATTAGGTAGCTGAAGTCAGCCCATGAACGTAATTAACAACCAATAAACGGGCCGATAGAAGATCTAGTAATATCATGCCAATGTTCGCAATAAATCGAAAATAAATTTATTATGCCGCAATCCTAGCAAAACATCCTGACAAAAAATCACGCCGAATTTTAGTGATATCACCGCACGCCATGTTAATTTTATGTATAAATTCCGTAAATTAGAATGATTAAATAGTACTTTATGTTCAGGGCTAAGATAGCATTATCGAAAAGAGTTGCCGATAGGCAAATTTAGTGATAGTGTTGTTAAATGGTTTTGTTGTGTTTACATTTTGTCCGGGATTCTTGCGAAAGAGTTTGCTTTTCGAAACATACAAGTTGTAAACGAGCGGGCAATCGGCCTGTTTGAGCTGAGCTTGCTTTCGATAATGTCAACAGACCTCAGCGAGACTTGTTCCAACACCTTTGTTTGTATACTTTTACAGAAACTATTTAAATTGCGTCTACGTGTGACGAAGACGACAGACTTTCCACTTTTTCGACCTCCACGTATTCATTTTTCCCAGTTTATTTTAAGATTAAGGTCCTCGCTTTGTCAAAGCTATGCCGTTTATTTACAGAACGAGTTAAATCAACATCTCATTGGGTTCTCCATACAACTAGGTTAAGTTGTAGGTACCTTGCGCACTGTATCCCTTTGTACTGGCTGTGGCAGCAGGTAATAAATTATATTCATTGCGTATGCATTAGAAAATGTACTAACTCAAGTAGATCTTTAATTAAAACCTTTGGATTAATATACTGATACATGTAAGAAATCATTTCGAATGTCACATGCCATTTTATAGGTCAGGGCAGTGTTTCGATATTGTTAACCAGAGTTATTTTGTAATACAAGTGATCTACGAGTATTACTTATGAATTTGACATTGTAAGTTATTGTTTATGCTGACAATATGTTTAGAGCAGTGGTAAATTGATCTTTACTATGCTGATTTTAAGGAGCAATTTATGGATTGGTATGGTCGTGTGTTCGGTCCATTAAACGTGAACTTTGTGAATGACACGCTCCGTGAGTGCAGAGGTGGGGCTATTTGTTTAGTCGAACTATGAATGAAGCGACGACGACGCCTTGCCTTGACTCGATAAACATTACATGTTTGGACTAAGCGTACAACCATCATTGTTAAAAAAAATCTATATACATTATGCATATAAAACAAAGACGATTTGTTTACACCACTTATGTAACTCAAGCACAGCTGGGCAGATTGAATGGTTTTTTTTAATGGATTCATTGTTCATCCTGAATAGCAGAATAGCTGTAAAATTATTAAAAAGACTTGTTCTGGGAGGTTGCTAACAGATAATAATAAATAGTAGATTAATTTTGCAGTGATTTTCATATAATCAAATAAATACATTTCAATAATTTATTTTATCCCAACAAACTTTACGCAATAAAAAAATAACAAGCATCTTTAGTACTTAAAATATGTGTGTACTTATTTGTTTATGTAGATTTAATAAATAAAAGGTATATATTATTTTTTGTCGTTTCACGTAAGTATACTTACGATCACTAATGGTTATTGCGACAAAGCGCATGTTGACACAGAGCAGTGACTCAAAGTAAGCTTTCAATATTGTCATTTGTAGTTTCGAAGAAAACCAGGCTTCGTTATCTGGGTTTAACCGGTGAGATAAGGACCTTGCACAACAATGCAGATATTCGTGCTACGATGAGATAAACAGATGTCTAATTATTCAAAATACCTTTAATGACGTAACTTCAGATAACAATAAGACAATAAAATACAAGGATTACCTTTACCTTTACCAAGGAATACCCTTGGTAAAATAGTTTTATTTATTTTTCCATATTGGAATCGATCTTAGTATGATATGAGTTAAAGTTGTCATCGATGTAGACGATTGTAAATTATTTACTGAAATTCAAAAGACTCCGTATTAATTACGAAGTTAAAACACTAATTAAGAACTTATTAAATTAAAAGTAATTCAATTTAATTAAGAATAATCTGAAATTCCACTGACATTTAGATATGATATTTTATTATCAGGTATTTTTTTCCCAAAATAACTTAAAGCAATCATCTCGTCATTAAGGCTTTAATTTCAATGAACGTATCTGAAATTTCCATCTTGACTTCCGTCGGTCGAGCGGAGCCAATCTGTTTCTGTGGTTAACACCCGTCTCGCCCATGTTATACCCGAGCGACCCGTAAACACCGATAAAGTGCGCATTACTTATTAACTATCTATAAGATGCAGATAGCCGCTTAACGTACGGCCGCCATCAACAAAACTGAGGAATATCTTACTCGCCGCCTGATTAGCATAAAGCTCTTGCTTTCAAATAGGGGCATCTTAATTAAAGAATACGCTGCATTCAGTCGTATTTCTTAATGTATCTTAATTCAGACAGTACGTATTTCAGTCGCGGTTAAGTACTGAGATGGCGCGATAGCGGGCTGTCGTGCGCCGAGCCATCTCCGCGATACCATCGCTGCGATACCATCGCGTATCGCGTCGCCGCATCGCATCGCATCGCCGCTAGACCATTGACAGCATCAAATCGGATATTAATCAGTTCGACATGAATCTTCACAGCAATTACCTATTAAAAGCATAGAATTTCAAAAAACGTTTTATTAATTATTAAGATCTTTATCTGATTACCTCGTTGACGCAGGAATGCCTGCCTGTTACGCGAAGATCTAAGATTCGATTCCCAGTCGGTTGATTAAAAAGTATTTTTGTTCTAGGAAAAGCTACTGTACTTTCAATAATATACCAATCTAGATAGGTACTAATTAGATGTTAAAAACGCATAGTTATATAAAATTAATCATACCATTATATCTTAAAATGGTATCAAAGAGTGAAAAGTTTTTTAAAATTGAGCGATTCCTATGACGCCGTGTGGTCCCGGCAGAGTAGAATAGGCCACCCTCACTCTTACCGAGGTGTCGTAAAAGGCGACTAAGGTAAAGCTGCTGGCATGATCATCAGCACCCAGAGAAGGAAAACTCTGCATTTATATCAAAACCCTCGCCAACCCGTCTGCCAAGCGAGGTGAGTATGGCAATTACCCCTCATGTGATTGAGGGAGGCCCGTGCCCCATCAGTGGGGACTTAAATGGGCTGATGATGATTCCTATGAGCTCTGCATAGGATGTTTAGTTAGTTTTATAGCTATAACACAAAACCATCCAATATTCGACATTAAAAATTACAGCCGCTGTTCATCAATTTTACGTCCTGTTATATTTACAAATTAATGTTTTAGTTGATCGCAAAAAATAATCAATAAAATACCCGTTCGCACGGGAAAAATGTGTAATGGCCGCTACCTCCGAGCCCAAAGCCTGGGAGTTGCGTAATCGTGTTAATGTATATTATCACGACAAACCTTTCATTAGGAGGCCGGATGCTTGCAGCCGCTGACAAATTGATCGCCAGTATTTTTGTCTTTTGCATAATTAAGCCATCAAACGGTCCATCATCATTCTCCACTGGATAAATGTTCCAACATCATGATAGGATCAATGCCTTTGTAGTTACAATCTGTCTGTTCCATGTCATACTTAGAGCAACATACCTAATAACTTCACAATGGAGACTAGATTTGAATGGTGTTTATGAACATGTAATGTTAAATTGCTTACCAATCAAGTGATTCGTATGCTCGTCTGCCTCCAAAAAAAATGTATCAAATTCAGGGGAGGCCTTTGCCCGGCAGTGGGGCAATGCAGACTAAAAATATAATATAAAAAAAATGGTATGGTACAGTTACTATCAAACAAACTAACAATCGTGATAGTATTCTCGCAACTTTGCATATTTAATGACCTAAATTATCTTAACCATAGCTATTATGATTATAATTAAAACCATAAAACTTCTTGTAACAATCGGTTACCGGCCTCATGATTGATCGCGTATTACGCACTTTTTTAAAATAGAGGTGGAACGGCCGATACGTGATTTGTGATCTTTCTCTAATCGAAAACTAGTAGAGGTCAGAATTGCGGCCGACCGGTCTTCGGCTCGTTGCAACATAAATGATTTTGTCGGCCGTCGCAAGCGCCATCGTGAGAACATGCTAACTAACCGTTATATCTTGTCCTCCACTTGGTCCGCAGCCCGCCTTTCTACTCAGCGGCGACCGAAGGAGCCCAGCGAAGCACATACGGCTCTCGGCAAGCTGGTGTAGGTGACCGCTGTCGGTTATCGTCGCACCCATCAAAAATCACGTGTAAAAACGCTCATTTGTGATAAACTTGTGTAGGTGTGGTTTCTGTGTCTACTGAATAGATTAGTCCGATTGACCGAATTTTACTTTGCGTTGTCTCGTGAGAAAATTTGATAATGAACGAGACCGGTGAAAGTCCCAAGAGTTATTAGTTCGCCTTCAATAAACTGTAACTTATTAAATGATACGATTGGAGTCTCGACATTATCAGGTGTTTGGGATCGTGTGCAGTAAAAACTGATCGTTACAATGTTGGAGTTGAAGGAGATAAGACGAGCTAAATTGCGTAATTCAGTAAAAAATATATGCCCAATTAGCTGGGGAGCAAAAAGCTGAGATCCGAACAACTCTGCAGGGCGCTAAAACGAACGCTGCCGCCAGCCGCCTATCGGTGACTCGAATAAATTGGCACAACATTTTTTGTTAGATAGCCAATTGCCGTATTACTTAAGAGTTTTATAGACATTGTATTTTTTATTACTAAACCGAGGAGCAACTAACCTGTTACACGAAAAGCGAGTAAAACTTAGGAAATAAGACGCTCCATTTAGCACTAACCTACTCGTAAAGAATATAAATACTTGACCAATTTCTAACAGCTTCCTAAACAGGTAAGTTTAATAGGCATGGTAATCGAGCTGCTTTTCACTAGATGCGCACTTATAGAGAACACAGCGAAGATACTGTTAGCCGGACGGCAGGAAGTGCCCGGCGAAAAACCAGAAACACAGCATCTCCATAAGACACGGGAATCTCGCCTTCCGCTAATTATTTACGATATATTGCGTAACGGTGAAACGCCGGGAAGGAGACAGGAAAAAAAACACGCTCCACAGGATGCGAGCGACTCGCATCTTGGGCTAATCCAATCCAGTTTAATCTCAAGATAAAACGGTATAAAGTTCATATTACCATGATCGCTAGGGCCACTTGGTCACTTTTAGAATATCTTTATTCATATTTCGAGAGATCTCGATAAAGTAGAAATGGTCCGCGATCGATCGGTCCGGTTGTAAACTGTGGACTTTATGATGTGCGTGTTACGATTGAGTTTGATCGAGGCTCAATTTCATACAGCGATCTGTTTATGCTGGCACTGTAATTAAAGATACCATAGCAGGAACCAGGAAGAGTGTCGTACTATCTCAACAGTTAGCCGGAAGTCGCTCGATCTGTGCGTTCATTCATGAATGAGCGACTCGAAGCGACAATGTGGTATGACAGGTTGTCGCCGTGGCCCACACTGGCTTCTATGTCTATGTCACATAGGACTAGTTTGCTGGAGCACTCCACTATAATAATTAAACATGAATGAAACGGACCATTTAATTGAGTAGAAATGTGAACAAACATTTTGTTAGGCGACGCATGGTTTTAGTGGCTCTATTTGGTGGGTAATCGGTTTTGGTGGCTTTGTGTTAGTTTGGTCGGACAAATGTTTGCACGGCGTTCAGATGATTGAGCACTGCGCTACCTAAACATGTACACATGAGAACAGCATTTAGGTATTTGCTTCTGGTCAACAAAGCGTGAGCGTGGTGAATGCAGTTATCGATCGAATGCAACGGTGGCTTCTCTGTCTACATTGTACGAGTAGAAAGAGAAATCTCCCGGAGCGGTCGACTCGAGTGACGTACAACACGATCTAAACGCTTTGGTGCAATTTCCTGCCCAGTAACATTTGCACGTTTGCACGTAACGCTATGGCATATATTTGAAAGTATTACACAAGCGGCCATATTGAATGGATCTTAATCGACAGCACCTTTTCCTGAATTCACTACATTTCCTTTTAGCAGTTTTTTTACTCATGGTTCTTTAAATATTACTCAACCTTTAATCCTGAGAGGTAAAACTTACTCGTATTAAGTGTATGTTACGTCATTCTGTTTGTATAACAGTGTAATGTTTGTAGCCCATAAATGTATATTTTTTCGTTCTTTTTAATTATTAAAACTACGAAAGACATTATATTTCCAAGTGGTTATTAAAACTGATTCTAACCTGACTACAACTTTCTTTTACCAAATCACAAGCAGAAATTTATGGTGTAAAACCTTCGCAATAAATATACTTCCACCGCCTCTAGCTAGAGTAATAAAAAATCATAATAATAATATCCTCCAATCGATTTCGGCTAAGGGTACGGCACTTACGCAGGACACACTATAGTGCTCAAGTGTGTGCGCAAACACAAGTGCACTCTCTATTCCCTTGCCCTCATATTCTGATGGGACACCATTGTGACACTACCGGAGAGGGATCTCGCGCAGGCCGTGTTTTCCGAAGCACGGGAGTACAAGACCGCTAACTTCCAGACTCAGGGCTGTCACTGAGAATTGCTTAGAAGAAAAAATCGGGTACAAATTTTGTACCACCTGGGGATTGGTCCGGGACCTCAAGCGCAGCCGTCACGTAAAAGTGCGACGCACTGCGCCAACGAGGCAGTCAACACAGAAACAAAGAATCGTAAAGAGCTTCTCACTCACAAATGCAATATCTAGTTAAAGCAAAAGACCGCAACTGTCCAGTCGTTAAACGGTAAGTAATAAGATGAAGGAGCGCCAGGCTATTTATAGATGGCAGCGTTAGACGCAGGGGCGTCGTGTCCGGGGCAGAGGGCAGATCTGATTGCTCTAATCGAGTTAAGCGATGGTCAGCTAAACAAAAAGAGGAGGGACAATTAGCTGGCGTGGGCGCAGGAAGTGCGCCTGCGGGCGACCTTACTCAAACATTAAGAGATTTACAGGAACCAGTGAAATCATCACCACGACTGGCCCGACATAACGACCCTGACTAACGTATATTTCAACTATATACGAACATTCGAACACATTGTACATGTTCGTCTTCGTGTTATAATATTTAATAAAACAAATTGTGGCATAGATATAAGAATTAACGAAATAACACAAATATCATACTGTAATTATCTTAATTAAAGTATAACATTTGTACTCTTTCGTTTATTCTTATACCAATGTCAGAAGTTCTCAATAACTAAATTGGTACTGACAATACCCATCAAGAAATTCAGTAAATTAATAATACAAAATTATTGTATAGTATATTACAAAATTAAAGTATATCTATATCAATAGACATTCCATTTTCGTACATTTTCAGTTTTGTCACCACTAAATCGCTGATGGCAGACATGGTAAAGCGCGTGTTCAGCGCTACCATCGCCCAACATGCTGCCTGCCCGTCTTCACCCGTCGTCCGTCTTGTTTGCTGATCTGATCGTCTTTTTTTTCCTTGTTCCGTTGTCATCTTTCTTATTCGTCCAAGGCTTTATTTTTTATCCATCATAGGTATACGAATACAATGGATCCAAGTATTAATATAAGGTCATCAAAATCGACGCATGTATAGCAAGTTATCGATTAGATAAAACTGTAGTAATGTAAGTTTTGTACATCGCAAAGATGTATATAATATAATTTATTCTGATCATAAAAATATTTTTAATTTGCATTTAACAAACAGTCAACTTTCCATACGAAAATGTAGACGCGCCTATGCGACGCCATGTGTCATGAAGTAAAAATAGTGAGTTGTAATTAAATGTTACCTCTACTCAAGTTATGTCCAGGAAGTTCTATTTTAAGCCCCGGCCCGCTGGTGAGGACAATAGTCTAGATTCAGCTAATCGGATTAAGGAAGCTTAGTGTGATAGGTCAGATATTATGAGTAATAATGAGCATACTAACATTGGATTACATGTTTATTGTATTAACTGACGATAAAGATTTCAAATTTGAAAATGAATGGGCCGTAAATATCCACGCCACGAACTCTTCGAAACGAAAACGAAAATAATTTACAATGATCATTGCACTGTAAGTTTTACTTCATGAGATACCTACATAATATAAGATTTTTTTTGTTTTGTTTTCTTCAAAATTGTAACTTGGATCTATCACCCCACAAATGTGTACGTACGTAGAAATGAATAATAACAATCTCGGGGATTAACTAGTACGCAGGAAGAAATTAAATGCACAAGTGTATGCGCAAACACAAGTGTAAGGGCATAAAACATACAATTATATGCTATGGGATACCAGCAGGCAGAGTGGTACAGCCGGAGAGGTATTGGTGTAGGAGTAATGGTTTGAAGCATGGTTTCCTTTTGAAGACATGAGGGTACAAGATCGCCAACCTTCAAACTTGAGCGAACTGAATTATCGACTATACAACATTTAGGGATGATTTTTCCATCGTCTGATAAAATTTAACAGATGGATAAAATATTACCCGGCAAAATTAAATTATACACATTTTCCCGTGTATTAGTAAGATATCTAAATACATATCTTACTAATACACGACTAGTCACGTCAATTAATATACTAAAATAACCATTTTTTTGGAAAAACACAAGGAGTTTGGAAAGAAAAATGCTACGAAAGACTTGTAATGTGCTACGAGATCTCTCGTAGCATCTTTTCTTTCTATTGTGTTTGGTTGGAAGAAGGTAGGTCTGTTTATTTAAATACGCATGCCTGTGTCGGTAAAAAAACTCAATACCTAGATCTATATTCATTCATATGAGTCTAGTCGAGAGGTCGCTTGTACGCGTGTCGATATGAAAACGATCATTGTTTCATTGAGAACTTTCTGATAATCGATGATAAGTACACTGCGTGCAACTTCAGCGGAC
This sequence comes from Marasmia exigua, assembly GCA_019059595.1. Classification (NCBI taxonomy): domain Eukaryota; kingdom Metazoa; phylum Arthropoda; class Insecta; order Lepidoptera; family Crambidae; genus Marasmia; species Marasmia exigua. The sequence goes on along the minus strand of CM032477.1, from coordinate 15,023,189 downwards.
AGGAAGCGCCCGCGCCGGACGTTCGTATCTAGCTACTGCGCCCATCTCGCTCTCTTGCAGCCACGTCGTCTGCTCTCCCGCTCGCGCAGCCGCCCACCCATCCTTGTCTAGCACCGTTCGCGGTGACTTCCCTCTCGCTCCTGGCCGCACGATTCCACTTGCGTGTTGCGTAATGAGCCGGTCAAATTTTATTTTGTATGTTGACCGTTACGAATTATTGCGGCATCATCTAGGGTGAGATGAGTCGGTCACTGTAGGCTACTGTTTAATGATGGATATTACAAAGGAGCACCCAAATTACGGTGGTTTTATTTTATCTAACGACGGCTTTTTGTACGACCGCATAGAATTCTAATAAGCTGTCTCGACGGTAATGTCAAAAGCATTACCATCGTACCATCGTCCGCGGTGAGGAATGACTTTAATAAAGCGTCTTTGTTTCTGTGATGATTTGAGATCATCGATAAAATCCTATGTCCTCTTTGTGAAATTACATGTTTGACAATAGCCATGGTAGCTCAGTAGATAAGAACGCGCCTTCAATGCGAGGGGTTATGGTGCGAATACGAGCATGCACTTCTAGATTTTTGAAATATGTGCGCATGCGCTCAGCGGTGAGGGAAAACATTGTGCGGGAAAACAAACCTCCACATTTCAGACTAGTTTCTAGAACGTATAACTATTATTCGAAGGTGGAAGGCGAAGGAAGGAAAGGTAGTCGCTTCATTGTAATTACTTGACTCCCTACATCCTAAACCATGGTCTAAGCGTACCTCAGGCTCTAAAGCGACAGCTTTGGACGCAACCGGGAATTACACGCTAACATGAGGAGGACAGTATCGGTAGATGTTTAACGAATTATGAATGTGCATAATCTGTACGTTACTTATAATATTCATGATAATCACGTATATACTTATGATTGAGAGTGGTACTAATACAAAAAGCAACTTATTGCTGTGTGTCTTGTTTGTCTTACGATCAAAAAAAAACGAAATAAATAAAATATAAATAAATATTTCACAACATCACATACATTGATTCTGACTCCGAGATAGGTAGCTCAAGCACCTGTGTTACGGATATCAGAATCAACAGCGGAATTACAAATATATACATATAATACTTTTCTTTTGTAAATACATACAAACACCCAGACCAATACAAACAGACATGTTCATGCACACAAATGTTTGTACTGTGCGGGGATCGAACCCGCAACCCTTGCACCACGGGCAGCGTTCACTACCACTGTTCCAAACGGGTCGTCTGTTGAGAGTATTTCTGCTGAAATCCAGCTTTGTCTCCTTTTATGTCAAGATTAGGTACTTTTATGTCTTCTTAGTGTGTTTTTTTTTATACTAGGTCGGTGGCAAACAAACGTGCGGCTCGCCTGATGGTAAGCGATTACCGCAGCCTAAGGACGTTTGTAACTCCAGTGGACCTGCATACGCGCTGCCGACCCCTTAAAAACCATAACACTTCCTTTTTTGAAGAACCTCATGCTGTGTTCCCCTGGGAAAACCTCTGATGGCAGCTCATTCCACAGCCGGAGCGTCCGCGGGAGGAAATTCCTCTGGAACCGTACTGTGCGAGACCATTTGACACACATACAAAATTTGTGAATGAAATCTAAGAGCACAACATCAAACGTTACATAAACCAGCAGAGCGATTAGAGCTGCATTACGCGCTCAGAGGCACCGGCGCTCGCGCAGTCTCCGCAGCAAGAGCGGCTAGAAATCATCGCCGCGTCCGGCCATTCCGCCAGTTGCTGCGTTTTAATTATTAATGAAACTGCCCGCGCGGGAAAGCCACTACGGCCGGCTCAGCTTCCGCTCGCGACGCTGCGCTTCATTCATAAAACCGATCCCCACATTCCATTCAACGTAAATACAAAACTCGCACACACAAAAACCAACCTTATCTCAATATTTAAAAGCTCAAAATACATTATCCAAACAAACCACAACCGACCACTCGGATTAACCATACCCATGAACAGAAATAGACGGAGAAAAAAGGCCTAACTCGACGCAGCAGCGATCGAAAGTAGTTTGTCCACCCACAGCAGAAAGCTGTTTTCCGTTTGAAGAAATGTTACCAATTAAACCATTTAAGGCGCTCACGTCCTCGGTTGATTTACTCGCTTGTCGTGAATGGGATGCGTTTTGTGGTCGGTGAGGTGCGAAGATCTAGTAATCGGTGAATGGAGTCCGGTGTCCCTTGAATTATCGGCTATCGACGTAGTATTGATAGGCTCGTCCAGCAACCGGAGAAAATTCGACGTCTCAGGTTTCCTTGCACCTTATTTAATCTTACGGCCACTCCAATCCTATAAATAGCTATTGAAAGTTAATAAACCGATATAGGGCTGTCAACTCTTTGTACGGTTACCTTAGATTAAATCAAAACGGTTACTGATAGTCTTATCAGGACGGAAATTATATCGTAATTTCAAAGAATATTAATATGCAACCTTCTCGGAAACAATGCTAGTTTGCGTGAACGGCTTCGGTGCCATCAAGTCTGTAGTGCAGCCACAAAAGGGCTCCTTTCTGAGAGCGTCCTTAAAATGCTACCTGTTGGTTTCCCCTAATTTCGACTCTAAGGTAGATCAATTAAGTATAAGTTGATTTGCAAGTTTGTTCCGCGATGTTTTTGTGCTCGACAATATGGTGCGCCGGATATAGTCCGCTCCTGAATGGGTCGGGATAAAAAAGCATATTTACGATTATGCACGAGCGATTTGTCGTCACATGATACTCGCGAAGCCGGGTGCGATTATTGTATCACGTTACAAGGAAGATAATATTATTTTTAGGAAGCACTCATTGTTATTTTATTTGCATGTTCTTTTAGTTGCTTTGTGGGATTTTATGCGATACTCTTATTTTGTTTTTTATTATGTACTTACTGGAAAAGATTACATCTACAACATGCGTTTGTATTTCATTGCATTTAAGTATAAAAATTTTATGACAAACTTTACACCTGATCTGATGAGAATTTTGATCGTTGGCAAAGGACGAATGAATATTATGCAATTCAAAAACCGAAGAATTTCAATTAATTCGTTTGATTTTCCTCATAAGTAACTGTTCTATATTTGTGAAATAATTGCAAGTCATTTTTGACAAAGACAAGTAAGTCGTCAGTTTAGCGGTCATTAGTGATTGAAAAATGACACGTTGCGTGTAGAAAAACTGTTTGTTTATTTTCGGTAGCAGTAACAAAATGCGGAGTCAATTTTAACGATATCTCATTTGGCGTATTTCAACAAATCAACACATTGCGTTTTGAAAACAGCTCGTGGCCGACAGCGCTCTCGGGTTTCAAGAAATGATCAATCATAAAGCGCGAAGTAATTTTTCACGAGGACGTCTCCTGCGTTTTGTTTTCCCAAAACACTTTAAGCCGCACGATTGAGGTTTTAAATAGTGACGGCGAAAATAGCCGGAGTGTTGAAACGTCACTTCTCTCACCTGTTCGTCGGGCAGTGATTTATCTTAGGACATTTCGAAAATACGCGGCCGAGCTGCCATTGTGAGGCAGTTATTGCTTCAGCCCTTAGATATGTACAGGATAGAGCTTTCGCACTTAGTTTATAGTATCAGTCGTATATATTAGCTTAGCTAATGTGTTTTACGGGAATGGTAGACAAACGAGCAAGCGAGTCACCTAATGGTAAGTGATCACTGCCGCCCACCTTGCCGAGTTGCCGGCCTTTTAGGAATATGTAGCCTCGTGCTCGTGTCTTAAAGATTTCGATGTCTCATTTAGATATTAATACGTTTCAAGATTTTTACGTCCCATTGAAATTATAACCAATGAGTTCGCTTACTTGGTCGTTGTACCGCAGTCGAAACGTAAAGCAGAAAGAAGTACATAAGTAGCCGTACGTATTTTATTCATATCCTATGAGAAAGTCACTGAGACACCTAAGTCTTAAGCTAGGTGTTATTTTACAAGTGTTCTTAATTGTATTACCTACATTAAGCCGATATGTAGGTATTTAGTTCGTTTTGAGATTGATTTATGATGGCGCTTGACAACGCACAGGATGCTGAAAATTAGGGTTACGTGCCTGATTAATTGTGTTGAAAACCAGCTATTAAAAATTAACCTTCTTTTATAAATGAACGAAATAAGAAAAAACTCATTTGAAAAAGGAAATTGATTTTATCTGACCACGTGGAAAACGAAAGCGAAGTTTAATGGAACTCTTTCCACGCAGGGCTGAGCTGAAATGGGACACCTGAAACCATTTATTTTTCCTATTCAGTTATCCGTGTGGTCCCCGGCAAAGCCGTGTGGTCCCCGGCAAAGCTGTGTGGTCCCCGGCAGAGTAGAATAGGCCACCCTAACTCTTACTGAGGTGTCGTAAAAAGCGACTAAGGTAAAGCTGCTGGCATGATCATCAGCACCCAGAGAAGGAAAACTCTGCATTTATATCAAAACCCTCGCCAACCCGTCTGCCAAGCGTGGTGAGTATGGCAATTACCCTTCATGTGATTGAGGGAGGCCCGTGCCCCAGCAGTGGGGACTTAAATGGGCTGATGATGATGATCATGATTCAGTTATCAAAGTAATTAAGTAACTCACATTAACTGCAACCAAAATATTCCATACATTATACAAGTTCGAAAACCGTTTCCCAGACAAGTTGAAGTTAAGTATTATATTGGTGTTTTGAATTGGATTATTAAGTATAATTTATGCTGGTTATACCATAATTGGATTTCTAAAATATATTTAGTGGTCCTACTGGTTGAACCAGCAAAAGCTCTAGGCAAAATGTGTTTTGGGCAACCCTAGTGAAAATATTAAAATCTCGTTCTGTGCTTGCGCAAGCAGCAACTTCGCTAATACGCTATTGCATTATATTGAGTGTATGAGAGCATTATACATCAATGGGTAGAGCGGAAGTTTTTTCCTAGTTATTCGATTGGTGAGTGCCGGTCCGTTAGTGAATGAGCGACCGGTTCGGGCGTGTGCGTGTGTGTATGACTCGTACGGACGCAACTCGAGATTGAATTCTCAAAATTGGTCCCGATACCGTGTGATGCTGGCTGCGTTAATATGCACACTCTATTATTTATTACTCTTTTTATAGCTACTCTAAAGCCAGTCTTACAAATAGCCAGTTTTTTATACTACCTGTTGGGTAAATTCATAAATCAGTATGCCATTTTTAAATTATTGTGAGTTTATCTTTTTGTTCAATCTCTCGTATGAATTATAATGTTTTGAGTGTACAGGATAAAGAGATTAAGTGTATGTGCGAGTTTAACTGTATAGCAAGACTTCGACTAACAATTGTGTAAATACATAAATCCGAGTGTGTTTCATAGGAATAAAACTCAAGATGTGATTAATCATATTACAAATATTATTTTCTCATCCATTACATTTATTTAAAGTATTGAATAACGTATTCACATATGTTTTAAACTGTTCAAAATTACAAATATAATTTGAAATAATAACATAGATAAGTGTAATTAAATGATACATAAACTAGTAGTTAATTGCAATAGGTACCTATGTAACATGCACGTTGTTCTCATTGAGATCTAAACTCGATTCTTACTATGAAACCTGTCGGAGGCAGTGAATTAGCTGGGTTCATTCATACTTATTTAATTTATTTATTTGGTTGCGTTACGCGCCTGCTGCATTAGCCGATTTGTTTTAGCTACGAACGTGACTCGACTGGATGTGGGTACATTTCAACTGGAAATTATTATAAGTGTACACACACATACACATACATTACGGAACAGTTAGTTATAGTTTTTATTTTGTAAACTCTGTTGACTTCCTTCTGCGACGCCATTGGAATACAACGAGTTTTATTTCTTGGATTCTATCGGCCTAAACTTAAGGTGACGGGTAGGGCACACTAGCGACGCCAATCGATTTTAATTTTTAGCTTCTAAACCGGATCTATTTTAAACAATTTCGGGGTTACAACCTCTCGGCAAATACTTATGAATCAATTTTTCGCGTACAAAAACGGACACAACATTTGTGCATGGTTATTTAATAAATAGTATAAGTGTCTGTCAAGAGGTTGTAACCCCGAAATTGTTTAAAATAGATCCGGTTTAGTAGCTAAAAATTAAAATCGATTGGCGTCGCTAATGTGCCCTACCCATCACCTTAAGTCAGCATATGAGTAAATTGTGCGCTATTTTATGGTCAATCAAAGCGTTACTGTAATAGAACATGAGTGGTGTAAAATTGATTTACACCACTCATTTCGAGCCCTATGTTTTCTAAAGGTAGCTAAACAAGTGTGGAAAAATAGAGATTGCGTGAGCGACAAGAGCAAATCTCTTGAATGAATATGAAATAGTTAATCATAGAAACGAGTGTATATTTATACCGACTACGATTTGCATCGGCTAAGATTTGTGCGACTTTTTAATTCTCTCATTGGCGTGGGAGACTGTACAGCCCGTCGTTATGGCATTGATCTATGGAAACCACTGCGTAATGGATATGTTGGATGTGTAATTTACATTTATCGGCCGTACTAAAACGAGTTACAGTTCCAACTTAAAAATGATCCAATAATTATTCCTCATTACTGATCATTATACAATGTACTCTGATTTAATGGCCGCTTCTTTGTAACGAGGGATTCTGTGTAATCACTGCCCGCGGCTTGGCCCACGATTACTAAGCTCTTATCGAGCGCCTGACATGTAAATTAATCGATCAGTATACGAATATTATACGACATGTACGTTTGATTCTTTTCAATTTAATATACAACATGTGCGGATAAAGAATGGGATCAGAAATGGCGGCGCATCTATTCACTTCTCGCTTGCACACGCACGAGTGCGAGCATAGACGCAAATAGTGTGCGAGCGAGAAGTGAATAGATTCGCCGCCATTTTTGATCCCATTCTTTATCCGCACAGGTTGTAATTAAATTATTGCGCACTACTACCAAACGTAAGTAACAATTTAGTCAAAATACAAGTTAGCCAATTTTCAAAGGTTTAGCTGTAAAAGCTACAACAGCTGTACTATACAGTACGTTAAGTGCTCTAATAGTTTCAACTAAACGAAGGAAATATTCTATTTTTACTTACCGTGCATTATTTTGGCGGGCTACTACTCCAGCAAAGAGGAAAATTACTGCCATGATTTTTTCTGGTACATTACCTGAAACAAATAAAAAATTCGTAATTAAATAAATGTAAATAATACTTTAAACAATATGAAACAGTAATAATCTATGCTTAGATTTAATCCTGATGATAACGCCATGATCGAATTATTTGTCAAATGTGATCTAGAAAGTCACATCAAAACACCACTGTCGTAAGTCTTAAGTCTTTTTATGTGCACAAATAAGAAAAGAAAAAATAAACATATCTTAATATGGCAGACACATGCAATAAAGCGATGTAACGGTTATTTAAACAGTTATTATTTACTCTTCCTTCAAATGATATTTTTAATTTCCATGACAAAGCGGTAAGTTAACCCTAAAATACCAGCCCTCGGTCTCTTGTACCGTTGGTTCCGAGGGTGCGCGTGACGCGTAACTGTCATCTCGATCGGAAGAGGCGGGGCCGTCAGACGACTTCCAATCGGAATCACGAATGCCAGCGGCATTGTAATGGGAATTTGACACTAACATCTTTATTTAGATACTATTATATCAACATAATCTTTTTTACGAAGCATGTTCTCTTTTAATAATGTGGGAATTGAAATTATTTATGAGCGCTGTTATTAAGCGACTCGTACATAAAAGGTTTTTTTGTAAAGACATCATAAATGTTATTACTTATATGGCATATGTCTTATCGATATCTTTTAGCAAATACCTAATATATCTTGCTCGGGGCCAAATTATTTGACGTACAAGAACAAATAATACAATGGCTAAATCTCTACATATAGTTTCTATTAGACTTCAACTCATTTTGATTCTCACGTCAATCTACCATCGATGGCTGCGTCGACAACAAAGTTAACATGACATAAAAATTAAACTATTTCCTAATTAAAACTATTAAAAAGTCGAGTTCCCGTAGATAGCAGCCCACTTCCGCATTAAGTTATTTGTGTCTCTTAACCCTTCACCGCTATTAGGGGACTAGGGTTAAATGAGACATTTCTCAAAGCGCCGCTGACGGTCTTAATGAGATGTCGCCACGGGTTATTTTCAGTCGTACGACTAAAAAGAATAATCTGAAAATCTTCAGATAATGAACTGCTTGCTTTTTGTCAGGGTAAAGCGGCAGATGATGACGAAATGAATGCTAAATTAAATGTGTTATGACTGTGTGTTAGTTTAAAACAAAATTTATAGAAAATATATGCATTTGATGTTAATAGCATTTAAGTAGGTAGGATAAACACTGGACACATGAAAGCCCTGGAAAAATTGACACTATTCTAATGTTTGCACACAAAAAATAATGATCTCATTGTTGTTTTCAAGTTTGCAAAATAGAATTGGATCCATAGGAAAAGGAAAAGTTGTGGGCCGTGATAAAATAAGCCTCTGTTATGTGTCGTAAGGAATTTACTTCAACTCCAGTAATACTATATAACGTGATTCATTGAGTGTAGTAATATAAAGAAGCACACAGACAAATTGTAATTTTGAATGAATGGCTTGTGTTTCGTTTGAAATACGCCAAGAATGAAGTTAATCTGTCCAACTAGCGTTTCAAGGAATTTTCTTAACTGGACTCAAGGATGATGAACCGCGTTAGTCGTGAAGTCGTCTTCCACTTATTGCGTAATAAGCGTCGTTGCCATTCCTTATCCTTCTACAGAGGTAATTGAAAACAAATTCGTAATTTCTGCTCTGCGACGATCTCTTCAATGTGTGTGTATGACAGTTGTATGGGCGTGTAAGTGTGCGCGCTTCTTGAATGATCCGTAAGTGGAGCGTATTAGTCGGATGGCGGCACACGTGTATGGCTTAGTGTTAGGCTCCATTGACCACGCGACGACGCCAACAGACTGTGACCAACCACTCTTCCTCTAAAAGGTGCTCTAAAAACTTTTTATCGGTTTCAATCAACTATTTTATCGGCATTAATTTATCAAACAGTGAAGTGGTAAAAAGCAGTATAAATTATTAGTACAATCAAATAACTACTGTACAAGATTTAATCAATGGGATGACGTGTGAGTTATAATTCTCACAGGCTAGGCAGGAACTACCGCGGTACAGAGCGGTTGATTGGCTGCTGAATTTAATATCCAAGGCGGTTATTTAAGAAAAAGTAATATCAGAAGGTGTCATTTCTGACGCTATAATAAAAAATGATTGTTTGCAAGGCATCTGTATTTTGGTCTCAAATGTTAGCAATAACCTTGAATGCTACAGATTATAAAGGCGATGCAAGAAAAGCTTGTAATTACTCAATGGCGGATCTCAGTAATATGAATATTTATTCATAATCGTCTTAACATAAAATGAAAACTAATGAAATAATCTATCTATTTCCGGAAGAAAGTAAAAAAACTATATCACAGAGCGTTTTTTTTTCACTTGCTATGACTTGGACGGTCTGTACCGGCAACATCGAGCGAGGCGTCCGTCAAGCCGCGCCCTGGGCTAATTACGTACAATATTAATAAACAATCCATTAGCACAGAACAATAAAGAAAGTACAGGCCGCGTCCAATCTGGAGCCTGGGAGATAGGCTTGTGTTATGGTACGACAAGAGTGATCCAAATTTTAGAAAAAAAAGCATTCGTACCAAATATTTCGGGTCTTTTGTACCACATCGGCAGTAACAGGTTAAAAAGTAGGTAAAGTTAGTTTTATCATATTGAAACGGAAAACAAGACCTTGATAAAGAAGACCTGTCGCCAATTCACATGGCTTTCCCAATTAATTTTGTTAAACCTCACATCTCACGGGGTCAGTCGTAACTTATTACCAATTTTAATATAATATTTGGTTACTTACCCGTTAAAATTTGTCAAGATAACTTTTTGTCCTCAATCAAAAAGTTTTCGTATATACTTGTGTGTACATAAACTTTTTAGTTCATTTTTAAACCAAGGAAGTACAGACTGTCGAAAATCAATCAAAAGTCAGATGACTGTATCCTGTACTGCTATTGGAATGATAAAAAACGTATTCCTTTTTGTATACACATAAATTGATTGTTCATCTTAGCGAATATACATTTCAAATCAATTTTTGATGGTTGACTGTAGATAGTATTCAGAAGTTATTGGTTAGAAATAGCTCTTTTAAGTATTATCAATCATTATATTTTCCTAGAAAAAATAATGTCACAGCTTTTTTGAAGCTATACCTACAATATTTGAGTTGATGATTCTAAATGTGTAATCGTGATCCAGTTACTCTGGTTCCCCTGTCTAAGGGTTGTGAAGGTCAGACGGCAGGCAGTCGCTTCATTGTAATTACCAGACTAGCCTAATTCTGGATCATATTTTAAGCGCACCCCAGGCTTCGAAGCGAAAATTTAAGACAGGGTATTACACTCTAAGATGAGAAGGATAACAAAATAATAAAGTTACAAACATTCACTTGGTCAAAACTTGTTCTGAAAAAGTTACGACACCTGAAACAAAGCCTCGTTTCTTGTCGTTTAGGTCGAAAAACAGAAAACGACAAAACAGGAGACAGGAAGCTGTCACTGGCACTAATTTAGTTGGCGTAAGTTTCAGCTTATCTCGGTGCGGACCAGTTTCGCACGGCGTGGGAAACACGCTCACATGCGCACTAATCCGCTGCCGCGAGCCGGGGCTGGGCTGCTAGCGGAGAAAGGAACTTTCGGAGCAAAATGTCTCAAAAAACACCTGATCATAAGCTGTGACGAGATCTTAAGATAGGCCATGGGTACCTACGTATCAAAGAAAAACCTCTTCTTTGTAGCTTCGTAAAAAGACTTACAGAGTGCCATTTAGGCGATATTATCGCTGGAAGCAATCTCTATCAGACAACCTTCGGAACATTAGATATAGGCAATGTTACGTTCTGTATTGATATACAACATACATATCTTCAAAAAGGAAAAATTACAGGAGTGGCCACGAGTACGAGTATCTACCGAGAGGAAAATCGCTGTTGTATGTTTTTTTCATGAGCGGCGTTCATCCAGCATTATAGTTTCTTGTGATAACATGTACAGTATACCTACATCATTTTTTGCCTAATATTATTGAGTTATACTATAGTAGAAGGTTCAGGCTTCTGTCTAAAGCAACGATCTAAATGTCTTAATGAATCCATTCCTCTCCTTGAGAAAGTAAGTTACTGGTTACTGGTTTTTTAAAAAAAATATATTTATTAACTATATTTAAATTTTCTTACTTAAGTAGCTTTAAATTAGTAGTTATTACAACGAACAACGGACGCCCCGTTGGTCTAGTGATTTACGTACCGGGCCGGGGTTCGATTCCCGGGTCAAACAAAGGTATATAGTTTTTTAGATAAAGATAAAGATAAAGATAAAGATAAAAAATTCTTTATTCAATTTAGGTCCACACAGAACACTTATGAATGTCAAAATAGTACATATTATCTACCGCTGGTTCGGAATGTCGATTTCTACTGAGAAGACACCAGCAAGAAACTCAGTAGTTACTCTTTTCAAATATTGATGATGTTACAGAGTTTCAATTGAGAAGAGAGAAAAAAATACAATTATGAAAGTTAATAGACTACTATGAATAACAACTCAAAAGATTAATGAATTAACATGACCAAGAATCCTTATCATTTAAATAGTCTTGTACACTATAGTAACCTTTCTTCATTAGGCAGGTTTTAATATGGGACTTAAACTTATCCAGTGATAGGTTAATGACATTTTGTGGTAGCTTATTAAATATCTTAATACTTAAGCCAACAAACGAATTACCGATTTTATGAAGTCTGAGGACCGGGACGGCAAGCCTATGTTTATTTCTGGTGTTAAGACTATGACTATCGGACTTTTTTGGAAAAGTGTGCAAGTTCTTACGTACATACATAATGCAGTCGAGGATAAATTGGGAAGCCACGGTTAAAATATTTATTTCTTTAAATATTTCCCTAAGTGAGTCACGTGATCTAAGGCTGTATATAGCGCGGATGGCCCTTTTCTGTAATACAAAAATAGTTTGTATGTCAGCAGCAGACCCCCACAACAGTAGACCATATGACATCACACTGTGGAAATAGCTGAAATAGACCAGTCTTGCCGTTTCGATATCAGTCGAAAGTTTTAGATTTTCGCGTTGCATTATAACTATAATTTATCAAGACGGGAATTAACACGATATTTCGGCTACGTCGGACTGGCCGACGTAGCCGAAACGTCGAGAAAAATATGTGAGTACACAATGTTGTATCACATAATAAATATCGTGTTAATTCCCGTCTTGATAAATTGAAGTTACGAACAAAGGTATGTTTCGAATGTTTCGAACATAGCTCGGGTTTGTTGATCACCAATCCGCATTAGGCAAGCGTGGTGATTAAGTCCTACCCCATCATAGTAGCGATAACTTGGTTTCTATGATGGAGGGTTTGCCCTGCAGTGGGACAGTATATAGGCTGATACTTACTTAACAACGAACAAAGGCCTGATGTACCATAACTCCACACCTTTCTCCGCTCTCTCACAACCACGGTTTTACACATAGGGCTGCACGAATCAGGTGAACTCGCTTGTAATGCATTAATTAGGTCCGTACTTTCACAATTTGATTGGCATATAAAGCTTTATAATGTTTCCTTTCAGCAATATCCTTTTATTGGCAATAAAAAATTTAAACTATCAAAATGTAATTTTATTGATAATGTAACTGGGGATTTCAGTTGAACAAAGTTGCTTGCAACCCTGTCAGTAGCGGTCGGAGCCAGCATCTCATTCATTGATTGAGCATGTGTGGGGTTACTGTGTGAGTGTGGATGTGTATGCGCATGTTTTATGCTACCATGACGGTTCAATTACACATCAACGTGGAATATAATAAATTTGGAGCTCTATAGGATAGTTAGATCTGTATGAGTCAACAGCATTAAGTCACTGTAGTTCTTTTTATGTTTATAACACGAGGGATTGTTTTTTTTTAATTACAGCGTAGCCTAAAATATCCTTAAATTCTTGGTAGAGTTTATAAACTTTAGAAGAAAATAGTGTTTTCTTCGTGATCGGTATAGGTAAGCTGTACTGTGTAATGATCATAAAAGCTGACGCTAATGATGCTTCTACATAGTTACCGTCATTAACAATAAGCCTACTAAACGATTAAGTGTAACGAGCCTTAAATACGGATTATGGATCCGTATCTTCATGCGTAAGAGATTGCTGTCCCACACAGTGATGGCCTCTTTTTGTATGACCATCGTTGCGACAAGCAATCACAATCGAAAGTCATTATAATGTTGCGATCTCAATACGAGAAAAAATGAACGCCAAGTCTTAAAAATAAAAGACAAACCAATTCATGGCCAGTTATATAAATCTATTTTCGAGTTTAATGAATGGAGTACTCCTCAATGGGAGAGTCGACGTAAAAAGTACAAATAAAAAAAGATGAGAAAAGACGCATGTTTCCAAGTAGTACACATATTAATTTTAAAGTGGCGTCGTCGTGTCATCGGGTAAAACGCAAATAAATTTTGAATGCATTACGGAGCCCGGTGATGAATAACGTCCTCCCGGCGATACGTTAACCCTTTCAGTGGTTGCTACTAAATTAAACGAAATCCGTGAGATCAAGGTGGATTAACACTGTCAAACTCTTGACTATATAAATTTACGTCTATTTAAATGAAGGAGAGAGTTCTCGAAAGGAGATTTAAGTAAGATTTTAGGAGTATATCATTGTGAAGACAATTATGTAGATAGCGAAACTCTAATTCTTCAAATCAACATCATCAGCCTATCGCAGTCCACTGCTGGACGTAGGCCTCTCCAATTGTTCGCTACCGTGATCTATCCATGGCTTCTCGCATCCAGCTCTTGCCCGCCATCCTACGCAGATCGTCCCTCCACCTAGCCAGAGGGCGCCCTACATTACTGTTTGCCAAGACGCGGTCTCCACTCTAGAACTCGTTTACCCCATCGGTTGTCGGTTCTGCCCGGTCTAATTCTTCCCGGTTGCGTCCAAAGCTATCGCTATCGGCCCCGGGGTACGATTGGACCATGATCCAGGGTTTGTTGAGTCTGGTAATTATAATGAAGGAAGCGACTGCTACCTGGCTTCCGCAGCCCTTATACGGTGTTCCAGACCATTATGAGTATCCACAAATTTGAGGATGTATCCCTATTTCCTTCCGGGTGCCGAGCTATTGGTAGAAATACGCACATATATTTAAAAAAATTCAGAGGTGCAAGCTCGGATTCGAATCTACGACCTTTCACTCAATCAATCAATCAATCAAAATATTTTTATTTGCATAGGCTTGTATACATACAGCACTTTCAAATCGTCATACATTTAAAATTATAACTATTTATTTGTAAGTATAATATACATGTAATTACACATATATGTCGATACATAAAATATACTGAGAAATGAATAAACATTTAATGTGATTCTACCACCGGAATCGAAAAGTTGGTTTTGACGAGAAGATCCGGCAAGAAACTCGCCAGTTACTCTTTTTAATCGCCAAAATTTTTAATACAATGATATTATTTAAAATGTTGGCATTGGTAAGTCGACAAGCTTTCGTTCAGGAGGCGCATGTTTTACTAAGCTCACTCATTATTATTAATTAGTAAGAGGGTTAAAAGTAATGACCATATATTCAGTTTTATATGTGTGACAAGTAAGAAAAATAATTTGCATAAAACTTAACATAATACGCAGGTTAGTAAGTTAGATTTTTAGTGAAATTACTTCACATTGTAAAGAAGTAATCTCGCAGTTTTGTTTTAAGACTCTGTTGATTTAATAAGGTAACATAGTTTCTTATTAAAATTAAGTATCTTTAATGAGTAACTTTATGTATAATAAAGTTAGGTACCTTATTATTCGACATTTAATTTATAGTAGGTGTAATTCTCTGCAGCTTTGAAGTGTTAAATTTTATCTTTTCTTGTTAAAGACGTCACGTGGCTGGCCTTCCCATTGGTAATAAGAATCACGTTTGTGGCGAGCTCTGTGGCCGAAGTAGCCTCCGGTTTTGTTACATTTTCATCTTTAATGCTATCTCAATAGAATGATTAAGGTGTAGACGGCTAGAGCGCGGCGGCCGGTAGCGCAATGCGCAGCGATCGCTTCACGCACGTCCGAGACGCTTATTAACGAATTATTGCCCACGATTTAATTACCCCATTAATCGTGAAGCACTGAGTTTATTGAAGTCGGTAGCCGAACTTATTACAACAATTTCGGTTTTAGAAAGTATAAATGTAACTATTAATTAGATCTTAGGCTACGCTTCCCACGGTTTCTCGCTGACTGTTTTTGTCGTCGAAGTGTAATTTTAACACATTATGGTTTTCTAATTAATTTTATGCTATCTATTTACATGTTTCAATTTTCATTTTCATTTTAATCCTGTTGTTTTGTAGTGTATACTTTTTATTTTACGACGTATTCATTAGCACATGATGGCTGTTATAAACGAAAACCTTAGCCTGGTATAAATAAGTAAATTGTGTTATTGTTACTATTAATAAATTTGCAAAAGTGAAAATTCTTATGAATTCCTATTATGTTAATAATTTTAGGCTAACTAAAGAATTGTTTATTTTTGTGTAATTTTGACGTTTTGGTAAACAATAGAGCAAACGAAAGGTATGTTTTGAAATTTAACGATCCCACTTAAAATGCTTTCAAATTGCTACCCAACTATTTCTCAGTTAACGTCCTAACTCAAAAGCTGTATTAAAAACCACTACCTTAGCTTAAAACAAGGTTCAGTCTTTATTTATACTTCTCTCTAACGTCGTTAAATATTCGCTAGAGCTGTATCCTCGGCCATTGTTGATTAGAACTTGAAGTTACTGCCACTTAGAGCAGATTTACCGCTGGCCAAGTGTCCAGGTGCGTAATACCTAAGCAAATCTCGACTCGATCATTGATCTCTGAGCCCGAGACCGGCGCCGGCGCAGTGGGAGGAGGCTGCTTCGAAACACCTGCCGCCCAAGTACTGTGGACCAGTGTGCACGCGCACATCACGGAACGATACAACTCCCACGCGGAAACACACCAAAATCAACCGTATCTCGAATTCAATAAAGTCAAAAATTCCAAAGCGTTAAAATCATTGAAAGCTTTCTCGGTGCGATTAGGACATAGCCAACCTAGTCAGGGCACAAATCTTGCGCAGATAATCTCCAACTACTTTTACTATAGGCACTGAGTTAACGTTTAATAGAAGCTTTACAATGCCATGTGGTTTTATGGCGGTGCCAGCGACCACGGCTCGTTTCCCGAGGGTCTGTGAACCTGGACCACTACCGTAGGACCACAATTACAATAATTGTGTGTTGTTTGTTTATTAAAACGATTTAACAATTGGTGTTGTTAGTCATAACTGTTTCTTAGATAGTTTTATACTCGAAACATGTTTGCGTAACTACTACTCGTAGCTCTGTACTTTTATATTAATAGTAGTGATTGTGAAAATGAAGTCTACTGATTGCCCTATGTTAAAAGGTTCGTTTTTTGTCTCGTTACTCTCTTGTCTAACATAGCGGACATAACTCGGGTTTGTGATCACTAACCTGCATTAGGCAAGCATGGTGATCCCGCCTAATCCCATCAAAGTAGCGATGACTTGATTTCTACAGTGGACTACAATATAGGCTGATACTATACTTTATTAAAGTTTTGCTTTACCTTGCATATCGTTCTATTAGTCTAAATAAAAAAAAACACATTCCTGACATCAAAGATGGCGGGCTTTCATACAAACTTCTAACCTCCTTTTTACCCCCTTAAGGATCGAATTTTTAAAAATCGTTTCTTAGTGCTCACTTTTACTATTAAATGAACTCTCAGCTCAAATTTCAAGTGTCTAGGGTCAGTAGTTTGGGCTGTGGGTCCATTTATTTGATTTATTTGAAGACCCGATTGGAACAGTGGTAGTGAACGCTGCCTCTGATACAAGGGTTGCGGGTTCGATCCCCGCACAATACAACCATTTGTATGCATGAACATGTTTCTTTGTATTGGTCTGGGTGTTTGCTATATATTATAAGTATGTATTTATAAAAGAAAAGTATTATATGTATATATTTGTAATCCCACTGTTGATTCAGATATCCGTAACACAGGTGCTTGAGCTACCTATCTCGGAGTCAGTAACCCCGAAATTGTTTAAAAATAGATCCCGTTTAGTACCTAAAAATTAAAATCGATTGGCGTCGATAGTGTGCCCTACCCGTCGCCTTAATCAACAAACATTTGAGTTGGTGTGGGTATCATCCCGCGATCCTTGCGTCTCATCCGGCGCACAAACCACTGCGCTAAACAGGTCGTAAAATAGGTACTTTTTAATGCATATCTTGCAAATTATTTTAGTTTACAATGGTCAACCTAGAGCAAATGAATTTTCTTTCGTATTGGTGACAACACAAAGTATTTAAAACTAATTTATTTTGCATCATCGTCATCATCATTGGCCATAGCATCTAAGATGATAGTTTCAGCGCTAGGTAGTGTGGTAGGATTCCATATCGACGCTGATTGCTGTAAAGCCCTATTGCTGCCCGACACACCTTGCCGCATCGATCGCACGTCCACCTTGAATCCGTTGGAGAGAAGACACGACGGAGGTTTTCTTGTTTGATATTGTCTAGCCAGTCTTTGTCATGTCTTGTTATTCCTATTTTAATATCGTGACTCCATTCTGGTCTCATTGCAGCTCATTCTTCCCATCTATCGGTCCGGGATACCGAAGCTGGTCATGTTCCGCTTGCAGGAGTCCTTGAAACGCAAAGTTGGGCGCCCTATAGGTCCGCCACCTGGCTAAGTAACATTGGTGATCTCACGCGGTCCAAACGATTTACGAGGCCAAGCCAGCGTAATCTTAGCATAATGGCTACACAAACTTATACTTTAACATGCCTCATATTTTTTCTACTTTAATTAATAATGACTGTTGTACAATAAACTCAGTTGGTTTTGGGGAAACCACAACAGTTCGTAATCTTTTACAATTTAATGGATTCAAAATTTAAAAGATTCCATCAATCATTTGTATTTACTGTAAATGGCTTTATTGGCGTAAAACACAGCAGTAGTAGGATTACTTTTACCACAGCCTATTAGCCAATTACTCAGGAATCATAAAATGATTGTGCTGCTGTGTGCAAACTCGCGGCTATTTGAATTTAAATTAGCTATAGTAACTTAGCACTTGAGGATTGGATTTATATTACGAACGGATTTGAAACATTTATCAATTCGCAAACAAAGTAATGTTTTGACAAATAACTATATGGAGTGAAACATGTTCGGTAACAACACCGGACTGCGTGATAAATAAATAAATATTGGTCTGACTGTAGCTCAAGCACCTGTGTAACGGATATCAGAGTCAACAGTGGGATTATAAATACATATATACAATAATACTTTTCTTTTGTAAATACATATTAATAATACATAGAAAACACTCAGACCTATACAAACAGACATTGTTCATGAACACAAATGTTTGTCTTGGCGGGGATCGAACCCACAACACAAGGACCAAAGCAAATAATAATAAGATTTGTAGTGTAGGAATTGTACTTGGCCTAGGCCCGTACATTTCTGAAAAGCCAGCAAATAGGCATATATTATTGTTTCTTTACACAGGTAAAGATCATATAAACAAGTACATAGTGGATATACATAACAGTATAAGAATAATCATAATAGCAAAGTCCGCTCCAAAACTGGTACCGCAAAATATTGTAGAAAATGGGATTGGGCAGTTTCAATGCTGTCGCATTAAAACCCAGGGTTCACTTAACTAGACTTGATCTAGGATTTGGTGAATCTGATATTAATAGAGAAACCAAACCAATGGAATGATGGTTCACGTTCAGCATCACATGTCAATAGTTGGGTACGAGTATAGAGAGTTTGATAAACAATCCGAAACGTGCAGTGTTCCTCCAGATATCTGCCCTTACCGCCATGCGAATGATAAAAATATGCTCCATATACATTTGAAAAATCTTTCCAGAGCTGCATGCTCGGATTCGAACCTTTTTTTTGTCACAGTGGAAATACCGCCAGCCCGCAGTGCAATGGGCTGACGTCGCCGCCTTTCAGCGGCGCCTTATTCACACCTGTCCGTTGGGTAGACAGACCGGATAGTGTCGGGCTCTCCCATGACTGGGGCTTCACCTAATGTGAGGTCCGGTCAAGGAGCCTACCCACTAAAACCACTGCGGCTGTTCCCGGCATATCCAGGGCTACGGCATGGGATACGGGCTCGACGGACGAACCCTGGCACCGCAACCCATCCGTGGACAGCGAGGCACGCCAGCACGGCCTCTTTCCTCAACCTACAACCTCCCGTTTGGAATGCGCACGTTCCTATCCACTGAGCTACCATCGTTCAATTAAAATTAAACGCAATAATAGATTGAAAATCGATTAGCTATATTCAGTGCTGTGCTTAGCCTAGTATGGCTAACGGGATATTAAATAACCGAGATAGCTTACACTCGCAGACCCTGCATTTAAAATATGCCGGTGCTTTCCTAGATAACTTTATAAATAGAAGTAGCTTAGGTAACGTATATTAGCTACACAATGTAAACTATAAGTGCGCAGTTCAAATAATTGGGTCTATTAACTAATAATAATATCCTCGATATTTCTGCTATGGCGCCAAAGGTTGTGGTTCGATCCCCAACCTGGAAAAACCTTTGTGCGATGAACACTTGGGTTGGTCGGTGGTCTCGCGGTTTGTTAATATATGTATTTAAGTATATATTTGGATCCTCTGTTGTTGATATCGTAACACAAGTGCTTAACTACTTCGTACCGGAATCAGGTCAAACGTATGGATGTTGTGAGAATATTATTATTATTATTAAACTAATACTAAATCCTCTAATGTCGCTAGGCGGCCAACGATTGGCCATCGACGCGGTTTAGAGCACAAGTGCGCTCTCTATTCCCTTACCCTCATATTTTGATGGAACACCAGTGTGACATTACCGAATAAGGTGCGCACAGGACAAACGACGTGTGGTCCCCGGCAGAGTAGAATAGCCACCCTCACTCTACGAGGTGTCGTAAAAGGCGACTAAGGGAAAGCTGATGAACTGATCATCAGACCCAGAGAAGGAAAATTATGCATTTATACCAAAACCCTCGCAACCCGTCTGCCAAAGCGTGGTGAGTAAAACGGGTTTCGAGGAGTACACCACCATAAACATAAAACATTATTATGATAACCCGTTTGGAACAGTGGTAGCGAACGCTGCCTTTGGTCCAAGGGTTCGATCCCCGCACAGTGCAAACATTTGTGTGCATGAACATGTTTGTTTGTATTGGTCTGGGTGTTCCCTATGTATTATAAGTATGTATTTACAAAAAAAAAGTATTATACGTATATATGTAATCCCACTGTTGATTCTGATATCCGTAACACAGGTGCTTGAGCTACCTATCTCGGAGCCAGATCAATGCATGTGATGTTGTGAAATAAATTTATTTATTATCGCGGGTTTCGAACCTGGGACCATAGTGTGGCTGATCGATTGATATGTTTTTTCTTTTGAGAAAATCAGATATTATGTACAGGATTTTACTTTTTCAGGTTTTTTTTATTTTATTATAAACACAAAATCCACAGCTCTTAAAATTAGTACAATAATCTTATACACTAAACATACAGCCAATAACGGATTTACTTTTTACTAACAAAACTCTTAAAATAATTCAACCATCACTAACAACACCTCTGCATATCTAAAAAGAAAAAAGTTAGGTAATTACTTAAACATGTAAAAAAATCATATTCTTATTTAAGTAAGACAAGTAAAAAAATAAAAAGAAAAATATTGTATTAAATAGCTACTTTCATCATCATCATCATCAGCAACCCACACTCGTCCACTGCTGGACATAGGTCTCCCCTAATGCACGCCACTGCTCCCGATTTTCGGCCACTCTCATCCAGCCCACACCAGCCAGCCTTCGAATGTCATCATCCCATCTTGTCGCAGGGCGTCCTACACTACGCTTACCGAGTCGCGGTCTCCACTCAAGGACTTTACGGCTCTGCATATCTAAAAGTTAGTAATTACTTAAACATGAAAAATCATATTCTTATATAAGTAAGACAAGTAGAAAAAATTAAAAGAAAAATATTGTATTAAATAGCTACTTTACTTTTACTTAAATTTAAGTAGGTAAATTTACAAGAACTGTGAGCCAAGTCAATTATTATCGCCCTTATAAACGATAGCTCTCAGGTCTAAAATGAGCTTGCAAGTTTTATCATTTGTTTTATCGGTAACCACCATTATTAACTAGAATCTTTCTACATACTATTTTAATCTCTTCAAGTAACGCCCCTTCACTACCGAAGTGGCAGGATAATTAGATATTCATAATCTTGTTGTAATTTCAATTTTTACCGATTTATCTCCGCCTATGATCTGTTGAGCCGCTGTACAGTCCGATAGGGTTAGTTCTAAATTATTTATGCTGTTATTAACTTATGAATATTTATCAGTGACTCATGTCTTGGACATAAGTTTAGCAATTTTAAACAGTTTCTGTCAGACCGTGCAACGGGTAATTTCGTAAGCAGTATTAAAATAAGCTTTATAATGTAAGATTACTATATTATAATATCCTCTAACCGATTACGGCTACGGCGGTCAATCTCAATGATCAGCCACGTACGCAGGATATATTATAGTGCCCAAAGTGTGTGCGCAAACACAAGAGCACTCTCTATTCCCTTACCCTCATATTCCGATGGGACACTACTGTGACACGACCGGAGAGGGTTCGGGCGCAGGGCCAAAAGCTTAGCGCTTTCCGAGGCACGAGGGTACAAGACCGACAACTTCCAGACTCTGCTGCCACTAAGAATTTCATTTCTTACCGAAAACTTAGGTACAAATGTTTGGCCCGACCCGGGGATCGAACCCGGCACCTCTTGCGCACCCGTCGCTTTAAAGTGCAACCCACTAACAACTGCGCCACCGAGGCAGTCAAACTATAGTATAGCTTTAAATCAAATGATGTATTAATATTAGTTCTTATGATTTTTATATCAGCCTACGAATAGAAAACGAATTCACGACCGAGTTTTTATCTCTGTCCCTGTTACACGAAAAAGGCGTACAGCTCCTGTGAAAGGGCCGTAGCTAAAGAAGAATTCGTTTTCAGAGAAGGCCCCCAGGTCTGTCAGCACTTTAGCCTTGCCAGCGGTAGGCACCTCGGCCATATGCTGGCAACAGAAGAAGATGACAATCTCTTGTTTTTCATTCAGGTTGACGTGCCAATTTATAATAGGTACTAATATTTTAGTAAGTTAGCAAGGAAGTATGGTTTTATAATTTTGTATTAGATTTAGATTTAATAAACGTTAAATTAGTTTAATTTTAAGAGCAAAAATCACGACATTATCTCTTTAAATTTAGTCTACCCATAATTTATGATAGATAATATGTGTAGATTAATATCGTTGATAAGTATATTTAATCCTAAGATAACTGTAAATAATGATAAAAATTAAACAGTTAACTGTACGATTACGTGCTAATTAAATGGATTAGATATTGTAGATACAGAAGGAACGGTCTGATGCGATTCTCATCTCAATGGTATATAAATTAAAACGTCATAATAGGAAGCTCTCCAATCAGAAACATAGTTTCTCAAACTAATCTTATTCACAAGGTTAATCTTATTTCAAAATAGGTACTCGTTACATTCACAATACCTTATATTTTTTTTATGTGATAGGTGGCAGACGAGCAGACTGATCACCTGATGGTAAGCGATTGCCGCCGCCCATGGACACCCGCAACACCAGTGTAGTCACAAGTGTGCTGCCAATCTTTGAACTCCCCTTCCCGGGATTGGGCTTCCGGTAACCTCACTCATGCAGCGAAACACAGCACAGTGCTGCTTCACGCCGGTTTTCTGTGAGGCTGTGGTATGACTCCAGTCGAGCCGGCCCATTGATGCCGAAGGGTGGCTCTCCCACGCATGAGATGATGTTTACTAATAGCAGACCTACGAACCAACAGTTATTTATTTAATAGTACTAACTAGTAGTAGATAAATGTTGATATCTATATTGTTTTGGAAATAAAATGAATGTTCTTCCAAAATTCCTAAAGTTCCCTATACCGAATTTTAGCAGGTTTGTTAAATTTTGCTTTATGTATCATTCGCATGTACTTAATTCAAAATCTAGCAGAAAAACACATTGAGAATCAGCGTCTTAAAGCAATGCTTAGATACAAAAAAGGAACAGACAATAGTACTCGTGTATAAAATGAGTCGAAACAATTTGTCGGGACAGCCGTGCGTCGGTCGTGTCGATTGAAAGCCGAGATAGCGCGATAATGGTTATCCGATCGGCCACTCAAAACTCGCCTCCGAACGGCTACCACTCGTGGCAGAGTGTCTGGCAGCCACCGACGGGTTAGTGATGACTCGAGGCGACTCTGACTAAAGTAACTCGACTGACATCCCAGCAGCAAATGCTCAGTGGATCGTCACATAGCATTTATGTGAGTAGGTCGATATGAGATGATGCTGCTGAGTACCAAAGTCATCTGACATAGATCACCGAATTAATAATCTTAAGTGACAGTGGACTGGCCATATCAGCTGTAGAACCGAAAACAGTTGGGGTAGAGTAGCCTGCCCTCAGGCATGGTGGAGTGACTATTTGCGCAAGATTACGATGCTCAGAGGATGGACCAGTGGCAAATATTTTCAGCCTATTTTCATTTGTAAGCTGCGATATGCTGATGATGACTTTTTTTTATGAGATAGGTGGCAGACGAGCAGACGGATCATTTGATAGTAAGCGATTGCCGCCGCCCATGGACACCCGTGACACCAGTGGAGTCACAAGTGCGCTGCCAAACTTTAAACCCCCCTTTCCCCCGGATTGGGCCTTCGGTACCCTCACTCATGCAATGAAACACAGCACAGTGCTGCTTCACGCCGGTTTTCTGTGAGGCCGTGGTATCGCTCACGACGTGAGGAGAGTTGTAAAAAAATATTTCTTAAAAGTGGATGTCGCCGGTTGCAGCCTGCTTGCTCGCCATACATTTCGATTAATGATCTCTCACCCTTCCATTTATTTTTAATTCACATAGCTGAATGATTTTAAGAAACACTTTACACTCAAGATTACTAGTGAATGTAAAATAGAAATACTCAAATGTGTGTTAGTCGCATCACTACGCATGATAATGATCTGATATAAAATTATAGAGCGCTCATTACTTGGTTTTAGAGGTTAAAGAATTAGATAAACCAGATAGGTTTCCCAATAACAACAAGTTAAGAGTCAACAGAAGGTGTCGGCCGCTATAAAAAGTTAACTTATGGTCTATTAATGTCCCAATGCAGGAACACAATCATCGCTATCTGGCCTAATCATGATCAGCCTAAAAAACTTAATTAGCTCAATCAGATTGATGATATTAAACTACCTATTTATATTCTAATATCACTTGACGGCAAGTATATCAGTGGATAATCGCATAATATAGTATATAGTAAGTAAATTCGAATCCTCCCACGAAACTCTAGATTTTTCAAATTATTTAGTTCGGCGGTGAGGAGAAAACATCGTGAGGAAACCTGCACATGAAAAACTATCGAATAGTTTTTCAAACGAGGGTATCCAACCATTTGTTGAGATAATTTTGACAAAGTAGGTATAATCCAATCCTACTTGTATGAAAAGGATAAACCACTTTCAATAAACTTCTGAAAGCATGTAAGAAATGAACAAACAGGTAATGTGGTTTACTTTTAATTATATGTGGCAGAGACCTAGCTGATACTTCGTTAATGGACTAAGTCGGAATTATGTTATTAACAATTACACAGGTTAAACGCTAGTCGATCGATTAATGTGCATATTAAGTGCAGCTTGTACACCTACACACTCGTAAATTCATAATTATTGTAATATAACATTATTAATCATGTACCTATTTGTATGCATATTACAGTTCTTGGCCCTATTGGTGACGAGGCCGCAGAGTAAAGACCATCAGGTGCGATGTAATCAATATCGCAAAGCATTGTAAAGGTTTTCTCAATAACTGCACTTTCAATTATTATTAGTTATTTGTTAAACGGTTTTGAATCACAAATAGGATCAAGGCAAATTATCTTAGACTAGTGTATATAAAAGCACTGTGACTTGTGTCTTTTCCTCACTTCATTTCGGGACTTCATTCTTCGAAACCCGGATCCTGCTCTAAAAAAGAAAACGCTAAAAAAGAAGTTTTCATGCCTTTTATGCTCTTTTATGTCTCAACTAGTGCGCTTTCCGTGAAGTAAGGGACCAAAAATGAGTCAATTATGAATTTGTGAATGGTTTTATTAAACTTTGTGCACAAAGTCTACATAGTAGTGTTATGTCACACACATTATTGATATCAGTCTAAGCAACGTGTTCCTTTACCAAAATGTACTTTAAACTTTACCTTACATTTTTGGTAAAGGTTACAAACGTCTTGATATATTCTTGCCATTTAACTATACGTACGCTTCTTCACCACCATTATCCCATAAAGCAGACTAGTTTGTAGATGTAACTAGAATGACAAATGTACCTAGTCCTGAAAGTGCCAATAAACGAACGTCAATTAAAATAGCTAATCCAAATAAGGTTCGAAAATGTTTTCCTTATTTACCAATACCAAGAACTGCGACATATCGGTGCCCGATTACCCGGCACTGAACCTCGGACCTCTCGTTCCCCGAACGCGATGCGCGAGCCGCGACGCGTGCGCACGCTTTGATCGCGCCGACAAACGCGCCGCGTCTTATCTCGCATGAGACCGATTTTTGTTTCTAGCGAGTGACAATAATGGTCTTTGTTGTTGATAAATACATATGTTTTTTTACTTCCTCGAGTGTTGGAAGGAAGTCATCTTACCTACGAGAGACCATTCTGCAGCTGACTTAGATTGACATACACACATGTAATCATTAATCAATACACGTTTTTGTAGCTTGTTTAATTTGTATACCTACAATTACAAGTATAAGACTCCTTTGAACACGCAAGTTTTACTTTTGATACATTTCAAGCTCTCGTTTGCGTGCGCATATTTCGTAGTAGGTACGTCCGAATTGTAACAGAACATATGAGCAAATGCACTTAACAATTTTTAAAAAACTGTGAAACTGCGTTTACGCTCTTTGTAATTCGAGCATGTTTAAATTTCATAAGAAAATTATAAAACTATTAAAGTTCTTTATTGTTAATACATTAATTAACAATATGGTTCTAACGTAAAAACTAAAATATTTGGTCTAAAAATGCCGGAACTATCCTATATAGGAATGCAAATAAAAGCTGGAAAATTAGTTATGACAGTATCACGGAAAAGCCACATTTGACACATTTATAGGACACGTTCGATTCGGCCGTACAGTCGACCAACGAAAACTCGACATCTATGATTCATATAACCGTGTCCCGTCGCTGACAGAGGATTTCTATTTTGACAGCAACTACAAGATGGCGGTTGGCCAGCGGGAGCTTGTTATTTAATTAGAGGCGCATTAATTTCGTAACAGCCACTTCCGCCGCGGGGGCGCGTCGGGACTCCGGCGATGTTTCAAATGCATACTTGGTCTAGTTTTGAATATTGCCTCCCGCCCGCTCCTACGTGCTTGCGAATTGTTACACTTTACAAATTAGTTACATTTCCCGAACTTCATACTATACATAGTACATGAATAAATATCGTCCAGCACAAACAGTGGCGTTAACAGTGTATGTTATTTACAAATCAATTTCACCGTATGGTGCTTTGCTGGAGGCATTGGTGGTAGTGATTTCCTATTTCCAGTCTTTAGGTGTTGCTAAACTGAATATAAGAAATGAAAATATCCATGGATATACATATATATATGAACGCAAAATCTCGTGGCAGATGGTAGAGTATTTCATTAATTAATAATAAATGATATAATATACTGTCATATGACACTTAAGTTATTCGAATAGTCAGTAGAATAGAAGGGAAATAACTGTTATACTCGAGCCAAAGACTTAGGCAGTATAAGTACAAGTTGTATGACCTGCTTGAGATGGTAGAGTATTTCATTTGTTCTTATACTGCCACCAGTCTTTGGCGGAAAGTCTAATCGACTACTTGTCTTTTGTAAATACATAGGTACTTATAATACATAGAAAACACCCAGACCAGTACAAACAGACATGTTCATGCACACGAATATTTGTACCGTGCGGAAATCGAACCCGCAACCTTTGGTCCAGAGACAGCGTTCATTAACACTGATCCAAACCGGCCGTTCGTTGGCCGTTTTAGGGTTGGCAAGACATTTTTAATATAAATCGGACCATGGAACTTTCAAAAGGTGCTGTGGCCTAACTATTTTTAAAGTTGGACAAGTGCCCCTATTTCAACTAGTTGGACGGAATAGTTGAACCCATGTTTCAACTAGTTGGACGGAATAGTTGGACCACTGCCCCGGACTGGTCTAATCATTAAAATGGGCTGAATGGAATCTGCCGGCATTTTGTGTTCGGGTCAATTATTTCATGATTTACAGAATACAGGGTGTAGTAAATATTTTAATATCTTCAACCATCATTTCTATATAACATTCTGAACGATATAACATTCTGCAAATTGTGAAAATTTACTGTAATATCAAAATGTTTCAAAATTTGTTAAGAATCAAACCAGCGGACAAATTTTGTTCAACATTTTTCCATATTTGGTTTAATTTTGAAAGTTCGTAAAATATCCAACTCAAGGTGGGTCCAGCTTCTACTGGTTTAAGTGTACGAATTAACTAATTCTAGCCAGTTATGACGTACTAAAGAAAATAAGGTCACAGGGTTTGTAAGTGAGGTGTACGTATGTGCAAGGTCAGAGCACGTGAGGCAAGGCGCCGCGTCCCTTTCCGCTCCAAAAACCAGCATTATGCAACCAGCCTTATAAACGCCTTGTGTTTTGTATTGGACTTGGCTGTACAGTCACGTGCACGAACAGTAAACGATTTAGATCCCGCGCATCCACCTCTGGATTCTTCAAATTTACTTCAACCAATAGTTCAGCGGTAAGGTCAAACATCGGTAGGTGATCTGCACGTTTTGGATAGACTTTGAAACGTCTAACCATGGATCAGTTGGTAGTTTTAATGCATCGACATCAGAATCAACGCGTCTAACGCGACTGTACTTGATGAATATGGATTGGGTTGTAAAAACGTATCTTTCTTCAGCTTGATTTATGTTTTAATCTTTATTTTGTCGGGAACATGTCGAATCAACAGACCATATGATAGATAAGTCTTCCTAATCAAAATAAACGAAATGAAATGGGGAAATCGAAATCATTTGCATTTCTTAAATAAATCCATTAAATAATAATTTATACGTGACTTTCAAAAGCCGTGCAACTGTGTGAATTGTTCTATAATCATATAATATTTATAAATTGAAATTATATTTTGACAATAATTTTAAAAGAAGGTTAGAAGAAGGAGGAGGGAGATCTTTTGAGTTCTGCTTATAAGATTAATTACAAAAATAGGTTTAATTCATAAACGTTCAAAAAACCATTGTTAGCTAAAACGGTGTTTTAAAGCAGTTCTACGCTTAAAACGAAGAAATAATCTTCTGTGAACTATAAATTGCTTTTTTAGTTCACAGAGGATTAAAGAACGTTCTTGAATTACACCCAATGTTTACTTGTTTCCTTTATGCTAACATTTAGATCTACTTCTCCGCTTCTTGTTTAATTTTACTCCAATAAGTACACATATAACAGGAATGTGTGCTCATGTAAATTTGTCTTCAACTACAATGTCTCTTTTTAACTCACCCCTTTATAATTCGCTGTACCAAAACCTGATAAGCATAAGCTTTTCTATAAGGTTGTGTTAAGGAGATATTGGTTTATTTAACACAAAGACTCGCGGCAGACCGGCAGGTTTTACTCTACCGTTTGTTGCGAGTCTTTGCGTTTACATAATGGCGATAAGACCACCGAGATTGGACTTCCGTATGACCATAGGTTTAATAAATATATTTTATTACATATTACATGTCATGTACATATTACAGATCTAATAAAAATAAAAAATTAATTAACTATTAACAGTATCCTAGAAATGAAAGAGGAATAATATTATTAAACAGAGATGAAGGATGAGATGAAAAATATGACCATAGTATTACTATCTGGAACTTACTGAGGTTCAATAAAGAGGAAATATCTTATCAATATCCTTCATGGATATTATATATAAAAGAGCATAATAAGAAATAATCTTGGGTTCGTCTTTAAATAGGTAATGAACTCTAGAATGGTACCACTATTTCATCTATGTTTTTTTTACATTTATGATTACTTACTGCAATTACAAACGCAACTGTATAAATGATTATGTATGATTTTTAGAGGAACCATTAATCACTGGCTGTAATTAAACATTTCATAAAGCATAAAAATGACAGGCGAACCGGAAATGCAGATCGCGGAGAGCGCGGCCGCCGGACGTGCGTGCGCGCAACTGGGTCAGTTTATTTCTGTTTTGGCGGGAACCTGGCCGGAAGCGCCGCCATTGTGGATGCGCGGGGACCCCGGAAAAACACCGGATTTCTAGCTAGTGAAATTTTACACGGCGTCTTTAGTAAACGATAGCGACACTATTGTATCGTTTGTGGTTGCTCAAGAAAATCTCTCTACACGCCTTTCTTTAGAAGCAAATGTAGCTGAAATTTCGGGAAATTGTTAGTGTAATAATTGAGGAAATGTGGCGATGTGGTGCTAGCGTTCCGGGTATACAGGATGCATATGGCGCCTTTCTATAATTTTAATTCACTTTGTCTAAAAATAGCGAACTCGTTAGTTCAGTTAGCGCTTGGGTTTACTCGCTATTGAAGACCTATAAATATTAAAGGTACAAAAGAGCATGCACCACACATTTATTAATTACATCTTGGAGTTATCCCGTTAGACAGAAATCTTGTTTTTACTCTTAGGAGAAAGTTTTAGAGAAATTAATTAAAGTAAATCGTACATTATAAAATAAGTATTTTTGTTCCTGTTATTTAAATATATGTAGATATGCTTCGATTATCTATAGTTCTCATATTAATAAAAATGATTCCTATTTATACGTTTGCAGATTAGGTACATAATGATAGTTAATTTTTCTATCAATAGAAATGAAAATCAAAAAGAAATAGGTGTATTGAACAACATGTCATACTTCAGACTTGCAATGTTTTGGCTTGTTAATTCTGTTGTCGTTAAGAAAACATTGAAATAATTCCGTGTGAAATTTGGCCAGCAACGATGGGGGTTAGCTGCACCCCGCGCACGCGCATGCGGGCTCGCAACATTCCTGCAAACTCTCCACCGAAGGACCCTCCATTAGTATTAATTAAAGACAATTTAGCAACCACGAAATAAATGGACACTCGACAATAAACGGGATTTCTTAATTAATCTGATTTAATTGAACTTGAGAAACCGTTGTAAAGTATGATGGTATGACTCTACTAAGTATCTGCAGAGTTAATAAAGTACAATTATAATAAGAACATAATGTTTTATGTCACTTGTGCATGACTTATCATATTAAATTCATGAATAAAGATTCTAAGACTCATATCAGCAACATTACCAATGATATTATTTTATTAAATAATAATAAATGAATAGGAAATGTACTTCAAGTGGTTTTGTTCCGATTGGTTTGAAAGCACCTTATTACAAATCGCGAACTAAAGTTACTACCGTACTAAAGCTGATGTTATCCCGTTTCAACACGCAATGTTTTTTTATGTGATAGGGTTGCAGACGAGCAGACGGATCACCGGATAGTAAGCGAGTGCCGCCGCCCATGGACACCCGCGACACCAGCGGAGTCACAAGTGCGCTGCCAACCCTTAAACTCCTCTTTCTCCTGGATTGGACCTCCGGTACCCTCACTCACGCAGCGAAACACAGCACAGTGCTGCTTTACGCCGGTTTTCTGTGAGGCCGTGGTATCACTCCAACGCAATGTTAATAAAGGCCAGCACGAGTTTTGTTCCGGACTATTCTTAGTTGTAATAAGGGGGAATAGGTTTAGTTTACTCATTATACGTAAAATAAATAATAAAAATTTGGGGAATTATAATATTAATTTCTGAAGCTTCATTCTTTGTCTGTTTGACGGACCTTCAATTAAGAATTCATAGTCATATCTAAAGTCCCCAAGGAGGTTAATGCTACCGGACGTGACCAAAGTTAAGAAAATCAACATAAACCTTCATTGTAAGAAAATTTGGCAAGTCTTAAGACAATAATAGTGAAAATCGTAATCGAATCGTGAATACGTCATTGTCCACCGCTAGGTCTATGGCTGGGGGGAGCCAGACCCTCTGACCTGGCAGGCTTCCTGCCTTTGTTCAGACGCTATCAGAAACAGATAGCTGGCATTCGATATGCAGTGGTTTGGGGCTCTTTGAAGTAATTGTCTTTTTATCTTACAGTTACCGTTACATTCAAATTATACCTAATTTCATCAAGACAAATTCGTCGCAGAACATACTTTTATTGGTACGGATGGGGTAAGCAGCCTCTTGGTACGAATGTCGTGTCTTTTCAGTAGAATTTGACATTAATTCAATTCGATTTGAACCTATGATGAATACAGATTTATTTCCTCTATTTTTAAATGTTTGTTGTTTTTGTGTAAGTATTTTAATTTGGTCAAATTCAGGTAATCAAAAACGATATGAAATGTTATCATCATCAAGTCAATCATCATCAAAAAACATTTTCGTTCTAAAAATAAACATACATCTAATTACAAATTTCCATAGATTAACTATACATATAACAGTCCAGTTGTCAATGCTAAGTTAAAGTAGGTTCCGATCTTATATCTTTGTAAATTACTTAAAAGATTGTTGACTGACCATCTTCTCTACAAATGGTTACTGTGGTTCTTATGGACGGTTTTCCTATTTATCAATATACACACACTATGAAATCTTTGTATCAATTACCTGGATCATACAAACATAGAATATAAAATACGATGTTCAATGGACATGATAATTGTTCATGTTTACTTAGTTCTTCCTCAAATTAACACAAAAGATCCAACGGGAACCTCCTTGGCAATTAAATATCGTGAAGTCAGTTAACGAGCGGGTAAGTGCGCGGTTTAGCAGTGCGCTCATTAACAGCCGATCAATCATTACGCTGCGCTTGCGCACCGCCTCCGACACGCCTAGCACGAGGAAAACGGGGCAAAAGGTAGTTCCTTGCATTACTCCATCGTTTTGGGTATTTACTCAGCATAATTACAATACTCATCCTCCTTGTATCGTCTTTTCTCAATAGTCGTACTAACTTATTGTGATGCTGCTTCTAGGCACTTACCACTTAAGAATATACCATCCTATGTGGATATAATCTCCACATGGTATTGATCTGATCCTAATAGGTGTCCACCTTCGAAAACCGTATCGACTTTGATAAAGATATTTTTCAGCTTTACTACGAAATCCTTATTATGTCAAGAGACTGTGACTTTGTTCCAAAAAGCTCTGATGAGATCATTAGGTAAACACAAAGCAGATACAATAAATAAATATATTTTTTACACAAATATTATACAATTCACTACGCAGATTTATTTTTATAGCAGATTAAATAATGTTGACTTTTCTACAGCGCGAGATAATTCTACAATACCTAAAATCTCTAGATGCAAATTGCTTACATGTATTTATAAAATTTGCAAAAACAGGTATATAACATAGGTAATAAGATGATACAACAGTTATACAATAAATACGTGCGAGCACGTAGGGAAGAAACTTTCACCCTATAAGAATACTAAGATACTGTTTATGAATTCGTATTCTTGGAAACTTAACGTTTTTTATAATATTTATTATCATAAATTGAATTTTTTAAAACGTTTTATTTTAAAACATACCGGTTCCAGTACTATAAGTTTTTATTAATTAAATTAATATTTACGGCGACAGTTCATTTAACTATGGATTCTAGATTTAGTTTGGAATTAGTGTTCAGTTTAATCATAAAAGCAAATTAGCGCCCGAGGGTATTCTATCTATTGGTATTGCCGAGATCGTAACTATAGAGACGCGTTCGATAAAGCTCATTTGCACTGACAACGTGGATGATAGAGGCCAATAATGATTAATGTTGTTGTTAATACATCGTGTCACTAAAACTGGATCTGGTTTTAAAGAATTTCTTTGAAACTATTAAAATATCGGCTAAATATAATGACCGTATAAACTGATTGGGTTACTTATGGTATTTTGATAAATGCCTTGCTGATGGACGTCGCTTAGTCGATGGGATAAAAATTTCAAAATGGTGTTACTCAAAAATGTATTATGAATTGGTGACACTGTCTTATATATATAAATTTGTAACGCCACTGATCTGATAGGAGATCCTGTAGGATCCATCAGATGATACCTAAGAAGTAGTTGTATACCCTGAGAATCTAAACCTGAAAACCTGAAAAAGTACCTGCATTTGAGAATCAAAGTATTTTAATTATCATTCCTGTCCGTTATTATATTTAAATTTTCAAGATTTTAAAAACAAATGAATTAAAATATTAGCTTGCCTTACTAACTTAATTATTTATCGACCTGTGCAACAGAAGCGTGCTCCACTCGGGCGCCGCACAAGCACAGCTAAAAGCCGTGACTGTCGCCAGGAGAAAGAGGTGAACTTCGTTAATGACATCAAAGGGAAAAACTCCTTTTAGCGAGCAACGCGGGACGAATCTAATTTTTGTATCGACTTTTATTCGCCGGCCCCTGCAGTGCGGTCACTGGTAATTCACTTAGGCGAGTAATTCACTGAGGTTTTTAAAGTTGCCCGTTAACTTTGTTTGTAGTCGATGCTTTCAAAATCCATTATTTTAATAGCTCAGACAAGTCGTAAAATGTGGTGGTATTAAAATTATAAATTTGGGAAGATTTGCATAACTAATTTTTATTATATTTGCTGCTTAATGCTATATAAGCGTTTGAACTAGATTCGAGTCGATTTTTACTCAGTTATTAATATACACCATAAATAACATCTATTAGGTGGAATGTACACTTTGGAATTGGTTCTCCTGAGATGTTTGCCAATGCCTGGCGCAAACTTGAGGAATACGCAAGATAATAAAGTTTGTGATACAGTAAAAATATCATTGAACATGTGCTGTTTGACTGGGGCGTCTTTACCTATAAATTTCTTTACCTAGGTAAATGATCCACTGTAATGACGACTTATTTGGAACAGTGGTAGCGAACGCTGCCTTTGGTCCAAGAGTTGCGGGTTCGATCCCCGCACAGTACAAACATTTGCGTGCATGAACATGTCTGTTTGTATTGGTCTGGGTGATTTCTATGTAAGTATTATAAGTATGTATTTACAAAAGAAAAGTATCAAATGTATATATTTGTGATTCCGCTGTTAGTTCTGATATCCGTAACACGGTGCTTGAGCTACCTATCTCGGAGTCAGATCAATGTATGTGAGGTTGTGAAATATTCATTATTTATTTATTATAGTGCAGGGGGTGCCCGGGCGCCTCGTTACACATAGAACCTCCACCGTAACGCTTCGCAAAGAGCAGGTGCGAGCACTGATCGTTCTCCTCATCTTAGCGTGGGATTCTCAGTTGCGTCCGATGCTGTCGCTTCGAAGCCCTGGGTTTTTACCCCGGGCTTCGAAGCGACAGCATCGGACCATGATATTAGAAAGAGGGCGCCAGGTTATTGATTGCGCCTAGGCGCCTCCTGGGGATAGAGCCGCCGAAATATTTGACCCCCCTACATATATACGAGAGTAGCTTCATTATTTTTTGTTGCCATGTACGGTACAGAGAATAAAAAGGTTTGTCACCTTAAGGTAAATTTTCGAATAAGAATTTCGAATAAAGAATCAGTTATACCAACATACCGTTTTAAAAAGATCTGCCAAACTTCTTTAAATTTTCTTTACATCAAAAGGAATCATGTTACTACAAACAAATCTGAACTTTCTGATCTAATAGTTAAGAAAATTATTTCTGTACAACAGGTATTACTCTGACAAATTTACGAAAGGTAATAAGTGCTCATAGCATATCAAACGAATCAATTTGAAAACTGACGAACCTTTTCGTTCTTTGACTGTACTAGGAAGAAACCTTGATTTCATATCGAAACAATTTATTAAATTTCTAAATGTATTCGTACATACGAGTATTTATCTTTAGTAATGCGGAACTTAACAAAGTTTTTTTTTTATTTCATTTTTTTTATTCATGTGGAATCAATCTAGTATCGCTACTAAGTGGAGCCGCTCTTTGCGCTACGTTCAAAGTCAGTAGCCGGTATCATAATTAAGTTTTCTCGTTCATTTAAATGTATCAGCTAATATGCTAACTCCTAGTCCGGCTAGTGGAAAAGCGGAACTTTCTCAATAACGGCCAGGGTGGTGCGTTTGCGCGTGTGTGTGCGCGCGCGTGTGTGCGCCCAGGATCAGTGGCCGGCGCGCGCGCACCTGCCGCGCGGTTCCCACGCCTCGCCGCCCGCGCCCCGCGACGTCATATCCACGCAGGGCTGCCAGATCCAGAGTACAATCAGAAAAGGTAGGGAAAGGTAGACAACGTCTATACCATAATCTAATTAGAAAACATCCAATAAATGATTACTTAAATGACAAGAATTTGTGGAAGTGATAAACTGTTCGCCTACACCCATGATACTGTACTTAAAAAAAAATTGGCGATTAAAAAATTTACTGGCGAGTTTCTTGCCAGATCTTCTCGTCAGAATCAACTTTGCAATGCAGGTGGTAGAATCATTATATTTATTCATTTCTTAGTATATTTTTCGTGTCGACATATATGTTTAATTACATGTATAATATACATAGCTATAATTTATATTTTTCATGAATGACGATTTGTAAGAGCTGCTTATAAGCCTATGCAAATAAAGTACTTTTGAATTTTGAATAGTTCTACCCCGTGGTAAACCAGTGGGACCACTGTACCACTGGTACGGACTGTGGTACGGACGTACCACTGGTTAAAAACGCTGGTAGGTATACGAGTACCAACTACCAAGATCACACTATTACTCTGTGGTTGTGAAATAATCAAACCTCTAAGTTCATGAAAAAAAGGTACAGCTGTTACTCAGCAAAAAAATGCATAAGTATGTCGACTTCCCCTAGGTAATCATCGTTCATAGGGAACGTACTTCACGTTGACCTAGAACTGTAAAATTTTTGATAGACAAGTTACATCGTTATTAGACCACAAAAACAGTTAAAAATAGCGTGTATATATTTTTATAGGGAGTCGAAATTTAAAACAATTAGTTCAAGTAGGGTGGCTTTTATGAAAGGGCCTTATGTACACATTGCCAAATACATATAAATATTATTTGTTTTTTCTACGAGCGTTAATATCCTGAAAAATATATTCAAGAAAAATTGGAAGACTCGATTTCTGAACTATTTAGAAGCAAAGTACGGAACCCTCGGAAGGCGACTTCAACTTGCACTAGTCCGGTTTATTTTTTTGCCATACAACAACGTAAAATCCCGGACGGTACCAGCCCTAACGGCCCACAAACAGCGCTACGCTCCGGTACCAACTTGATTTTTTAAATATTTAAATCATTAATATTTTATAGCCTGGTTGACAGAAAAACAATTGCAAGAATTGATTTAGAACCGAGCAGAAAAATAGTCTCTTCCCATGCAGAATACTTAATGGCTGATGGTGTCTGTGTAAAATATTAATATTTGTATTATAATGGTAGGAAGAAACATGTAAGGGGATTTGACGAACTCACAGAGTTTGGTTTTTATTTCAATAAACTAAGTATATTTACTCATTTTCAATACAAGATTATAAAGAACAATGTAGAGAAACTGGATTAAATATTTTAGGACAAACTCGTTTCAGAGACAAACATATTTTAAAATTACTCGGACTAGTTTTCTTAAATTAATAAATTATGTGCAACATTTCGATAATTTGCTAATTGAGAAAAGTCAGTCTGCGAATCTAATTTAAATTGAAATGGTATGCATAATTAAAGTATTTGTAGCATAAGATTATTAAAGATTTACTATATTTGTGAGACCAATCAATTAATCTTTAAGGAGACGGGTAGGGTCGACTACCGACGCCAATCGATTTTAATTTTTGGCTACTAAACCGGATCTATTTTAAACAATTTCGGGGTTACAACCTCTTGGCAAACACTTGTACTATTTATTAAATAACCATGCACAAATGTTCGGTCCAACGCGTACGCGAAAAATTGATAACCGCCAAAAGTGGCCACTTTTGGCGTAAATCAATTTTTCGCATACAAAAACTGTGTGCCCCACCCGTCACCTTAATGGCTCATGGTGTCTGTGTAAAATATTAATATGTTCATTATAATGGTAGAAAGAAACATTACTAGTAGGGGACTTTGACGAACTCACAGCGTTTGGTTTATATGTCAATAAACTAAATGTTTATTATTGCATTTTCAATGCAAGATTATAAAAAAACAATGTAGAGAAACTGGATTAAATATTTTAGGACAGACTCGTTTCAGAGACAAACATATTTTAAAATTACTCGGAGTAGTTTTCTTAAATTAATAAATTGTAAATTATGTGCAACATTTCGATAATTTGCTAATTGAGGAAAGTGAAGATGTACAAAGTCTACGCGTCTAATTTAAACTGAAATGTTTTGCAAAATTAAAGTATTCGTAGCATAAGATTATTAAAGAATTATTGAATTTGTGAGACCAATCAATTAATCTTTCACGCAAGAAGCAACAGGCATCTTTTAGCCTATAGTACAACTGAGAAAACCAAAGTACCAAAGTACAAAAATTGTAGTATAAAAATGCGGTCTTGGAGCTTGTTGCCACATCCAAATGCCAAGCATGGGACATCCATAGCTCTCTGTGCTACGCGGAATTTATACATAGAGATTGAAAATCATATGATAAATAAAATATAAGATATACTCAGGACACTTCCAAGAGCAGATTCAGAATCAAGCAGAAGGAATTAGAATAAGATTATTGATTAATGTATCTCCTCCTCATCTTAGCGTGTAATTCGCGGTGGCTTCTAAAGCTGGAGCCTGGGTACGCTTGGACCATGATTTAGGATTTGGGGAGTCTGGTAATTGTAATTAAGCTACTGACATTCGCAACCCTTTAACATGGGAACCAGACTAACTGAATCACGGTTACACATTTCAGAAACTTTGCGAAATGTGCAGGTTTCCTCACGATGTTTTCCCTCACTACCGAGCTAATGGTAGAAGTATGCATATAAATTTGAAAAATCCAGAGGTCCATGCTCGGATTCGAACCACGTCCTCCCCCGGTATAGAGAAGAGCGTTCTGAATCACTGATCTACCATCGCACAATTGATTGATGTAAGTATCTTTCTGATAGATTCTGAAATCAAATGAAACATGCATTTCAGGGGTACCAAGTACCTAATTAGCTCTTAGACTCCCCAATTTCGGAAGTATCCAAAATTGTCTAGTCTAAAAAATTAGACTCATCCAATAGATTTAGGCTGCAGATTAGGCTCATCCAAAATTTTAATAGTATTATTTTAAAGGAACCCCATACTGATATTTATTTTTTAAATATTTGTAGGAAAAAAAAGAAAACGTATTAATATAATTATGTACAACAATGTCAGCAATTTAAAAGAAAATTGAAAGAAATTAAGATTGTAAAAGGCATTATCTAATTTATAAAATAGAAAAATCTGTTTAATATTCATGGGTATTTAAATAAACACTTAACAAAATATTGAATACACACGTAATAGTGGCGCCATCTATAGGGATTTAGTAGAACTAAAAAGCAAAACGCCACCTAGCGGGTTGCTCTAGAACTCTCCGTGCAGTGTAGAGCCGTCGATCGTTGATAGCACGAGCTTTCTCCAATAAAGGTAGATGGCGCTGGGTGTATGGCGAGAGCTTTCGATGTGTAGGCGCACACCCTTTGTTTACAAGCTATTTTCGTTCGGCCCACTCTGTTTTGTTCCGAGTAACCGTCCATTAAACCAAAGTCTATTTGATGAGGTTCTGTTGTTATGGACTCCACGTACACCTTACATTACTCTCAAATAGCGTAACAAAAAGTAATTTTGCTAATAGATATCTATGATTGATTATAAATTATAAGTCTCCTTTAAATATTTTCTCTATTATTTTTGTCTAGACCTATATTAATCATATTCAATTCAACGTTGTAACGCTACGTTAATTTGTGTGTACATAAATGCAACTTTCTAGACCTGGTTGATACAATCTTAATTATTTGACTTTTCTTGTTTCAGTAGATGGTATGGTGGTAGATAACAGATAATCGATTGCCGTACTATGTCGAAATCAACATGATATACATAAATGTTAGACATTACCTGCCCAAATGTGTAAGTATATCAGTCAAATGAGACTTTTTGTGTGCTGTTAGTAATTTATTTCTCCGTATCTATTAGCGAATTTATTAATCAAAGTTGGAAAAGTTCCTAATATTTTCTAGTTACATTACCTAGATGAAGGTAAGGAAAGTCGACACAGAAAGAATATACGCTAATGACGTAAGCCACATCCACTTGAAAAGATATTTTTCTATCTCTTATGATGATACTCAACATTTGTTACGGAGGGCGTCACACTGACGTCATGCACTGATGCTATCAAATAACCTATAAGTTCGCTGCAAATATCATAATTAGACAGACACACATACATATACCTATATTAGTTACTATACAACTAGATAAGATTTTTAAGAAGACAGAATCGTTTTGTAAGCGGACATGGATGGGACGCCTAGCTTCCTCTACATAACTGTTACCTACTGACTAAACCAAACAAACTGATTTGGTTGACTGGTAGAGAATGCTGTAAGGCATTCAGTCAGCCAAGTGTACTTATTTACTTTGTGCAATAAAGAATAAATAAATAAATAAAATACGAGTAATAGCTCTTGTAAATTAGACAACAACATCACATACAACGTCCAGACCCCAAAGAATGTTGCCTAAGCATGTGTAGGTTACATTGAAATTGCTACGAATAATTAAATTCACAGCACCCAGACACTGAACATGTTCATCACACGAATATTTGTTCAGAGTGGAAATGGAACCCACGACTCTCTAGAGTATAGTAAAGTCAGGTGTGTGTTTCAGTCGACAGGTCGGGGTTCGTGAATTGTTCCGTCCATTCCATTCGTTCATACGTTCCGTGAATTAGAACTTCAGCTGACCGGCCATCCTGACCAAAATGTACGATGCGACAACCGGT
This sequence comes from Marasmia exigua, assembly GCA_019059595.1. NCBI lineage: Eukaryota > Metazoa > Arthropoda > Insecta > Lepidoptera > Crambidae > Marasmia > Marasmia exigua. Next base: position 14,982,664 of record CM032477.1, on the reverse strand, counting down.
GGTAGTTTTGTTTGTTCAAAAATGATTTTCATTCATCAAAACTTTGGATCAGTGGTAGTGAACGCTGCCTCTTTCTATGCAAGGGCTTCAGTACAAACATTTGTGTGCATGAACATGTCTGTTTGTATTGGTCTGGGTGTTTTTATGTATTATAAGTATGTATTGTTAACCGAATAAAAATCTAATGGCTAGACATCACTAGTCGATACCACATCCCTAGTGGTGTCTGTCACTCGCAGCTCGAGTTCATTGTAGATTTTCGCGCGTACTGATATTTGTTAATTAATTTATCGCTACATATTATAATTTTAATCCTACTCAGAATGTGTTTCATTAATAAATATTAAATATTTCACGACATCACATACATTGATCAGACTCCGAGATAGGTAGCTCAAGCATCTGTGTTACGGATATCAGAATCAACAATGGTATTCCAAATATATACATATAATACTTTTCTTTTGTAAATACACACTTATAATAATACATAGAAAACACCCAGACCAATACATTTGTTCATTGTTAATAGTATTTACAAAAGAAAAGTATTAAATGTATATAACTGTATTTGTGATCCCGCTGTTGGTTCTGATATCCGTAACACAGGTGCTTGAGCTACCTATCTCGGAGTCAGGTCAATGATGTTGTGAAATATTTATTTATTTAAAACTAACCAACCACGATGTTTATTTTTTATCATTAAAAACCAGTAGGTGGACGGAAATTCGTGGAACTACATATAACGTGGCTGGATAACGACAACATTTGCTGACAGGAATGATGATCCAAAGTACACAGAAGCACAAGCACACAATCATCTTCGCTCTTAGTCTTCGCTATATGGTTATAGTTTAGTATAATGTGATGTGTAATTTGGCACAAGTTGGCGAGCTCTCAAACGGCTCAGCCGGTCGTAACGACCCTCGGCGATTTATTGCGATGTAAATCATTTTTAAGGACACGACGAATTCAAATATAAAACGCAGAATGAGATATAAAGTATCCTCAATATTTTCACTTTTTACTTTGGACATAGCTTTGGATTAGATATCTATGCAATAGCAACCAATAGTTTGAATAATGAATCTTCGGGGCTTATTAATAAATGTTTTGCAGTCCAAGCAAATGCATTTTTAATTTATTTTTTTCGATTTTTTTTTGTTTCAAACGTCAAAACTGCTCTATAACACTGTTTTAGCTAACAAATGTTTTATCATCATCATCATCATCAGCCCATTTAAGTCCCCACTGCTGGGGCACGGGCCTCCCTCAATCACATGAGGGGTAATTGCCATACTCACCACGCTTGGCAAACGGGTTAGCGAGGGTTTTGATATGAATGCAGAGTTTTCCATCTCTGGGTGCTGATTATTATGCCAGCACGGCAGCACCCTGACTCTTACCAGCTCGGTAAGAGTCAGGGTGGCCTATTCTACTCTGCCGGGGACCACACGGCATGGCACGGCAACAAAGGTTTAATAAACGTTCATGAATAAGGCACTTACGACGTTTGTAAAACGCTTCACACCACTAGATGTTTTTAGAACCCTTTTATATCCGCTAGATTACCTACCTACAGTAATAACAGCTATGCATAGTATTCAAACAGAAGAAACATGTTGTCTAAGTAAATAAATATTTTTACTAATTATTAATAATGTCCTCTAAACCGATATTTCGGTCATGGCGGCCAATCTCATCGACGCAGGACATATTATAGTGCACAAGTGCACTCTCTATTCCCGTACCCTCACATTTCGATGAGACACCAGTGTGACACGACCGAAGAGGGATTAGGCGCAGGACCAACGTCTTAACGTGCTTTCCGAGGCACGGGGGTACAAGACCGCCAACTTCCAGACTCCAAGCAGACACTGAGAATTTCTTAACAGAAAAACTCAGGTACAAATTTTGGCCCGAACCGGGGATCGAACCCGGGACCCCAAGCGCAGCCGTCGCTTTAAAGTGCGACCCACCTACCACTGCTACTAATACTAATTATTAATTAGGCCATGGTAGTATACAAGTTTGTTTTGTACAACGACAAAGGCAAAGAACACGATTCTCAAGACCCCATGATGCTAAGCGATTACCACGGCATATGGAATTCCGCAACTTTAGAGGACATTCCGTTGAAGACTTAACTCGCAGTTTTTGGTACCTACACTGAATTTCTTTGTCCGAATCAAAAATACATCCTACCACGTTTAAAATTTAATAATGTTGTCGTATAACATACAACCGATTATTAACCTATTCATATGTGTGCCCGATGAATTAGTATGCAAACTGCACGGTAGCTGCAAAGCGAGAGGTGACGACGAACCCATTACGATGCGCGCGCGCACCTCGATACGCGCCGCGCATGCACAACGCCCGCTACTAAATTATACTTATATTAATAAAAGTTTAACTTATAAAGTTTTTTAAAGATTTACCTCTACCCTACCCTTACCTTTACCTGAATAAGCCGCTACCACTATACACTCAGAGTAACTAAAGACACACAAAAACTCAACTTACTTCAAACGATGAACTTTCCGAGTGAGGAAGGAAACATCTAATCACATTTCTGATTATATCTAGATCTGCATAAGTATAAACACCGGAAACTCATATTTTTATCAAAAAAAAAAAACTTATCTACATATTTGCAAGATAAAACAAAATTTAGATAAACAAAATTAAATTACTTGTGTACGGAATTCTTCGCTAAGTTGGACCATTTCATAATATATCAGATATTATCTCTATTAGTCTCATATCTCCATTCTTATTAAGGTGACAGGTAGGGCACACTAGCGAAGCTAATCGATTTTAAGTTTTGCCTACTAAACCTATTGATTACCTAATCGATTTTAAGTTTTAGCTATTAAACTATTTGAAACAATTTCGGGGTTACAACCTCTCGGCAATTTATATTATTTATTAAATAACCATACACAAATTTTGGGTCCGTTTTTGTATGCGAAAAATTGATTCACGCCAAAAGTGCCCGCTTTTGACGTGAATCAATTTTTCGAGTACGCCTTGGACTCAACATTTGTGCATGGTTATTTAATAAATAGTATAAGTATTTGCCGAGAGGTTGAAACCCAAAATTGTTTAAAATAGATCCGGTTTAGTAGCTAAAAATCAAAATCGATTGGCGTCGCTAGTGTGACCCTACCCGTCACCTTAATATTATGATTTTGTTGATGTAATATCTCACATCCAAGTTTACTCATTGTAAAGGAAGTCTAGACTTCAATTCAATCATCATCCCTAGATATCAGATGTGCTCAGCCGCCATGTCCAACAGTTCAACTTAAAGTTTAAGTCAAAGTGGCCAAGGGTATATTTTCTTCTTAAAACATTAGTCTTCACTTAAATGAATGTGATGTGGATGTACAAAGTTGAATGAAAACAAGTTCTCCAAGTTCAACAATTAATTTACTTGCAAACGGAAATCGATAAGGGAGAAAACGTTTTTCCATTTTCATTAACAAGTCTCATCCCAAGGTTTCTATCGCGACAACGACAAATAAGCTAACATGTCTGCCGACTGGTCCGCCCGCGGTACCAGGCCGGCATGGGCGCGCGGGAGCTTTCGCTCGCCCATTCACGGCCTGTGCGCCCGCTGATGAATGATGCGTCTGTGTGCGCGCCCGCCGTCAACCAACGCACTTGTGTTAGTGCACACGTGTTTATTTGAGCCGACATGGTAGGCATTCATGAGAATTTTCTTGTGTCAACATTGAACAGAAATAGTTTGCAGCTTTGTGGTCGTAAAGCAGAAACGTTTGTCTCTAGCGAGTTATTTGCGAAAGCTTTTAAGCTTTGCGGCGCCCGTTTACGCTTATTCATAACTGACAAGATTCTACGTTGTCTTTCAACTGTCAAAAATACTTGATATGTCGAAGATACCCTTAAAATAAACTTGTTGATGATGATTCCTCAAATGGCGTACCTTAGTAGATGAAAGCACTGATAACTGCTGGTGATGCTACTGGACTGTATAATAACTGGAGAATGATTAAAGCACGAATTAAATATGAAAACTTATAATACAAAAACAAATAAAAAATATTTAATTTTATTTTATTATTTTATTTTGATAGAAATAGCAGCATGTAAAATGTCCAGAAAAATATACTCTTAAAAATAAGGTTGCACCACAGCCAGTCGCCAACATGCACTAATACAAAGAAACAAAAACATCTAAACGACCACGTTCCAACATAAAAGTTCATAGATACAGTAATCCATAAATAATGTACATATAATGAATCGTCAAGGTTTTGAATACATATAATGTAGTGATAGATTCTTAAATTTATTCCAGACACTGGAAACAAATTAAACCCGTCACCGTTGATTACAGCGACACCATATGACACGCAAGTGGTTACCCTCTACAATGTCCATGTGTCGGTTCTTTATGAAAAAAGAGAACATCAAATTTAGTTCAAGCTACTCAAAGCTTTATCCGTACACATTTAAGAAAGATATTTGTTTCATCAATCTCGGTGCCAGGTGACACACGAAACTCTGTTTCGACTTGATTGAGCATAAAAAATGCTTTACACGCCACGGTATAAAGTTACATTATAATGTCATTTGTAAAAGCGTTTCAATAGTAAATTTAGGTATTAACTATACACGATATAATAATTTTCATAAAAGTTAATAAAGTGAAAGTTTGATAAAATTCGGAAACCAGATGGGTAGGTAGATTACACAGCTATCAATAAGCATTTATTTCAAATGTTCACTTGTCATGGAGAAATCATTTGGTATAATCAAAACTAAGATTTATCATTAGACATAGATAGATTCAGTATATATGTAGACTATGGGCTTTATTCATAAACTTTCAATAAACCTTTGTTTGGTAAAACGGTCTAGACGGTATAGAGCAGTTTTGCCGCTTGAAACAAAACATTTTCATACAATTTTTACGAAAAATTAATGAAACTGCTCTATAACACCGTTTTAGCTAACAAAGCGTACTCTTACTCTTTATTTGAACAAAAAGTTCAGAAATTAAGTAAAACTATGGTCATTTGTCAGTACCATCATGGTGGTCTTATCGCTAATAGCGAATTGCTATCTATTCCAGACAACTTTTGGGGTAGAAGAAAAGTAAAGTGGATTGAAAAGAGGTAAAGCTGTGAAAGTCAGATTTTAAATGGTGTTGTAACAAGAAAGAAATCATAGTAATAATTAATGGAGAAGGAAGGATGTGAGAGGAGCTGGTCATTGGTCGGTTAACGATGGTTTTATTTGTTTTCTTTCCTAACTCTACTACCGACTACCCTGTAGTTACAATTTCAGCATTCGTCATACATTGTTACGCTGTTGCTAACATAAGCTCATTACTCCACCACCGATTAAAGTTAACTAAATATGAAGTGAGCTGGGCGTTCATTCAACGACATAGCTTACAAACCGGCAGTTAAATAATAACAATTTTCCTCGAATCGCTGTAACTTTAGTCGGACAGGAATCGCGAATGTACACAAAGTAGTCGCAGTTTCGGCAACATCCTGTATAGTGATCAACATGGATGGACGAATAGTTATGTACGCCGTAACATCCTCTCTAGTGTCGTGTAAATCGATTCGTGGATCGCTCATGTCTTAATGACTTAGTAACTTGTGTATCTTACTTCATTCATTCATTTAATTTGCTTTTTCTTATTATCTTGTCAATAATTAACATTTTTCCAGTCCTATACAAGTAAACTTTTATCCTTGTTTCTTCTTGCTTCATCCTCATTACTTTATATTCTTCCTTCATCCTAGTAATAACCTTTGCACTGCCTTACCCCTTTTCAACTCACTGTACATTTCCATTACCCCATGGTTATCTAGAAGAGTTCGACATTGGTGATAAGACCGCCGATTTATAGTCATAGTCATAGTCATATTATTTATTGCTTTCATCTAGTACATTAGGTCTTAAAATTATTTACAATAGTTCTAAACATGAACCCCGCAGGGGCACTGCAATCAGTGAACATATCAGTGAACATAGCATTTTTTGTAACTTAACTTACATAATATTGTCCCAATGCGGGGCAAAGGCGTCCTCCGAGTTCATCCATAGATCAACTATTTACTGCCATTTGAGGCCAGTCAGGCTAAATAGTTGAGATCGTCACTCCATCTCTTCTTATCATACCATTAAGCATACCACAGCATGAAGCTCTGTAAAATTTTGTTCAATAAAGAATGTCTATCTATCTTAACTGCGCAGTCGGTAGCCTCTAAGAGGTGATTATTCTAGTTCGAGCATAAAGGGCATACCACCAGATGGGCCGCAAAATGTTCTACCGATCAAAGAAGACCGACCAGTAGACGTTAGGATGTATCAATATTTCCCCCATTCACTCAGGTGGTTTTCACAGAGACCGGCGCGGGTTCCTGGGTTTCCAGGTCGGCCACGTATGCTGTGACCGGGTAGAGTGTCTCATTTCATGTCTATTAGGTATTGATAAATGGTTCGAAATCCGTGATACTCATACAAAGTGATATAAACTGCCTTTGGACATCCACTGAACTAGAAGAAATATAGTGTTGCCGGTATTTTAGGAATTTAAATAAGTACATAATTATTATAGAAAGATGTCCTTTCGCCACAATTGCTTATTTAGAAAGTATAAATTGTTTTAGGTACAACAGGCCTACGAAAACTCCCAATGTGGCTTTTGATTGTGTCATGCTGATAATACAATCTATACACTTATCATTTTCCTTCAAAATACCAAGAGTACTAAAAACTGTCCTTTTATCTCAACTGGTCCAACATAATTGTCACAGTGTTACTCTACATGTGTAGAGCGGGCTGAGTCACAGCGAGATAGTAGAGAACAAATTAATTGTATTGTTCTCGTTAGCTAGGACATTGATATGATAACGAACCAGCTATTTATGTTTCGGCAAATATTCACTGTGTACACTACGGAATATTACGCGTTTAAAATTCGGAGGGATGTCAAATATCAGTGGAACATGTTGGAAATGAGACATTTTGTATGATTGAATTTATTGACAAGGTAATGACAGCCAATTCTAACTCTTCAAAACACCAGTGACAGCACCACCTCCTCCTCATCTGAGCGTATGTGTAGGTCCGGTTCCTGGTTGCGTCCAAAGCTATCGCTCTCTCTCTAGAGCCCGGAATACGCTTGGGCCATAAATCAAGATTTACTTTCCGTCCGACCTTCGCGACCCTTTAATAGGGGAACCAGACCAACTGAATCATGGTTACATATTTCAGAAACTATCCCAAACGTGCAGGTTTGCTCACCATGTTTTCCCTCACCGTAGAACCCGAACTAGTGGTAGAAATACGCACATAGCTTTGATAAATTAAGATGTACATGCTCGGATTCGAACCACGACCCCTCGCATGGAAGGCGCGTTCTAATCTACCATCGCATACTATCGCAGAAGCACCTACATCAACCGGTTAAAGATAGCTTGCTTTCCACAATTCTTAACTTATACAACATGCAGTCGCACGTACACAGGATTTTGTCGCAAAAGTGATCGCTTTAGTACATGTGTTTGTTTGTTGTTACAAAGCACAAGGGTGGTCTTGCGCAGTGCGTCTGTGCAATTACCGTGCGCACACGCCGCGACGGCTGCAGCCCGCTCGGAACGGACGGAATTACTTGCAGCCCGGGCCCGCAACATACGATCAACTGAGCCCTTTGTATCGATTAGTATCCTTGTAAAAATATATCGTTGTACCAAAATATTTCGTGTCGAGTCGTGAAACCGTTACATTTAACAGTCGCATTTTATCTACCTACATGTTTCGTACTTCATTTCAGTTTCAGGAATACAGGGATAACGAAGGTACCACGAACATCCAGACCCAGGAACCCAGACTAAGGGATGTTCCTTAAATTGGAGGCCAAAAAGTCCATTTTTGGGTCATTTCGTCTAGATTCATACAGCTCTACCACGTTTATAAGTTACATCGGCAAAATTCCTCTACGCAGAAGAGCAAGTTAAATCCGATTGATTACGATTCCGAAATCACTTGAAATACAGACTTTATTGCGTTACATTAAGATTAAATACAATAAATCCAGAGAGGAATGTCTCTCTCTTAACCGCAGTCGCATCGAACAGGGCGCTGACTGATTAACCAATAAGAAATTGTAATTTTTGGCGCGCGTTAATGGAGCGTTGTGATTGATTAAGATTTTGACGCAGTTTTCGAAAATAAGACTTCTGCGCAGGCACATTGGTGTAACTTATAAAATTGGTAAAACTGTACCTACTTATGGCTACAGCATTTTCTTTCCAAAAAAGCTATATTTAAAACAGAAAAAATGCCTTTTGTAATCGAATTCAACTTGTATCACGTATTTTATTCGTAATATGTAATATACTAACTTACGTATATGCGTGGGTTCTACAATTGATCGCAATTAAATTGGAAAACATATTATGTTTTACCTAATAGGAAGAGGAAAATCCGGTTTATTTTTATTCTTTTATGAATAAAACGTAAAATATGTATTATCTCCTAATAAATTAAATAAGTTAAACAGTAAGAAAGACTAGATAATAATAATCAAACAGGACTGTGACATTCCTCATTCTCAACGTTATTATGTTTGACTAAACAGTTACATCATTATAAACACTTATTCTACTTATCATTCTAAACAATTTTCGTTTTACGACTTTTGGCAATTCGCCAACTTTACTATTCCCTCTCACACAGGTGAGCTTGTATGTGAAAAACTCGCTTTCCAGTCAAATATAAAAATAGTAAAGTGAGACAACATCGCACACAAATATTGTCCAGTACCCTTACCATGAGTTTGAAAAATTGGTCTCGCTATCGAAAACTATCGCTTTGTCCCTTTCATTGTGGTGCATGTGAAAGAGACAGAGTAATAGTTTTGGGTAGCGAGGATAGTGTTTCAAACTCATGGTAAGGTCTCTGAACTCCTAATCTTATACTACGGTTTCAGGACCTGATCTGAAACAAATATTTGTGTGTGAATAGTAACGGAATCAAAACAAATCTGTATTTTTTTTCAATCAATTTTCGTATTTATGTCAAACACATTTGGTTTAATATCTACTGCTATTGTAGTAACCCTATACTTGGCCGTCTAGACAATAAACACCCTTATGCTGGTCCGCATATTAAGAAACATTATGCTGGTCCGAGAATCAAATCAGCGACCTTTGGGTCTCAACCATTCAAATTAATGAACAAAATAAAACATTCTAATTCGAGGAAAGGGTAAAAAATTATCTTCCTTCTGCCAAAACTACACCTTTTCAACTAAATTTATTTTTTTGTATGACTTAATTTTGAGATTTGGTGCAATTTCATTGCATACCAGGTAGATGATAATAAATATCGTAGCCGCGTAGGCTTACTTTCATTATGCCGTAAGTAGTATTGTTTGTTTTTTGATATAAATATGATAATACATATAAGCGTTCCCACGTTAGACAGACGCACGGACAGACAAAGACAATGGGCCCGTATGCGCGGCCCACCCTGCTTGTGCAGACTAATACTATACTATACAGGGCGATACTGAGTTTTTTCTCCATTTGGTGCAAAAAAAAATTCCAACCACATAAGGGAAAACATTGGTACTTTATTGTTTCTGTTTTCCGTAAATAATAGGGCTTAAAGTGTGAAATTGTCGACACTATTTTTCATGGAAATGCTAGTGGGCTATTTTAGTCAGCACGTAGTACTTATTTGATGTCAGCGATGTATGTTTGTAATGCAATCAATAGATAACATTATTACTTTATATTTGACATGCATTTATCCCGTCGTGTGGTCCCCGGCAGAGTAGCCCGCCGTGTGGTCCCCGGCAGAGTAGAATAGGCCACCCTCACTCTTACCGAGGTGTCGTAAAAGGCGACTAAGGTAAAGTTGCTGGCATGATCATTAGCACCCAGAGAAGGAAAACTCTGCATTTATATCAAAACCCTCGCCAACCCGTCTGCCAAGCGTGGTGAGTATGGCAATTACCCCTCATGTGATTGAGGGAGGCCCGTGCCCCAGCAATGATTTGACATGCTGAAAGATTTTAGTTGATACGCTAATATTGTATGTTAAATAGCAGTGAAGAGCAAGTCAGAAATTAAAAACTCTTTTAATTTGGAACAGATCATGACTTTAAAATCGGAAATTATTTTGCTAATTAAAATTATTGGAACTACAAAATAGGTAAATGATTTGGTTGCCCTAATAAGTATTGCCAAACGTCCTATGGCGACTTTATTTTTACCAAAGACAGTACCGTACATTTTCGATGTATAAACCCTGCACACAAAGGCCGCTGTTTCGACTCAGCCTGTATACCAGGGTTCGATACCCTCCCACGCTCGAAATTAGGTGCAAAACAAATGTCCTCCGAGATAATGATGCTGCGCCGAAAAGGATCTTTGCGGCGTAATTTGAGTGTTTTGAACCCGGCATTATACTGTATGCTGGCGCGGTGTGACAGCAACATGTCTTGCGTTTTGACTGTTATGAACTGAAGAATGATCAAAGTACTATAGCGGTCTTCGCCGTCTAATTGCTTGCCTGCCTGATTACTGACAAAATCCTGTACCTACGTTCAACTGTTTACCCCTACTGATCTAGTATATTCTATGATTGTAAAAAGCATTCAGAAGAAAGCTTTATGATTTTATCAACTTATGCTACAAATCAATCTAGGCAGATTTTTCTTTACAGCTATTTGCTTTAGGCATCATTTATCAACTTACTCTAAAAAATTAAATTATTCTGGAAAGATTTTGATTTATTAAATATCATACTACTTCGTATACATTTTTTTTATTTATTTTAACAAATTACAATAGCAGTATTTAAATTTAGAGTGTCATAAAAACAGTTACACATGAGTGTCGCCTATATAAACAATAAAAATAATATAATAAAGTATGAATAGAAAAGACTTATTTCTAATAAATACCAAGACGAGGAACTTCGAATGAATGAAACCTGATCGATCGAAATAAATAGCTTAAGTACCTGTGTTATGGGTATAAGAATCAACGAAGGTACTACTTATATAAATTTGAGATAGATATTACGACACTAAGGAACAGTAATGTTCATCTTAAAAGGTTACTCCAGGGTAGGAATCAAACTAACGGCCTTTGGAGGGTCTGGCAGGATCACCACCACATGCACAATCAGGCTAGTTTAACCCCCGACACAAAAACCACGGGGTGTGTCTGTGTGTCTGTCTATGGCATCGTAGCTCCCGAACAAATGAACCGATTTTGATTTTGTTTTTTTTTTGTTTGAAAGATGAATAAGGGGAGAGTTCTTCTTAGCCATGTTGGATAAAAATCGATCCAATATGGCCGCCATCACAAAGATATGGATTGTATGTTTTAACAAAACTCCCACAAAAAGCACTTGAGTAGCAGAATATATTTATTTTGACAAATTTCAAATCCAAGATGGCCGTCGTCGGGAGTTTTTTAAATTTTCAATTAATATAACGTTTTTTATTTTAAAAATATATATTTTCTCTCACGGAGTTCACCATTACATAGCTTAGGTTAACAAAAAGGTCTTAACTATTTTACAATGTGGGTGTGTTATGCTTGCGTGCGAAAGAATGGCGCCTGAGATAGGTTTTTGTAAAAACCTGTATGTTTGTCACCAGAATCCCAACGACACAAGACTATTTACATCGTTGATACAATATTGTATTTTGATTGTTGATTTGTTTTAAATAAAACGACACAAGACTAATTACAATATGGTATCAACGATGTAAAAAGTCTTGTGTCGTTGGGATTCTGGTGACCTGTAGTAATACAGGTTTTTAGAAAAACCTATCTCAGGCGCCATTTATTATGTATCCATAAATGTCATGCCAGCAGATGCTTGATAAGGGTATAAGATATTACTACAGTAGAGAAATATGTTTACCGACTTAGATACAGAGAATGAAAATCGTAAAGTGTAGTACCTGACTGTTATGAAGTCCTATAGATCTGCTAAGTAATTCCAGCGTATCGGCAGAGTGGCGGGATAGATCGAATGATTAGCAAATAGGTGAACACTGAATAGGATAATATGGCGCATCCTCGTTACTGCACTGAGGCGGTCTGCTGCTTTCATAACCCACTCTGCATCGAAAAATAACTATAAGCATATATCTATATCTTCCCCTACTGGGTTAGTAGGTCCATATGCTAAGTGCGCTTACACCAACTACAACCAATAGGTACTTTTGCAATTCTATGAAAAAATCACTAGCAGAATATGTTTATGTAAATTATTTTCATTTATGAACTGCTGAAAATGAAAATTTATCGTATGTTTTATTTAAACAATCCTAACCATTCGTATTTTTATCAGTTTCGTTCCAAGTTTTATCTTTGTTATGTAACGTCAAATGTTTTAAGGTGACGGGTAGGGCACATTAGCGACGCCAATCGATTTTAATTTTTAGCTACTAAACCGGATCTATTTTAAACAATTTCGGGGTTACAACCTCTCGGCAAACACTTATACTATTTATTAAATAACCAAGCACAAATGTTGGGTCAGTTTTTGTACAAAAAATTGATTCACGCCCAATGTGGCCGCTTTTGGCATGAATCAATTTTTCGCCCATTCGTTGGAACTTGGCCCACTGGCGGAAAACAGACCGGAATGGCGAAATCTCGTGTGAGGCCAAGATCCACTTCGGTTCGCTGAGTGTAGTAAGTAAGTAAGTAAGAAGGACTCTTACCCATCCAAAAAATCCCATCTCAATTATTTACCCCCTAAATCTAAGGAGAATACCCCTAAGTTGGGTACCGTGGGTCTAAGAAGGACTCTAACATAGTTATTCAAAGACAATGTCAAAGAACTGATATACTAGATGAATGTTAACTAGTAGTAGAGTCAGTATCATCGATCAGCCGCGGTTTTAAATTATTTCATCCGGGTTCAACAATTTTTTTATGACATAGGTGGCAGACGAGCAGACGGATCACCTGATGGTAAGCGATTGCCGCCGCCCATGGACACCCGGAACTCCAGTGAAGTCACAAGTGCGCTGCCAACATTTAAAATCCCCTTTCCCCCCGGATTGGGCCTCCGGTATCCTCACTCACGCAGCGAAACACAGCACAATGCTGCTTCACGCAATTCTATACCTATACTAAGGGGGCTGGTCTAGCAAATTCTGTGTCATCTCGAGCAATCAGCGCATCATGCGAAGGCCAGTGGCGATGACAGCTGACACTCCATCACTTCCCTCCGTAGATCACTGGGGGGAAGCGATCAGCCGTGTCCGGCCTCTCCAGCGATGTCGTCCGGCTCGTGTCTTGGACGCTTTGGTTAGACGAGCTTCCGTTGCTCGCCCACATGCGATTCGGTTTCGGTGATTGTCTCACTTATCGGGAAGTGTTCTAGGCTATGTTGAACTAAATTCAATCGTTAACCTAAAAATGTAATTAATATACACCGTTATTATTTTATCGTTTACATCCAGGAAACCTCATCAAAAAATCTGCTGTTCCATATAATATAGAATATCCACTCTTCAATAACGTATGGATTTTTTTTTCGCTTATTTTGTTGATCTAACAAGCTAAATGGACTTCATTAACGATACCTATTATGTGGTTTTCGGGATGTAAATAACGTTGTATTTGTTTCTAATGGCAGGGTACATTCTCTCTCACTTCGTTTCGGTACTTGATTTTGCGAAACCCGGTTTCTTTTTAAAAACTATACCAATAGAAATTATATAAAAATATTATTTTGATCTGAAGTGTTTATAACGCAAATATCCTATTGATAGGCTACAATAAGCGTTTACTAGATCAAAAGGGGTAGTGTCTACTATCTAGTCTGTGGGAGGGATATAGTACGAGCTTTTCCAAGAAAAGAAAATTGAAGAGCTCCCTCCATTGATCGTAAGCATAACTATCTTCTCTCTCACTTAGAATCAAAGTATGGCGTGGGCACGATACGAATACGTTACGAATTCCTTTAATGTTTGTGCTAGCCCCTGAGGCGCGCCTTAAACTAAATTAGACGTACCTATCATATGACGCCAACATGATCGCGAAGGTAGTCTTTAGATAGTTTTCCATTTGACTTACCTAGTGAGGCCTCAGGATCGGAGAGGTCCGACAGCGACGGGACCTTCTGCATGGTTCGCGGCTCCTCGGCCTCCGGGGGCTCCGTCTTGATGCCGGCCACTGCGCCGCCGCCCTCATCGCACTGTGGGGAACAAAACAAACAATCAGACAACAGCATAAGGCAAGACATTGGGCTTAGAGGTTTTTTTTTTTTTTTTTTTTTTTTTTTTTTTAATACTTGCCCTTCGATATAAATTCGAAGACTTTATTAGACTACTTCGTTATTTCTTAATTTGTGTTTTTTATGTTAATTTACTTATGTTAATTTTTATTCTCTTTTACGCATATACTGTTGATTTTTTCTAAATATTTAATTAAAATTTTACTATTTTTCTTACATTTTATTAATTCCTTTAGATTTTCTAATTTTAATTTTTTACCAATTTTATTTTCTAGTTCAAATCGTTGAACGCCGAATCTAGGACAGTGCAGGATGATGTGCTGGACATCCTCTATTACTTGTGGGTCGCAGGGGCACGATGGATTCTCCTTACATTTAAACCGATTTAAATATGCGGAGAAACCACCGTGGCCCGTAAGGACCTGGACTAGGGCTGGACTAAGATCAATCTTCCTTATCTCGCTGTAGGCGTCCGCCGCGTTGGGGTAAAATAACTTCGTCGTCCCGGCCGTTGTGCCCTCCATGTAGCGTCGGTTCCATACGTCAACCGAATCCTTGCGTAGGATTCGTTTGACGTACGAAACCGGGCATAGATCGTAGTCCGGCTTCTTCCTGCCGTTAAGCGCGGCCTCCTTGGCTAGTTCGTCAGCCCGTTCATTACCTTCCAGCCCGGCGTGCGCTTTGATCCAATGTAGAGACAATCTGCCACCATTGTGGCGAATTCTCTCCACATTGGAGCGCACTCGGACTGCAAGGGGATGAAGTGAGTGGCCCCGCGTAACGGCATCAAGAGCCGATCTTGAGTCGGAGTACACGTCGACCGCACGACCCGCGTATCCCACAGCCATACTAGTGGCCCTCTCGAGAGCCAGCATCTCCGCCTGATAGACGGTGCAGTACCTCTCCAGCAGGAGCTTTTTGGTTTTGGTCTCCACTGCGCCATCCCATATGGATAGCGCAGCGCCCACCTTTCCTTCAATTTTGGAGCCGTCCGTGTAGATTTTTAGGCTACTAGGCTCCTGCTGGAGAAGCTGTGCACCGTCTATAATCAGGTCGAACGAGATCTCGGTGACCTTCGCGGGGTGTGGCATATCCATACAGGCCATGGGCCGCTCAACCTCCCGGTCGCCAACGATCTGCTCCGAGTGCCCTTTTTTGATGTTGTAAAGGGCGGCGGCTTCCCGGATCCTCAGATCTAACGGAAGCAGCCCCGAGAGTAGAAGCGCCGAGTGTAGGGAGACGGTCCTGTAGGATTTGATAATTTTTTGGGCAAAGCCCCGCTGAATGGTTGCCAGCTGCTTTCTGGTCCCTATCTTTTCGGCGGCTGGCGCCCACACACTCGCCGCGTAGGTCACTACCGGCTCTACCACCGCGGTGTAAATCGTCCTGACCACCTCCGAGTTTAGGCCCCAACTAACTCTTGCAGCTCTTGAGAGCTGCTTGTAGAGGTTAGCCACCTTGGTGCAGACGCTACTCACGTGTGAGTTGAAAGTGAGTTTCTCATCAATGATGAGACCCAACACTTTCACCTCACTGGAGTAGCCAATCGGCTGTCCGCCCATGTGCAGGTGCGGGGTATCGTGCTTGAGCTTATTTGTCACCAGCAAAGCTTTAGTTTTGCTGGCGGCAAATCGGAGCTTGTTGCTACTACCCCATTCCTGCACATAGCCGAGCGCCCGATTGGCTTGGCTCTGCACGTCTATGGCCCGGTGCCCGGAGAAGGTCAGGACGACATCATCCGCGAAGGCCTGGGCATATATTCCTCTGTGCTCCAGCTCTTTGAGCAGGGGATCAAGCAGTAGGTTCCAAAAAGTGGGCCCTCCCACGGAACCCTGCACGCACCCTTTTGTGGTGTCTACCCGGCACTCCTCTCCAGCGTATCTTACTCTGACTGACCTCTCCGACAGGTAACTATCTATCAACCTTCTCAGATTTCGAGGGCAGCCAGTTTCCGCTAGACGCAAACGGATCGCCGGCCACCATGCCGCATCGAAGGCCCCCTCTATGTCGAGGGAGACCATCACCACTATCTTTTTATCACGGACGTGATCTCGGATGTTCTCCACCAGGGCATAGAGGGCGTCTTCGGTGCTCCGTTGGGGTGTGAAACCAAACTGGAGTCTGCTCATTCCCGCCAGCGTGTGCCATCGGAGCCTTTTTATTACCGTCTTCTCCAGTATTTTCCCTAGGACGGGGAGGAGTCCTATTGGGCGATAGGCCTTGGGATTGGAGTAATCGTCCTTACCCGCCTTCCGGAGGACTATTACTGTGGCCTCTTTCCACGAGCGAGGGAAGTGCGCTAGCTCCAGGCATTTATTAAAAAGTCCCAGGAAGACATCCGGGGCAGCATCCACAGCAATTCTGCAGATGTCGGCGGTGAGCCCGTCTCCTCCCGGTGCTTTTTTGGGGTTGAAGGAGAGGGCGACAGCCCTGAGCTCCGCTATTGTAATTGGCGGGTCGTCGGGTCCGTCCTGTATCCTTTCATTGATGGTCTCGGCGGCCCGTCTAGTTTCGCGGTGCTCTGGAGTGTCGCTCTCCTCTTCATCCGGGGGGTAGAACACCTCTGCGAGTAACTTCGCTGACTCGCTGTTAGTTAGCATCTTACCCCCTTTCACCAGGGGAAGATCCTCCTTTGATGTAGCCGTTCTGCTGATTATTCTGTAGATGCTGCCCCACATCGTCTCTCTGTCTTGCTTGCCACAGAACTGCTTCCAGCTGCTCGTTTGCGCCCTTTTCACCTCTGTCAGGTACGAGTCCCTCGCGTCTAGATAACGCTGGACCACCGCTTCACGACGACTCTGTGCTGAGTTTCCGATACGCCGCCTCAGTGTCTTCAGACCCTTTTTGAGCCTCGTCAACTCCTCGGTCCACCATGGCAATCCTGTCTTCTTTTTAGTTTTAATTTTTGGGATACTATTATTACAGCTATCTACTATTGTTTCGGTAAGTTTGTTAATTTCTTCTTCTAATTTGGTTGTGTTATTAATTTTGTTTATGTTTTCTAATGTTATATCTTTATCTATTATGAGCTGGGAGAGTTTCTCACGAAACTCTACCCAGTTCGCTTTTTTGGTATTATATATTCTTGTTGTATTTTTGTTTTGTGTACTAATGTTTTTCTTTGTTTTCAGATTGAACAGGATTGCCCGATGGTCCGAGGTGGTGACGTCGCTGTCGAGCCTCCAGTCATCAATGCGGCCGATGAGATCGTCCGAGCAGACCGTGATGTCCACGCAGCTGGTGCAACGCGTCCCGCCGCGAAAGACGTCAAAGGTGGGTTCCGTTCCTTCATTTAGGATATGAAGCTCGTGTTCCATTATCATTCCCATCATAGCTTCTCCCCTCCTATTCTCCTCCCTTGATCCCCACCATGTACTCCACGCATTCACATCCCCTCCCATTACGATGCTCCCAGTTCCCATTCCCTCAAGTCCCTTTTTTATTAAGTCGAGGTCCGGTTCTATGTCGGCATTCCCCTCCAGGTATATGGACACTATGGTTATATCCCCTTCACCCCCTTTCAACGTCGCGAATATCATATTCTCGTTGGTGAAGGTGGGGTTCAGGGTAACCACCAAGGCGTCATTAAACACTGCAATTGCGGCTTTGTTTACTCTTTCTGTTTTCCTCGCACATTGCAGTGTCCTCACCCCTGGGTACGTGCGCATTTCTCCTTTGTTCCCGATGTAGGGCTCCTGAAGGAGCGCGATGGCGACTCCTGTCCTCTGGGCTTCCAGGATTAGTTCAGATGTCGCTATCTCGCTCCTCTGAAGGTTCGCCTGTATAATTTTTAGGCAGGTATCAGCCGGGGGGCCCTTAGCAATATGCTATGGTAGCTCTGGCTATTTCATCCCATCTTCTGCGGACCGGGCACTCTTCGCTAAAGGCGTTATGATTTACTGCTTCGTACCCGGCCTTCGTGCAGTTAATGCAGCGGGGGTTTGCTCCAGAAGACCACTCTTTACATTTTGCCCTCATGTGATCGCCTCCGCAATGGCTGCACTTTTCCAGTTTGTCGCCAGTACAGTGACGCCTACTGTGGCCGTAGTCCAGGCATTGGGAGCACTGTATTAGTGGCGATTGGTCTTCTACCCTGATTTTTTGTATGTCTATATGGACAAACCCCCTTTCGGTGAGCCTGCGCCATATTTCAGGGGAGACCGTAAACGCCACGTGGCGAGTGTGGGGATTTCTGGCCCTTCTTTTAAATTTTATCTCTATGCGGTCGTCCTCCTTTCCGAGGCCATGGAAAACGGTCCCATTTTGGTTCCTGAGCGCCGTGATGATCTCATCATCCGTGATGATGTTCATCACCCCCCTCAGGGTCACCATCGGGTCCTTGTTTTTCATGTCCTCGGATTTGAGGTATTCCGCCTTATCCAGCCTCTCTTTTATTCTTTCCTTTTCCTCTTTCGTCCTGCATCCTACCACTATCCTTTGATCTTTCACCTTCTTTATCCTTTCTACTTTGATCCATTCGTCCTCTTTTGCATTCACTGCTTTCCGAAAGTGGTTTATCACCTCTTCCGACGTGTCTGCCGCATTCTTTGACGTCACTATAATTGAGTGCAGCGCCGTTCTCTCGGATCCTTTCTGATTCTGAGGTCGATTGATCGTAGCTTCTGCGTATGTCAATTTCTGGGATGAGGCAGTCACAATCTCCTGCAGATTCTCCAATCGCTTCTCCACTTTCCTTCCATTTTCCTCTATTGACTTCAGAATCTCTTTTTGGGTACTCTTGTATTCTACCATTTCCTTTTTTAATTCCTCTAATTCATTCCTATTTCCACTCTCCGTCCGTTCTTCCTTTTCTAGCGACTTTCCCCTTTCCTTTTCCTCTAGTGCCTCATTAAGCAGTTCGAGGTACATCTCGGGAACTATACACAGAACGTTTTTTATAGACGTCTTGATGTTCCCGCTCGCATCCAGACATAACCGCATCCATGCCGCCAAAATGCCGGCTTTCTCACGAACGCTGCCTACCAAAGTTGGCAACTCGTTCGAGGGGCATGGTTTGTCAAGGTCTCTGGACTCCTTCTTCTTTTTGGTAATCGTCGTTCCTCCTTTCTTGGGCCGAACGGATTGTTGTGCGATCAGTTCTTCTCCTAAGTGCGACGGGGGAGTTGAATGAATCTTGGGGGGGGAGTATGGCTCCGATTCCGCCGAGGATGATGAAGAGGAGCGTATAAAGAGGGCAGTCGTGACTTTTGCCACTCTGTCCTTCCTACTTCTCGCCACAACCCCTTCGGGGGGCGCTGTCCTTCCTCTCTTTCCTTCGGAGTGGTAAACCATGTCGGTGCGCTGCTTCGACTATCTCAGGGCGCGTCAGTATATATTTTAAAACAGGTTTGTATAAGTTATATATATATTGTCAAGCTTAAAAATATTTGTATTTATTAATTGTGTTTCTATTTTTTCAGGTGCAGGGTAGCAGCCTTCGTGTCGTCGGAGAACACTTCTCAGCCGTGCAGCAACGGCTCCGGTCTACGGGATTCGTCGCGCTCGGCACGCCGAGGTAAGTCCTGTCCTAAACACTAATTATGCTCGCCAGGAGCAATGTCAACTACTAAAGTAAAATCCTATAAACTTAGCTATAAATAATAATAAGTTAAAATAGTGTGTAAAGAGCACTAAAAAGTCACTAAAGCTAATTTAAAATTATGGGATAAAAGTTTTCAGATAGTGTGTAAAAGCACTAAAAGTCAAATAATTACAACTAATAAATACGTTAAAAAGTCAAAAAGAATAAAATAACCGATTTTTCGAGGATCCAAGATGGGGGGAGGGGGGGGGGAGGGGGGGGGGGAGTTAAGTTGGGAAGTTTCTATTTCTGTCGGACTAAGATTGGGATGATAATTTCAATTTTGAAGGGGGGAGCCAAAAAGGGGGAGGGGGAGGGGGTGGGTCTAACCTTAACCTAACCTGGAGTTGTGCTTCCCAAAGTTGACAAAAAATTTTTGAAAACACAACTCCAAAATTTTTCGGAGGGGGGGGGGAGTGATGGGGGGGCGGAAGGGTGGAAGGGGATGAGGGGTACCCAACTGAATCCAAAATAAGATCAAAATTTCAAAAATGTCTGAACAAATATGCCTAAACTACAAAGAAAATATGATTTTAATTTTTTAGGGGGTGGGGGGGGTAATTTTTAGGGGGGGTATTTAGGTCAAAAAGTGGGGGGTAACAAGGGCTATCTGAAACTATTTTTGTTTTTCCAAAATTTTGAGAATTTGATTTTTCATGAATTTTTATTAAAAATTTTTGGAGTTGTCGAAAGGCTAAAAAGTCCACCTAAGCTCCTATTAATTTCCCATACAAATTTCAAGTCCCAATTTTTGGGGATGAAAATCTGAGAAACTATAGGAGCCCAGGGGTTGAAATTTGGGGTGGAGATAGCCCCGATGGGGGTCTCCAGACCGAAGCTTACTGAATGTGAAATTTTGAAAAACTGGATTTTTGGGGAATTTTTGAAATTTCGACCAAGTGTACCAGGACGACTCGATAATAATTTCCACAAATTTTTCTAAGTGTCCGATATCTTAAAAAATTTGCCAAAAATCGGATTTTTGATATTTGCCCCACGGGTTAGCGGCAGTCCCTAGGGATAATTGTAAAGCCTTTTGGGCCAAAATTTCAGCGTCCTATCTCCTTTCTTTGTGATTGAAAAATCGGTTGGGCTTAGAGGTTAAGAACGCGACTTCCATACGGGGGGACCGGGTTAGCATCCGAGCATGCACCTCGTTTTTCTACCATTAGCTCGGCGGTGAGGGAAACCATCGTGAGGAAACCAGCACGTTCAGTTGGTCTGGTTCCCCTATTAAAAGGTTATGTCAGACGGTTCATTGTAATTACCAGACTCCCGAATTCAAGAATCATGGTCTAAAGTCTAAGCGTACCCCGGAGCGCAGCGACAACATTGGACGCAACTGGGAATTACACGCTAATATGAGGGGGGGGGGGGGGAACAGCATACGGCAAGCAAGAAGCACTGAAACGTAAAACCCTGATCCAGTTGATTTGGTTCCCTTTATAAAGGGTTGCGAAGGGCAGACGGCAGTCTCTTCATTATAATTACCAGACCCCCCAAATCCTGAATCATGGGAGGGAGCCCAAGGTGCGTTTAGATCTAAATTAGTGGCTTAGACCCCGCGGGTAGACATTGACCCAAATGTTTAAAAATTCTCGCCGTCCACCCCTTCATGGTACAAAGAAGGGGGATACTAAATTTTCAGACACTGAACAAGTGTTCATCACACGAAAATTTATTCAGAGTGGGACTGGAACCCACTTTACCCTTTGGCGTAACAAGCAGAGTCACTACAAAATGCGTTACCAGGCCAATAATGACTGTTCTTTAACACCCACTTATAAGCACTCTAAGTCATTTGACTCACTCAGCCATAGTTCCGTAAACACGAAAAGAAGAAATAATCTGGCAACTAGCCTAATTTAAAAAACGTACCGTACCGTAACGTTTATATGAGGGGGTGGCATATGAGTAGGTAAGTTAGTCACCTGATGTGAGCATCTAGAGACAAGTACAATACTCTTAAGTAATGTAACTCTAGAGGGATCAGTTTCTTGCATTACTTATATATTTCGTAACGGAATCTCGTAGCGTAGCTACTCGTAGGAGTCTGAAAGTATTTATTTACGATTTACGTATGGAAGTTACCCTAAACTCTTCTACATGAGATTCGAAATAATTTTATGTAAGACGAATAATACTACTTGTAAAATTGAGCAATGAATATCAATCCTAATAAACCTTTTACAAGTCACACATCCCATGATACAAACATAACACCTGCTTTGGGTGTCAGCGCTACAAACTTATATTTTGTTCATACGAATATCTAGTGTATAGTATAGTATATGTGTATCTTTACCATGGTTAGACTTAATAATATTTAGCCTTTGGTCTTTTTTTATGATATAGGGGCAGACGAGCAGACGTATCACCTGATGGTAAGTGATTACCGCAGCCTATGGACAGGTGTCCATAGGCGTCCATAAGGCAATCGTCAAAGGAGTCACAAGTGTTCGCTACCGGCCTTATGATCATATTATTATTATAATATTACCAGCCCAACTGCTACAAGGATCAGTGGTCGGCAGGCGGTCAGTATTCCGATCACACCCGGCTTCGCTTCCGTTCGCTGTTCGGACATGCGTCGCTTAAAAATATTCACAACCGATTGAACGCCGAGCCGACTAAAAGACAAACGCGTTTTAATAATAATCCTTGATAGAATTGGTAATGTTCGGAGGAGGTTTTGGTCAAATAACGGATAGCTTACTTACAAACATTTATAAGAGCTAGAACATTACATCAGGTTTCACTTTTGAACCTTAAAACATACTCGTACATATGTAAGTATTGTTAATTTTACATGCCAAATTATTGTACCAATAAAACGAAGTGGTTCGAAGTTAGTTCTCAGGTATGTAATGTAGTATTTTCGTCATGAAACCTGATATGAGCAGGAGACATAAATGCATAATGTCTAATACGACTAATTAAATGCAATTCTCGGCAGATACCTACGACATATTATTATAAACTACATTATTAGAGTCGCATGTAAGTATAAGTTCATCGGCCATGGTAATATGTCATGTAAACCTTACTTTATCAACGCAAAAATTCTCACTATAACATGCTTATATATTTTAGAGATTTGTAAATTCATAAAAAAACATATATATTTATATTCATCAAACACACTCATTAGACGCAACAATAGATATAAAAATCAGCTAAAATTCCCCTTAGGTAACCCACTTCAAATTGTAAGATCAGGCCCCCATTGGATGTCCATCAAAATATATAATAGTATCCCCAACCATATAACAGACATACAGCAACCTAAGCCCTTCATAAATCAGCTCAAAACACATTTGCAACAAAAAGCTTACTACAGCTTAAATGAGTTCTTTGAGGATAATAATAAAAAATAAAATACTAGTTAATTTATGTATCTCTGTTAATTCAATTTTAGTATGTTTGACATTTGAAATTAATTTGAATTTTTATGTTATGTAATGTAATGTAACAAATAAGTACTTACCTAATTATGTTTGCGGTGCCCTTACGGGGTGTCATGTGTACAAAGTGCTGGACTATAATTTAAGACCTAATAATGTACCATGTGACATGCAAAATAAATAAATTAATAAATATAAAACAATTCTTATTCTTGGTACTATTTTGTGCCATATATCCCCAAAGATTGTCTAACAACCTTAATCTTTGAATGAATTAACGAATTATACGTATCTAATCAAATAAAGTAAACTACACGAGTACGCTTTCGACCTCGACATTTCCAGCTCAATCTGTACTACTGTTCGAAACCAAGAAATCAATTGACAAACATGGGCATGCGTCTATTGCTATTGTCGCACACAAAGGGCTCATAGGCCGTGAGCGTCGGCAGATTGTCTGATTGCCCGGAGGGGGCCGTTGATTCGATTTTGACGTTTTTATTGGGTAATATTGATACACTTTGTGATCAGGGCTCTGTCACGGTGTGAAGGGTCAGCAAGGATCTGTTGCGATACATGTCAGATAAGCTTGTTTATTGGGTTGTTCAATGATTTGGTGGGTAGACAGGCAAATATTGCGGTTGGTTTACTTTTGTTTTTACAGGTAATTAAATAAATTATTTATTTACTTTTCATTTTATTTAAGTTAGATACTTATAACTTAAAAAAATGTGGTTTATTTAGCACGTAAATTTTCTTTAGGTATAAATAAAGAAATACGTGCTTCTGACATAATAACTAACTGCAACACTCAGTGTCGTTGATTAACTTAGTTGGCTACTTAAAAAAAAATGACCCTTTTTAGATACGCATAAAGACTACCCACACTAAAGTTAATGAACATTAGCTTAAATGACGTCTCTGAGTGCGTCCGTAAGACTATCTATGTATATTCTAGTGCATAAAACAAGTTGTTGAAATTAATAATTACCAATAAAATAAAATATGTAATTTAAATTATACAGGTATTTAAAGGTAGGTCATTATCTAGACAATGAGGGTTTTCGCGTGTGAGAAATCCGCTAGATGGAGTACTATAGGAGTGGGGTCCATATACAATATGATTGGTTATTTTCAAACGTGATTTGTCAAAATGTCAATTTGACAAACTAAACAACCAATGCGGTTGATGTTGGACCTCAGTCCAACAGTACGCCATCTAGCGGATTTTTCACACGCGAAAACCCTCATTGATCACTTGTGTAGCTTACAAGAAATTTTCGTGACGTATTACATTGTTATAGCAATAATATTGTACCTAGCTAGTAGTAATGAATTATCTTGCTTTCTAAGCTAAAACATCATCTAAATAGACTAACTATGTATATTTTTGTGCTTAAAATAGTTAGGTTATTAAAATTAAATACAAATAAAATAATATTAATTTAAATTTTATAGGTATAGATGATTGATCTCTTGTCTAGCTAACAACAAACATTCGTAAAGTAGTTACACATTTGTTGCAATAATATTGTACCTAGTGGTTTTGAATTATCTTGCTTTCTAAGCTATAGTGACATCCAGGTAGACACCTGCAGGGACTTCAGCTCCCATGAACATACTTTTAGATTACAAATAAACAATCAACTATGTCCCACGCCAGCCTTCCTAGTCAATATGAGTGTCTTTCGTAGAGACTAGTCTATGTATGTATGCGCATAGTAAGTAATTAGTATTGTCTGGCATACGCGCTAGTACGCTTTATTTGTCATAGCACATCGGAGAAGTCATACACGACGTGAGTCATACGTTGTGAGAATGATTTGTGAACTCTTGATCTGATTGTTCATACAAGCTCAAATGTAGTATTTTGAGTAGGTATGTTGCTATAGTTAATCAGCTCGGACGTTTTTTAGGTCCTTAGACTCAGAACCAAAGCAATTCATATAACATTCTTTAGTGTCAATGGAATGAAACCGGTGAGTAACGAAATATATTATGTAGTTCAATGAATGAAACTACCAAATTATATTACATGGTGAGCGATAAAATAAAATTACAATATTGAAATTAAAATTGTTATCACTGTCAGTAAATTACAGGTAGACATTAAGTAAGTCTATTTGAATTGTCTCAATTAATTAAATGACATGAGACCAGAGTGTTCCATAACGTTTTTACAAAATCTACTATATAAAAATAAATTCTCCTGAAAATGTTACTTTTATGTCGGCCTGCAATATTGATATTGCTCGCTACTTTAC
Organism: Marasmia exigua; assembly: GCA_019059595.1. NCBI lineage: Eukaryota > Metazoa > Arthropoda > Insecta > Lepidoptera > Crambidae > Marasmia > Marasmia exigua. The sequence continues at coordinate 14,957,144 of CM032477.1, read as the reverse complement.
GGAAATTAGCACACGTGTATTGTATATGTACTCGTAAGTTAGCTAAGATAGGAACTAAATAGGTAATGAAAATTCAACAGACAAATCCGCCACTAAAAAGACACCCGAAACGATATCTTAACAAATTATAGGTATAATATATATGTATATACCTACGTAAACATCCATTCATTCATGAGAGCGTGCGATGAATGAGGAATCATCTCTAAAACCGGTTACGAACTGACGGCCTCCGTCGATAAATCGCGAACGACGGATGCTAGACCTGACAAACATCGGGGTATTTGAGCCCACACGTGGTACCAGAGTCCCGATTCATTTAACCGTTCAACCGTTCGATGATTACCCGGTAAACACCGATGGGTATTTGTGTGCCACGTGCTCACCCCTGGTATGGAAATAGAGGTGTGCCAAACACGACTCGAGTTAAACTCTAGTAATCCGAGTCAATGGTATTGCTAATTTAAAGATTTTTTGTTCATAAATGACAAATCACAAACTTTTATACGTTGAAAACAAAAAATTAAATAAAAGAATAGGCACTTAACTAAAAATAAAATTAACAATCACAGTTAGAAAATGATCTAAGGAATGAAAAGAAAATTTTGTTGCTTAAAAACAGGTTACTAATTAAGTTTAGTTGTTTAGAAACAATATAATAAATCTATTTAAATAAACATTAAATACGTAAAGATCCCATGAGCCAGTCAATTGACTCCCTACAAATTATATTCTAACTTGAGTTAGTATCCAGAGTTGAGACATCTCTACGAGGGGTATTTCCATGCCCCACGCTCACCCCTGACATGGCACGTGATTATCTCAATTGGAGGGCACGAACCCAATTTCTTACACCTCTTATTGCTCTATCTGTCGATTGAAGTGAGCTATTTTGTTTTGTAAACTAGAGTTCATTTGTGTAAGTTGGGGAGAGTGGAAATATGGGAATCAACTTAGACTACATTTGAATTGAGCGTGTTTATAAAGAGTGGTACTGGTAAGTGCATAAGAAAATGTATCTTTTAAACAGAACATCGTTGGTTCGTGTCCAAACACGTAATTCTGGATCTTTTTATTCTTTATGTTCTACCACTATTTCGACGGAGGGATCGCGAGGAATCTTGCTTGTTTCGGATAGTTTCTCCTGGATATCCACTATTGATAATACAACGTGATCCATTTACTCTGGTTCTTCTGTGGAGGAATTGCGAAGGTCAGATTCCACTATTGATAATACAACGTGATCCATTTACTCTGGTTCTTCTGTGGAGGAATTGCGAAGGTCAGATTCCACTATTGATAATACAACGTGATCCATTTACTCTGGTTCTTCTGTGGAGGAATTACGAAGGTCAGATGGCAATATTTTCAATGTAGTAACCAGACTTGCCTGGCCTATCCTGTATGGTGGTATATATGCGTGCGTACCGCATGTGGACACGGGACTTTATCACCTAGCGGATCCATTTAAGATAATGATATCTACGGTGCCATGACATCATAATTCAACCATTTGGATTTTTTCTATACATCTCAGAGAAAAATTCGTATTCAAAATAAAAACATTCCGAAATTACATGGAATTAGGTATGTTATGTATGAGTAATCAACATTTTCTGATAGCTCGTCGAAATCTTTTATTTTACTGTCTTTAATAATGTAAAATAAAATAGACGTTTTATAATGCCTACAAAATGCTGTTGACCTATATGCAAAGTTTATTATTAGTCTGGGAACCTAACTCGTATTAGCGAAAGCTAGTATTATAATATCTGTGGCGAAAGCTACGGCGTGTGCTCGCTGAATTCAGGGAGTTGTTGCATTAGGGATAAAGCAATATTTTACAATTATTTCAACCTTTATTAGACATGCATATATCTGATAAAACTAAACCTATTCAGAGTCAAAGTGCCAAGCAAAATGATAGACTGCATTCATCTTGACTGCAGCTTTACTGACAATGTCAGACCTATACTTGTACATACATGCAGAGGCCCACAGTCAGGTAAAAAACTATTTTATTTATTGTTCTACTACCCAGTAATTGCTAGTAAAACGCGGCCGAGGGTGATCATGACTATTCTCAGTAACTAACAGCTTATCCCTTGAAATACCAAAATTATTCAGCCGGCAGTGAATTCGATTCTTTCGACTACAAAAATCCTATTACATATGTACATTATATATATTTCTATATTAACATTTGTACTTAACTTAGATGTCATCTTTTCGAAATTAACTGTTAAAGAAATGCGGATTGTACATACATACCTACACAGTGTACTTTCAGTGCGTCAAAGAGTAGGTAGCTATGATAAAAATAAAGCACAATTTATTATACCAGAGATCGATAATATCGACTAATAACAAAATTTTAACAGTGGGAGAGCTACGCTTCGGCATGAATAGGCTGGCTCGACCGGAGTAATACCACGTCCTCACAGAAAACCGGCGTAAAGCAGTGCATGCGCTGTGTTTCGCTGCGTGAGTGAGGGTAGCGGAGGCCCAATCCAGGGGAATGGGGGGTTAAAAGGTAAGCAGCGCACTTGTGACACCACTGGTGTTGCAGGCGTCCATGGGCGGCGGTAATCGCTTACCATCAGGTGATCCGTTTGCTCGTCTGCCACATATATCATAAAAACGATTAATTTAAATTCCCTTCTATCTACAAGTAAGTACATCACTTGCATTCCGAAAATTAGACCTAAATGTGTACATTTAGGTCTAATTTTCGGAATATTTTTTCCTTTTGGAATATGGGACAAAGTTTGAAAAAGCGGACAGGCTTTAAAGAATTTTATCTAAGTAAATATTAGTATCTTATATTTCTATAATTGTGTAAATAACATTCTAAGACTTTGAATATCTATCTAACTATTTCAGAAAATCTACTAAAAGCTATAACGTTATATGCGAAAAACTGACACATAAATTGCATATAAAGAACAACAAATATGTCAGCGTTGAAAAATCGTGGAATTTGGGTTAGGGGAAACCGTCTTTAAATTCTCACGTGACATTAATTCAGCTAAATTCTAAAAACGAATTTCTAGTAATAATGTTACAAAAATAAATTTTACTGTCGATTTTCAATGAAGAAATGGAGAACACTATAGACAAAGTACCTACAATATTGCACGAAGAGAAAAGGTAAATAATGTGGATTCCTCATGCAATAATGCACAGGAAATAATAAACATATCTGAATTCTAGGCGACAAATTAAAATCGACATAATCACAAGAGCTTAAATAAAGTTAAGAAAAGCTCTTGTTATACTGTGATATACTTACGACTATTGTATCTACATTTACCTAATGTAAACTTCTTAAAATTTCATGTGACATGTAATAAATAATTACATAAACTAAACTAAAGCGCATCGACTTCGCTGGCTCGGCCACCTAGAAAGAATGGGAGACGATCGTGCGGTAAAGCGAGCGTATCAGGGACGTCCTAATGGCAAAAGGCCAGTCAGCCGTCCGAGATATCGCTGGAAGGATGAGGTCGAAAAAGACCTGCGCGGACTGTCGGCAGATGACTGGCAGGAGGTGGCGCAGGATCGACCAAGATGGAGGCTCTTATTATCGGAGGCCAAGACTGACTATGGGTCGCTGCGCCAACCTAGTTAGTTAGTTAGTTGTAATAAATAATTTGGAGGTAATAAGAGGCTATTTACCATGATACGAGCCATTTAAAATAAAATCATCTTAGAGTTAAGTCACATGAGATAACTTTTTCAAGTTTTAGAAAGAAAGAGAAAAAGTATTTTTGTCAAATTCAGTAAAAGCCCCGGTGTATTACTGTTCTCCTATATTTTACAAAATATACTAATTCTTCACCGTACAAGCTTCAAGCTATTTGTCTGGTGATGGCTCGACCCCGTCGCAATCTATCACGGCTTTTTTACGCTCTCTGATTTATAACCGGGTAATCCCCGGATCCCCTACACAACCGTTACACAACTGAAATATATACTGTTTGCTTGGGTAATTATAGCTGACACCGTGGTTATAGGAAATTAAAGATAAATCTAGTTTCAATTTATTGTGGCAGGCGCAAAACCAAAAAGACAATTTGTGACTTTTCCACTTAAGGTGACGGGTAGGGCACACTAGCGACGCCAATCGAATTTAATTTTTAACTACTAAACAGGATCTATTTTAAACAATTTCGGGGTCACAACCTCTCAGCAAATACTTATTTTCGCGTACGCGTTGGACCCAACATTTTTGTATGGTTATTTGATAATTAGTAAAAGTGTTTGCCGAGAGGTTGTAACCCCAGTGTGCCCTACCCGTCACCTTAAGCGTTACGTTCATGTGGACAAAATAAAATAAGCAACTGTTAATGTAAATATAATTAAACTGTTCTGGATTTTGATTCATCTTATCACGAGATAATTCTTCGAAAATTAAGTCTCCACACGGTTTCAAAACTCTATTTATGACCCTTAAAATTACACCTATGAATATTTTAAGGCGACGGGTAGGGCACACTAGCGACGTCAATTGATTTTAATTGTTAGCTACCAAAACAAATATATTTTGAATAACTACGGGGCTTCAGTCTCTCGGCCATCACTTATATTATTTATTTAATCACCAAGCCCAAATGTTGGGTCTGTTTTTGTAGGAGGCAGAAGAGCAGGCGGTTCACCTGATGGTAGGCGATTGCCGCCGGCTTTGGACACCCGCGACACCAGTGGAGTCACAATTGCGCTGCCAACCTTCAAGCACCACCTTTCCCTAGATTGGGCCTCCGGTACCCTCACTCACGCAGCGAATCACAGCACAGTGCTGCTTCACGCCGGTCTCCTGTGAGGCCGTGGCATAACTCCGGTCGAGCCGGCCCATTCATGCCGAAGCTTGGCTCTCCCACGGTATTAAATAAATAGTATAGGTAAGCACCTATAGTATTTATTGGGGCAACAACTTGGGGGCTTCAGTCTCTCGGTAAGCACCGAGAGACAGAAACCCCCAAGTTGTTTAAAAAAGATCTGGTTTAATAGCTAACAATTAAAATTAATTGGCGTCGCTAGTGGGGTAACCCTTGACCTTAAGCCCCTTTCTATTGGACTTATGTAGCTGTTTAATCAAAGATCCAAATAAAGGACTCGTTGGAAGACCTATTTAGCGCGTAGGTATATTTGTGTTAGGTCTGAGTGTATTTAGTTCTTTCGCAGTCAAGGAACAGTACAGAATATATGATGTTATCTCTATTTATTTATATAATTTCATTTGAATTTAACGCAGTTTTTAACATCAATTCCACCTATTTGTGATGTATTCCAAAATTAGCAACAGTTGATTGAGCGTAGGAATTTGAAATTAAAGCCATAAGCACAATACATATTTACAAAACAAAATTGTTCAACATGCGGCTTAGTTTACCGTCGCGAAATGCTTGGTTCTTTCTTGCGCTGAGGATCAATCCATTTCTTTGAAATAAAAAAGTAGTCTTGCATCTATTATAACGGCATGCTTTATGTATATCGAGGAGCGATGGTAGCGGTAGATTTTCAAATCAAATCTATGTACGTATTTCTACCGTCAACTGGGTGCTGAGGGAAAACATCATGAGGAATCCGGCACGTTTCAATTAGCTCCTGGAACGTGTAACCATGATTCAGTTGGTCTGGTTCCCCTGTCAAAAGGGTCGCGAAGGTCAGACGGCAGTCGCTCCATTGAAATTACCAGATTCCCTAAATCCTGAATCATGGCCAAGCGTACCCCACACTGAGATGACTACTCGCTGAGATGATTCTATGTATATCGTATCAGATTTAGAATGTAAAGATACCTTGAACAGCGCAACGCGCAACTAGGTATTACATCGAATCTTTAGCCAGGTCAACCTCACTATTACCATCACAAAATGTATCACTTAAAGTCTATACACATCAGTGGCGAAGGGTGAATATTTTCAAAAGGGAAGCCGGAATATAAAATTAACTTAGCAAAATGCTCAGCACTGATGTTTATGTCCGAGTTTTATGTCATAGGTGGCAGACGAGCAGACGACACACCTGATGGTAAGCGATTGCCGCCGCCCATAGATACCCGTGACACCATTGGAGTCACAAGTGAGCTGCCAACCTTTAAACCCTCCTTCCCCCGGGATTGGGCCTCCGGTACCCCCACTCACGCAGCGAAACACAGTAGAGTGCTGCTTCACGCCGGTTTTCTGTGAGGCCGTGGTATATCTCTCCGGTCGAGCCGGCCCATTCATGCCGAAGCGTGGCTCTCCGACGGTCAGGTCAGGTTATAATGATGCCTTTGATAATTGACTTCTGAGTTGAAGTTGTATGTGTGATGTATGATGATGCATGCGCTCTTGGTAAATGTTCGAAAGACCCGTGCTACTCTAAACTGAACTCGACTCCGAAAAAATTAAACAGGGAAAACAGAACATTTTATTTCACTTACAATAAATTGCCTGTCATCCACGTATACTTGTCGTAAATACATCCTGGAAATATTTAAAAAATATTTGGAATGGCGCGGCCTGATGTGTCGTACACACATGTTTTTTGTTTTCAAAACTTAATTTTGAGAACGAAGTCTCCTTCGATAGCAAATAATCTGGGAGACAACAACCTATCGGTATTAATGACATTTTTAACCGACCACGGACATTAAGATGACTTCAGCACAACACAAAAATTAATCCATTTCACCACAATTCAACACCAAAACAACTAAAATTCGACAAAATGAAACCAACAAGTTATTTACAATTCGCATTATCCGCCATTAAATTAAAACTAAAAAGCAAGGGAAATAAAAATGTAGTACGCGCCTGTCATGATTTAATACCATTACATGCATTCTTAATTTGGAATCGTTACAATCTTACTTCATTGAGTGATCTTTCTCGCTTGCACCTGTGTGTTGCCAATTAACCTTTCTCTATAACAAGCCGATAGGCATCGAGTTATTTCCAAGTAAATTTACGCGTGCTAAAACGAGACGGAACATGACGATCTGTTCACACAAATGAAAGGGACAGATGCTTAGTATGAAAAATTGTAGTATGAAGAAGTAACTCGGTATTTTACCGGCTTGCCACTTGTATTATTTGCATTGCTCATCAAATTTTGTAGGCGTTTAGTTAATTCAAACTATTTGAACTAAGTGTGACATAGATTAGATTTTTCGTAAGGGAAGCCGACGGGAATCGGGTTATATGGACTCTTCGCCACTGATACACATATAGAATATAGAAGCATTTTATTATACGATGACGAAACCAGGTAAGATTTTAGTGACTGGAAAGTTAAAATACTAAAAAATCTCTGATCTGAAATCTCTAACATTGCAACTAGAAGATGCTTATTTGAAATTCAGTTAATCACAAATATTTTTCGACTTCGATAAAATTATCCACTAGGTATGTGTGAACGTATGTCAGTTAGAATGTTCACTACATAATATAACTACTAACCCATGCCTCCCTATCCCTCCCCTACATCTAACAAACTCTCTGTTTAACGAACTAGAAAAGCAAATGATTTATATAGAAAAATCACAACAAATTTGTCATATCCTGGCCGGAGCTCGGGTCTTACTATTTAATTAGGGGCCGGAAATTGTCCTGGGCCTAATGAGACACGCGCGGATGGTCCGGCTCATTTCTACCCAATAATAAGAATTAACGTGCAAGGGAAGGTGACCTTACTTACTATGTCAAAAAACTATTAATTAACTTCTGACGAGGTATATACCTCCACACCTAAACATGCTGTTTCTGGATGAAACGAATCTCTTGAAATGAATAAGAAACGTATACATTTTAGGAGGTGTTTAAAAAAAAGGGAAGATCTGAAGACTATGGTATATAGTAGATAAGCTTAACATCAGTGGGATAAAATCGCATCGATTTCGCTGGATCGGCCACCTCAAGCGAATGGGAGAGGATCGGGTGATAAAGAGAGCGTACCTAGAAAGTTTAAATGTGCGAAGGCCAGACGGCCGTCCAATATACCGCTGGAAATTTGAATCCGGAAAGAATTTGACGCAGCTCTTAGTAGATGACTGGCGAGAGGTGGCTCAGGACCGAACAGGTGAACTTAGGGTCAAATGTAAAAAGAACCACAGGCTACCTAATAATATTCAAAACATTTCGAACTCTGTCCTCTACGATACCTTTTCTTAGCACAAACTGCAGCATTATCGTATGCTGAAATTGTGCGGACATTCTGAGGTCGAAATTTACATCTCGAACTTGAAAAATAAAATATTTGCAACTAAAGTACATTCTTGTGAACTGCGTATAGAGTTATGATCCTGTTCTTTATTGAAAAAAACAAGAAGTTAAATAGTAAGGATAGTAAGATTACCAAGACGCAAAATGCGAAAATGTCATCAATTGTCTATTTCTATGAAAAAAAAAACATTTTCAATCTAAAGCCTGACCAACAATCGGGATAGAGTCTTTAACTTTCAAATCTTTGTTTTTACAAAATAATTGCAAGTACGTAACTTTGTATTCCAAAAATATGTATAAGTATACTTATAAAAGTGCATTTTATGTAACTACGAGTATGTATAGGTAACAAGAATGTGCATGATGAGATAGTAAATAACTACAAATAATTGATAATAACTTATTTCTTGGAATTAGTTAAAACAGGTATAAGTAAGCGCCAATTTAATTCTAAGTAAAATCATGCATAATCAAAGCTTAAAAATATATATATTGCAACTCTTTGACATTTCAAAAGTAATCATGATTATGAATGTTTCTCATGAGGTAAATAAATGATGCAAGGGCTTATTTTTAAACAAACTTTGTCATTAGAAGTCATCATTTTATCTCCATATTATGATGACTTCATATTATTTTTTATGTGACATGTGGCAGACGAGCACACGGAACTCCGGATGGTAAGCGGTTGTCGCCGTTCATGGGCATGGACATTTTATTGACATTTGACAATTCTACTTTTAATTTCTAAAGGGGTTAACTTGTTGCTTTAAAGGGAATATATACTAAATATCAGATAACAACACACCCATCGACTTGATCCCAAACTAGCTCCCACAAATATTACTTAAACACCTATTATTTCATCACAAATGTTTATCCAGAAATCGAACGTTCCGGAGGTACGTTATCAATCAAATACTTAAGTTTTAAAAGTTAGAACATTAACAATGAATATGAATTTTTGGTTATAGCAATCCTTTGCAATTTATTCTTAAGTAAATAATGCACTTAACATTTTTAGACAGTATCGTCGGCTCACGGCGAAGCAAAAAGAACTTCGAAAGGTCTCCGGTAGCTTAGTCGGTAAAGTTGCCCGGTTACCAAAATATCGTAGGTTCGAGTCCCACCCGAAGACTGTTGAAAATTTTTTAAGTGCATTATTTAATTCACAATGAAATCTAAAGATCAGCCCATGTGCCAACACTAGATTGAGTTCGAAATAAGTTCAGTTTAACATCTGCTTTGCTCCACCTCACTTGATCATTTCATGTCTATCGATAATAATGTCCACGCCTGGCAACACTATGATAGATTTCGTCAGTGTTGCCAGTAAATTACGTCAAGCTTATTCTTTATGACACTTCACGAAGGTGTTAACGTCACAGCCGCTGACTTACTCCACGATAACGACCCACTCACAACATACATGATTTAATGGTTATATGAATGACTTATTTCGGTAGGGAATGAAGTAGGTGGTTTATAGTTAGTAAATAGAAATATTGATGTGGTTTTGAGATACTTTCATATGAATGATGAGTATTTAAGGTGAAGGGTAATTTTTAGCTACTAAACCGGATCTATTTTAAACTATCTTGGGGTTACAACTCGGCAAACACTTATACAATTTATTAAATAACCATGCACAATTGTTGGGTCCGCTTTTGTACGTGAAAAATTGATTACCGCCAAAAGCGGCCACTTTTAGCGTGAATCAATTTTTGCGTGCAAAAACGGACCCAGCATTTGTGCATGGTTATAAGTATATGCCGAGAGGTTGTTACACCGAAATTGTTTAAAATAGATCCGGTTTAGTAGCTAAAAATTAAGATTGATTGGCGTCGCTAGTGTGCCCTACCCGTTATCTCAAATAGAGATACTCCTTGTAAGCACAAAATAAGACAATACTTTATTACCCATCTAAAGTTCCACCTATACCTACTTAAGTTTATTAGCCTACTAGTAAATTGGTTAAAGAAAACAAAAATGTTTTAGGTTACCTACGCTTATTATTGCTAGTTTTTCTTATGCTAAAGGCGACAAATGAGAAATCGGGTAACCAGATAGTACGTAATCACCGCCGCCCATGAACATATGTGAGATCAGAGAAGTCACTGATACGTTGCTGGCCTTTTATAAAATCTATATAAAGGAGAATTATCCTGTTCTAAAAAAAAAACGAATATTTCCTAACCTACATGCTCACTAAAATAAAAAGAAATTGGACTAAAGAGTGGCACAAGAGAGAGTTCTTTTTCATTTACTTATCGCAGCAAAATTTATTACGTTTGAGTAAAATTGTACCACATTAAGCAATAAATAAATATGAATATGAAAATAGTCGTCAATTGAACCCTTCACTTGTGAAATCCTTCAACCTTGGAATTCGAATTCACTCCTGGAAAAAACATTTGTAACTCATTCGTAAAAAGTCGTCATGTTTTTTCGTGTCGGTAAGCTAATGTCGAAACTCATTAGTGCAGCTTAGCGTCAGTGTCACGGACACATTTAAAAATATAAAACGAATAAAGAAGGGAGCTTTGAAATAGGAACACGGTTTGTGCTCGTTACAATGTACTCCTAGAGATGATTGATAGCTACCATGCGCCTGAGTGTATCAAAAGACTTCGCTAGATTATTATTTTATCAGCTGGATATTCCAATGTAAAGTAATGATCGTTATTAATTGGGCCAATTTATCATAATGGTAAACATGTTCAACAAATGTCGGTAAGATAATTCAGATTGTATTTTATTTAAATAAAGATATAAATACATGGTAGAATGGCTTTGCATAAAGATGCGAATTCCACCTAGCAAGCTTTTAAATGGATTTGATAAAGAAACAAACATTCATTTTCGTATTGCAATTAAATTAACTATTTAAACCAAGCCATAGAATATTGTTCTGTGATTTTTTTTATGTGATAGGTGACAGACGAGCAGACGGATTACCTGATGGTAAGCGATTGCCACCGCCCATGGACACCCGTGACACCAGGGGAGTGCCAAGTGCGCTGACCCCCCTTTCCCCTGGATTGGGCCTCCAGTTCCCTCACTCACGCAGCGAAACACAGCACAGTGTTGCTTCACGCCGGTTTTCTGTGAGGCCGTGGTATCACTCCAGTCGAGCCGGCCCATTCATGCCGAAGCCTGGCTCTCCCACGGTTATGATTGGACTCAATTAGATCCGATGTAGAAACATGGTTGAGTTAATGACTTTCAAAGTCAACGCAGTAGAAGCTTTGACGAGGAGGGTTCGTTCCCTATAAGTTGACGACTATGGCTCCCGAAGTGAAACTAGAATAACGAAGAGTGGTGTCAAAAAAGACGAGTGTGGGCAGCGATCACGCCTCGCTGCGCCCGCGCATCCGGTACTGTCGCCGGCTAACCACACGCGCGGGGTGGACTGGCCATGGGACCATACTTAACCAGGTTTATAGTTAAATACATAAACAAACAAATTCATACACTATGTCATAAATTTTCCTGATGCTCATAGCGAGAGAACCTTTGGATAGTAAAATTTCATAGAGCAATCTTTTAACAAGTACTTAAGTACTATTAAACTACATAAACTGTGAAGACACTATCCAAATAAAATAATTATTCTAAACCATAGGTAAGTAAGCATTTGATTTCACTACTTCTTATTATTTTCGACTATCGTTTGTAGGAAATGCAATAATGTGGACAGTTCTTTCACAACAAAGTGAGAAAGTAATTAGGACAGAGATAGTTTAATGACAAACCAAATTACATCCATACTTTTAAACTTAATCCTTGAGTGCATATTTAGGTACATGTGCATCATGCGCGTACATGTTTGCGGAAACTTATAAGCTGTCAACCATGTGATGAAACAAATGAATAAGTGTATAGGTACTTAGTACGTTATATTCCAATTTTAAGATTAGGAAAGTCAGTGGTTGTTAAGGTGACGGGTAGGGCACACTAGCGACGATTTAATTTTTAGCTACTAAACCGGATCTATGTTAAACAATTTCGGGGTTACAACCTCTCGGCAACGCGAAAAAATTATTTACGCTAAAAGTGGCCGCATTTGGCGGTAATCAATTTAAACAGTAAAAAACGGACCTAACATTTGTGCATGGTTATTTGATAAATAGTATAAGTGTTTGCCGAAACCCGAAATTGTTTAAAATAGATCCGGTTCAAAATTAAAATCGATTGGCGTCGCTAGTGTGCCTTACCCGTCACCTTAACTAATTTCGGAGTAAAACTTAATTTAAATCAATAAGATAAGAAACAATTTCTTGACCACAACACATTATACATAAAAAAGGTACAGAGACAAAAAGTCAAAAACAAGTGAATAGGTATCTAGTGTTTCATTCAGATTAGTACGAGTAGTGGCTATTTTATAGTCTCGTTAATTTATGTAAATATACATAAGTATATATGATATTAAATTATAATTATTTTCTTGTATTATGTTTTTGTCTTTTATAGCTGTGCTTCTGCGTTATTGTGTCCTGTCGTCTGTACTGTTTACACGTGCCGCTTTTGTTTATTGTAGATTTATGGCGTTTCTAACCTTAGAGAAGACCTCAATATAGATCGGGCATTTGGCAAAATTACCGGTCAATTTTAAATCGACGCGTCTCTCTTATACACTTGACATTGGCGGAATTTCACGCGCGGCCGTAACCGTGCGCGGGATAACACCATAAAAAAAAATAGTCTGGTTAAAATTTACACTTAAACTTGCGTTTCTACAGCAGAAATCTATTTTGAGACTGCAGTTTTTGCTACTGACTCTTTAGGTAAGTGCTGTCCAGAGAGAAGAAAAACTATCATTATCTGCGCAATTACAAACCATCACATGTAGGCAGATCATGCAGTTGGAGTCGAAAACTAGACCTGAAGGTATAAATTACCCGAGCTTATTGCAGGGGAGCGTCGATCAGTGCCAGCCTGTTATCCGTGTGATCTGTGTCTGTCGGTGGTTTGCAAGAACAGCAGAACCGGTGACATCCGAACCAGTTGTTTAGTAAAGTTTAATTGTCCTAGCTAAGCTAAGCTTAGCTTAGCTCGCATTGTTATGTTTTTTACAAAACGCATTATTATTCTACTCTGACAGATTTTCGAAATGAAATGAAGAGTAATTTTCCATGAAAATATGAACCTAAAATAAATAAATTTCATTGCGTGTTTAGGCGGGATTTGAACTCATGTCCTCTTCGTTCCGGGTGGTTCTATCAAATCATATCAAATAAACTATTGATCGCGTTACTAAGCCGATGAAATGTGTAGGTGCGTTATTTACTTAAAATATATTGCATTGAATTGCTATTGCATTAAATTGCTATAGCAAAAATATTATATGAATCTGATATGAAAAAAATACGTTTTTCATTTGCGAGCTAAGCCAAACTACGTCCAAACTAAGTAAGTTTAGATGGCCATGTGCATCCACATTATACTTTAAAGAAAGTACATAAAGTTAAAAAAAAAGGATAAAATATTTAAGAAACTTATGGACAGAATAGAATGTACAAATTCATTTCAACTTTTTCTGTCTACAGTAACCCATCGCGGACCGCTGGGTAAGTCAATAATGAATTCATAGCAACATCGTTAAGTGAGCAACACCAGTAATTACTAGCAACACTGCAACTTTATTAACGTATGCTAATCCTGCTCTTGAACAGCTACGAGTGTTGACTTCGACCGAAGAGAAAACACTTGAACTTTCCAACGGTCGTGATGAACTTTGCAAGTGAATGACAAAAGTGAGTGTTTGTGGTGGAAATGCGTAAGGAGCAGTTTGAAACATTTATTATCATATTTAGAATTTATTTCTCGATTTGAAATCTATCTACAAACAATTAACTTGTAATGACATGACCAATACTTATAAAAAAAAGGAAATTATGAATAGAATAGAATAGAATAGAATCGTTTATTCCTTTAAAATATGGTGTTACAGAAATGGTCTTAGGGTACATACAATGTTCAGCATATTTTGCCATAATAGGCGTAGGAATGTCATTATTAAGGTTAATATTATTTGTATTACATTATTCCAATTCCAAATATTAATAGAATACACAGTGAAAATGTCAAAATAAGTAATAATATAAAATTAATTAAAATAAATCTCAAAAAAAAATGATGTCAAAATAAAATTTATATAATATTTTTAGCTTGTCAAATTGTCGTTTAAAAATTGCGTAATTGAATAATAACATTTTTCAATAATATGTTCGTACGGGATTAGTCCCTGTGTATCCTGTATCGGTTTTGCTGAATTTTGTTACAAATCCATTGAAATATTACTATCACACTATAGACGTAGAACGTCTATTAGCCATTTTGATTTATTATCGAATTTCTAGAGCCTTCACAAACCGCTGCAGCACATGCTGAGCTTGGACCTTGTTGACCACTTCACTTTGTTCCTTTTCTTCTTCCTTGGTCACTAGTCTATGTATTAACTTATTTTATTTGTTTTTGTTTAAATATTTTTTCCTATGTATTACTGTGCAATCTCCTTATGTTTATGTTATGAGTCCTATCTATGTAAATCTTTTATATGGTCAATAAATGTTTACTTACCTACTTAAACGTATGAAAAATTGATGGAATGTCACCTACGTTAAATGAAAAGGCTTCTGTAATACATTTCCTGGGCAAATAGCAATTACGATGACAGAATAACGTTGGGTTATAAACTATGATCAGAGCTTCAATAACTATCGCCAAGTATATTACCGAGCCCCTACAAGGTTTCTAATGAACTTTACCATCTGCATAAATTCCTGCAAATGACATCGGATATCCGGCGGCACTAACTCCGATATTAATGTTTCAGATAGATAATGTTAATTTACAAATATACTGTCTACTTGCACAATAATGACAACAAGAAAAATGTTTACATTTCATCGTTTTATTCAGGATATTAGCAAATCTTTCTCCAAATAATAATTGTCATTTGAAACCTGGTATAGCGGTTTTAAATAAAATTTAGTTCGAATTTAATGAAGTAAAAACACAGTTACCGACCCGTTTGGATCAGTGGTAGTGAATGCTGCCTCTGGTGCAAAGGTTCCAGGTTCGATTCCCGTACAAACATTTTTGTGCATCGACATGTCTGTATTGATCTGAGTTTTCTATGTATTATAAATATGTATTTACAAAAGAAAAGTATTAAATGTATATATTTGTAATTCCGCTGTTGGTTTTGGCATCCGTCACACAGATGCTTGAGCTACCCATCTCGGAGTCAAATCAATGTTTGTGATGTAGTGAAATAATTATTTATTCATTTAATTACGAGCACCGAAATATTTTACCCTGCACACTTTATTATCAAAAATTCAATTACCTGGACCTTTTCATCCTATTTAATACATGTGTTCATTTGACACATAAGAAATTCATACAATTAAAATCATATTTTTATCATTGTAAATTGTCAATAGAATGCACCATGAACACACACCCACAAAACTGGCGTAGACACTTCTAAACCGGTCAGACATTATGAAATGCGGCTTTTTAAATTTTCTCTTGCTAAATATCAAATCATTAAGCTTACCTTCTGCTAAAATCGGACAGTAGAAATCATTGACTACAAATATAAATCAGAAGCTTACTTCTCACTGAATGAAACTAAGCATTATATCTGGTTTCTCGGTGCTCCAATGAAATACCATGACCATTAAGCTCTACAAATTGTAGAGAAACCCGTACGTGTTAGAAGATATCACTTAGAGACGTAGGCGTGTATCGATGTGCCTTAATGATAGAGGCTTGCAACCTGTGGAAGTAGGAGCTTTCTGTAAGCGACTAGGCCATTATACTTTGTAGTGGTCTATTTAAGCGTGGTAGTTAAACGAAGATAATTGCTAACATGCGTTAAATTATACTGTTGATCTTGGAGTAATTAATATGATTAAGAATTAAGATTGGATATTTGCAAAAGTGTTCTATCTACCATGTTAGCAATACGCCCATGGATAAATTCATTATGTTTACTTACACCCACTTGGAGTGTTTTTTTTTCTTCATTTTTTTAAATATCTTTACAACATTACATACTTACATTGATCTGACTCCGAGATTTGCGGATATCAGAATCAACAGTGGAATTATAAATAAATACATATAATACTTATCTTTTGTAAATACATACTTATAATACATAGAAACACCCAGACCAATACAAACAGACATGTTCATGCAAACAAATGTTTGTACTATGCGGGGATCGAACCCGCAACCCTTGCACCAGAGGCAGCATTCACTACCACTGATCCAAACGGGTCGTCAAAGTCAAATGAGTAATTTAGGATAATTAGATAAAAGATTAAAGAACAGTTTTTACTTAATCGATGTAAAAAGAAGAAGAATGGTTGCAAGAAGGAAAGGGACAGAATCCTGGCGAGCGATAAACGACTATGTAGTCGTAATTACTAAACTACTATTTAACTTAATAATATCCAAACCGATATTTCGGTCATGGCTGCTAATCACAGCGATCAGCCATCGACGCAGGACATATTATAGTGCACAAGTATTTGCGCAGACAAGTGCACTCTCTATTCCCGTACCCTCTTATTTCGATGGGACACTAGTGTGACACGACCGAAGAGGGATTAGGCGCAGGACCAACGGCTTAACGTGCTTTCCGAGGCATGGGGGTACAAGACCGCTAACTTCCAGACTCCGGGCTAACACTGAGAATTTCTTAACAGAAAAACTCAGGTACAAATTTTGGCCCGACCCAAAGTTTAATGAACTGATTTAGGCAAGTTTAACAGTCAGTGTCTCTGGTGAAAAAACGGATAAGTTCCAATTTTCACCCGACTACGGCGAAGCAAAAAAGAGGGTTATGATTTTGACCTGTATGTATTAATAATTGGTATGTACTACGATTAAGATATTGACTTTACTAAAAAATACACTTACCAAATCAAGTCTAAGGCTGAAGGAGACGTGTTTGCGGGGCGGCGGGGCGGCGACGGGAGGCCCCTCGTAGAAGGCGGCCTCCTCCAGCCCGTAGTCGGACTCAGGCTCACCCCACTCCAGCTTCATGGCGCTGGGACTGGAACAAATAAATGACCCGTCATTCTACAGTCCAACTCGACACGCTGGTTCAGGTTAATGAAGTCTTCACTATCACCTTCGGAATACGTTCCATCCGTTACTTTCAGTGTGATGATAGGAGCAAGGGAAGATCTAGGTGGGGTGTCATACGAGCCACACATGATCCTTCCCCCTAAGTGTATTTGACAAGTTTGACATAACATTCATAGATATAACATGTTACAACATGTTAACATGCTACAAGCGATAAGACCGCCTTATTGTACTGTCTG
Source organism: Marasmia exigua (assembly GCA_019059595.1). Lineage (NCBI taxonomy): Eukaryota > Metazoa > Arthropoda > Insecta > Lepidoptera > Crambidae > Marasmia > Marasmia exigua. Next base: position 14,939,584 of record CM032477.1, on the reverse strand, counting down.
TTGTTGTTGTATCATGCTTGTATTTTCTTTTTGTGCAATCAAGAATATCTATCTATCTATCTACGTTCCTGGGTTGGTTGGCGCTCCCTCCTCCCTCGACAGATTTATCTTCCTTTACTAGTGTTTGATTTGAAAGCCTTATCCGCTCTTGTACAGTCCGATCACGGATATTAGTCACGTGGCAATTCCAGAACTAATGATGTTTTGACGTTTTTGCATAGTAAAAACATTTTACATCGCCCCCCATCAATGTCACTCAAGTGCCTTCAAACCGTGGTCGCACTGTACAGGAGTTTTGACTAAGGCCTGATTCGACATATCTTCATCCGTGGATAAATACATATTATAAAGTCAGTTGTATAGAATGACAGCGCTATAACATAGAGTTATTATCGGATTAAGATTGGTTGAACCGGCCCTTAGAGGGTTAAAGTTTCAGATTGATCTTTGGAGCTCTTGGAGGTCAGGTTGATTTTATTTGAATTGCGTCCACGCATGAAGCTCAAAAGTGACTACGCCGAAGTGCATGACTTATTAAAAAGGTCCTCCAGTACGATTACTAATTTAAAACAACAGGATTCTCCGTATACCTTTTCATAACTAGGTATCATTATTACTTAAGCAGAGCTAACCGCTTCACCATCGACACTAAGGCTTCGCTAACCGCAAACGGGAACAGCCGCCTATTCAGAAAACCAAAAAACTCCTGCGCACTTCTGGCCCTCTCACTCGGCAAAGCTAAGACAGAGACAGCGATGCAGTAAGGTCCGCGTTAAGTTTCTTTTAAGGGTAGGTCGAACCTGTTTCCCATCTTGCGATACATTACTGCGCTCTATTGAACACATTACGGTTTTTATAGAGCCTTTTATGGGGCTTAGTTTGTAGGTTACTTGAGATTGATTCTGTAATTTCTTTCCATGAAATTGCGGCATCAAAGCAGAAGATAGCTACAACACCAAACATGGTTAAACCTTTTTTTAATACAATATTCAGTTATGAGTTACTGTAGTCCATTAATTCTCATTCTAGGACCCTCTTGTTTCAATTTATAAATACCCCATCAAAGCAATCGGAATTAGTTAACACTTTTCAAACGTAACAAGTTGATCCGGCGGAAACAGTCCTCCAAATACACGTGTAGCGAAAACAACTTCAAGCCCACCCAAAAATAGTCCCCAAATCTTTACCGCTTTGGACAGAAAGGTGAGAATAGGATGACAACTTCCGAAGACTGGGATCTAGTGATGGTACCAAGTTGACTTTTATTCGAATGACCATGGGAAAATTTTAACTCGATTCCAGTGAATCAAATAGAAAACCTCAATCATCTCAGAGATAAAGAATTTCGAGGGGGCGCGAAGAACAAAGTTCTTGAACGCTTACCTGGCTTGGATCTGATATAGATTTGGTCGCCTAATGGGTATAAGGAATGAGTCGACTGTGCGAATTATCTGTTCTAGTAAATAAAACAGTACAATGCCGTGGCAGCTCTGAGCTTACTTGCAGTAAATACGGACGCAAAATTTACTCCCACACACTGGAAGGAATACACAGCCATCAGCGCGGCAGTAGTGTTATGCCGCGAACATCTGTCACAAATGAAAATTTATGTATTCTAGTAAAATAGTAACTCGAATGACTCGAGCTACACCACTAACAGATTACTGAATAGCCCAGAGCTATAGATGTGTCGTCGGTAGAATTCGGCCCGTGTGATGCGGTGCCGTGCCGTTGGATCACATCCGGCGGATATGGCGTGCGACACCATCGGACATTATTGTCTTGTAATTGAGACGGCGTGTCGATTTGTTCATTTGAGGGCGGTAATTAACAGAGGGGAGGAACTGATTTAGTCGAGCCGGTTGAAGGGATTTCAATGAGGTGAGGTTAAGGGTTGAGATTGCTGGGGGAGCGCGATATTCGAGGACTCAGAAATTTATTGCTTTTTAACGGAGAAAACGAACAGTAGAATGTAGATCTAAGAGCAATAATAAGAAACTAAAGTTATCGACGTAACGGTGCATGTTGTTAGCAACGATGTTATCAATTTATGAACATCACAAGTTGGATTCCTCAGTGAGATTCCCCACATCGGTTCGATATTAGATTCAGTATGGTAACGGCCGTGCTGTTCCGACCAAATTTTAAGTTACTTACTTAGTGGACCCAGTGCAACCGCTCAAGAATTTAGAAAAAAAGCTTAAAATATTTTTGCGTTACGATAAATGTTACCTAAACTTTACGGCTTTCAGTGAAAAAACTGGGGATTACAATTTCTTAGATAACAGTAATATTATTACTATTGTAGATTTTCCATAAGTCAGATTTTAAATAAAAATCCGTGAAAACACATTTTAAACATATCTGTCTTTCTTTTACCTAATTGTTCAAACATCATACAAAAATACATGCTTTTAACATATATGTAAGGGCTAGGTCAATTAATACATCTCTACTAAGCAGACAAAGTCAAAGCCATTACAAATACGTAGATATAAGATATGTAAGTATGTTGTATAAACGCAGTCACTATGTCTGTCTGGTGCATAGATAGAATATTTGTTACCTTAGGCAAATATCATACTTAACTATTTATTTTACGTCACCTACAGACAATACGTAGAACCTGGATTGAATAATTCAACTCAGTTCGGGCCAACCGGCTCAAAATGAGTATGCGCTGTATTTGTATCTTATCGCCCAATAACAAGTCTGACGCGGGATCTCACACCATACCCTACTTATATACATGTCGCTGCCATCTCGTTTAGTCAGTCATTTATTGGAAAGACAATAATAAATACTTATATTTACTTTATTTACACATTTATTAACTCTAGCATACGCAACTTGTGTTTGGCCAGTGTCTGAGTGTTATATTATCAACGAAGGGAGGGAAACACGCATATTTGGTACCTTCGTTGATAATATATCTTTTTTAATTTGTTTTTTTCCTTCTTTGATTCTGATATCATAACACGAGTGTAAGAGTTTAAGCTACTGCCTTTGGGATTGGACTAGGTCACGTCAAGATTTAATATCTTTTATTAAATATCCAAAAGATAGCTAGCCAACTTGCTAACATCCGTGTTCGACGACTTGGTTTCCTTGGTTGAAAGTCATTTAGTGTAGGTAGGTAGTGTTTCACCAAATTCATTTTATACTCACTACCGCACTCAGGTATGTACGATCTAATGTCAGATTACAATCAAGAATCAGAGGAGCAATTCTCGTCCACTCGACATTGAAGTCTAATTTGACATTCGTCCATACAAATCAGTAATTCGATTTCTATGTCGAGTACACAAGAATTGGTCTCCTGGTCTCCTTATTAAATAGCTGATTTATCAAGATGGCTGGGAGATACTCACTCATACCTACCTAAAAATTATAGTTGTTAACGACGAACCCTTCTTTGAACAGTTAGCCTTTGATTTCAATATTACCCCGCAGCATCGCACAGTAAAATGCAATTTGATCATTACAAAATAAGAGTCATATTCGTGCGGGTGGACGCAGAATGTTTAATTTGAGGATAAGGTTCCCGACCTACGGATCCAAGCTGGTAACAGATTTGCACGCGATTTTGCATGTTGACCTGACGTCGCATGATGGATAATTGGTTTATTAATGCCTGAAGTGAAAGCATTTCTACCATATTGTACGAACAAATTCTTAGAATGCACAAAATTAAAATGAGCGCAATATTCAGCCAATTGTAACCTATCTTACCTTTTTCGACAATTTATTATGAATTATGCTGACATCTCACCAATCTCATCTGACAATTAAGATATGTCAGTTATTCAATAGTCAAATTATTCAATAGTTTAGTCAAAATGGCAAAAAGATTTATAAAAACCGCTATAAATTGGGCGGAATTAGAAAAAAGAGTGCCTCCCGATCAAAAAGCTAAATTCTTTGCGTTCAAGGGAAAATCTGATGCTTATCTACGCAGGTTGGGTTTACTATACATTTTGTTTTTTATTTACATTATTTTATACGCCACTGACTATACTCTGTTTGTTTAGGTAATTAACTAAAGGTAAACAACAAAAATGGCGGAGTTCAGGGATTTTCAACCTTTTATTCGAATCGTGATCTTTTACTTCATTGTAAGTTCACAGTTGGCGTCTATGCTGGAAACCCGACCATGTGAAATATCAGTCAAAAGTGATGCCGCACTACTGAGCAGTATGACTTTTAGATTCAGTAGGGTTGTCTATTACTTTTTTCACAAGGAAGGTTTTGAATAACTGGTTTTTTAGATCCTTTTTTGTGGGCACACTGTAATACTTTTAGAAATCAGTAAAAATTAATATTTACTCAATTGTTTGCAAGCTTAAAAATAATTTTCGCTCTTTTTATTAAACAAAGTGGTTAAATATAAGAATTGATAACAGAGAAATGAGATTTAGACTCAGAATAATATATTTTTTGTTGCGTTTTGTGTCGCAATGAAAAATGGCCCTAAAAAGAACTCCTTTTATGGTTTGTTTACATTTAGTTAAGTACCTAAACAAATGGAGTATAATGTACTGAATGGCAATATGTTTTAACAGGGCGGCATCCTAAGTGTATGGTTTTAACTTTCGAGTTCCCCAGGAGGATGTCAGTTCAAAAATAGTTCATAACTTGACTGTTTTAACAAATCATGTTTTTCGAGCCTAGCTTGTTAAGTAGTGATTAAGTTTTATTGATTATTTGACTTTACACTTAGGTGGGTTAAACTAATTAACGTCGATTTTTATCAGCAATACATCCTTTAGACTTTCAATGACAAGACTTAGCAAATTCTTGATTTTTGCATGAAAGTCATGAATTTATTTACTATAGGTACTATTGTATTGTATTGATTTCATTGTCATTATCAGGGTTTTAGCAAATCCTCCCGAACCTCCTAAGATAGATTGGGCGTCTTACCAGAAGTCAGTGCCCGTTCCTGGCTTAGTAAACAAGCTCAAGGCTGAGTATGAGAAATTCCAAGTACCGATACCCCAAGACACCTTATCAGTCATGGTGGATGAGCAATGGAAGTCATTGGAGCCAGAAATAAAGAGCTATTGTGCAGAAATGCAGAAAGATATTGATGTGTAAGTTCCAAATCTAAAATGAAAAAGGTTTAGTCCAATTTTTCATAATGATGATGATCATTTTAGTGCATGTGGTAATACAATGAATATCCAAATTTATTACGAGTTAGTTATCCATTATAATGAATGTCAGGGAAAGAAGGTAAAATGACAAGTCATCGCTACTGCAGGGCACTGATTGAGCCTAATCTCATCATAGTAGCAAGACGACAAATACGTATTAAAATAATGAAACTAGAGGATTTAATTCAAGAAAGGCTTAAAACGATTTATATTTTGTGAATTTTATACCTCACATTCGTATTAAAATTTAACAGGGCGACTAAGGAGTTAAATAGGATAAAAGCGCTTCCGAAATTCGATGAAACGACAATGGAGATGTTTGCCGAGATGTTCCCAAATGACTGCATCAATCCCGTGGTCAGGCCGACCTTCTGGCCCCACACCCCGGACGAGCAGCCAGGGTACAAGCCCCCTGATGTCAAAGCTGAAAAGAAGCATTAACAACTCTTTCTATAATACTATGGCCTTTGTCAATCATTAAAGTTCTGTAATACATTTTAGCTTTTTAAACTCTCTTTTTTTCAACCAAGTACCCACTACTTCCGCATTATAGGTGAGACAGGGTCAACAGAAAAAATATTATCCTCCTTGAAAAAACTGTCATCTGAATCTAAGCAAATTTCTTTAGTTATTTTTCTGGAATTTCCGTTGCTTGCTACATTTCTCTCAGTTCTATGCCATGCCCCGAGTCTAAGAGGTTCGCGTAGGTTTTGTAAGCAAAGCCACCATGGCCAGCCTAACTGCCCACTAGATGTTTGGACGTCCTTACCCCATGAATTATAGTCTGGGAGTAAACTGAGGGATGCAGTGCATTTGCGGCTAAATATAGCTTCTCACTCAGGGTCGCGTGGCCGCGGGGACACAGCCAAGAACGCGTGGCAAATTATGATTGATGATTGGGTTGCGTTTCACGCCGTCTTATTTTCGTCTTTATTAGTTCCCTGTAACTAGATATATGCGATTGGGTTAACCATTTGCAATGTATAAATAGTCGCGCTCCCAGCTGGGATAGGGCATTCGGGTTCATTTCAGGAATTCTTACTGAACGGTCATATTAGCATTCCGTTCAGTTAATGCCCTTCACATCTGCCAGGAGCGAAGTGCACAATCCTTCAAATTCCAGCTCACTTCAGTTCTTATCAATAAAAATTGCTTAGGCACCTACATTAAATTGTGTGTAATTGTAGTACTTACTACCTACGTAGTAGTACCTTATATCTGTATGGCAATAGACAGGTAAGGACTTACGTAATTTAGTTACTAGCGGTATTCTGAGATCTGATATGCAAAAAATTAGGTAGTAAATAAAATTGTATTAAATTCCACCAGGCAGACCCTCAATCGACACCGGTACATGGTAGAAATACCAAAAGTCCGCACAAAGAGGTTTGAATCCTGTTTCCTTATTCGTACTGCGAAACAGTGGAATCAGTTGCCTGAAGAGGTGTTCCCTAGAGGCTACAATTTGGGGGTTTTCAAAGCGCGAGTGAATAGGTATCTTCTAGGTAATCGTGCTACATCTTAGACCATATTATCACTTACCATCAGGTGAAATATGGTCAAACGCTTACCTATCTACATAAAAAAAAAATTTGTATGATCATTCTGATCAAAATATGTGCCTATTTTTACCTATTTTTGTGTGTATGTTTACCGATATCCGTGTACAATATAACATTTAATAAAATTTTATAGTGCCCATTTCATGATAAAACATTATGATATCAATATAATTTAGCATACTTTTGAGCCCAATGCTGTTGGTAGATGAAAAAAAAAACATGTGTATAGTTGTGCAACATTTTAACCAATCATTCAGTCTCAAACTCCTATTTTTTTTTATTCCGTGAAGATCAAGTCTTAGTGCGCGTGTCGTGTAGTGCGTGCCCGCGCTTTGCGCTTGCCCGCGCTTGTGCGCAGGCGACTCGCGCCCCCGGCGACTGGGGGCAGACGCCCGTTCTAAGAACTCCACAACACGAGTCGGCAGTTGAGGACTAATCGCACTGATATTGCAACTTAAATCTCGAATTCATATTGATCATTTATTAACTGGATATTTTTTTTGTTGCCTCTTCTCGGTCCAGTATATCGACATTGTTGAAAGTAGGTGTTCTATCATAGATATGTATTTTTGGTCAAACATCGGTTTTAACGATAATTTGTAGGCACTCTTCCTGATTTATTCCTCTCGTTGATCCAATCCATTTTCTTCGCAGATTCCTTTCTCTCTTCTCCCTAGGAGAACTGAAAAGTTCTCTAGAACTTACTTTGAAGTAACCAAACCAGAAAACAAGGTGTTTAAAATTCTTTACCACACCTCTAAGCGCCATTAGGCTATATATGGTATCAAATTAACGCATTGTCCAGCTAGATAATAGCTTTCCATTCCCATTAAATGAAATATGTGTTTGGTACGTAGGTAAGCTCTAATATAATTTTTTCGCTTTTGACCACAATCTCATCTTATGGTACGGTCAGCATCAAAAGTAGCTTAACTCTTTAGTACCATGTCAAAGTTATTGCCTATTATCGGCAGTTTCCAAGGGGTTCGTAAAAAATGATACTTCGACATGGTACTGAAGTGTTAAGCTACTATCGATTCAGACCGTACCTACTCGTGATAATAAGTGATGATGTGTGAGCGAAGGTGGATCATGTCTGTCTAGTAACAGCTTATTCACTCTTCTCTTGAAAACGTTTAAATCATAGAGCGTTCAGGGAACACTTCAGCCGGCAGAGAATTAATTCCATTCCTTAGCCGCACGCAAGAGAAATGTTATTTCTTATTATTATTTATATCCCAGCTTTCTATGGATTTCCCATGAATACAAAAAAAACCACTTCAAATTCATCATTTAACTTCGCCCAAACCAACCTCATAGGTACTCGAATTATTTTTAATAATCTACCCAAGAGTCGACCAAAAAACCGAGGGTTTCGTTCACATTCTTACAAAGCTGTCACCATACCATAAAAAGTTAAAATATCTTTTCAAGTGTCTACAAGTAGGTAGATTATAGTTAGAAGGAAAACTTATGCTTTGACCAAGAATAGAAAAAATCTCCGAATGTGTTTCCTGTTGGTGAGCAGTAAAGTTGAGAGAGATCGCGGATCACTCAACGGCCGGCGCGGATATCCGACGCCGAATCGGGAGCGGCGCCCGCGCACAAAGATACACACGTCGTCTATCAAAAAAATAAATTGAAAATTTAAAAAACCCCAACGTTCGGTTCATGATGGGTGATACACTAGAAAAAATCATAGAGCGGCTTCTTGTTCTGTTACAAGTAAATGCTTTAGTCTATACTTAGTAACTTTAGGTTGTGGGTTTGATTGCCATCTTGGATTTTAGTGGCCATATTGGATTTGAAATTTGCCGTAGTGTGCATTATTCTGCTACCAAAGCTCTTTCATTTGATACCTATATTGCGGCAGTTGGGACAAGAAAACAAATAGGTTATTCGTCATTTTCTGACGGCGGCCATCTTGGATTTGAAATTTGTCACAATAAATTTAATCTGCTACTCAAGCCCTTTTATATCATACCCATATAGTGGGAATTGTGTCAAAACATACAATCCATATCTTTGTGACGGCGGCCGTTCTGGATCGATTTTTATCGTCGGGGGTTAAAAATTAAGAGAAGAAAGAGGTGAACTATAAAATATTTGAACATAGTATTCAATAGATATCAACATACAAGTGTTTATAATTAATTTCACAAATGACGGATAAATATTCCCTTTATTTAAAAAAACATCTAACCTGCTCCTCTATTTCAAAATTCTGTTAAAAGGCTAGGCGCAAATCATATTTGCCTGAATTATTTTGAAAAGCTGTTACAATTCTTTTTTGTATGATGTGCTGTTTGGTTAGCCTAAATAAATAAATAAATTATTAAAAAACTGAACCATATTCAAAGGGGTTATATTGTTAGGACAAGGACCTTCCCACTGAAAAAAAGCCCAACCCACGTTGCAATTACAACGGCCGCGATGTCATTGTTGATGATGACATTATATGAATTTTTCTTTGCAAGTGCATTATTTACTTTATTATGACAAAAGTGGGCCGCCCTCGCTTCGCTTCGGTAATTTAATTTTAAAACAAAACATTTAGAAATTGTGTTTTTCTATACGAACTTGATTTGTAGTTAAGTAATTCTGAGATTATAGGTAAGAAGGTAAGTATTAAACGGAGACTTAAAATACTAAAAATACTGAAATGCCTTTCATACATTTTGCATATACTTTTACCCCTTTAGGGGTTGTACTTTTAAAAATACCCATATTCCGATTTTCATGATTTTACGTCCAGTAGTTTCGGCTGTGCGTTGATAGATCAGTTAGTCACCCGCCGAGGCGTTACCTCTTTATTAATAGTATAGATTGTCTCAATGATCCACGTAAAGTTGTACAAAACTCCATGCTTTTGATTCTTAATCCGAATCATTCGACCGTCGTCATCGTCTCAGCGACATCACGCCATTCAGCTTTATCGTCGAACACAATTACAAACAGACCCACTGATTCAGGCATTAGTCATATCGTCATGAATGGGTGGAGGTGGCGAAGAAAGGGGACGGGGGTGCTCTATAAATAGCCAGGCTGCAACAGGTGGCCGCTGAACCTCGCGCGCTGCGGGCCGCGTAGGCAAGCCCTAAGGGCACTATCAACGAGCAAACTGACTGCCCTACTGAAAGTAAAAGCAGTCTGGGGATAACTCCCATTTTCTTTCAGTTCGTTCAACCATTTCTGTATCCCAACAGAATGGCTTGTTACGTAGAAATCACCGCCTTGGAGTATTCCGGGCGACTTTCGCACTTAATCTTCACCCATATCTTCACCAGATGAAATGAATAATTACAAAGAACGAAAAGGTTCGTCAGTATTCAAATTGATTCGTTTGATAGATAGATAGATAGATATACTTTATTGCACAAAAAAACACAACTTTAAAAGGCATTACAGAAACTTAATTGTACAATTTCGGCGGTCTTATTGCTGGAAGCGATTTCTACCAGACAACCTTCAGGCAAAGGACATTTGATAGTAGAGGAGGGGTAGGTGGTGCAATATTGAAAAAGGGAAATAAGAGTGAACTGTATAGGTATATATATCAAAAATAATTATAATGCTAATACATAAATAAACAAAATATTATATACTAATAAATAAATATGTTATGCTTAGATAAAATAATATAAAGTACTAGATATACATTCATATAAATTAGGATCTTAGACGGACCATCGACTACTACCGATGACTGGACCTGTAAAAACTTAAAGGGATTGCTATTTATTTATTTGCTATGAACACAAATTTGTCAGAGTAATACCTGTTGCACAGAAAATTATGCTTAATTGTTGGACCAGAATGTTAAAATTTGCTTGTAGCAACATTGATTTCTTTTGATGTAAAGAAAATTTAAAGAATCTTGACAGATCTTTTTAAAGCGAAAATTTACCTTAAGACCTTTTTATTCTCTGTACCGTACTTACATTTACAAACTGAACCCGATGTGTCGCAGAATAGTACTCAGAAGGTAATATAAATAGACGTAGGTAATTATTATCAGTTAAATTGTCATTAGGGTTCATCAGTTTCAGACGTCTCCACTGGTGTGGCATAATTATGCTTACCTACCTAATGCGATCAACAATGTTGTGTACCTACCTTAACAAGAAGAATAAGTTGATGAATTTAAGTTAATGTTTAACCAGGCAGTTAACCATACGAGACCACCAGATTTTGAACTTTATACAGATGAGATAAGGTTGAAAACCAATGAAATAAATGATGCCTAGTTAAGTTAAACGGCAACAATTTTATTCGAAAATCACTTCTACCAAACTTCTATGTCACTCTTGCATAATATCATACCTTTTTTTTTTACATATAAATTTATTTTAAAAAAGAGACTGGTTCCAAAGATGAGACATGCCAAAAGATAAATTTAAAACATTCATATCTTTATGTTAAGAACAATATAGCATTTAGCAGTTTTCCCCAGGGGACTCTACTAACAGGCTCAGGCTAACTAAGAAAACACCTCAGGTTGGTCGACTTCAACGGAGATCACCGAGGCCTTGGCCTACACACGTCGACACCCACTTGACAATCGAAGGCGTGGTAAGCTAAACAAACATTCGGCATTATCGCTTAGAAAACTTAACCATCGACTGATTGATGTGCCAACTAGGATTGAATAACTTTTTATTTGTATAGGAATACACTTATAAAGGGATACCTACACTACCTGAACTTCAAAAGGGAACTGTGAAAGGCCTTTAGTAAAGTTTCTTTGGAAATAGCTCACCTATGTCTTTTCAACAAGACTTATAAGTATAGCTATTCATTGCCCGATGATGCAGTAACTCTTTATATCTAGATGTAGGTAATTTTATAGCGTCCGCTACTAATATAAATTGTGATGTTTTCTTGCAAGTAGACCCTTCCTGTAATACCTATTTATCAAACACGACGAGTAGAATAGGCCACCCTCACTCTTACCGAGGTGTCGTAAAAGTCGACTAAGGTAAAGCTGTTGGTATGATCATCAGCACCTAGAGAAGGAAAACTCTGCATTTATATCTAAACCCTCGCCAACCCGTCTGCCAAGCGTAGTGAGTATGGCAATTACCCCTCATGTGATTGAAGGAGGCCCGTGCCCCAGCAGTGGGGACTTAAATCGGCTGATGATGATGATGATGATGAAATACGACGACTAATAAATTGAACTCCCTGCTGAGGTCTGTTTTTCCTGACCACTATAATCTGGACATCTTTAAGGCAAACGCGTATTATCCTAGACCTCATTGTCGTTTTCCATCAGGTGCGATTGTGGTCAAGCGTTAGCCTATTGACCAAAAAGAAACATTAGTAATACTAATTCGACCATAGACAATAAGTAGGGAGGTATTTTACATTTTAACTGACCCGGCGTACTTCATAACTGAACAACAGCTAGACCAATTGAATAAAAGCTTGTAATATGTAACCTCGTTTTATTTAACAATCAACATTATAGTAGATAAGATCTTTCCGATAGCCAGTCCTCACTATGGTGATAAAAGAAGAGCCGTAGGGAGTTTCATGGGAATACTTCTGGATAAGGAACCATCCCAGATGGAGGCCCACATAAACAGCTCGGAATCAGCTGAGTATTCATAAAGTAGTCGGTTCCATGGCACTCCTGGAAAGCGGCTTACTCCCCACGAACACAGCATTTTTCTTTAAGCAAATGTTAGCTGCATTTGCATCTGTGCATTTTTGCTCATGGTAGTTGCGACAAATAAATTAAATTTGAAATACTGCCAGCTTTTGACTTCGCAATCAGCTATCTACTTAGGTAACTTTTGTTATATGGAGATACTTATCGAAATATCATTGTATGTAGGGTGTGAGATGCATGCACACGTCGTGGGCACTAATGTTTATCAGAGATCGTCGACCTCGCGACGTGCACGTATGCGATGCACATGAACTTCCAGGCTAATTGTTGTTTGCGTTCAATATCTATTGTTTATTTACACTGCTCTGTATTCATAGATATCACTCAAAACTTCCTAGTTTTACTTTGAAGCTTCTGCCAGCGTTGATCCTGAAATATACTCGGTTAAAGTAAGTAGCTAATACCGTATAAAATACGTAAGTATGTATTAACCAAATGAGGCTCCATTTTTTAGTAGAGTAGGTAAATTTGAATACTATGGTAAAGTTACCTAATGAATAATTTATTTAAACTAACGCTTAGGCTAAATTTCCATTAAAAGAACTAGAACTTTTTAACTATATTAAGTAATCGTGTATCTAAGTATTTTGGTTTTAGTAAAACATTAAAAATAAAATTGTGAAATTTTATTTATTTTGTCACATAAATACACTATCATACTGATAATGTTCTTTTTGGTCGGTTTATCAATCAAATTAAGAGTATAAGTATAGTTCTGAAGTAAATGCTGATTCTATAAGTTAGCGTTGTTAGGTAAGCCAACCACAATGCTTAGTAAAAACACAGCTACAAAATTATTTTGTTGTTGTCAAAACATTATCATTTAAACTTCTTCGAGGTTCGATTTAATTGTACGAACAATTTTAAACTTTCGCATTAAAAGTCAAGTTCCTCATGCAAGCGAAATCTAAGTCCGTATCAATGACTCCATAAAGATCAGGATTAGGCAAGTTGTGATGTTGATCGCCACTAATTAATTCATAATTAAAAATTCTGGTGCGCCCGCGCAGACGTCGGCGTCAACCAATTACGCTTCCTACGCGGACCATATGAAATTGAACTCTATTTTTATACCCGTATGGTGCAGTAATGATATGAAATTATGCAGTTTGAATGAAGGGCAAGCGACAGTTGTTTTATTTTGTACTAAATATAGTACTTGGACTGAATTGTTACTGTGCCAGCTTTGTGTGGTGGGGAGGCGTCGATGGTATTCGTGATACGACGATTTTAATATTGTCAGCGATTATTATTCGATTATTTTTAGTTTCATATCACGGCTTACACATCGAAGAATATGGTGATTATGCTAAGTAGTCAGCATATTTAAGCAGACAATTTGAAATTTTAAAAGTTCCAACTATAAATAAAAATAATTCTCAAAGTGTTTTCACTCATAAATCGGAGGTAAGGTAAGAAAGATAACGTTTTTTAAATTGTTATCACCATTATCGTACAAAACTTTTTGGTAAAATACTTAATACATTTTAATGTATTAATAACAGATAGGACCGTATGTGTAGAGCCGTCGCCGTCACCGTCTAAAATTTTGCTACTTAGAAATCTCAAATGACCTATTGCACAACGATATAATATTTTCATAACATCAACAAATGTATTTCACAACAGCCCGGAGCATTCATCGTGGTATCAACCGATAACATTCTAGTGAATGAACTCTAGCCAAAATTCCCACGTGGGCGTAGAGTCGCGGTTAAACGGTGTCGTATACATACCTACCACTTGTCAACAATCATGTATCACTAACAGGTCTATGCTATGCAACAAATTACTGCTTAAGGTAAAGGGTATTCCCACTAGCGACACCAACCGATTTTAATTATTAGCAACTAAACCGGCTATCTTTTTAATTATTATTTATTATAATTTCGAGACTACGATCTCTCGGAAAACACTTATACAGTATAAAAAAACAAATAAATAAACATAACAGTGTAAATAAATAGTATAAGTTATACTATTTATTTAATACTTATACTTAACTTTTGAATCTGTTTTCGCACTCGAAATTTGGATTTAGTGGCCGTTTTTGGCGGTAGTTCAAATTTCGAGGTAAAAAAGCAGACCCAAAAGTTAAGTATAAGTATTAAATAAATAGTATAAGGGTTTTCCAAAAGATCGTAGCCTCGAAATTGTTAAAAAGATATCCGGTTTAGTTGCTAACAATTAAAATCAATTAGCGTCGCTAGTTGACCCTACCCGTCGCCTTAGAATCACCGATTGTAGAGATTGTAGAGTTCATTAAAATTCACTAAAAACCAGGTGCTTACATCGTCTGAGTTAAATAAGGTTTCATCTCGTGTTTTCTTACTGAAAGTGAGTGAGATAGAGCGCTGCTTAATAGTTCGCCTGAGCGAGTCGACAAGAGATTTAGAGTTGGGCTAAACGTGTGTGTGTGTGTGTGTGTGTTTGTATGTGAACCTGCAGAACATCTGTTACTATTGGATTTTGTTTGGTGACTGCAAAAAACATTTCAAGATTTACGTCTCCACTGGTTTCAAATGGATGCTAAAAATATTGCGGTGTGATTTGAAAAGGCTGCAGAAGTTGGTACATTACCAAATTTTTTTTTTAATATTTTCATCAATTGAATTTTTGTGCTGTAATTTACTTTAACTATCTTGCTTAAATACTTGTAATAATAATTTATAAATTTATCTTTAAATTCGATTCTATAGATCGCTGACTATTTAGTCAACGATCTATAGAATATAATGTACCTGCCGAAAACATTAAACTATTTGTTTTTTATCTCAAATCTCGTCTTGTTAACGACTAGTAAGAATAATAATTAATAACCATTGAGTTGTAACTACTACGTACAACACGTGCGGATAAAGAATGGGATCAGAAATGGCGGCGCATCTATTCACTTCTCCCTCGCACACTATTGGCGTCTATACTCGCACTCGTGGGGTGCGAGTATAGACGCAAATAGTGTGCGAGCGAGAAGTGAATAGATGCGCCGCCATTTCTGATCCCATTCTTTATCCGCACAGGTTGTAATATAGTTCAATGGTTATAATAATCCTTATAATTGTAGGGTCTATGCTTATACCTATGTTTTACTTACGAACTTTTTTATTTAACATTATTTTATAAGGAAATGTTTTCTTGATAAATAAGCTAAGTACTGATAAGTCTTTATGAATTTTATTATACGATAGCAAAGTTTAAAATTGGCTACATAACTTTGATCCATGGCGCTCGCCACGTTAGGAGCTAACCCCAGCTTAGCCTGTCTCTAACGACTCGCTCGGCCTAATGCACGACACAACTGTGCCAACGAATAATGAAAGCAATGTTTTTAATTCCGCGAACAAATCATTAGTAGGCACCTTTACAGAAGGATATTGTAATGTGCTTTTTCCATTAAACCATATGAATTCTAACTTTGCTTAATAAACGTATGATCCTAGTAAAAGTTCACCGACTACTCATAATATTGAGTTGAATACCTATATCTATGAAGGTTTGATATCTAGGTATAGAAGTACTTACAAATAATACTTATACGGGAAAGTTAGGCGTGGACAAAAAAATTCAATTCCTAAAGAATGATGTAATGCGATTATTTTTAGAAATTCACAATGTAGATAATGTCAATCTAAATAATCTAATTCATTCATTATAATTCATAGTATCATTATACCACTCCATTAACAAGTTTTACAGCAAATTATAAAATGTAAGTATGCGAGTCTAATACCGCTAAAAATTTGAGAGCCATATTTCGCACCAAGAAAGTGAGATCCGTCTCAAATCTTGTCAGCGGTTGTTTCTACCTGCTAGGGGCAGGGTCCCGTTGCGTGCAAGGTGTATAGGCACCCTACACGCACACCAGCGCACGCACACCCGCGCGACGTGCGTCTGCGCATATGGTCATGAACTTAGGGTTAACAACACCCACATGAAAATATACTCCGTATTCAATAGGCTTGTGTCCTATTTTTTTCTCTTGTTGGTAATATAAGAACCCCTCAAAAATAAAAATCACGGTAAAAGAATGGATTTGTTAGCTTATAAACTCTTCGAGATATGAGAATTTGAAAATCACTTAAAATAGACTTGCCTAAAACGCTCTATACAAACAGCGAGACGAGGCGTGACGTCAGCCCTCACTAGTTTGTGCGCATTGCGAGATAACTTTGTTCGATAGCTATATGAAATAGTGCGTTTATGAAAATGGTTTCTTAACAGAAGTTTCTATAAATTGAATTAGATATCGATTGCTATATAAATATTTCGTAAATTTAAGACTTAAAATTTACTTGCCCATCTTTGCCGTTGAGGGCTCATCATAACACAAATAATACATAAGGTTTCAAGCTGAAATTTTGTACATAGCTCCTTTTGACCGTTATTTACGCCAATCTCTGACCTAGTACACAAGCCTATTGTCACAGTTTACGAATATTCGAGTATTCGAGTGGAGTAACTTAAACTTCATTTATGAAAATGTAAAATAAAGAAAAAAATATAATTGGTTGTATGGACGACTGTTCATTAAGTGTTGAACTGTCTAGTTTTGTTTTGCTCAATGAAAATACCTGGCATTTAGAATAAATACATGTTAACTAAATTACGAAAGGTGACACCAGATAGTATTGCAAGTTAATTGGTTTATTCAACGTAGGTACTTACATACGAATACATTCATTCGTGTTTCTAATTTTCATACTTATCAATGGCCTTCAGTCTACATTGCAGACGATTAATGAATAACGAATGACGTGTGTGATCTTTCCTTTGTGCCTGGAGAGGTCGATGTGAAAAACAAAACTTTCCGATAAGACATAAGTAAAGTAGGTATCGAAATAAGTGAACCATGTCACGAGTGTGACGTCAAAGTCCCTCATTTTCACCTGACGTTGTAGGAATTCTGGAATCAGGAATATATATGGAAGGACCTGCATTAGATTTACGTAAAGCAAAATAAATTGGCAAGTAGTTCATTTTTAATTAATAACTTTTATAATAAATTAAACATAGTATAACTTGACGTCACTCAGCTCGAACTAAGAAACCTAAACCGATCAAGAATTCTTGTTCAGAGTTGTATTAGAATCAGGCAGGCAGGGGATCTTAGTTAATGTTTTAGGCTGAGATTTTATCTAGCGTGCACGGGGGTTTTAGTAGTTTAGTAGATGCAGACTGCCTCGGTGGCGCAGTGCAGGTGCAGGCTGCCACTAAGAAATTCTTAGTGGCAGCCCGGAGTCTGGAAATTGGCGGTCTTGTACCCCCGTGCCTCGGAAAGCACGTTAAGCCGTTGGTCCTGCGCCCAATCCCTCTCTGGTCGTGTCACAGTAGTGTCCCATCGGAATATGAGGGTAAGGGAATAGAGAGTGCACTTGTGTTTGCGCACACACTTGAGCACTATAATATATCCTGCGTACGTGGCTGATCGTTGAGATTGGCCGCCGTAGCCGTAATCGGTTGGAGGATTATTAGATGCAGACTGCAGAGGCACTGCCCTGTCTTCTATGAAAGCCTAATGGTTCTTCACGGGACTCTCAAGGGCATAATTTTAAAAGTTTAAAAATTTCTAAAACCCAACCATCGCGTACAAATAGTCACAGCCCTACGAAGGCCCGCTCCCCGCCCATCACGTCCGATAGTGCACCGAACCTCTGCGACTAGCTCGTCAGATGTCGATCGATGGTTTTTTTGTTTCGGCCTGTCTCGTGAAATGAGAGTGGAGCCACAGGAATATCGTATTAACTTGATCGTGATGCGCTAGCTACCGAGCGGACCGTTGAACGAGTTTTGCAATTTCTTTTACTTTGCCAATACCCGTGTGAAGGCTGGCAAGTTACAAATTAATGTCCTCCAAACCGATATTTCGGTCATAGCGACCAATCTCAGCGATCAGCCATCGACGCAGGACATATTATAGTGCACAAGTATTTGCGCAGACACATGTGCTCTCTCCATTCCCGTACCCTCTTATTTCGATGGGACAATAGTGTGACACGACCGAAGAGGGATTAGGCGCAGGATCAACACTTAACGTGCTTTCCGAGGCACGGGGGTACAAGACCGCCAACTTCCAGACTCTGGGCTAACACTGAGAATTTCTTAACAGAAAAACTCAGGTACAAATTTTCGGCCGACCCGTGGATCGATCTCACTAACCATTGCGCCACAGTGGCAATCAAGTAACGAATTACGAAGTAACGTGAAGACATGTCATAGGGGGGTTTTGCCTTAATTCATAGATATTAATATCAAATGGAATTAAAAACTTTTGATTCCCATTCTCACAAGATAAGCTCGTATCCACATATTTTAAGGAGCAATTTAAATCAAAAGATTTTTGAAGCTTATTGACTTTTGATTCCATTCTTACATGATGATGGAGCAATTTAAATTAATAGTTTTTTTGGCTGCACGCACATATTGACTCAAGTTTGATAGTAGGTACGAGATGCTAGGTGCTATTCGGTAAATTTGGTAATAATACTGAGTTGTAGAGTAGGTATCTATTAACAGTACCATTTTATGTCTTATCAATAATTTTATGTAATAAATCCAATCTGCCTTTCCGATCACCGGTTACAATTAGATACTAATACTTATAGCAAGCTTGATTTCGATCAAAAACAAACGTCTCAATCACAGATTCTTAATGAAAAGTTTGAGGCATTTTTTTCCATGAACTACTTACTTATACTACTATAGATCAAAAGCGTTGATGTTTGAAGACATTTAGACTTTTCTAACACTGCACAATGCATAACATCTGTTGATAGTCGTGTGTTATTATTCAATTTCTCAAACGCGTCCCGACTTTATCTCCAGTTGGAATTGAATGCCAATCGGCTGGCGGCAGGCACCTAACCTTCAGATACGTAGATAACTCGGGTAGTGTAGTGTCTGATAAACTGATAATGGGGCATTGCGGGCGCTGTGCCCGCTGGTGAATTTTCACGGCCGCACTGAGACCGGTAGCCGCTCTGGGACGATTTTATTTATTCATTCATGCTGTACTGATTGTCGATGGTGCCTAGTAGATAAGAATGTGTAATTCCCGGTTGCCTGTTAGCCTGTAATTCCCGGTTGCGTCCAAAGCTGTCGCTTTGGAGCCAAGGGTACGCTTAGACCATGATTACGATGAAGCGACTGCCGTCTGACCTTCGCAACCCTTTAACAGGGGAACCAGACCAACTGAATCATGGTTACACGTTTCAGAAACTTTTTCCGAAACGTGCAGGTATCCTCACGGTATTTTCCCTCACCGCCAGAACAGTGCGATCATGGTTACCAATTTGGCACGTGGCAAAAGTCAAAACTAACGCTGTTTCCTTTACAAGTGTCAGTTTTCCTTTGACATTTTGCGTCTAAAATATTACGTATCAACTCGGTTCTAGTCATAGAAAGATAAGATAGCCAATTTTATGATTAAGGATTCATTTATTTTATCTACCTAAATTGTGTGGTCATCATCATCATTTCAGCCAATAGACGTCCACTGCTGGTCATAGGGCTCCCCCAACGATCTCCACACAGATCGGTCCTGCGCCGACCGCATCTAATGGAACCTGGAAGGTCCTGCCACGGCTGCGACTTCCTGTACGTGGCCTCCACTCGAGGACCTTTCCGCCCCACCGGCCGTCTGTTCTCCTCGCTATGTGTCCTGCCCATTGCCACTTGAGGCATGCAATCCTTTGGGCTATATCTGTGACCTTAGTTCCCCTGCGAATCTCATCATTTCTAATTGTGTGGTAAAATAAATTATGTACTAAGTAGATACAACTACAAACTACTGCGGGGGGCACATGACCGATTTGTGTGGAGATCATCGGGGGAGGCCGATGTCCAGCAGTGAACGTATATTGGCTAAAATGTTGATGATGGTACAAGTCGGTCAAGCTTTTTCTTTTCTTATGTGATAGCTGGCAGACGAGCAGACGGATCGCCTGATGGTAAGCGATTGCCGCCGCCCATAGACACCCGCGACACCAGTGGAGTCACAAGTGCGCTGCCTAACTTTAAACCCCTGTTTCCCCCGGATTGGGCCTCCGGTACCCTCCTTACTCACGCAGCGAACCCAACACAGCTTGGTTTTAACTAACGTCTCTCGGTTTCCGAGACTACATAATTCTTAACCATTCCACTAGTGTGGTTTCTTTTGAATACAATTAACTAAATAACGTAGGTACGTACTCACGAATAGCAACACACTACCATGGTCTACAAGAGTCATCGTATGAAAGTATTACATACTATATTACTGACTTCGTGGCAATGCAAATGCACACACTCACGTGCTGATGTTTATTACGCCAATAAACCATTACCAGATTTATGACGACGTAACCGAGACGTTGGAATAATCGAAAACTGCCCACGAAGAGTAGACAAGACGGATAAAACATAGGTAGGTCGGCTGCAAAGAAATGTATACACTTTAGTACCTTGTCATAATAGATAGGTACCATCTCATTTCTACTTTCCACACGAATACGGACGGTATTACTGTTACAAGGTGTATACATATTTTTGCAGCTGACTTTACCAGCCACGAAGTAATTATGTCACAGAAACTGAAAGAATAAACGCAGGCTTGCACGATGCAGTATAATCGAATTTTTAATCTTTGTTATGGCAACTGTGAAGCAAAGGTTGCGATAAAATTTCCCAACATAGGTAACTACAATGATTCAATTTTAAACTACTTACTTACAATGGATCAACCATAGCAGGATCGATCGCTTGGGTAGAAACATTAAAACTACAATCAGTTGTAAACACGAAGTGTGCACACGCCAATGCATTTTCATTAATTGTGGTGAAATTAAGACGTGTAATTTTTACACGGACAGATAGTTTCTTCTTCTTCTTTAGCCATTTTCAACCTCTAGGGTGTAGGCCTCCTTCAGTTTATGCAATTTTTGTCGATCTTTGGCGGTTTCTATCCACTTTGTTCCAGCCAGCCTTTTGATGTCGTCACAACAACACATTTGGGGTTTTCCTCTTGAGCGTTTCTCACCCCACGGTCTCCACTCTACCACTGCCTTGCACCATGAGCCGTGTTTTCGGAAGACATGACCAGCCCACTTCAACTTCAAGACTTGTTTCTAGCTAAGACTTGGGTTCTTACTTACTAAGGAGCTCCACAAACTTCAGGTTACATATAGGGTAATAGAGATTAGGCTGGTAGGAGTAAAACTCAAGGATCGTTTTGGGTCAGAGAGCAAAACATAGTATGCGACGTAGAGAATTTACTTGTATGGTCGTCGTTAGTGTGCACCCTCACAGCCTCAAAGTTTAATGAGTACCTACTGTAAGCTCTAATTATCGTTTTAAAGACAATTTGTATCGGTAATGTCGATAAAATCAATGCCGATTTTTAGTGGAATTTTTTGCAACATTGTGCGACGAATTTATTAGTAAAACGGAAATTCGTTCCTTCAAAATTTCCCTAAAATGGAACATTAACTTGATAAAGTCGAAATGCTGAATTCTGCAGTAAAGTGTTGATTCATTTCCATATTAAGTGTCCAAATATCATTCATCACTTGTTATTCTTAGCTAAATAAGTAGGTACGTTAATTCAGTTTCCATCTAGTTCATTAAGGTGACGGGTAGGGCACACTAGCGACGCCATTTGATTTAAATTGTTAGCATCTAAACCGGATATCTTTTTAACAATTTCGAAATTCGAGCTACTCGAAAAGAACTTATACTATTTATTCAATACTTATAATTACTCTTGAAAACAAGTTGCTAAAGTATAAATAAGCTTAATGTAATATTAATAGCTGTAAGTTTTCTTAATAAATAAATTAAATTAAAAATTAACTTTTCGGTCTGCTTCCTACTCAAAATATGAATTACCGCCAAAAACGGCCACTTATGGCGTTAATCCAAATTTTTAACAATTTCGAAGTTCGAGCCTCTCGGAAAGAATATTCTTTCCGAGAGGCTCGAACTTCGAAATTGTTAAAAAGCTATCTGGTTTAGTTGCTATCAATCGATTGGCGTCGCTAGTTAGGGCCACCCGTCTAAAAGGCCTCGGTCGGTGGCACATTGCACGCACCGCACTTTAACCATAAAATTATGTACATACAATGTCGGCATCCTAAGTCTATGACTTTAGCACGAGGGTCGCGCTGCGATGGGGTTCATTTGTACATAACTTTTTTGAATAAATAATCTAAGTGTCAGCCTGCAGTCTGAATGGTGACGGTTTAGTGTCCGTGTCTCGAAAAACTCTTTTAGGTAATTCCTCTTGCGCCCGTCCCTTCTCCGGTCGTGTTGTCCCATCAGAATTCATCGGTATCGGAATAGAGAGAGTACTAGGATATTATTATTATTTAATCGTATGGCGTGTTACATTTTAGTAGGCGTTTATATTATACATATAAGATATATCATTATTAATTTTAATTATAACTATTGTCTACAAGTTTACATCCAGTCCACACAGCCAATCGACAGCTTCAGGTGTCAGATTATAGAGATCCCCAGGGTTATCAGTTATCAGGTATAATGTTAGCACACACCATGATAGCAGGGCAGTTGCCTACCTAGCTTCAAAATTTGAGATTTTTCGGTCTATTCACATCCTACTTCTGTAAATAACGTACCTAAATACAATTAGTTTTGAGATTTAATGTAGGTAGCGTGTACAACTAACAAACTGTGCGGATAAAGAATGGGATCAGAAATCGCACCCCACGAGTGCGAGTATAGACGCAAATAGTGTGCGAGCGAGAAGTGAATAGGCCATTTCTGATCCCATTCTTTATCCCCA
Source organism: Marasmia exigua (assembly GCA_019059595.1). Classification (NCBI taxonomy): domain Eukaryota; kingdom Metazoa; phylum Arthropoda; class Insecta; order Lepidoptera; family Crambidae; genus Marasmia; species Marasmia exigua. Next base: position 14,916,412 of record CM032477.1, on the reverse strand, counting down.
CAGGTTGTACATCTTAGCGTGTAACTCTCAGTTGCCTCCAAAGATGCCGTTTCGGAGCAGGTCCAGGATTCGGGAAGACTGGTAATTAGAAGGAAGCGACTGCCGTCTGACCTTCGCAACCTTTAGGGGAACCAGACTAACTGGATCACGGTTATCCGATCAGAAGTTCAGAATCATTACCTAACATATTGTAGGTACCTACATTTTTTGAGAAACTATCCGAGAGGTGCAGGTTTCCTCACGATGTTTTCCCTCACCGCCGAGCAAATGGTAGAAATATACACATACATAAATTTGAAAAATTCAGAGATGCATGCTCGGATTCGTTTAAAGTAGGTACCTATTTAATTATATTATACTAACGACGACTCAAATGTATGCAAATGCAAAGACCAAATGTATTAAATAATTTATAAAACAATGATGAGAATGTTATGGTTCAATATAATTAATTTATGAACTTGTTGAAAATGTTTAGAGAAAGAACTTATAGTAATATTATCTTAGGTGTGTTTTATGATAATAAAGTAACTATGTTGTCAGACATTGTACAAATTTAGGGCAAATCTACATAGTAAAATGTGTCTGAAGCGTCTTATCAAGATAGGTAAAACTGGTAAATAGATACTTTTAGCATTAGGTAGGTACTTTAATGCTTTATAATAATTTATACAAATATACAATTTACACATTGAATTATTGCATGGAATTGCAATTATTGAACTTGTCAATCGTCATCAATGCTTAGACATTACTAAATCAATTTTATCGTACGTTTATGTAGTCTTAAAAATAATGCGGTTAACAATAGGCCACACAACTTTTTATTGGAAACTTACAAAATTACAGTTACCTAGACTTAGGCATTAGGGAATGCTAACGCATCCATTCAGCAACATGTAGATATAAGATGTAGCTGAGACTGTCAAAGACTAAACGATGATAAGGATGCGCTTCCACCAGAGGTGAGTGGGGACGTGTTGCGAGGAATGTGGTTTTAAGAACTTAGAATCGCTTCATTTAGCTTTTCTTAGTGAAGCGATTATATTGGCTTCCTAACAAACACATCCCTCGCAACACGTCCTCGATTATATCTGGTGGGAACGCCGAATAATGCTCTCAGAGGGATAAAAACGTTAGTGGAAGAAGGGGAAAATCTATTCTAGCACTGTCACTACTACGATATTTTTTTTCTAAGGGACTCGCCCAGGTATTGCTAAATAGAAGTAGCAGTGGGATTCGGCGGGTAGGGCTAAAACAAGCCGTGTGGGCCGATGCAATTCAAAGGTTTTAAATTAGTGTCTAGTGGTGTTTAGTGTATAAATTTGGTGTTTATTTGTGCAGTGAAGTACCGCAAAGTGATCCTAATAATAATAATCGTTGGATTGTATCGTTTTTAACACTGCTATTGTGTGTCAAGTGAGTTGTCTCGTGACAACTTGCTTGGACCTAATAGAGTCTTAAAACCTGTGATTGCTTTTAGAGTGATATCCGCTGAATCCGTAGGTCGATAAAACGTAAAACACCGGCGTTTTATTGAGTGACTGTGACTTTGACTGACTTCGACTGTTGACTACCTACTTATTCTCAATAAGTTACTTGACATTGGCAAATTATCTTCGGGTAGAGTCATAATAAAAATAAATAAAAAGAGAAGTAGCAGTGAGAACTCTTAAAACCCGACCACCTGTTCAAAACTTAAATCTTGTAAAACATAGCTTCGTGCACGTGGTTGGAAAATTCTTGGAAAGTCTGGATCGGTACAGTTGCGCATCGAAACAATAACAACCTGTTATCAGATATCGCGTATGCCAGCCTAAAGATAAGCGGTCTCTGGATACGATGCTTCATTTTAAATTGTAACAATTTAACATTCATCGTAGGTACCAAACATCATTTATTTATTACAATTTATCTAAATTTTAACCGTTTCCGATGTGTATTGTTCGAGAACATACATAGTGCTTAAGTATTTTTATACCGGCGTCAAGCACTTGCAATATGTTCCGCCGAATGAGTGAGTGATATCGGATGTAGTAGGCTCATCTAAACATGGGAAAATAAGTCATACACTGTTTAGCAAAATAAATCTAATCCGATAAATTTTGATTGAGAGATATTTGTAGTAAGTAACTAAATAAGTAATGGTGAGGCAATAGCTTTAAAAGTAGGTATGGACACACACAAAATAGAGCTATGTTTAGAAGCTAAAAATGTAATCTAAGCAGCGTTAAAACGCCTTACTCTTCACCATAAACTGACCATTTCTGCAGCAATCATATTCAAAAATGAAGTGCTTAAAGTTAGTGGCGCAATTCGTGGCGCCGGCAGGGTAAAACTTGATTACTTACACCAGCCTTGTCTTCCCGTGGGTGTCTTGAAACCCGACTAATGGCCGTCCCAATACCTACTTGATCTAAGTCAACCAAAACATCTAAATTTACCTTTATTAGGTAATTGGTGCGATCTTTCAACCTTGTTTTGACCAATCTTTATCTGTGGATGAATCTATGGTATAACGTAAGATTTGTATAGAATGACAGCGGTATACCATAGATTTAGTATCGGAATAAGATTGATCGAATCGGCCCTTAGTGGTAATGATAACCAACAACCAAATGTGTCATCAGGACCACAAATCACTATATGTAGCAAATTAATCCGGACACGCCTACCTGATCAAAGCAGTTCCGCCTAAATGTTTTTTTATAATTAATCTTGCACTATGTATCGGAAAACCGAAGCAATCTTGGAAGGCTCACAAATGAGAAAGAGTCTGCGAGTAAATAAGACTAATTTTGCACTTTTCTTACACACTAACTTTAAGTGCACCCTTTGCAACCAAAGTCAAGTGCAATGGTGCAAACTGATAGAAATGTGCGACGCGCGGCCAAGTAACGCAGTTTCCGCCATAACCATCTTTGCACTTTGAAAACGAATTCACGACCCAATTTTGCTTCTCTCCCTTTCACACGAAAAAGACGCACAGAGCGTGCTAATGGAATGGGGATAAAGATTCGGTCGTAAATTCATTTACAGAGTAGGCACTCGGGATCAAATGATTCGGTAAGCAATATACTCTGAATCTGTACTGTGGCCCGCTTCCAAGTTTTCTAATATAATTTAAACTCAGGATATGTACTTAGTGCGACATTTATTTTCACAGTAGGCCTGTACAGTCATCATCAAAATGATCTTAGCGTTACAAACCAACCAAACCTGAGCATTTGACCAAAGACAACTATAATTGACGACCCGTTTGGAACAGTGGTAGCGAACGCTGCCTCTGATACAAGGGTTGCGGGTTCGATCCCCGCACAGTACAAACATTTGTGTGCATGAACATGTTTGTTTGTATTGGTCTGGGTGTTTGCTATGTATTGTAAGTATGTATTTACAAAAGAAAAGTATTATATGTATATATTTGTAATCCCACTGTTGATTCTGATATCCGTAACACAAGTGCTTGAGCTACCTATCTCGGAGTCAGATCAATGTATGTGATGTTGTGAAATATTATTATATTTATGTCATAGAATACGCCAAGGTGCATTTTGTGCACAACAAATGAAACCAGATTTTTCTTTTTATGAAAAAGGGAGGCAAACGAGCAAGCAAGTCACCTGATGGTAAGCGATCACCGCCGCCCATGGACATCAGCCACACCAGAGGGAGTGGAGGTGCGTTGCCAGCCTTTTAGGAATGTATAGGCTCGTTTCTTGAAGATCTCAATGGTCGTACCGGTTCTATTATATTAATATTGATATTGTGCTAAAAGTATTTTTTGTCAAATGTACAAATATTTTTGGTAGGTTTTAAACCTAAGATCATTTTAATGCTGACGGTACGTGATTTAAAAACGTTCATATTCTAATTCATACATCATCAGTGTAACTGAAAAAAGAAAAAAATGAAAGAAAATGAGTTCAATCGGTAGGACGAAGCAGAATTACAAATCCTTGTAATCCGATTAATCGAACCAACCGGAAAAAAAGTTCACTTGGACCGATCGGTAGGACAAAGGAAGTAGTAGGAACCACGAGGCCACTAGGCCAAAGGGGTGCTAGGGCTAATAAAGTGACAGTAACTCCATGAAACTTTAAAGGTCCAGTGATAGAAGTAACAAAAAGCGGAGTAAACGGCATCAACACAGCAGACACACAACACAGTTGTACGACTAGTTAACACACAATATTGCCCATTATTTATGCAGCGACAGTGTATACATCTGAGAGACTCACGAGCACGCTGCGCCCGTGTTTTGTGTGATTTTGAGGCTCAGCCAACATCATAATTATGATCACTACAGATGCATCTCAATGAGTTTATATTCAATCATTCCGCTAAGATACAATTTTAGCAACAGTTCCAAGAAAGTTAGTTAAAGATAGTTTGAGAGTATTAGTGAGAGCGATAGTAGCTCAGTGGATAAGAACGCGTCTTCCATACGAGGGGGTCCTGGTTCGAATCTGAGCTTGCACCTCTGGATTTTTCAAATCTATGTAGGTACAACCTGTGCGGATAAAGAATGGGATCAGAAATGGCGGCGCATCTATTCACGTCTCGCTCGCACACTATTTGCATCTATACTCGCACTCGTGGGTGTGCGAGCGAGAAGTGAATAGATGCGCCGCCATTTCTGATCCCATTCTTTATCTGCACAGGTTGTACATATTTTAGCTCGACGGTGAGGGAAAACATCGTGAGGAAAACCTGCAAATCTCGGAGTTTTTCAAAATTGTGAATACCTACAATGGATACCTGCAATGAAAATGCCGTGTGGTCCCGGCAGAGTAGAATAGGCCACCCTCACTCTTACCGAGGTGTCGTAAAAGGTAAAGCTGCTGGCATGATCATCAGCACCCAGAGAAGGAAAACTCTGCATTTATATCAAAACCCTCGCCAACCCGTCTGCCAAGCGTGGTGAGTATGGCAATTACCCCTCATGTGATTGAGGGAGGCCCGTGCCCCAGCAGTGGGGACTTAAATGGGCTGACGATGATACCTGCAATATTTGAGATAATGATTCTAAACGTGTAATCGTGATGCAGTTGGTATGATTCCCTTGTTTAAGGGCCCAGTTCACCAACTTTACAACAACGGTAATTACACTTAAACCGGCTTGCTATTGTGCTTGTATGGTTAAAGCCTGATTACCATTGTTTGAAAAGTTGGTAAACTCGGCCCTAAGGGTTGCGAAGGTCAGACGGGAGTCACTTTATTGTAATTACCAGACTTCTCGAATCCTGTTCATGATCCAAGCGTACGGTCAGCATAAAAAGTAGATTAACACTTTAGTACCATGTCGAAGTAACATTTTTACGAACCCCTTGGGAAACTGCCTATAATAGGCAGAGCAGTTACTTTGACATGGTATTAAAGTGTTAAGCTACTTTTGATGCTGACGTACCTCGGGCTCCGAAGTGACAGCTTTGGATGCAGCCAGGAATTACACGCCTATATGAGGAGTATGAGTATGGATTAATTACCAACTGAAGTGGGAGTGAGCTGGCCATATCAGCCGCAGAACTGACAACCGCTGGGGTAAACAAGTTCAGAAGTGGAGACCGCGTCTAGGTAAATGTAGTGTAGGACCCCAAGCAAGATGTCAGGCAGGAGCCGGATGCGAGTGGCCAAACATCAATTGGAGTGGCAAACATTTGGAGAGCCTTATGTCCAGCAGTGGACTGCATAACAATGATTAGAGTATGCGCGAGATGAAGTCTCACACGCACAAAGGACATACCAGAAACGAACATTTGACTGTCATGTGATGTGTCGACTAATTATTTTAATGATATGACTAGTCATGAGTCAAGAGCCTCTCCAATTGGTAAATTGGACAGGTACACAATGGGGAGGGGTCCATTCACCAAATTTATAGAAATTTTAATAGTATAGTATCAGCCTATAAACTGCCCCACTGCAGGGCAAAGGCCTCCATCAGAGAAATCAAGTCATCGCTACTATGATGGGATTAGGCTTAATCACCACCCTTGCCAAATGCGGATTGGTGATTACAAACCCGAACTATGTTCGAAAAATTCCAAACATACTTTTTTCTTCGCCCGGGTATCGAACCCAGGACCCCAAGGTACGGCCCAGTACTTAAGGTGACGGTAGGGCACACTAGCGACGCCAATCGATTTTAATTTTTAGCTACTAAACCGGATCTATTTTAAACAATTTCTGGGTTACAACCTCTCGGCAAACACTTATACTATTTATTAAATAACCATGCACAAATGTTGGGTCCGTTTTCGTGTGGAAAAAAGTTGATTCATGCCAAAAGTGGCCGCTTTTGGCGGTAATCAATTTAAAAAAAAACGGATTTAACATTTATGCATGGTTATTTAATAAATAGTATAAGTGTTTGCCGAGAGGCTGTAACCTCGAAATTTTTTAAAAATAGATCCGGTTTAGTAGCCAAAAATTAAAATCGATTGGCGTCGCTAGTGTGCCCTACCCGTCACCATAAACCACTAGACCAACCGGGCGTTGTAATAGACTGTAATAATAATTGATCCACAAATATGAAGGTAGATTTGATTTGTCTACCGGTTTGTGTTGTGGGTCCATGGGCTGCGGCCATCATTCTTACCATCAGCTGATCCTTCAGCTTGTCTGCGACCTTAAAAAAATACCAATAGACCTATCGGGACTGGAATTTTGACAACGCAAAGGCATTATTGTAATCATATAGAACCACATAACGCGTCTACCTGAGAGAGACTCAACATGTAGTTGGATGTCAACAAAATCTAGAGGCAGTGTTTGTCCAAGATTTTGCCATGTCTATCCATGATAAGATATTAGGATGATGTAATTTCATTTAGCTTGCTGCCATTACTCGGGCTCCCCAATCACATTTTATTTCTCTACTCACACGTTCCCAAAATCCAAAACTAGCAAAAGAGCTAAGGACAATTGATGTTATTTCTGACCTGTAATATTCAGGAAGCTCAAAACCATTAGGTGCGTACGATCGGGGAATCTGCCGCATAACCATTTGAAGAGCAAAAATCGCTTGCAGCTTGCATCATTTTTTTGTTTGAAATGACGCCATTTTTGTGTCGTGCGTGCTAGCGATTTTCGTTTGAAAGTGGTTGTGAGGCGAATTTCCCGACCGTACGTAGGTAAGTACATCAAAAGTCAAGTTGAAAGCTTTTTTAAGTTACTAGACGCCGGCTACGGTACGGTACGGCATTGGAATTAACCAGAGGGTCTACAACGAAACCGTCCCGTCCGTAACGAACAAGAATATTCCTGTCACATCCAAACAAAGGAGACGCTCAGAGATTGTGAAAGGGACGGGGATAAGGGATTCGGTCGTGAATACAGTTTCGGTGTAGGACCTCAGGAATGAAATGCAGAGATGATGATGGAAGTTTTGAAGTTATTGACAATAAGTTGCAGGTTAGCTTTTATTCGGACTAATTAGATACGAATTATTTGGTTTAGCCTCATCATCATCAGCCCATTTAAGTCCCCACTGCTGGGGCACGGGCCTCCCTCAATCACATGAGAATTGCCATACTCACCACGCTTGGCAGACGGGTTGGCGAGGGTTTTGATATAAGTGCAGAGTTTTCCTTCTCTGGGTGCTGATGATCATGCCAGCAGCTTTACCTTAGTCGCCTTTTACGACACCTCGGTAAGAGTGAGGGTGGCCTATTCTACTCTGCCGGGGACCACACGGCCATAGCCTCATAATATGGCAAAAATATTAAAAGGTACACACTCGTAATCCAATAGAATTATACCTACCTATGGCTACACACAAGTAGACTTCATATACATACATATAAAATAAAAACTGTTGGCACTGAAATAGATCTCAGAATTGACAACATTATGTTTACTAAAGAAAACAATAGCTTAATATTGATAAGTAGTGGGACACAATAAATATCAGAGATTACCATTATCATAAAGTGTTTTAATCTTGAGAAGGTACGTCACATCGAGACTATTTTTGGAATTACGTCATGTTTTCTTGAGAGAATTTTTTCATTAGATTAGAAGTGTGATACGCTAGGCTTCACTTTACACGTTTCTCATTCCAATAGAGCTAAGCAGGAAAACTTATATCGTGGAGGGCCTCGATAAACGCAATCGTAAATTTTTGATTTATACCCCTATCTTATCAGCTTCATGCTAGGTACAATGACAATAATGTAGCTGTTTATTACTCAGTGTTATTTTACTTTCAAGCTTGATGCGTCGTAAGTCATTGTCCCTGAAATCAAGATAGCAAGTCGTGGTGTTCCTAGACAAGGCATGGTGTGGAATTGCAACTCGTCCAGAGGTGTGGTTTGGTCGTTATGCGCGATGCCATTAGCGGGATCGGCTTGCGGCGACCGCTCGGCACTCAGGTAGCGCCGGGATAAAAACAACACTTGAAATGGAGCGGACGCACCTCGCTCTCACCTAGATAACGCTGGGCTACATCCACACTCCGCGTATAGCCCAGCCGCGCGGCATGAATCAACCTCTATCCCGAACCCGCTGCAACAAGACGCCCTAATCACCCATTCACATCACACGTACTCCGATAATAATATAAATAGGGCTCAGCGTCCAATGAATGAACCTTATAACATGTAAATTCGTCGTTCACAAATCGCGACAGAACTCGGCGCGTAGGCGTCGGGCTTGAATGAAAATAAACATTTAACGGTCTTACCTCTCGATTTTGATATTATCCAGATTAACGTTATAGTCACAGCACAGAGTAAAGAGGGTTCCGAGGTGGGGTCACACAGAACTAGTGGGCATAACACTGTTTTAGACGCGGGACAGGCGGGTGTCGCGGAGGCGCGGTGCGACGGGCCGGCCGGTCGGGTGCTCACTGCGGCTGCCTGCGCGCGCGTCGCACGCACACACTCGCGTTCATTCAAATAAACGCCCGTGGTGGGGAGAACTTATGAATGGACGTAGTGCTCGTATAGATACCGCTGATAAGACGCTGTGCAAGCATTATACAATATGATACGGGCCGCAGACCAGCGCCCGAAAACGTTTCCAGTGACAACTGTACTACTTATGCCAGTGAAATCGGAAACTTGGTTTCGAAATGCGAAATAGGGACATTTTTCGAAAGTAGCTCAAATAAATATTATTTTTTTGTAAAATATTACCAAATGTCTATTCCCTAGATTTTAGAACGAAATCTACCTATAGATTGGTTACTAGGCAGCCAGACCTTTGTTAGAATTGGATATTCTTACTACAAAGTTGACAACCCTGAATGTGTTCTTTTTAATGAGACCCACATATAGGTATATATACCAGACCAAAACAGTTAAAACAGTTAAGGTGAAGGGTAGGGCACACTAGCGACGCCAATTGATTTAAATTGTTAGCAACTAAACCGGATATCTTTTTAACAATTTCGAAGCTGCAGACTCCCGGAAAGCACTTACACTATTTATTTAATACTTATAACTTGTTTTTGTACTCGAAATTTGAATTATCGCCAAAATCGGTCACTTATGGCGTTAATCCAAATATCGAGTGCAAAAACAGTGCAAAAAGCAGTGCACAATTATTAAATAAATAGTATAAATGTTTGCTTAGAGACTCCCGCTCCGAAATTGTTTATAATAGTTCCGATTTAGTAGCTAACAATGAGGGTTTTCGCGTGTGAAAAATCCGCTAGATGGAGTATATGAGTGAGGTCTATTTAGAAAGAAAGAAAATATTTATTATTATAGACATCACAACACAGAACATATAGCAATTATAAACAGAACACAATTTGGTACAAACAGAAAACAAAACATAAAACAATTAAAAATAAAACAAAAGGAAAAAAAAAACTATATTCAATCATGTCCAGACAGTGCCAAATGAATATAATACAATATGATGGTTATTTTTAAACGTGATCTGTCAAAATGTCAATTTGACACCTCAGTCCAATAGTACGCCATCTAGCGGATGTTTTATACGCGAAAACCCTCATTGAAATCGATTAGTGTCGCTAGTAAGGGCTACCCGTCGCCTTAACGCTCTTACGGTTTATAAAACCTCTAAAAAATTGGACATTAAAAACTAGAAAGTAAAATAAGCTTTTAGAGTTAATAAATTAGTATTTAATACTTCTGATAAGTGCTCTTACCTATTTACATACAAATCCAAAAACATATAAATAATGAGTAAATAATAACAATAATGAGGTACCTAGTCTAAGGTAGCCTGACAACATACTCGACAATAGCTTGGTCAATTGGCTCACGTAAACCAACTCACTTGCACTGTAAAAGGCCGCACGGTGGAATATAAAATAAAATACACTACTATTTTTCAATTATTCAAAAAACTAGCTGTAACATTTAAATACTCTCAAAGATTAACCGTACCGTTTATTAAGAAACAAGACTCAAAATTTCAATAAATTCTCGCCTTTTCTACCCAATAGACACAAATTGCAACTATATCTTTACTATGAACAGTATAACAATCATGAATCTATTTTGAGCTGGTAAAATAAATCATATTTATAAACAGACTAAAATATTGTGCTAAATAAAAATAGCAGTGTATATCACCAGCAGGTGAGCCCTGCGGCGACGACAGGCCTCCACCGTCTACGCTAGGCCCTTCAGGAAGGTGGACAGTTTGTGACTCTTGTAGTCCGACCGCAGCTGGATGAAGTTGTGAAGGATTGATTGGTCCAATTCCGCCTGTTGAATAAAAAATGTTTTATTAAAACTTCTACTAGGCTTAGGAACCCCCCTTTTTGAGCCCTTATGAAGCTAAGGATCTAAGTAAAACAATTAATACCCTTTCTGAAAAGTGCAGAGTTTGGGTCTGATTTGTAGCGTAGCGGCGATCACAATAGATAAAACTGGTCACAGTGATAGTGGTCTGAATAAGACTTGCATAGCCGCCCGCTTAAAATAATAATAAAAAAAAATAGGGACGCCCAAGATCTGACGAATGCGCTGCGTAAGACCGCTCGGCGATTTTTTAGCCTACTCTTGCGTTTGGTAAGGGTTGCCACTTTTGAGCGAGCGGGCAGCGTATACATACGAGTGAATACGCGCGATCACAATTCTCGGTACAGCCTGCACGCGGACACCCCAATGGGTACCCTTATAATGTACATGTGTGCGTGGCAGCATCCCCCTATACCCTGTAGTCTTACCAGTTGGACTACTGGAACTTTTCCTTCCCAATAGACTTACTAGTAAGACCATCTGTACAGCTGTAAAACAAATGAAAAGCAAAACAAGTGACGAGCGAAACAAGAGAAAGACATGAAAACAAAAGAAAGGCGACTTTTTCATTTTCTTTAGAATATATTGGTATCATTGTTTTCCCGACGTTCTTTTGTTTTCCTTTGGCGTTTGTTTGTATTTCTGATGTTCATTTGTTTTGACGACTTTCATTATTGCTGTTCATCTGTTTTTCCGACATTCATTTGTTTTCCTTTCTCAACAGACTAAAAACAAATGAATGTCATAAAACGAAAGAAAAACAATGAATGACATAAAAAATATTTAAGACTTTACTTTTTATATTTTATTTTGTTTTTAGTCAGTTGAGAAAGGAAAACAAATGAATGTCGGTAAAACAGAAGAACAGCAATAATGAAAAGTCGTAATAACAAATAAACATCAGAAATACAAGCAAACGCTAAAGGAAAACAAAAGAACGTCGGGAAAACAAATGATACCAATATATTCTAGATAAAAGAAAATAGTCACCATTCTTTTGTTTCCATATCTTTCTCCTGATTCGCTTGTGACTTGTTTTTCTTTTCATTTGTTTTTTCATATAATACACAATAACCGTACAGATGGTCTTACTAGTAGGTCTATTGGGAAGGAAATTCCCAGTAGTCCAACTGGTAAGACTACGCGGTAAGGCTACAGGGATGGCGCCCGGCACCACTCACTACTGGATATACTGTGGCAATAGTAACCACTTGCGAGCTGCAAGCGAGAATATTCATACTAATACGAGTATTATAATAATAACCAATTATATATGTGAAAGTGTGTGTGTCTGTCTATTTGCTTGTCAGTATTTTACGGCAAAACGGAGCGACGGATTGACGTGTTTTTAGTAGGGATAGTTGATGTAATGGAGAGTAACATATGCTACTTTTTTCTTTTTCTAGCACGAGTGAAGCCGCGGGAGAAAGCTAGTAGGTACATACTATAATATGATATTAAGCGCATGTTCGGCGGGGCTGTTAGATCGAATTAGCATCATTTTACATTGACTTTCGATTCGACTCAAATACACAGACACTTTCTACCTGGGAACTGAAATAAAATTCAAAATCAAGGGCACATCTTATCTGTTAATGTGATTGTTCGATAGTCAATATGCTTAAAATTCGTGAATGTCATTTTTGTAAAAGTTTATGGCTCAAGAATATAATAAACTTGCTGTTGCCCGCGACTCTGTCCGCGTGAAAAAGTCACTTGAGTCAGCAGTCACTTCCCTAGCTTGACTTTGTGGAGCAGTAAATTCTTTTGCTCCGTTTTTAGTATTCACAACTTCTATCTTCGGATTCTAACGAGAAAAAACATACAGTCGAATTGAGAACCTCTTCTTGAGTTCAAGTCGGTTGAAAAATCGAAATAAAATATTTTCACACTAAGTGTTGAATCCCGATCCCCGCAAAGATCACAGACCGGTACTTAGACCACTCGGCCACGAGGGCGACCACACGTATTAAATACTAATTATAAAAACAGGTTGTAGCTATTTTAAGCGAATCCATACTGACGAAGGATGTTCCGTTACATGTCGCTGAACCGCACAGTATTGAATATTCTATCAATGTATTGGGACATTCATTCCTCGATCTTCTTTAGGAATTTTCTTGAGACAATAATAGGAGAGTAGCAGAGGAGACAATGCACTAACTGCCACACTCAGAGACGTCAATAAAGCTAAATTTTCATTTACTTAACTATGGAAAGTCTTTTATACGTATTGAAATAAGTGTCTTTAAATTGCATCAGTACACGCGAAGTGTTTGACTCCTACCGCCATAATCCTTTTTATTTCATAACCATTAAATAATAAATAAATATTTCACAACATCACATACATTGATCTGACTCCGAGATAGGTAGCTCAAGCACCTGTGTTACGGATATCAGAATCAACGGAATACAAATATATACAAATAATTAAAGTTAAGTCGACGTCTCTCAGTGCGGCATTAAGACATGCAGACTGAAATTTTTTCGCAATTTGCATTTTCGCGACTAATTGCCGTTCGTTTAATCCATAGCAGATATTTTACAGTGCCTTAGGAAAAGTTTGACATAGTAAAATAATGATCGGCGAATGATATGATATTTGTTCTAGCATTTTGCAAACAACAAATTAAACCCACCCAAAAACACACCCTAATACGTTGACTTTTTAATCCCATTTTTCATTTCAGCTCCTATGTATATAATCATCGTCTTAGAGTGTGTTGCGTCCAAAACTTGCTTGAGAACCCGGAGTATCCTTTGACCACGATTCAGGATTTTGGGAGTCTGGTAATTACAATGAAGCGACTGCTCTTTCAGCTAGTACGATTAATTTGTACCTATAATATAACCCTATCGATCTAGGAAGAACGAATATCAAATATATAAATTCCCATGTCTATGCAAAAACTTCATACTTCATTTTATCTAGTAATAATTTGTACCTATCAGTTTATGTCAAATTAATCACCAGGCATGAAGTAATAAAGTAAATAGAAGATGATACATCTAGTCATATTATTTATGCATAATAAATCTTAAGTATAAATAATACACGGGTGTTGAGCGTTGACGACCTATGAGTCAACTTTGTGTGTCCAATTATATAAATTGATCAACACAACAGATACGTATAGGTAGAATAGATCAAACTGGTCGCAGTGATACTGGTCTGAATAGGACCGCCCGCTTAAAAAAAATAGGTAGGAACTTAGTATGAGCCTTCACTTGTAATTGTAATCACTATAGTCCATTCAGTATGTTAAGGTGAATAGGACAGTTCTATTTTGACATTAAAAGTGAGACGCTCCTTTTAAATCTAACCGATATTTTTAGGAATCGAGAATATTTTTTCTTTAGAAATCTAATCGACTTTTTTTTATTTGTTTGATTTTTAATCTTAATCAACATTTTGTCTACGAATTTGAACTATTTGGCTATGGAATACAATATGTAAATCTAATTCATCTGAAAAATAACAACTCTCGCTTGACGTGTCGGAACCACCTTCATCACCAAGAGAAATTACCAGTTCTTGGTCCCTAATGAAAGAAAGAAAAGAAGAAAGAAAATACATTTATTGACCATCACAACACAGAAAAAGTAAATATGTAAAATATATACAATAATATGTATATGCATAACACGACACGATACAGATACACGTATAATATATATTGAAAGATGTGTGGACTATATGGCAGACTTAGACCATTTAACACGGGACATGGTATAGCGCAGATCTAGTTATAAACATTCTGCCCGCGGGGGGGAAGGGAAGTTTAGTGATGATCTAGATATAAATAAATGAGCTAGATATGAATAATGCAATACATGTGGATATATTTTGTACGAGAGACAGTATTCGCGATTCGATGGTAAGATGGCTGCCATACTTATTACTGATTTATTGTGATTTTATGTGTCAATAATTATCCCTATGAGCAAAAATTCCGATTAGCGCATTATGCAATTTTTAATATATTTTTTACAAATTTTATTGCTAATAATTATTTTAAGTTCTTCTTCAGATTAATTGAGAAAACAGATTAATACTTGTTATTTTGGAAGAATGAGAACACAAAAAAAGTTAATGATTTTTACAGCTTCATATTTTTATTTGTAGAAAGTTGGATGTAGGATACGAAACGTTTTAACTGTCCTATTAGCCTTCACATACTGAATGGACTATAGGGGATAGAAAAAAGGGCACTGAGGGCCTACTCTCGAATACACGAGACTGGCCCCTCTGAGTGGTATTTGCCTTAGATTAAGTGAAACCTACGAAGGAACAAATTGAAAATCTAGACTAGGCAATTTTAAAATGGAGCCTCTCTCTATCCATTCACATAATTATTTACTTTACCCGAAACTGGAAATTAAGACCAAAAAAGCTACTACAATGTTGCCACTGCAATTGAATGATCGTACAATAGTATGTACCTATTTTCTAAAAACATACGCTAACAATTTTTTTATTGGTAATTTTAATTCTATTAATTAAAGAAGTAATTTTATTGACTTATTTTTACATAAATACAAGACGCTTTAATAAAAACTTAATCATCCGTAATGTTTGGTAGAAAAGCTGGTATTGAGCTTGTGTCACTTCAGGAGTTAATAACATTTGGTACAACATTTGAACTTGCATGTTATGGTTTCGTGCAGTGAGGTGCCGCAAAGTGATATTTATATAAGAATCTTTGAATTATATCGTTTTCAACATTTGTATAGAGTTCGTTAAGAGTAGTTTCGACAGAATCCGTAGGTTGATAAAACGCTAAACGGCCCCGTTTTATTGAGTGACTGAGACTGACTGACTTCGACTACCCACTTTGTTAAAGTATCACTTAACAATTTTCCTTACGACTCATTTCGCTTAATAATGCCTAAAATCGAAAACATGTGCAAAACTGGACGAATTAATTACTGGAGTGGTGGAAAACTTTATTACACATATAAGTGACCGACTCAGATTCTGAAATTAGTGATGGTGAAGATGAAGATAAATAAAAACCATTATGTAATAAAAAATGGTTTTATTAACTTTTCCATACTGTCTATGCCACACTTTCGTGGGTGTTCATGGGTATTTCAATTTGTTTAAGTTCTTTACAAAAAATAACTATCAATTTTAGTTGAGTTTCAAATAAAGTTTGTAATTTTGTGTTTTTTGAGTGATGTGCCAGCCTATACTAACAAAAGAAGCATATAACAAAATGGTTGGCAAAACCTGAAAACTTGATTTGACAATGACATAAGTGACATTGAGAGATTAGACAGTGACGTATCTGTCGTAGATTTTTTGGGTCTTCAATTCCAGTTTCGAGTATAAGTATTAGTAGCGTTTCTGGGTGGAGTGACGAAGTCAACTATGACGACACTCACCAGGGTCTCGCCGCAGGGTTGGCAGCGCACTTGTGACTCCACTGGTGTCGCGGGTGTCCATGGGCGGCGGCAATGGACAACATTTCATATTTTTAACATGTCCATATTGTTTTTTTATATGAAAGTAGACATAAAATGAACCGACCCATATTTTTTCTTTTTTCAAAATTTTTCCATTTTCATGCATAAAATAATTATTGAAATTCTTTTTATTCTAAATAGACGTAAGCGCCAAATGACGTCATCGGACGGCTGAATACAGCGATATTCCTTTGCTTATCATTGTTTTAATAAAAAAAAGGTACTTCTGTCAAAGGTAAATAATACTAGTGTCAACATTGTCAACGTCATTCATACATTCAACGTTGACAAGTTGTCTTTTTTTTTTACAGTTACATGTCATGGGTTTGGCATTACGTAAATTTAAAACTATAATGTGCTAAGCAAAGAAATATTTTACATTCTGCCGTCCGATGACGTCATCTTACGTTTTTTAGTTTTTAATTTTTTTCTCAGTAAATAAGCAATATAAAAAATGAATAAATATATATTCGAGCAGCGGAAAAGTAAACAAAGAATTGGTATTTTTTGTTTCAGAGCTTAGCAATTTTGAAATGTTGTCCATTGCTTACCATCAGGTGATCCGTCTGTTCGTCTGCCTACCTATTACATAAAAAAAAGCTGAACCATATTCTTATAGTTATCATTAAATGTGTGTTATTATTAAAATATATTTTTTTTAATTATTAATTAATATGCCGACAGTGACGTAATTCTGAGCCTCAACGTGAAGTGATGTCGGTGCTATATATCCAATAAAAAAAGATTAGGCGACTAAGTTACTAACTGTCAAATTTCAATGTTTTTTTCTTCATGCTTGACATTTGGTTTATCGGATTACCTTTTTTTTAACCCTTAATCGGATATGAGCAATGAAAAATAAATTTCATTGGTTTTCGCTCTTATGCCATGACACATAAGGTTCAAAATATGGTAGGAACTATTCTACCACTGTCCGAGTAAACGTTAGGAGCAAAAGCGTAATAGACAGGATTAGAACTGTTGGTGGGGGGTGGACTACTAATGACTTGCTGAGGATCGTAGTAATCCCTTCCATCCCGGTGTCACAGGACAGTCAGTTTGGAAATCTTTGGAGAAGGTCATGGCCAGCAGGCCGTCACATGGCCGAAATAAATAAATAACTGCAAAGTTGAACTGGAAGTTCTGCAGGTGGTCGAAGATGACGCGGTGGAGGCGCACGGCCAGCTCCAGCGTGACGGCGCTTAGGTTGTCGTCCTCCAGCCCCGAGTAGATGATCAGGTCACGGTGACGTCACATCCCTGTAGCCAATACCTGCGGAGTTGAACTGGAAGTTGTGCAGGTGGTCGTAGATGACGCGGTGGAGACGCACGGCCAGCTCCAGCGTGACGGCGCTCAGGTTGTCGCCCTCCAGCAGTAGATGATCAGGTCACGGTAAAGTCACATCTCTGTAGCCAATACTTGCCGAGTTGAACTGGAAGTTCTGCAGGTGGTCGTAGATTACGCACGCGGTGGAGACGCACGGCCAGCTCCAGCGTGACGGCACTCAGGTTGTCGCCCTCCAGCTCCGAGTAGATTATCAGGTCACGGTGACGTCACATCCCTGTAGCCATTACCTGCCGAGTTGAGCTGGAAGTTCTGCAGGTGGTCGTAGATGACGCGGTGGAGACGCACGGCTAGCTCCAGCGTGACGGCGCTCAGGTTGTCGCCCTCCAGCTCCGAGTAGATTATCAGGTCACGGTGACGTCACATCCCTGTAGCCAATACCTGCCGAGTTGATCTGGAAGTTCTGCAGGTGGTCGTAGATGACGCGGTGGAGATGCACGGCCAGCTCCAGCGTGACGACGCTCAGGTTGTCGCCCTCCAACCCCGAGTAGATGATCAGGTCACGGTGACGTTACATCCCTATAGCCAATACCTGCGGAGTTGAACTGGAAGTTCTGCAGGTGGTCGTAGATGACGCGGTGGAGACGCACGGCCAGCTCCAGCGTGACGGCGCTCAGGTTGTCGCCCTCGAGCCCTGAGTGGATCTTCTCCATCACTGAGTTCAGGTAAGACACCACTGCAAGGCATGCCTGTTTCAAATACCAAATGATCATAATAAGTCAAAAGTACAATTTAATGCGTTTGCAGCTATATGTTAACACAGCCGGCTACTCTCCACTTGCGTTTCCGCAAAAGAAAGTGGCAGCGGTTCGATCAGCACATGTGAAAAAAAATATATGAACAAAAACACCTACATAAAATCCCAAAAGACCTCGTCACCACAACCACTTAAGCCATACCCTTAGAGTAAGATAATAATAGCCTGGATAGTTTACACTCTCATCTTAGCGTGTAATTCCCGGTTGCGTCCAAAGCTGTCACTCTGGAGCCCGGGGTACTGGTCATTAAACAGGGAAACCAGACCTACTGAATCTTGATTACACATTTCAGTAATTAACTGAAACGTACAGGTTTCATCAAGATGTTTTCCCTCACCGACTGGTTGAAATATTTCACAGATTTGATAAATCCAGTCACGAGCTTTAATTTGAGACCCACCCAAGTTTGAATGTCGTGTAGCTAACTTTCGCTATTAAAATCGCTTATATTTTGACGTGTCAAAGTCATAATATTTACCATCTACAACTTTACTTTTCTAGGGGCAACCGTGCAAAAACGTCAACTTGAGCGAGGGCATACGATCACTACCGATTATTTCCGAGTAATTGCTATATGGGTAATAACTTTTTGGCCCTTTGTTCTATATATATATATATAGTAATATCGTTTTTATTTGTGATACGCAAATAAAGAAAGAACAATATTCAATACGGTACATGACTATTTTTTTTTTATTTTTGCAATCAAAAGACTGCAAAAAAAAAACAATGATAGAAACATCGTTGAAAAAATCACTTGATTCTCATTTAAACCACCTGAGATATCACAACTTTAAAATCACATTATTTTGGGCAAACCCAAAACGCTCCCTACAAATGGCTACTAAGATGTGACGTCACACGACAGTATTTTGTATGCATTTCATTTGTATTTTGTATGGTAGCTATATCAAATGTTTCGTTTATGTCAATGGTTCTATTATAATAATTGGTGCATATTGTATGGGTTATTTAATGGATAATTATTTTTTAATAATTTCATAGTTTTAAAATGGACTTGCCCATGAATCTTTGAATGACCATAAAACCGGCTAGACGTAATATTTTAATTGAGAATTTTTGCTATTGGCACATATTGACCTATATTTTGATAAAATATTTATATTTTGTAAAACCTTGAGCTTAGTCATATACCCTATTGTCAATTGATATTTGTCAGCTATGACAACCTGTAACAATAAACTATTTTCTTGACTGACACTGACACGAGTGACACAACATTATGTTTGTAATTAGAAAACCGTAATGATAGCTTTTTGAAAAGAGGTTATCGTTTCAAGGGTCGATTTTATGTCTTAACTTGACATTCAACATTATTGCACTTAAGTTTCGACCTTATTGAATTATGCATGTTCTAATGACATTTAACGAATATAGATCCCAAATTAGAGGTCGTGACTGTACATGCTTCGATTCGAACCACGACCTCGGAAGTCGCGTTATTATCCACTGAGCTACCATCGCTCGGAAATAAGGGTTTGGAGGAGGTATTAACTCCTTAAATTGAATGTCATGGATGGATTTGTTCATGTCCCCAAAAAGAGTCAATTTTAAAAATAATTTTAGCTAGCTTTTGGCAAGCGGTAGCTAACGTACACGCACCGGGGACGCAAGAGTGTCAATGTCTCCCTCTGGCTTGAAGTCCGTCTTCTTCTGCTCGGTCTGCAGGTGCAGCTTCACCCAGCCCACGATGGCGGCGATGGCGCGTTCCAGCCCTGCGTCTAACTTGTTCTCAAGTTGCTCCATAATTGTCGTCTTCTTCTGGACGCATTCGCTTTGCTTCGATGACGTACTGATTGGAAATAAAAATTGTGGATTCCTTATATTAGTTCTTTTAATATAACTAAGGCCCGATTTGACCAATCTTAACCCAATACTAAATCTATAGTATAGCGCTGTTTATATGTATGACATTATATCATAGATTTATCTTCGTATAAAGCTTGGTCGAATCGGACCTTAATGTAGTTTTGATAAGCAGTAAAATAAAATTGATATCTCACCTCATACATGGTAAGATGGACTCCTGAAAATGTTCGTCAAACATTTTCACTATTTTATTAGCTTGTTTCACTATGTCAAAAAAGTGGATCTGAAATAGATAACATCACTTTAGCTACTGCCGCAGTTAAAACTTATATTTGACGTAATAATAAAATCCTCCAACCGATTTCGGCTAAGATGGCCAATCTCAACGATCAGCCACTTACGCAGGATATAATATAGTGTTCCAAGTGTGTACGCAGTCACAAATGCACTCTCTATTCCCTTGCCCTCATAATCCAATAGGACACCAGTGTGACAAAGCCGGAGAGGAATCGGGCGCAGAACCAACGGCTTAACGTACTTTCCGAGGCACGGGGGTACAAGGCCGCCAACTTCCAGACTCCGGAAACTCAAGTAGGTACTAATTTTGGCCCGAACCGGAGATCGAACCCGGGACCCCAAGCGCAGCCGTCGCTTTAAAGTGCGACGCACTGCCCACTGCGCTAGAGAGGCACTCGTAAGTCACAAGTTGTAACGTAATTGATAAATCAAACAGCATAAATAGTTTTTTTTTAATTTTCGCGTTGCATTATAACTATAATTAATCAAGACAGGAATTAACACAATATTTATTATGTGATACAACATTGTGTCCGCTCGTGACCACGGCTGCTGTAACGTAGCCGAAACTTCGAGTAAAATATGTGAGTACACAATGTTGTATCACATAATAAATATCGTGTTAATTTCCGTCTCGATTAATTATAGCAAATAGCATTACTTAAGCATTTCTAAATGCTTCATTTGCTCCACAATATGATTGCTGTTATTTGCAGATGTATATCGTCATATTTAAGAATTAATAATTATATTATATATTTAATAGTTTCAGAAAAATTTATTGGATTTTTTTAGTTGGATAACTGTAATAAATCGAATCTCATCATCATCATAATGTTATGTAGATTTCAAGTAAAAAACTTTTACATTGTTTATTTTTCAAAGAACGCCCTGTTGGTCTAGTGGTTTAAGTACCGGGCCGAGATCTCGCGGATCCTAAGGTTCGATGAAATAATTGTCCGGGTCGAGCAAAGGGTATGTTTCGAATTTCTCGATCGTAGCTCAGGTTTGTGATCACCAATCCATATTAGGCAAGCGTGGTGATGCAGCCTAATCCCATGATAGTAGCGATGACTTGATTTTTATGATGGAGGCCTTTGCCCTGCAGTGGGACAGTTTATAGGTATTTTATTTTACTTTACATTGTCAAATAATATGTAGTCATCAAACAATCCACTTCCTTTCAGAAATGTCAAATGTAAATGATTACCTGTGGAGGTGACTTGCTCTCGGCAATGGGAATGGACTGCAAGCCAAGGTCCAGGGCGTAGTCGACGTGCTCGATCAAGAGATGCTGGATCAACACCTCGAGGAGTGCAATCGTCATGATGGGCAGCTCATTCGGGGTACAAAGCTGAACAAAACAGATCAAACTAAACGGCTGGATGATGGCTGATCCTTTTCTTACAATTAGACAAACACATTATTTCTATGAGAGGTCTTGTTAAAGTTAAAGCATTATTGGTAGAATTAGAGCAATGAAAATTGGTTCTTGATATAAATGTTGTAAAAATATAAATAAACATTAAATCAAATCAAATCGCTAAAACATTAAAGGCACTATAACTACCTAGGGTTGCCATAACTTCTGGGAACCAATATGGGACGTTTTCTCTTTCAACGCGATACGAGGTTCCCTGACAGACAGGGTGATCAAATATGGGACGTATGGCAACCCTAACATAACTATACCACACATCTACAAGTAAGAACAAGATTCTCGTTACAGGTGCGTTCCTAAGTTTTGTTCAAAACCGTCCTTTTGTATTTTTTATAATGTTTACTCACAGTTTTACTCCTCAAGAAAGATGTCTTAGCGTCATCCAACATCCTCTGCACCACTTGTTCACTGAGGAACGTCTCGCCTCCGTAGTTCTCGATCTGAGCTATGTTGATGTTAGCTCGAGTCCCGATGACCGCTTGCAAATCGCGCCGGAGTTCTTGAAACCTGAAATTTATTTTATCTTAATTATCTTATCTGTATTAAGAAATATATCTATATAAAAAAATGTAGCTTCTTAATGTGAGTAAGTCTATAACTTTCGAACTACTGCACCAAATTGGATGATCCTCGTTTTATATATTTTTAGGACAGGGTTTGTGTTATATACAACTGTCAACGTTATACATTATTACGGTACAATACTAAGTCCGCCGGGTTAGCTGGTTATAAATAAAGAGGAAAGGCAATGACGGAAACGCAATCCCATCATCATCATCAGGGCCTTGAGGTGACGGGTAGGGCACACTAGCGACACCAATCGATTTTAATTTTTAGCTACTAAACCGCATCTATTTTAAATCAATTTCGGGGTTACAACCTCTCGGCAAACACTTAATACTCTATTTATTAAATAACCATGCACAAATGTTGGGTCCGTTTTTATACGCGAAAAAGTGAATCAATTTTTCGCGTACGCGTTGGGCCCGACATTTGTGCATGGCTATTTAATAAATAGTATAAGTGTTTGCCGAGAAGTTGTAACCCCGAAATTGTTTAAAATAGATCCGGTTTAGTAGCTAAAAATTAAAATCGATTGGCGTCGCTAGTGTGCCCTACCCGTCACCTTAAGAAGGGGCTCGTTACCTGGGCTTCTTTCGCTGGCCCTCCCGAATCCAGGGTGTTAACGGTGGGACGTGACGTCCCCCTCAGATGCCGCGCCTAAGGAGTCTGGAGTCCATTAGTCTTGATACGGTCTAGTTAGTCGCTGTCATGTCTTAGGTGGTCCCTGGGATTTTTTTTATAGTCGTAGAGGACATCGGGTCGCCTAGCGTCTTTTGCCGTCTATATCACGGTGAATGCTCTGGAGAGCTTTTCTCCCTCATCCCACCTGCCCTTTTCCGTCAAAGAACTACACGCGTCGGACAGCGCTGTCACCGCTTCACAGTGGAAAACATTCCATCATGGACTAAAAAATTTAGCAATTCCTATTTCTGCCGCACCAGTCAAGAAATGGAACTCGTTGCCGGCGCATGTATTTCCTCCTTCCTACAATATGGATTCCTTCAAACGAAGCAGTGAAGAAGCATCTCGCGGTCCAGTATGGCAGTTCCAACGGAGGTGATGCATCGCTTCCGTTGTAATTGCGATGAGGGCTCTTCTCTTGCTTACCATCAGGCTGAGAGAGCCTAATATATTGTCACTATAAAAAAAAACAATCGCACTCACCCTCCACCTTGTATCTGCTTCTTAACATGCTGTTTGTCAGTATAATACCCGTTGAGGGTATTGGACAGCGCGGCCACCAGGCGGCGCTTCTCCAGCGCCGCGTAGCCGTCGTTGGCGCCGGCCATCGCACCGTTCACCAGCGCCTCGCGCCGAAGGTCACCGGTTGTTATATTCCCATCGGCTGAGATCAGACCGGCTGCCACAAGCTCATCGCATACCCGCTGCGTACTGCATAAGTTAAATCAACATTATCAATCATTGTTCACCTGTCTTGCTTCCAAGTCAAATGGGATGTAAAAGATAATAAACAATAATGGCTAGTCCAAATTCCACGGCATTGATTGTTTTTCACTCAACAATGTCATTTTGAATACGGTATACGACAATTTTTTTTTTATTTTTGCAATCAAAAGACCTCTCAATGATGGAAACATCGTTGAAAGAATCACTTGATTCTCATTTAAACTACCTGAGATATCACAACTTTAAAATCACATTATTTTGGGCAAACCCACAACGCTCCATACAAATGGCTACTTAGATGTGACGTCACACTTAAGTATTTTGTATGCATTTCATTTGAATTTTGTATGGTAGCTATATCAAATGTTTCGTTTATGTCAATGGTTCTATTATAATAATTGGTGCAAATTGTATGGGTTCTTCAATGGTATAATTATTTTTTAATAATTTCATAGTTTTAAAATGGACTTGCCCATGAATCTTTGAATGACCATAAAACCGGCTAGACGTTATATTTTTAATTGAGAATTTTTGCCATTGGCACATATTGACCTATATTTTGATAAAATATTTATATTTTGTAAAATCTTGAGCTTAGTCGTATACCCTATTGGCATGTCATCACATTTTATAAATAGAAGGTCTATCCACAAACTATGTAGATACTGGTCTTTTTCCTTGGACAATTTTTTATATAACCGACCTTGTATACATGTCAAAAAGATTCCTTAAATATTTCTCGACGTCACTCTTGTCAGCCAGTTTAGTCTGAATATATTTCTGCAGCTTGAGGTGGAAGATGTTCAGCACAAATTTGCTCATCACTTGGTCTGGGTTTGGGAATACATTGCTGATTATTGTGTAATTCTTTTTACATAGTGGCAGCACTGCAGAAAATATGTCTTTTCCGAGTAATGTGTTCTGAAATAGATAATTGTATAAAATAAGCACAGAAATGTTTGATTTCTTAAAGTGAATCACTTGCAATATTAAAGATATATAATAAATAAAATAAAATAAAAATGTCTTTATTCAATTTAAGTCCATACAGAACATTTATGAATGTCAAATATTATACAATCTACTTCTGATTTGGAATGTCAATTTCTACCAAGAAGAATCAGCAAGAAACTCAGTAGTTACTCTTTTCAAATAATAATATAAAAAAAAATTAAATTGATAAAAGCTTTTTGTTTTCTTATTTTTGACAGTAAAAGTTACACTCCAAAAACATCAATATATTGTTAGTAATTTTTTCACTTAATCTATGTTAGTATTTTGGTAAAGACCGCCAGTAGCGGTATAAGCCTCTTTTAATTCCTTCCATTTCGGTCCATCTTTTGCTGCTCTGGCCCATAATTTCCCAGCAATTTTTACTATGTCATCCTCCCATCTGGTTTGTGGTCTACCTCTCTTTCGCTTATGTCCATATAAATACCAGTTTTATGTTGTTTCTGTCCATCTTCTATCTTTTATTTTCTGTATATGTCCTGCCCACATCTATTTCAGACCGAGAACATGGTTTATAACTAAATATAATTTTAAAAAAATGGCGAAAACTAAAGACATATACTAATAATAATAAAATAATAAATATTCCACAACAGCACATACATTGATCTGACTCCGAGATAGGTAGCTAAAGCACCTGTGTTACGGATATCAGAATCAACAGTGGGATTACAAATATATACATATAATACTTTTCTTTTGTAAATACATACTTATAATACATAGCAAACACCCAGACCAATACAAACAAACATGTTCATGCACACAAATGTTTGCACTGTGCGGGGATCGAACCCGCAACCTTTGTATCAGAGGCAGCGTTCACTACCACTGTTCCAATCAGGTCAATACTAAATACATATAAACTCAAAAAAAAACAGCCCATTTTAGAAATTCTTTCTCTAGACAATTTTGCAATTTATTACAAAAATAAATACATAAAATTCATACAACATCTTACATATTAATCCATACTAAGTAACTTAAGAACTAATTAATATTTATTTAAAAAATTAAATCATACCATCTGACTAGTTTCAATAAATGCGTCAACACATTGTGAGTATCCCTTGAAGTTGGTCATGATGCTGGCTATGTCCTTCATCTTGGCCATGTTGCCTTGATTCTGCGCCTTCACAAACTCCTCAATAAGATTCCTCTCAATTTCATCATACTTGGCTTCTATCTTCTTCTTGGCCACTTCAAATTTGTCAGGAGGCAGTTCTTGAGCTATGGTATGAAGTTTTTGAATAACATCTGCTGCTTCATTAAGCTGAAATATTGAAATGAAATAATTTGCAAAGATGTTTCAGAATATGTCTTATTAGTCAAATGTAAAAATGTTTTTTGCAATTGCAGTACACTTTAGCTAAAAGATAATATTTATCAACTAATTTTTGAAATGATCCTTTATTTATTTTATTTTATTTATTTATTAAAACTTTTATAGACACATTATTTGACTTAATAGTATTTTAAAGCCTATATTAGGATTGTCTAGATACTATAGTTCTCTAGGCAAACTGAATTAGGCAAAGCATCCATATAATACTTAATCTAAAAAATAGGCATTGACAAAAATCTACTGCGCGCGCGCACAGCGATAACTCCCGGTGTGGGGCGCGGTATATTAGTGTTAGTGTGCTAAGGCGCGTGAAAAATGTGACCTGTCCGATCTTCGCTCGCATGTGTGCGCGCACTCATATAGGATGCTCCAATTCATCGTTATATTTTTTAAAAGTTCTTAATGTTATGGCATTTGAAAATATCGTTTCAGAGTTATTTTGATATTTTTTTCATTTATTTTAATTTTTATTTCTAAAGGTATTTTTACTATCATTATTAATTATTCAGGCAGGCAGTTCAGGAAGTGATTATTGCCTGTATCCAGTTACATTACAAGTATATCTTATTTTCCATTTTGTAAGTAGTTGTCTAGTCTATTTTTAAATATATTTGTATTTTCGGCTGAGACTACTTCTTGTGGTAACTTGTTCCACACCTCGACCACTCGTTTGCTAAAGAAGTGTTTAAATGGGTTGTTGTTTGACCTCGTTTTTGCCAGCTTAAGGCTGTGCCCTCGCAGGTGTGGATTTTTGTTTCGGGTGAGCATGTTGTCAAAGCCCTGCACGTCATAATGGTCTGTTAAGATCTTGTACACTTCGATCATGTCCCCTCGCACTCTTCGGTCCCTCAAGGTAGACAAGCCTAGCATCCCCAGCCTTTGTTCATTATCAAGGCTCTTAAGTCGTCTTGGAATTTTGGTGACCTTTCTTTGAACCCTTTCCAGCAACTCAACGTCTTTCATGAAATAAGGGTTCCACACTTGGAAACCATATTCCAATATGGGCCTGATGAAAGTTTTGTAAATTTTGCTAACCATCTCCGGGGTAAGTATACCAAACGCTTTTCTGACAAGATATACAAGGCTGTTAGCTTTCTTAGCTACAATCGCTAAGAAAGCTAACAGCCTTGTAATGACTTGCAATATTAAAGATATATAATAAATTAATTAAGATAAAATAAAATAAAAATGTCTTTATTCAATTTAAGTCCATACAGAAAATTTATGAATGTCAAATATAGATTGTATACAATCTATGTACCGCTGATTTGGAATGTCAATTTCTACCAAGAAGAATCAGCAAGAAACTCAGAAGTTACTCTTTTCAAATAATAATATAAAAAATAATTAAATTGATAAAAGCTTTTTGTTTTCTTATTTTTGACAGTAAAAGTTACACTCCAAAAACATCAATATATTGTTAGTAATTTTTGCTTAGCTTTGCTGTTAGCTTTCTTAGCGATTGTATGGATATGGGTAGCCCATTTTAGACCTTCTGCTATAATTACCCCTTAGTCTGTTTGTGTTTTTACAGGTTGTAATTGAGTGCTGTCCAGCTTGTATTTTATTAATGAGATAGGGAATAAGGTACATACTTATCCTTTTCCCATATTTGTTATTTGCTTTTGGTCTTCACTTACCTTATAAGGATCATTGAAGAGGTCAGTGAGTACAGGTCCAGGGCTGAGGAAGTGGGTAAGATGCGCTAGCAGATCCCTGGCAGCTGCAGCCCTCGCTCGCGGTGCACGGGCTGCCCCAAGCTTCTCACCCACGTCCAGTGCTCGGCCCCCACAACGAGACATGCGCTCATCTAACGCGCTGAATACATTCACGCAGTGCTGAAATAACCGAAGGTTGTTTTTCTTTTTATGAAATTTTAAACACATATAGTGGGAGAATCACGCTTAGACATGAATGGGCCGGCTCAACCAGAGTGATACCACGGTCTCACAGAAAACCGGCGTGAAGCAGCACTGTTCTGTGTTTAGCTGCGTGAGTGAGTGTACCGCAGGCCCCATCTGGGGAAAAGGGGGTTTAAAGGTTGGCAGCGCACTCTGGTACGATACAAAATCGAATGAGGAAGACATGGAGCAGGTATTGGAGCCTAAAGGAAACAATGAAAAGCAACTTACGTGTATCTATTAAAAAGAAGGTCATGGACACATGTCTGTTCCCCATCTTGACCTACGCATGCCAAACGAGATAATTTACAGCAAAAGCTAAAAGAATGGTAATCACATGGCAAAGAGATATGGAAAGAAGCATGATGAGAATAAAACGTCTGCAAAAGATTAACCACTCTCTCATCAGAAAACCTACGAGGGCCATAGATGCGCTAAGTCAGGCCAAGAAGTTAAAATGGAGATGGGCTGGTCATGTGGCCAGGCTACAGGATGCGAGGTGGACAGCAAGAACCACGTCTTGGAAGGGCCCAGGAGGTGGACGAAAGAGTGGTCGGCCACTGGCGCGCTGGTCCGATGATATTGTCACCTTAGCCGGACCCAGCTAGATATGGAGAGCCCAAGACCGGATACAGTGGCGGGATCTAGATGATGCCTATACCTCGTAGTTAGGGGTTCTAAAGATGTATATATACTTTTAAATAACTACTGAATAATTCTAACTACTAAATAAATTTCAAAAAATTTAGAAATAAAGGCTTTTTTATATTTTACTTTACACACTTGTCATGCCACTGGTGTCATGGGTGTCTATGGACGGCGGCAATTGCTTACCACCAGGTGACCCGTCTGCTCGTTTGCCGCCTATTAATTATGTCTTATGTTGTGATGTGTGTATGTTTTTGTAACCAATAACTGTTTTATCTATTTATTGCATAAAAAAAACAATGCAGGATTGTGGAATCCCAATTTTCCACACTGCAACATAAGGAGCTTACCTACAATTTGAAATCAGAATGATTTATCAACCATAATCTATTACAGATAATAAATAAACTGCTTTCAAATTGCATTCAGAATATTTATAAATAGGTAGATATTTCTTAATATTAAAATGGAAAACACTCTTGAATACTTTAATATATAATCATAGTGAGTTTCTTCTTGGACCAGAAAGAGTTTGAAGAAAAAAAATAAGTTGGGACTTTGATTGCTGGGTTAAATGATTATTCCTGTAAGAATTATTATTTGTCAAGATACACACTATAATCACATTTCATCTAGGTACTCACAGTATGCTGGTCCATGATCTCAGCCAACCTTGCTCCATATATTTTCTCTTCTTCTTGAACGGCTTGTTCTAGTCTTGCGCACTTACGTTCTTGTCTTTCTTGCAAAACCTACAAATACCAATTAAGCATACCTATAAATACATTAATTTGGCAATCATGGATTTTTTACATTTCCTTATAAAGTTTCCTGATACTATATTGTTTAATAATACATGGTGATAATTACCTTCAAGTCTTGGATAGCTTGTGTAAATATATCATGTATCATTTCGGGGTCGAACTGATCGTCCTGCAAACGGGACTCACTCATACCACGACGCACCATCCTCTCTACAAACTCATCGGGATCAAATGGCTCCTAGAAAGTAATATTAATTTGGGTAATAAACATTGAAGTAAAGTAATAAACTATTACATAGCCACCGTGTAAGTTATATGGCAAAAACTCTACATCTAGTAGCTTACCTGTTCTAATTCTTTTATATACTGGTTCATCATCTTGAAGAACAGTTATTTATCTTTATTAATACTAAAACAAATAAACAAATTGATAAAAAATAGAAAAATAAAACTTTATCGCGACAAAACGCCTACCAATTTGACATTCAACTTGACTTTTTACTTTTTCGCGCCTGACATTTGATTGACATTGAATTGACTTGGCATTACCTAGGTACCATTTTTTTTGTATCTACTTTAACCAATAGTCGTCATTGACTTTAACCGAGCCGTTTAGTTAGACCACAGACCAACATAGTTTAGAGACCATCAAAGCCACTTGTTGGTCTATGGTATTTAGAAGGCAGGCTTTCAATCCCAAGCTTTGTTTCTCTTCTCAAAGTCCCTAGCGTATGTAAATCAATTTTTTTTTTATATATAAGTGGCTGCTACTGGTGTTGCCCGTGGTGAACACATAATAACTCTGCCAGTGTCGAGTGATTAGAGAGACACGTTAATTTTATGGTTATTGACCGGTGTGGCGAGTTTAAATCCTTTTAATATTTATTATAATTGAGTTTTGCACCAAACACCAAACAGAACAAAACATACACAAAGACGACACAATATTAAAGGGAGATTCTCATTATGTATAGCAATAATCTGTGTCAACTGTCAAGCATAGAGTAAGGCTTAAGCTTTAAGTAAGAAAATAATAACAGGAGTCGTTTATATTCTTTGAATAGGAGTAAGGTAAATAATACTTATAATAACCACTCAAATGTGACGTGTCCTCTCAGCGGACGCGCGGTTTAAAGCAGTTCCGTAAAGAACGTGAATATTCCTGTCGCATCCAAACAAAGAAGACACACAGCGCGTGTGAAAGAGAGGGAAACTCCGATGCAGTCGTAATGTCTGCTTTAAATAAGCCTCCTCTTTGCCCGAGAAGATGAGAATTATGCAAATGTAATGTAGAATGTAGGGCCACGTATCATGGTCCCTAGACCAAAACCCGAGTATTAATACCATAAGTTACCTACCTAATCTATGACCAAAACCTAAAAACCTACCTCACCCAAAATAGGTACCTGAACCTGACTGGCCATGAATACCATCGTGCTGAATTTAGTTAGTTTTTTAATGGAGGTCATTGAAAAGCAGCGTAGATGATCGAATGAATACCTACCATTATTTTGGTCTCATACCCAACTCTTTCAAAAATTAATACAGGCGCATCTGAAAATGTCACATTTTAATTTTAGAAACAAAAGAAAAAAACTTCATCCATGTAGCATAAATGTCTTTTTGGGAGATTTCTTACTAGTGAAAGCGTTTTTTATATCCAAATTCTTTGTGATGTTGTAATATTCTGACAAAATCTTGTGCGTGCTATTAACGGTTTGTATTGTAATTATCGAGTTACTCTCTTTCATGAGAGTTAAGTGGAAAACTTATATCAGTCGAAGAGTAAACATTTTGACAAGAGGCCGGCCGAAACCTTGGACATACTGTGAGTAGTGAGATGTCCAATGTATCCTAAACGGGTTAGGATAAAGTCGATAGAGCTCAATGGCTGAGCGCCTCAGCCCTCGAAGCTCCGAGGTGAACGCCTTGGAACAACGAGGCTATCTCATCGGCAAGAAAATCGGACAAGGATCGTACGCCACTGTTCACCTGGCGGATTATTGCGATGCGTCCAGCCCTAAGCGGATGCACCTCGCGTGCAAGATATTTGATAAGGAAAAAGCTCCTCGAGATTTTTTAGAGAAGTTTTTTCCCCGTGAACTCGACATCCTAACTAAGATTGAGAATCCTCACATCATCCAAGTACACAGTATCCTACAGAGGGGACCGAGAGTGTTTATATTCATGCGTTATGCTGACAACGGAGACTTGCTGGATTTTATAAAACGCAATGGCGTTGTGCCGGAGAACCAGGCGAAACTGTGGTTCAGACAAATGGCTAGTGGCTTACAGTATCTCCATAGCAGGAATATAGCGCACCGTGACCTGAAGTGTGAAAACATTCTGCTGTCGCGTCGCTTTAATGTAAAGCTGGCTGATTTTGGGTTTGCAAGATTCTGCACGGACGGTGAAAACCGGCGTGTCCTCAGCCAAACCTACTGCGGCTCAGCCGCTTACGCAGCACCGGAAGTAGTGAGTGGAACACCTTACAACCCGAAGCTCGCTGACGTGTGGTCTCTAGGAATAATTCTATTCATCATGCTGAATGCGTCTATGCCATTCGACGATTCTAATTTGCGTAAACTGCTGAAAGACCAAATGTCGCGCAACTGGGTGTTCCGTTCCAGGATCCGCGACACTGTGTCTGCAGCTGCAAAGTCGATCGTGCGGCATATTCTAGAACCGGATATAACGCTGCGCCTGACCTTGGATCGGGTGCTGTCGCACGAGTGGACGCGCCCGCGCAAGGACAAGAGCGCGAGCCTGATGGGCCGGCTGGTGCAGAGCGCGCCGTCCGCGCCGCACGCGCCGGGTAAGCGCGAGCACGACGAAGCCGGGACGTCGGCGGGCGCGCGCGTCTCGGGCGACCACCGCGAGACCGAGCGCGAGCGGCACGACGACATCAACATGCGCTCCCACGACTAAGCATCGCTATTTTATAAGTATAATGAGCAAAAAAGTGTTTTAATCTAAATGTTTCGACCCTCATAAATCGTAAATTCTTTTTATTATTTTGATTTTTTTTACAATTGACGACTCAACTATTGTTAGTCGCCAATAGTGAAAATTAAGTTTTTATATAAAATAATTTCATTTTTCAATCAATTGTTTTATTTCATTAAATCATCATTAGGTATTCAGGTCTTACCACCATCAGCACCTAATAACCTGCTCGTTTGCCTCTATTTTCCCCAAGGCAAGTACCTAGGTAAACCTAACGTCATGTGATGCTCTACACCGCTAAGTAGGTAGGTACTTCTTTCAGATTCCAAGTGTTAATAAATCCAACAAGCAAATGTTATGTTAAATTATTTTGTTGTTGTGATCCTACTGGGCCAAGTGTTACCTACTTAACTAACATCATCCAACAACAAAAGTTAAAAATTGTTAAATTATGGATGCACCATTAGTTATGTAACATTTATTACTTATTATTATGCATACAAAATAAATATGCCTCCATTTTTTCGCTTAGGTATCTTGTTGATCTAGTGGACTTTATTCACGATTCCTGTTATGAGGTTTTCGGGATGTAAACGATAAAAAAATGACAGGTGTATAGGTAGGGGCAGTAGGGATAAGAGTTCGGGAACTGAAACTATGATAATAATGTAGTATGGTGACTAAAATATGCCCGCCAGACTCGTGTCCGCACCAAGTTTGTCACACTTAAGTAGGCAATGATATCTGAGAGAAGAAAAAAATGGCTGTTTTAACTTTATTCGTCATCCGTTATATCTTGTCCAAGTCTTTTTCATAGAGGCAATTTGAAACAGTTTAGCGTACCTACCTACCTAAGTTATACCTACGAACGTACAAAATTTTCCCGAATTTCATTTCTGGAAACTATTTTGTCCGGACAGTGCCAGCTATACATTCATCTAGCTTCTGCTTACAAATCTGTCTTTCTTTAGATTCTCATCTTACCTACGAAACTAAACCCCTCTTATAACAAAAAACAGCTCTGATACCCGGTTTTAATCCTAAACTAGAAAGTTTATGATTATTGCTGAATAATGTTAGTTCTTAACTTTTTTATTACAAATCCTCGACTAACCATATACCACTTAGTACCGCAGGATAGTGTCAAAATTGATCGAATCATTCAATCATTCGTTCAGTGACATTTCATTTTACATAACCTTATTTGGTTGTCTGAAGTAAAAATATTTAAGAATTGTTTTTAAGCAACCATAAATTTAAAAATTGACATAAGTAAGGGTTCCAAGTAATCGCACGCCCCGGCGAATAAAGTGGTAAGCGATAGTACGACTTTTTTAATGTTTTTCCATTTTTGGCCTCTAGGGTCACTAACCTATCACCTGAATTTATTTCATATTTTTAAATGCAATATTATTACAATTACAAAACATAACCACTTTTTTCTAAGAAAAATGAATGGCGATATTAAACGAGAATATTGTAGAAGTTTTATATTACCGTATAAAACTTCACAAATCTATTTTGTATTGAGACAATGCAACATTATTCTGGATAGTTCACCCTAGCGCGAAGTCAGTATTGGATTTTACCACTTTATTCTGGTAAAATATTTACAGCGCGCGTGCTGTATTATATAATATCCAATATACAACTTCACAATTTTTAACTTATTAAATTTACAAGGATATTGCTATGCTTGGCATTATGAAATAGCGAAAAGAGGTGCAATTGAAATTGGCAGTTGCCTTTTAGATTTTATTGAAAAAGAACACAAGAAGGGTATACAAAATGTTTCATTTTATTCAGATAGTTGCGCTGGGCAGAATAAGAACAAGTATATATTTGCTCTTTATTTGTATGCTGCCAAAAAGTATCATATTAACATCACACACCGATTCTTTGAAGTCAGTCACAGTCAATCAGAAGTGGATGCCATGCATTCTTGTATAGAAAGGGCGAAAAACAAACTGACAATTTACACGCCAGATCAGATGTACGCAATAATACTGAATTGTAAAGTTGAAGGCAATAAATATCAATTGAAAGAGATGCAGCAATGTGATTTTTATAACA
This sequence comes from Marasmia exigua, assembly GCA_019059595.1. Classification (NCBI taxonomy): domain Eukaryota; kingdom Metazoa; phylum Arthropoda; class Insecta; order Lepidoptera; family Crambidae; genus Marasmia; species Marasmia exigua. Next base: position 14,881,887 of record CM032477.1, on the reverse strand, counting down.
TAAAAGCGTTAATAGAAAGTCGAAATTGGCTGCGCGATTGTGACGGCAATAAAGTGATGTGGTCAACAATAAGGCAGGTTAACACATTGACTGCGGAGGACACGGCACACCACACCCTTGCGGAGTGTGTGCCGTGGGACCCGCAGCGTCAGGCGCTGGTAGCGGCGGTCGGCCAGGACCTCTCCCTCCCTAGTATAACGAGATCTATACTAGCGAGCGATGGGGCCTGGAAGGCCTTCGCTGCCTTCTGCGAGCACGTCATGGTAGCGAAGGAGGCGGCGGAGCGCGAGCGAGAGCGAGATCCCCTCGCAAGCGCGCTCCGAAGGGTGAGGAGGGGGAGGAGACGCCGAGCAGATGCGCGTCTCCCCCCTCTCCGCGAAGGGAGCCCGCTGGTGCGTGGTACGGGGGCACCAGCACCAGCATTGCACAGGCTCCCTTTGCTGCCCGATAGGGACGGCTCAGTTCTCCCGGCTGTCCCTATCCCCTCTCCCGGCACGTCCGGGGGAGGAACCGCCTAGTCCGCCGTATAGGCGGACATCCGCCCGGGGAATATCGTGGAGGGAGGCTTTGGCTGTATCACCATGATACTCCCCAATATGGGCGATGAGGGAGAACCGCAGGGGGTTTAGTGGGTATGCCTTTGCCTGGCTTCTCCTTGGGAGAAGCCCCCCGCCAAAGGAGAGCCCCACATAACCCGGCCACCCCCCGGTGGTCTGGTATGCATAAGGTAGTCGGCTCATCTCTTGAGCCGGCGGCATTCCCCCTGCGAAACCAAAAAAAAAAAAAAAAAAGGTTAACACATTGAGCTCAGACCCGGATACTTTGCATTACAAATATGAATATGAAAGTGAATATAGATCCTTAAAAATCTTATCGACAAAGTCAACTCGAGGAAGAAAATCAAAGAAGGCAAATAATTGTTTACCGAATATTCCCAACGAAGACTTGAAACAAGCATATAACAAACCATTTGCTTTACCAAAGCCATTGTACAATGATCTCAACAGTTTGTGTGCAACTGAAGCTATCCCAAAAAATTACCACGGATTTTATAAATCCCTCCGATGTGATGAAACAACCGAACTAAATGAAACTGATTCTGATGAAGAAAGCAATTAAATGTGAAATAAAAAAAAATAAGTGTAAAAAAAATCAAAATGAATGAATATGAAAGATGTTTGTGACTATTGAATGATGAAACTAATGAATGATGACAGTACAGATTGATTGTTTTGTTTTGTATAACTTATTTTACCATTGATACTCGCATTTGATTATATTATATAATATGTAAGATGTTTGTGACTATTGAATGATGAAACTAATGAATGATGGCAGTACAGATTGATTGTTTTGTTTGTATAACTTATTTTACCATTGATACTCGCATTTGATTATATTATATAATATGTAAGATGTTTGTGACTATTGAATGATGAAACTAATGAATGATGACAGTACAGATTTATTGTTTTGTTTGTATAACTTATTTTACCATTGATACTCGCATTTGATTATATTATATAATATGTAAGATGTTTGTGACTATTGAATGATGAAACTAATGAATGATGGCAGTACAGATTTATTGTTTTGTTTGTATAACTTATTTTACCATTGATACTCGCATTTGATTATATTATATAATATGTAAGATGTTTGTGACTATTGAATGATGAAACTAATGAATGATGGCAGTACAGATTGATTGTTTTGTTTGTATAACTTATTTTACCATTGATACTCGCATTTGATTATATTATATAATATGTAAGATGTTTGTGAATATTGAATGATGAAACTAATGAATGATGGCAGTACAGATTGATTGTTTTGTTTGTATAACTTATTTTACCATTGATACTCGCATTTGATTATATTATATAATATGTAAGATGTTTGTGACTATTGAATGATGAAACTAATGAATGATGGCAGTACAGATTGATTGTTTTGTTTGTATAACTTATTTTACCATTGATACTCGCATTTGATTATATTATATAATATGTAAGATGTTTGTGACTATTGAATGATGAAACTAATGAATGATGGCAGTACAGATTGATTGTTTTGTTTGTATAACTTATTTTACCATTGATACTCGCATTTGATTATATTATATAATATGTAAGATGTTTGTGACTATTGAATGATGAAACTAATGAATGATGGCAGTACAGATTGATTGTTTTGTTTTGTATAACTTATTTTACCATTGATACTCGTATTTGATTATATTATATAATATGTAAGAAGTTTGTGACTATTGAATGATGAAACTAATGAATGATGACAGTACAGATTGATTGTTTTGTTTTGTATAACTTATTTTACCATTGATACTCGTATATGATTATATTATACAATATGAAAGAAATTTGTGAATATTGAATGATGAAACTAATTAATGATGACAGTACAGATTGATTGTTTTGTTTGTATAACGTATTTTACCATTGATACTCGCATTTGATTATATTATACAATGTGGTAGTTTAATTCCCACAATGGAAGATTAGATAAAAAAAAAAATTGTATGGAAATTAAGAATGCCAATTTTTAATAAAAATGTTGATTGATTTTTTTCTTTTATTTCTTTCCTTTTACATTTAATTTTATACTGGATGCCGATCAAAGCACTTTCTATTTATATCTATTTAGAGCCCTATTGTATTCTACAGCACAATGCATTGTATTGGGTATATATTATAAAATAAACTTTGTTTTTACTTATACATACAGTCATTTAAAAATTAAACTAGTAAAAATAGTGTTCAGTGTACAAATTATAGAATATTTATATGTACTGTGGTCAAAAATCATAGTTTGAAACATGAATTTGAGTTAATTATAGAGAGGCGTTTGACTTAATGATACTTTAATTTCGTCTAATTCATATTATTTATGTTTCCTTATTAATACAATCAAAAAAACACAAATTAAGCAATAATAACTTATATTTTTTATGTTTTTGCATTATGTTGTTAAAGTAATGATTTACATAGAATGATCCGCGAATATGATAATAATCAACGTTTACAATAAAACACTATTTTAAACTTTACCTGAATAAAGTGGTAAGAAGTTCTTACTTACAGTACCTTATACAAAGAAAACTAACGAATACTGTCGCTAGGCTTCGCTGCGCTGGGAGTAATGATAGAAAGCAGCAGAGAAACAAAGTGGTTATGTCATCTACGACAAATAAAATATATATTTTTTACGGTATTACATATTTTTGAGTTTTTTTCTATGAATTTACAATGATATTATCTTGGATTTTCAATAATATGTAAAGTTATTACTCTTCTTTCATTTACAGTTAAAAGTATGTATTTAAGACTAATAGTTTCAGAGATATTAAACGATTTTGGTTTTTTGCTTCTCATGAAAAATTGCAATTCTGCGAAAACCACTTTATTCGCCGGGGGGTGCGTAATATGCATAGGAATTGCTTATATTTTCGGGATTAAATCCAAAAAATCAATTAACTACTTTCTCACAAATAACTTTGGTGTAAAACGGAATATCCTGTCACAGGGATAAGTAGTCATGGTTACTGAATCGATATTTTGAGGTTGTTATTTTAGTACTCATTTTAAACCATAGAGTAACTTATATACCTACTGGTTTTAAACTAGGGGTCCGGGTGGTTTAACTTAAGTATTATAGTTGATATACTAAATAACGTTAAACTTAGTTTTGTAATAATGTTTACTGTAGTTCTTCAGTTATTTCCAGTAGTAATCCCACTACTTATTTTAAACCACGTTTAGGAATAAGAGGGAACATGTTTGGAATTACGTCCTGCGTTAAACTATTAGTAGTACCTACCTAGGTCGGGGGCGGCCCTAGCCCAAGAAGCGCCCTCTTGTTTCAAAATGCTCGAACGAAATGGAATACCTACTTAGAACATGTTCGACTAGCTATGGGCAGTCGCTTCATTGTAATTATGAGACATCCCGAATCCAGTATTATGGTTTAAGCGTACCCCGGGCTTCGAAGTGACAGCATTGGACACAACCGGGAATCACACGATAAGATGCGGAGAACAGGCAGCAACTCGCGCTCGCTCCTTGCGGAGCGTTACAGCGCATAGTGGAGACCCTAGTATGTGTAGTGAGCAGCTCTCAGTGCCCTCTAACTTCCTGCGCCAGGATGCACCGCACCCCCTGCACTATATGTAAAGACGCCACTGAACTAGGCAATAACTCACTCACGTCCTGTCCTGGTATTTGTGAACATTTACGTCCACTTGAATTTCTGAAAAACATTTGTTCTACGACTTTTCGATATTCATCAAAAAATTTTTCGACTCCCCATACAAAATGACCAAGTCACGTGACCATCTTTGTATGAAAAGTTGAAGTTTTTTTATGCAATTTCCAATACTCGAAACAAATGCTGTTCAGAATGGTTGGTAGAACACGTCGTTAAAGTACCTACGTAAATGTTCACAGATAACTAGATACACCCTGCGATTTATAAGTTTTGTAACCATATATGTATTGATGTTTAACTGTCTGTAGGTAAGTACTTAATTTTCCTCTGTTACTTAGTAGTTATAATTTAATTATATGTTACTTAGTTACAATTTATTATCTCAGCGCGTTATCTGCGTTTCAACAAGTTGAACTGGACGCTGGTATTTCCCGATGATAATCCTGAACAAACAAGTAGGTAAGTAAGAGGTAGGTAACAGCCACACATCATTGTATGTCTCACTGTCAAACACATCCCACCAAAATAATCCTGTAAAATTAAACCGATGGTAAAAACTAGCCACTCTAAGCACAGCGAAATCCAAGAGTTTTTTTACTGAGCACACATTACTTGTTGTTGGTACATCCATAAACTAAGAAGAAGTACCTACACACATCCAAGTCAACGGCCAAGTCACAAAAACATAAAAGAGCCTGTTGACTCAATCAGTCTCAGAAATATTTTTTTTTCTAAAATCTCGGCCATCAATAAAACGTAAAATTCGATAGATCAAATAAAAATACTTACATTGAAAATGTCCTTAGGTAAAACCTTGTCTCCCTTATTACAAATCGCGAACTAAGTAGGTATAGTCCCGGAACAATACTCGTGCAACACTGCCAGCCTCTTTTAACATTGCATGTTGGAACGGGATGACATGAGGTGGTGTAATGTAAAGCGTCAGGTAATAATTGATATTCATTTTTCACCGATTAGTACCTACTCGAAAAACTGATGCTTTACAAATCGATTTTTGAAGGTTTTATCCTTGGCCGCTATTTTGAGAAAAAAACCAAATGGCAAACACAGGTAAGGTGTGGGCTAAAAGTACCAAATACAAAGTAGGTAGGTACCCTTTCAAAATCATAATACATAATTTTATTAGTCCATGCTCATAGTTACCCTCCTGGAGTACTATTATTCTATGTAGTTACCTTTCAACGAAATGAAACAATAGGTTCATAGTTTTGTATAGGTATTATAATTATAATATAAATCTTTATTCGTGTAGGTAGTAAGTTACACCCATACTTATATCTACAAAATTAATTACCATTTATGAAAATTATTTATATATTTTTTTTCCAAATACGTAAGTAGGTACAAGAAGGTATATATAGTATACATAATCCTCTTGCGTAAGTAGTTAGTACAGTAGATATAATACTAAGATATAAATTTAGATTTTTATGTTTTTACTGGAATCGAATATCCAATGACACCCACTGGCATAGATAAAAATGGAAACTTCTGATGTATCGCGAGCATTAATGTATGAGGGTCGAAAGATATAACCACCAAAGATACTGGATTGGAGTATTCCACTTTTAGGAATGTGAACCGCTTTTCATATTTGGGATCCGGGGGCTATAAAAATAATAAACTATATTATTATTGGAAATAAAATGCCCGGATGGACGTACAGCCACACATCCAACAAAACTGTTAAATATTCTTCATTCGATTCTCACCTTAATGTCAAACACGTTCGGTTCAATATCAAATAAATAATTTTGACAGATTGTAGTAACCTGATGTGTGGCTGTCTGTAGGTAATATATAATATAATATTTGACAACATCACATACATTGATCCGACTCCGAGATAGGTAGCTGAAGCACCTGTGTTACGGATATCAGAATCAACAGTGGTATTACAAATATATACATTTTGAATTTTGATTTTTTTTTTAATTTTGACCTATTACGTTAAAAAACGAAATGAAACAAACTGTTCATAGTTTTATAAAAATAATAATTATTATTTGCCCAAATAATTTAGGTAGATAACATGGGGTAATAATAATAATAGATAATCATGATTCAATCATGATTTACGTGTTTTTAATAGGAATCGAAAATCCCTCGATAGATACTGGAATAGAAAAAAAGGGAAACTTCTGATTTAATGTCAGCAATAACGTTTCAGGATCGAAAGATATTTCCACCAAATATAATGGCATATATTCCACTTTTAAGAACGTAAACTTGTTTCCGTATTTAGGATCATAGGGCTATAAAAAATAAAAAGAATTAAAATTTAAAAGTACGTTTTAATTACGGCAGGTACCTACGCTACGATTTCGGCTCCTACATTACTTCACCGGCCAAGTACCTACGGTGGTCAACTCGATGGTAGGTATACGAATTACTTAGATGTAAAGTATTAGGTATACTTTGGTAATTTAACCAAAGGCAAAAGAAAAAAAATAGACTCCCTGTGTAAACAGAAACCATTTTAAGCCGATACGGCTTCCTTTAATAAAAGAGCGTAGGTACCTACTCTAGGGAATGCAATCCCGATCCTGCGGGATCCCAATTTCGCGAGATCTCGTGTAATTTTTCGGGATCAATCCCGAATCCCCATCATATGACGAGATCCCGTTCCAGATTGACGGGGTTGGGCGGCAGTGGTCAGCAACGCTACACACGTCCATTCAGGGTGCAAGCGGCGGTAACATGAATCGGTAACCACAGATCACTAATATATGTATGTATGTAGCAAGCAACAAGATGGAAACAAAACGTGGCGAAGCAATATTCGCCACGCTCTGTTGCCCACCAGTGTTTATCGGAGAGGACATTCTCAATGACAATCTCATTCAAGTAGGTACCTACATCGCAATGGCAACGGACATTACTGATGCCGTTTAACAGATGACACTATTAATACCCTTTGTTTTTAAGAAGTAGTTTCAAATTCATTCGTAGGTAAGTAACTACTTCCCAATTCCATGTTTTGATTACCTAATTTACCTTATGTTAATTTCCTTAAAACCTGACAATTATTGAGTTGGTATGATTAAATAATAAAGGTCTATATTCTTTCAAGTAAGTAAAATGTTGTTTTAGTTAACTTCACTATCACTATCAAGTAATTATTAGCCATTTCAGTTATCGGATTTTTTTTTAACTAGACGGGATCCCGAAAATTCCGGGATCTCACGGATTTAGGAATATCAATCCCGCGGGATCTCGAATTTGCAATTTCGAGCCGGGATTGCATTCCCCTTTTAAAAAGGTCGGTAGCACATTTGTGGCTCCTTTGAAGTGGTAGGTGTCCATGGGCGGCTGTAATCGCTTACCATCAGGAGATACGTCTGCTCGTCTGCCCCCCATATCATAAAAAAAATTGGTTAGGCCAAAATTAGGTTTAATAATTCTATGGTTATATGTTACACGTCACGAACTAGGTAGGTACCTACTAATTGATAAACAAGGCGTTCCAAGAATAAGGGAAATGAAGGAAAACTACCTTAAATCTTAAGTTACCTACCATTTTTACTTCAAAAAAACATCACATTATTTTTTAAATAAAAAAAACCGCATTCAAAGTTTTTTTGGATTGTGCTTATATTGCACACGGGAATCGTACCGGAAAAAAATGTGTACCTACGTCACGATCGCGAGACCACGGCTAGTATATGGTTCATATTTTGCTTAATATTTAATGCTGATTTTGTGCCCTCATTTCGAATTTTGTGCTCCAGTGGATTATGAAAAAGACATTTAGGTATATTTGTGGTCCCGCCAATTTGATATCAATACTGCGGAACCACGGTCGTTCCTCACAAAGCACTTTATGAAATGATGTTGTTCTTATTTTGTCATCCATTAGGTACTTAAAAATCAGCGCCGCATTTAATACAGGATTTCCAAAGAAATATAATTTTATAAAATTCCATATTAATGTCATACACAATAATATGAAACAAAATGTCTAGTATGTAGGTATATGAATTGTTGCTTGTGTTTATTGCTCAGCATTTCAGCCAATATACGTCCACTGCTGGACATAGGCCTCCCCAATGTTCTCCACACAGATCGGTCCTGTGCCGCCCGCATCCAATGGATTCCCGCAATCTTCACCAGATCGTCGGTTCTCCTTGTGGGGGGCCTGCCACGGCTGCGACTTCCTGTACGTGGCCTCCACTCGAGGACCTTTCCGACCAAACGGCCGTCTGTGCCCTGCCCATTGCTACTGCCCATTGCTACTTGGGCTATGTCTGTGACCTTAGTTCTCCTGCGGATCTCATCATTTCTGATACGATCACGCAGGGAGACTCTGAGCATAGCCCTCTCAATTGCTCTCTGGGTGACTTTGAGCCTCCATAATCGGCACATTGTAAGCGGCCACGTTTCGGTTCCGTATGTCATCACTGGCAACACACAAGCATTGAAGACTTTCGTCTTGAGACACTGCGGTAGATGGGCCAAAAATATGCTGCGTAGCTTTCCGAACGGCTGCCCAGCCGAGTTGGATTCGTCGATCGACCTCTTTCTGGAAGTTAGACTTACCAAGTTGGACTTTTTGTCCGAGGTAGATGTACTCGTCTACAATTTCCAGTGTAGAGCTTCCAACATTTACAATGCTCATGCGCAGGTTTATTGAATATAATGTCAAGTAAGTATTATCAATAATTCGTTTTTTAATAACTTACCTACTTACTTACTCCGATGGCTCAGCGACCCAAAGTGTGTCTTGGCCTCCAATACAAGACTCCTCCATTCCGATCTTTCGCGGTTTCACGCCAGTCGCTGACTCGCAGCTATCTTGTATCGGTTTCGTAACAACAACGATTTTTTAATAGCATAGTTTAATAATAATAAACACAAAAGCGGTACGGAGTTATGAAAATCCATACTTATCAATATTTAAATGATATTTTATAAGATTTTAATTCACAAACGTTAAAATTGAAAAAAAGATAAGTAAAAAAATTATACAATTAAATACTTAGGCACAAAATTCGAAATCAGGGTACAAAAATAGCACAAAATCATCATTAAATATTAAGCATTATATGAACCAAATACTAGATAGGGTCTCGCGATCTAGACGTACACAAAAAATGCTTTTATTCTCCCATTAGGTACACAGGTTACTAACGATAAAACTTTTCTACGAAACCTTACGCTCGTCAGTCGTAAAAGATATCCTCTGCACCGAATATTTAGCATACAACCTAACGTTGAGTGTTGTGTATAATCTTATAAGTATGAAAGGCGAGTGTAAAACATAGCTGAATGATTGTGTTATGTAGGTGTACCTACATTGTTAACTATTTCTTACCGTCACATTTAATGTATAGACAGGAGTGAACGCCGGTATCTCGGTGGAATAAAAAAAGGAAAGTTCTTCTTCAGGTACATGAGCTCCTGTAAAAAATGCTCTAGTAGGTACATAACTAAATACCAAAGTATTATTACCTTACTCGATGCTAAGTAGATAAGTAGCTATTTATTTTACATATATTGGTGCTTCGCAATGTATTATTTTATTGTGTATTTAATTGGAAGTATTCATTATGAATAGGTTCCTATGGCATAGTAAAAATACGCCTTTATAAACCTCTCTTACCTACCGAATACGTACTCCATTATATCACCTTTATCAAGGTCTAACGCAATTATAAATTTTGAATAAATTATTAAAAATACAAAAAGATACACATAATCAAGCACTTTATATTTGAACATGATTTTCAGCGCAACGGTAAAGTTTTATGACAATGGAACAAATGGGATTGAATTACCTAGTCTTGTGTGAAACTAATTGATTTCAACATTGGCTCGATACTAAATTAGTATTTGATGTGCATATCTATCCAGCTTAATAGGTATGTAAATACCTATTAAGCTTGTGTACCTACTAATTCGGAGATTTGCAGATTTTTTGAATAAAATGGAGAAATAAGGGTAAAAAGGAACTCTGTACAAATCCGGGTTTGGTACTTCTTGCCCACTTACTTGTGTCCGCCATTTTGTTATTTTTTTTCAAAATAGCATTTTGTCTATAGTCCTTCGCGATTTGTTGGTGCCATACGACTATGCAACATAAAACTTAATACTTACTCCAATTCCATATGGCACCCTCTCGAAGTTAGATATCTAGAATAGTGGGAGATGGGACAAGAAGAGAGAATCATTAGGTAATTTATAATTATATTTTTCTGCACGAACATGAACATTCAAGGGCGGTCAGATAAGTAGCATACAGATTCAGTGGTAGTAGTAGTAGTAGCGGGTATTGTGGACATATTATGTCCGCAGTACTGGTGAGTGGTCAAGGTAGCCATTCCGAGATACTGTCCTGAGGGGTCTTGGCGAACAACATGCATGTGTTCGTCGCCTAGCGTGAAGTGCACCTGAGGCGGGGCGGCCCAGTCACATACGATGGAGTATGCTTTTTTTACAGCTGGAGGATTCACGCAGTACAACTGAAAATGAAACAGTGACAAAATCGTGATAAATGCAAAAATATTATAAAAGTTACTTGATCAGCCACCAGCGTTGAAATGTTGTATTTTTTTTCTAGACATAGATAGTGATTAAGGGGTAGTCATGGTATCTACAGTCAGATGTCAAGTGTTATCTGATACTTACTTACCTACGAGTATCTAATATATATCTACATAATATTTACCTAGGCTATGTAGTTTATAGCTAAAAAACCCGGCCAAGTGCGAGTCGGAACTCGGCCATGAAGGGTTCCGTAGCAGCAAGTAAGGATATATGGAAGATCTAGTCCAAACAAATTTTCGTTGTTAGTTTTCATAATTATGTACATCATAAATTTTTTTTAGTTTTATAATTAATGTGTTATAGAAGTTAGAGGGGGGGAGGGGGGACACGACACAATTTACCACTTTGGGAGCGTCTCTTGCGCAAAGTATTGTGTTTAGAAAAAAATGATGTTAATATCATTTTTAAAGACCTATCCATAAATACCCCACACGTATTGGTTTGATGAAAAAATTTTTTTTTGAGTTTTAGTTTCAAGTGTATTAAGACCCCCCCCCCCCCCCCCCTAGTTTTTTATTTTTTCTAATTTTTGTGTAAAAATCGTAATGCAGTTAACAAAATACATCTATTTACCAAGTTTAAATACTTAGTATAGTTCTTATAGTTTCGGAGAAAAGTGGCTGTGACATACGGACGAACGGACAGACGGATAGACGGACAGACATGACGAATCTATAAGGGTTCCGTTTTTGCCATTTGGCTACGGAACCCTAAAAAGCACTTTGTGAGTCAGTGCCGCCTTTACTTTGGTTGGTAGGTATATTGTGCGCGATAATAATCATAATGAAATCGATTGTTTTCATAAGCTTGTGTGCTTGCTAGTTAGTAGAATGTAGAGTGAGTAAATAACTTTGAGAAAATTAGTCTATTCAATAATAGATATATTATTACCTGTTGAAAACCCTCACGTTGGCCAGCAGCTATGTATGAGACTGGATATTCTAGTTTATATGCTGACGAGAAGTCAGTACTGTCTAAAAAGTTAAACAAAACTTGTTTAATTCAAAATCCCTTCGTTCGCATTAGTTCCATTGCTTAGTCCCTTAGAATAATAATTCGAAGCTAAGTCCCATGATGGTAGTACTGCGATTTTCATTTATACGTCAAGACCCCCACTAGGATCAAAATAATATATATTTAAAGAAGAAATGAATAGTTTCAACTGACCTCTATTGAGAATTTGTGGAAATGATTGGACGACTTATATAAGCGAGTAATATAGTAATAATAACATTGTATAAAATTTTTTGGCGATTAAAAAGAGTATCTCCTTGCCGGATCTTCTCGTCAACTTTCCGATTCCGCGGTGGTAGAATCACATTAAATATGTTTATTCATTTCTTAGTATATTTTATGTAACGAAATATATGTGTAATTACATGTATATTATACTTACAATTAATAGTTATAATTTCTAATGTATGACGATTTGAAAGTGCTGTATGTATACAAGCCTATGCAAATAAAGATATTTTGAATTGAATTAAATTTGAATTGAATTTAGGTATGGAATGTTGAAATATTTTTTATACAGTAAAATTGTAAATGGCTGCAACTTACCTATAGATATCTCAGTGCAGTGTGTCGGCAAGTTAGGCGCTCCATGTAAAATCACAATAGGAATGACAACAAAAAACAGAATCCTAATCATTTCCACTACGTAGCTCATTATGTACCTAAGTTCCTAAGTTCTATGCAAGTCTTTATACACTGACTGTAGGACGTATAACGTTAGGCTCGAAGAGTAATAAAGCCAACGCTTAGCTAACATAAGTATGCATCTTATCTGTTGGTTCAAGTCAGGTCATCAGGCAATTAATACGTGACAACAATGAAATTAATAATGTACTTAAAGCATTAGTAGTCCATAGTAATAGGTCTTCTTTACCTATGAAATTGTCGTTTTGTATGGCGATTTTCTTAGAAGTTGTAGGTATTTTCCATTCTTTTTTTCCTTTCCTTTTTTATTTTGAAATGTAACTATTAATGCTACTATTCCATAGTATTAACAATCCTTTAATGGGCAACGTTTAAGAACGTGTAGGATAGTTAAGCAGAAAAAAAATAAGAACGTCAATTCTGCCAAGTAAAAAAGGTTCATTTTCAAAGCTTCTTTTTGCATCACAAATACAATGATATCTGATCTCTATTTATTATAAACATTAAAATATAATCTTAAATTGAAATAAAATTATAATTATGGTGACTTTTTGCTTATTAAAGGAGTTATAAATCTTAACGTGTCTAGGTATAGTAGGTATAGTAATAGTGAGTAGGTATAGTAATATTTGATTTTTTTTAAAACAATGTAAAATCATCTTTCATCTAAAATATTTGTTATGTGAGTAGAAAAAGATTTATTTTTTTATTTAAAGATAATAATGTAAATTATCTTTGATGTTAAGATTAAATACTAATAGAGGAGTTAATTTATATTTTGTTTATTTTTTATTACGTATGGGTATCTAGGAAAAATACCTATGTGTTTGTTTGACATTCCTTAGATAAAATGATTAAAACAATTAGTTAAATAACAAACTTTTGCATTTTTATTAATTTTTCCTTTACTTTTATAAACAAGTAGGCATTTATTTTTAATAATATACCAGATAAACCTTGAATGCTGATATTCGAATAATATTCGAACATATTCGAATAGTTCCTAAAAATGTATCGAATATTTGAATATCTACATTTGTCGATTATTTGCAAGCCCTGTAAAGACCTATTATACTTAATACCAAATGAGGAGGTACATAGGTACTGTATAATAAACTATGGCTATCACTGCCACCTGATCACCCTTAGGGTAAGAATACTTTCCACGATTTCGTTGGTTAGGTACATCATTGTTATAAGAGTAATACAGGTACGAGTGACCGCAATAGTACTTAGGTAGTAAGTAGGTAGTTATGTGTGTGTACATACATCAGTCAATTTCTTAAGACAAAAGCGTGAGTGGGCACTTAACTGTGCGCATAGAACATAATACCTACTAGTTTCAAAGGAGTTTGGTAGTTTTGGCCCACTCCGCCATTTTTTTTTTATAATAATGTATTTTGTATTTTGATTTGATATAGATATCCAATTTTTAAGGTTGCATTCATGGCCGCGATTTTAGAAAAATATAAAAATTGGAGGTATCTATGTAAATGTAGTAACAATAGGCATAATTATGCGGTAAGTATGCTCACGATCAACTAAGTACACATATCCGCGAAGATATTTAATTATGAAAATCGTATGCATAAATGAAAAGTTAACTAATAAATAATATCTACAGAACCAACGTATGTATGTACGTATTGGTTAAAGCTTTTTAATTATTCTTCCAGCTCCGTTATAATAGGAGACAGCGAAATATCGTTTTCAGGATCTTCGATAAGTAAATGTGAGATGTTGTGACTGCAGAGTTGGTAGGTGGTAATTACAGCGTTTCCGAGGTATCTTCCTGAGGGATCCTGTCGTACCACGTGCATATACTCATCCCCCAGACTGAACTGAACTTGAGGTGGGGCCACCCAGTCGCAAACAACGGTGTAAGCCTTTTGCACTGTAGGAGGATTCAAGCAAAACATCTGCAAAAGACATTTGAATTAGTAATCGTAATAACATCTAAGTGTGTAATAAAATCATAGTTACATCTAAATTATTTAGTCGCCTGTCTGTGATTTAATGGAGATCGAAATAGTCCGATGGCGCATATGGTAGTAGCCCTTGAAAAGTCGTCGGTTGATTCCGATTGTGGTCAAAAATTCGTGTGATGAACACCTGGTGTGTATTGTCCCGTGTCTGAGTGATTTAATAATGTAGGTAAATGAATTATATTAAGCAGTTTGGTACCTTTGGCCCACTTTCTCGCCATTTTGCTTTTTTCAAGAAAAAAACAAAATTTCCAAAATCCTTAAAAAATCGTTAGATCATTTTCTACAGTCAAAATACATCGAAAATGTTGTTTGGTAAAACCTTCTAAAGCGTAAGGTTTTAGAGTGATAAATAGCATATTATGATGAAAAATAAATAATAGGTATTTTTTAAATATTACATTTCACCAGCGTATACCTAACTCGAAAACCTGACGATTTACAAGAAATTATCTGAGGACATTTACGATGTATCTTGTTTGATCTATCGAATTTTTAAGGTTTCATTAATGACCGCGATTTTAGAAATAATTAAAATAAAAAATGGCGAATTATTCGGTGGCCAAGGCTCCATAGAAAAATTGCTAAACCCACACATTTAAAAACCCTTTGAATTGTTTTTTATCGTGTTGTTTAATATTCATAACACATACGCTTATTAAGCTTTTACCATAGAGTAAGGTAGATAATAATACAATAGTTAGCTTTTACTTACTAGATAGTAGGTACGGAATCAGGGTCAATGTATAAGGTTTTGTAATAATTTAGGATTAATTATATACATAGGTAGGTACTAAAACAATTTGGTACTTGCATAACATAATATTATAAAACTGTACTGTAACTGAAATCTGGCTAGTAATTACTACGAGTAAATAGTACCTATATTTATTTAAGCATCAGTTAATATTACCTGTTGATAAGCTTCACGCTGCCCTGGTATAATGTACACTATAGGGTAGTCGAATTTAAATCTTGATGAATAATCAGTATCTAAAAGAACAAGCGTTTGTGATAATATTATGGTTAAAAAGTAACTAAATAAGTATAATTAAACTCAACGACAAATTCAACAAAATAATAAAAGTACCTATATACCTTTTGAAACCACAGTGCAATGAGGTGGTGAAGCACTTTTTTTAGATCCATGTAGACACACAATAAATGTAAAAAATAATATTAGTGTGTATGGAGACATATTGGCTTTACTTCACTTAGATCAATCTTTGCACGTTCGGATTTAAAATAAAAATTATTTAACTTAAAACACAGATAAATGACTCGTCACGACCGTTTTTCTGCACTAAATGAAGTCTTTATTAAAATTAAAAAACATTATACTATGTAATATCAAATTATGTTTTTTCCCTATTTATGACAACTCCCGTGATGGTAGTGCTATTAGTAATTTGCGGATGTTATTGAATAACGTATCATGACGAGAGTAAAGCAATTCGCTGTTTCATTTTTTATCTAAAAATATGTGACACTCATTAGATCCTGAATCACTCTTGAACATGATGAGGTTTTGCACTAGATGATGAGGAGACGCACCTACTGGTTCTAAATATTAAAAAAAAACATGCCGACATTTTACTTTCGCTAAAACTTATCAATATTGTCCTCCTGGTGATAGGGTTACATTCTACCCCAGTCATCAGACTGGTTAAATTCTTTGTAAGGAATGTTTGATAGAACAGTAAGTGAACTAATCAATCAATAAATAGGCAGGTACCTACTTCATCAAAGTTTGCCATGTTTATTACAAAACTAAATGAGGAATGTAAACAATGGAAATAATTCTTATTTTCTTCAACTTTTTCCTTGTTTACGGGAAGGAGGAAACATTCAAACAAACTAACTTAATAGGTAGGTTTTAACGTGTTACTAGGTAAACTTCAAGTATTCAGAGTGTAAGAAAAAAAAAAGTAAGTAGGTAGTTTTTTTCGTAGCTTCCATATCAGTCTTTGGTTACGAAAGTCACGTTATGATTTCCACTTGAGTCGTTAATCGTCTTCAATTCTTCAACATCACGCCACAGTTCAGCATGATACAGGGATGCGGTTTCCACTTCCATTTCAGCGGCAGTTACTGAAATATGTAGAAACTATTTAACAATTAGGTACCTACTTACATAGGTACTCTACTGACTCTACTGTGCTCACCACACTCAGTATTCGGCTGGCTTTAATTAAAACACAGTTTTTTCGTACATGTAATATTAGTATGAATAATGTTTCACATGGCAGAAGAGGCGACCAAAAAGAAGTCCTCCTGTACACTATTATTAGGTACCATATTCTATGTTCTACTGTATTATTTCCAAGTCATTTTTCACATTGTAACGATGCCGTTTCCCTCCAGCCTTCATAGATTTGGACCTCCATGATGACTGGAAACATAGCTGGCTGGCATAGATATACAGGGTGGAAAAAATTGAGCCCTGGAGGGAAATTACATGAAATCCTATAGTTAGAACATAGGCTATTTTACTCCAATAATCGGTGAGTCATTATTAAGGATAAATTTTCTCCAAGAAATCCTAGGTTTGATACTCGAATTTTGTAATAAGATATCCATAATCATAAGATGATCATAATATCCACAATTCTATATATATAAATAGATAAGTATGTATGTACAAAGGAAAAGTATAAAATGTAGGCAATATATGTACAAAATACTTTATTTGCCAATAAATAGGGTGGTTACATAAAATGTAGATGTTGTAAATTTACATGTTGCTTAAACCTATTTAGCCATTATATTGTAGCATGCAAATATTTCAAGTTGTAAGAGCATTCAAAGTTCTCTGTGGTAAGACCTATTTGTAAGGGGACCTTACACTACACAGATAAAAAAGGGAAAAGGAATATAAAAAAATTGTAACTCCCCGCTGTTGATTCTGATATCCGTACACCTGTGTTACAGAGCTTAAGCTACCTATCTCGGAGTCAGATCAATGTTACTTATGTGATGTTGTAAATATTTATTAAATAATACAAAATAATTTGTATACAACTTTAAACCTAAACGGTTTGTGGATATTTTATACGACAGACGAGTGTGAATATTGTGTTGTATCGTATCTGTGTGCCTTATCAAATAATAAATAAATAAATAAATAGTGACGCCTAACGTACGGCGTACGTTTCCATAAAGCAAAAAGAGGGATACGGCCATCGTTACAACTTGAATGAATGGATCTGTTGAAGACATACAGGAAAGTAATGTTGAAGATGTTCACCACAAGGAACACCCCTTAAATCTTTAGGCATAAGTACTTTATTAAGTGAAAAAAGTCACTACAAAATTCCACACTAGCAGTGTTTTCACATGAATAAAAATAGAGGAATTATTCACGAGTAGGTACTATGTTTTAATCAATTCATTGTCATCATCGTCAGCCCATTTGAGTCCCCACTGCTGGGGCACGGGCCTCCCTCAGTCACATGAGGGGTAATTGCCTATACTCACCACGCTTGGTAGACGGGTTGGCGAGGGTTTTGATATAAATGCAGAGTTTTCCTTCTTTGGGTGCTGATGATCATGCCAGCAGCTTTACCTTAGTCGCCTTTTACGACACCTCGGTAAGAGTGAGGGTGGCCTATTCTACTCTGCCGGGACCACACGGCTAATCGGTTATAATCAATTACCTATTTGTATCTACACCATTGAACTATTATAAGGTATCTACACCCGTGTGAAAAACTAAAGTGTGTAGGAATCGTTAAAGTACCTAGGTACCTACGTACGTCAAAGTCTCGAACAAGCCGCTTCCTATTCGTTGTCAGAGTTAATAAGTTTAGCGGTGTTTCTCACATTGCCTAGTTAGTATGCTACACAGGAATAAAAATATTAAGAAGCAAATTAAAAGAAACTCACTGCGTAGATTTCGTACGACCTCTACACTCTTTTTCAACCGTGCTATATCAGATTCTATTTCATCTTGCAAGTTATTATAAAAGTTCGGGTCATTCACATCGATATCTTTAAGTTTATTTATAATTTTATTATTGTTTTCCATTTCTACTACCAAAATGATGTGCAATGAGCAAAATAAAATGCTGCAGCGACAAAAAAAAACTTAACTAATTACCTATCTTTTCTTTTCCCGCGTTTAGCTGACTACTTTTTTTTTAAATGTCAATGTTAAATAGGTACCTATTATAGAGTCCGCGCCACCACGTGGCTTAGTGGTCTGGGCGGTCACCAGGATGGTGAAGGGACATTTAAGTTTCTGTAATGCCCATTTTTTTTAATTGTCCGTTTTGTGCAATAAAGTATTTCTATCTATACACATGCTGTTTATTCTAGTAAAAATGTAATATGCATCTAAAGCTATGCGTAGGAAATTTGCTAAATATTTTTTTGTTGGAAAAAATGTACTCCTACCTGTCACCATGTCAGGTCAGGCAGGATCGGATGATGGGATCTTAGGGAAACCGAAGTGACTTTTCAATAGCCAACACCAATAATAGCAAATGAACCAGGATAACTTTTATTGTTGTTTCTTGTATTTATTCTTCAATACTTCTCGCAACGACCAGTATCTTTTCAATGCATTTGTCATTCTGTCTCTTTTCTTTCAATTTCTATTTTACCTCGTTCTTATACAGTCGAGTAAAAAAAAGGATATCTGCTCAGGTAGTAACATAAAAAAGTCAAGTAGTGAGACATTAATTTTTCATTCTTTCTATCATTGTCACAACACTTATCAAGATCGTGTCAACGTACTATGATGTCGCCTATTTTAGGGTTATTTCTGTCGAAAAATAATGATGTACCTAGATGAAAAATTTTATTAATCTGTGAAATAACGTTGATTTTATTAAAAAAAATACTTATGCGTAATAAGAAAGATAACTTAGATTTTTCTGATCGTCGTTCGCAAGTAAAAACTGCACAACAACTATTTTGACGAGTTCCGCTCAGCGACAGATACGAATTCGAAACGGCGTACACGACCATCACAATTGGTCGTGTACTTTGGCAGAGGGGAAATCGTCTACATGCCACTCCCCGTGTTAAATTGTCTAATATCACTAAAACATAGTGTTTTTGTATGGTTTTCAAGTGGTATCCGCTATGTTCTCAAAATATCACGAACGAGCCCGAGATTGGACTACTGAAACGATAATACTATTTTATTTTTAACCTGTGATCCAGCCAGTGACACTTCTTCCAGTTTCTTTGACAAGCATTTTGACATGTGTTCAAGAATTTAATGTTGCAAGTTTTAAGGATATAAGGTTTTACCCTGAAACTGAGGTAAAAATGAATATGATTGATCAATTTTGTATACACGAGCACTTTGAAAAATATTGTTATGGATCATGTTTATACTATATAGTAATGGACAACATTTCAAAATTGCTAAGCTCTGAAACAAAAAATACCAATTCTTTGTTTACTTTTCCGCTGCTCGAATATATATTTATTCATTTTTTATATTGCTTCTTTACTGAGAAAAAAATTAAAAACTAAAAAACGTAAGATGACGTCATCGGACGGCAGAATGTAAAATATTTCTTTGCTTAGCACATTATAGTTTTAAATTTACGTAATGCCAAACTCATGACATGAAACTGTCAAAAAAAAGACAACTTGTCAACGTTGAATGTATGAATGACGTTGACAATGTTGACACTAGTATTATTTACCTTTGACAGTAGTACCTTTTTTTTATTAAAACAATGATAAGCAAAGGAATATCGCTGATTCAGCCGTCCGATGACGTCATTTGGCGCTTACGTCTATTTAGAATAAAAAGAATTTCAATAATTATTTTATGCATGAAAATGGACAAATTTTGAAAAAAGAAAAAATATGGGTCTGTTCATTTTATGTCTACTTTCATATAAAAAAACAATATGGACATGTTAAAAATTTGAAATGTTGTCCATTATTAGTTGATCAACCAATAAATTAAATAAATAAAAAGTTTATTTAAGTTATCTAAATAATCGTGTTTCAACATACTTTTTTAATTAATGGTATACAAAACTGTTATTTGATAGGTCTCTTATTTGTTACTTTAATAGTTTCTACATTAGGTTTCCCTTTTCATATTGGTCCTCTAACAATTAAAGGACATATCCAAGAATAGGCTAGAGTATTACAGTATTCCAAAAATTAAGAAAATCCTGATGAAAACACAAAAAATTTGAGATGCCTTATGTGTTGTAAGCTCTGATGTTTAATTCGGCGAACTAAACTGACAGCTGCAAACATCAAGTTCCCATACATTTTGACACTTTGCATCTGTCAAAAGTAGCAAAAATTATGGGAATGACACATTGGCACCTGTCAGATTAGTTCGCCGAATTAAAAATCAGAGCTTAGATGCCCATAGGTAGCGCTAATCATTTACCACCAGGTGAGCCATCTGCTCATTTGTTCGCCATTATGTAAAAAATCATGCACAATGCAATAACGTAGACATTACAATACTCCCAATCAAGTTCGTACAGCCACACATCAAAGAATACAACACTGTCAAATTTCTTCAATCGATTCTCACCTTAATGTTAAATAGGTTCGGTTGGTTCAATATCAATCGAGAGAATTTTACAGATTGTATTAACCTGATGTGCGGCTGTCAGTATAAGCCATATTCGAAAAATCCTTTATTTTCCAGAACAAAGTCATCTGATTTCAAACTTTTGGAGCAAGTTTAAACATAGCAGCATGCTCTATACCTATGCTTATATAATGAGGCTGTCGCCATCCGAGTCCATCAGGGCGGCGCAACGGTCGCTAGGAAACAAAAGAAAAATGCGAAGTAGGCCCTTTGATCAGATATTAAAATAAATTTTACTTTATGCTCCCGCCCAAAACTCGTGCATGCGCGGGAGCGATTGGGATTGTCCACCTTCCGATTCTACCAATTTAAAAAAAATACGTCAGATATGATCGCGCGAGTTGACGACAAAAGGAAATAGTAAAATCGGACTCGAACTCCTGTGTTGGTAAATGGAGTTGGTAATATTAAAATATTATCTGGCAACACCAATTTCTCAGCTGTCAATTTGCTGCAGGCTAGTTTTTTCGCAGTTCTGTCACGCACGCGTTCTTTTGTGTAAAACGGCATCAAATATTTATTCCTAACTCTTGTTCACTCATGATTATTTTTTGACGCTTTCGAGAGCACACACCAAGTGTTAAACAACCATGATGAGTGACGATGATCGCGATATAGACATCGAGAGTGATGTAGGTGTATTTACGGCAAAGTTCGCAGTGAGCTCGTGTGCCCTGTTTATGTTGATTCTAATGCCTTATCTTGATTTTCCAGGCTGAGAACGATTCGGATTCTAGAACTCATGCTAGGAATAATCTTGGTGGAAGCGGCTATTACTCACAGGTATGTTGTGTTGTTATACAATGTGGGTAGCAAAATTTTCACAAGTGTGGTAATTTATTGAAAGTTGTCATCTAAATGTTTCATTTTATTATATCGTAGTATCATTTGTCCTTGGGGTGTTTTATATGTGTCAATAATATTTCGTTGGGTACCTTTTGAAAGGATCTTTAATCTATACTAATGGTTGAGTTTTCATTCGATTTCAGGCAGACAAAAGGGCACATCATAATGCATTGGAAAGGAAAAGAAGAGACCATATAAAGGATAGTTTTACATCTCTACGAGAGTCTGTACCGGCACTACAAAATGAGAAAGTGGTTAGTTTCTGTGTTACATTGTTTGTTCATGATAATATGCTTACTTGAAGTTTTAGATAAAATGTTGCTGTTTACAATCTTCCAGTGACATCGTAAATAATATAGGCTACTTTTAACTTTTCCTACTTGTTAAAAATTTTATTGAGTGGAAAAGAAAATATAATATTGACTACTTGTTCTGCTACTACTAATTTTATTTTATTTTCTTTATTTGATGCACAGAGTTAAAACAATACATGATTACACGAAACAAAATAGAAAAAGTGGTAGGTTGCAACACCAAAAATATGTGTACACAGCATAATAACTATCAAATAAATAAACTATAATGTAAATATTAAGGTGACGGGTAGGGCACACTAGCGACGCTAATTGATTTTAATTTTTAGCTACTAAACCGGATCTATTTTAAACAATCTCAGGGTTACATTCCTCTCGGCAAACTCTCATGTTATTTATTAAATAACCATGCAAAAATGTTGGGTACAATGCGTATGCGAAAAATTGATTCACACCAAAAGTAGCCGTTTTTGGTGTGAATCAATTTTTCGCATACAAAAACGGACCCAATATTTGTGCATGGTTACTTGATAAATAGTTTAAGTGTTTGCCGAAAGGTTGTAACCCCTAAATTGTTTAAAACAGATCCGGTTTAGTAGCTAAGAAATAAAGTCGATTGGCGTCGCTAGTGTGTCCTATCCGTCACCTTAACAGGTTTTTATTGTTTATATATAAATAACCGTATAGCACCGTGTGGCACACGAGCTCACTGCGAACTTAAAGGCCGTGTGGTCCCCGGCAGAGTAGAATAGGCCACCCTCACTCTTACCGAGGTGTCGTAAAAGGCGACTAAGGTAAAGCTGCTGGCATGATCATCAGCACCCAGAGAAGGAAAACTCTGCATTTATATCAAAACCCTCGCCAACCCGTCTGCCAAGCGTGGTGATTATGGCAATTACCCCTCATGTGATTGAGGGAGGCCCGAGCCCCAGCAGTGGGGACTTAAATGGGCTGATGATGATGATGATATAAATAACAAAATAGTGTAGTTATATAAATTAAATAAATACTAAAAAATATTACAGAAGTATATAAAATGTTACTAAAATGAGAAATAGAAAGGAATAATAAAATAAGTAAATAATAGATAAATGAATTTATAATATTGACATGTTAAAGAATACCTAAGTAGGTAATTTGACGGAAAGTGTGCTTCCATCTATGAATGATCCAACTAAAGATGTCAAGTACATACATCATCTATGCAGTGAGAGGGGCTTAAAAATAACCAAAAATCAGCTTATATAATGCTTATCACTGGTACCTACTATACATTATGGCCAAGAAAATATATTTCATTGCCTATAGGACAGCTAATCTTTTTCAGTTGATTCATAAGTATAGACTATACTGTATAGTCCATTCAGTATCTGAAGGTGAATAGGACAGTTCTATTTTGACATTAAAAGTGAGATGCTCCTTTTACACCTAAACCTAACTGACATTTTTAAAATCGAGAATATATTCTTTAGTAATCTAATTGACTTAGCTTCTTGCTAGAGCTTTAGTTTGCACGACCCCGCTGTGAGTCTTGTGTAAAGATCCCAGCACCGCCTCGCGGAGCGACTGTGGCCCCACCACGCGACATCCCAGAAGAATACATTCTAGATAGCTTGTTGCGGTGCAACCAGTATGGTCGTAGCTGTTCGTCGACTATTCTACTTGGCCAGCCACTTAGTATGTAATGGTCCACCCGCGATAACACTCTGTCACGCTTCGTAGCGGATATTATTTCTTTTACGTCTATTGGAAAATCGTTAGATGTCTTGGCCATAAGCATGCCATGCAAATGTCATATAATTGTGGTTCCGGTTGCTCCGGAACTAGTAGCGGAACTAAGTCGATCGATGTAAATGTCCCATTGTCACTTTTCACATAAAATTCATGAAATTTCACTGATTTCCGATCCATTGTTTCGATTTATCAAACGTCGCCAGTATTATGTCCAAATTAAACACACTTTATTAAACCACGTATATTGAGCTAGGGAGCACAAACATGTCTGAATCGCCACACAAAATAATAATCTACCTTCACTTAGCTAACCTTATTCTGACAATAAGATTAACAAGTAATTAACTACCCTCATATACAACAGTCACCATATCGATTACTGTTTTATTGCGATTGTTTGTGTCAATCCCTATGAGCAAAATTTCCGATTAGCGCATTATGTACGCAGTTCATAAGATATTTTTTACAAGTTTTATTAGTAATAACTATTTTAAGTTTTGTTCAGATTAATTGAGAAAGATTAATACTTGTTATTTTGGAAGAATAAGAACACAAAATGTTAATGATTTTTAAGACTTAATATTTTTATTTGTAGAAATATGGATGTATGATACGAATCGTGTGAACTGTCCTATTCGCCTTCAGATACTGAATGGACTATAGTCTTGTTTATACCCAGAATTTGTGAAGTATTCTGTATGAACATGTTTACAAATAGCCTTAACCTTTAATTTATTATGTAATTAATTATAAACTTACAATATACAACTTTTACAATATTGATAAATGAAACTACTGCATTGTTCTTACAGGCGAGTCGAGCACAGGTACTAAAAAAAGCTGCTGAGTACATTCAGTTTATGAGGCGGAAAAACAACTCACATCAACAAGATATAGATGATTTAAAACGACAGAATGTTCAGCTTGAGACACAAAGTGAGTCTATTCTAATGAATTTGGAGAAAAGCATGCATATTTTTGCATGTTTTTATCATTCTACCTTTCTATTTTAATTTAAGTCATAAATCTTACCTACTTAAAAGCAAAAATTTATAAATATCTTCTTTCAGTACGAGCTTTGGAAAAAGCTCGAGCAACTGGCAATTTTATGGATGCTCATGAGTTGGGACTTGGTATCAAATCGGAAAGCAGTTCACATGACACGGACAGCTCTGACGGAGAGGGCACCACCCGCCGTGTAAAAAAGCTTAAAATCAATGGAGTCAATGTTTAGTGAAGCCAATCTTCCCTAAAAATACAGGTTCACTTATGGTTTGATCTGAGAAAGTTGGAGCTTATTACTTTTTGGGTAGGTTCATATGATTGTGTTTTTGGTAATATAGTAAGTTGCTAGTGAAGTTACCTATAATAATATTATATTTTGTCCTCCTAATTTGAAGCAAGCTGTGAGAATTTTGTTTGTTTAAAAGTAGCCCAGTCAAATGAAACGGAAAATGGGGATAGATCTTCATAAAGTCCAAATGGGCTGATATTTCTATAGATCCTGAAGATTTTATTAATGCTAGGGCTAAAGACCTATGAAAGCGACATCTTGTACATATAGATTACCGATAGGCATTGTAGAGATATAACTTACAATAATTACAAAAAACGAAAATATGTAAAATAAGTACCACTTTTCTAAATCACAATTACCTCGAGATTGTTAATTTGAAGCAAATGGGCAGACATTTTTTGTGTAAAATTTTATAATCTACAAACTTTTGGTACCTTTTGGTACCAACATTTTGGTACAGACAATATTAAATTTTTACCCCACATTAAAAACGAAAAAGCAGCAGGGCAGAGGGGACTTTTGGTATAACATTCTGTGATGATAAAATGTATGTATATAAGCCGTGTGGACTTTTAGCAGACGTATTTTTATTTTGGCTGGACTAAATTATCATTTCATATTTGGAGAGTAAATGATATTTAATTATTTCAAGATATATTTTTTAGAGAAAAAGTATTTTTTAAGATAATACTTGCAAATATGCAAAATTGACTAGCTGAGATCAAATCATTTTTTAAACTGTTCTCTATTTCTAAGCTATTAATATAATGTAAGGAATGGTTTGAATTGAATTTTCTTTCGTTGTGATGTGACTCAATGAGGGTTTTCGCGTGTGAAAAATCCGCTAGTAGTGATTAATTTTATGATTAAGTATGTCCAAAATTTATTTTTTCAAAATGTTTACTTAATACTTAGTGTATATTGACAATGTTTTCTTTACAAACTTATTAAAATCAGTAGTGATTAATTATTTTCATGGGATATAGAAGTATGTTTTTACTTGTTTGTGTTGTTTACTACATGTAAGATAATTCAATTTCAAGCCTT
The DNA here is from genome assembly GCA_019059595.1 of Marasmia exigua. NCBI lineage: Eukaryota > Metazoa > Arthropoda > Insecta > Lepidoptera > Crambidae > Marasmia > Marasmia exigua. The sequence continues at coordinate 14,855,631 of CM032477.1, read as the reverse complement.
TTATGGTAAGTTTTAGTCTTCTTGAACATGTTCCTGATAATAAAGGTATTATGCACTACCATACATTTTGGAAATATTTTATTCATAGTAAGTGTGCTATGGTTAGAAACATAAATAGAAAAAAATACATTACTTATGTATTATATTATCTGTATTTTTACCTTAAAGAAAAATAATAGTGCACATAAAAGGAAAGTAAAAACAATATTAACATGAAACTGCGCTATGTACATTCCCTAATATCGATATTTTTACGATCAAGGTAAATATAATTTAAAATTAAAATAGAAAATGCAATATTTTGAAAAGCGTAAACTAATATTATAAAATGTTACGATATTTTTGTATGTCGACGTATGAATTATTGTATTTTTTTTTAATATTGAACGTTAATTGAATATTTATTTACCTTTCACTTGGAAGAAATGTTTTTAAGTTTTTTTGTTTGTTCTGGAAGACTAAATAGTTTTAATTGTAAAATATAAATACTCTGTTAAAACGTGTATTTCAATTTCTTCGTAGCTATTAGTATTAACTATTATGGTAGGTAATAGGTACTGGTTGGTTGGTTGGTTGGTAGCCTAATAGCGGCCGGGCTCCATGGCTTGTGGTTTGATTCCCACATTCACATGTCCACATTGGACTATAATTTGTGAGTGTTTTTACATGAAAATCCTATATCCTATCCTATAAACTAGACCTGCGTGATCGTATCAGAAATGATGAGATCCGCAGGAGAACTAAGGTCACAGACATAGCCCAAAGGATTGCATGCCTCAAGTGGCAATGAGCAGGGCACATAGCGAGGAGAACAGACGGCCGTTGGGGCGGAAAGGTCCTCGAATGGAGGCCACGTACAGGAAGTCGCAGCCGTGGCAGGCCCCCCACAAGGTGGACCGATGATCTGGTGAAGATCGCGGGAATACATTGGATGCGGGCGGCACGGGACCGATCTGTCTGGGAAACATTGGGGGAGGCCTAGGTCCAGCAGTAGACGTCTATTGGCTGAAATGATGATGATGAAAGTTTCATCATCATCATCATTACTGCATAACGCAGATTGCGTTTATAGTATAAACGCAATCTGCGTTATGCAGTCGTAAGGTTTAAACGTAGGTGTTATTGAGCGTCATTATCGTCTTAGCGTTTTGTCCCGGTTGCTTCCCAAGCTGTCGCTTCGGAGCCCGGGGTCCGCTCTGAAGAGGTTAGGACAGCATAGCTTGTGGTCATAGAATTATAAATTGTGCATAGAATAATAACAAGACTAGAAGTATAGTTTCCTTACTGCTGTCACCTCAAATTTGAAGCACAAATTTGTTTTTTCTAGTTGGTACTATGTAGGTACGTAGTATCAACATAAAAATCCTAATTAATGTTACCAGTCACAACATAGGTATTTCCCTAAAATATGGCAAATAGTTATTGTAGTAACTGATTATTGCGTATTAAACATTAGTTTTAATACGTAGAATAACGCTTACAAGTAACTGCCTAACTATGATTATAAAATTAGTTGGAAAGTATATTTTGATATTTGTGATGCCTTGACCATACAATAATGAATAAGACAGAAATAAATAAAGAGCTGCCTACTTATTTTAAGGGCTATCAGGGTGAGTTTCAATTCGTGTAAAATGTGTATACATGTAGCGCACTGTCAGAAACACATCAACCTACATAAATGTTGAAATTATTTTTAAATGAATAAATTCTTACTTATTTATTTATTAACTTATAAACGTTCCGGTACCCGTACTTACGCAGCGAAAAACAGTGAGACTTAACTGATTAAATTAATCAGTCTGAGCAATTAAATCTTACAATAAAGTTGAAATGGGGAAAATATTTTTTTTTCATTATCTGGTAACACTGATCATTTTAATAAATCGTTTGTATTTTTAGCTTATAAAACACAACATAATATGAAATATCGAAGGCTTTTATGTGAAAAGTGATGTTATTATTACATTTTTTTTATTATGGCTCTACCCGCAGATAATTCGCCAATGTCAAGTAACGTATTGAGAATAAGTACATAGGTAGTCAACAGTCGAAGTCAGTCAAAGTCACAGTAACTCAATAAAATGCCGGTGTTTTACGTTTTATCGACCTACGGATTCAGCGGATATCACTCTAAAAGCAATCGCAGGTTTTAAGACTCTATTTGGTCCAAGCAAGTTGTCACGAGAAAACTCAAGCGACACACAATAGCAGTGTTAAAAACGATACAATCCAACGATTCTTATTATTAGGATCGCTATGTGGCACTTCACTGCACAAATAAACACCAAATTTGAACACTAAAAACCACTAGACACTAATTTAAAACCTTTGAATTGCATCAGCCCATGCGGCTTGTTTTAGCCCTACCCGCCGAACCCGTTGTTACATTGGCTTGTCCGAATCATTGTGACAAAATTTTACCGCACAAATCGTTATAGTAAATTAATTTTCGCGAGATGCGTTTGACAAGCATTGACGTGGACGACTGCGGAGCGGTCCGGACGTTTGGAGCCGTACGGCTCCATTTGAGTTGCTTCAAATAGTGGGCGCAGACTAGGTTTCTAGTCTTGTTATTATTCTATGAACTTGTGGTAAATAAATTAATGAAAATTTCTACGGTTTCTTCGGCGTATTTTATTCTTTGACAATCCACATACAATGACATATTACCTACATGCTTCAAAGATAATAAGTAATGGTGTTGGAGTTCCAATATCTAACACCCCTAGGAACAAAACTCCTTTACTTTCGAACAAAACAAACAGCTTCGGCTTTGCACTAAGCGACCGTCGATTGCTTCCAAGCATTGCGCCACTCCGTAAAACAAATACGTAATATCCAGTGCAGGACAGTTTCTGTCTTCAGGGTTACTGGCTGTCACTGCATCCAACTGTTATATGTCCAGATCGTGTCATCCCATTGCAATCGATTATCAAATGGATGTGTACCTTTTTAAGGGAGGATACTTTCATCAGAGTTGACCCCTTTTCTCTGTGCATTCCAGCACTTGCTTTATTTTCTACAGCACCAAGTTCATCAGTTTTCGTCTTAAAAACCCACTTACAAGGAAGAGCTTTCGTTCCCGGCGGTAAGTCATTAAGTTTCTAGTTACAGTTCCTTAACAAAGATTGATATTATTTATCCATCGCCCTTTTCCAGGTCCAGTCCTTATCTGTATCCGGAACCTTAAGATTTTTAACAGGATAAAAATAACTTTGTGATTCTTGATTAGCAGATGCACCCTAGCTTGTTTCTTAAACGTATGTGGCTCATGCCTTGTTGTTGTTCTAGAAGAATATAAAAGTTCAGCACCATCAACATCGGAATGAAATTCATCGGAGCATTCGAAGCTACTACTGATATTTTCAGCTGAGGTTGCAGGTACGTTATCAGCAGATACTAATATTTGCTTTTCTGTTTCAGATGACCAAGGAACTTCCACTAAAGATAAGGGAGATATTTGCACGTCAGTAGGTTTCTCTGCAACAGAATCTAAGTAAATATCACCATGCTTAATAACATTTTCCAAGAATTCCGCATCTCTGCTTTTCATTATTCTGTGAGTTACAGGATCAGCAAGGCAGTATCCTTTGGTGTTGTCGCAATATCCCACAAAGATCATGCGTCGTGCTTTCGGGTGATCATGGCTTCCGAACCAAAGATTTTCATATTTGACAAATTAGGTTTTTTTTTCTTGACCACAGTTCATTAGGTGTCCTTTTATGAATAGGTGCTGAGGGCGAACGGTTGATAACGTAGGTAAGCTGCAGTAGCTGTCGCCTCAGCCCAGAATGATTTCGGTAGGTTAGCGTCTAACAACATACACCTGGTTTTTTCCACCAAAGTCCGATTCATCCGCTCGGCGAGACCATTTTGCTGAGGAGAGTAAGGTGTGCTCGTTAGATGTGAAATTCCATGCTGGCTCAAATAATCATAAAACTCTTTGTTACAGTATCCAACCCATTGTCTGTGTCATCACTCACCTATACCTTATTTTCAGTACTACCAGACAATATCAAGTTAACCTTTTTTCTAATAAATAGCATTTACAGACAGCATCGTATTGTTTGCAAAAGTAATGGTAGAAATAGGGATTCTTGACATCATACATCCAGTCGGAACGGTTGCTTATGTGCATAGACGCACCGAATCCACAAACCATTTATCCTTTTGTTGTTTCCCGGAACAAGCCGAAAAAGCTGCTGCAAAGCCTTTATCTTTGCTTCTATTTGACGTTTTCTTGTTTTCTAGACACTTTTTACTAAAATGACCGTACTTGTAACAGTTGTAACATCTGGGCCCTTTGTTTTCTACGGTATTCTGGCTTTCTCCTTAAACCAATAAATTGCAGATCCCTCGGAACTCTGAACTTCTTGCAAAAGTTTAGTTTTAACATAGTCTGCACTCACTTTAGCCCCTGAGCTTTCCTTGGCCATAATCATGAATAGATAACCAACTACCGCCCCATCGCAATCACCTCCATACTTTGTAAAATTATGGAGCGTGTATTGAACCAGAGAATTCAACTCAACCCAAGATGACGTGTCCGGCCTTTTTAAATACTGCAGAACATTACCGATCCACGTGCAATTTCAATATAGGTACCTTACTAAGGGAGCACTTCTTCAATGAATCCTTTAAAATACAAATTGACCACACTCGAGCGGTATACCTACCTACACTCGAGCTAGCTAGAAGAAGAACGCCGTACGCGTTGTTTGCGCGCGGCTGCCTGAGCCGCGCGCACGGCGCACGCACTGTGAAGTACCTACTGCCTAGGCTTATCAATAACATGCCGCACAAGTTAGTAGATGAAATCACAGCAGAAAAAAATTAAAATGAAAATTTAAAAAACCCCCGACACTAAAGCTCTTTCATTTGATACCTATATTGAGGCAGTTGGAACAACAAATAGGTTATTCGTCATTTTCTGACGGCGGCCATCTTGGATTTGAATTTTTTTACAATTAATATATTCTGCTACTCAAGCCCTGTTATATGATAACCATATTGTGGGAGTTGTGTTAAAACATAAAATCTAAATCTTTGAGACGGCGGCCATCTTGGATCGATTTTTATCCAACATAGTCAAGAACACTCTCTCCTTATTCATCTTTCAAACCAAAAAAACAATCAAAATCGGTTCATTTGTTCGGGAGCTACGATGCCATAGACAGCAGACAGACACACCCACACACGAACAGACACGTCAAACTTATAACACCCGTTTCGTTTTTGCGTCGGGGGTTAAACTATAAAATACAAGCTTAAAGATTACTTCCTTGGGCTACTGTTGTAATGATTATTCATTTATTTGGTTTGATTATTATGTATATAAAATTACACTACACTAGTATTGTATATTTAGTATTAGCTATTTTTAAAAAGTATGTAGGTAATATAACATTTGTGAACTCTTAAGGCGACGGGTAGGGTCAACTAGCGATGCAATCGATTTTAATTTTTAGCTACTAAACCGGATCTAATTTAAACAATTTTGGGGTTACAACCTCTCGGCAAAACACTTATACATTATTTACATTATAGACATTTGATTTTTTTAGTACCTACCTACATATGTACCTATTTTATATTTATCATTTCGATACGACAAGTTTTATTAGAAAATATTAAAGTTATTGTCGTGTTATCATTATTAGCATCACAATAAGTGAATCATTAGTAGCAAATTATAAATCAAAACTCAATTTATGCCATAAAAGACTGCAAGATGCAGTAACGCTCAGCCCAGGTGTCAGGTGCCTAATCTAAAAAAAATATATTGACGTCACTAATTAGACCAACCTGTATACGCATAGGCTTTGATTATATAATCAAAGCGCATAGGTATAGAAATGGGTTAAGGCATGCTGCTGTGTTTAAACCATGCCATTATCTGCTGTCCAAGATTTTCTGGAGGAATTGAACTGGATGCATTTGATGATTTGACCCACAACTTGGCTCTGTGTCCCTTATTACAAATCACGAACTAAACACAGTCCCAGAACAAAACTCGTGCCAGCCCCTTTTAACATTGCGCGTTGGAACAGGATGACATGAGCTTTAGAACGGTAACAGCTTTATAATAAGGTGTTGTTTGTACTTTTCGTATTTCTGTATGTGCTTGAGAGACAACTGCATCAGATATAGGGGTTTTCTTTTTCTGCAAAAAAGTACAGTATTTTTTATAGCATTACAAATACCGTGTCGCCTTAAAGATAAGTCTTTAAGGCGACACGGGTAGCTCTAAGTAGCGACACCATTCGTATTTAATTGTTAGCTACTAAACCGGATCTATTTTAAACAATTTCAGGGTTACAACTTCTCTGCAAACACTTATACTATTTATTAATTAACCATGCCCAAATGTTGGGTCCATTTTGTTACGCGAAAAATTGATTACCGCTAAAAGCGGCCACTTTTGGCGTGAATCAATTTTTTGCGTACAAATGTTGGGTCCGTATTTGTGCATGGTTATTTAATAAATAGTATAAGTGTTTTCCGAGGGGTTGTAACCCCGAAATTGTTTAAAATAGATCCGGTTTAGTAGCTAACAATTAAAATCGATTGGCGTCGCTAGTGTGCCTTACCCGTCGTCACCTTAAATGAATTCAAAGACATGGCAACTTCCTTTGGTTACGATTGTTTGTGGAATCAGACCAGAAACGAGTGGTCGTAAGGCACCGCGTTCCTGGCCAGGTAAATAAGGGATCAATAGGAAGTTGATGCAAGTTAGTGATTTAAAGACCTGCGGTAGAGGTCTATAGAAATATGATTAAGTGAAAGTATCATAACTACAGAATAGATCCAAAGGATGCGCTAGTAAATTAAAAATAAGTAGGAGACCACTATGATGAGATCGATTAAGTTGATAATGATAAGATGTTATAGGATCATAAGGAAAGGAAGGGAACCTAACTCTCTAGTGAGCCTAGAGCCCCTTTGTCTAAGACACTAAGTCCCTAGAGCCCTAGCCCTGCCTATCCATGGGAATAAATACATAAATAGATAAGGTGATGGGAGCTTGCTCCCGGGTCGCCCAGGGTAGCAAGCGGGAAGAGTCAGGACGGTAGGTAGGAGGGGGACCGCTGCCAGTCGAGCAGGCTCACTCGACTGATCATAGTGACGGCTAAAGGTGTCTTGGCCGCAGCGGGAGAAATGAGACCCAACACAGACGGTTGAAATCTGTTTATTGTTAGTAGTTTAGTTGTTTATATACAATGTTTATCTTTATTGTCACATTCAGCTAGTGTGCCGTCGGTGTAGAGTGCCGACGGTGCAAGAAGACGGTCCATCGGTCAGCCGCGCTGCATGTAGGTCGTTGCTGAGTTGGTCTGTGCGACGTAGCTCGTACATCCTTACTTTCGTTTTTTGACTATTTGGTTCTAGGTTATTAAGTTTCCTTGTCACTTTCTGTAACAAAAATTTATTAATAATGTTTTAAGACATAACTAATGTTATTTGATGGTTTAAACACAGTTGCATGCATGGGTTAGAGCCTCTAACCCATTTCTAAACCTATGACATTTGAACAAACCACGGGCCTCAGCGCAATTTGGGGCTAATAAGTAAAGAATAAAAGCCAATTTAGGTGACGAATAAAAGAGTTTATTTTCTAAGTTCTCTAGCCTATAAGTATGCTCAAATAAAAATCTCGTCATCGCGATATACAACTTTTAGCCGACGTTATTTTGACTAGCGCCATCTGTTGGCGGCCGGATGGAACTACCTCGTTCTTTACATTGAAGCAAGGCGCCATATTTACTTGCATATTTACAATGGTTTATACATATCGCCCACCAAGGACCTACCAAGGTCCTTAACAATAGGAACATTTTTACAGAATTAAAATAAATGCAAACAAATCGCCCACCGTGAAAAAATAATAACTAATAATTTACAATTCTGTGTTCCTAACTTATACAATTTACAAACCTTGCGCCTGACCCACTAACACATAAAACAACTTATTCACATACAATTTATAGGCTAAGATATAACACAAAACAAATTAACAATACTAAATTACATAACTCAGTCAGCAATGGGAAGGAGACAAATTTTGGACACAGGCCTTTTTACAATACCGCCTTTAACCTTTAAAGTGACAACTCTAACAATGCCATCGTTGCCTGGATGGACGTTAATCACTCTGCCATAAAGCCAACGACCGGTAGACAAGTTGTCCTCTTTCACAACCACTACATCCCCAATTTTAGGTTGATCGTTTTGCGACGACCACTTATAACGGTGGTAAAAGCGCTGCAAATATTGGTGTGACCACTGACGCCAAAAATCCTGGACCATTCTTTGCACGTATTGCCATCTACGCAAAGTCCTTACGTTAGAGGACTCGTAGCTTCTTTCAGGTGGAGCGACAAGAGGTTCACCTACGAGGAAATGCCCAGGCGTCAACACATTGTACCCGTCGTCATCGTTACACGTAATGGTTGACAGAGGACGTGAATTCAGGCACGCCTCTATTTGGACCAGCACTGTTGACATTTCCTCAAACGTTAGCGTGGAGTCCCCAATGACCCTTTTTAGGTGGTACTTGACAGACTTGACGCCTGACTCCCACAAGCCACCAAAGTTGGGAGAGCGTGATGGTATAAAATGCCAAGTACACCCTTTGGTCGCAAGAGCCTCCACTAATTCCTGCATCATGGTGCTTTTCTCTAAAGAGAATAATTTATTCAGCTCACTGGCTGCCCCAACAAAATTTGTAGCGTTGTCGCTCCACATATCTGTGCAAAGCCCTCGTCTTCCCACAAACCGCTTAAAAACTTGCATGAATCCTTCCGATGTAAGATCGGATACAACGTCTAAATGTATGGCACGTGTAACCATACACACAAATACACAAATGTAGCCCTTGTAGGACTTGTACCCGCGACCCTTAGCAGTTCTCAGTTGGATGGGACCTGCGTAATCCACTCCGCAAGATTTGAAGGGTCGAGTGGGAGTGACCCTGGCAGTAGGTAATTGCCCCATCAACTGCGTTCCGGTATTACCTGTGTTCTTGACACATGTGACACATTTTCTAAAAACCGATTTTACCATTGGTTTTAAACCCAAGATCCAATACTTGGACTGCACATGACACATCATCAACTGTGGGCCGCCGTGAAGTGTTTTCATGTGTGCATCCCTTATAATCAGATTGGTTAGGTACGATTTTCTGGGCAATAATATGGGATGTTTACGACCGGCTTCAAGAGTTGAGTTTTCGAGCCTACCTCGTACTCTCAACACATTGTTCTCATCAAGAAAAGGATTCAAGGACCGGAGAGTACTGCGTTTGGGTAAGTTACTATTTTTCTTTAACATTTCAATTTCAGAAGTAAAGTTTTCAACTTGACATGCAACTATACAAGTTGTCATTGCTTCTTGCATTTCTGTTGCTGTTAAATATCCCTTTTTTTTATTGGCTTTACTCATTCTTGCATTATTTATAAAGCGCTTGCAGTAGGCTATCACTCTTACCAACCTTGTCAATGTTGAAAACCTTTCCCAGTTAACTGTCTCTACTGTACCGGTGCAACAAGATTTAATTTTTACCATTTCCAAATTAGTTTCATTGTCTTTAGGCTTTTTATATTCAATATTTTCTTGTTGCAACAATTCTGGACCCTGAAACCACATGTCATTTTTTACCAGGTCTGATGGCTGCAAACCGCGGGAAGCTGCATCTGCTGGATTACACTTCGTCGGGACATGAGACCAGTGATGAGAATCGAGGTTAGTAATAATTTCCGAAACACGATTCGCCACAAACACCTTCCAGCGCTTTGGCGAGCTGTTTATCCATGCCAGCACCACTGTCGAGTCCGTCCAAGCATGCAGGTGAGCCTTATCAATTTTCATCACACTAGCCAATTCTAACATCAACCTACATAATAAAACAGCACCGCATAATTCAAGTTTCGGGATAGATACTTGCTTTATGGGCGCTACCTTTGATTTTGCAGCTAGCAGCGTCACCGTAATGTTTCCTTCGGAGTCAACCACGCGAGAGTAAACAACTGCTGCGTATGCATCCTTCGAGGCGTCGCAAAACCCATGCAGCTCCACCGAGTCCCCAGTCTTCATACCAGTCCATCGTGGTATGACAATATCTTGTAAATTCACCAGCTCCTGACGGTAAGTTAACCATTCCTTTAATAATGTATTTGGCACCGTTTCATCCCAGTCTATACCTGTAAGCCATAGCTTTTGAATCATCATTTTTGCTTTTATAATGCTTGGCCCAGCCCAACCTAACGGGTCGTAGAATCTAGATATGTCCGAAATTATTTTCCTTTTTGTTACAGGTTCTTCGACGCTTGGCACATCAACCTTGTAGCGGAACACATCTTCACGTCGGTCCCAGGTAATTCCAACAATTTTAATTATTTCATCCGTCTTTATTTTTAAGCTTTCATCCTTTCCTCCCTCTTCCCCTATATTCTTGCTATCTTCTTTCATTGCTTGTAACAAATCTTCATTATTAGTAGTCCACTTTTGCAACTGAAACCCACCCTTGGCTAATGCTTCATTCATTTCTCTGTAAAGCTGTACTCCTTGATCTATAGTTTCGCAACCAGTCATTAGATCATCCATGTAGAAGTCAGACAATACCTTTTCAGCTGCCATGGGAAACTCTTCAGCGTGATCCACAGCTACTTGCTGCAAGCTCTTCACAGCCAGGTAGGGCGCCGACGCAACTCCAAAAGTGACTCTCAAAAGCCTGTAGTGATCAACTTCAGAGCTTACCTCGTCTCTCCATAGTATTCTCTGGAAGTCCGCATCATCAGGATGAATCTTAACATGCCGGTACATTTTAACAATGTCGGCCGAGAGACAAATAGGATGGTTTCTCCACCGCATGACTATATGACGCAGATCAGATTGCAAAGTTGGACCTACTAGTAAGTTGTCATTCAACGATTTGTTATTACTACCCTTGCAGGATGCGTCGAATACTACTCTCACTTTGGAAGTATCTTTGTCGTCGCGTATCACTACATGGTGTGGTAAGTATATTGCCTTTTCATTTTTAACTTCATCCGCAGGCACCCGTTCCATGTGTTCCATTTCAATATATTCATTAATAACCTCTGTGTATTTCTGTTTCAGGTTGCAGTTCTTCAGTCTTCGCTCTAATGAATATAATCTTTTCTCAGCTATCGGCAAGGAATTCTTCACATCAGGAACTTCACCTTTCAACGGGAGACGGACAATATACCTACCAGTCTCATCTCTACTAATAGTTGCAGCAAAGAAATCTTCACAAGCCTTCTCATCTTCTGTGAACATTTTCTCCTTAGGAAGAGGGATGTCATCTTCAAGCTCCCAAAACTTCTTCAAAAGCAGATTTTCCTCCACATTGCAATGCATGACCTTTATCTTTTCAGATGGTTGGGTGGATGTATGAACAACCCCAGATAGAATCCATCCCAAAGATGTGCATTGTGCAAGTGGTGAACCATGTGGTCCCTTCATAACTCCGCTCTGAATTATCTGGCTATATACTTCTGAACCTAACAACAAATCAATCGTGTTGGAAGTATAATAGCCCGGATCCGCAAGAACTATATCATCAAGCTCCTTCCATTCCTCGGCTGTTACCCTGTGGGTAGGTAAAAGCGAAGTAATGGAGCCTAAAACGTATGCCTTCACAGTAATAACAACGTTTGGATCAATCCTTGACGATATTTTTATTTCCACCATAGCTTTAGATATAAGCCCATTTGTACCACCTACGCCTATTATCTGTCCTTTTGCTGGTATCTTCTTTAAGCCCAATAATTGAACCATAGCCTCTGTAATAAACGAAGACTGGGACCCCTGATCCAGCAAGGCACGCAGTATATAGGCCTGGCCACATTTAGAAACCGTATTTACAAGAACGGTTGCAAGTAAAACCTGGCTATATTTCACGTTGTTTCTCGTTGACGTACAAGAAACTACTTCACTTACTTCCGCGTGATCAGCCGCAACCTCACCATTTTGTGGTTCCTGTTCAACTACCTTATTTGGATGTAAAAGAGCGTGATGCTTTCTTCTACAAATGCGACACTTGTAATTACTGTGGCAGTATTTGGCAGAGTGATTATTTCCGAGACAACAATAACAAATGTTTTTAGATGCAACGAATTCGCGCCGTGACTCAACTGAACTGTCTCTGAACTCCTTGCAATTGCTGAGCTTATGCTCCTCTTTACAAAATGGACAGCTCAAAGAAGTGATGTGCATCGATTTCATTTTATTGATAGGTGATTTACTATTTACATTTTTAATAGGCATCGGTTTAGAGCCGGAATCTAAGAACTCCATGGCGCGATAACGATTTTTCAGAAACTCTTAAAATTGTTTGTATGTAGGTAACTCATTAGATTTGCAATCCATTACACTGAATTCCCACTGACGCCTAGATTCCGGGTCCAACTTTAAAGTAACAAGGTGTATTACCAGAACATCCCAGGAACTGGTTTCTATGCCTATGTTAGCGAGAGCTGATAAACAATCATTGGTCGTATCTAACAACCCTTTCAAACCAATAGCCGATTCAGATGTGAGATTTTTCTGGCTTAATAACCGGGTTAAAAGGTGATGACAGATATACCTCTTGTTGTTGTACCTCTCCTCTAGTAAATCCCAGCACCGAATATAATTATTATCAGTAATTGGAATATTACATAAAAGTTGCTCTGCCTCGCCCTGTAAATATCCCTTTAAGTACAACAACTTTTGCGCATTACCTAGATTCCTGTTGGAATGTATTAGTGACTGAAATAAGTCTCTGAACGTACTCCATTCAGAGTACTTACCAGTAAAAATGGGAATATTTACCTTTGGCAACTTAACATCAGCTGATTGATGTGATGACCCTGTAGCACCCGTGGTAGCCTTTGGAACAGATGTGACTTCGATAAATTTACTTAACAATGATTTGATTAAAAGTTTGTATTCAAAATATGTTTCTTCAGTCTGACTATGGATATCTTTTTTAACGTAGCTGCTATCTTGTAACTTCCCTTCACCAAGCGCCGTCCGCATTAATTCTTTATGGCCGGCTGAGAACTCGAACCATAGCTGTTCCAAGAGCTCCAATTTGCCCTCCAAATATTCCTTAGTTAATCTATCTTTGGGGCTCTTTTTAAAATTAACCTTAGCCTTTTCTATACGAGCATGAAGATCCAACTGATAGTTCACTAACAATTCCATGATGAAAATTTTCTAAGTCTTTTTACCAATACAAAAATCAAAATTTGGGCATAGGTTCCCCGTAGCAACAGCTTTTTGAAAACTATTCTAAGTCCTAAAATTACCTATCGAAAATTTTCTATCTTAATGTAAACAAACAAATTATTTTTAAGTTAAACTATTTATGTACATAAAGTTCAAATTTCTTCACCTCAGCAAATTTTCTTCCTATCAATAAAAAGTCAAATTACTCACGGTTTTCCCGAATCACTCACACACACTATTGCACAATCGCTGGTCGATGACCTCGACTCCTCGTCTGGTACGGAGCAGCACGAACTCTCGTACTCGCACGCCGTAGTTCGCCAAAACTCCACCAGGTGGCGCCACCTCCGCGCCGCAGTCTCCTCAACCGGTTGGTTGCCCTGACAGCCAACAGCTGTCCAGATGTTCAGCACTCCTTGCTGAACAGCTGACTCGTCCCGTTCGCGACAGCGATCCACTGCCCGAGACGTCACCTCCTCCAAAAACGCACTAAGTACCGCAGTACCTGCACTGATACGATACCAGTGCCCAAATATGTATCAGATTCACTGACACATCCGACTCAGTAAGGACCATGAACAAACCACGGGCCTCAGCGCAATGGACAACATTTCATATTTTTAACATGTCCATATTGTTTTTTTATATGAAAATAGACATAAAATGAACGGACCCATATTTTTTCTTTTTTCAAAATTTGTCCATTTTCATGCATAAAATAATTATTAAAATTCTTTATATTCTAAATAGACGTAAGCGCCAAATGACGTCATCGGACGGCTGAATACAGCGATATTCCTTTGCTTATCATTGTTTTAATAAAAAAAAGGTACTACTGTCAAAGGTAAATAATACTAGTGTCAACATTGTCAACGTCATTCATACATTCAACGTTGACAAGTTGTCTTTATTTTGACAGTTGAATGTCATGATTTTGACATTTCGTAAATTTAAAACTATAATGTGCTAAGCAAAGAAATATTTTACATTCTGCCGTCCGATGACGTCATCTTACGTTTTTTAGTTTTTAATTTTTTTCTCAGTAAATAAGCAATATAAAAAATTAATAAATATATATTCGCGCAGCGGAAAAATAAATAAAGAAATGGTATTTTTTGTTTCAGAGCTTAGTAATTTTGAAATGTTGTCCATTTGGGGCTAATAAGTAAAGAATAAAAGCCAATTTAGATGACGAATAAAAGAGTTTATTTTCTAAGTTCTCTAGCCTATAAGTATGCTCAAATAAAAATCTCGTCATCGCGATATACAACTTTTAGCCGACGTTATTTTGACTAGCGCCATCTGTTGGCGGCCGGATGGAACTACCTCGTTCTTTACATTGAAGCAAGGCGCCATATTTACTTGCATATTTACAATGGTTTATACAACATTATTATAATCAAAGCCTATGCGTATACAGGTTGCTCTAATTAGTGACGTCGATATATATTTTTTAGATTTTTTTTAGACACCTGGGCCGAGCACACGTTACTGCATCTTGCAGTCTTTTATGGCATAAATCGAGCTTTGATTTATAATTTGCTACTAATGATCCACTTATTGTGATGCTAATAATGAAAACAAGACACCAACTTTAATATTTTCTAATAAAACTTGTATCGAAATGATAAATATAAAATAGGTACATAGTACATACATGTCGGTAGGTACTAAAAAATCAAATGTCAAACTGAGAATGTTCCATTTCAATACTAAATTTTGACATATATGCCAAGATGGCCGGAAAAAATGACACTTGAAATTAATTGTTTAGTGAAGTTGATGGAACGATTGGTTCAATTGAATGAACGACATAAAAATGGGTAATGGAACAAGACGAATTTGAACTAAATTCCGATTTTCAAACTGTGTGTAACGAAATATATTTTTGAGTAATTAGAATCCCACCAAAAACATTCTGTACATAACTGGTTTATCTGTAAAATGTAATGAAATCTAGACAAAGTCGTGCCAAGTCTAAAGTTTCTTACTGCGATTTCTTTATTGTTTATAGTTAAAGTTGTGTGACTTGGCCGTTAAAGGGTACACAAGGGTACAAAACCAGGTGCTCCACGACATCACTGCATCAATCTATCCCCAGAAGAGCGTATTTCAATAATACTAATGAAGAGGCGAGCCTGAAACAAACAGTATAAAAAATATTTGCAGTAGAGCAAGACTTCTAATCATTAATTGATAGAAGTCTATTTTATGTTAGATCAGTGGTTAGTGGTCGAGATATGTGCAATGGTGTCATGGCGCACCTCGTTTTGTACCCTTGTGTACCCTTCAACGGCCAAGTCACTCAACATTAACTATAAACAATAAAGAAATCGCAGTAAGAAACCTTACACTTGGCACGACTTTGTCTAGAGATTATTACTTTTTAGAGATAAACCAATCAGCTCTATTGAGACTAGGCTAGTTTTTTACAGAATGATTTTGGTGGGATTTAACTTCTTTTGCCCTGATGGTCTAGTGGGTTAAGTACCGGGCCGTGATCTCGGGGTCCTGGGTTCGATTCCCGGGTCGAGCGAAAAGTATGTTCGAAATTTTTCGAACATAGCTCGGGTTTGTGATCACCAATCCGCATTTGGCAAGCGTGGTGATTAAGCCTAATCCCATCATAGTAGCGATAACTTGATTTCTATGATGGAGGCCTTTGCCCTGCAGTGGGACAGTTTATAGGCTGATACTTACTACTAACTTCTTTTTGTAGAAACTATAGAAAATCTTATTAAATAAATTATTATGCCACCAGTCGCGTATAAATAGTATGAGTATATTTTTATGTAATAGGAGAACTGTAAATAAAACTTAGTAATCTCACATATTTGTATGGAATTACCAAGTCATTTATGCAGTTGGTTTAACTGAAAAACTGGGCCATTTCGGATAAAATTTTAGTAAGGAGAACAGTTAATATAACTTGGTAATCTCAAAATTTTGTATGGGATTACCAAGTCATTTATGCAGTTGGTTTAAACCAGGTACTCCAGATCTTCGATTATTTTTATATAGTTTTCCTTCCATGTGGCCATTAAACCCTAATCTGAGAGAGCTTAGTTTTCTCAGATTATGGGAAGTACTAGTTCCATTTTGATGATCATGAGTGAGTGAGTGTCTGTCGAAAATGCGAAACTTTGCTTTCGCCTAACTTAACAACTAAATGACATACAGACTTGAAATTTAGGATTAAAAATAAGTCATTAAAGATTAACGAAAATTTCTCAAATAGGGGCCTAAAATGCGACGAAATGGTTACAGTAAAGGATGGTACGGCAGTGTTTTCTTCGAGCTCGGCTTGGCGGGAGCACTGATGTGATCTGACTCAAAAATAATGATATATTATTTCGACCGTTAACGTATAGGTCAAAATTAAATAATGAAAAAACTGCTTATGTGTTACCTATATGAATATGTTACACACTAGAACGACGCTCAAAATGTTATGTTTTCGCAGGTTATACCAAAAACGTACGAAACGATAACCAAATATGTTTGAGAAACGGGGTCCACGAACAATAGGTACTCGTAGAAAGCTGCTCGCCTCGCAATCGCGACAAAAAAAATAAATTGACAGAGCCAATGTTGAGATTGAATAATCTAACAATTGATATTGATACAATATCAATCGTAATTTTCGTGTTAATATTATAATAGTAATACTAACATAGTCTGTAAGAATTACTAATTAATGAGTCATTGTTACTTGAAATAAATAAAAATTGAATTGAATCGATACAAAACTATATAAAAACACTGTAAAAGATATCGCGCAACGTTTGGTGACAGTATTATGATGTAAAAATATGTGTTTTTTGTATAAATAGGGAGTAACAGTGAACAACCAAAAATGGCGGGAGTACAAAATTTTGCCCAATGACTTCGCGAATTTTGGCTCGCATTTCGGAATTCGGCTCGACGCGATAGTGGGTGTTAGGTTTATTCAACGGACTGTAAAAACTAATATTATGTGTTGGTCCTATGCATGCATAGAAAAGTAATTGATGGGTAAGGAACTCACGTTAGTCGATGTCTTCAGCTTTTCTACTTTCAGCAGACGGTGCACACGTTAAAGAGGTTGGTGATCGATCACAGCATAAGAACCGGCTATCAAGGTACAAAATATTATTTACGCGTTGTCTTCATAACATTTCAAAAGCAAGTGTCCGGTGAGTTTTTGAATTGGATAGAATGAGTGAACAGGAGTGAGTTAAAGGATTAAATGGATACAGATGGCGTTACTAAAAGATGGCCTCTGTGACAAAAAGACGCGTCAAAAAAATAATGAAATTAAGAATTATATTTACGCTGATTTTATTACTCAGATAAAAAGGCATAGGTGGCTAGTTATTGAATTGTGGTAGCTATTAACTGATTTTTAGGTGCGCTAATCCAAAAATGCCAAAAAAATACAATACAGCAAAGAAGCCATTGATAAAGCTCTTTGTTATGACCTCAATAAAGAAGGTTCTGTAAGGCAAGCAAGTAAATTGTTTATCCAAATACAAAATTTAAATC